>OX637473.1:1439166-2878333 GCA_951800055.1 Cenopis cana | reverse complement strand
TTCCCACCGTCTTGCCTAATTTTCAGCCACACCAGTTCTTTTAGTACGGCTCATGAAGAATAAGAAAGGCAAACTATTTCTGGCTTCCCTAAGAATATTTTTGACGCGCCGCCACTGCTGTTTGGGTCAATTACAATTGGACAGATTATATGGGATTTTAAGCTCACATACAGATCGTTTAACTTTAATTCATACAAAAGCGCTTCATTTCTACCATAATTTTGAGGACTCGTTTAGCCTAGACACTGTCCCAGCCTTCGAAAATTATGGTCCTGGGTTCGAATCCCAATCAGAGCATCATATATTACATTATCACAACACAACATTCTAGTATTCCTCTTTAATCTGCTGCCTACTTCCATATTCAAACACAGAATATTTAGGTATCTATCGTAGTATGTACTGAAATGTGTAAGTCTCTAGTCTCAAAATTCATTAGCCAGACTACATGTGTAGTCGTGTAGGTATACATATATGTGTACTGATGTAAGCTAGTAATGTAGACTAGGCCAACAGTGACTCATCGTGGGTAAAGGGTGAGCCCGCATCGCAAATTTGGGGCACAAACAGTATACACTCACTGCCAAAAGGCATATCTCACCAGAAACTATGTCAGTTATGACGTTACTGTAGTTGTGTGTACAACAAACTTCGTGATGTTTGCGTGTTACACACACATGTATGGTGTGTAGCGATCATTAACAATGTAAATAAAATACTACACAATAGGGAACTTGCGTTAAGATTACATCGAGAAATTATATGAGCAACCCAATTATAATAATCATTACAAGTGTATTACGGGATGATCTACTCTGAAATACCTAATTTTTTTTTGCGTAATATTTTCTTTAAAAGTTACGTAAATTGAACGTCATTTTACGTTATTTAAAACGCGAAGTGATGTCACTCGATCACTCACTTCAGTAACTTTAATTGGGAACATTGAAAAACATCTATAAAATGGGATTTATTATGTTAAATGAAACTGATAATAATATATTATGTCTGTGATGCAAACAAAAATCATACGGCATGAAATATTTGACGTTTTATGCAGTGACATCACGTCAAGTCAGTTAGCGTTTTCGCTCGAAATTTGAAATGTTGGTTTTTGATTTAATTAAATAAATATTGTTTGGTATCTAAGGTATAGATTCACGTAGTAGGAAATCATCAAAAACCGGCCAAGTGCGTGTCGGGCCACGCGCAAGGTAGGGTTCCGTAGTCGTCCACCCGTTACATTATTTGGACTAAAAAGTTTGCAAACTAATATTTACCATGTTTTTGAAAGAATTAACAACATTATCTAAGGTATCAATGGAAATTGTACGAAAGTTTGCTTTTGCAAAGTACATTTCTGAAGTTCGACTATTACTCGTTAACTTGCAATGTCTACTTAGCTGTGATAGTTTTCCTTTTAAATTCATCGTATATACTACTACCATGATTTTTTTCACATGCCTAGTAGCCACCGTTTAGCTGGCAGGGGGGGGGGGGGGACACTTGACCATAGCAAAAATTATCAATTCAAAGCTTAATATCACGCTAACCAATTCTTTAATCAAAAAATGATTTAAGAAACCTTATAATATTTTTAAAAGAGCTATCCAACGATACCCCACACGATGGGGATAGGCAGAAAAAAAAATTGCACCACCACTTTACATGTAGGGGAGGTACACTAAAAAAAAATTTTTTTAAAGATTTTATTCTACCGTTTTGTCGGCGTCATTGATATGTATACTCATGCCAAATTACAGCTTTCTAGCATTAACGGTTACTGAGAAAAACGGGGGTCGGACGGACGGACGGACGGACATGGCGAAACTATAAGGGTTCCTTGTTTACTACGGAACCCTAAAAAAGATCTAAGGAAATAATGCAAGTTCCCTATTAATCAGGTAGGAACCACTGAGAAAAAGCTTTACTGAATGAATATCACTAGTTAGGTTTAAGAAATTTTACTTAACGGCACGACAACATTTTTTTTGTAATAACTAAGAATTTGTAGAGATAACAAAAGATAATACTAAGGTGGTGTAAAACATAGCTTTGCATAGTAATGCCAGCTAAAATTTTGTTTTTTTTTTTTCCGTGAGGGCGCAACGGAATGTCATTATATATTTTTTTACAAATTACTAATTACATTACATGCACTTGCAATTCACAGTGTATAAACATATGTAGGTACATTACGAAGTGCAAGTGCGAAGTTCATACATTTGCTGTCAAAAGGCAAGTAGCCGTGTGGTAGCCGTAAAGAGCGAGAGTTTAAAGTGTTACCTGTATTGTAAACATAGTACGATATCAAACGTCGCGCCATCGCCATATATGAAACATTGTACGAAGTGACTGTGTAATGTAATGAATGACAGTAAATAGTTATGTCAAAAGAGCCCCTTATCTTAACCTATTTAATCAAATTCCATCGAGAAATACTTACGTAATAGCATTAAATAACTAACGAGCTAACCCTGATATGGCTCTAGACAATTCAATCACACACAAACCAAATTCAACTTCATATCTATATAATATAAGGTCTAATATCGATTTAGTTATAACCTAATGTCAGTCAAGCACCTTACTATCAAAGTGCTATGAATCAAATATCAACACCTGCTGACTTGAACTTTATTACAATAGTGCTAAAGTTGACAGTCGCTCGTGTCATACCACTGCATAACAGGATATGAACAGTCGCTGCTGGCGTCATATCCGGGGCCGTGACTACTTCCGGCACGGGTACCGGAAATGGGTCATGTTCCAAGATTTATGCGATTTGTATTATTTTTAGGTAAAGGGGCGAAAGCGGATTTCTGTGCCAAGAATAGTTATTAAACAAAAGACAGAAAGTGTTAATAGTACAATACTTAATAAGGGCGGTAAAACAAAGAATGTCTCAGATCGCAGGTATTTGATGCCCGAGCCGAAGGCAAGGGCGTTAAATATTTTATCTGAGGCTTTCTTTATTACCGCCCGTGTTAAGTACAAAATTTTATGTCACCCCCTGGCCAGGAAGTGGGATTTCCCGCGCGCGGAGCGTGCGGTAATTGCCGCTTTATGGCCAGGTGTGACATAAACCATGTAAAACAATCAACATTACAGGAATAGTTATTTCTCAAGATGCCAAGAAAAGCAATCTCATTTTAAATTAAAAAAAAAAATAGTACCCAACAGACAGACACAGACAAGTGTGAGTCTGACTAATTTCAACTCAATAGGTACCTCTACGCATTTTCGAAATAAATAGTCTTGCTATACAGACAGACAGGCGGACAACAAAGTGATCCTATAAGGGTTGCGTTTTTGCTTTAGAGGTACGGAACCCTACAAATAGTGAACTAAATATTGGCCTATACATTCCGGCGAAAATGCCCCTAGGGATTCTCGCAACGAATTCTCAAGTCAATAAAGATCAAAGCGCTTACGAATTTTCTGGAGTATCAAGGGTCAATAGCGTATGGTTTCTGCTTACCACCAAACAGACCATACTCTTGTTTGCCACTTATAAAAAAATCGCCCTGGGCCCATGACTCACAAGGCATATAGGTAGGTATCAGTGGCGGAGCGTCCATATAACTCGATAACCACCGGCTTGCCTAATTTTCAGCCAGCGCAGTTCTTTTACTACGGCTCATGAAGAATAAGAAAGGCAAATTAATTCCGGCTTCCCTAAGAATATTTTTGACGCGCCGCCACTGGTAGGTATACAGCGCGTTACCGACACGCGGGCATTTATTGGAACTGATGATAATATGTTCCTTTAGCATTTATTTCCATGTATGAGTAAATCATAATAAAATTATATGAATTAACTGCAAAATTACATTTCCTAACTCCGCACCTTCAATGTACTAGGTGCACTGCTTAAGATAGCGTCGTAGTAAACAGAACATCAATTAAGGGCTGTCATTTGTACTGCATTGTCAATTTACTTTTTTTAAATCAAGTGAAGTTGAAATTTTAATTTTATAATGATGTTAAGCGCAAAGTTAGGTTAAGAAGCTACGTTTAAATCAAGAAAACCCTGCATTAATAAAAGTCCGCACGCCGGCCGGTAACACACTGTATAGGTTTACCCGGCTGACTTTGACGAAAGTAATATAGTCGAGCTACACGAGACCTCAAATGCTTTTAGTCGGTAGGTATGTACATGGTAATGGTAATACGCGACGATCCATCACTCGCAACTAAGCAAATATTTCCAAGCAAAGCTCACAAAAAGCACAAAAAACATTCCATTTATCACAATACATGTACACCCGTTTTAATTAAAATGCTAATTATAAACAAAAGAAAACATTAATATAGCAGAGTGCCGTGGGGAAGCAATGCATATTTCATCCTCATTATTTCTAAATTAAAAGAATATTTCTGTCAATATTTGCAAGTTAAAGGAACATTATTTTAGGGATACGCTTTTTATCGGTGCGTCGAATTGAAGCTGAGAAAGTCTTTGTTCGGAGGATTATAAATATGGTAATTAAAATTTATCAGGAGCCCGTCAGAAAATCGTAGGTTTTGTAGGTAGGTACCTACCTAATCTACCTATAGTTCGTACGGTGACGCGGCGTCTATTCTATCAAATGTTTTAAATGACCTAGATGTTGCCAACTAGTTTTGTGGTCCCCTTTTCTATGCTACGATGTCATCCTCTATGCTACGAGGTCTCCATGAGCTGATTCTAAAAATATACCATCCCAATCCATTCCTGCCAGTTATTAAGTAAAAAATAATAATAGTTTATGCAACTGGTACATGTAGATGATGTAGATGTAGTGAAGGGACACCCGGCCGGAAACAGGCGGGCTGTCGATCGCAGTTCAGGATCATTCAGCCTAATTCCCTTTAAGTCGGAGCTTAAGGTTACTGTCCCGGCAGCCCTCCCACATCAGCTTCTTCAATTCTTCCAATTTTCCTGCAGAACAGAAGGACATCTTTAAGGTTGACATCCCTCAATTCATTCTCCTCTAAAACATCTCTGCCGAATATATTAAACCGCATTGCAGCGTACATAATACATTCTGCTAAAACATGCTTGCTAGTTTCTTCCTCCCCACAATGTGGGCAGGAAGCGTCATTACTAATCCCTATTATTTTTAGGTGTCTATTAAGAGTGTTGTGACCGGTGATAATTCCAGTCAGCATTCTCAGATTGCTCTTACCCAGTTTCAGCAGATACCTGGTTCTTCTATGGTCGATACCCCCTAGTATCATCTTCGCCTGCCTGCATCCAGACTCATCTCGCCACTCCTTCTCTACCTCCTTCTCTTTTAGTCTATCAATGACCCCCTTTGTGACCTCAGCCGAGAAGGGAAGGACCGGTTCAGGACCCAAAAATCCCTTTTCCGCTCCCTCCCGTGCCAGCTCGTCCGCTTTCTCATTACCAGCTACTCCCTGGTGTCCTGGCACCCATGCCACCGTCACACCGCAACTGGTACATAATGAGGGGCAGTAAAACACGAGTGTGTGTTTTAATGCCTAATTATGTACAGTTGCATACATTACTTTATCTACACACATATTATAACTACTCTAAGATGGGTTCAGAAACCGTAGTAAATAAATACAATAATTGTGTTAATACAACCTTTTTTGCACAGTTGCGGAAATATCGAAATCAGAACTGGCAACCGATACCTGAATGCTATTTTAAAAAGTAAAGAGTCCCTATTCTGATGTGATCATGTCGTTCTAGCTCAAATTTCGTGCGATATATACTAAAAAAACACCGAGCTGACATTTCGCATCGACTGAATTTGAATTTTCAGTGATACTAGAATAGGGACATGTCAACTTTGACATTTAAATTTTGACAGTTTTGTTTGACGTTTAATATTTTAACATCATATATGAGATTAAAATGAAAATTATATTACTGCTGTAGCCTTAGCCACAGATAAGAAAATTGCCATAAATTCATTGAATGTTGAAATGAGAGTCATTTTCTACGGTTTCCGAACGCATATTAGAGGATTTATGATATGTGTGTAGATAAAATTAATTTTCTAAATACACCAAGTTTGGACTTAGTCGCGTCGGTACACTAAATTATACGGCAATTAAGCTATTTCCTTTTGCTTCATTGGTCCTTAGGACTGAAAGAATGATTTAAGAAGGGGAGCAAAACAAAATTCAACTGCTTAGGGGGTTAAAAGGGGGTGGTAATTTTGTATGGAAAATACCTATATTTTTTTTTAAAGATAGAAACTTCAATCTCCTCTAATAGACTAAGCATTAAAATGGAAGAAAACAGTTTTTAGCGTTTTTCGAGATTCAGCCTCCAAAAGGGTGAAACGGGGTTTGAAAATTTGTATCGGGAGCAAATTTAGCAATTTTTGTTTAAACGAGGAGACATTAAACACTAAGAAAACTAATTTGAGCGTTTTTTTTAATTCACCCTCTGAAGGGGTGAAAAGGGGGTAGAAACATTGTATGGGCAACCTGAGTTTTTAAAGTGAGTGAACGTGAGAAACCTGCGCTTCATAAATAAGTATAAAATCGCAGCAAAACGTGTACCAAATGATAATTTATTGCCAGCAAATAAACGGATGCGTACAAGAACATAAATCTGCGACTTCGAGTTGCGAAGTATTGGAACACGGGAACTTCGCAATTCTAATTACGGCGAGATAAACCAGAATTTACGAATGCGTAATTGCGTATTCGCTTATGTCACTCAAGTGTTATTAGATGTCTGACTCAAGAGACTTTTTGATTTAAGAGGCCTTACAAAATTTATAAGTTTTTAACTCAATTGTTTTTATTAAAAATGAGATTGCTCTTGACCAGCATCTAGCCAGGGGGCAGAAATGAGGCCGATGGTGAAGCGAGCTCACCCAGAAGATGCCTATTCACTCATGCCTTAAAAAGGTCCAGGTTATATGAACTCGGAAACTGACGCCGGCAGGGAATTCCAAACCTTAGCAGTGTGCATTATAGGAATTTCGACCAGGTAAGGATGGTAGCCAGTCGTACGGCTGGATGTCCGATGGAATATGGGAGAAAGCGGTATGAGCTCATGGAGCTCCTGAGCGTACCTACTCACCGAAGTGCAATTTATAGAAAACGAATTAAATTATGCGATGTTTTAATAATCTTTTAGATACTAACGGAGCTATGTTTTGCTTTTATTGTGTATACCTAGTAGAATTTAAGCGGTAAAACCCATTTTTCAGTTTCAAAATGGTTTATTTGGAGCGATGTTTGAAACGATATTACTTCATGAAAAATTCATAAATAAGAAAGTCAAGATGCGTGTAGAAAATAGCCTAGAAGCTAGCCTTATAATTTCAGGGTTTGCTTTAGATAGCAATCTATTTTGATCACTCACCCTGTATAACTTACGTTAATGTAATTAACCCAGCCCAGAATAAATACTAAGGCCATCCATCCGTCTTGACTAATTAGGGACGAACTCTATCTGTTCACAAAACAACTTGACTGTGAACTTGGTATAATATGACCCCTACATTAGTAAACAGTACAATGTAATCGGAGGTCAGGACTGCTGGTTTTACCGTGGACATACGCTCTATAGGATCATCGGTATGAATAAAAGGAGAATTTTCACAACGAGCTTCGTCGCGCCTCGGTTAAACCAGTTGCAGTGCAGGACTGTAATTTATGGTATAGAAAGTAGTGTCCAGCTGAGGTTTTGGTTTCGGCCAGTTTCAACCAAAATGGCTGAAACTGAAACAAAAGCCGAAATTCAGTTTTGGTTTTGACTGAAAACCATGTTTCGGCCGGAATTTAGTATTTTTAATTAATTACTTAGATAAATTATACTTTACAAATGAAATAAAATAAAGCCACCAATGAAAACTGTTATAGGGAAAAATCGTCCCCATAAAAATAGAGACTAAGCTGTTTCTGATAGAAACGGCAATTGGCGGTAACACGTAACACGTGTTAGTCACCGCCATAGTGTTAAAACCTTCACTACTAGACCTAAATCTTGAATGTACGAGTAGGTACCCTAAAAAACCGATGTGCGGATTGTGCGACCCTTATAATATAACCTTTTAGGCCTCCTAGCGGTATGCGAAGAAAACTTACGCTACCTGAACCCGTTGGGCGGGTTCCAGTACTTTAGTATATATATATATATTGTAGTCTTTGGGTTCCAGGCAATGAAATGAAAGTGTTGACCTCCTAATACGCGCTGGCACAGTTATTACGAAGCGCCGTATCAAGTTATACAGGATATAGTGTCGGGATGAGATTGTCCGTGAGTACGGTAGGGCTGGAAGTTCCGAGTACCTAACTCCCAGATGACCCGTCGTTTGTGTGGCCTTGCCTGTTGTGATTTGTGGGATATTTCGCATTTACGTTCCTGTAATTAATTAAATTACGGGTTGGACTGAACTGGCGGTTTCGCTGAGTCACAATTCATAAAGGGTTTTATTCTTATTTATTTTGCTTCATTGTGTGTATTTGAATGTATAGTTGTATACGGACCATTCGAGATATAACTACGTTATCTATGCATCTCAATTTTAAACGCGTTCTGCAACGCGATATATTGAAAATTTTGCACATGGTACATTTTTAGGGTTCCGTACCCAAGGGTAAAACGGGACCCTATTACTAAGACTCCGCTGTCCGTCTGTCCGTCTGTCACCAGGCTGTACCTATCTCATGAACCGTGATAGTTAGACAGTTGAAATTTTCAAAGATGATGTATTTCTGTTGCCGCTATAACAACAAATACCAAAAAACAGAATAGAATAAGTATTTAAGGAGGCTCCCATACAACAAACATGATTTATTGCCGTTTTTAGGGTTCCGTAGTAAACAAGGAACCCTTATAGTTTCGCCATGTCCGTCCGTCCGTCCGTCCGTCCGTCCGACCCCCGTTTTTCTCAGTAACCGTTAGTACTAGAAAGCTGTAATTTGGCATGAGTATACATATCAATGACGCCGACAAAACGGTAGCATAAAATCTTAAAAAAAATTTTTTTTTAGGGTAGCTCCCCTACATGTAAAGTGGTGGTGCAATTTTTTTTTCTGCCAAACCCCATCGTGTGGGATATCGTTGGATAACTCTTTAAAAAATATTGTAAGGTTTCTGAAAGAATTTTTGATTAAAGAATTGGTTAGCGTGATATTAAGCTTTGAAGTGATAATTTTTGTTATGGTCAAGGTCAAGAGGGGGGGGGGGACTCTGCCAGTTAAACGGTGGCTACTAGGCATGTGAAAAAAATCATGGTAGTAGTATATACGATGAATTTAAAAGGAAAACTATCACAGCTAAGTAGACATTACTAGTTCACGAGTAATAGTCGAACTTCAGAAATGTACTTTGAAAAAGCAAACTTTTGTACAATTTCCATTGATACCTTAGATAATGTTCTTAATTCTGTCAAAAACATAGTAAATATAAGTTTGTGAACTTTTTAGTCCACATAATGTAACGGGTGGACGACTACGGAACCCTACCTTGCGCGTGGCCCGACACGCACTTGCCCGGTTTTATAGATAATGCTACGGACCCCTTCTTGCGCGAGTCCGACTCGCACTTGGCCGGGTTTTTTTAATACAACGACGGTGGCAAGCAAGCGTCCACCTGATGGTAAGCAGGCACCGCAGCCTATAGACGCTCGCAACTACAAGGGAGTCACGTGCGCATTGCCGACCCTTTATAAAATTTTAGGAATCACTGTCATCATGTGTGTCATGTGTTCATGTGCTGTAACGATCATTAAATCGTACTAAAATTGAAAATAAAATATAGGTAAGTAAACTATGTTTTTTAACGTCGTTTCAAACTCGCATGTCAAGATATAGATGTATTTCCCAGGTAAACATGAGACAAATGGTGTTACTTAGCCAGTATCAATAAGAACGATTTGTAATTACATCGTTACCAACTCACAAACCAACACCTTAATGCCTAAGACTCAAGTAATTTCTTTCCACTTTTTCCCTTCTATTATATTCCCAGTAAGTCACGCGCCATAACAGTTTCATCAGAACGCCATAAGCCCTTAAACAAACGTGCGACCGAAGTTCCAACACGACAGCTGCGCGCCGCGTGCGCCCGATCGATCCGTACTTGAACCCTTTTACGAGCGTAGGACTGATTACTCCGGGCCCTTGCGATGAGAGGGGAAAAAGATTTAGTTTTTCTTAGACCTTCTGTTCCGTCTATGAAGCGCTTCTTGTGGAAAAAATTACCACCATATAAGTAAACTTCTTTCGTATTAAAACTTGTATTTTCACTTGTATTTTTTGGAATAAATATTTCTATTTCTATTTTTTGACGCAATGTTTTTTTTCATGTATACAGAAGCAAGATACTTGAATTATGGATTAATTTTGATCTTGACCGTGATAAGTATATACAAATGCGAAAGAGAGGAAAATACTTCGTTTCGTGATAAGCCCTCTGCCCACTCCACCTCAGTTACACGGTAGGCCTACAATTAATGTAATTTTCCCTCGATATATGAGTACAGCAACACACCAAATTGAACATTAGTAAATTACGTGACTGTCGTATCGATTGGGCACAACTGGTGGATTAACCGGTGGATGTGACCGTCACGCCATTATAAGACCATGTAGGGTTCAAATTCAAATCAAACAGTTAAGGGAATTTGAACCTTTTGTACGGAAGTTCGATTTCATTTTTAAAGGCACCAGCAAGATTCGAACCCCGGACCTCCAGCTTCGTAGGCAGGGCCACTGCCAACTAAGCTAAAGCGGCCGTCACTCAATTATGACGAAAACACGACGATTTCAATAACTAAATCAATGCAAGGGTAAATAAATATAATTAACCTCCTAATCTTTACCTTAATTAATTAAATATCGTTTAATTCTCTCCGAAACAGGTAGGTAGGTACGCAAAATTGAAAAATCAACACAGCATCGTGAAATATAGAAGCAGTGAGTTTAGTACAAAGAACAAGCCTTACAAATTATGAACTAAGTCGAACAACGTTAATAAACTCGGTACTCGTAAAGCTGCCTTGTAAGACTTGCGGCACATACAATATTTAAAGAAGTAACTCAACTTTCGAAAACGGCCAATAGAATCGTGCCGGCAGTTGATCCGTATTTGTAAAATCGAAAACTTATCAATATAGGTACTTAATTTTTAGATCAGCAGGGTGCTGTTTTTCCGGTCCGAAAGAAAACGGGTAGCACCTCATGATTACAGACCGATCAACATTCGATATGGCGATAGCACAAAGTAAATAGCGGCGGCGCGCGCCGGAGCAGAGAGTCCGCTCAGTACAAAGTGCCATTTTCGCCGCACGCACAATGACGTAACATTTACAGGCATTCTCGGTTGATTTTGGACTAGCTTAGTCGCGACTGTCACTGTCGCGTCGCGAGTGCTAGTTGTGCGCGCGTTGATCACTTGACGTCCTCGCCGCTACGTAGATAGTTTATGTCACGTACGTCAAAATGAATAACCGATATTATTACAGTTGGAATGTATTTTATTGTTTAAATACACTTAAATACAACAAAAAACGGTGCCTACACTTTCTTCAAATTTTCAAACGATATTGAAAGGTAAATAAAACGGTTTTCTCATTTTGGTAGTTACAATACCTAGGTAGGTAGGTAATTTTTTGAAACTTGCCGCTTTGATAACGACGATCAACCATTACACATTCATCTTATCGTTCGCTGGTAAAACGCCAGTATTTAAGTAGTACTATGGTTTAGTTAAGTAGGTACCTAATTAATTAGGTATATTTTTGTTGGCGCTCTCGACCGCCGCCGGTCACAAGTCACAACTCGCAGCGGGTCACGCATCAATTTATTAGGGTTCCGTACCCGAAGGGTCAAAACGGAACCCTATTGGTGTCGCCCAGACGTCCGTCCGTCCGTCCGTCGTATGTCACAAAATTTGTTCCGAAGAATTTTTAGACTTCTCATTGACCTATGAACTTGAAATTTGGTGACAATGTTCAATATTACGTATATTTTAACAACAAATACTAATATATGAATAAATCATATTTTTGAGGTTGATTCGGAACCCTAAATGTGCGAAGTCCGACTCGCACTTGGCCGGTTTTTTACCAAGATACGCTGGTTCATATTTAAATGTCATGTTGAAGAATTTTTAATTTATCTGCTCCTTTTTAAAATTCAGAATCAATACAGAAGCAACCCTGTAGTTTAGGTATGTATTTTCAAGAACGGCGGGAACGGACCTTCTGTATATTCTTTATTTTGTGGCGATAGGCTGTCATCTATTAGAAACTTGTCAAATTCTCCATACATTCGGATTTTAACAAACACCTCTTACGATTATAAACGGATTGGTAAGACGCATCCTTAATGCTCAGCAGTGGGCGATTACGGGCTGAAGAAGATGATGATGATGATCCTTAATTCTTCCTCCTCCTTGTTCCTGATCCTTGTTGTGGGCGAAACTTAGCAAAGCTGGTTCTTCTCCCGAAATTGTTAATCTGTTGAGATTTTGGCACGAAAACCAAACGAATAATGTAAAATGGGGTGACTCACAGTCTAACGATTACAGGCTAGATTGTGGAGTACGCCAAGGGGGTTTGACATCTCCAGACCTTTTCAACTTGTATGTCAATGACCTTATCGAGGAGCTGAGAGGCACCAACGTCGGTTGCCATATTGGTAACGTATGTGTTAACAATCTGAGCTACGCAGACGATATGGTGCTTCTCAGCCCTTCGATAAGCGGCCTTGTTAAGTTAATTAATATCTGTGAGCGTTACGCGAACACACACGGCCTGAAGTACAACGTGCTCAAGACCGAAATGCTCGTCTTCAGGTCTGGAAATGGTCCGGAGGTCATTCCTACGGTATATATGAGTGGAGCGCCAATTCGGGTTGTAAAAAGCTTTTTCACACCACCTGCTCGTCAATGCCCAATTATATATCATGCAAACCTTACCGAAAGCAAATCATTATAACCCTTGGCTTAAGCCGGGTACTAATATCGTACTGAATCTCATTATAACCCGCCGGGTAATAATGTAATTTCACTTTTCATAGTTCTTATAGTTCTGTCATTAAAGTCTAATGTCGTGAAGTCCACTAAGCGGCGAGGAGGCGGCACACCAGCTCCGTGTTTTGTTTGGAACGTCGTGTTCGAAACAAAAGACTGCGTCGTCGGCCGCCGCCTGTAGCGCGTCAAGCGCGTGGTTTTAGTACTGAATATTTGTAGAATTACATTTTGGAGTTTTCTTATACATTATTCTCATATTTTATTACATTTTTAAATAAAATCACTATGTAATATCCGTGCCTCGGACGTAGCTAGGGCTGACCTTTCTCCCTTCGCAGCAGTTGCAGCAATGTAAATAAATACGTACATACTTACATAGGTGTGGACAGTCTTACACAAATCTACCTAGTCCCAAACTAATCAAAGCTTGTACTATGGGTACTAGTGGACGATATACATATACCTATAAAGATAAATATATACTTAAAATACATAGAAAACATCTAAGATTCAGGAACAAAATACTTGTGCTCACCACACAAATGAATGCAAGCAGTCGTCGATGTACTAGGTATTAAATACCAAAAACAAGATCCGCGTGAGTTACAAGACGCTTAATTATACGGAGTAAAACAGATTCTATTAAAATAGATACTAAAATTTGCTGCGATTGACTGATTTAATTCTGTTTTTAGTAGCCTTGGTTTTTTTATTGCCTCGCAAGAGGTGAGAAAAGTAGAGTATGCTCCTCGGGGATAAAGCTGTTTTTGTCTTGGGAGCGCTTAAATCCCTCACTACACTCAGGACTCAGTCTTAATTCCCTCGCTTCGCTCAGGAATTAAGTCATTACTCCCTCGCTCCGCTCGGGAGTAAAGTTTGGAGTCCTTCGTTACGTTCGGGATTCAATATCGCACCCGTGACATAAAACAGTGTTTTATCCCCTTGGTGTATAATCTACTATAAGTACCTGGGGCACATTCTGGGCGAGTACCTTAAGGATGATGCCGATATGTAGAGGGAGCGCAGGGCTCTCGCTGTGCGGTGTAACATGTTGCTCGGCGCTTTGCGCGTTGTTCGAGTGACGTAAAGGTGACCCTATTCAAAGCCTTTTGTCAATGTTTTTATACATGCCAGCTTTGGAATAGGTACACCAGGCACTCGTTCAACGCGCTAAGGGTGCAATACAACAATGCCTTTCGCATCCTGCTGAAATTACCACGTTTCTGCAGTGCGAAAGGTATGTTTGCCGACGCGAGAGTACCTGACTTCTTCGCCATCCTGAGAGCCAGGTCTGCTGCCTTCAGGGAGAGACTTATAAACTCGAAAAACGAAATTATCTCGTTAGTAGCCAGGGACTATAACGATGCCTTTAACAAACACTGGCGCAAGCTGCACCGGTCTGAGAACGGCAGAGTATAGACCTAGAAATTCTAAATTTTATTACTTATTATTTTATTTTTTTACTTCCATATTGTATTTTTTTTTGTTTTGTCTTGTACTCATTATATTATATTACACTGTATTCTCTATGGGTTTCTTGCCTGTCAAATAAATGAATTTATTATTATTTATTATTAATGCGTTGTACTTAAAATTCGTGGAAGGCTTATATACTCTGTGAAAAGACAGAAATAAGTTTTTGCGTTTTGAGACCTAGATAGATCGGTTATTTCTCCGCATTGTAGGTAAATCTCATAGACAGCGTTAGTTATCTTTGTTGTGTTCTCCGTTTACAAATAGACAAATAAAAAAATATGTACACATAATTATGATTTACTAATACATGGAAATAAATGCTAATGGAACATATTATTATCAGTACGCACTGTATGTAACTCAGAATTTTAATAGACTCAGTTTACTGCTCTGACATGGTATACTCTTTGCTTTCGGTACTTCAGCCTCGTGATAATCCTTGGGACTGCTAAAGGCGATATCACTTCAGACTTTGCGGAAATCTTGAAAGCATATAAAACAGAACTGAACGTTTTAGTACCCTGTCGCTGCTACTGATGTGACACATTCGAAACACTCTGCATTACTGTTACTACGACAAGGTAATAAAATGTGGATACGAGTGTTTTGCAGCTGTAAAACGTTTTAGTACGGTCTCAAATTTATCAATGGGTTAAATAATTTACCAACTAAACAAATGCACTGAAAATTTAGAAATAAAGGAGAAATTTGAAAAACTTAGGCACCGAGCAGGATTCGAACCTGCGACCTCCCGGCACTCGCGGCCAGTCGCTCTAGCCAACTGAGCTATAGGTGCGATTGCTACCCGGCTTGAAATTAGCCAATCGTTCCTTTTTTGTATATAGTTTGCGTTAGCAGCGTTACTGCTTAATACAAAATTAAATGCACTGAAATATAATCTTAGGGCCGATTTTTAAATACCCATATAAAAGCATCTGTCAGATAAATGTTAGCACTATAATTTTCTTTCATTTGACTTCAGAAAAATACAGTCATGATTTTAACCGACGGATAATTTTATCTGGCGCTTGGCCGACCCTTAGTGCCAGTTGCACCAACGTACGAACACAGACCGGTCATCGTCAAATATGGCGCCGGCAGCTGTCATCCCATAGAAACTTGTCAAACTTTCCATACAATCAGATTTGACGAACACCGCTTACGATTACAAACGGTTTGGTGCAACCCAGCCTTAGTGTAGTCTTTTGATAACGCGAAGCATTCTAGGATTTTAAATTTATAGGTACTAGTCATTCATTCACTTCACTTCAGTTCGGTTGAAACCGCTCATCAACCAAGCTCACAGGAGCGCAAACTCTTAGAGTATTCCAGTGTTTACGGCTGCGTTTCCACCAGAGATGTGCGAGGATGCGTTTTCATACATTTGACACCTCGCAACGCGCCGAGTGAGGTGTCAAATATATGAAAACACATCCTCGCACATCTCTGGTGGAAACGCAGCCTTTACCGCCCGCGTGGTTGTGTCGGAGGTTTCCCCTGGACTTTCCCCAGGCCACCCTCCAACCGCGCACTCCTATCGCTTTAATGGGCCCGGCCTATAAACCCACATCCAGGTTCCAAAAAAACGGTTGGTATTATAGTAACCAATATTATAGCTAAAGTTTTCGTGGTTTACCCAGTAAAAAGCACTTACCATTACATCAATATTAATGCGTGTTTTTACAACTGGCCCGGGGGGTTTTCTAAATTGGTTAAGGGCTAAAGCGGGGTCTGTTCAAATTGATTCAGAACTTTGTCTGAAATATTAAGGAAATTCTTGTGGAATCCCTAGACGCGGGGGTTGGGGTAAGTTAAAATACGAGGGTAGACGTGTTTTGTTTTTGGACTGGCCCGATGATAAATAAAATAGTGTGTATAGTTCGGACACAACTCTAAGGCTATATTCTGTCAAACGAACGCAAGCAAAACTAGACTTAGAGCTCTGACTGTAAGGTAGATTTTTGCTTGCGTTAATTTGACAGCACTTGGCCTTAGAGTTTTGTACGAACTATACACAATGTGGGGGTGGGGGGTGATATATGATTAAACTGAACGACCGGCTCTTGCTAAGCAATTAGGAGGTTGGCGGGTTTCAGACATGGACTAGCTTGATCCCGCAACTTTGTCTGCAAGTCTGCATAGAACTCGTTCATCGCGTTAGAATTTAATTGCTATTATTTTATTTCAGGCGCTTACCTAGTTATCACTTTCCATACAAATTTCCACTCCCTTAAGGGATGAGTACCGAGATAAAAAGAGTATCATTATGATATCCTTTCCCAGTAGGTACTCAACCTAACCGTGACTTCACTGTTAAGTAGCGCCATAGTAAATGACGATCGTTCAATACAAAGGTGCGTTTTGCGGAAAAGGGACAGAACATACCCACTCTTAAAACTTTGAAAAATTATAATTACGTAATTATTTATTTTTTTGAATTACTTTTTTCGCCATTTGATTGAGAATTTGAGCCTTTATGTAGAAAATTTGGATTTATTGATTTTCTTTTATAGTGTCGTCATCCCTATTGTCTTTCCGTCTTACGATTCAAAAAATATAGCGCATTTGCTAAATAATCGCCACTTTAGCCTAGTTTGGTCACAGAATAAGTAATAGTACAATTGGTAGTGTCCCTGCCTACCAAGCTGGCGGTCCCGAATTCGAATCCCCGTTAGAGCATTTATTTGTGTGACGAGCACCTTTTTTTTCTGGGTGAGCTCGCTTCCTCGGCCTCATCTTTGCGCCCTGGCAAGATGCTGACGAAGGGCAATCCCATTTTAAATAAAAAAAAAGAAGAGTGTGTGTGAAAAGGGGAATGCCCTCTGTCTAGATATATACACCTGTAGTTTCTCTATTATTACAAAGGTGTCTCACCTTTTCTTGAAGCCAGCGTAATAACCCCTCACAATATGTCAGAGTGGCTGCAGCCGTGACAAATCACCCCTACGTCGAATTCGCAATATAAATATTCCAGACAGTATTGTAGTGGTAAGCTTAGTGCAATGATCAAGACTCAATAATTTATTGCAAGAACATAGTTACATAATAAATACATGTCATAATAAATACAAAGTTGCTTAAGGGCCTATCGTGCGGGGTAAATTCTCAGCGCCTGTCAAATTTCAATTTTTTAAATAATTTACCCAATTAACCCACACATGCATTATTCACGCACACTACCTCATTTTGCTGGGTTGGGTCATTGACCCATGTTTGTGCCAACTTATGTCAATATAGATTTTGAATATTTAAAGGTTTCTTGGTGCATAAGAGAAGTGTAACAAAAATCGTCAAGTTCTGATCTGTAACCAAAACTCAAGTATTAGTTGTATCTGAAAATGTCTTGAATTTGGAATTTGTGGTAGTAAAATACTCAGTTCCTTGTTTATAAAATAAAACTTTGAACCCCTGTTTTGTAAAATGTATTTTGTTTTGCCCTTTCCTCACAGACTCATGTTTATACAACTTAAAACAGAGAAAGACTTTTCCTAATCGGTTCGTGCATGTTATGACTGTTTTATGTTTATGACTTAGGTACTTATTTTGAGAGTTTACTTGGTGATTTTCATGATACGAGTATATGTTGTACCTTAAATAGGTAAGCAAAACTTTTCATAAATTGATTATTTTCTGTTTATCAGTTGGTTAACTCTAAAATGGACACTGATTTAATGCAAGTTTTAAGAGTAGAAGCGGTAGTTTTATTACAATATATATAATAACTACTGAAACTATTTATACGGCACGGGATAACTACAGCAATATTGTGAATCAACTTTGTATTTGAGGAACCAGTACCTAACCTTATAGGTAGTTCTTGTTATTCACGACCTCCCGTCGTAACCCATTCCGCAGAATTGCGCATAGAATAGTATGACATTCCCTGCGCATCGTCGTTATCGTGAATGACAAGCACTCTAAAACCTAATGATATAACAAATATCATCAAGAAAGTCATTGTAACATTCTGCAATTGTGGAACTTGGCCGGACCACTACTGTATCAGCTCTGACAAATTAACTTTTATACAGTCGTGCCGTCGATGACACTTAACTGAACATCCGTGAACCTTATTGCAACGAGATAAGGTTCAATAATGGTTAACATTGCGTCTATTTTCATCAATAATAAATAGCAATTATTATTATTTCCTATTCGTTTACTATAACGTCGAGACAATTATTGCGATGCGACATAAGTACTTACTTGTACAAAATCAAAGCAACGGGATTTCCAACGCATGAAAGCTTTAGATAGAAACTAGCGCAGTTTAATATTATAAGTAATTACTGCATATTTGTTTGTTAGACATCGTCATTGTCACCACATCCCCAACAACTACTTGGTTTATTATTTATAAATGAAACATAGGTTTATTATTTTCATTCTAGGTATAATTATATTATGACCAGGCGGCTTAGACACTACACAATTTAAATCCACATCACTCAAACTGGCGAAGAAACTCCGATATTCTTTCTTCTGCTCCCGCTGCAAGAGAGCACTCTAGATCTGTTTCTTGGTATAACGCTGATATTTTATAAACTTCTGTTCAAAGCACCATAATAATTGTGCCTGTTTGTACAGATTCTGGGATATGTTTTGTTTATGCAGATTCTGCGATATATTTAGGTAATCATTGTTTGACGTGAAAGCGCCGTACATATACACATAAAATATAACATTAGATTCGTTAAATTATTGAAATATAAAAATACAATTTGTTTACAAATTTTAATTTGAAATATGATGAGTGACATAAATGTCATAACGTTCCGTTCTGGGTGGCCAATTTATAAAAAGTAAATTACTTTGAACTGAAATACATCGGTAACCTTTTTACGTTTAAAATGCCTTTTCGTAAAGGAAATCATTATAATTTAGTTGCATTAGTATACATTGGGGACCAAAGATTGCATTTTTATGTTATAACGAATGGCTAATACTAAAAATTCCATGTTAAAAGAATCTTCAATAGCCACACGTCAACATTTATTTACCCTACTTCAATTAATGCAATCTTTGTGTGTGGTATACATTTTGTATTTGTATACGAGCAAGCTGTCAAAAAGCGTGTTTTTATGAGATGTCAAACTGAGAAAAGCAGCATACGTCTGCTCCCATTGAGGGCCGGAGCCCATCTGCCGGCAAGAAAACTACGGCGGCCGGTCAAATTTTCGGAATTTCCTTTGCATTGTTAAAAAAATCTCCACATTTTGCAAATGTTAAACACATACGACCTAGATAACATGTAGTTTTGTTACTATTCGAAAATTGAAGACCTTTCATAAAGTATTAACGTTGTAGTTTGCGTTTATTTCCTTTAGTAGAGCTAACTTTGGATTGAATTTTTATGAAGAAAACTATAAGTAATTGTGTTTCTGAAACACATGACGTGTAGAGTGTATCCTTAAATATCATATATAGGAATTACAGAATTCAAGCTTTAGTAATAATAATACAGCAAGTGATCCAACCATCGCAATTATTCAGAAATTTGCTCGGTGCAGTCTTAAGTTATACCAGAAAAGGCATGCAATACTAGTTATTGTTGTATGTCAAAATATTAAAATAGTAATTGGATGTTACTATTTTAACATTTTGTGATATGGTAATGAAAATAAAAATAATGGAGATAAACTGGTTGCATCGTGTATAGAAATAATGATTAGAATAAACACTCTACATTCAAATAAATAAACTTTGTTTACTGTAACGCATAAAACCCTGTTGTAGCCTATCCAAATAATAGGATAATTATAAATCAGACGTCACTCGTCTGTCAGCCGCATCATACACGGCGACCCTATCAGGATCGCCAGTTGTTGGCCTTATGTGTGCCTTTTCTTAAATATATAAATATTGGCGGGCAATATTACACAAATCGAACTAGTCCCATAGTAATAGAAGGCTTGTGCTATAAGTACTAGACGACGATGTATTTAATAGATACAAATATATAAGAAATCAATATACTGGTTATAATACTTATATTGTGGGAAGCTCTACGACCGAAAGGCGGCGGGGTGAACGCACTGCAGCACAATAGTGCCATCTTAAGGGCTTATGGAATCAATTATGGCCGGTGTCAGAGGGCCCTTACGTATCACGTTGAGTGTAGTCCATCGTTCAATCAAGCCAGAGGTCCGGTAAATTGCGTTGTTTTGGTCAGTGTGAGGTCAGTGTATGAGGAGATTAATTCAGTCCATGTTTTGTACTTTGACTGTAGAGTTACCAGCAGAAATAGCTAAGTAAGCAAAATAACACTTCTCAGAATGAAATAAAGAGAGTCTTTTATTCTCCTGATAGAGTACGTGATAAGCTATTGAAATAAAATAAATTAGTGTAATATTATAAATAAATTAGAAAATGGCCGTTAAAATTCTTATCTTAAAAACAGGGTAGGAAATTGCGTAGTGTTACGAAAAGCTTGGCAGCGAGTATTATAAAGTATAACAAATGCTAGTATACAATTTCTAAGACATCGCAACAAATACCCTATAATATCAAAAATAGAAGCCTACCCCGACCTATACAAAGGGCAGACCCTACTTTTAAATAATAAAGCACCGCCCTATCCCGTAATGAATGAGGGCAATTACGAGTCGGCAATTACGCGACGACTGGGGTTAATATCGCACTTACGTTCGCCATTCTGATCTGGTATCAATTTGTTCCGCGCTCTGACTTGCACGCGATGTGAACTTTTTTACTACAACCGTGTTACTTAACAACATTTACCTACATGACAACTACACCTCTAATTACAATAAAGGAATTCCTTTTTTTAGCGATAATGGTTTGACAATTCAGATCATCATCCTCCTAGCATTATCCCAGTACAGTTGCATCCTGAAGGATGCCTGGGGTCCGCTACCTAATCCCAAGATTTGGCGTAGGCACTAGTTTTTACGAAAGCGACTGCCATCTGACCTTCCATCCCCGAGGGGAAACTAGACCTTATTAGGATTAGGCTTTGTCAAGTGAGTGGGCAACTTGACTGTTAGAAGTTCTCAAGCCGCCCGAAGGCCTCCAACTTGGCTTAACGACCGCTGCCATAGACAGCAACCGGGATCAACGGCTTAACGTGCCTTCCAAAGCACGGGAGCGCTCAGTTAGTAACCACTCAAAGCGGTCACCCATCCAAGTCCTGACCGCTGCCCACGTTGCTTAACCTTAGCAAGCGCAAGCGGTACGCAGGCGCCGCTGGGCCACGAGCGCTCTGGTTTGACAATTCAGATACGGGTATTAAATAAAACCGGTTTTACAATCCCTGATTGAACATGCACTCTAACCACCTCGACAATAAATTTGTGTTCATACTATGATTATGAAGACCTTTGACCCTGTTCGCTCCGATATATCTTATGGCTACTGGTAGTTACATAATCTTGATATTTCACTACATAGTTAAGTGCAATTCCCGACCGAGCAGCGGCGAGGGGGAGTGTTAACCGCACCGCGTTGGTATCAATGCAGACATGGCCCATAATTGCGGCCGACCACATACAAGGCTTCTGCTTCAAGGAGCAGATACATATAAAATGTGTAGTGTACAGTCAAGGGCACCAATATGTATACACTTTTGGACCTTATTTCAATGGAATAAGGTGAAAAAGTGTAGTATACATATTGGTGACCTTGACTATATAAACGCCAACACAGTTGTGAACCATTTCTAACCCTTACTAGTTATTAAAATGCGAATAAAGTGCAAGAATGGTCAGTTAACTGTCTTGGCGATGCGATGGTAACAAGATGGGGAGCGGTCCTTGCACCGCTAAATTGACTAGACATTGAATCTTGAACCTTTCTTCTTTACCAAAGCAAACTATTGACAATAAACTAAGTTTAATAACAATAATAATGGATTGAGTATTAATTTCACGGAGCAATAACTAGATTAAATTCTTAAAACTTGTAACAAAAATTTCTGAAAATTTTTCAGTAAATATTTGGTAGCTGAACCGAATGATTCAACCGAACACCGAATAATAACCGAATATATTCGGCACATCTCTACTTAATTATGCTTCATAGAACTATTCGACTTAAACTATTCAATAGAAAACTTGAGTGAGTTTGAAGTAGAAAACTCAGGAATTCCAAGCTTTACAAATAGCTACTTAAAAGGATCTTGGTCGGTACAATAGGAGCACATATCTATTTGTATTGTATTGTGAGAGGTCGGTATGTAATCGCATAAGGTGCCTGAAGGACGGCCGGCAGTGATGTATGATTCGTAATCCACTGCCCGACAGCGGAGTGGATAGTGGGTATTTTATGAACATGTAGGTAGGTAAGTTAGAAGTTCTATTTGAAGGTGCTATAATCATTTTTTTATACAACAACGGTGGCAAACAAGCGTACCGTCCACCCGATGGTAATTGGACACAGCAGCCTATAGACGCTCTCAACTCCAAAGGAGACATGTGCGCGTTGCCAACCCTTTATAAAATTTGAGGATTCACTGTGTTGACAGCAGAAGGGAGAAGGATTCTACAGCTTTAATATTTAAAAAAATATCTTATTTACCTACCTATACTTTTTTATGGAGGAACCAATATACAAGACAATTTATTTACAATATTGAATTGACTGAAATGTCCCACTTACTTATTTCTATTCAGAGTGCGATACCAACGTAAATGGATGGCCATAATTTTTGTTACAACTTACAGAGTTTACCAAGGAAAATATCATATTCCCGAGCCCGCACTTTCCCAGTACCTACTATCTCTCGGCCATTTATTCAGCAGGCGTCATCCTAAATCACAACAAACATCACACAGCCAAAGCCACGGCATAATCCTATCATCTAATAACGTTCGCAACTTAACAAGTGTAGTCACCAACATGGCTTACTCTCTACGCGAGCCGACTAACTAACACCGGCCATACAAAAAATAACCTAACGACCAAGTAAATAGAATTCTATTTAGCTATCAAGCAATATGAGCAGCCTGACATAGACTGAAGTCGCCGTCATTTGGAAACCAACCTAAATCCTTAGAACGTAGATCACAATTTGGTCTAGCCGCAATAGTGCTTTAAAGCGTTTTGTACACAGATCAGAGTTTGTTTCTTTCATAATAAAATCCAATTTAGTATAGCTTAGCTAGTTGTGGTGACGTATAGGGCAAGCAAGGGTAAACTGTTAGCGTTCTACATAGGATTTAATTTAGGTATCACAATTTAGGTCTTGTCCACCTTGTTCCTTGGTATTAATTTTTCTACGACGACAGCCCAAAAAAACGGCTAAGTGCGAGTCAGGCTTAGCATATTTAGGATTCCAAACCAAATGCAAAATTAAAGTTGGTTTGTTTTGGTCCCCCTTTCGCTGTATGGGAGCTCCCCTTAAAATATTTAAAAAAAGGTTTGACTATTTGTATGGCTTTGGGCTACCAAGATGCTTATACTGTGAAAATTTTAAGACTGTAGCTCCAACCGTTTGGCTGTAACCTGTGTGACAGACGAAGGACGGGCGTGAATGACGGCAATAGAGTTCCGTTTGGACCCTTCGGGTCCGTACCCGAAAGGTCCAAACGGAACCGTAACCCTAAAAATTAATGTTATGTCCAAATTGCTAACAGATTTAAATGTGTTCCAAATATTTCTTCAAAGTTTACTAAAATAACTTGATTCAAATAATACGAACGTCTTCAGATAGATAGCAGCAAAACTGCAAGGTCAGAGATCAGTAGGTAACAATCAGTTATTTTCGTCTTCGATACCAAATCAATAACTTTAGTAAATTATCCTCTTTGTAACAATCGGAAGCTCCCAATTGTCTCCACTCAACTAAGTTACCTCAATACGGAAGTACTTGACAATTCTCGTGTATATAAACGGAATTACACGAACTATTGGGAGCCAACCTACGTATTCCGATTGTGCCGTGAATTCGAACAATTTCTCCCAGTCTACTTGAACAAGATGGCAACTTGACAAACCGGTACTAAGGGTTTTAATTGGGAGGGATTCGATTCGCTCGACACAAACATAAACAATGCAAAAGTAAATCTGTCTATTAGGTCCTCAACCTCTTCAATACCTAGTCTAGATGGAAGAACCTTATTCAATTGACAGAAAGTGGTCAACGTAGGATAAGTAACGCTTTTATCTCATGTTTCCGTCTGATTTTTATTTTTTTAAGATTATTTAAAACGGTATATCCTTTTAATTGAATCTGGAACTTGACACCAGATTAAGATGTCCAATTAGAGGTGTAAAACCGCTATTGGGATAGCATTATTCAAATACCTATCGCAGTCGATCTTACTCCTTGATTAACTTCGGAGTTCCTATCCACTCTAGATTCCATGGAATGTATCGACTACGCTTAGTTACGATCGAGTATGGGAACTTGGCTCAGTGCGGGCGCTAGCGCTACTCAAATTTGCCCGCCGTAACATAACTTTAATCGGTGCGCTAGAACTGCAAGCCGTGAGTATCGGAACTTGATACTGTGAACATGTTGAACTAAGCGTTATGTTACCAACATACGAGTTATTAACTAATCGGAGGTTGGTAGCCGTAAATTATGGACTGGCTCTTTCTGAAGATTAATGATTGGGTAGGTACCATATTCAATGGAAATATCTCGCACATTTCATAAAATTATTTTTTCTGATCACTATTCTTTATGGAGAGGGAACGATGGTCCTTATAGATTGTTGCTTCATCTCCTTACCCATATCAGGTATATTCGCAAAAAAGCCCTCCTGAAAATAGTCATCACTATACAGCGTAGCCTATGGAGGCCAAGACATACTTTGGGTCGCTGAGCCAGCGGAGTAAGTAAGTATACTTCAGCGTAATGTAGGTACCTATGTCTGCATTAGGTATGTAGGTAATTCCAGACGCGACACTTAAAGAAAAGTTAAGACCACTTTAGACCGCAGCCTAAGATTGAGCCTTTTCGCCGACAGCACACATACGTATATCTAGTCAAAGAAGCCACTAACGCCCCTGCCAATCCAGAAAATCCTGTTAAAATCCAGACTAGACATCCTATACTGCAAAATAGACGTTAGTGACAAGGGAATTAAGTTGTAGTTTGATTGTAGCGGCGAGTCGCTGCGTTTGTCAGTCGAGTGTGCTCGAGACGAGTTCGAGTTTCCTCGTTACGCGGCTGTTTTTAGCTTTAGCTCGTAATCGTCTTTGATTGCGTAGCGATGTGGTTTCCTGTAGGAATATTTGTATATTTTTGCGTACGGGTATCTTTAATAAGATTAATAAGCAACGCTAAGCAAAATTAAGAACGATCACGCTTAATCTTCGTCCATCCATGTTGCGATTTCTTGGTAAACCATACAACTGCAATATGTGCTCCGTGCCCGTGCTTTCTTTTTCAAGTAATGAACTAACCTTACTGCCCTCAGATACCCTAATAGATAAACGAAGAAATATATGTATAGTACGTGTCAACCACGAAGGCGCGCCTGCACAGCGTTGTGGTTGTTGTGGTTGAAATGTGTGGGTAGACCACAACCAAAACAACCATAATTTTCAACCACTTGCCGGCATTCGATTGAGCTGAAATTTGGCTTATTTATGTAAGTTTGGTGACAGTGCAATATTATGGTACCATCGAGCTGATCTGATGATGGAGACAGAAGGTGACCACAGGAACTACTAAACTACACAAGATAAACCCATCGTGTTTAGTCTCATTAGAACCGTCACCACGAGTAGTTGATGAATATTGAAAAGAAGTACAGTCGGCAATAAAAGTTTGTACCAAAAATGAAATTTTTGAAAGAATATTTTTTTGGTCTATGGTCTTGAATGAAGGTAATTAAGTTTACTACAACTTTATCTCCCATTAATTTCCCCGTAGATACCTCATTATTGATATTTAGGTCGAAAAATCCCCACTTTTTGGTTTTTCAGGAATAACTTAGCGCGCGTTCATTTTAAACTGCTGCAAATCTGGGTAAATACTATCTAGGTGGACCCAAACAACATACCAAAAATGCAAGTTTACCGTAATTACTGCAATTTCAGCGTTTTTATATGTACGATATAACCAGCCTAATAGATAAGTATAAGATTCGCTGTGGAGGGGCGCGTCGTCGTGGATGACACGCACTAGAGTCAAATTTAGCCTTTCAAAAGCTAATCTGAAAAAAAGTATATGAGATACAGCATTGATAATTAAATTACTCTTGCTAAATAATTGCTTTACTTATTTAACGCTAAATTCATAATACCTAATAAATAATCATAACAGACCATAACCGACATTTCCTGAATTTTGACCAATACCCAAGTTAAAATTTAACACCACCACCGACCACCGGTGTAACTTTCCTACAAAATATTGTACGTAAAGACACCTAAAACTCCAGCACTACCAGCAGATTGGAAAATGCAATCAAGAGAGTGTTGAAATAACCGGTTGCTACGTGACTCCGGCACTGTAAAATTGCGGATTTATTGACTTTCGGAGTTTCTCTGTGATGGCAGACTGTAAAATACTTCGGTAGACAGAAACTATATTTTAATGCCTCGCCTTTTCATGGTTGATATCGACGATTTATGACATGGCGGTTGCTAACCCTAAGTAATCCTGAGATACATATTTAATACACTGCTTGCATAAATTAGTATCATTAACTCGTCTTACCTAGTACCTACTACTTACATCAAGTACTAAGCTCGGCCCTAATAGCGCCCATGAATAATTTAGTAGCGAATCATATTACCATAATCATAAAGCCATGCGAACTATACTGCCGGTTTTATACTAGTAATTTCGTTGTATGTGCCCAGCGTGACTTTTACAACGAGCGTTTGGGTAGAAGACGTGTTCTTTTTTCCCCGTCAAAAACAATACGCATGGGATGATTCACAAGAACTGGCGCGAAATATCTATGAAGCTAATTATTGTTTTCCTGGATTTTCCGCGCCTGTTCTTGTGAATTATATAACACGTACACAGTAACATAAACATAAATTGCACAGGTTACAATAAAACCGATTTTAAAATGAACTTTCCTATTAGATTTTTTTTGTTGCGAGTTTCTGTGTATTTCGCCGATATTCTTAAGCCATGTGCGAGCGAAGACTGCATCAGGGTTGGCCGTTTTAAAAATGGTTTGCTCTACCTACGGATCTTTATCAGCAAATGAACTAATTTACTAAATCTTTGCCCCTTCGCTAGATGCTCGCCAAGAGCAATCCCAAAGTTAATTTAAAAAAAGATAGTTTCCTGATATAAATCATTTAAGGTATCTACATTTTTTTTATAATAGATGAACTGTGGATTATTTATACAGCCAGTCATCATAATTTATTTTTCTTATTATTAGAGGAGGAACAGAATTGGAAAAGGCGTCTCTAAACAATGCAAGCGGCAAGTCATGTAACAGTTGGGGTGACAACGTTATCAGAGGGTTTGGACCCTGCAGAATACGGATCTGCCTGTCGCCATCTCGAAATTTGAGCCGGAAGTACGGTATACCGGAAAATGTGCAGCCCATACAAAAAATTTCGTAGTACATTTAATAAATTGTTGCTCTGGTACTCTAAAAGAGGTCCGATTGATATGGTTTTTTGGTATGTTGTGAAGGACAATATTAGCCATGGTAACCTAAAAATTTCGGCCCTCCAGCTCCATAACTTTGGCCGCCATCTTGGAAATAGTGTCATTTTTTTCAGATCTTTGCTTTTACTGTCGTCAAAGTTCATTCCAGTGCTAAACATAGTTCTACAATATTGTAGAATACAAAATTTGCTAAAACTTTTGGGTACAAAGATTTTTTCCATGACCCCTAGGGACGAAGATATGACAGGATATATCATTAAAAATTGACACTTTTTTCTAGTTTTCCGTTGATGTTTACATTTTAAGTGCATTTTAGCACTAACTATAGTTCGGCAATATTGTAGATCACGAAATTTGCTACAACTTTTGTATTGAAATATTTTTTCTACGACCATTAGGAAAGAAGATATGAAGTCATCTATGGAGTAGCACCGTTGAAATTTGCTACTTTTGCAGTTTTCTTCTCATATTTAGGTTTGAGTGCATTTAATCGCAATCTGTAGGGGATCTATGATGGTCGAGTGATAGCGGGATAGACGACAAGATAAAGCATCTGTCACTTTCCGATCTATACCACTTCAATCCCTCAGAAGACAAAATCGTCTATTTCCACGATACCTAGAAGATCGTAGGTACTTTGAATTTGCATATAATTTTGTCTTCTATAATATTGCTGACCGAGAAATGCACTAAAACAAAAATATGTGAAGAAAACTGGAAAAGTAGTAAATATCGACGGTAGTACCCCATAGGTGACATCGTATCTTCTTTCCTGATGATCGTGGAAAAAATATTTCAATACAAAAGTTGTAGACAATTTTGTAATCTACAATATTGCTGAACTATAGTTAACGCTAAAATGCACTTTAAACGTAAATATGAGAGGAAAACTAGAAAAAAGTTGTAATTTATAATGATATCTCCTGTCATATCTTCGTCCCTAGGGGTCATGGAAAAATTCTTTGTACCCAAAAGTTTCAGCAAATTTTGTGTTTTACAATATTGCCAAACCATGTTTAGCACTAAAATGAACTATAACGACAGTACAAGCAAAAAACTGAAAAAAGTGACAGATTTTCCAAGATGGCGGAGAAAGACGTGGAGCTGGAGTGTCAAAAATTTCGGGATACGATGACAAATATTGTTCTTTACGGCATATCAAAAATCCATAACAATTGGACCATAGTTAGGGTACCGGAACAACGATTTACCAAATGTACAACGAAAAAATTTGTATGGGCTGCACCTTTTCCGATATAACATTCTTCCGGCTCAAATTTGGGGATGGAGACAGGCAGATCCGTATTCTGCAGGGTCTAAACCCTCTGATTACGTTGTCACCCCAACTGTTACACGATTTGCTTCTTGTATTCTACTTCTTCAAAAATGGGCCTACTCTATATGTATTTATTTACTATTACACAGAAGTGTCACAGTGTATGGCTCCACAAAACGAATTGTTTAGTTTGGTTTCGACCGCTTTAGCTTAGTTGGTAGTGACCCTGCCTACGAAGCTGGAGGTCCCGGGTTCGAATCCCGGCCGAGGCATTTAATTGTGTGATGAGCACGAATATTTGTTCTTGGGTCTTGGATGTTTTCTATGTATTTAAGTATCTATTTATCTATATAAGTATGTATATCGTCGCTTAGTACCCATAGTACAAGCTTTGCTCAGTTTGGGACTAGGTTGATTTGTGTAAGATTGTCCACAAATATTTATTTAATTTTACTGTGGAGTCGAAATTCAGTCTTATAACATAAATATTAAGTACTTATGGACGTTTGTAAAATAACACTATTAGATTGTATGACAATTTAAGGGTCTAAAATAAGCCATATATATTACCCGAGGATTATTTTCCGGAACAAAGTGAGGGAAAATGGTTCGGAGGTAATATGGCTTTTAGAATGAATACCTACGTCGTACCAATAAAGAATAGATCGTTCCATATTGGCTGTCCATGTGTTTTGTGATTGGTGGATTTAATATGGTGAAGTATTTTGAGCTACGGTAGCCCAGTGGTTCAAGCATGCGGCTGTCAAGCGGCGGTCGTGGGTTCGAATCCCAGCTCGTACCAATGAGTTTTTCGGAACTTATGTACGGAATATCATTTGATATTTACCGTTAGCTTTTCGGTGAAGGAAAACATCGTGAGGAAACTTGCATACATCCGCGAAGAAATTCAAAGTTGTCTGTGAAGTCCCCAACCCGCTCTGGGCCAGCGTGGGGACTAACTGCCCAATCCCTCTCATCTATGAGAGGAGGCCTGTGCCCAGCAGTGGGACGTAGATAGGCTGATGATGATGATGATGATGATGATTTTGAGTGGTCTGGTTACAATGTTTTCCTTTTCAATTATAAAATATGTATTCATATGCCTATACTTTAGCCCCGCTTGGTTAAAGCCTAATATGACACACAACAATATTTGTTACGCTCTTTTTTACGCCCCGTGTCATTTAAGTTGGTTTTGTTCGCTTATTTTGTCACTAAGTAGGTAAGTGCGCACACAGTCTGTTCTACAGACTATTTCAAAGAGAATGGCTAGGAAGGTAATCCTTACAATGTGCTTTCCTAAATATTAAACTCCGAATAACCTCGCGTGCAGTTAATGCACTACAAATTGGTCTAGACGAGGTATTTTCGACGTAGATTTGTCAACCTAGGCTATAATAGGTATAATAATCAGTATAATGTGCATGTTTCGTGTTGACTAAGTTTAGTCCAATCCAAAATTAAGTTTTGCGGCCCTTAACTTTTGATAAGTCACAACGCGAAACTAAATCTGTTTAGACCCAGCTATCGGGATTAAAATAACGTCCAAGTCTGAGTTATCAAGATTAAATTAGTCAATTTAGTCTGTCTCTAAGTTAAATTATAGCTTCGAAAGCAAGATAATTAGAGGGACAAGTTGAATGAACAGTGTTGTTCCTGTAGTGTTTTTTGCCCTAGAGCTATTTTAAATGCTAAATCCGAGGTAATTACCGGGTTTTATAAAGGGGCATTCACGTCGCGTCCCGTCCACGCGTGATTCAATTAAAATAAGCGAGTGTGAAGCTTTGTTTGTTGTAACGGCGCATGGATTATACACTTAAAGTGCCTAGAATAAGGTTGATAGCCGCACGGTGCAGTTCAAGTGGAAATGTTGAGGTTATTTCGCTTTGAATACATTGTTTTAAGCATTTCGGTATACAAACTGTGAATAACATTGGATATTCAATGAACTGCGAATCAGTTTCAGTCGAATATAACGTATTAGATTTATTGCACAAAATACCACAAATTTGAGAATGAAAACCGTTTAATTGAGACCTGTGACGGAACTAATTGATATAATTCTAAAGAGTAATAATGAAAATAATGACTAATGAGCCAAAACACTAATGTAGAAGTTGTTATAGACACATTCTATATCATCGTCAGCAAAATGTAGTTATGTCGGACTTTTAGCATTTGTATCTCACTAGCAAGTATGTAAGTGCGAGAGGGACTACGTATTGCTGTAGGTAGGTATGTCCGACATAAACGCGATCGCGCTAGCTAGGCAAATCATCTTTATGGTACAATACCTACCTAATAAATAATGCATATTCTCGGACGGAAAGATCAAATTTGACTTGCAAGAATTGACCTAAACAAACTAACGTATATAAACATCATCATCCTTTTAGCGCTATCCCAGTAGGTACAGTTGTCCTGAAGGATGCTTGGGACCCTGGGCGCTACCTAAATCCAAGATTTGGCGTAGGCACTAGTTTTTACGGAAGCGACTGCCATCTGACCTTCCAACCCGAGGGGCAACTAGGCCTTATTGGGGATTAGGTTTGTCAAGTGAGTGGGCAACTTGACTGTTAGAAGTTCTCAAGCCGCCCGAAGGCCTCTAACTTGGTTTAACGACTGCTGTCATAGACTGCAGCCGGGATCAACGGCTTAACGTGCCTTCCAAAGCAGTTAATAACTACTCAAAGCGATCGCACGCGGTAGGCGGGCGCCGCTGGCCCACGAGCGCTCCTCACAAACTAACATATAAACATTAGGGTGTTGCTTAAAAATAAACTTTCAAAAAGTCATTGTCTCACCTCGCCATTACGTTCTAGTACCCCGATTAACAGATGCTAGTTTTTTTTATTTATTTTTTAAATGTATTTTAGGGGTCGCTACCGCTTGATAAAGTTTTGGAAGAAAACATAAGTTCGGCATGGGGTTATTGCGGTTAATTTAGGAATTCAACAAGTTAATCACGGTGAATGAAGAAAAGCAATACCTGTTGTTGGTTGTGAAAGGCTTTAGAAATAAATAATTAAAATAAATAAATAATAAATCCTTTTAAGATAAATATTTTAAATATTACATATCGTTGGTTAGTAAAAAACTTAGATAACTTTGCTAAACTATGTTATGTTGAACTAGGTATTAGTACTCGTAATAAGCTGGTCTGCCAGAATCCCTGGCCGGGTAAAAATCTCCTCCAAGGATGACCATGACTCTGACTCTGACCTGTCATAACTCGTTTCAGAGCCAGCTGGCTGGCCTCTTGATGTCATCTTCCCCTGCTCCGATTGCCTGATGGGCCACGCCAAAGAGTCGCTCTTATAGTCTATCTCTGGTCTCTTAACTTCGCGACATGTGTAGCCCATTTCCATTTTAGTTTCAGGGTAAAAGCTTCATTAATGATATATCTGAGCCTGGGGTTCTTTCTGGTTCAAGTTTTTTGTAGCATTGATAAATTATCTTACATGGAGTGTCATAAAAATCGTATTATTCCTTAATTTTGGCTTAAATTGTTAGAATTTTATTTGATTTTAATTAAAATATACGTAATTCATATATGTTTAATTGAACATGTTTCTTCAAATCTTTGACAGCTGGTAGCGACCTCTAACATTAGTTTAAAGAAAAAAACAAAAAAAACTAGCATCTGTTAATAGGGGTAGTAGAACAAAATGGGGGGGTGAGACTGCAGGATTTCAGTTTTTTTTTATTTTTTGCCAAATAAGCAACACCCTAATAAACATTGCAAGTTAAATAGAGGAAAGCTTGTAAAAAGACATCACAGTTCCTTAGTACTGCGGGAATCATCGATCCGATCCCCATATAATCTGCCATTTCCTGCCCGCAGCCAAACATGTGCTAGCAAACATATATGCGACACGACAAATCAAACATAAATGATGGATCGCCTGGGGTGTTGCTACTTAGTAGGTATTTTGTGGCCGCTGTTTTAGATATTCATCGAATTTGCTTCCAATTGCGATATTCGATAACATGTTTTAATATTTCGATGCATGTTCTTTGTAAATACTATTTAAATAGGCTGTTATGATGTTTTCCAAGTATATTCGTAGGTTATTTATACGTAAAGATATTATTTTTTAGGATTCTATACCCGAAGGGTCCAAACGGAACCCTATTGCTGTCTGTCACTCATCGTCTGTCACAAAATATTTTTTTAACTTCCCATTGACAACCCATCACATTTTAACAAGAATAATAAAGGTAAGTATTGATAAATCTGATTTTTCTTTTGCGGTTGGTTCGGGTTCGGAACCATAAATGTGCGAAGTATGCACAAGCAATTAGCCGGTTTATTTTACTTGTTATTTAATACCGTAATATATCTGGGGTATGCACGCTAAGCATCTGTATTCAGTACTTACACGATATAAAATGGTTCACCTGGTTACCCAGTGTTGTTTTTGATCGAGCTAGCGACACCACACCCCCACATTGAATAGGTACGCTAGCATTAAATTTTCAACGCATTTCGCTCAACAACAATAATTTAATTTGCCGCCCGCTGTCACCTTTCAAATCCAGAACGGCTTGTGTCCCCAGTGAGATCAAACTAGGTGAATCTTTTACAACGGGAGACGTAGCGCCCCACATCGCTTCCATTTATTACCAAAGAATGCCGGCAATCCTCGGAGTTCCGCAATTTTTCCGAGAGAATTTACGTCGTCTAGATTCTACTGGATTCACGCTGTAAAGCTGGTTTATTAATGCTCGGGTGCCACAAATGCACTTATTGTATTGAGATCGGTGAAACTCTAGAAAGCTACCAGTAATGAGTCTTGGATTTTATGGTGGAGTAGAGTTATGAGTGGTAGGGCACAGCAAAATGTAATTTTGCTCGAATTTGGAGCAGCCCAACTGGGGAAGCCTCAACCTCTGCCTTGCAAAATACCACAGCCATAATAACATCACTACCTATACTGGTACCTATGTAGTGTTTTATTCCTGGAGGTGAGCAAGGTTGCCAGAGCTCCCGAGAATGCACTGTGTTGAGAGCGAGGGACCTAAATTTGTCCCGTCCGCTGCCAACACAGTGAAAACTCTTAAATTGATGATGATGTACGATTAGTGTAGTCGTGGGTAAACCCCCCACAAGGTGGACTGATGACCTGGTAAAGTTAGCGCGAGTCCGCTGGATGCGAGTGGCGTAGAACCGGTCATTGTGGCACTCTTTGGGGAGGCTAATGTTCAGCAGTGGGCGTCTTTCGGCTGATATGATGATGATGATGATGAGTCTACAGTCGAGTTCGACGATCAGCACACACATAAAGACCGTCGAGCACGACATAGTGGCCATAAAGATGTGAACTCGACTGTATTGTTAAGGGCACATGGTTAATAAGATATTTCTGAACCTTTATTTAGGAACTCAACACAGCCAATAAACGCCTACGTAGTTAGTCCTAAGAACGCCTACGTTTTTCTCTGTTATGACATTGACAAAGGGATAAAAAGGTGCGTGTTTACGAGTCCATTACTGTACTTAAGAAGATTTACTAGTAATCAGGCCCTTATTTCCAAAAATAGAATCACAAACGAACATCTACACTCTAAAAGTACTTAAGTAGGTATATCAAAAGTTCCAGTATAATTGTAATTTTGAATGTAACACAAAACGTGGTATGAAGTCAAACAAGCGGTCATAGGCAACACCTTATTTTACTAAATATTATCAGAGTTTTCAACTTTATGATACCTGTATATATACGGTGAATAACCTTTTATACAAGGTGCAACCACATTAGTAGTAATTCCCAGTAATATCACTAACAAACGACTGAAATTGTATACAAATCCCCGCGGGATTTGCAAAACGCAGCGACTACAACCACGCTATTTTCTGACAGAGTTTGCGCATAATGGCTGAAATAGAACGACCCGAAGCACAGAAAGACCTAACTACGTTTTTTTTCTCGACTGTTATACAACCCTTTTAAAATAAGGACCCGAGGGTCAATTTCACATTAACATTTAACATTCTAATGTTGAAATACAGTTTAGAGCAATGCCAAGATAGCAAGCGCACGAAATAAGTACATTGATAATATAATAAAGAACGCGAAATGTTAGTGTCGAATTGACCCCCTGTGCAGGCAAAGAATGGCACAATTAGAGAGCAGTAATTAACTGTCGCCTCGAGAAAATGGAACCGCGTCTTAGATTACTATAGCGCCCTATATCACTGGCGCTTTAGGTACCTACTATTATGAAATAAAATCAGGATTTTTGAATGAAAAAAAAAGGTCTTAGTCTTCTAGTATAGAAAAGATAAGTCTAGTTTCAGGACAATAGATTCAAAGATGTAGATGTGGTGAACTGGTGTGCGTGAGTTCGGGAAGGTAAAAATGAGTTATTTAAGGCGCGTGTAGCAATAAATATTTATTATTGTATCACAAAACAATTTGAGCGTATCTTAAGTACGTCCACGTTTAACGCAATATTCCATTTAAACAAAACAAATAGGTAAACAATTTTTATAACGAAGCAATAAATAACAAAATGTCTTAACCCTTTTCAATATTTTGGCGGGTAATTTAATAATTTTCCGATCTCAGTAAGCTTTGTAGATAATCCCTGTTACCTGTAATGCGGAATATTTTTATGTTTAAAATAGTCTCTTAAAGAACATCATCATCCTCCTAGCGTTATCCCAGTACAGTTGCATCCTGAAGGATGCCTGGGGTCCGCTACCTAATCCCAAGATTTGGCGTAGGCCCGAGGGGAAACTAGACCTTATTGGGATTAGGCTTTGTCAAGTGAGTGGGCAACTTGACTGTTAGAAGTTCTCAAACCACCCGAAGGCCTCCAACTTGGCTTAACGACTGCTGCCATAGACAGCAACCGGGATCAACGGCTTAACGTGCCTTCCAAAGCACGGGAGCGCTCAGTTAGTAACCACTTAAAGCGGTCACCAAGTCCTGACCGCTGCCCACGTTGCTTAACCTTAGATACCGCAAGCGGTACCCGGCGCCGCTGGGCCACGAGCGCTCTTACACGAGTCTCTAAAAGAACATCGTATAATTTAAATTTTACTAGAAGCTTATACCTCCTCAACGGTAAATGTCTTCTTTATATTTAGGTTTTATGTAAAAGACTCGAAGCAAAAATAAGATTTGACTCTTGATTTGACAATGCCGCATTCTTTCACCTTGTTGATTATTTTTAGATTTCCTCTAAGCAGTCTTAACGTAGAATACATGACTTCTTCAGATTTAAAACACACGGCCGACAAGATTATGTAACAATACTGATTCTGTGAAAATCCACGAAGGAGCTTAACTTGCCGAACATTTGACAAAATGTCGGTAAAGGAACAATAACATCACTATATCTAGACTTAATTATATTACACCTAAAGGCCCTTGGCCGTATTCGTCTTATCATTCATGACACGATTTTTATTTTAGAAAAACCAGAGATACGCGGTGTCATTATATTTACATAAATACTGCTGAGCTCCCAGCTTTAGGCTTTATGACGATAAGGAAGAAAGAAAAAAAAACTCTTCAAACAGCGTCCCTTATCAATATTGTTTGAGATGACATATTCTGACATTATAGGTGTTAATATTATAGATACCTATGTGTCAGTGGCGGTGCCTAAAAATATTCTAAGGGAAGCCAGAAATTATTTGCCTTAATTCCTTATTCTTCATGAGCCGTAGTAAAAGAACTGGACTGGCTGAAAATAAGGCAAGCCGGTGGAAATCGAGTTGTATGGACGCTCCGCCACTCCTATTGTGTTGACAAAAGTACATTAGCTTTATATATTACACCATAGATGGCATCGTCGCTTACCATCAGCCGAAATGGCTGTGAAATATAGCCCAATATTTAAAAAAAAGCAACATTCTATTTTTTACATATTTTACTTTACCCATCTCATATCGACAGACGTTTGGCGAATGGATTTTATTTTAAATGTAAAATATATGCTATGGTTATTTTCTAATCTAGAGTAGACTGAATGCGTCATGTGTGATAGTTTATACAACCTACGAACAACTTTGTTGCCCGATACAAATGTATAAATTAACTAATAACTTATGGTTCTTGAAATACAAACAATACACTTTAAAAGTAGGACGGCCTAACATACACTGTAAGATGTACGGCCGACGTTAAAGATAATGTATACATCTGGACCTTATTAGAAAGGAATTAGATGTAAAGTGTAAACATATTCGTATTTTAGACGCCGACCGTACAAAAAAATACATCAACCAACTGATAAAATCATAGATTAGGTGCTAAAGTAATCAAAATACACTTTACAATAAAGCATTATCACTTATCTTTGACTTTGACTTTCATAGAGGGTAGAACGTATACAAAATTATATCTGAAACAAAAATAAACAAGTTGAACGAAAAAGTACTTAAAATACTTCAAAAAATTCTGCATGTCGTATTTTCTTTACAATTATAAATTAATAACTTATAGTTAAGTACTTTTTCGTTCAAGTTATTAATTTATAATTGTAAAGAAAATACGATATGCAGAATTTTTTGAAGTATTCAACAGTGTAGATATAATAATGAGCAGGTTAGTTAAAGGATTAACTGTAGGATTTTACAAGTTTTAATCGTAGAAATAATAACAAAAATACAAATGATACCTTGTGGTGGGATTGAAAGATTGAGAACATCCTCACTCGTCACGTTTCTTATGAATTGCTGTGTGAATACATCCTGAAACAATTAATTATACCAATAATAAGTTTGTAAGTTAACTTTATAAAAAAAAAGAAATGGGGGAAAAAAAGACTGGAGGGATTGAGTCCGCAGTTTGCGTACCATGTACAAGTAAGATAAGATGTTTATTTGTAAAGTCATGTACATGAGATGTTACAGTTACAAGTATATCAAAGCTTCCATGACACCCTGTCAGGGTCAGGGCACACAAATGTCTTATATATAACTTACTTCTAAATTCCAGGTCATGCTATGGTTTAATTAGTGTAGGTATATTGGATAATTGAACAAATATTAGTGTGGTAATTAGTTTACAGATTATTAATTTTTAATGTCAAGGTAAGTGTATATTATATAATTTAGTCGATTACAATTTATCATTTACTCTAATGGTTTTTTACCTATTCTAGTAAGTTATTTTAAGTAGGCACACACTGTCTAAAAATCGTTTGTTTGCAATATAAACTATATTACTAATAGTGTTAAAGTAGAATATCCAACCAGAATGAACATATTTCATATTAAAGGAAAAATTGAGGTACCATTATAAGACTAAAAGTCCCAATTTAAAGTGAGCGACGTTTGCGGTTCCGACACTTCTCCGCTCATTTCAAATTGAGCTTTTTACGCATACCATTACGGTTCAATTTGGAGTGCGGCGGAACGTGCAGTTGCTGTATGTAGTCGGCAGCGGAATCATACCTTAAAACACAATTTTTTTTGACACAATTATAAAAAGCTAAGCTTACAGCTTACCATAATAGTATAAGCTTCAGTGGCTTCCAGACCGTAGTGTCCCGGCACGAAACTGACTTGCTCGTTATTTTCCTTTAAATTCACCAATGCGAAAGAGAAAGAGGAATAGGTGTCCCCCTTCATCGGTAGGTGGCGTTTCACCCACAGTGAGACTTGATTGCGGATCTGGAATTATTTCAGAAACATGTATAAACTAATTCTCATAAAATAAAACAACTGGAAGCCAAAATTATAATACGTTTAACATAGCTTAAGTACCGAGACAGCTATCGTCACAGTACAAATTTAGTAGGTACATTTCTATTATAAACATACCATTTTTAGTCAATATTTAGTTTATGTACGTAATAGAATAATTTTTTTTTAGAAAGTATATATGTTACCTACAAATTTCTACTGAGCTTTTGCTGTAAGAAGTAATTTTTGAGACATGACAGCACCTATATAACGTAAACTTGCACGTTTTATAGAACCAAAAAATAAAATATTCACTAGCTTTTATGCTTTAAAAGTATTTTAGAATATCCAATACAATAAAAAGCAAGACGTCAGTGTCAAAATCAAAGTAAATTTTTGTTTAGTTTTAAAAACTATATAACAGGTGCCACACTATTTATTTTTACATAAGCATTTTATTGATGCCTTTTATTTTACTTTTGGATGATAAAAATATAACATAATTTTCCAAATTTTTGATGATAAATATTATGTATTTTTGAATTTAAACTTTCGCGAGACATGTTATAACTTTATTTTACTAAACGGTTAAAACTCACACACACAACATGTCGCCCGAAGTGACAATTAATACGTGAGTTTTAACCGTTTAGTAAAATAAAGTTATGTATTTTTGTAAAAAGTTTATAATTTTCAATTTACTGTGCTATTTTGATGGTTTACTCTCCATAAAGTGACACCTCGTTATAAATTTTAACATGTGTCAAATACCCAATTATGCATTTTGAGTCTTCGGCCTCTTCTTTACCCTTGGGCTTGATGCTGGACAAGAGCAAAGCCATTTGCAATAAAAAAAAGAAAAATAGAGTATTTTACCGGAAAAGCGGCAGCCATCTTGCCCCTTGAATCCTGCGCTATAGCAATAAGGTCCAAGTTCTGCAGCAGACTCTTCTCGTATGGGCTGACGTTCCTGAGATCACAGCTCAGGAGTAGCGGCGCCGACCACATAGCCCACACGCCTATTTGTACTCGGCATTGGTTCTCTGTCAGATTTTTGTTGCCTAGAACTAACTGGAAAATGATAAAGAATATTAGTCATTTTCAAAAAAGTATACATGAAGAAGTAAACACACACACTAACATGGACAATGTGCATGTATAGCTCAACACACAACCATGGCTCAACCGCGCTCGTGAGATAAAAGTCACTATGTAAGTTTGTATCTCATTGCTACCAAACTACCACTCAATTGCTCAAAGGTTAGCTGGAAGAGATCCCTTATAGGGATAAGTTCGCCTTTGTACTTCAATCTTTTGTGACATGCACGTGTTTTAACTTGTTATTGTGTGCAATAAAGTGCATACATACATAAAAGTACTCTAACACAAAAGAACCAAATAAAGAGTAAATAGATTAATTAAGTCCTTAACTATGTACACTTTTTTGAAAAGGACTCATCAGTGAATACAACTCAGAGAAAGATCCCAAAAGATGCCAATAAGGTCTAGTTTCCCCCTTGCATTGGTCAGATGGCAGTCGTTTCCGTAAAAAAACAGCTGTCATCCCATAAAACCCTGTGAAACTTGCCCTACACAATCAGATTTTAACGAACACGACAGCTTACGGTTTGTACAACATACATTGGGACAACCCACCCTTCGATTTGATGCCGGAACCATCAAGGTGCCAGGATAGCATTTTAGGTAAAATAAGAGGTATGGCACAGCAAAATGTCATCTAGCTCGAGTTTGAAGCAGCCCAAATGGGGAAGTACGTCCGCCTTGCAGAAGGCCACAGCCATAAGAACAAAAAAATCATTGATGTCGAAGGCTTATTACAGGGTTGAGGACTATCTAACAGACAGAAAACCATGGCCCAAACCAAATACTTAAATAGAGTAAAGATTCATATATGTGTATTTTTTAATTTTATCTAGTTGACACGGTTCTTGCAAGAAAACAAATCAAAAGATTTATAACTAAATTTATAGTCTAAAGGATTCCATTTTTTTTTTACCTAAATAGAATTTGATAATGCTTAGGTATACAGTTTCGAAATGTTTTCTTGCAGAATTACACACTGTACATTACTGGTTTTTTTCCTCATTTTATTCTTTGTTTTTGTGTTGCTTTATATAGATACTTAGACTAGCTTTTGCCCGCGACTTCGTCTGCGTAGAACTCGGTCATCGCATTAGAATGTTATTGTTATTCATTTATTTCAGGCGCTAACCTAGTTATCTCTCTTCCATACCATCATCCACCCCCTTGCGGTATGATTTCCTAGACTAAAGTTTCCCATGTCCTTTCCTATGTTTCGAACATTATGATGCAGGTGAGGAAAATACTTTATACGCATCAAGTAATATAGGTGAAAACGCGAGCGTAGCGAGCGCAAAATTTTTCGGACTTTTCGGAATTTTTATACGCATCAAGTAATGTAGTTAAAAAGGCGAGCGAAGCGAGCGCGAACAGTTTGGAAAATTATGATATAGGTGCGGAAAATACTTCATACGCATTAAGTCATGTAGATGAAAACGCGATAGCAGCGAGGGCGAAAATGTCCTGACATTATGATGTAGGCGCGGAAAAGATTTCACACGCATCAAATAATGTAAATGAAAACGCGAGCGCAGCGAGCGCGAAATCTTTTCAGCATTATGATACAGTGTGCGGAAAATACTTTATACGCATCAAGTATTGTAGAGAGCGTAGCGCGTACGAAAATTTTCGAACATTACGATGCAGATGCGGAAAATACCTACTTCATACGTATCAATAATGTAAATGAAATCGCGAGCGAAGCGAGCGCGAAAATTTTCGGACAAAAGATGCAGGTGCGGAAAAGACTTCATACGCATCAAGTACTACACATGAAAACGCGAGCGTAGCGAGCGCGAAATGTTTGGAACATTATGATGCAGATGCGGAATATACCTACTTCATACGCATCAAGTATTGTAGATGTAAACGCAAGCGCAGCGAGCGAAAATTTTTTGACGTAATGATGCGGGTGCGTGAAAGATTTTATACGAATAATGTAGTTGAAAACGCGAGCGTTACGTGCGCGAAAATTATTGGCGAACCTCTCTACCTTTGTTTGTCCTTTCACATTCGAAGGTGTAGTAGAGGCCTAGGTTAATAGCGCACCCACCCTGGTTGTTCCTGGGAGATGTGTGATTTTCTGAGTGTTGATTTATTTTCCTATCGGCCTATGAATTTCGAATTTGGTCATACTTAATGTTTATTGTTACACACCTATTATTTTACTAACAAATACCTATATACTTCTAGTCTTCGGTATGTTGTATTGATCAGTTAGTTCGTTCTATTTTGCAATTTCTATAAACTTACTTCGGTGCGAACCGCTAGAACATAGATAGAGCTGCGGTTATGCTTAATTTGTTTCGAAATAATTACATCAAAAAACGTATTTTATGAATTTTGCTGACGCAAAACGCAAAGTTTACGACTTGTGGAACAGGGGGGCTACCGCGAACCACAAACGAAGTTTTCCCTCTCTGTCGCACTTGCAAGTCTGTACGTAAGTGCGACAGAGACGGAAAACTTGTGGTTCGCAGTAGCCCCTCTGTTTATACTGGCCATGGGGAAAAAATCGGGATCGCAATGATTTACACATTTTCTGGCTTTGAGAATGGTCAGTGGACCATCGAGTCTTTAAATTTCCGCCATCTTGGATTTGAAAATGGCACCCAAAAAAAATATTTTATACAAAAATACAGTACATATTTATTTTAAATTATTTTCGTTGACCGAATTTCTATAAACATGTTATTAGATTTTGAACCTTATTATTTGAAAAGGTAAATAGCTTTTTAAACTAATAAAGTTGGTGCAACTCGGCCAACTCAAATTATTTCAATCATACGCATACATTATATGCCGCAAGTGTATGTTACAATGCAACCGAGATCCCGCTGCCTTGCTACCCTCCATCGAAAACAAAAAAAAAACACCGAGCTGGCATAGTAAGACTGGTATGTACCTAGGTTTGTGAATATTGATAGCGACCGACTGTCCAACATAATTAGATCTCTCATATCAAACAGTTAATATGGTTTGAGGGACTTTTGTTTTTTTGTCATTGGCCTCTCAAGTATATTTCGTCCCCCGTTTTTTCAAATACTATCTGTTTATTGCACAATGTTTGAATGGGGGTCTTTTTACTTTGCTTCCAAGTAGATGCTTACCAATTTTCAAGCCTTTAAACCACGAATTGAAGGACTTCCCATACAAAGTTCAACCCCTGTTTTCACCCCTTTTCGTCCCCAATCTGTATGATTTTTATAGCCTATAACCTCGCCGAAGGTCCAATAAACATATTACTGAAGGCTATATTAAAATCCATCCGCTAGTTTTCACGTGATAGTTGGACAGATAAACAGACAGACAAACAGACATGAATTCTAAAAACCGTTGAAATGTGTTCTGTCATCGATTCTAAGACCCCTGAATCGATTTTTTTTCTAATATCTTCAATGTACAGATTTTCGACCCTCTTCTGCTTTATTATATGTATAGATTTCTTGATCTTAAGTAGGTTAAGTATTATCATTGTAATAAGCATATTTTTGTGAGAAAATGGCTGACTGTCGAGTTTCTTTCGGCGTTTCTTCTCGGCAGTGGCCTCTGTGAAACGCTAGTAGGGTTTGACTTGTAAAAGTGCCATTGCGGCCTACTTACAGAATAAAGTAAAAAAAAAAAACATTATTTACTATACAGGTATTCCTGGAGGTGAGCAAGGTTGCCAGAGCTCCCGAGGATGCACTGTGTTGAGAGCGAGGGACCTAAATTTGTCCCTACTGTTGTCAACACAGTGAATCCTCAAATTTTATAAAGGGTCGGCAACGCGCTCGTGACTCCTCTGGAGTTGCAAGCGTATATAGGCTGCGGTGACCGCTTACCATCAGGCAGGCTGCACGCTTGTTTGCCACCGACGTGGTATTAAAAAAAAGGTTTTATGAATGTTTGTGTTGTGTGGATCCGAGATGTCTCACCATGTCGGGATCATTCCACTGGCCCGGCTGATGATGTCTCCTGTACAGCTTATTGTTCTTCGCGTAGTTCTGTATAATCCACACGATGTTGCCAAAGTTGACGAAGATGTCGTGGAAGTTGCGCCACATGTTGCAGTGTCGCGCGATCTCCGCGTAGTCAAACTGGAATTGTTGGGTAATTGAATTGTATATATAGATACCTATACTAGTTTTTGCCCGCAACTTTGTCCGCTTGGAACTCGTTCATCGCGATATAATTTAATTGCCATTTGTTTATATCAGGCGCCATGTAATAACTATACAAACTTTCACCAATTAAAGAATGATTTCCAGGAGAAAAAGAGACTTTCCGGAACAAACTATCTCCATACCATATTTGATCTAAATCGGTTCAGCGGTTTAAGCGTGAAGAGGTAACAGACAGACAGACACACTTTCGCATTTATAATATTATTATATTATATTATAGTATGGATATTAAAGAAAAGAAAAGAAACATTTATTCGTGACAATCAAAACACTTACAAATAGGACATTACAAAACAGAATTTTGCCACGAAATGGTCACAACTCAGCGTTATGCTGGCAGAGCCAGCGCTGGTCTTCCGATGTGACCATTTGGTGAGACCACGGCACAGTGACGAAACAAAAACACAAAACAACAAGAAATAATACAGAAATACACGATTAATACAAAAAAAAAAAAACTACAAAAAATCAGCAAAAAGGTTGCTCGTGCGTGCACAGCTGCATATTTTTCTAAATGGGATTGCTCTTGGCCAGCATCTAGCCAGGGGGCAAAGATGAGGCCAACGGTGAAGCGAGCTCACCCAGAAGATGCCTATTCACTCGTGCCTTCCAAGACGTCCAGGTTATATGAACTCGGAAATACTGATGCCGGCAGGGAATGCCAAAGCTTAGCAGTGCGCATTATAAAAGATGATAAAGTTGAATGTTGCATTAACAATTTTAGTAACAAAAATATTCATTCTATAATAATGTTATAAATGCGAAAGTGTGTCGGTTTGTCTGCCTGTTACCTCTTCACGCTTAAACGTATTTAGATGAAATTTTGTATAGAGGAAGTTTGAGTCCCGATAAAGGACATAGGAAATTTTTATCCCGGGAATCATCCCTTAAGGGGGTGGAGGTTTGTATAATACAGCGATAACTGTAAGCGACTAAAATGAAAGAAAACCAATTAAATTCTAAAACGATCAACGAGTTGTACCAAATTAATAGTGTTCATATATAAAACAGACAAACTCCATTTAGGACCAATCAAGTTACAGTATTAACAATAGTATGTAACCTTCTGGACGCCAACGACGGATATATCCGTCATGGTGTACCTAAGCAATATCAGCCTACATGCATTTATATAGCGTTCAACTTCGCGTTTGACATTCCATCATGGCGTGCGAGTTACAGCTTTTCTGTTTGACAGAGCGTCGAGATAAACTGAACGTGATTTTTCTTTTTATTTTATTGAACATCGTAAAAATCACAGAAATAAAGAAAACTTTTTGTTACTGAGGGAATTTCCGAAAGTCTGTTTTAGTGGTTATTTTTGTACTTGTCTGGAATCTCAACTAAATCTGGGGATCATAAAACGTCTCGAGTTACCGCTTTAACAGATCAGGGGGACGATCAAACGCTTACGCTTTGTATTCCAATTTGACATTAAGAATTTATTCAGAAAAACAATAGATAAAAACAGAAATACATGAAACCTGAAAACATTACACTCCTTTTTTGGGCAGTCGTGTAAAAAATAAGTCTAACATCTAACATGTCGACAGCACATTGACATCAAATCGGAATGATAAATGAAAGCAATCGTCCTCATCGACTTAAAATATAAAAATAGACACACAATGCCGAAAAGAAATGGTGGAAAATGTGGCCCAATTTGACACTGTCAGTTACATTAAAAAAAACAGTCATTATCAGTCACTATTCAGTTACATTCTAAGACTTACAGCTTTTGTAAACACAAATTCCAACACGAATGTAACCCGAGTGGAGTCGTACGGGCGGTACTTTTACGGGGCCCATGTTTTTCGGCTGATAGTGAGTCTAGTTCTATAATATTACATGTATGCATACTAACCTTAGTCTTGTGAATATACTCCTTGTAGTACGGCCAACTGCAGGAGAAGACCATGGGTCGCCCCGTTTTGTTCAGAGACTGACCCAGCTCTATGTATGCTGTAAAGTAAATAGTCTTTACATAAAAATAGAGCATAGGTTTATAGACTTTACACTAATTATGAATGTAACCATAGAGTATTGCGGTAAAGTACAAAAACGACCATTAGCGTTAAACATTAGCGTTGTGGTTAAAATTTCATACTAAAATTCCCACCTGTACGCTATTAACCTATTTGATTCACAGTCAGTGAAATCAAATTGGCTAATACCAGGGGCGACTCACCGCGTGACGTCATCGCGCCGCTCAAACGGCCACGCGTAGGCACGTTTGGCTTGCCTCGCAGGGATTTGTTAACAGTGAGGCTTCTGTACATAGTACTATCAAAGGTGCGACACGGGTCTATCGGTGTGAACGTGAACCGAGTGTCGGTGACCTTGGAACGCTACGATTCTATACTTCGCCCGTCCGAGGAGTGATTTCCACACACCGCGCCACCCTCGCGCGCCCCCGCTCGCGTCCGGACACGCACACATAGCCGCGAGACGGGTTTACAGCACACATGCTTCGGTGTCGCTTCTTGTTACGTTAGTATAATATATCTTCTTTGGTACTATTACTTATTCTGTGCTAATACGTACCGGTGTCAAGGAACTTGTCCTCGACAAAACAGCCGTCGACCTTGAGATAGTCGACGGCCCACTCTGCGAACTGTTGCGCGTCGACGTCGAAGTGCCCGCGCGACCCCGGGTAGTGCATGCAAGTGTCCGCAGCTATATTTGTGTACATGCCGAATTTTAGACCGCGCTCGTGGATCTACGGGTTAAAACATTTTTTAACAAACGGGGGCGAGGGGAGCGGAGGGGGGGGGTTATTTGTTTCTCAGACCTGGATGTATTCTATGTATTAAATATTTTGTTGTCTAACAGGTACACTTGACACAAGCCTTATTGAGCTTAGTATGGGGCTAATTAGATTTTATAATAATAATATTGACCCCATTTATTAAAATATATATATATATATATATCCATGTTAACTTAAGGCGCAGGGGTGGGCAAGGCATTCACCAATTTCTCCATATAAACTCTGTGCACGTTTTATTCGTCGGTTTTGGCACTAACGAATGTAATATCCTTTTTGGATGTAAATATTAGATATGCGAAGAAAGTGATGAGAAAATTTTCAAATTTTTCAAAAAAATGAAAAAAATTAAAAATAATATCAATGAAAAAAAAATTACATCACAAAATAGCTAACAGAACAATAAGCATACTGACCAAAAATCATAACTTTAATGCAAACACAAACGAAGAAAATCCTGCACAAAGTTTGTATGGAGAGAGCTTCCCCTACCCCTCCTCTTAACGTGGAATTTACCACAATGGAATTTTCAATTATATGCTGCAGAGCACAAATACGAAAAATGAGGAATAATAGGTATTTTTGTACACTTTGTTGTGAGATATTATTACACGTACAAAAAGGCAAAGATAGCTGTAATCTCAAGATTTGTACAATGCTACTTTAAAACTAAAACTTTAGTCTCCTTTATTAGAATTTATCTAGAAACTTACGTAGTCAGCTAAGAACTTCATTCCCCGTGGGAACCTCTTCTTATCAGGTACGAGACGGCCATTTGAGTCCCTCTGCTTTTCAGACCAGCAGTCATCGATGACTATGTACTCGTAACCCGCCTCGAGGTAGCCATCATTGTAGAATGTGTCAGCCACTGACATGATGAGCTCTTCACTGGAAATTAACATAAAGGTTTTACTCAATCTTCACTTTCCTAGCATTTTTCCGGTCGTCTGCTTTGACACCTTGCAGAAGACCACAGCCGTAATAACATTATTTACTATACAAGTAAGTAGTGTTGTTTTCTTGGAGGTGAGCAAGGTTGCCAGAGCTCCAGAGGATACACTGTGTGGATGGTGAGGGACCTAAATTTGTCCCTTCTGCTGTCGACAAAGTGAATCCTCAAATATTATAAAGGGTCGGCAACGCGCACGTGACTCCTCTATAGGCGAGCGTCTATAGGCTGCGGTGTTTGCTTACCATCAGGTGGACCATATGATTGTTTGCCACCATCATTGTTTTAAAAAACTCCTACCTACCTACCTAGTTTTAGAAAAACAACTGCCATCTGACCTTGCAACCCAGAGAGAAAACAAGCCAGGGTTGGGATTAATACCGGTTTCCTCATGATGTTTTAGATACTAAATGGGTCAACTTTTCCTTGTTGTAATTCTGTCCCGTCAGCCAGGAGACACCAGTAACCGTAGTAAGCTACAAGAAATAGTTGATTCACCTTATAATACTTATAATATTATAAATCCGAAAGTATGTCTGTCTGTCTGTTACCTCTTCACACTTATACTGCTGAACCGCTTTAGATGAAATTTGGCATGGAGATAGTTTGAGTCCCAGGGAAGGATATAGGATACATTTTATCCCAGAAATCATCCCTTAAGGGAGTGGAAGTTTGAATGAAAGAGCAATGACACTAGGTAAGTGCCTGATATAAGTAAATATCACCAGCTCACATAAATTCTACAGCTGGGCACAAACATCCTCTCATAAACAAGACAAAGGAATGTCGCTCAGTATTTGTTTTGGCAATGTATTTCGCAGTCCACCTAAATAGTTTCTCAAACAATTCCCTTAAAATGTTCCCAAATTCAACTTCTGGTAATATACTACATAATATAACATTCATACAACAAGTTAATAATGAAAACTTGCTAATATGGCTGAAATTCAATTTAATAACAGTAAAGAATTTTGTTGTTACTATAATACTATGATGGGTTTTTTATTACCCTTATCTGATAATAGCCAGGATTATGCTTCTGAAGTCAATGGTTTAATGTTGAATTAGATTCATCAAAATATTCGAATATTAAGCTGTCATCTACCAGTGGTATCCAGGGCTATCTCCAGGTTCATTACAAAAGCATGCAAATGTTTATTTTTATCGCTGGGAGAGGCCTAGTCTCGGTAAGTATATTATATTGTATATACGGTTGTATTACTCCTACAAAAGATACAATTTATACCCAGCATAGGTCCAGGTAAATAAAAGAGTCATCAAATACAGCAATCACATAAAATACAGCAACGGAGATCCATAAAATACAGCAATGACATACCACGTACACATTTGTTTGTAAACAAAAAGTGCCGGAACTCACTTGAGACATTTGTCAGGGTCTTTATCGCAGTCGTCGGCGCACTGATAGTATCCCCACGACATCCAACCCATGGGAGGCGTTCGCGCTAGACCGTTATTCAGTAACAACACGACATCGAGGCAGAGCACCGAAATATACACGAAAATCTGAACCCCGACACTCATTGATGCGGCAAAATGTCTTCAGTGTTCGTATATAGAATTTCAGTAAGTATGAAACTACTAAGTTAAAGTTTCCACGATTTCCGTATCTTATTAACTCGATTTCGTAACGTAGCTATCAATCAATGTTTTATGCTAAGAAGAACGAAATCAACGTAAACAAATATTAAATATTGTTAACACCATTGTTAATATTGACTGACGTAACGTAAATGACTTTTGCGAGCCGTATTTTCATTGGTATTTTCGTTGACGTGCGCCTGCTTGTGGCGCTAACCAATGAGCGTTCATCAGAAAAGTTTAAAACATTCCGTTCCACGCATTTCTCGTTTAAAACGAGCTAATTCAGCGCTGCTCAAACATTCACGAAAACAATCGGTAAAACTGCACCCTAATATTTTTCCTGAGAAAATCTAGCAGTAAAATGTCCTCGTAGAGGCTATTAGACCCCGTTGTCACATCAAACGCAAGCCGTCACGTACGATCGAACCGTTGGTATACGAATAAAAAGTAAGTGTAGTCGAGCTAGACGATTTAAGTAAAGGGTCGGACGAACCCTGCCTGCGTGTTATGGCGTTCTTTGTGGGCCTGTATCGGAAAAAGTGAAAAAGGTTAAGAAAATATACCTTGCGACTTGCATTAAAAGCAAAAGAGAAGCTGGTTTTTGTTCGTTTTCGTATGGAATTATATAAAATATTTGACATACATTTAATCAATGGGAATCCTAAATGTATAAAATTCAACGAAATATAAAATACCAAAATTATGTAGTAACAAATTTGACTCCGCTTTCGGTGTCCAAGGAATGAAAAAGGTTCTTAGATTGAAGTAGTTAACTTTTCTAATAATTAAAAATAAAGTCAAAAATCTTGCTCCAAAAAAACTAAATATTATCTCTAGCAGCTTTAGCTTGCTTTAAATTTCTTTACAGTCAAATAAGAGACGTTGAAAATCAAATTTTAAACTTTAAAGCGTTTATAGACGTAGGATCTTCTAGGAAATAATATCAACCGTCTTTTATATAGGTACTCATCTACCTCATTACAGTCAAAGCGACAAGCGATCGTACCTACTCCAGTCACTAACAGGAAATCCGGACCACTCATTAGCGCCAGAAACTAAAATCTACCTATCTTTATCGCTGACGCACTGACTTTTATCATGAAAATTTTCCACCTCGTTACGAAAACTAAATTTAATTGTCAACGCCAAAAAAAAACCCCTCCTCTTCCAGCGAAAAAATAAATAAAACAAAACATTGTTTTTTATGTCGCCGGGGATTCCCGTCACCGGGAGAGGACGACTTTTTAAGATTATTTTACTTAACTTTACGTAAAGTAAGTAGGTAATGTTTGTAATATATTTGCTCATAATATTATTTTGTGTGGAAAGGCTTTGTGATCCAAAATTAAACGAAAGAGCCGCTTTGTAACAAATCATCTCTCAATAATATTAGGATTAGCCTTACCGTTCGCGTATGTATAGGTATGTCGGAAGATCGATTTAGCTCATCACTTCGCATCGCATTCGCATTGCTGCGTGCATTTATTCTAACGTAAATTGCGGCGACCAAAAAAACTAAAGAATGACAAAGAACAACAAAAAACAAAAATATTAAAAATGTTCTCTTTCTTCTCTTATCTTTTTAAATTTCGAACCAACGGCAAACTTAGTGTAGAGCGCTCTTGTACCTAAATAGTTAAGTATGGCGATGATATTTGTAAGGCTGTGGGAAGGGAATGAACGAGAAGAGCTAAAGACCAAGCTCAGTGGCGTGCCATGGGTGAGGCCTATGTTCAGCAGTGGACTGAAACAGGCTGATGATGATGATGATGAAATCTCGAACCTACCCCGGTTCGGCATAATGGACATGTTAATTATAGTTGGTTAATTGTTTGTTACAGGTATCGCCGGCGATGGGCGGTGATGGCATGTAGCGCGATGCGGTGGCCGCTCGTGCTGGCGCTGCTGGCGGCGGCGCACGCGTTGCCCACGCAGGACCCGGTGCTCTTCGAGGCGGCGTTCCAAGGTAACAGCGACACGCTGCACTGACCGTGACCATTAGTAGAAATAATATGCTGCTGTGTTTTTTTTATACAACGAGGGTGGCAAGCAAGCGTACGGTCCGCCTGATGGTAAGTGAACACCGCAGCCTATTGACGCTCGCAACTCCAAAAGGGTTACGTGCGCTTTGCCCACCCTTTACAAAATTTGAGGATTCACTGTGTTGACGGCAAAAGGAACAAAAGGTCCTTCGCTCTCAACTCAACACAGTGCATCCTCGGGAGCTCTGGCCACCTTACTCACCTCCAGGAACACAACACTACATACTTGTAAGTATAGTGAATAATGTTATTATGGCTGTGGTTTTCTGCAAGGTGGAGGTACTTCCCCAGTTGGGCTGCTCCAAATTTGAATCAAATATAGACTCTCTTTCTCAAATATGTGTAGACTGAGCATCAGACGCTAGGCGCAGGCGCACTTTAATACTGTTGGAAAAAGGCCTGCTTCAGACCAGCTGTATCCGCACCTGCTGAGTAACATGTACACTCATCAGGAGACAGAAGAACAATTTGTCAAGTTGCAAAAGGTTCATTTTGGTAACTTATCTTTGATTGATGTCACTTTTATTTAATCAACAAACAATGCCATGAATAGTTTAATTAATCTGTACAATGCGCTAAAAATACTTAGATGAATGTTTAATTTTCACTTTACTGCGAGATATCGATATCAACATGTGAATTACATTCCTCCCAAGCTTGCTGTAAAGGTATTCATAAAGTATTATAAACTCTCATTCATAAGGCACATCTCTTATGGTGCACAAGTGTCGCAGTAAAAAGAGAATAGTAGGTTTTCGAAGTTTAAAACAATCCTACAATATTTGCATTAGTCTGAGTCGATTCACAAAAGCTGGCGCGGAATGTCTAGGAAATTGAATGACAGTTTCATACATTTTCCGCGCCAGCTTCCTTGAGTCCACCTATACAGACGGAAAACCGGAAAAGAATTCCGACGGAAACTTATCTATGCAGGTATTTAAAAATATTAGGTATTTCGATTGTAGTATATTGACAATAGGTAGGTAAATACATTGTAGTTATTTTATGTGTAACCTAGAAAAACCTAGGTTTTAATATTCTGGCTGCCTGTTTATTATATCTGTTCTCTTCTTTAATGGGAAAATTGCATCAAGTGTGCAATTTAAGTTCATAATAAAATAAATAAAATAAAATAAAATAAATAAATATTTGTGGACAATCTTACACAAATCAACCTAGTCCCAAACTAAGCAAAGCTTGTACTATGGGTACTAAGCGACGATATACATACTTATATAGATAAATAAATACTTAAATACATAGAAGACATCCAAGACCCAAGAACAAATATTCGTGTTCATCACACAAATAAATGCCCCGGCCGGGATTCGAACCCGGGACCTCCAGCTTCGTAGGCAGGGTCACTACCAACTAAGCTAAAGCGGTCGTCAAGCCACGTTACAATTAGCCACGTTACGAACATTTTTTATTACATTCGAGATCCATCCTAAATTGCGTTTATAATTGCGATACTTTTCATGTTATACTTACTATTACATCAAACTAACATCATTACATCATCGACTTAGCGTTGCAGAAGGTAAGCCAGGCACTTAACTCGGCTCTAGAGCAGACAAGTCTCTACTTACAGACTAACCCTCCAACCCCCCTCTATGGGAGGGGTTGGTCTAGGGACGGGCACCTGAAAGATAAAATACCCTGGATACTTAGTAACTTAGTATTCGTGAATTGCCAATATGAATAATTGAACTGACTTTGAAATATTTTTATTAATTATTTGTGTAATATTTCTAACAGTAAATTGGAAATCAATACTTTACCTTTACTACTCCCCTATTCTATCATTACCTGCTAAGAATATCATGAATAATAATTTTCTCGTTATAACGGTACTCATCCAAATGAATCTCATTTTATCTGACCTATAAGGGTACTTATTTCCAATACCGTACGTTTGAGGATAATGTGGTCCCATTAATGTAATACAAGACAAAAACTCGGACATTCGTATCACACCTAAGTTCCAATTACACTGTCCTTTGCATTCAAAAATTCATTAATGTGAAAAAGTTCTACTTCTATTTATCTCTATCGGTGAACACAAAAATTTCCCAAATCCATAAAAGGTCGGCAACGCGCTTGTAACTTCAGCTCATAAAGGTATCAGCACAATTTTAGGTCGTTATATATTTTCCACCGTTGTAGTAGGCATCGGCCGAGAAAAAGCAATATTTAAGTAGGTATATACCCAGCCGACATCCCATCCCTAGTCCGCTCCATCGGAAAGCCGGTTTGCTTATTGGTTCATTGATTCCCAGTGTTCGCCACAAGTATGATTTGCGCTAGACTTATTCTCAATTTTATCGGTCAGTCAGTAGGTTTTTACCTACCTTTTTGTGAGAATATACCTACAACTATAACGATTACTTGAAGAAAAGAATTGAAGTTTCTATAAACGAAACACCCGATATTATCACAAAAATATATACAGGGTGTTTCCTGTAACATGAGCAATAAATTAAAAGGACGCTTCCTTAGAGCATCTGCAGTAACCCCTTGTGTCCAAACATTTTATTTATTATTTCTATTTGGAGAAAATTTGATCTAAAGTTAGGACCCTCAAGCAAGTATAGTTCGTAGTACGAACTGTTCGTACACACCTGTAAGGCCAACCGCTGTCAAATTAACGCAAGCAAAAATCTACCTAATGTTGTATATGTTTATAAATACGTGTTTAGGTGGGTAGATTTTTAAAATAATAAAATGAGTCCTAATCTAACGCGCCTTTCATTCACAACATGGTGACAGCGGTTACGAATTTAATTAGAAATACAAGGCATTTCGGATAGTTGTGTAGTTTGTGGATTAGTGTGAGCATCAGTGGGTCAGAAGTGTACGTAAAAAACATGGAACACGCGCGTCCTCCACCGGAATTGAGTTTAGAAGGTGGCCCCGCCCGGCGCGCCGACTCGTGGCGTCGGTGGTATACTCGGTTTGAGGTATTCTTGAAGGCTTCAGGTGTCTACAAAGAGAGCGAGGATGTCCAGGCCAGTTTGTTGGTGAATTTAATAGGGTCGGAAGGTTACGACGTGTACATGACCTTCAAGTTCGCGAAGGACGAAAAACGGGATGATTTAAAAACATTGGTGAAAAAGTTTAACGAGCACTTCGGAACAAAACAAAATGCTACAATGGCCCGTTTCAAGTTCTTTACAAGAAACCAGGAAAATGGAGAATCTGTTGACGAGTACGTCACTGCCCTAAAGATACTCGCTCAGCCATGTGAGTTCAATGACCTTGAAGAGAGTTTGATACGCGATCGTATCGTATGCGGAGTGGCAGATAGCAAAGTGCGCGATCGCTTGCTTAGGGCCGAGGATCTCACTCTTGAAAGGGCCGTTAAGATATGTCAAGCTAACGAAATGTCGAATGAAGAGAAGCGCCAGATTGAAGGGACCAAGGTTGAAGGGGATTCGTCGTCGGCAGTAGATGTCGTGTACGGGTCACACGGGTGGCATCCCGGAAACGGCCGAGGCGGGCGCCCCCAGCGCCGACGCGGTCGTGGTGGCGGCGCGCGGCGAGGCGGCTCCGCGGCTCGCGACTAGGGAATGCAAAAACCGGTGAAAATCAAAAACCGGTTATTAACCGTTTTGACTGGACAAAAACCGGTTAACCGGTTTTTTACCGGTTTTTTACAAACTACCTGAAATCGAAGTATTGGACTATAAATCTATTATTTCTGGGTTCTATTGGTAATCCGGGCATGTTTCTAGTGATGTGAATTTGGTTTTTATCATCATCTTTATAAACTACAAAACAAATCAACAAGTGACAAATAAAATTATGAAACATTCTAATATAATATACGGATATATATAGATATCTTAATAAGCGGCGATGAAAAGTAATATTACCAGTATAGCACCAGCAAAGTTAAGGTGGTACCTAGTGTACCTACCTACTATTTACAATGACATATTATAACAAACATTAAGTATATACATTGAAATGAATAGAAATATTTATTTTTTTAAAAGAGTGCATAATAACATGGGCTATTAACGAATATAACTTGTTAACTATCAAGAATAACATGAAAAATAGCACTATGTATTATTAAAGAAATACTTATTTGAGATGTGGACTTCCAGACATCAACTGGTATTTTTAATATTCACAATTTCACACAACAAACAACGCAATAAGTACACAAACACCACACTTGCTTTCACCCTCTCTGAGCACTGACTGATTAGATACGTTACTACAGGGTAGTAGCAGGAAGCAAAACTATCCAAGTAAAACAATAGGGCTTACCCGGCCATAAACCCTTTCTGCGCTTTTGACGCGGCAGACTCAAATGAAGTGGGGATATGGGAAACTAACAACATTTTAACATTATGATATTCATGTGCTCTATCCACAGTCGTAAGAAAAAGAAACTAACTTCTTTAAACGTTCATCCTACCATCCTTAAGTAACGTGATTTGAAGGTGAAAGAACGCTCTAATCTCACCATGAAGTTGTTTTTTATACTAAATACAATTTCGGTTAAAAACCGGTTAGTGGTGTAAAAAACCGGTTTTTTACCGAGCTCAAAAAGTTCCGGTTAACCGGTTTTTCGGTTAACCGGTTAACCGGTTTGCATTCCCTACTCGCGACGCCCGGCCCGGCCCGAGTGCGCCCGCGCGGGCCTGTCACGCTTGTGCCGGTACCTACTGCGACGGAGGGTATCGATGTCCGGCTAAGAATGCCAAGTGTTTGTTGTGTAGTGGGATAGGCCATTTTAAAGCTAGGTGCCCGTTCAAATCGCAAGGCAAAGTGTATCACATAGAAGAAGACAATCGTGATGTCGACGACGACGACGAGTTATACTTCATAGACGGGATCGACGGGGACAGTAAGGACAATAACAAATGGTATGAAACTTTGTTGCTATGTTTTAATCGTAGAAAAGAAACTTTTAAGCTCGATACGGGCTCGGATTTAAATGTTTTGTCACTTAATAGCTTCAATAGATTGGGCCTAGACATTGCTCTAATAAAACAGGAAACTGTGAGGGCCCAATCCTTTTGTGGCAATTATATACCGATTATGGGTACATGCATCATAAACTGGTTATATAAAGATCGTTTATTTCCGTTGCGTTTCGTAATATCCGAACAAGATTGTAAAAGCGTCTTAGGTAAAAATGCTTGTGAGGAATTAGGCCTCATTAAACGGATATTTTCGCTAGACATAGACCGTTATGAGGACCTATTTCACGGTTTAGGAAAGTTACCGGGAAAATATACCATTGTTATAGAGGAAGGGTCGCAGCCGTCGGTTTGTCCCGTACGTAAAATACCCCTGGGAGTGCGTGACAAGTTGCAGAGTGAACTGGAACGTATGGAAAAAATGGGAGTTATCCGAAAGGTATCGCACCCTACGCCATGGGTGAATGCAATTGTAGTGGCTGCAAAAAAGGACGGCAGTATCCGCGTATGCCTTGACCCGCGTCCTCTCAATCGCGTAGTGCGACGCGCGCGGTACCCGCTACCGGCGCTCAGTGAGATCGCGACGCGGCTGCAGGGCGCGAGGTACTTTAGCAAACTCGATGCTCGCTCCGGGTTTTGGATGGTACAAATAGATGACGCAAGTGCTGACTTGTGTACTTTTGGAACACCTTTCGGTAGATACCAGTTCTTACGCCTTCCTTATGGCGTTAACTGTGCGTCGGAGGTATTTCATTCAAAAGTTCGTCAAATTCTGGAGGACTTGGAAGGCGTTGAATCTTTCGTCGACGATATTATATGCTGGGGTCGGACCCTGGCTGAACAGGATGAAAGATTGAAATTATTGTTAGACAGAGCGCGAGATGTAGGTATAAAGTTTAACAAACAAAAATGCGAGTTCCGTGTGGAAAAAATCACGTATCTTGGTCACACTTTTAGTAAAGACGGTATGTGTGTCGATGAGGATAAACTAAAAGCTGTCAAAGATATGCCATTACCACAGGATCGGCCGTCACTAGAAAGGTTTTTGGGTATGGTAAATTACCTATCCAAGTTTATCCCAAACTATTCGGAAGTCGCGTCACCGTTGCGCTGTTTGTTGAAAAAAGACACGGAATGGCGTTGGGATGCAGAGCACGATGCGGCCTGTGCGCGGCTGAAGGAGCTTGTGTGCGGCGCGCCCGTGCTGGCCCTCTTCGCGCCACGTGAGCCCGTGCTGCTTTCGGTTGACGCAAGTGCCCACGCTCTGGGTGCCGTGCTGCTACAGGCGGGTCGTCCGGTCGAGTTTGCGTCCGCCACACTCACCGACGCGCAAACACGATACGCTCATATTGAAAAAGAGCTTCTAGCCATTGTCTTTGGGCTTGAACGCTTTCATCAATACGTATACGCTCACGGTGACGTCACTGTTGAGACGGACCACAAACCATTGGAAGCACTGTTCACTAAGCCATTGGATGCGGTTCCAGCCCGTCTCCAGAGGATGATGCTGCGCTATGATTTTAATGTCATTTATAAGCCAGGAAAATATATGTTTGTCGCCGATGCGTTATCGCGAGCGCCATTGGCAGACAGAGTAAGCGATAAAATATCAATGGAAATAGAAGAACAATCATGTTTTTTGATAGAAAATGTAAGATTCAGTAGCAGTAAATTACGTATGGTTAAGGAAGAGACAGCACAAGATGACCTATGTCAATTAATAATAAAATATATCCAGTCGGGATGGCCACATAACAAATACGACCTCGAGGAAAAAGTGCGGAGTCACTGGTCGTTTAGAGAGTGTTTTGAATACGTGGATGGTATAATATTCAAGGACAATTTGGTGTATATACCAACAGCGTTACGGACAGAAATGGTAAATCGCCTGCACGATGGTCACATGGGCATTGACCGGTGCAAGCGACACGCCCGCGAAGTGATGTTTTGGCCGGGCATGTCGCGCGATGTGGAGCGCCGCGTACGCCGCTGCACCGCCTGCGCTGAGCGCGCGCCGCGCTCGCCGCGAGAGCCGATGTTGTCGCATGACATACCCGACATGCCATGGATGAAAGTCGGCTCGGACATTTTCCAATACGGAGGAAAATATTTTCTTATACTTGTGGACTACTTTTCGAATTTCATAGAAGTATGTCCAATTAAAAATATAGGTTCTAGGGCGGTAATACTCGCGATGAAGGATCAATTCGCGAGACACGGTATTCCATGCGAATTGGTAACCGATAATGGACCCGCGTACGCATCTAAGGAGTTCGCAGATTTCAAAAAAGAGTGGCATTTTGATCACACCACGACGTCTCCTCACTACCCGCAAGCTAACGGCCGTAGTGAAAAAAGCGTACGGACAATAAAGGATATGCTAATTAAATCGATTAATTCCGGCACCGACTTTTACTTAGGTCTCTTGAACTTCAGAACAACGCCCCGCGATAACCTGAGCTCACCCTCGCAGTTACTCATGGGTCGCACGCTTAATACTAGACTGCCGGTACATCAGAGTAAACTTCGACCGAGTCGAGACAATACGCGCGATTATGAGAATATATTGCGCAACCAGGAAAATAGTAAACGGAACTACGATCAGCGTACACGCGCCCTGCCCGAGCTGCAACCCGGCGACCCGGTACTCGTCGTGAACGGGCCGGACAGGAAGAGCGCGCGCGTCGACTCCCGAGCTAAACAACCACGTTCCTACTGGGTCACCGACCGCACCGGGAGGCGTATACGTAGAAACCGATGGCACTTAATGAAAGTCGAACCGAGTTCACCCGATGACAACAGCAATTACAACAATAATGCGGCAAGTGGTGATGAAGCCTGGTCGAGCGCCGACAGCGACAGACCATCATCTCCCGGCGACGAGGGCACCCGCGGCGGCAGCGCTGGTGCTGGCCCCGCGGCCGAGTCCACCTCGCAACCTGTCACGCACGCACAGAATGAAAAGACACGCGAACCCAGAACGGCCGCGATCAGAGCTCGCATTAATTTAAAGAACTATGTGTAGATTATCATATGTATGGGTTAGGTTTAAACCATTGTTATAGAGAAAATCGCATGTAATGAATATTAGACATCCGTTTAATCCATGTAAATAGGTACGTAATGTAGGGTTCAGATCCTTTGTGCTGGCCGATATTTCAAAACATAAGATTAAGACATTCAATTTTGAACCTTCTTCCGCGCATAATAAGTCGCTTGTGTGATTACGTACACAGGTCGGCCAACTCAAATAATCTTATGTACCTATGCACTTAAGTTAATAATCTAAAAAAAAAAAAAAAACAAACTAATTTTGTATGCATGCCAATTAAAATGAGTCAGTCCATAACAAAAGGGCCCTTATGGCACTTTCTAGTTTCGTAGATATCAGCGTTTTAGTAAAATACGGTAAAATCACATATTTTTTGTTTTTTGAATATTGATAAAGTATAAGACTAGATGTGTATTTCTAGCTTGGTTTCACACGTTACGTCACATAAGTTAAGTATTTCTACCTTTAAATTAGTTGTAAAGTTTAGTAAAAAAGGGCCCTTATGGCAGAGGTCAGATAATAATGATATAAAATAGGTTAATAACTTATTCTAATTACTTCTAACCATTTTCTGTATTATTTATTTGCCTTTTCTGTTTACTGGATTCTAGTGGTACACGTTACAAATACCTATTTCTAGTCTCAAGTCAAGTAAGTTCTAGTCGTGCATGACCGTTGCAAAATTGTTTGTTTCTTATTACATTTCCTATTAATTGTATTTTTAGAGTTCGATAATTATGAAAATATATGGTAGGAAAGTATTATTCTATGAATTGCTACATAATAGTAACGTGAAATTAAAAAAAAGGTAGGGCCGCTCCCCCCCCCCCCCCACCCTCTAATTTCCAAATGTATGAAAATTCTGAAAAAATGAGGTGGTGTACAGTCCAGGGACCCGACCACCCCTTCCCAGAAAAAAGCCTTTGAACGGCTTAGTCGTTCAATGAATAGCCCTAACGTCTTGCTAACCCAATCGAAGGGGTAACCCCTTCATTTTGCTTAGAACTAGGAAAGAGGCTACCACCGCTTTTATAAGGGTATCCCTTTCCGACAATTTTAAGCGCTGGTTGCCCATTCAATGAATAGTTTCGGGAAAGGCTAACCATAACGAGTTTAGCGCTTACCCTTTGGAAGATCTTCAGTTTTCTGTGCTGCGTAAGTACTTGCAACTCGCGTAGAGCGGCGTGAATTAATAGTTTCACTTTAGTTTTTAATATTTGGGTAGCCGACGCCGAAGTTTTGTTTTGTTTCGTGTTCGGGCGATTTTTCTACCGTTGTATAGCGGCATTTTTGGTATGTCCTACCATTATTTTTATCACTTTAGACATGTTTTTAAAGTAGTTGCGTATCTTTTGTGCTATTAAATACGTTAATAGATAATTTTGCATCAATAATGCGTAGGAACTTTTTTTAATAATATATATTTTTTCCATGTCCCAGCATTTTATTGCAGATGCAGATTTTTGTATGGTAAGAGTATATGATTTGACTAGCAATAAAGTTTATAGATACATCGATATTTACATCATTGTAATGGTTTTAATTTAAATGTTTAGTGTATAATATTGCTCAAAAAAGTAGCGCTGTAGAGATTCCTATTGAATAACGAATGTTATTCGATGATATTTTGATTAATTCTTCCAAAAAGACAATTTTATTTTGGTAAGGCTACATTCTTTTATCCATGCCGTGTTGGTTTTGTTGGTTAGTCAGTATACTAAAAGCTTTCGTTGCAAAAGGAGTTTACATTGCATAGTTTTTGGTTGACTATTTTTAGTTCCATTTAGTGACGGAGTTTTAGAAGGTAATTATCGTATTTTATCGTATTTCTTATATGTGGTGTTATTAATAACATCATTCATTGATATAGAAATAGCGTTACTTTTCATAATAAAATAACTTAAATTTTGTATCTCAAGGTACAAGCGTGAAGTTCCACTGAGAAATTTTGTTTCTCATTGGATCGAAAAGTTACTCAGTGTAACGGTAAAGCCGCGTTATAAGTGCATAAAGAAGGATAATAATTAAAAAATGAATTCTGTACTAGTTTATTGCAGTGCCATTACAGATGTTTCGCTCTTACACGCGTGAGTTTGCAATTAACCATCCCGCTCTTTAAGGAACTCTGCGCGTAGTTTTCGTAAATATTTATTTTGATAGTTTTTTGGAATACTGGAACACTTATCAAAAATGTATCCGGTTACCAATTGTGTTAGAACAATAAAAAAACTATCCTTGCTTGTCATGTTTTCGTAATAAACAAGGAACCCTTATAGTTTCGCCATGTCCGTCGAACCGTCCGTCCGGTTCCAGCTTAGCTCAAAAACCGTTAGTACTATAAAGCTGTAATTTGGCACGGGTACTTAATATAAACGGACGAATATAGAACAACATCTTGAAAAACATGTTTTTTTAGGATACCTTCCCTAGACATCAAGTGTTGGTGAGTTTATTTTTGTTTCATTCAAACCGCATCATGTTGGTGCTGTCTAAATATTGTGAGGTTACTCAAACCGTTTTTTGATTCAAGAATCTGTTGGCGTGATATTAAGCTACCAAGTGTTGGTTATTGAAATTTCCTGTTACTGACTGATTACTTTTTTCATGGTGACGTAAGTAGAATTTTCAATGAGCACACGTATTGATACAGTGCGTTACCGGGAAGCAGGTATTAATTTTAAACTGATATTAATATGTTCCATTAGCCATTCTACGTCGACTAGAATTTATACTACGATGGTGGCAAACAAGCGTGCGGTCCACCTGATGGTAAGCCGACACCGTAGCCTATAAACGCTCGCGACTCTAAAGGAGTAACGTGCGCATTGCCGACCCTTTATAAAATTTGAGGATTCACTAAGCTTAGGAGTAGCAAAAACCCAAAAACTGCGAAATTAAATTTCCTAATTCCGCACCTTCAATGTACTACGTAACGCACTGCCTAAGAGAACGTCATAGTAAACAGAACACTAAGGGCTGTCATTTGTACTGAGTTGTCAATTTACTTTGCAATACATTGCTGGCAATTAAAATTTTAATTTAATCGATATCAAATCCCTAGAACTTGTTCCGAGTTAGCACAGGTATGGTCATAACTTCATAAGTAAATGTTACTATGATGCTATCTAAAATGAATAAAATGCATCATAAATTCATAACATAACCCTTCATTAAGTTGATGTTTGAAATGGCAACCATGGTTTTCAATGCAATATTAAACTCGTTTAGGTGATGATTCTACTATTGCGTTTTTCTTGTTACTGAAATCTATGACATCGTTCCTAAGAACAGATCTTCGTATGTCTTATTATAGTTTCAGACTTCCCATACTGACCGATTTAAATGTTACACCCTATATAATGAAATTATAAGTAAAATGATCACAGCTGAGTAGACATTACTAGTTAACGACTAAAAGCCGAACTTTCATACAATTTCCATTGAGGTAGGTACCTCAGATAATGTTTTTAATTATTTCAAAAACATAGTAGGTAAATATAAGTTTGCAAACTTTTTAGTCCACATAATGTAACGGGTGACCAACTACGGAACTCTACATTGTGCGTGGCCCGACACGCACTTTACCGGTTTCGTAAAAAAAAGAACATAATTATAACTGACGTTGAAAATTACGAAATAATCAGCACTAAAGTTGATTTTTACGATGATATTAGGATTTATGACAGAGTTATCTAAGGCATTTTTCAATGTTTTCTTCGGTTATTTTACTGTGTTCTTTTTCAGTCTAAATAGTTTTTTGTGTAGTATAATTCTACATTATTTCTTCATACTGGAAGCTCAAACTTCAATTTCACTACGTTAACTCTTCCATGAAAATGAGCTGTCAAACAAATATAAATATCTGGGTGACCGAGCTTTGCTCGGCCTTTTCCCGGAGATGAGACCTACTAGACCTAGCTAGATCGATTGCTCGTCCCCGAAAATCCCCACTTACCAAATTTCATCAAAATCGATAGAGCCGTTTCCGAGATCTCCGAAATAAAGATATATACAAGAATTGCTCGTATAAAGTTATAAAATATCTGGGCGGCCGAGCTTTGCTCGGCGTTTTCCTGGGCATGAGACCTAGCTAGATCGATTGCTCGTCCTCGAAAACTCCCACATACCACATTTCATCAAAATCTTTAGAGCCGTTTCAGAGATCCCCAAAATAAATAAATATATATACAAGAATTGCTCGTTTAAAGACATAAGATTTGGCAACATTGTGCATTATACGTCATATTGGTATTACTAACATCTCACAAAAAATAATTTTGTGGAATATAATGTTTTTCTTCGTTTATAATGCATGCAAATAGAACCGGTCTACTACATGGCACTTTACTAAAAAAAATATGTACCTTTTTCTCGTTTTTTAGGTAAATTATGTTACTTAAATAATAGTGTACGTATACGTACACCTTGTACAAAATGTAACTCAGTGGAAATTAAAATGTCTTTATTTTAAAAGGTTTTGCTATATATGCAATGTTTTTTGTATTTTGAATATTGTTGTAGTCTATATTCATAATTTAGGGAAAAATATATTCATTATCGTATTTTAAACAACCATTTTATTAATTTCAATTTTGTCACTCAGGGGAACATCGGTATCGGTAGATCGGTACCGAGATGAACACTAACACATTCATCCGATTTTTTTTTTGCTAAATCCAAGCATTAATCCGTGAGTATATCTATATTTTTTAGGTACCTTAATAATTAATTAACATAATAAACCCAGCTAAGTGCTTGTTGCGCTCGCACATTTAGGGTTCCGAACCATCCGCAAAATTTCAAAGGAAAAACCTCATTTATCAATATATATATTAGAATTTGTTGGTAAAATAATAAACATTATCACCAAATTTCAAGTTCATAGGTCAACGGGAAGTTAAAAAATTGTTAGGAACAAAATTTTGTGACAATCGACGGACGGACGGATGCGTGAGTGACAGCAATAGGGCTCCGATTAGAGCCTTCGGTTTCGGAACCCTAAAAAGTATTTGCATTAACAGAATCAGCATTTGTTTTTTAAACACTACTTTTTAAATATGTTACAACTGCAGAAAAGTCGGCCCGTTCGATAAATTGCACGCTTCAACTTGTTACGGCCCTTCGCCATGCCAAAGGAAACCGTATTGCAATGTGATAAGGTATTTTTAAATCGCAACTTAGCGGTATTTCAAAGGCGCCGGCGTTTTATGGCACCTGTGCCGACGGCGCCGGCAGTCATCCAGTCGACAAACGTAAATTTGCAATTACTGCTCTTATTGTCATCAGTAAAAGGATGAAAATTGCATAAGCGTGGAAAGGGAAACCCCTTCAAACTGTTGCCTTTTCGAAAGGCTTTTTAAGCGCTTAGTAAAAATATCTGATATTCGTTAACTGAACGGCTTACCCATATTTAAAGCGCTTTAAAAGCCGAATGAATGGGTTTTTTTAGAGCAACGACTTCGGTAAGCGAAGTCTTACTAAAAACCCTTTCAAAAACCCCTTGAAGGGGATACCGTATTAAAAGCGCTTTAAAAGCCAAATGAATGGGTTTGAAGGGCAACGGATTGGGTAAGCAAAGCCTTACTAAAAACCCGTTCAAAAACCCTCGAAGGGGATACCGGGCGGGTCCCTACAGTCACCAGCATTAATATCTGCCAAAACAATGGTGGCATAAATATCCGACACAGCTCCATTTGTAGGGCCGTAAAGACGGGTCAAATATTTATGGCGCCTTTATTATAGCAGATATTGATGCTGGTGACTGTACATTAATAAATACTTAAGACGATTTTTGGTTTGATAAAAATACGGCTACTGGTTTTTGAGTAATTGCTGAAAAACTGTTTTGCCCAAACAAAAGGGCGTAAGTGCCGTGAGTTTACTATGAAGATACGACCTTTTTCGATTCGACGTATCGGATAGTGGGTTTAAATATGGACTAGTAGGTGTCGGTACGGAACCCTTTATTGTGCATGGTCCGACACGTACTTGGTCGGTTTTTTTAAAATAGAGTTAAAAAATAATTTTTACTATGCGAAATTGCTTTTTCGTATAATTTAAAAATTACGCATAATTCAAAAAACTTGTAATGAAAAGATTTATTCAGAATTACGTTCTAATACAAGATTGCTACTTAGACTATGTAAATATTATTATTTACTTACATTTTTGGTTACATTCGTCCATAAGGGCCCTTTTCTCAATTGTATGGAAGTAAACCTTGATTTTCATGTAACTTTAATCGGTCATAAAATTGAAACTAATTGACATAGAAAAAAAATAAAACCTGTGTAATGCTTGTCTAGACTTATTACAGGTAAGTATGGTATACTACACGGAAATTGTTAAATTTATTCGTGACGAGATAGAAAAAATATCATTTTCTATATTTATAAAAAAATATATATCACGTTAGGATTTTGTTTTTATTTTCCATTTGATGTGTTAAGTAAACTATTTTCTAGCATACACTATGACAAAGATCACATAATACGAAATAATAATTCACCTATTACAAAATTCCTTACTTTTTTATGATCGGCGCCTTGCACTGATCAAAGGCCATTTTTTCTCAACGGGGTAGTGGAATTGGAAAATCTTTGATTGTTTCCTATAGAAGAGAACCTCAAGAATCAGGATCTACCATCATCTATGTAACTTCCCACGGGAACATACTTTAAATGAGTTTTAAACTTCTCTTAGTTATTTCTCAAAAGTGCATTTTTGGGTTGAGTAACTTTGACGATTTATTAAAAAAAAAGTATGGCGCTTAGGGACATGGTGATCATTGTTTTTGGTAGCCTATGTATTGTAGATTATAGATCCGTGCGTAACTCAATACCGACCATAAAGGCCCCAGTGAGCTGGACGGTCACAAATTATATACATAGGGAAGAAATTAGTAGGTAAATAATGGTATTCATTACCTTTACATAACGCATTGTTTAGAGATTTCATTTTTATTATTGCAGATATGTAATTGTTACGTGATAGTTTACCTACAGATGTAATTAATTAATTAGGGTTAAACTTAACTTATATTAGTTAGTGATATATAAGTTCATAAGTTTATTCGCCCGTGCTATTAATAGCGCACGTATGTAGATCCGTAGTAATAGCCATAAATAATGTAATGTTGATTGCTAACATAATGTTAAATTTAATTTGTTATTTCAACAAATGGATACTCGTCTTTACTTAGATAAAGCCAGCCAGTATTCATGATTCTTAACATAACTAATATAACTACCTAATAATAACATAACTACCAAGCCTTTGTAATTTTGTTAAAAAGGGGATGATGTTGTATATGTTTATAAATACGTGTTTAGGTGGGTAGATTTTTAAAATAATAAAATGAGTCCTAATCTAACGCGCCTTTCATTCACAACACCTAACAGTCAGAGCTCTAAGTCGAAATTTGCTTGCGTTCGTTTGACAGAATTTGGCCTTAGAGTTTTGTATGGACTATAATGGATCTTGACACTGCAAGATCATAGCGCATCCGTTACTTCGGATTCAGAGGTAGCATCAAGATATGAGTCGTCATAGTATTAGCATTTTTAGTTTAAAAGGATATTTTATGGCTTTTTAGGAAAAAAAAATGTTATCATGTTTTTAAAAAAAAATCGTTATTAACCCTAGTAGTCGCGCTTTTCCGTAAAACGCGAGTGCTCGCGTGGGGAGCATTTTGCCGCCCGTACTTAAGGTAAAAGTACCCTTCACCGGACGCTTAAGACCTACATGTACGTTTGTTTTTTTAATAAGGTTTAGAATTTTTGTACGATTATGATCAACAGCATATGGTGAAGATAGATAAATTTGTCATCATTTAAATGTACGTCGAAATTTATTACATAGTTAGACGTATATAACAATATTTTTTAAAGTTTTTTATATCGATTACACTGATTTGTCCCATTCAACGAACTAAGAAACGGAATTTGCACCCATTACCGGATCGGCATGCCGTTTCACCGAACTAGGGAAGAAATGTATGGAATGATGGCAGTGTGTGAGTTTGTAAACTGATGAGTGACTATTTATTTCAACCTAACTGCACTAGTTTTGTGATTTCGAGCAATCTTGACGGTAATTTAATCTAAGAAAAAACTGTCTATAATTAAAAATTTAAATCAAATATTTTTTTTATATAAATAATATACTTATCTATTAAAAATTCTTCGCTAATCGCCAATAATTTATTTTTATATAATTTATTCGTTAACGGTTTACATCTAAGTAGCGCTGGCTTTTTTTTAAAGATATACGAAAAATAACACATTTAAATATAGATCTAGCTGTACGCTGAATATGGTTTATATTCCAATGAACGCCAAATAGCAGCTAGGCCGAGATAATCATATGTTCGGTATCAGAGACCATGGGTACGCTTTACCGAACGGGCGTTCGGTAAAGCGTACACATTGAACCTATCACGCGAACATATTTAATAAAATAGTGTTTTAATCTTAATGATTCTGCCATAACAACATAAGTACATTTTATCTAGAAATAAGAACTATTGCAAAATAATAAATACACAATTATTTTGCTTCTACTGATGTTAAATAAATAATATGTAATTTTTAAAATTACCTGGTCAATGAAGCTTATTTTGACGTCAAAAAGTCGTGAAAACTATACATTTCAAATGCAATTTACAAAAAATCTGTCTTGTTTATAGGTGTTCGGTAATTGCTCATTAAATTACTCTATTAATTGGATATGTGTAAAGCGGAGTAGTATATATATAACGTTTAAAATTAACGAGTGAAAAAATAATTTTCAAAACATACGTTTTTCCCTGATTCCGAACGCTGTTCGGTAAAACCTTCAAGCAGTAGATGAGGGTGACCCATCACCGAATTTACATTTTTGTTGAATTCTGTAAATTTGACTGCACTAATTTCACTTATTTAACTCAAACACACACACTTATTAACTCATGATACGATAACACCCTATTTTGAAGCATAAAGTCACTTTTAAACGCTTTTATGACCTTACGAAGTACACTCAGTTTCTTAACCATTTTCGTAAGGAGTCCCATACAACGCCGCGATCGACCTGCTCAATCGATTCTCCCGTTACAACTAAGAAACAAAATGGCTTTCTTTGCCTCGTAGTGGAAGGAATAGGTATCTAGCTAACGGAAAAAAAAATCACAACGTAATATTAGCTCTAAGAACTCGACTTATGGCTCAAAATATAGAAAATCCGGTGATGGGGCAGATCCGGTAAAGGGTACATCTACATACGATTTTTTTTTAGAAAATAGGAGTTATATGATATTATAATTACATTTGAATGATAAAGTAAAGCATAAACTATCAGAATAATAAATATTTATTCAAGTTTTATGTTTAGAATGGAAATTGTATGCTTTTGGTTAATCCTAAGGTAATTTCTTGGTTTTTTGTAACCTCTTTACACTTATTAGTATAAAAAAAGAAAAATTTAACTTAATAGCTAAATTATACATTTTCACCATCTGCAACATGTATTTCAGCAAACCAATGCCAATAAATGTATATGCAATGTTCGTTGCATATTAACGTTGCATATCAGTTGCACCCTTTTGTCGTACTTCTATTTTTATGGGATGGAAACCATACTGGGCATATATACTTCTCTACCAGCGGGTCTATTTTGATAATCCTATGGCACAAACCAGGCGATTTGGTTTCTCAGGAGTTTCTGCAATGTATTTACGTCGGATCTTCTACTGATGAGCTCCAGTCATCGCCAGGGCACTTTCTTTCAGAAATTTTCAAGAAGATCCAAAACATGAACACTACGCCCAATAATTACTCTAAACAAACTGAAAATCAATAGATCAATAGATATTTATATCAAAGCTATACTATTCGCAATGAAATCTAATAATATTTCTAGTAAAGTAATAAACCAGACCCACAAACTTTACTTACGCGTGTAGTCGCGCAGTGAGCAATTTGCCGCCAAACGCGACACACATGCGACAATCTTTGTCTCCTGCGGTAACCCACGCACTAATTTTATTCTAATTTGTAAAATAAGGAGCTGAGATACGAGGGGGCAGCTACTAGAAAACTGGACCTTGACAAATGTATCGTTTACAAAATAACACAAAAATGGTTCAGCGGGCGGCAAAATGCTCATAGCGCGAGCACTCCAAGGTTAAAATCACTACGAAAAAGTAATAAAATAGGTACAGGACAACTACCAGTGCCAAAAAAAATTTTTTTTTTTTTTGCAACCGTAACCACGTGGAAATAATTACAGGCAAGGTTAATTATCTACCATTTAATGTATTGCTTCTGTTACAGCAAACATCCTGTATATACTTATGGCAGGGAAATATTTCAGTTCTTACTTAATGACTCCGCCTTTTCTACTAATTTCTATGCAGCTCAATAAGTTTGAGAACCAATGACATGGGCATTTTCATCAGTTCATCGCAAATTTAAAACTCTTGTCAGTCGCCGTCACAAAAAGATTAGTTCATTATTATGTAAAATACCATTTTTTCTTTCATTATTTCTTATTTCATTATTAGGTACTGATTTTTTTTTATTACCCATTGTATGTACTGTATTTTAATTAATGTAATCTGACGATCTATAATTAATACGAATAAATGAATATGAATATTACTATTTATTTCATTATGTACCTATTTAATGAATTGCGTCTGTTGGCTCGCATGAAGTTCGGTTTGATTGGGTTTGATCACAGGGTTTTATAAACCACAAACTGATCTGATATTTTAGTCTGAGGATAATAGAAGCGCCCGACGTGTTGACAGATCGTAACATACTTATCACGATTACCAGCGATTACCCTGTCAAATGCCAATCGCGACTAAGTATAGGTAGGTAATATAAATATAACAGTACCTAGTAGGTAGGTAGTTAGTATGGCCAGACCATATAGGTAGTAACTGGCACCCGGTAGCACCTATCTAACAACCAGTTATTTATTATTATTATTATTGTATGTCTTTTCCATTTCACGGGACCATGGGGTCCCGGGCCTTTGGAAGGCATGCGTGGGGCCGAAGCCAACAGCGCAGAGGCCCCTTTAAGACAATAATAATCTAAAGGCAAGGGATACACATGGCGGATACCGTCTCCCAACGCACAACATGATACATCCAGAGACGATCCCCGCCAGGTGCAAAGACTATTGTAGTGCAGCCTTTTGGCTGCGATGGGAACTAAGGTCATGGGGCTATTGAGTTGAAAGTTGGATGGACTGGATAATGGGTTATGGGAGGAGACTAGCGGACACCTGCCGTGACAATCAGTCTCAGAATTGTAAGAAGGCAGGCGGTGACTTGCCACTCACTAGGTGGGCCCCCATAAAAGGCTACCAGATGGTAGCAAGGGTGGCAACACTGGTGTGAGCAGCTCAGGGTGTAGAGAGGTGCGGCCCCGATTTCACCATCGCAGGGTTTCCCCCGTGAGCGGGTTTCCTCGCTATTACGCCATTACGTGCAATACACTTCCACCCTGCGAGCATATAGCTCTGGCACCCCACTCTGACCGGCCGGTTAAGGCAAGCCAGAGGTGAGAGTCCTGCGGCCCCTGCTGGGGTCCACTCCGCCGGCCAACAAAGGCAAGCGGAGAGAGGGGCCTGACCAACTCTCGGGGGCAAGGGACCCAAGGGACGCCACTTCCCATTCAGCTCGCCACAAGCTGCCCTGGGGGTTTTATTATTATTATTATTATAAATGTAGATAAAAAACGATCGAACAGCACCTGTACCATTTTAGAACCTAAGTCTAATATTATGAAAATGGCGAGACTAGCAAATGATTGAAGCTGACATGGATTAACCGAAAACAAAAGAAGACCTAACCTTTTCAACGCTTCGTCAGACACGATTGGCAATTCAATTCACACAAAATATAAGCAGGCCCTGTACTTCGAACGTCGAAATCCAAACTTCGTATAGTGCCGTCCCTTTCAGTCATAATAGTGTAATACGAGAGTCAGGTGACGGCACGTTCGGATTTCAATGTTCGGAGTAGACCCTTTGTTTGACGCTGATCCGCTTGTAGGTACTTTCAGGGCCATCTTTAACCAATTCGAGGTCCTGGGCACATTGACCCCTATGGCCTTGATACAGCACCTTGATCTCAACTAGGGGGCTCCACCCCTATCGATCGCGGAGCCCTGGGCTGGGCACGTGCCCAGAGTGCCCAGTGGGAAAGACGGCCCTGGGTACTTTCGCCAAAAAGGTCAAAGATCAGAACTTCCGCGTTGTGGGCGGTGTGACGTCTAGGTCACTTGAGGTAAGTCTTACGGACGGACGCAGGAGGTAAGTAATAGAAACACATTATAGCATTTGGACATCGCCAACGGGAGTGCGTCCGCCCGGGCCGAGTGACGGCTGCAGAGTGCCCTCGGCACCGGGCGGCCCACTACCGGTCGCCATGACAGTTTAATCGTCACATCTCTTCCTTTCCGACAAGTTTAATATTAATATGTCATTATTTGAAACACAAATCGATGCATATAACCTAGCTTATAAGTATACACCAACATTAGATTAATATACACCAAGATTAAGAGTAACATGTTATCAACTTTTAAATATGACACATAAGTATTATCCACACGAATTGTATAAATATAAATCACATTTCTTTACAGACAGAATATAAAGGCTAGACCATATTTTTAGAAACATTCTTTAAAATCTGTTAACTATCGTTCGTATCGTTATGCGCCGATTATCACAATCAACAATCAACATCATGTTAATTTACAAAATTATCGAGTTTATTTGTATAGTTACATAATAACCAGGTTAATTCACTCTACAGCTTCAGTGGTTTCATTGAATATTGTAAATATTGCATGACTTAAATTAATTACTGTACAATACTTATTTACAGAGACTTCTTGGTTCAAAACACCGAACCTATTGACTGACTATAAGATAGCCAGCATCGTCATCAAGCATTATACCCCGGCAACGTCTTATCCTTGTTTCCAGTCCCTTTTTTTTTCTCTTTTTTTTTAATATTGAGCTAATTGATGGCTATTAATAACCAATTAAATACATTATTTGAGGTACCAGATTTCGAAAAGGGTCTATGACGGTCATTCATATTGATAAATCTCGACTCGTGCTCTGAGACACTACAATTTTTAAGAAAGGGAATAAAAATTTATAATTTTAACTGCTCGGTCATTCTGATATGTAAATATATGAGTGAATTGGCAGTTTTTATTTTATTGTAACATAATAAGTTTAAGTTGATCGCGTTTAATACCAAAGTACCTTTTGACTAGATGAATCTACCAGCGCTTAGGAAAATCAGGCATCTGAAAAGACGACACACCGCAAGAAGCTCTCCAAGTAGTTATTAAACTTAAAGTCTCAATATAAGTATTATTGTATTTACTTTTAGATTGTTCTCATTGAGATTTTATCTGATACTCGCGCAATATAATTTATTTGCGCATTATTATACATAAATTTCGCGTTTTGTTTGTTATGATTTATTTTACTTGAAAATATAATTAAACTGATTTTTATTTTATTTACTTTTTAATATACCATTATAGTTTTATTAGAACTTTAGTTTTATTTGCATTTGAACATAATTCTAAAGTGTCTTTCAACATAACTTGTGTTATTTGGCAGGTATAATGGTTTATTGTTTTTCCAAATGAATGGAAAGCTTTTTTTTTAAAGATAGGTGTAGGGGTACACCACTTAATATTGGAAACAATTCCGGTTTTTATGAAAGTAATATTCCAAGACGCATTCTTCATTAATTTATCGTATGGCATTTATTTCGAACCGTGACATCTTCGAGAAGGCAATACAGCTGCCATTTGCTGTACTCACCCAGTACACGCATCCTGAGTGGTAATGACTAAACACCCATTTAAATGTGATGAGCCATAACTCATCGGGTACAGTTACCAGAAAACATGGCAAATAACTAAACTGTACCATATTTTGTAATTCTATATTGATTTTATCGTTCTGCATCCCAAGTTAAGAGTCCTGTGCGTAATTTTCCCAATTACTTTTCCTGCCTAAATTTAGTAGGTAGGTAGGATCGGAACCCAAGATTATCTAGGACATAATTATAATATTGTACTGTCTCCAGTACGTTGTTAAACAATACAACCCTTCAAATTACCAATCCCGTTCAGGGGCTTTGTTTTAAGGATTTTGATCTTAATCTAGGCATCCATATCTCGGTATCGACATCATTCCTTTCCGAGTTACAACGCCTTGAGTTGCATTTACTGTTCCAAAATAACCAACATAGGTATCGCTATTTGGTTCTCAACCAACCCTAAAGAGACACCTCATTAGAGCAGGAACATGATGAAATTTGCGAGTACCTACATAAAATGCTCATTTCCTGACATTCTTGGCATTTCGGCTGACCCGGCTGTCGCGCACATAAAATGTCATCCGGAATTTTTAGTGACTCTAGTAATAATTGTTAGTGACACTCATCGTGCCTACGATGATAAGTAACAGGCAAACCGCAACTTGACGACTCGTAAACAGCTGAGATATAACGCTCTAACGGCAGACTATGATTGCCGTGTTCTAGTTGTCAACATTGGTTTTGTTAGGCAGGAAACACCTTGCATTTACTAATTACTATACCAAACCCGCTCTACATCTTGAGTCTACATCATGACTCTACATCATGACTCTACATCATGACTCTACATCATGACTCTACATCATGACTCTACATCATGACTCTACATCATGACTCTACATTTTGACTCTACATCATGACTCTACATCTTGACTCTACATCGTGACTCTACATCATGACTCTCCAGGTACCAATTATTCTGTAGTTATAGTTTTTAACATTTATTCCTGATTCGTGCATTTTTGTAAGCAATAATCCTTGTTACCACATTGCCTGACGCCAGATCTTGGAGTCAGGAACCAAATGATACGGACCCCAGGCTCAGGCTAAGAAACTCCAGGAAAATTACTATTATTACTGTATTAACTCACATGTTTTGTATTTCCAGTTCATTTTACGTGGTTTTATTTAAATTATTTGCATGTGCTTCAGTTTAGTTAGGCACATCCGTCTTATATTTCATATTAAATGTGCATTAACCTGAACAGGATTAAATTTGTTTTATTTTTATTGTTGCTAATATCCCCCTGGTATACTAGAGTTCGATATACTAAAGTATTCCAGTCCCTAGCCCATATAAATCATCAGTAACATAAATAATATGTACCTGCACTTTGGTGCTCAACCCTAGCTAGAACTTGACCAATCGTTCCGGCATGGAGCAGTCCACATCGAAAATATACTATATTATATACGCAATACAGTGACAAAACGTGCGAGCATGACTTTTGAAAAGATTTTGAGAGCGTTCAAATACTTTTGTCAATTCGGGAACTTACATACATTTATGCCTTTAACTAACATATCCAGTTTCAGACACGACTTTGTTAATTTTCATCAAGTACCTTTTCTAAGATTTTTTTTTTTAAATTAAAATTCCTTGAAAGGCAAGTTTTGAACTATTGGACTGAGCAGCCAATACAATTTTATTTTTAGTACCAACCAACGCTCAGCGCATAAGTTTACTAATATATATTTCTTTTGTTTGTAAGTACCAGTTGAACATACAACTTACTTCTTGTTTGTTAGTACCGACCGACCCTTAGGGTCTCAGTCTACTAATTTATTTTACCACTTTTCCGTATTTTGTATCGTAAGTAGGTACCTGGCACCTTATTAGGTACAAATTAATTTCATAGGTACGCTCTCCCTTTATTTACTTTGAGTTACAGGAAAAAGCAAATTCACTGGAAGTCGTATGTAATACCGCATCGTTCGGTACTTCCAGCAAAAATCTACGGGTAACTGACCTAACGAAAGCCTACCCGCTGAAAATCAATCATATGTATTCCTTGTGTCGATGTATGGGAATATAATATAATTGACATTATTCATTTCATAACAATACAACATTGTATTGCACAACAACTACAGAATAAGTAATAGTACATCAATTACAGTGTAAAATATTTATTATTAAATGAAATATTTAGAATTAACATTTAATATTTAGATTTATCGTTTTTATTTTGGCAATTATTATTCGATATTGACAATTTATTTAGTTATTTCACATACTTAATTAGTGCAAGAAAGCACGACATACACAGACACACATAATAAGTGTAGTGTGTATAAGTGTAGTAATATCATAAATGCTATTGTAAATTCGTATTCAAATATTTCTATCATTTATAATATATAGTCGTCACATATAATATAGTGACATGAAGAAATCTAAAGCCAAATTAGAAAGTACCAAGTGCAGCATATTTATTTAATCTTTATTTCGGACACCGGTAGGTGTCACGCAGACTTCCTGGTGCCTAGGTATAGAGTAACCCGAAGACAACAATAAGGTTACATTGCACTCTGATTTCCTTAACTTTCCTTTAACGTTCGGGCCGGTGTGGACATCAATTAACTTTAAAGATGAGAATCATTCATTCATTCATTTATTTATTGATAAAACATTGTCATATCACTCAGGTGATGTAATCAACCCGGAAATTCTGTATTTCTCTCGACAGATCTGTGGCATAAGCAAACTACCTGTGATTCTAGGTCTGTTCTTTTCTTTGCCACTTATTAATACCGTTGTAATTTGTGTGGAAGCTATACCTTGTTTATTTTATAATCAGAAGTTAGGCAAATAACAGTAGTGATTGTAAACACACACTGAATTGGCACGGAGGATTCGATCTAGATCCAGACAAGTAGCAGTTGTTGAATATTAGAAATAACATTCTAAAAACAAACCGGTATCTCACAAACTATGCTTTTTTGGGTTTCTATTGTACAATTTACAACTTAGATGAGTGATCCGAAACGGCGAAACAATATTAATATTTTCGTTACCAATTAAAAATGTATTAAGTAAATATATAATACAACCCGTATTCTCTTATTTATGAATAACGATAACTAATTAATTTTGGCATGAAATAAAACCGTTTTATAATAGTAAACCCGATGACTAGTACACTATTACATCGCTAAACGTGCCTGATAAAAATATCGTGAATAGTTTTTGTGCCATTCTTCTTAATGCTAAAACAAAACAAGGTATATGGCATGTCAGCGTTTTGTCGCTTCTTGTTGGTACCAGTCTGTACAGACTTACCACTCATTGTTAGTACCGGTCTATATTAGACCTACTTCTCATTGTTAGTACCGGTCTATGGAGACAGACCTACTACTCATTGTTAGTACCGGTCTATGGAGACAGACCTACTACTCAAATTCACCATAAATATATATTCTATACCATACCACTTGGTGTATGCTGTTTCTTTATTTTAGTACCAGCCCAGTCGGACTTACTACTCGATCCGTTAGGACTTAGGAGTGCTTACCAATATTATTTAATGCATAGTTCACGTGTCTACCCGCACAGTAAAACAATACATCTTTGTCATGGAAATAATTTCGTCTCCATTTAATCAAACATTTTACTAACGGAATCAAAATAACAAAATAGAAATAGGCCACAATTGAACCAAATCGGTATTGTTATATTTTAATTAACACCGGCAAAGTAAAGACATATCACAATACATCGCTCCACAAAACTACTTTTTCAGTTTGATTGTGGAGATCTTAATTGATTATGGTTTATTATTGTCATTTGTAGGTGATAGATCACGCATGGGAATTGAATTTATAATCCGACATGACAACGTTTGTACAATATATTAAAGGACCATTTTTTTTTACTTCTGATACATTTCATCCATTCCACTGATGAAATATCCAAAATATGAATGTAAATAATAAGTAAAATGCAAGAATATTTTTAACTGCACTGTGTTGGTAGCACGTAACACTCGGCATTTCCGTTATCATGGAACTGGTTCCCATTCTTTCACTCCTCCTTTTTCCAAATAGATTGACGACTTACCCATAAACTCGTCGCCACTTGTGACGTCTAGGTCACTTGAGGTAAGTCTTACGGACGGACGCAGGAGGTAAGTAATAGAAACACATTATAGCATTTGGACATCGCCAACGGGAGTGCGTCCGCCCGGGCCGAGTGACGGCTGCAGAGTGCCCTCGGCACCGGGCGGCCCACTACCGGTCGCCATGACAGTTTAATCGTCACAGGCGGAATTAATTCAAAGAAAAACAATCACACGTAGTTTTATAGAAAATGAGGTTACGTAGGCGGGAAGGAGGCACTGAGGGATTAAGTTACGCTATCTATAGGTACTTCGGTCCAGATCAGATGACGAATAGTTCTCATACAAATTTTAATCTGAAACGAAGTACCTAGCTATACTTCCATCAGTCTTACATTAAATCCGATGCTTGACTAAAAAATACTCGCGCTCATACAAACTTTAGGGCGAAAATGTAAGATTTAAGAAAATGTAAGAATGGTAAGCGGTCACCACAGCCTATGGATGCTTGCAACTCCAGAGGTGTCACATGCGTATAGCAGACCCTTTAAAAGCATCTTGCTCTAAAAACTTATCGATACAGGGAATGAACGAGGATTCGCGCCCACAATCGTTTGCAAGCGGCATCCCTGATCCACCGTGGTAGCTAGGGCTGGCCTGGCCCTAGGGTAGCACCGGGTGCCAAATTCGAATTATTCGCCTTTAGCCTTGGGCTAGATGCTGGCACATTCACGTCAAAGAAAAGAAGAAACAGAAAAATAAACGAAGAAAAAAAAAATTGGAAGCGTCTTTTACCGCCGCCGGCTAACGGCAACGCTGAAGCATGATCGGCCGACCCAACCTAACCTAACCTAATTACTTACGACATTCTTCGAATGATTTACGTCCAACATAAACACGGACAGCTAGGTGGCAAATTATATTAATCTGCGGCACAGCGGGGTGAAACCTGCTGCATCGCGCCATATTGCGCGCAGTGGGGCGGACTTCAAAGGCACATTATAACATTCACGGGCGCTTGAGCGGCGCGATGCAATAACCGCCGCTGACCTCTTTCCTGGTTTGTGGTGGAGATCGATTTAGGAGCACAACACCACAAACATGATAAGGTTTGGATCCCGGTCAGGGCATTTATTTGTGTGATGAGCACGAATATATTATGTTCCTGAGTTTTGAATGTTTTGTATGTATATCGTCGCGTCGCCTAGTACCCACAGTAGGCCTAGTACCCGCAGTCGCCTAGTACCTACAAGTTTTGGTTAGTTTGGGACTAGTTCGATTTGTGTAAGATTGTCCACAAATATTTATTTATTTTTATTTATTAAATGATACTAAATGTTACAAAAATAGTGGAAAGGGAGTTAAAGCCTCACGCTAAACCACCTATTTTTCTATTGCAATTCTGTCATCACTGACTAGATTAGGATTTTTTTATAAACGGATGGTTTCTGAACCTCTTTTATCACTAAGTCATATCAAGAAGTTACTGTACAGCCTGGAATTGTCTTCAAGTGCCTGTATTCGGAGATTAAAAAACCTTCCTAAGGAATCTTTAATTTGTCAATTTCCATTAAACGCAAAAGGCGTATATTTCATTACTGCCACTCGTTAATAGCCTGTGCCTTGCGCTCGTTAATGAAATCATCGCCCCCGCTGGCTCGGCTCACGGCCCGTTACCTCCACCAGCCGCTACGTTGTTATGGTATCAATTCTCATTGTGTTGACAGCTAGATGGAGCCGCTCACAGCCTGATGGCGCTCATACAATGTTACAATCGTATTTATTATTTTTTATTTATTTATCGTATAGCATTTATTTCGAACCTTGAGATCTCCGAGGAGACAGTACGGTTGCCAGTTTTTGTTGCACTTTTAGAACCACCCAGGGGTCAGGTGTAGGGTAGCGGTGGGCCCTACGGACGTGGTGCAACTTCGACCCCCCTTTGTCAAGTGAGTGGGCAACTTGACTGTTAGAAGTTCTCAAGCCGCCCGAAGGCCTCTAACTTGGCTTAACGACTGCTGTCACAGACAGCAGCCGGGATCAACGGCTTAACGTGCCTTCCAAAGCACGGGAGCGCTCAGTTAGTAACCACTCTTAGCGGTGACCCATCCATGGACTGACCCCGCCCGACGTTGCTTAACCTTGCATACCGCTTGTGAGAGAAACTATCGAGTCTATCGACATGTGGACGGCGGACTAAGTAGGTACTTATTTGTACTGGTTGAGAGAGTTTAAATTTTACTGAGTATAGTACTTTTTATCCCGGAAATGATTCCTGGCGCCGCCGGGAAAAGTTGGTAAATAAATATATACTTTTTAGTTTCTTATATACAAAAGTACATTTTCATTGATCTCCACCGACATAAGAAACGCCCTAATCACTAACTGAACGCGAAAGTTGGTGCTGTCACAAAGTTGTTTCTACAACATTTTCAGCTCTTTTGAGATAAGGGCACACGTGAAAAAGGAAAAGTTGTACGGAACACATTTCGTTTTTTATTATGTTATTCCTTTAACGACGTTGTTAAATTGAATTCCTTTATAGTATTAAACTTGACCTAGTAAAATAAACAGTAAGCATATACAACTACATTGTTTATAGACGCCTCAATTAAACTGTTAACTTTCAATTTACTCTTTAATTTATTTCTTAGGATAAGGGAGCAAATTGCTAGACTAGAGTGAAATTCCGAAAACTCAAATCAAAGACGTGGTAGATTCAATTGGCGATGTTGCAACACTTCTTTGCTCGACAGACAGTGGCCAGACGTACTTAGGGTAACGCATTTATAAAACTGGTGATAAATAAAACACTTCTTCCTCCCGATATCCATACTCGGGTCAAGCCGCCTCGTGGGAAGCCAGTCATATCAGGCTGGTCTAATTTGACAGACATTCAGATGTTGTCTTTGAGTTAAAATTGCAAGGATAATACATGTCAAGATATCCATACTCAGTAAATGGAGACGTGCTCCAGAACATAATGTTTAATAGTACATTACTACAGAGACCAGTAAGTAAGCCATCCTGGACGAGTATGAGTTAGCCGGCCGAGCCGCAGGCGAGGTCCGGCTATAATACGAGGCCAGGATGGCACTTACGGTCGAAGCTTGTATAGTGCTTTTCTCAAAAATAAAACAAATTGTATGAACAACGGTTAATAGTACCTGCATTCTGACCAACTAGTACTTTCATGTTCCGCTTTGCACTTGATGAACTTTTTATAAATGGTCAAATACCACCTTAGACTCGGATGGAAGTATTTTTTTCAGTACCTAGTGATATCTGTGTATGTATTGCAATCTTATTCATCTACATAAACTCATTTTTATCAATTATACTTCTTACTTTATATATTAAATCAATGAAGTCAATCCCGTCAAAATACAAGTGAACTTTTTTTAGCTAGATGTTGTGTTAAGACACTGATATTATGCCACAACCCCAATAGAATAGATTTATAAAATCGTATTTAATTAATCGTAAATAGAATCGTATTTATTTTATGTTCACTATTAGTATTTAATTTCATTTAATCAATTCATGTTAATTTCTAAATTAGTCTCGAAATAGTTAAAAACATGATTGAACTGTATTTCCCGCCAATTCACATCGTGCAATACGGACACGTCAACCTCCATGGCACCTACATTTTTTTTAAATGTCGTAAACTGCCAACTTTATTTTCTAGTTCTAAATTCAAATATTATGATATGTAATGGGATTTACATACTTACTTCCTGGACAGTAGGTGTTACTTCCTGGACACTTCTGGCAACTGTCCAGGATGAGCCACTTTCGAATACTATCTTCACAGATGTTATGAGAACATTACATATTATTTTTGAGAAAAAACACATAATACTATAACAACAACATACACAACAGGCACACGTATAACAACACACACACATATGTATGTTTATTTGTTGAGGTGTGCCATAAAGAGTATTTGTATTGTACATATATACTGTAATGCATATTTGTAGCATGTTTGAGCATGTATGAGGAGATTAATGGATGTGATTGAAGCAAAAGACGCATGTAAGGACCGTAGAACTTGGCGTTCTAGGTCTCTGCCTACCCAAATGGGATACGGGCGTGACTGGCGTGAGTATATGTATGTATGTATGTATATTTGTTGCAGGGCGGTGCGGCGCCGGCAGCCCGTGCGAGCAGCTCTGCCGCGAGCTCCACGACGGCACGTTCGAGTGCGGCTGCGCGCCCGGCTTCGTGCTCCACGTGGACGGCTACGGCTGCCTCGGTGAGCCCTCCCTTGTCAGCCTCGCACCGTGCCAGTCTCTCCACGACGGCACGTCCTAGTCAGCCTCGCACCGTGCCAGTCTCTCCACGACGGCACGTCCTAGTCAGCCTCACACCGTGCCAGTCTCTCCACGACGGCACGTCCTAGTCAGCCTCGCACCGTGCCAGTCTCTCCACGACGGCACGTCCTAGTCAGCCTCGCACCGTGCCAGTCTCTCCACGACGGCACGTCCTAGTCAGCCTCGCACCGTGCCAGTCTCTCCACGACGGCACGTCCTAGTCAGCCTCGCACCGTGCCAGTCTCTCCACGACGGCACGTCCGAGTGCGGCTGCGCGCCCGGCTTCGTGCTCCACGTGGGCGGCTACGGCTGCCTCGGTGAGCCCTCCCTTGTCAGCCTCGCACCGTGCCAGTCTCTCCACGATGGCACGTCCTAGTCAGCCTCGCACCGTGCCAGTCTCTCCACGATGGCACGTCCTAGTCAGCCTCGCACCGTGTCAGTCTCTCCACGATGGCACGTCCTAGTCAGCCTCGCACCGTGCCAGTCTCTCCACGATGGCACGTCCTAGTCAGCCTCGCACCGTGCCAGTCTCTCCACGATGGCACGTCCTAGTCAGCCTCGCACCGTGCCAGTCTCTCCACGACGGCACGTCCTAGTCAGCCTCGCACCGTGCCAGTCTCTCCACGACGGCACGTCCTAGTCAGCCTCGCACCATGCCAGTCTCTCCACGACGGCACGTCCTAGTCAGCCTCACACCGTGCCAGTCTCTCCACGACGGCACGTCCTAGTCAGCCTCGCACCGTGCCAGTCTCTCCACGACGGCACGTCCTAGTCAGCCTCGCACCGTGCCAGTCTCTCCACGACGGCACGTCCTAGTCAGCCTCGCACCGTGCCAGTCTCTCCACGACGGCACATCTTAAGGTCGATGACAGTGTTTCAAATTGGACTGAAATACTTGCTGGTGTTCCTCAGGGAGGGGTTCTTTCTCCTCTTCTTTTCTCTATATTTATTAATGGAATAACCGAAGGTTTGCGTTCGTCTTATCACCTCTATGCAGATGATTTGCAAATTTACGCGGCAGAGAAATTGGAAAATATTAACTGTCTTATAAACCAAATTAATCTGGATTTAGGTTCAATTCACAACTGGGCGTCGTCCTTTGGTTTAAAGGTGAATGCTAAAAAGTCCCAGGCGATTGTTATTGGCAGCCCACACTTCATCGCCAAACTGTCGGACCGGGTGATTCCTGAAATCACTCTTGATGGAACTCATGTTCCTTTATCTTCCACCGTCAGAAACTTAGGAGTCATCATGGACCAGACACTTTCATGGTCAGCGCACGTTACAGAGGTCAGTAGGAGACTTTTTGCCTCTATGCATTCCCTTAAACGCTTACAAAACTTTCTCCCTTTTCAAACGAAAGTTATCCTTGCCCGTTCCTTATTACTCCCGCTTCTAGACTACGGGGACACTGCATTCTTGGATCTCAATGAAGAACTGCTTGACAAGCTTGAGCGCTTGCAGAACGTTTGCATTAGATACATTTTCGGTTTGCGAAAATATGACCATATATCTTCTTTCCGCACTCAGCTCAAATGGTTACCAATTCGCCGTCGTCGGGATTTGCATACATTGTCGCTCCTTTTTAAAGTTTTATTTATTCCTTCTTCCCCACCCTACCTTTCAGAGAGGTTCAAATTTATGGCGGATGGCAGCGGTCATCGGCTGCGCTCTAGTGCTAATCTCACCTTAGCCATACCGCCTCATAAATCTCGTTCCTACGACAAGTCCTTCACGGTATACGCTGTCAAATTGTGGAACTCGCTGCCCCCGTCACTCAGGAAGTGCCAGTCTGTGGCCTCGCTGAGGGAGAAGTTGAGGGTATTGTGGTTGTCGAGTAATACTTGACTGGATATTTCATTTTAGTTTATTTTTATTCGGTATTTAGTTATCATAGTGTGTATTTATTTATTTATTTTGAACTATATGTATATTTTAATTGATATTTATACTTTGGCTTTTAGTTATACATTGTCATGTTATTAAGATAAGATTATTCGTATTGTACATGTTTTCCGGTTTGCCTATTAGTCTCAATCTCCACTCAATTGCTCAAAGGTTAGCTGGAAGAAATCCCTTATAGGGATAAGCTCGCCTTTGTACATGCATGTCAACTGTTCTTGTATTTTTATTCTATGTTTACTCATGTACAATAAAGAATTATACATACATACATACATCCTAGTCAGCCTCGCACCGTGCCAGTCTCTCCACGACGGCACGTCCTAGTCAGCCTCACACCGTGCCAGTCTCTCCACGACGGCACGTCCTAGTCAGCCTCGCACCGTGCCAGTCTCTCCACGACGGCACGTCCTAGTCAGCCTCGCACCGTGCCAGTCTCTCCACGACGGCACATCCTAGTCAGCCTCGCACCGTGCCAGTCTCTCCACGACGGCACGTCCTAGTCAGCCTCGCACCGTGCCAGTCTCTCCACGACGGCACGTCCTAGTCAGCCTCGCACCGTGCCAGTCTCTCCACGACGGCACGTCCTAGTCAGCCTCGCACCGTGCCAGTCTCTCCACGACGGCACGTCCTAGTCAGCCTCGCACCGTGCCAGTCTCTCCACGACGGCACGTCCTAGTCAGCCTCACACCGTGCCAGTCTCTCCACGACGGCACGTCCTAGTCAGCCTCGCACCGTGCCAGTCTCTCCACGACGGCACGTCCTAGTCAGCCTCGCACCGTGCCAGTCTCTCCACGACGGCACGTCCTAGTCAGCCTCGCACCGTGCCAGTCTCTCCACGACGGCACGTCCGAGTGCGGCTGCGCGCCCGGCTTCGTGCTCCACGTGGGCGGCTACGGCTGCCTCGGTGAGCCCTCCCTTGTCAGCCTCGCACCGTGCCAGTCTCTCCACGATGGCACGTCCTAGTCAGCCTCGCACCGTGCCAGTCTCTCCACGATGGCACGTCCTAGTCAGCCTCGCACCGTGTCAGTCTCTCCACGATGGCACGTCCTAGTCAGCCTCGCACCGTGCCAGTCTCTCCACGACGGCACGTCCTAGTCAGCCTCACACCGTGCCAGTCTCTCCACGACGGCACGTCCTAGTCAGCCTCACACCGTGCCAGTCTCTCCACGACGGCACGTCCTAGTCAGCCTCGCACCGTGCCAGTCTCTCCACGACGGCACGTCCTAGTCAGCCTCGCACCGTGCCAGTCTCTCCACGACGGCACGTCCTAGTCAGCCTCACACCGTGCCAGTCTCTCCACGACGGCACGTCCTAGTCAGCCTCACACCGTGCCAGTCTCTCCACGACGGCACGTCCTAGTCAGCCTCGCACCGTGCCAGTCTCTCCACGACGGCACGTCCTAGTCAGCCTCACACCGTGCCAGTCTCTCCACGACGGCACGTCCTAGTCAGCCTCACACCGTGCCAGTCTCTCCACGACGGCACGTCCTAGTCAGCCTCGCACCGTGCCAGTCTCTCCACGACGGCACGTCCTAGTCAGCCTCGCACCGTGCCAGTCTCTCCACGACGGCACGTCCTAGTCAGCCTCGCACCGTGCCAGTCTCTCCACGACGGCACGTCCGAGTGCGGCTGCGCGCCCGGCTTCGTGCTCCACGTGGGCGGCTACGGCTGCCTCGGTGAGCCCTCCCTTGTCAGCCTCGCACCGTGCCAGTCTCTCCACGATGGCACGTCCTAGTCAGCCTCGCACCGTGCCAGTCTCTCCACGATGGCACGTCCTAGTCAGCCTCGCACCGTGTCAGTCTCTCCACGATGGCACGTCCTAGTCAGCCTCGCACCGTGCCAGTCTCTCCACGACGGCACGTCCTAGTCAGCCTCACACCGTGCCAGTCTCTCCACGACGGCACATCCTAGTCAGCCTCGCACCGTGCCAGTCTCTCCACGACGGCACGTCCTAGTCAGCCTCGCACCGTGCCAGTCTCTCCACGACGGCACGTCCTAGTCAGCCTCACACCGTGCCAGTCTCTCCACGACGGCACGTCCTAGTCAGCCTCACACCGTGCCAGTCTCTCCACGACGGCACGTCCTAGTCAGCCTCGCACCGTGCCAGTCTCTCCACAACGGCACGTCCTAGTCAGCCTCGCACCGTGCCAGTCTCTCCACGACGGCACGTCCGAGTGCGGCTGCGCGCCCGGCTTCGTGCTCCACGTGGGCGGCTACGGCTGCCTCGGTGAGCCCTCCCTTGTCAGCCTCGCACCGTGCCAGTCTCTCCACGATGGCACGTCCTAGTCAGCCTCGCACCGTGCCAGTCTCTCCACGATGGCACGTCCTAGTCAGCCTCGCACCGTGTCAGTCTCTCCACGATGGCACGTCCTAGTCAGCCTCGCACCGTGCCAGTCTCTCCACGACGGCACGTCCTAGTCAGCCTCACACCGTGTCAGTCTCTCCACGACGGCACATCCTAGTCAGCCTCGCACCGTGCCAGTCTCTCCACGACGGCACGTCCTAGTCAGCCTCACACCGTGCCAGTCTCTCCACGACGGCACGTCCTAGTCAGCCTCGCACCGTGCCAGTCTCTCCACGACGGCACGTCCTAGTCAGCCTCACACCGTGCCAGTCTCTCCACGACGGCACGTCCTAGTCAGCCTCGCACCGTGCCAGTCTCTCCACGACGGCACGTCCTAGTCAGCCTCACACCGTGCCAGTCTCTCCACGACGGCACGTCCTAGTCAGCCTCACACCGTGCCAGTCTCTCCACGACGGCACGTCCTAGTCAGCCTCGCACCGTGCCAGTCTCTCCACGACGGCACGTCCTAGTCAGCCTCGCACCGTGCCAGTCTCTCCACGACGGCACGTCCTAGTCAGCCTCACACCGTGCCAGTCTCTCCACGACGGCACGTCCTAGTCAGCCTCACACCGTGCCAGTCTCTCCACGACGGCACGTCCTAGTCAGCCTCGCACCGTGCCAGTCTCTCCACGACGGCACGTCCGAGTGCGGCTGCGCGCCCGGCTTCGTGCTCCACGTGGGCGGCTACGGCTGCCTCGGTGAGCCCTCCCTTGTCAGCCTCGCACCGTGCCAGTGCCAGTCTCTCCACGATGGCACGTCCTAGTCAGCCTCGCACCGTGCCAGTCTCTCCACGATGGCACGTCCTAGTCAGCCTCGCACCGTGTCAGTCTCTCCACGATGGCACGTCCTAGTCAGCCTCGCACCGTGCCAGTCTCTCCACGACGGCACGTCCTAGTCAGCCTCACACCGTGCCAGTCTCTCCACGACGGCACGTCCTAGTCAGCCTCACACCGTGCCAGTCTCTCCACGACGGCACGTCCTAGTCAGCCTCGCACCGTGCCAGTCTCTCCACGACGGCACGTCCTAGTCAGCCTCGCACCGTGCCAGTCTCTCCACGACGGCACGTCCGAGTGCGGCTGCGCGCCCGGCTTCGTGCTCCACGTGGGCGGCTACGGCTGCCTCGGTGAGCCCTCCCTTGTCAGCCTCGCACCGTGCCAGTCTCTCCACGACGGCACGTCCTAGTCAGCCTCGCACCGTGCCAGTCTCTCCACGACGGCACGTCCTAGTCAGCCTCACACCGTGCCAGTCTCTCCACGACGGCACGTCCTAGTCAGCCTCACACCGTGCCAGTCTCTCCACGACGGCACGTCCTAGTCAGCCTCGCACCGTGCCAGTCTCTCCACGACGGCACGTCCTAGTCAGCCTCACACCGTGCCAGTCTCTCCACGACGGCACGTCCTAGTCAGCCTCGCACCGTGTCAGTCTCTCCACGACGGCACGTCCTAGTCAGCCTCACACCGTGCCAGTCTCTCCACGACGGCACGTCCTAGTCAGCCTCACACCGTGCCAGTCTCTCCACGACGGCACGTCCTAGTCAGCCTCGCACCGTGCCAGTCTCTCCACGACGGCACGTCCGAGTGCGGCTGCGCGCCCGGCTTCGTGCTCCACGTGGGCGGCTACGGCTGCCTCGGTGAGCCCTCCCTTGTCAGCCTCGCACCGTGCCAGTCTCTCCACGATGGCACGTCCTAGTCAGCCTCGCACCGTGCCAGTCTCTCCACGATGGCACGTCCTAGTCAGCCTCGCACCGTGCCAGTCTCTCCACGACGGCACGTCCGAGTGCGGCTGCGCGCCCGGCTTCGTGCTCCACGTGGGCGGCTACGGCTGCCTCGGTGAGCCCTCCCTTGTCAGCCTCGCACCGTGCCAGTCTCTCCACGATGGCACGTCCTAGTCAGCCTCGCACCGTGTCAGTCTCTCCACGATGGCACGTCCTAGTCAGCCTCGCACCGTGCCAGTCTCTCCACGACGGCACGTCCTAGTCAGCCTCGCACCGTGCCAGTCTCTCCACGATGGCACGTCCTAGTCAGCCTCGCACCGTGCCAGTCTCTCCACGACGGCACGTCCTAGTCAGCCTCGCACCGTGCCAGTCTCTCCACGACGGCACGTCCTAGTCAGCCTCGCACCGTGCCAGTCTCTCCACGATGGCACGTCCTAGTCAGCCTCGCACCGTGCCAGTCTCTCCACGACGGCACGTCCTAGTCAGCCTCGCACCGTGCCAGTCTCTCCACGACGGCACGTCCTAGTCAGCCTCGCACCGTGCCAGTCTCTCCACGATGGCACGTCCTAGTCAGCCTCGCACCGTGCCAGTCTCTCCACGACGGCACGTCCTAGTCAGCCTCGCACCGTGCCAGTGTCTCCACGACTGCGCGTTCGAGTGCGGCTGCGCGCCCAGAGTTGTGCTCTAAGTGAACGGCTATGGCTGCCTTGGTGAGCCTTCCCTAGTCAGCGTCGCTCCATGCCAATCTCTTTGACATTCTTCTGCAAAATAAATAGGATGAATCCCATGCTGTTTTACGCATATTATCCTTTTTTATTTGTCTCAATGACTTCGATCCTTTTCCTAGGTTGCAGATATATTTTTGGGCAATCCATACTTTTCTCGAAGCCATTCAGGAAAAAAGTTATTACAACTACGATTTTTGTTTCAGAGTTAAACGCAACAAAACCTTCAGAGATCTCACCAGATACTGAAGAGGATGTTCTTTACCAGAAAGATGTATCCTTCTCCGCCGAGCTAGAAGTAGCCCCGTCCAGTACTAATAGACTAAAGCCTACATTAAAACCTATTGATAGAACGACACCGCCCGTAGAAGAGCTGAGAAGAAGCAACAAATACACAGCAGAGAGGACGAAAGAAGTAGATGGACTGAAGAGTTTGATAGAGGATGGAGTCAGTAGAAATGACTTGACGATCATTGCTGATGATAATATTAAGAATGGGCTGTTGGAGGCAAGTCAGAGCGTGACGACTCAAGGGCCGAGTTTGGAACAGAAAGTGAGTAAATTTTATCATCATCATCATATCAGCCGAAAGACGTCCACTGCTGGACAAAGGCCTCCCCGAAAGAGTGCCACAATGACCGATCCTGCGCCACCCGCATTCAGCGGACTCTCGCGACCTTTACCAGGTCATCAGTCCACTTTGTCGCCTTCCGGTCCGTGGTCGTCACTCGAGAACCTTTCGGCCCCAACGGCCATCGGTTCTACAGTGCAATATGCCCGCCCACTGCCACTTGTCTCTATCATAGTCTATAACATACTAGTAGATAATGTAAATTTGTGACTAGCACCATTATTCCAAGAATTGACATCCCGCTGTTTACCTTTATTGCTGTTTTAAGGTTGAAGGTATTAAGAGTGAAGTCAGTGTTGACAGACTTTAGATAAGATGTACCAGGCTGAAGGGTGTTATCTCCTTTGTCAGTCCACTGCTGGACATGAGCCTCTGTCATGGCACGCCCTCGGTCTTCAGCTCTTCTCCTCCAATCATTGCCCACTGCTTTACGAATTGCATCGCCCCACCTACTTACAGGACGCGCTACACTACGTATACCGACACGGGGTCTCCACTGAAGAACCATTCTGCCCCCAATGGCCATCTGCTCACAGCTACTTCAGCTTGCTAATTTACCTGTTTTTTTTAACGTTGGGGAAATACTTTTACGTGTGCCACCCAGTGAAAAACCTGGTTGGGTATGACGGACTATCCGGATGGACCGTATATACTACCGTCTAAAAACCCAACGAGTACCGGCTACGCCTTCAGTGGGGCGCCGCAGGATCACACATAGCATTCTACTGCGACAGCCTGCTAATTTACCTGAACAGTACGGAGGAGATATATTTTTTCGGTTATCAAAAGGATAATGTGTTGACTAAGGCTTTTACAAACCTGTTGATCGCGTGCCAGACGGTTGTCGGACGGGAAAAGCTGATCCGATGAACGCCCTTGGTTCGCACGGACCGTGTAGACTGTTGTTTCCAGCAAAATTTCCTTTGAAGACCCGTTCCGTGCAAGGTCCGTGCAGCCCAAGGTCGCCCATCGGAGGGTCTACTCGACGACCATCTGGCACGCGCTTTGAGAGCATTGTGTTGCCAGGTCCCGGACGCGACAGTGGCGCCCCCGTGGACGGCGGCGGTGGACAACTGCAACTGCGCCCCGTGCGATGGCGCGCGTTGCTCCTGCCCGTTAACACCTTCCAAATGCAAACAAGGTATTTACAATTTGTGATACTGATTGATTTTGATTGACATATTATTAAATCGCTTATTAAAAAATACTGACTGCGCATCAAAAAAATACTGATATACACATCAAAACCACGTTTTGATGTGCAATTTGTATTTTAACTGTGTACATGAGCAGTCTTAGGTTTTTTTTCTGATGTGCCTTTGTGCTTACTAATCATTGATTTTACTGTACCTATGATTATCAAGTACATAAACGTGTTCAATAGTTGACGCCTATCGTTCACATCCTCTGTCACTATGAGATAAGATTGATGCAAAATATTAATAGTAAGATCATGAAATGAGTTTATGAGCCCCAGAAATCTGCCGTCCTATGTCTAAAACCGAACTAAGCTGCTTTTTAGCAGTTTTCGATAGTTTACATGGGCTAAAATAGGAAGAACAGCTCTACCGAATGGTCTTGGAATCATATTTTTATCATTTTTAGTTGCCGAGATATGGAGTCGACCTACCACGTTAAGTGCATGATAATTTGACACTTTACAATACTATAAAGTCGCTAACCAACATTACTACACTATAAGCAATATAAAAGCCCTTAGCTGTTGTTTAATTGAATAAATCACTGGCATGATTCATAGCTAAAAAACGGTTATTCGACAAAAACACCGTTAAAGTCCTTTTACGTTTTTCTTAACTTTTTTTATGCATGTACTTTTTTATCAAATACTATACAAGAAAACAGTTACTACGCTTAAACAGGGCTAAATACCCTTAGCCCTATATTTGTAAGTATTTGCTTGTGATTCCTATTGAAAATACAACACTAAAACCTAGTAACTGTGATTAAGCCATGAATAATTACATTAAAAACAGAAGAATGCAACACTTAAACCTGGATAACCAGCAATGCTACACTAAAATGTAGCTAGGCGCAAAATATTATCCTCCCGATTTTACTTCATAGGGCCAGTCAGCCGAGCGACGCGTGCACTTGAGGTTGTGTCTAATGGTGTAGTGTGTGATGGATGCATATTTCTCGTCTCAAAATGTCTCAAAACCGAAGGAAAGTATTATAATATATCACGCTATACATTTTTTGTGCACTATACTTAGGATATTGTCTACATTAGAAGTGGCGTAGGAAGATTTTTATGTACTTACCCAGATATTAACTTTCAACCTTGAATAAATATATCATTTATAGGTATACCTAGTTACGTAATTGGTGGGATAAAATAAGCAGTATAGGACCATCCTTTGGATACTTCCCGCAAGCTAAGAAAACATTGCTCATTGTATCCGAAACAGACAAGCAAACAGCTTACCAGATCTTCAGGGGCACCAATCTAAGCATTATGACTGGATCTCGCTTTTTGGGAAGCTACATATATATTTTTCGCAATTGTTCCTATTGATTAATTTATATTGTAAATTTATTCTAAGTTATTTATAATTTGATAATGTTCTTGACAATGTATGATCAATACAATAAATGATATCTATCTATCTACATTGGTGAAGTTTCCTTCAGTAGATTTCATAAAAAAATATTTTATCAAATTCTTTTCCACAGTAGCAAAATATCTCAGAAATCTTCAAAAACTCCCCAAAAGCGGATTACACAGCCCTAACCAAAAAAAAACCCAATGGTTATTCTTACTACGAGTCCTGAAAAACTCCCATGAATTTTTTGAACCACTGACACCATGCACTACGCATGATCTTCCTGCCAGCACTCCTTGTAGTAATAAAATACACATAAAGGCAAAATTTGACCCACACGCCACTAACTTAAAATACTAAAATTCCAAGAAAGGTTGCACAGCTCTCACGGATGCCTTATTACTCTTATTAGAGAAGAAACAAATTGTCATATCCGACTATAATATACCTCTAAAAGATGCACGCAAAGCCGTAAAGAAAAATATACCCTCAGTGACAAACTTTTACAAACCATCCTAGCAAAATTCACCACTAACAAGAAAGAGCGATTGAAAGATCCATCGCATCCAAGATGAAAACGAAGTCGTCAAACTATTCCTGCAAAAAACGGTCACTTTGACCCACTAGAATTCAGATATGCGCCATCTATAAGATACAACAGAATAACAAACTCCATGACACAGTCATAATTATGCGATGGCTGCGGCAACAGCCAATTCAACACTGATCACGCGCTCTGTTATAAAACCGGAGGCCTAATCACTAGGCGACATATATTCTGCCTTGGCGTATGGGTTGCTCAGAGGAAGGCGTTATTCGATATCCGTGTTTTTAATTGACACTGACGCTCTTTCCTACCTCTCACGTCCAGTCACATCTCTCCATAATCAGCCGAAGATAAAAACAGAAAATACTCTATTGCCTGCGAAATACGACATGCTACTTTCACCCCACTTGTAACATCAGGTGATGGCGTCGTTGCACCCCAAATGTTTTTTCTAAAAGACATGAGTGAAACCATATCTGAACTCTAAATTGCTCTCTAAGTACCATACTGGGCTGGCTCTGGCCACTGGTGCCACCAGTACCTACGTGGATCCGCAGCACAAGGCACCGATCCCTCTGCCAGATGGCTCGGGTTCAACGACGGCGCGGCCCTTCCGCGCATTGATTAAAACCATTTTTTATAATGTATATATCCAACTGTACGAATATTATTAATAATTTGTAAGTTATTGAATAAAGATTTCACATTAAGTTTAATGAGTATTTTTCCCAAGATGTATTTTTTCTGTAAACAAATACGATAAATAAATATGCATCTGCAACTCTGTATCCACGGTAACTAGTTAGTACCAGAAATCTGAGAAAGCACGCAAATGGTAATGACTGTACATAGCCGAAAATAAAATGATTTGATTTGATTTGATAGGATGGCTTTACATGGCAGCCAAAGTTCAGTTAACATCATCTGTCTTTCGTACGGTGCAGACACTTATGCTCTATTTAGATCAGCTACTTTCAACGTTAATAATTTCCTTAATGGATGGTTATTTTCTGCATATTTCATGACTTTGCTTTTTTACTATTTCCCACTTACTCCGCAACGTAAATCAAAAAATAAAATTATTAAAATTCTGTAAGTCGCGCCGGTATGTAAGCCTGCTCTGCCATTCAGGTGCAATGGTTTACGCCCACAGACATTCTTTTGTCTCTTCCGTTTACATACAAAAGTGCAATACTAACTATACGTGGATACAGTGTATAAAGTTTTGTTTTATTTATTTAAATTAGATTTATTTATTATAAAAACGTACTTGTATAATAGTACAACTAACGAGGTGTTTGCCAAAAACACTAAAACAATTTCAGCAGGATTACATGACTTAAACACAGTTAGAGGCAATGGTTCATCATTTAACGTGTTTTTAAATTAGGAACGCATACAGCTTGCTTGAATGTTTGCAGTTATTGCATAGCTAAAAAACGGTTATAGTCCAATAACGTGCTTATTCAAAGTTTTTCAGTGTAATCTTTTCCCAGTTACAAATACTATAAACTCGTTAAGTGACTTAGTCGTTATTTAGCTATGTTTTGTTTATTATGCGATGTTAAAGAACGGCTAAGGTATACTTAACGGTGTTTTAAGTGTAAAATCGTTGATAGTTTAGTAATTATTTGCAACACTAAAACACAAAAACCTTTCTGTAAAAAAACCTATTCATTATTTTACGAAGTAGTGTAATAACAATGGAAGCACAAATTTAGTTTTAATTTTTATATAAAAGAAATCTGGAATAAATGTACACATTTCCTAGAAATTTTGGTTTTAACGTTTTTTGCTCATATCTCAAAACTATAATTTGTGGGTTAGTTTGGTTTTAGAAATAGGACGGCAGAAATAAGGTTTGTAGGTACTAACGAAATTTAGCTATGAGTATTCCGATTTCAATATATTTTTTACTAGTAGTTGAAGGCCTCTTAAGTAATTTCACGATTCGAGACTTCAGAAAATAGGTTGTAATAAAGTTCGCTTGTACCGGCTATGAGCGTAGCGCTACGAAACCGTTGCGTAGCGTCCATCATCCAATATTTATATTAGCCCATTCACTGCCAATCACAACAGAATGCGTCATGCTTCTACGTGCGATTTCCGCTACAAGGCGGGAAAACGCTGCTACGCGCTACGGCGTAGCACACGTAGCGATCGTTGGCCGCGAATGGGTTAACACATTAATTGCCGATGGGTGCTACGCGCTACGCTCGTAGTCGATAACATAGTTTTTCTCATTTGTAGCGAAAACTGTCTACGAATGGAGAACACGATATCGCGTTTTCGCCGCTGAATGTGTACACACACATATATTCACTGCCAGGAACCCGCCTAGCTCGCATACCATGCGTTTCCCCGTACGTAGAGGAAATTGCGTAGCGTTACGAAAAGCTTGACAGCGAAAGTGTTAATATGTATTCGTTTTAAACGCATTCAATATTTAGTCATGTAGGTATGTACAGTCAAGGGCACCAATATGTTTACATTTTTTCACCTTACTCCATTGAAATAAGAAACAAAAATGTATACATATTTATGCCCTTGACTGTACATGTACACTGTATGAAAAGTAGTAAGTTGTGTCCCCAGCACTAATGCATTAGTATAAATATATGTTTATATACATATATATGTATATATGTAACTATTATTTATATATTTATTTCTAAATAAGGAATGTATGTTTATCCTTTTGAAATTATGTAAGTTATCATGGATTAATTTTTTTCACTGCACCCACATTTGCAAGTTTCTGTTCGGCCCTACTGTTGACTGGTAGAGAATGCCTCATGGCATTAGTCCGCCCTTTGTACTTATTTTGTATGTGCAATAAAGTTTAAAATAAATAATAATAAATAATACACTGCTAACTTTAACGTAGAGGCCCTTAAGTGTAACTCTATAAAACGATTTAGACAGTACGGACAAAGATTAATTTCGACATCGCAGAAAACATTTACGTAACATGTCGAAGTAATGGCCGAACGTATCCGTATAACAATGTTCCCGATTCGATTTTATTAGACCGACCGGAAGTACACGGCCGCCATTACGCGCCCACTTCCGAGCGGCCGGAAGTTGCGGATACCTTGCGGCTGACAGTTGGTAACATGGTATGGAGACTATGGAGTTGGGTGTTGCCACAGATAAAAAAATGTAATTTGAATTAATAATATAATAATAAATAAGTCTTACAATACCAAGACACGAAAGTACTCGCAAAACTTCACAACTCAATTTTCATCTGCTATTTTTTAAATGTGTACACTGAAAAAACGAAACGCTAGCAAAGTACCAATTTGGCTCGGTTAAAAAATAGTTAGTTACATACAACCAAGATTTAATTAAAATGCGAAAAAATGCTTAGTAAATGATAAACAAGCAAATTCTGTTAAACGTTTTTGGTTATTGTAACAAAACACTTATTAATTTCCGAATGAAGATCTCGGTAAAGATAATCTTTACCCGACTCAGTTAGAAATAACGAATTTTACACTGTCATTGTTTAACTAGTGCATTATTTAATGACAGACCGTGCACGACTTGCTTAAGGCTCCGTATAACATATTCTGACGATTTGGCTAAGATTGGTGAGGTCGTATCTCATAATCTATTAGTATTTATATACATTTTATTACAGATTATGAAAGATCATTTCATTCTGAATGGAATAAGTGTGCTACTTTTTAAAATTTCTTTTTTAGTTTCGAATAATCTTGCTTAACCTAACAGTTGTTTCCTCGATTTGCGCTTGAAGAGGCTTTAAAAACGACCTAGTTAAGCTATATATTGGTTGCAAACCGGCTTGAAAAAAATATGCACATGTGCAATAGATACTCCTCTTAGGGATGAGTGGAAGGGTTTTTACAAGTTTCATACAAAAATGTTATAAATAAAGAATATTAAAATTGGTAAATTTTCTGAAAAACTTCAAAGTTCATTGCATCTTTTAGTAATAATAAAGCTAATAAAAAGGTTTTTGAGCATATGACTATGATAAAATAACTTCTATTTTATGACTTGAGATAATAAAAAGTAACAACTTAGATAGAAATATATTAATTCTAAATGATATACAACATGCCTTTTTTACGACATTTTCATTGACACGGTCATGGTGACTCAGTACTGGCCGAGCGGCCGTCGGAAGAGGACGTATATACCGTTTTTTTGTGGCTATTCACAAAGCTTACCACAACCCCCTCAAACAAACCAATACAAATTGTGACCTCCCATTATGTGTATTTACTATGAAAGTCGCAGTCAAAGTATACTAGGAACGTAATTGTGAACTAAATCGAGACAACTTATGAATCACATAGCTGATAACGCAGTTGTCATTTGATTTTCAAATACTGTCCTTGATACTTGGTGGATTTAATTTATTTGTCTACTCGTGACTTTTTTTATATTTAGAAAAATGCTTTATTTTGATGAGCATTTCATTATGATTAAAGTCAGCGATCAGCATCTAGTGGTTTAACCTGTAGCTCTAGTATAAGTTTTTTCGAAACATTAACTAATTCGAACACTTTCATACATTTTGTCTCAAAATGTATGAAAGTGGTATGAAAACGTGAACAGCGCCTCTGGTGGTCGCTAGTGGAAACTAAAACAGCGAGTATAACATTTGTTGCTAACCGATGAACGCGCGTATTTCATACTCGGTGAGAGCGTTTTCATTCGCGTTCGAATTAGTTAATGTTTCGAAAAAACTTATACTAGAGCTACTCGAAGGTAATCATTTAGCAACTAGACATTTGTCAAAGTATGTACCTAGATGTAGATCTGCGAAATATTGTCACTCAGAATGCTACAATAAGCATCTGATAAAGTACGTAGATATGCTCAAAATGTAGTCGCACGATTCTATCCACCAAAATTATGCCGTAGAAAAACACAAAAACTGACTCGAAAAATAAATTTCTTTTTATTTTCGAACCTGTTCACCAAATTTCACGAGAATCGGTTTAAAAATGCGACCTGTAGAGGCGGACAACCGGAAATCCGGACATACGAAAGCATTTATCTGGAAGCTAAAACAGAGACCTTCGTTTCACCCGGTCAAAAAAGAAATACTTCCCGGCCTAGGCCTTCAATTTTGTAGGAATTTTCTTTACAGTTCTCTCGGGTTATTCCGCCTGAAACGTAATACTTTGAATCCTGTTATAAAACGCACGTAATGACGATAGTTCATTGCACGTTTGAGAAATAGTACATTACTACAGAGGCCGAGAAGTAAGGGGTCGCCGGCCGAGTACATATAGACAGCCAAGCGTAGCGAGGCCGGATAGTTACGAGGCTGGCAACCCCTTTTCACACCGAGGTATGTCTAGTGCTTTTCTCAAACATGCAATGAAATAAACCAAAAAAGCTCCTAGAAATCAAACTTTAATTTCTATAGAAACTGAAAGTAAACTAGGAAAAAATTTAACTGACACATAGGTATATCTTATATCTTTAAACGAGCAATTCTTGTATATTTATTTATTTATTTCGGGGATCTCGGAAACTGCTCAAACGATTTTGATGCAATTTGGTATGTGGGGGTTTTCGGAGACGAGCAATCGATCTAGCTAGGTTTCATGTCCAGGAAAACGCCGAGCAAAGCTCGGCCGACTAGATAGGCGTATAAAAGAAGGCACAGAGTGTCTACTCCGAAATCTATACTTTGCACATGCCGTCCCTTTCACTCTCGCGTGAAAGGGAAGCCACTAATAATACTTACCAAGTACGGATTTCAAATTTCAGAGTACAGACCCGGTCGTATTCAGCCAATTCAACTAGTATTTTTCTGTTGGAAACGCTACTTTTTGTATGCGTCTTAAATAATTTGCGTTTTTCGGTGGAAAAATACACTTGCGATTCTGTTAAAAAAATGAACGGCCGGAAAGTAGGTATGAACTTTTTGACGTTTCAATACTTTTGGTTATGTATTTATCAAATCTTAATTCAAATTGCGTCTTATTATATATCCGTCTCATTTCCGTTCCGTCTTATTTTTGAGAATTTGATTTTTTTTTAATAATCGTAGTGGCAGAATTTCTTGACGAACTAAAAATAAATTATTGCTTATTGTTTTCTTCATTGCTGAATGCCGTGATGCTGAGTCACAAATAAATAAAGGATGATTCACAGTAGACCGTTCCGTGCCCGGGCCGGCCCGTTTTCTATGACGGGACGCGCGACGGCCGTCGATTTCTATCCGCTATCTCAAATTGGGCATTTTTATTTACTTGTATTATATTTGAACTTCTTTGAAATGTTCTTTAATAATTACATTGACAACAACTATTATTTCATACAAAGTAATATTAATTTTTAAGTACTAAACAAAACGATCAAGATTTTTACGCCAGGCAGTAGGTTACTTAGGTAATTAAGTAATATTCTGCAACGCTTTGACCTCACCGTAGGAGAACCAATGCGTCAGACCTCCGATTGCGTGTAGTCATTACGTGTCCTAGTGTCAAGATATACTAGGGGTAACTAGTGAGGTGATCGATGCTTGACTATTGTAAATAGCTTGCCAACGCCATCTATCGAGTAATATTTCGTGAAAATGATGAAAGGGCAAAGTTTGACGGCCTCTTAATATTAGATATGTTGTTTTGTTGCAAATAACTGCGTGAATCACTAAGAAACAAACAAGTTGCTTTAGTAAATATAATCCTTCCTAGGCAACGGTCAAATCTGACATGTTCTGCATCGCGCTATCGAAGTTTCTTAAGTCAGTTGCGTATATAGAACTTCCAACCAACTCTCATTGGACTTCGGTCCCTGAGAGATCTCTCTATTGTTGTTTCTTCCTGTGTCTCCTATCTATTGTATATATGTATATTGTTTGTAGATATCCCTTTCATGTATATATTAACACTGTATATGTATATTATTCCTATATAGGAGCACATTTCTCTTCTACATTGGTGACCCCGACGTGATTTGAACACGCAACCTTCTGGTATTAGCTGACAACTGCATTATTTAATTTTAAACATGTAGCTACCGAATAAATCGTTTAAAAATACTAAATAACTGGGTTAGTTTTATCTGATTACAAAGTAAAAATTGGCTAATTGCAGCCAATTTAACTTTAACAATTTTTAACCAAGTGTATCGGTTACTATTTGATAAGTGAGAACAACAAAGTTGACTTATTTAATTTTAGCTACAAAGTTTGCAGGTGCTATATTGACAAACTCGGTGGGTTATTTTTGACAGTATTTTTGTTATTTTTAACCCAGACGTTTTTTCAGTGTACATTTTTAAATGTGTAAAAACGTTTCAATGGACGATGTTTGACCATACGGAAATCGGAACCAGTGATGTCACCACTTGTCCCGATTTCCCTACAAACTTCATACTCGTACAAACTGAGCGTTTTAATAAGATGATATGGGTACAATACAATACAAATATTCCTTATTGTTCACCAAATAAAGTACACTAAAACAAATAACAGAAACAAATTGCACAATGGTAAACAACAGGCGATCTCATCGCTAACAAGAGATCTCTTCCAGAAAATCTTTGGGTAGTGGAAACGATGCAAGAAAAGTTAAAGCTTGAGTAGGTGAAACAGGAAAATAGAGTATGAACAACCTAAAATACTAATTATGACTACTGGTACTTATTTGACTTGAACCATAGTAAGCAAAGAATCCACAGCTTACACTCAGATTCATACGTACATGTAGAATTGTGGACACGTAATATTCATAAAAACATATTTCATATAGGTATAAGTAGGTTAGCTGTTTTAGGGGTACATATTATGAGGGAGTTAGGGGGAAAGAATTTTAAACGATAAATCCCCCAGGAGATGAAAGGGGCATAAAAGTTTGGATGAAATTGAAATTCCATTCGAATTCGAAAACTAGACTGGTTAGAACATTTCACATACCTATTGCACATGCAATTGCATATCAGTCGTAAGTATAGAGAGCGTTTTCGTTGCAAAATAGAAAAATTTAAAAATTTAAAAACCTCCCGACATGTGGCTGATGATCTTCAAACGGCTGAACAGATTTTCATGAAATATGGCTAAGAACACTCGGGATAAAATTATATATGACACAAAAAAAACTAAACGGAAATCGGTTCATCCGTTTGGGCGCTACGATACCACAGACAGATACACAGATACACATATACACAGACAGACACGTTAAACTTATAACACCCCTCTTTTTGCGTTGGGGGTTAAAAATAACACGGGCCACTAAAACAATTATTTAGCATAGTAGTATTACCTAGTCTCAAATTGTAACTTCCGTTAAATGACCAGTACCCTTACCATGAATTTGCAATGTTTGCATTACCGTACTCGCTAGCGACTGCGTAAACGATTTAGTATGGCGATTCTTAGTTCTATTGTGTAACCGCCAGAGGCGCTGTACTTTTGTCCATACTAAATCGTTTACGCAGTCGCTAGCCAGTATCTACGGTAATGCAAATATTGCAAACTCATGGTAAGGCTACAGGTGCGATTACGGAACGTTTTGTTCGTAAGGCAGATCTAAATGTCAAATCCCATACTAAAAATTACATTAAAATATGCCTACCGTACGTTGGAAAAGTTACGTGATTACCCCGCTGTTAACTATAGTTAGACGAAAATTATAATTTACTAAGCAATATGAAAAACTACAGTTTGTTACAACGTTGTACGCTTGGGCTCATGCGCTCACCTTTTTGTGCCGTATCGTTTTAATTTTTAATACCATGTTTAAAATTAAAATTCCATACTAAAATTCCAACCTGCGAAAGCGAAGTCCCAAAGTGTCCAGCTACTATGAGGCCAACTGTACCCATTGTACCCAACCCAGCCAGTCATTTATTTTTTTAAATCGAAACATAATAAGCTTCCTCGAAATACTAGTTTTATCGTTCGTATATACCACCAGTGTAGTCATAAACATTGTTCATTTCTTTTTCAACCTAACGTTAACATTTAATTTGACAGGAGGAACGTAATAAAATGCAAATGGGAGATGCAAGCCCCCACCCAACCCCAACCTACGAATTATAAAGTTTTCTCGACCTGAAATCCACCATGAATGATGCCTGTGGTTCTCAAAGTTCGATGTGCTAAACCGCTTAGTTTGGGCGAGTTGCATGACAGGAATACGAATAGGGTGCGCGCGTTTAGAAATTCATATTTATTTATTTTATCTTTATTGCACAAAAGAAACCTTATCGTACAAATGGTAAATATTACGTTATTAATCGTAATTAGAATTTGTACAAACAGAATTTTGTGTAAGTACTACGTATAATGGGATATAATGTTTCATATCCTATTCAATAACATCGTACATACATATGAGCGAATCTTTCGTTAATATTGCGCCGTTGTTTGTTTCTAAATGTATACGTATTTCATTCATTCCTTTCGTCCATGTTACTGTTTTGTTTTATAAAAAAAGTTTATTTAGTTTAGCAGAATTACTTTCAGAAACTGATTGATTATAATGGATGAGCGCGCAATGACAAGCACGTACATTAAACCAATATAGTGTCTGTCGTAAAATGAGATTAAACGAGCTTGAGTCGGAGAGAGATACGTCATCAGATTAAGTAATTGACCCTGAGGGTCTACTCCGAACATAGAAATCACTTTTTAATGTCTGGCTCGAAAGAACGCTTAATTTTAGGGCACCCGTATTTTTTATATTTACGAAAATCTTTTATTTTAGTGGAAATATCCATTTATATCTTCCTATCCTCTTTCAAAGGCGGTTTTGTTTTCATACTGCCTTTTACACTCTAACTTGGTTTTTAAAGAAAAAAACATTTAGTACGAAAATACATGTAATTTTTACTCATTTATACTTTTTATTTCTAATCATAGACAATAAGAAGCAAATAATAGAAAATTTAATAAAGGTTTTAATAAACTGTCAAACGCGTAGTTTGTGCGCGGTTTTATTTGGCTGCATGACAATTTTCCATAATCATGTCGATATAATATGGCACTGTCAGTATTTTTAAAAGTCTAACGCAACGGGAAATAATAGGGTTTGGTATGATTATTAGGTATACTTACTCCTAGGAAAGAGCTTTATTTTTTTAAAGCGTGGAAAAAATTAGGCACAATTCCCGTGTTCGCTTTCGCACAAAATACGACCCTTTTCCCGAAATATACACTTAATCGGCTGCCCGGAGCAACCTACCCAAAATTTGAGAGCCACTGCATTAGGTACGAGTAAGTTCCCTAATCGACACCTCAAAGAATTCGGGCCAGTAATCGACCCCCGATCTCCGGGTGCCAGGTGAGTAGGGAATGACCCTCCATACCGACACCTCAATCCACCGAGGGGATAAGCGTCTACATAACTATGCACCTTCGAACTATTGAGTCGGAAATAGTTAAGGATTTATGTCCGTAGAATAGTTACGGTTTCGTAACAGTAAATCTCGCTCTACTTTCTTTGCGTCTATCGCGCTTCCACAAGGGGAGATCACGAATCAATATAACTTATTCACTTTTATGATTTTAAACTGGATTAGGATTTAGAACTGCGTGGTTAAAGTAAGTATTATACACGTCGTTTTGTTCTCAAACCGTTGTTTTTCTTGCAACTTCCTCGAGTCCTTGGTGCAGTATTGTACATGGTTAAAAAGCGCCTTTATCGAATGACGAAACACGATTTGTCACTTTCTAACACCACGTGATACACAACAACGGACGATATATCCCGTTTTCACGTGATAAACGACCACGAAGCATCACTTCTATTAATTTACGCAGTGTTTCGTTTCGCCCTGCAGAACTTTTTCAACCGCCCCTTACATTTGCACCCCAACGAGCGTGACAGAGCGAGAAGCCATAAGCGTGTCAAGTGACGCGTGATGTAATACAGTCAGCAATATCTTAATGTAACGACATCTCTGAAAGACATCAGATTGTAGCAGGTGTCAACTTAAGGGGTGGTGGTCTATTTATGTCATATTCAACAATTGTAATTGGCTACTTATATATTATTTTTATAAGCACTCAAGTAAAGCCAGTTAGGTTTTAGAGAGGATCAAATTTCTATATTGAATCAACTGCAATTAGGGCACAATAAAAAAGGCAAAAATAAGGGAGAAGGCAGCTCGTCGCTATTGCACCTCAGAAACGGCTCCTACTATTTGGCACTATAATAGACAGTGTACAAAAACTGAATCGACAATTACCTATATATTAAGATCGAACTTCCTCACAAAAATTCACGAGAATTGGTTGAGAAATACGACCCGCAGAGCTACCACAAGACGCTACGCGGGCTCTTATATTGCGGTTATTAGGTATCGTCTGATCAGGGGATAAGATCGAGTCCAACTGTATGTAGATAATTTCATTCGCGCTGCTGACTGTACAACACAATCATTGCATAAACGCTCCTTTAACATGATGAAGAGACCCTCAGCGTCGTTCCGCCACTTAACGTCCGGATTCTGTTATCGTCAAAGGGCGTTTCATTTGATTTTGGCGTTAAGTGCACTTTAATGCAATATTAAACCCTGAAAATATAATTCCATAAAGTTAACAACCCTGCTAAGTAATGTTATTGAAATTTGACTGGTGTATTTTTATGTCGCCACGCTAAAATCGAATTTAAATAGAATAAGAAGCGGAGTGTTAATGGTAATGACGCTCTCGCGTAAGATACAGATCTACTTGAAACCCATTCCAGGCCCACAAACGCTACGTTTTCTACGCCGTAGCGCGTAACAGCATTTTTCCGCCTTGCAGCGGAAATGTCACGTAGAGACATGACGCATATGTGAGTCATGGGCATTTAATGGGTTAATGTGTAAATGTGTAAGAGCGGGATATACCTACTTCTGCGGGTGGGTAGGTACAGTTTTCGTGGTATACAACGAAACTGCGAACATACATATTATAACTTCATCCACAAAATGGAGGGCCTGATACGGCTGAATCTTCATACATGGTTTGTTTTAGAGGTAGTAAATCAGTGATTTTTAATACAAACATTATGGGAAAGTAAAAAATTAAAACTTGTTTGGATTTAGAAATCAAAAACAGTTCTCGATATTATTTTGGTACGAGTATGATTTATCTCTGGATCTCTAAATAGAGGTCCGAATAACGTAATGTAGCTAAAAGTAATGTCCCATGTCAGGACAGTGAATCTGGTCGTGGGTAATGTAGTTAATAAGTAGACTATGTAGTTTCTTTGGTTCAACTCGACCCTTCTTTCCAGACACAAAGATCTCCACCCCCCGCTTCTCCGGCGGGTCGTGGCTGGCGCTGCGCGCGCTCCGCGGCGCGTACAAGCGCGTGCGGCTGCGGCTGCGCGTGCGGCCCGAGCGTGCTCGCGGCGTGCTGCTGCTCACGGGCGAGCACGACGACCTGTCGGGGGACTACCTCGCGCTGCTGCTGAGGAACGGCCACGTCGAGCTCAGGTAACTGTTGTTGAGTGGAAGTACATAGTTAGTACTATGTTACAGTTTCTGCGGCAGGTAAAGCATGCCGCAGAAGCTGTATATAACTAACTACTAGTGGATGTACAAGCGCGCGCCTGGGACTGCGCGTGCGGCCCGAGCGCGTGTGGCGTGCTGCTACTCACGGGTGATCACGAAGACCTGTCGGGGTACTAACTCGCGCTGCTGCTGAGGAACGGCCACGTCGAGCTCAGGTAACTGTTGTTGTTGAGTGGAAGAAGTTAGTAATATACAGTTTCTGCGGCAGGTAAAGCACGCCGCAGAAGCTGTATATTACTAACTACTAGTGGACGTACAAGCGCGCCTGGGGCTGCGCGTGCGGCCCTAGCGCGCGCGCAGTGTGCTGCTGCTCACGGGCGATCACGACGACCTGTCGGGGGACTAAACGGCCATGTCAAGCTCAGGTAAGAACAAATAGTTGGTGTGAGAGTTTCTGGGTTTAGCTACTCCGAACTGAGGCAAATACCAGGTTATATGGTCTTATATATCAATTGAATGACTTAAGCAGAACGACCTGCCGGGGGAGTACCTCGCGCTGGTGCTGAGGAACGGCCACGTCGAGCTCAGGTAAGAACAGTTAGTTGGTTTGAGGATTTCTGGGGTTAGCTACTCCAAACTGAGACAAAACATTGTTATATGGTCTTGTAAATTAATCGAATGTCTTTTCACTGAAATGCAGTATCAATGTGGGCACGATGACAATGCAACTTATCCTCAAGTCAATAAAGAGCCGGCAACGCTTGCGTTCTTTCTAGAGTCGTAAGTTTCCATAGTGTCAGCTTACTTTCACGAAGGCCCTAAGATTGTTTGCCACCGCCGTTATATCGTATCGTTTGACAAAGAAACACATTTTGTTTATATAAAAATATGTCGTATCGTTTGCACATGTATGCACAAGAACACTGCCCGGTTAGGTTATGTTATAAACCTAGTTTTCAACGTTGTTTAAAACTCTTACCTAGTTCGGTTTGCTCGACTAAACCAACACTTAATAGTGTATGCCGAGCTATCAAACACAGAATAGTTTACAAAACACGGGTTCCGAACTCCCGGGTTGGCCTACGCTAAACTGCCAACTCTGTGGCCAACTTTTAGCTGGATGTAACAAATAACTATGTTATTCGTTTACTGGAGAATGAAGTTAAGCGTGATACTGATCCAATTACTGGCAAACGACCTGTAAAAACAGTCACAGCAATTGAACACTATTCCAGGAAGCGTTACAGGGTGGTTATAGGTGAAAAATTTAAGGTGAAGTAAGCGTAGGTAACACTATTTAAGAAAACACCTATAATGTAACTACTTCAATTTGGTTTCGACAAATTTCACATAGAAATCTTGACCTTTCTGCGTGGAAAACAGCTATCAAGTCAATAAAAATACGATCAAGCATTATTGAGCGTTAAAAAATGCCTCTAAATTCTACTAATGAAAAATTATAACTATCAGCAGGGAGAAAGCGCGCGAAGATAAACATTTCGCGCGGTTGCAAGCGGGGTAGCCCCGCGCCTGCTCCCCTCAAGCCGCGGACCTCACCCCCTCGTAAGCAGACAGGCGCTCAACTCACGTCACCTTATGTAAAGCCTGCGGATTTTCCGAATACGCATTTGTTTTGTGTTACAAATGTTTAATTGTCTACTCCAATACCTCGCTACTTCGGACAACAGGAGCCTTTTTAAGTTTTTTACCTAAACCGAGTAGGTATTTGTGGTTGAAATTTTGCGTTCAATGTTAGAAATTTAGCTACACACCTAGGCTTATGCTAGAGGTCGCCATCCAACAGCCTGACCCCATTTCCAAATTTAAAACGATCCGGAATTAAATTTCAGTCGAGTGTTCACAACATCGATTTAATATACCGATGATTAAGTATAATATATCGATGGTTCACAAACTTAGACGGATAATTTTAGAGTAGCTTTCAAGAATCAAAAATATTTTTGTTGCAAAGCCGTTGTCTACGGGTGACGGGTATCCCCGTCATGTAAACAAAAGATTGTTTTGTTATGTTTTTATGTCGGTAAGGACAGTTTTATAGACTTTCAGAATTCCAAAAAAAGACTAATGTAACAAGTAAGTTTTACAAAAGGTATTTTGATATATTTTTTAATAATTTCATAAATAAGTATCTCTAAAGAGAAAAGGTAGTTTTCGAGAATGGATAGAAGTTCAATCAAGTATGTACCTACTTAATTGACAGCTAGGACCTTAAATTCGAAGCACTAAGCTTCGCAGGACTATGCAATAATTAACAGTAACGAAGCCTGGCTTTGTTCCGATAATAACTATCGATTTTAGATCAAAGTATTCATTGGAAACCGTCTGGCGGCGGGATAATAGCTCTATGCCTAAGCTGAAGATTAAAGAACTGTTTTTTATTCTTTCTGTGATATTTTTGTGAGTCTTAAGTTTAATTTTTTTTATTTGAAATTATGATTATGACAAAAGTAATACCAATAAGTGAATAAAGGCTACGATTATTTTATTAAAGTTTCACATAGTAACATAGCCATTTTTAGGGTTCCGTAGTAAACAAGGAACCCTTATAGTTTCGCCATGTCCGTCCGTCCGTCCGTCCGTCCGACCCCCGTTTTTCTCAGTAACCGTTAGTACTAGAAAGCTGTAATTTGGCATGAGTGTACATATCAATGACGCCGACAAAACGGTAGAATAAAATCTTGAAAAAAAATTTTTTTTAGCGTACCTCCCCTAAATGTAAAGCTGTGGTGCAATTTTTTTTGTGCTAAACCCCATCGTGTGGGGTATCGTTGGATAGCTCTTTTAAAAATATTATAAGGTTTCTAATATATTTTTTTTGATAAAAGAAGATGGTTAGCGTGATATTAAGCTTTGAAGTGATAATTTTTGTTATGGTCAAGTGTCCCCCCCCCCCCCCCTGCCAGTTCAACGGTGGCTACTAGGCATGTGAAAAAATCGTGGTAGTAGTATATAGTTACGATGAATTTAAAAGGAAATTTATCATAGCTAAGTAGACATTACTAGTTAACGAGTAATAGTCGAACTTCAGAAATGTACTTTGCAAAAGCAAACTTTCGTACAATTTCCATTGATACCTTAGATAATGTTGTTAATTCTGTCAAAAACATAGTAAATATAAGTTTGCGAAATATTTAGTCCACATAATGTAACGGGCGGACGACTACGGAACCCTACCTTGCGCGTGGCCCGACACGCACTTGGCCGGTTTATTTTATTTTATTGCGTTACCTACATAGAATTTAAGCGAAAAAAAAACAGTTTTTAGCTTGAATAATGGTCGATTTACGAGTAGAGTGATGTTTGAAACAATAGTTCTTAATGAAAAAAAAAACATTTAAAATGTATGACATTCGATTGCAAAAGTCCTGTTCTAGATAGTAACATTTAAAAAATGAAAAGGGTTTTTTAACTGATAAGGACCCCTTAAGGAAGGAAACAAGAAGAGGAAGAATGATAGGCCACCTACTACGACACGACAACTACATCAAAAACATTATAGAAGGGAAAATAAATGGGAAAAGAGGAAGAGGAAGACAAAGGAAAAGTTATATGAACCAGATAAAGGAGGATGTGGATGTCGTGTCGTATCAGGACGTCAAGAGGCTGGCCTCGGACCGACAAAGATGGAGAGAACTGCATCAAGCTGCACCGACAAGAGCTCGGCTCTTAAGATGATGATGATGATGATGGACCCCTAAGTCGCGGCAGAGAGAGATATTTCGTTTTCGGCTCTCGGTAGGCGGCAATACGTGATCAGCCTAAGCGTGTCTGAAACTTTGCAAAGTTATGGAAAAACAAACAAAGATGTAATAGGATAACTCAAGTAATAAGAGACGGGATGTATTATGATTAGCAGCAGGAAAAAATACAACAGTGACACGTGACCGCTAAAAACAATTTACGACGTTGCAAAAAGTCGTAATAATCGCCTCGAATGTTCAATTCATTATCGACTCTTATCTCCGTAAGCAAAAGACAGTGCACTAATAGAAAAATTGCGGTGCCTTCTATTCGTACCATTCTCAGGTATTCAGGTAAGCGGTATGTGGGGCCATGCGTGTAACGTAACACTTTTAATGCAAATTTAAACTCTTGGCAAAGGCCCTAGAGTTGATAATCCGGTAAAATGTTAATGCACATGCGGTCTGACGGACGATAATGAGGTAGCAAACCGCACAATAGGGCAATGAATTGGGCACAAGTTAAACCAACGACTGTAGCCGACTTACAAGCCGGATTGAAAGTCGGCTACAGTGGTTCATCATCATCATCATCATATCAGCCGAAAGACGTCCACTGCTGGACATAGGCCTCCCCCAAAGAGTGCCACAATGACCGGTCTTGCGCCACCCGCATCCAGCGGACTCCCGCGACCTTTACCAGGTCATCAGTCCACCTTGTGGGGGGTCTACCCACGCTGCGCCTTCCGGTCCGTGGTCGCCACTTGCTCGCTGGTCGCTACAGTGGTTATTGAGTATAAATTCAAGTGTATATTTTCCATGCCACGTCGGAGATGTTATTACCAAACTCAAGTGGAGTTGGGCAGGACACCTTGCTAGGCAGAGTGATGGCAGGTGGACCAAAAGAGTGTCAGACTGGTGGACACTTCGTGGTAAAAGGAGCGTCGGCCGTCCACCGGCTCGATGGGTCCATGATATTAGGAAGATCGCGGGTCACTCTTGGATAAAACTGGCTCAAGACTGGGACGATTGGCGTACTCGAAGAGAGGCCTATGCCACAAAGTAAATAGCGGCGGCGCGCGCCGGAGCAGAGAGTCCGCTCAGTACAAAGTGCCATTTTCGCCGCACGCACAATGACGTAACATTTACAGGCATTCTCGGTTGATTTCGGAGTAGCTTAGTCGCGACTGTCACTGTCGCGTCGCGAGTGCTAGTTGTGCGCGCGTTGATCACTTGACGTCCTCGCCGCTACGTAGATAGTTTATGTCACGTACTTCAAAATGAATAACCGATATTATTACAGTTGGAATGTATTTTATTGTTTAAATACACTTAAATACAACAAAAAACGGTGCCTACACTTTCTTCAAATTTTCAAACGATATTGAAAGGTGAATAAAACGGTTTTCTCATTTTGGTAGTTACAATACCTAGGTAGGTAGGTAATTTTTTGAAACTTGCCGCTTTGATAACGACGATCAACCATTACACATTCATCTTATCGTTCGCTGGTAAAACGCCAGTATTTAAGTAGTACTATGGTTTAGTTAAGTAGGTACCTAATTAATTAGGTATATTTTTGTTGGCGCTCTCGACCGCCGCCGGTCACAAGTCACAACTCGCAGCGGGTCACGCATCAATTTATTAGGGTTCCGTACCCGAAGGGTCAAAACGGAACCCTATTGGTGTCGCCCAGACGTCCGTCCGTCCGTCCGTCGTATGTCACAAAATTTGTTCCGAAGAATTTTTAGACTTCTCGTTGACCTATGAACTTGAAATTTGGTGACAATGTTCAATATTACGTATATTTTAACAACAAATACTAATATATGAATAAATCATATTTTTGAGGTTGATTCGGAACCCTAAATGTGCGAAGTCCGACTCGCACTTGGCCGGTTTTTTACCAAGATACGCTGGTTCATATTTAAATGTCATGTTGAAGAATTTTTAATTTATCTGCTCCTTTTTAAAATTCAGAATCAATACAGAAGCAACCCTGTGAGTCTGGCAAGTTTAGGTATGTATTTTCAAGAACGGCGGGAACGGACCTTCTGTATATTCTTTATTTTGTGCCTATGCTCAACAGTAACCGACTACAGGCTGAAAATAATGATGATGATATTTTCCATAATAAAATTACTCCTCGTTCGGATTTCGTATGTCCCAACTAAATACCTAAAACCGAATAAAATTGTCCAAGCCAGACGAAATCGATAGTTAACCGAACAAAAGCTGGTGTAACTTTTAATTAGTGGTCGAGGTGTAATGAATAAGCCCGAATAGATTAAAGGCTTTATTTAACGAAAAACATGAGAGCTGAATGATTGACGTTGCTCTAGTGACATATAATGGTTTTACTTTTAAATACCACATTCTTCCCTACGTCTGGAAATCCTGGAGGTAGGCTGGAGGCCTACGGATGCGCTCAGAGCGCCGTAGCACCGGGGAGTTGGGCGGCGTCTCGACAACCTCTGCAGGAGCCGGCTGTTCCACTTGCAAAGGAACGATTTCCTGAGGCTGCTGTAGTACAGGCTCTTGCGAATGTTCTGGATCCAGAGTGACAGAAGGATTATTATTTCCGTCACGGTCATAAGCAGCTTCTGGTTGTACGGTATTTCCGCACGGTGCTAGATGCTTGTTTGACACAGTTAGTTCCCGGCCGTTCGGTAATCTTACAGAGCTATAAAAGGGGTTAGCTTCTAATATATCAACTTCTTCAACTAGCGGATCATATTTGCTTACACGGTTGAATTTCTTTAGAAGAGCTTTCGATGACTGTTGTAACCAAGACGGCATGGACTGTCCCCAAGAAGATCGTCGTGGGTGATTGAACATTCGTTCGTGTGGCGTGGTGTTTGTTGCCGTACAAAGTAGTGATCTTATGCTGTGCAACGCTTGAGTCATCACCACTTCCCACATTGTCAAAGGTAGATTCTTAGTTTTCAGGGCTAGGCGAATGGTTTGCCATAACGTACCATTGAGTTTCTCGACTTGACCGTTTCCCTCGGGGTTATAAGGTGACGATCGACTGGTAGTGATATGCTTGGAGTGTAAGAAGTCTTTGAGCTCTTTCGACATGAACGCAGCACCTTGGTCTGTATGTACCATTGACGGGAATCCAAATATTGAGAAAAGTTCCGTAAGATGTTTCATGACTGTCTTTGTACTTGTGTCTGCGCACGCAAAAGCGAATGGAAATCTGGAGTACTCATCCACAATGGTGAGAATATATTTGTTGTTGGTAGATGATGGCAAGGGTCCTTTAAAATCCATGGCGATTCTCTCTAGTGGCGTGGTTGCTTTGATAAGCGTTCCTATCTTATTCGTAAACCTTGGCTTAATCTCCGCGCAGATGGAACACGATGTCACCACTCGCCTCACATCGTCGATAGAGTATGGCAAGTTCTTTGATCGTATCCAATGCATTAGGCGAGTAACTCCAGGATGGCATAGCGTTTCATGTAAATCTCGAAGTTTGTCGTCAATACTCGCAGCGCAAAATTGTCTTGTCAATGTGTCAGCAACAAGATTTTGTTTGCCTGGACGGTATTTGATGTCATATTTATAGCTTGACAGTTCAATATGCCATCTTTGAATTTTATCGTTCTTTATTTTGCTTGCGTGTCCTTGCAACATAAACGCGACTGATTTTTGATCCGTGATTAAGTTAAAGCGCCGACCTATAAGGTAGTGACGCCACTTCTTTAAACATTCAATTATGGCGTATGCTTCTTTCTCTACAATGGGGTATTTCTTTTCACTGTCGTTAAGCGACTTAGAGAAAAAAGCGACGGGCCGACCATTCTGGGTGAGCGAGGCAGCTATTGAGTGATCTGAAGCGTCGGTCTCTACTGTGAATACTCCGTTGGGATCAATAGCTGAGAGTGATGATTTTAATATAATATCTTTGAGTTCTTCAAAACATTGCACTTGCTCAGCATTCAAAGGAAAACATTCGACTTTGGTTAGTAGGTGGAGTTTAGATGAAAAGTCAGGTACCCATTTCGAATAATGCGAGAATAAACCAATAGCCCTTTTAAGAGCTGCGGAGTTGGAGGGTATCGGTAGTTCGCGCAGTGGGCTCAGGCGTTCCGGGTCAGGCTGAACTTTTCCGTTACAAATTTTGTAACCGAGGATGCTTAAGTCCCTTAGCGAAAATTCGCTTTTCTCTTTGTTGATTGTGAGGTTATACTTTTTTGCTATCTCTACAAATTTTTCGAGTTTGGCGTCGTGATCATTTTGGTCAATTCCACAGACTGTGATGTCATCAAGATATGGGAATACACCCTCTATTTCGGATTTGCGTATAATCGAGTCGATGGCTCTTTGGAAACATGCGACTCCGTTGGTAACGCCAAAGGGGATACGACAGAATTGATACAAATTGCCAGCCGCTTCGAATGCTGTTAGAGTTTTGTTGTCTGGCATTATTGGAATCTGATGATATGCTGATTTTAAGTCGATTTTGCTAAACACTCTGTAGCTCGATACTTTACTGATTACCTCTTCTAGATTAGGGAGTGGGTAAGCGTCTAAGTATGTGAATTTGTTGACGGTTTGAGAGTAATCAACACACATACGTTTCTTATGATGTGTACCGGATGTTACGAGGACTTGAGCTCGCCAGGGAGAGGAGCTTTCTTCAATTATGCCGTCAGCAAGTAATTTTTGTATTTCATCTTGTATAAATTTTTGATCATCCGGTGAGAATCGACGTGATTTGATTGCTATGGGTTTGCATTCTGGAGCCATATTCGGGAATAAATCGACTGGATCTATGTTTACCTGGTTTAATACGCACAGCTTCAGCGGTGGCATGTGTCCGCCGAATCCGACTTCAAGACTCGAATATTGTTCTAGAACATCGTGACCAACGATGGCCTGACAACAGAGATTTTTCATGACTCGAAATATAACATTCGAAATCTCTTGCCCATTCAACCTGACTGTGGCTGGGCAAACGTGCGTAATTTGGGACTTAGAGTAGACGATGCCATCGATACGTCTTGCATCTTGCACGGCATAGTCCGTAACCCGTACTGAGTGATAACCTCTTCATCAAGAAAGCTGGCCGTGCTCCCTGTATCAATAAGTGCTTGTAAAGTTCCCCCATTAACTTCTATGGGTAAGGTGCATCGCTTGATCCCGGTTGCAGCAAGCACGAAACATGATGTTTCTTCTTGGGAGATTGCAGCGGTCTTAAACTTTGTTCCTCTACATACTTTTGCGAAGTGTCCTTGTTTACCGCATTTAAGGCACGTAGACTGGGACGCTGGACACAACCGTCGAGGATGGCGTTGGTTACCGCAATAATAGCATGGATCTTGTGGGATGGTAGTTGAGTTAACTGGTTTCCGATTGGTTTCATTGGTGGCGGCAGCGGAGGATTGTGGAGTATTGAAACTCTCAGCTTGATTCTGGGCGGATTCAAGAGCCCGCGCTTGATTATAAGCTTCATCTAAAGTAAGATTCATGTTTTCTAATAATCGTTGCCTTATAGACGGAGAAGCAATACCAGATATAAAGGAATCTCTGATAAAATCCTTTTCGTTCTGCTCCGCTGTAACTGCTTTAAAGGTACATTCCTTAGACAAGAGTTTTAGCGATTGAATATACTGGTCAATCGTCTCCCCAGGTTGTTGCTGTCTGGTTGCAAGCTTATATCGAGCAAAGATCACACTCTTAGGTTTCACGAAAATACCATCTAACACGTCAATAGCTTCATCGTAAGTTTTGACGTGTGCAATATGCTCGTAAATAGTCGGGGAAACGTGATTTATCAGTAGTTTTAATTGTACCTCAGATGTTTTTGCAGCTTGACCATCCAATGCGTCGTGAAAGGATTCTTCAATAAAATTCTCAAAAGTTTTTTTCCAGTGTAGCCATTGGGCCGTTGAGTTGTGCCCGGACAACGGATCTCCTTCAAATCTGTCTGGTTTTAGATATTTAGACATGATGATGCATTGAATATTGTTATATTCGCTAAATAAATTGTAATGAATAAGCCCGAATAGATTAAAGGCTTTATTTAACGAAAAACATGAGAGCTGAATGATTGACGTTGCTCTAGTGACATATAATGGTTTTACTTTTAAATACCACACGAGGATTATAGCATTTGCCCCGGCCTTTGCCAGTTAAATGATTGGTTTGCGGGATTGCGTGTTATTTTGATTTGCTTATTCAGGTATTATCTTTTCACGTGAATAATATTCCAAATTATCTTATTTTAATAATTATACAGAGTGTAAAATAAATATTGACGCGCAAACGAGATTACCCTAACTAGACCACAAAGCTCGAGCTATGCCGTAGAACGGGATAGCATTAAGCCTATCACACACTGCAGCGGCCTGCGGTGGCGGCCGCGGTGGCCAAAAGTTGACAGTAAAATCCAGTCCGCGTGTGTTTAAGATGGGATTTAACACAAAGGATTACAAAATAGTCTTTAGGTCAGGTCCCTTGCTCACATACCTTAATTGCGAAGTCCAGGGTTCATGTCGCCGGCACACAGACACTGATTCACACACGTGCTGGTATTTAGGTGAGGGCACAGCCAGGAGCGACATACGTCCTATTAGGATGCGAGCAATAGGTCAACTGTCGGTCATATGTCATTAAGGAAACGCCCGAAGACGCCAGTAGAGGTGGGGCATTAAAATTGTTTATTGAACAGCGTGTGTGTTTGAATGAATATTAGGAAAGTCATACAACTGACCGCCACCGCGGCCGCCAACGCAGGCCGCTGCAGTGTGTGGCACAGTTTATTCTGTGTTATCTATAGCGGTCGAACATCTGTTTTGTTAAATAGAAAACCTTGTATACGTGGATGGGCTGCACCAAACTGTTTAGCTCTAATAGTAAGCAATGTTCTTTAAAATCCGATGATATGTAGAGTTTGACAAGCTTCTATGGGACTCTGCTTCCCTCGACTTTTCACTCGACATCTGTCAAAACATTTTGGTAGATCTCGAGTGAAAAGTCGAGCGTTCGACACTCAAAAATCGGCCGCCTGGAGTTTTAAAAGGCAATTTACTCAAGGCGTTGGCCTTTAATTGATTTTACGTCAAATATAACAGGTATTGATAAATTATATCAGTCATTGTACAATATTATTCGTCTGGAGACATTTACTTAAATATTAAGTAATATTGATATTAAGTATTATTCGGGTGGCAGTGAATGTGTTAATGTCATTAACTCATTATCATCACCATCAAATCAACAAAAACTCAAGGAATTTTTTATACCTAGTGGTGCGAGCCCGGGTTCGAATCCGCGTCCTCCAGAACCGCTCAGCTATTACTTTTGACCACCCTAAGGCACTGGTCCCACCCACCGCGGATTAGCAGCGAGTACTTTCATAGTAATTCTACTCATTTTGTCGCTCAAGCGAGCTTATAGTAATAAGAGTACCTATTCGCTACTCGCCGGTGGTGGGACCAGTGCCTAATCTACTTGTAAGTAAAAATACCTAATAGGACCGTTGTCGCCAGGTTCGACTGCGGCAGCGGCGCAGGAGTGCTCCGGTCCCCTGAACCGGTGCGCCTGGGCCACTGGAACGTCATCTCCGTCTACCGGCACCGCTGGGACGCCTGGCTGCGACTCAACAACGGCAAGCGCGTGCGCGGCCGGTCTAAGGTAAGCTAGTTTAACTTATATCATCACTAAGGTAAGCTAGTTTAACTTTTATCATCACTAAGGTAAGCTAGTTTAACTTGTATCATCACTAAGGTAAGCTAGTTTAACTTATATCATCACTAAGGTAAGCTAGTTCAACTTATATCATCACGAAGGTAAGGTATATCTACTGATATACGCTCACTAAGGTAAGGATCACCCGATTACTTTTTACTGTTGGGTCCGCAGTAGTATGAGAGTCCTTAGGTAACCATAACTGGGTGCGCCTGGGCCACTGGAACGTCATCTCCGTCTACCGACACCGCTGGGACGCCTGGCTGCGATTCAACAACGGCAAGCGCGTGCGCGGCCGGTCTAAGGTAAGCTAGTTTAACTTATATCATCACTAGGGTAAGCTAGTTTAACTTTTATCATCACTAAGGTAAGCTAGTTTAACTTATATCATCACTAGGGTAAGCTAGTTTAACTTTTATCATCACTAAGGTAAGCTAGTTTCACTTATATCATCACTAAGGTAAGCTAGTTCAACTTATATCATCACGAAGGTAAGGTATATCTACTGATATACGCTCACTAAGGTAAGGATCACCCGATTACTTTCTACTGTTGGGTCCGCAGTAGTATGAGAGTCCTTAGGTAACCATAACTGGGTGCGCCTGGGCCACTGGAACGTCATCTCCGTCTACCGACACCGCTGGGACGCCTGGCTGCGATTCAACAACGGCAATGTTTTGACAATAAGGTAATATAAGGTACACTGGATAGTGTGACTCTAAAGTTAGGTATAACCACGAGAATCAACTACTCTAAGGCAAGTTAAACTTAGTGTTACCTACTACAGTCGGGTCAGATGTAGGTAAAACTTACCTGACTGTAGTAGGTAACACTAAGTTTAACTTGCCTTAGAGTAGTTGATTCTCGTGGTTATACCTAACTTTAGATGGTGGATGGTGGTTGGTGTCAGATGTAGGTAAAACTTACCTCTGACACCAACACCATACACCTACATATTGTGTATTGCAGATCACTTTAAAATCACATCAACAAATCAAAATGTAAGAATGTTTTATTAAGCTCAATTATTTCTTCTTTAAATAAGAAACAGATGACCATTGTTAATTACTAATTCCTAAGTTTATTTTCTGGAACTTAAAAAAAAGCAAAAGTTTAAGGAAAAATACTGAAAATATACAAAGGAACTAAATTGGAGTGCCTTCAGAATATAACATTCAAACATTCTCATAAAAGGCGTATAATATTTAGAAAATAATAAAACTTACGGCCTTTACCGCAAGAAGAACAGGAAAGTGTTCCTTTGAGAAATTTTCGGTTCGTTAGCGATTTGCGCGCTTTGTTATATTATACCTACTTTATGCATTACAGCATTGTTAATGTAATATACACGGCATGTTATATAACGAGTGGGGCCTCAAATATGGCTTATTTATCGTAATTTTAATTTTAGTATCTAGTAACTTAGTAAATTAACGTGTAAACTTATGGGTAAATACCTAAATAAAGAATTGATTTATTTATTTATTTATTTATTTATACTTTATTGTTGGGCTAGTTGTAAAATAAATTGACTCCATAAGTGGTGTATTAGTGTAAAAAGAAGTAAGTAGCACTAAAGTACCGAACCATCGATAAGAGATACGAAATGCAAAAAGCATTAAGTAAGTGTCACGAAATGGCTCCAACTCAGCATGTACTAGCTGGCATGGTAACCACTGCTGATCTTACGTTGGAGAGCATGAAAATATTCCACAAACGAAACGCCAACTTCATTTCTAATTCACCTCGATTAATTTCAGGAGCGCATTTCGGGTTTTATTCGAGTGTTTTTAAACAATGAGGCAATTCTTTATGCCCCGGGTAGTAAACGTTGGATTTAAGGCTTTTGCATAATTTAATCAGTTTTTGTTTTATTTACTGCGTCCGTGTGACGGACAGGTTATGTGAGGTACTTTTATGAGGCATTTAATTCACGTGATACTTACATGAGCTCACGGGTAATGTTTATACTGTGTTATCAAACAAGCCACATCAGTTCACTTGTTTATTTGTAAACGGGTAACCGCTCTAATAATTTCGGTAAAATGTACAATACCCATCTTATCTTATCAAGATGAGGGCCCTTGCGGATGCAAATCGATCCAATGGGATCTTTTGTGCAATTGTCCTTTCCTTTGTATTCTAAGCTTCTCTCCAACATTTCCATAAACCGGACGATGAGGCTTAGCGGGAATACTCTGAATTATTATCGTTCTGGGTAGCCATTAAATAAATAAATAAATAAAAATAAAAAGTATTTATTTCAGACTATACAGGGTGATTTCTGGGCCGTGCATCAGGTAGATAATCAGGCCCATGAAACTTAACGACTTTCCCCTAGGAATAGGAGTATAAGTCGAAATCTGAAAACATTAAAACCCACTTCACAGTCAGTCACGTGACCAGCCACTTTGTATTAAAGTTGATTTCTAATTTAATTATTTCGGCCCATGGTTTCTTGGGGAAAGTTGTTCAGTTTCATGGGCCTGATTATCTATCTGATTTCTGGGTCGTGTATCTGGCAAGTCAATATGTGTCAATATGTGTTACTAACACCTATGGATTACCATTAGGATGTTAGTAACACATATTGACTTAAAATCTATGTTAATAATAATTAACAATATTATATTATTATTTGGCTTTCCCAATAACGACTTCTGACCAGTATTTTGTGAGCGGACAATCCAGTCGCCCTGCCAACTCCCTCAGAAGGCCATTTATTGCTGCCTCGCACTCGGCCTAGTAAAGACGCTATTCTCTTCCGTTTTTTGGCCAGAAAGTCGTCCGTATGCACCCCCGAACATAGTGGACTCACTGCAGTAGTTCGGAAGCCTCAGCATCATCTGCATGGTGTTGTTATATTGGACACGTACCTATCAGATTGTAGGCCATTCATTACCAAAGTTATTCATTCTTTGTTTACAATATACAAGGATACTTAGTAGAGTAGGCCCATTTTTGAAGAAGTAGCATACAAGAAGCAAGTCATGTAACAGTTGGGGTGACAACGTTATCAGAGGGCTTAGATCCTGCAGAATACGGTTCTGCCTGTCTCCATCCCCAAATTTGAGCCGGAAGTATGTTATACCGGATAATGTGCAGCCCATACAAATTTTTTCGTTGTACATTTGGTAAATCGTGGTTTCGGTACCCTAACTATGGTTCGATTGTTATAGGTTTTTGATATGCCGTAAAGGACAATATTTGTCATTGTATCCCGAAATTTTCGACCCTCCAGCTCCATATCTTTCTCCGCCATCTTGGAAAATCTGTCACTTTTTCAGTGTTTTCCTTGTACTGTCGCTAAAGTTCATTTTAGTGCTAAACATGGTTCGGCAATATTGTAGAAGACAAAATTTGCTAAAACTTTTGTCTACAAAGATTTTTTGTATGACCCCTAAGGACGAAGGTATGACAGGAGATATCTTTAAAACTGCATTTTTTTTTGTATTCCTCCCATATTTGCGTTTTAAGTGCATTTTAGCGCTAAGTATAGTTCTGCAATATTGTAGATCACATAATGTGCTACAACTCTTCTATTGAAATATTTTTTCCACGATCATCAGGAAAGAAGATACGATGTCATCTATGGAGTACTACCGTCGATATTTGCTTCTTTTTCCAGTTTTCTTTCCATATTTGCGTTTTAGTGTATTTTAGCTCAAGTTCTAGGTCTGTAATATTACAGAAGACAAAATTATATGCAAATTCAAAGTACCTACGATCTTACTAGGTATCGTGGAAACAGACGATTTTGTCTTTTGAGGGATTGAAGTGGTATAGATCGGAAAGTGACAGATGCTTTATCTTGTCGTCTATCCCGCTATCACTCGACCATCATAGATCCTCTACAGATTGCGATTAATTGCACTCAAACCTAAACATGAGAAGAAAACTGCAAAAGTAGCTAATTTCGACGGTGCTACTCCATAGATGACTTCATATCTTCTTTCCTAATGGTCGTGGAAAAAATATTTAAATACAAAAGTTGTAGCAAATTTCGTGATCTACAATATTGCCGAACTATAGTTAGCGCTAAAATGCACTTAAAATGTAAACATGAACGGAAAACTAGAAAAAAGTGGCAATTTTAATGATATATCCTGTCATATCTTCGTCCCTAGGGGTCATGGAAAAAATCTTTGTACCCAAAAGTTTTAGCAAATTTTGTATTCTACAATATTACAGAACTATGTTTAGCACTGGAATGAACTTTGACGACAGTAAAAGCAAAGAACTGAAAAAAGTGACACTATTTCCAAGATGGCGGCCAAAGTAATGGAGCTGGAGGGCCGAAATTTTTAGGTTACCATGGCTAATATTGTCCTTCACAACATACCAAAAAACCATATCAATCGGACCTCTTTTAGAGTACCAGAGCAACAATTTACTAAATGTACTACGATTTTTTTTTGTATGGGCTGCACCTTTTCCGGTATACCGTACTTCCGGCTCAAATTTCGAGATGGCGACAGACAGATCCGTATTCTGCAGGGTCCAAACCCTGTGATAACGTTGTCACCCCAACTGTTACATGATTTGCCGCTTGCATTGTTTAGAGACGCCTTTTCCAATTCTGTTCCTACTCTATAGGGGCGAGAGATCGGATCAACCTTCCGGGAAAAATCGTTACCTTCATGTTATCACAGATCACAGAGTCTGGTCTCCCGGGGCATTTTACCTACTCGCACGTGTAATAAGAGAAATTCAAAGAGAAATACGTAAACAGCAAATCATAACTGAATAAATTAAAATAACGCTGTAATTAAGATATGCACCTACCAAATACAATACAGTCATAATATTTTATCCAGACTTTCTTATCAAAACCAGGAGGGGCTTACTACCGTGACGTCATCGCGCCGCGCAAAGTACATGCGGCCGCCGGCTCACACATTGTGTGACTATTCAATGGCTGCGGAGCAGCGTTACGGATCGCACGCGCACGCGCTTGTACGATCATAAAAAATAATTATTTTCGTGTAGTTTCGTGTTAAATAATAATGTCAAAACCACAGCATTATTGTATTGCAGCAGGTTGCACCAATAATAATAAGAACGTAGACGTAACAACGGTCATTGAGTTTGGTATTCACCAACGGTTGACATAAAAGAAAACGAAAATGAAAACGTTGGTTCTAAGAAACCTCTTTTATTTTTTAAAGTGATGCCTTTAAAAATTATATAAAACTTTGTATCCCCTGGTTACATGTATGGAGTGCCCCCTCCCCCTACTTTAATATTTTTTCGTCATTTCACATCACTTTTACGTATCGGTTCATACGAGTAGAACACACCTTCCTGCTAAATGTTTTAATTGTATTTGTAGTGCTTATAGTCTCCGAGTACATCGGCTGTCACATACAGACGAAAAGACGGACAGACGGGTTCCGTTTTCACCATTTTGGCTACGGAACCTTAAAAGTACTATTCGTAATTGTATTGTAAACAACACTACTAATAATAAAGTACATATATTAAAATAGGTTCTCGCTGGTGGTAACCCTAGCGCTGAGGGCGGGGCCTCGAAAGAGCGCGTTGCGTGCGATAGAAAGAGATGGCCACGTTTAGGCACGTTTGGCATACCTAAACGGGGAATTTGTTAGCAGAGAAACTTCTGTACTTGTACTATTACTTATTCTGTGTCAAAACCAGAAAGCTAGAGTCATGAAATCAAATTGATATGTTATGTACTGAGGATGTCCCGCAAAATTACCAATTCAATCCAAATTCGATCAAATTCACCACAGACAGATATTGACCCTCAACATCAAATCAAGGAGCAACATTAAAGAGACATTAAAGTCCTTTGTCAGTTCTATTTCTTTGAGCGTTGCCAAATTAGTTCCTGGGTCCGTACTCCAAACTTTGCGGATGAATTGGATATTTTGTAAGTAATTAAGTTTATAAGAGAAAACGCCGTAGAATTATCTTCATTGTGACTTTTAAAACTAAAATGGCGTATCTCAAATAGGAATTTCTGTGACATAGTATGTTTTGGTTTGCGGCGACATTTCTTAGGCGGCGTTATAAGTGATCGCAATTTGCTGGGCAGCATTGTGCTTTAATAATTAATTTCAAGTGTACTTTGTCCCCGTTTGTAACATTAAGGAGGACAATACACAATATATTTGGGTCGAGGAATTACAATTCAGCAATAAGTCGTGCCAATAAAGATAATGTGCCTTTAAAATGACGGCATATCTTGCGAAAACGAAATATCTACTATCTACCTCTCTGTCTCACTTACTATTTCGAGCGACAGAAAGGTAAGATTGTTAGTATTCAGTGAGTAAGCATGATTTATAAACGACAAGATAAGCATCTTTCACTTTCTATCTAGTGGTATCTTGGGGCGCGGTAGTGCCACCGCCAAGACGAGCCAAGCGAAGCGAAAGGGCAAGGGGTAACCTACGTTTTCTCAAAGTGCTTGCCCTCATAACTTGGGTTTAGATTGTACCCGATAAATAAAATTCTCAGAATATGATGTCAATAGTGAAAATGAAAAATAGTTTATTGGTCACAATCATTGTGTTTATAAATAGGACATGATTGGGACCTCCTAGAAAGTATGATATCCATCCCCAAACTAACTAACCGCGTTCTTATTATACCATATTACCTAGATTTCTATCGGCTATCGTCGTAGCCTCGCATCGCGTATGACAGTACATTTGTTGAACGAACGTTTAAAAAGTTATTATGCCAAAATGGAGTTTTTGCAGTTGGTTAAAAGTTAAGGGACGGCGCCGGCAAGCCTGCGGCCGCTTTTCCTGCCATTTGCTATGAACGATTAAAATTAACGAAGTGGTACATTTGATTTAACGCTTTACATTTTGATATGACTCGAAAGTGTGGCGCGCTTGCTTCCACGTCGGCTGAGCTTACGTGTTAGAGGGAGACAGCAGACTAATATATCTACGACCCGGCCTCTTCTCATGGGTGACAAGCAATAGGCAGTAGTCTTCGTGTATACCCAGCTCGGCTTGAGGATTTTAATAAATTAATAAATACATGTGGACAATCTTACACAAGTCAACCTCGTCCCAAACTTAGCAAAGCTTGTATTATGGGTACTAAGCGAGGATATACATACTTATATAGATAAATATATACTGAAATACAAAGACAACATCCAAGACTCAGGAACTCACATCACACAAATAAATGCCCTGACCGGGATTCGAACCCAGGACCTCCAGGTTCGTAGGCAGAGTCACTACCAACTAGGCTAAGCGGTCGTCAAACTACATTCTCTGGCTTCACAAGGTTCTTGTCATGGGGTGGTACTATTCATTATTGTTAGCATATTAAGATGCGAAATGGCGAGTCATATTAACTTCACAGATTCGACATGCGTTGGATGGGAAAAGTTTGTACCACGAAACTGTTTGAGGTTTTGCGATTCATACCTACTACACTGTTACGCTTCCAAAACGAATGTTTTAGTTACTAAATAAAATTGTTTCCAACGTCGTAGACGTATTCTAAACAACTACCTACTAACACTTTTTGAGTCAATCATTAGTTTTTGTGATAAATTTGGTTCTGAGCGGAATGATGCGCTTAATTGGATGTACTGTACCTAGTGACGAAATGCGTGTGGCTGTGTGTGTTGTTTTTGTTTGTTACACACACAAACACATCTTGGGATTAGGTGTCAAAGCGGACCCCATGTTCCTTAGGATAGAACCGGGAAAACGCTATGAGGATGATCGAAAGATCGAATCGAAAGCAGGTCCACTCGATACTTACATTCTGATTTCAAGTTGGCAATCAACGTGCAGCGCGCTCGTAGCAGCTAGCTAACTGCGTAACACTGATTATATTGGTATGCGAAATGTTAGTGTCACATTGACCTACCGGCCACTGACTATTTCATACCTGAAACGATAATAACCTGTTTTATTAAATCCCAAACGATGTAAATTAATCAGAATATCAATTTCGTTTTTAATGAAAAGCAAACAGCCGGCACGGTAACCGTGTTTTGAAGAGGAATTGACGAAAATGTCCCTCGTAAACTTTCTTCGGTTCGTACCGTACCTGTTATGTGACCGTTTTATTACTGACAGGCCTATGGTGGTACTGGACATTTTCAATTAAAAGTGTACTTATGTACTTTTTCTCATAATTATGTAATTCGGATTTTTTGAACTGCTCCGAATCATGATTTGATTCTGATAAAGGAAAAAAAGCATAAAAAAATAAAGTTTCTCCGTATCTCCGGTTTTTTTATTCCATTATGTAACAACTGTTCACACACGTTTTGTACCTTCATTAATCTCAATTCTATAAAAACTATTTATTTTCTTTATTTAATATTAAAGCACAAGTGATAGGTATATTTTTTATTGAATATGTGCATTTATTCGTTTGGAAAAATATCTATACTTACTTTAAAATGTGTCTGAATTGTCACAAAGAGATATAATATGTAGCTTCGAATTTATTACTTATCAATACATTTCTGAACATTTTTATTAAAAACTTCTTAACAAAACAAAACTTCTTACAAACTTACAGTGACTTACATCCTTCTATCATTCGAATGATGGAATAATGTCTACGCCGAAGATATTAAATGTATATTTATCACAGTTTAACGAAACGAGAGCAACTCTCTCAAATCTCATTAGGTTCAATATCAGCTTGAGAATTTTTTACGACTTCTTTGTAACTTCACAGTCTTCTTAAAATTTTGTTCTCATGCTTCGATTAATGTTGCAGTTTACGACGATCAGATTAAATTCAATTGGTAGAAAGAGATGGTTGCTTTCATCTTGCATTTTCAAGAACTTAGTCATGAAAGTTTTATTGTACGTTTTACATACAGAGATATAAGTAGGTTGTAGTGCATAGGTAGTAGGGAGGATAATAGGTATATTAAGAGAGTAAATGAACCCGACTGTCAAAATCAACTTCCTCTCGCTTGCACTATAGTATAGATATAGCGAGTGTTTTATAGTGTGCAAGCAACTGCTCCGACGTATAGTACTTTTATCTCAAGAGCGCGGGTTGGCCATTGTTGTAGTTGTGACACATATGAACACATAGACTACGTGAACTAATAGCTCCTGCGCTGACGCACACATACACAATGAGCATGTATACCTAGCTCAACAAACAACCAAGGCTCAACCGCGCTCGTTAGATAAAAGTACTCTACGACGCGTCAACAATCATGTTTTTACTTTGCTTCGTTTGATAAAAAGTCATTGTTGTTGCATAAAGCTGAGCTAGCAAATATATTTTGAAAACTGATTTCTGATTACTCCTCCAAATCCTCCAATAACACCCTTATTTATCTTTAACGCAGAACACTTTTAATGGTAATGTAATACTTTGGAGAGTCCTTAACGGATGCTAACTCCAGGATAACTCATCGCCAATTCACCAACTCCGAAGGTTAACGCGGTAAACTTTACCGCGGTGCCTGTTTCTGTCAGTTTGCGACAGAATTTTCACCCTAACGCAAGAATTTTCTCAGCGGTTTACGTGTAGACGCACAGTGAACTGGGTAAGTTAGATCGTTCGTGTAACTTTGAACACCAATTACGCGAAATAGACAGTATGTATGTATGTAAGCACTTTGATGTATACAAAAACAGATTATTTATATACAACGATGGTGGCAAACAAGCGTACGGTTCACCTGAGGTTAGAACAATAATATACATGTCACATAAATATTAAAGTACAAAGCTTATCCCCATGAGGGATAGTAATATGTTTAAAGGACCACCTCTTACCTCTTACTTACCGTGCCTTACCAAATATTCATGACACGATGACAAATGTATCAAAATTTCAATGATTATCTAAGCCTCTAAGGCGTGATGTTTAGTTTAGAGGTTAACTGAATTTACAAAAGTTCATATCTTTGGGTATATTATGCGAAAGCGGGGCGGTGCCGAATTGTCAATGCAGTACTACAGTTTCGAATGGTTGCTGGCCAGTAATCTGTCAAAAAAGCATTAAAACTGCATTCTAACTGCAATTCGATTGATAACTGCTCGCCAACTGCTTAGTTCGACTTTAGGATTTACCATTTTTTTGGTTTACCATTTTTGGACCTTAACATTCAGAATCAAAGCGTGGTAGGTAAACTACTTTCTTGACTCTTTCTACAATTTTCTCAATTCTTGAATCAACTGTCATGTTTATTATTCAAAACTCAAAACCATTTACAAAATCGGCTATTGATTTTAGAGACTATAAATAGCCCGCTTATTAATAAAACTTAACAAACCTCTGCTAACTAAAATGTTATTTGTCCCTTTCTCACAAATGTAAAAGTCAAAGTGACAGATAAGCACAAACGAACTTTAGCGGCCTGTTAACTAATATAGGTTTCATGGACGTTTATGAATAATAGGGATGTTGACTCAAAATTTATTAATACTCCATACGAAAGAATACATATAACTATGCCAAAAAGTGAAAATCCCATTCAAATATCTCAAAAAATAACGAAACTACAACCGTTAGAATGTTTTTAGTTAGAGAGAGAAAACGCTACAGATCAGTAACGTCACTGTCCTCGAGCGCCATAGTAAATGACGATCGTTCAATACAACGGGTCGTTTTGCGGAAAAGGGACAGAAAATGCCCCCTCCTAAAACTTTGAAGACTTATAATTATGTAATTATTTATTCTTTTGGATTACTTTTTTCACTATTTGATAGAGAATTTGATCCTTTTTCGAGAAAATTCGGATTCATTGATTTTCTTATTTGGTGTCAACATCCCTATTAAATAGGTATAAATTAATTGTAGGTAATATCTCGTACATCCTGTCCCCATTTAATATCAAGCCCTTAGCCCATTAATCAAGTGTTATTCCGCAATATTTATTGATACCCATTATAACCAATATCAAATTTGAGCCATCAAGAGCTTTCCAAACTTATTACCCTACATTGGCATCGATAATGATTGAACCCAGTAGGAAGGCCATTAAAACGAGTAGGCACATCTATCCTGTCATAAGTATCGCAAAAAATCAAGCAGGGATATATATTAGGAGGTTTGAGTCTATAAAAGCTGGTAAGAAGTGTTAATTAAACATTTAGTTTTACGAACATCATAAGCAGTGAATTTCGGAAACACTTCATAATTTTCTTAAATTGTGAAACATTCCAGGTGTAGCACTAATGTTACTGAAAGAAATGTAACAGGTAATTTTCATTTAAGTTATGTTTCCGTTGACTTTGACTGGTCAAATGAGAAGTAATGAACTGTCCAAATTCAGAAGTTTTATCCCAGTGACCTAATTACAACAAGTATTCGAAGGGTTATGGTTACTGACAACTTAGAAGCAGAATCCTAGATTTATAGCAATTTCTGTAACTTGAGTGAAATTTAAAGGAAACTTTTGATTTGGAAACTTTTCAATCGAAAATGTGATCTTATAGGGATTCTGAGTTTTAGTTTCATTGTTATAAACCCATGCTCACGTCATAATGGAAAGTTAAAGCCACCGAGTGCTACTCATGTGTCTTCGTCCTTTAGTCTTCCAAGGGTTTATACTATCTCCATATCAAATTTAATCTAAATAAGCTAACAAATTGACAGGAATACAGAGTTTGATTTCGCATTTATAAAATATAGGTATGTATAGGTATGAATAAACCTTAAAATTCAGTTGTAACGTTCTACAAATTGTTCTTCATTACGTATAAAATATAAACGTCCTTAAATAGCGTCTGAGGGCCCATAAGCGTTGAAGGGTTAACGCTGGTTAACGGCTATAAAAAGCCATAAAGGCTCCGGCTTAATTAAGCTTACGTGGGTTGAGGGTAAATACTTTTATTTACCCTCAACTCAGTGCTGAGAGGTATTGTCTCAGGGCTGGAAATTTTTATTGTAGGGATTTCTTTATGTGTCATTGGGTTAGGGATTTCCTAATTCAACGCGACTACGTCATTAATCATTATCGAGCATACTTTGTATTTGAAGCTATACAGCTTTTTCATACGAAAAGTTAGATTAGAAGATAGCTGCATTAATATTGTTGAATCTATAATGTAGGTGCATCTAGACACGCGGCAACGTGTCAAGCCAAAGTTCAAAAAAAAAAAGAACTGGCGACGCAGCGGCCTTGTGTTATATTACACTAACCATTTGGTGCCACTTTTGACCCCTACGTAACTCAAAATGTATTAAACGTACACATATGAAGTTTGGTACGTTTATTAAGATCCTTAAGGCTAACCAGATTCCCAAATTTCATGAATAGAGCTCAATCGGTTATTAAGATACAAACATCTAAAAATAGGTTTTTTTCTACATAGGATAGTTATTGGGGAAGATATAATCAAAAACCTAACCCACTTCCAGGTGACCTAGCAAGTTGAAATTTGGCATCGAGCTGGGTAAATGTATGATTACGAACCTGAGAAACATAAACACTATAAACAGTGTTTTTTTTACGATTTGTAATATTTTCCAAATAAAAATTTTTATTTAGGTACACACTAAGCGCCTATTGATTTTGTACAGGCAAAAATGTACATAATATGTAAATTTCGATTTTGAAGTAGAAGGACTCATAAGGATTATGTAATGGAACGAAATGGATTTCGAAACAATTAGAGATAGACCTAGCATACGGTTTCCATACGTCCCGGTACGCCGCCACATGTCCCGGTTTGAAGCGTGGTGTCCCAGTGTCCCGGCCATTAACTAGGTAAGTACGGATGACTATAAGCCCGTCTAATACAGACAATGCCTGCGCGGCGTGCAGCGCATGAAGGATGTCTTCCGACGGCAGGGACCTGTGTTGATGCTGTTGTCCTGTGAAGTGCTGATGTCCTTTGAATGTTTCTCTTTGACCTACACTACCTTTTCTTTAAATGTCCACTCGTCCCGGATTCCGGCCTTCGTCTCCATATCTATGGCAACCCTAACACTAGCTGTACACTCTCGTGCAGGCGGTGCAGGAGCACTCGCGCTCGGCCTGCCTCGCTGTTATGTGTTCAGTATGGGAATCGTCGGCGAGACACCTCCCCTGTACACTCTCGCGCTCGGCCTGTCTCGCTGTGTCTCAGCGAGAGTGTACATGCGCTATATCTCGTTTTAACAGTCCTAATGTTTGAACAGCATAGGTAGTAAGTATAGTACAGTCAGAGTCATGTAGTTAGGAGCAGATGCAGAGATGGCCAACAGCAATCCCATTATTAATTTTAAAAAAGCAGCCGAAGTCGCAAATATATCGTAACATATCGTAACACATTCTTACTCCAACTGTAATAAAGACGTGTTACGATCTTTTGGCCTCCTTTACGTACATGCTATATTATATTTGTCTATGGTATTTTTTCTAAACTTTGGTTTGTTGGTAAAAACTAGCCAAGTCAAAATCTTGACCTTGAATTACATCTCAAGTTTCCGAATTTTCTACGCAAAACTTGGCACCCATATAGATATCAATTCGTTGGCGAAGTCAATAACGACGCATATTCTTAATATTGAACTTGGCTCTCATTTCACATTTATGTTTTGATAGGATTTCTATGTTTTCATGCATAATATATGTCCTTACACTAATTTCTGCCGTTGAAGGTAAAGTGCCTTGGATGTGTCTTGTTTGTAGGTTGTTGAGAGAAAATGATGTAAAATACAGAAAAATTATTTTGGAGTTTATTATTGGGTAACTAGGTACCTAATGAAGAAAAAAAAAAGCACCGAGAAAAATTATTTCAAACAGTCACCGAGGAATACAACAAATAGTACCTACGAGCTACGAACGTGGCGTAGCTTAGAAGTTATTATCAAAAACTCAGACAACGATCAATATAATGAGCCCATTTTGGTATCTTCTATCAACATCTGATTTGTAAAGCCATATAATAGGTTTCCTTTCCTTTTAACCATTAACTTCTAATTGGTTCGCTTAATTATGAACTGTGTTTTGTAGGCAACAAGGTTCCTTTTCCAACTACATTGAAGGAGAAACAATTGTGAAAAAGAGGAGATGATTGGTGCCTCATTTGCACCGTCCGACTCAAAGGGTTGGTAGCAAATGAGCAGGCATTTGGGGGTACAAGTAGAAGAGAGACAGCGGGATGAATATTGCAGATTTGGGGTGGGTTGCACCAAACGGTTTGTAATCGTAAGCTGTGTTCGTTAAAATCTGTGTGTACGAAAATCGGTTGAGAAATGCCACCTGTAGAGGAAAACAACCGGAAATCTCGTAATCCGGAAATGATGAAATCTGGAAATCCGGACATGCGGAAGCTTTTTTGTCATGCTCATTCGTTTCACTTGGTCAATTACAGACTTACAAACAAATATAGCTATCATCCATCACAAACTTGTCAAACTTCCCATACAATCAAATTTTAACGAACACAGGTTACGATTAGAGTTTGGTGCAACTCATCCGTAATATTCGGTTCTGCTTGGCCCTGTTCTCTGCTCAGAGAAAATCGATTGTCGAAGTTTCTAAGATAATATCGCTGCTTTAGTGATCGATAACTTCCCTCCTCTTAGAGCGGGACATGTGCAATGGAAGAACCTTGCCTTAAGACTACAGTCTCACACATGGCCTTAAGGCCGTGTATTACCACTTTTGAGTTTTTAAAAACCATCTGAGACATAGAATATAGTGTCTTAAAATCTAAAAAAAATATATGTGTTACATAAGGATATTGTCTAGTCAAAATCGCAGTCAGTTACATGACCTGATGAATTTCACTCGATAGAAAAAAATCGCGAAGTTACCCCTTTTTGGAATGTTTTTTCAATACTACGGCTATATTACTGATATTTAACATTTCATTTTTGTACTCAATTAAAGATCGTAAATAGTTATAGACAAATTCGCAGGGTTTGCTTTGATAAAATGATTGGCTTAATGACTATAGCTAAATATTTACAAAACTGCGCGCAGAGCTTGCGTAGAGAGCGGGATGGTCAATTGTAAACTCACGCGTGTTAGAGCGGGACATTTGCGTTGGGGATACCTCCCCTTAAAGTGTTAAAGTCCTTTTATTCAACAAGCAAGCGTACTAATAGCATATGTCACCGTCATACTGTTTAGTCATTTACCTGTACGTGAAATAGTTATATGAATATGCCTACCATTTAAATAAAAAAAACCTTTTGTATAAAAAAAAGGACTCCACAGATATATATATATATATATATATATATATATATATATATATATAGAATGATAATATAGATCATTGTTAGGTTTAGTGGCATGATAGATTTAGTTTCATATAATTTGATAATAAAAACTTCACGATAACATTCGCACGCCAGAAAGAAGTGTTATGTGTAGATTTGTAAGTATAGGTACTTATTACTGCAAATAAACCGTATTACATATCACTTTTATTTAACGACCAAAAACATCCAGAAGTGTAGCCGTCTACGAGACAAAGGCTTCAACAAAATGTTACTACCTAGCGTTTAACTCAACGTAGACAATTGGATTTTTCTTCCGCAAGAACGAATCGAGTGACAAAACTGACAAAGCATGTAGTTATTTGTTTAAGGACAGACTTCTAGGTATTGGATGCGTGTTTGCTAGAATTGCTAGATACTGTTCTAGGTTTTTATTTATTATATATTCCATACTGCGTACACGTACAGTATCTCTGACAGTATAACTATGTGTGGTAAAAAATAACGGGAACAAATAAAATGATCACCTAAATAACTTTTGATATCACCAAATTTTCGAACCCTAAAATAACGCTGAACACTCAAAAAAATGTATCGACCATCAATTTCAGGTCACCTAAACACTCATACCTATTATTCCAGCACTTGCAGCTATTTTACTTATTGCGTTCCCTGAAATTTTATAATCGCATCAAAAAATTGTCAAGTACCACCAAAAATACTAAACTACCACCTAATCTCGTGCATCATTTGTTTTTAGAATTACATCCAAATATTATACACATTACAAGCTATATTGTAGTTAATACATACAAATTAATTGCGTGAAAAAAATGCGTTCAGAAACCGTAGAAAATGACTCTTATAATAACATTTAATGTTCTTACGTGTGGAGAAGGTTACAGCAGTAACATAATGATTATTATGAATTAAAATTGTTCATTATGTTATTAAATATAATAACATAATGATTTTTTTTTATTTTTTACAGAAAATCGTCATTATACTCGATTTTGACTAATTCGGGGATAAGGATTTCAAATTTTACATTTATTTTGAATTTTAAGCAAAAAAAATTTTTTTTTACGTAAAATCGTCATTATACTCGATTTCGACTAATTTGGGGATAAGGATTTCAAATTTTACATTTATTTTGAATTTTAAGTAAAAAAATTTTTTTTACGTAAAAGCGTCATTATACTCGATTTCGACTAATTCGGGGATAAGGATTTCAAATTTTACATTTATTTTGAATTTTACGTAAAAAAATTTTTTTTTACGTAAAATCGTCATTATACTCGTTTTCGACTAATTCGGGGATAAGGATTTCAAATTTTACATTTATTTTGAATTTTACTTAAAAAAAAATTTTTTTACGTAAAATCGTCATTATACTCGTTTTCGACTAATTCGGGGATAAGGATTTCAAATTTTACATTTATTTTGAATTTTAAGTAAAAAAAAAAAATTTCTTACGTAAAATCGTCATTATACTCGATTTCGACTAATTCGGGGATAAGGATTTCAAATTTTACATTTATTTTGAATTTTAAGTAAAAAAAAAAATTTTTTACGTAAAATCGTCATTATACTCGATTTCGACTAATTTGGGGATAAGGATTTCAAATTTTACATTTATTTTGAATTTTAAGTAAAAATAAATTTTTTCTTACGTAAAATCGTCATTATACTCGATTTAGACTAATTCGGGGATAAGGATTTCAAATTTTACATTTATTTTGAATTTTAAGTAAAAAAAAAAATTTTTACGTAAAATCTTCATCAAAACACTCGTGTTTTAATGCCCGAACATGTCGCGTGTTAGTCCGAAACATGTCGCATAACCCTAAAAAACACTCGTGTGACCCTATAATGAAACTCGGCTTCGGCTCGTTTTATAAAACTCACACTCGTGTTTTAATGCCCCTCATTATGTACCAGTTGCATAATCTACTATTAGCATTGAATTATAAGTTAAACTTCCAATTAAGGTAAACGTCGCAATGTTTGACACCTTATGTTGATATTGTTGATACCCAAGACTCAAAACGTTAGCGTATGTGTATATAATATACATATATATATATATATATATATACAACGCGCGAGCCGAGCGAGCGAAGCGAGCGTGCCGCGGCAGCGGCCGGCGAAGCGCCAGAACCAACACATGTTGAGTCCGAAACATGTCGCTGGGTGAGTCCGAAACATGTCCCTGGATGCGTCCGAAACATGTCGCTTGATGAGCCCGAACATGTCGCGTGTGAGTCCGAAACATGTCGCTCGGTAACCCCAAAATGTCGCGTGTGAGTCCGAAACATGTCGCTCGATGACCCCAACATGTCGCGTGTGAGTCCGAAACATGTCGCTCGATTAGGCCGAACATGTCGCGTGTGGGTCCGACACATGTCGCTCGATCAATCCGAAACATGTCGCTTGCGTTCCTTACATTGCGCCATTATGTCCATTGCGTAGATTCGGCATTAGACTAGAAACAAATGACGCTTGAAATTAGGTGATCATGTAGTACTTCTGGGTATCGAAAGAATTATTTGGGTATAATTAATTTTAATAGGATTACGAGCCCTGTAATATTTGGATGTAAAAAATATGAAATTTGGTGTTTGAAATTAGGTGATCATTAAGTATTTTTGGGTAGCGACTAATTTATTTGGTAACAATTTAATTTAATAGGTTATCGACATGTTACTTCTTTGAGTTGCACTTTATATTTAAAAGGTGTTGAAAATTTGGTGCGAATCTAGTATTTTTGGTAATCAATGTAATTTTTTAGAGCATCATTCGGCAACTAATTTGGTGGTTCGTTAAATGCTACCCAAAAATAACTAGGTACGTATTTCCTTTTGCAAATAAACTTATGCCATTGATTCCCCAATTTTGTGTTTTACTCCATTTCAGATGTCTTAAAGATTGATTGCTGGAAAATGATTTGCTCCATTGTTTATCAATTATCATTTATCAAACTTGTCACCAATTTCGACAGATAAATAATTTTATTTTAGTTTCCGTGGACCGTAGCGCTGGCTCGTTCCTTGCCCAGAGAATTGGCATAGCGATCCAGCAGGGGTAAGCAGCCAGCCTTAGGGTACCCTACCCCAGGTTTCCGATCTGGGGGATCTAATTAAGTTGCTGTTTGTATTTATTCACATTAAAATTTAAAGATAAGTAAAATACTACAGTTTTACTTATCTTTGTTGTTATGTGAATTAAATTGTTTAATACAATCTCTTGTTACGAATCAAATTATTTTGTTAAATTGTTTAACGTAAAATACGTTTGATAAAGGCTATTTACCTATATAATCAACTCCGTTGCTAAAACTTTTTTGTGCTACGGTAATTTAAATAGGTATAAGTATCTCACAAAGTCATGTGCGCCTTTTTTCTTTTTTGGGACAGGAAAAAGCCTAGAAAGTTAACAGCAATTTAGGAATGTAGCGTGCCACCGCCTCATCTATCATGTTCATCGCAGTCTATTTTATCTTCCCTAGTTTATACCACGTACCACGCCAAGTAAATAACCCCGCTTTCGACAAACAGAAAGAAGTAATAGAGATATATTACTCATTAACACTACTTGGGGAATTACCATTAAACATAAATGGTGCAGGTAACGCTCATTTTCATTTTTTGGGAAATAACTTAGTTTTATTTCTCAATTCTTAATGTCTTAAAATACAGTAAGTAATATTCCACAAATTGATCGGTTTTATTCTTAATCGTCGACGGCCACGGCACGGCACTATCTATGGTTCTATTCATAAACACACCATACTACACTATATAGACTTAGACTAATTATAAATGAAACCATAGAGTTTTACCGTGCTGTGGACGTCCACGGTAATGTACTAAAGCGACCATTCTGTTTCATTTTGAATCTAGCAAGTCGCGCAGAACTCCTTTCTTTCGGCCAAACTAGGCTTCGGGTATTAATTTTTGCATAATGGCCCCAGAAACGGGACAACATCGCAAGAAGTGATCCCGACTCGCCCAGTGCACAATTACGCTCAACTTTTACCGATAATACCCCTGTTCCGTGGAACTCTTCACTTAAATTGCTTTTAGTTTGATCTTTTTATTTGATCGCCTGAAGGACGGTTCTTACATTTTCGTTGACAAAGGGTAGATCCTTAACATTTATTTGATTATAAAGGTACGCACGTACCAAGATGCGTGTGTAAGAAACTTACCTCAAAAATACTTACCTAAAAATCTAAAGTTCGCCGTTTTTGATTTTTTGCTTTTTTCAACTGTAAAATGCCTAGGTATGTTCATGTAAGTATTATTTTATCAAAAACGAAAGTTCCCGAAAGTTAAAGCTCTGAAACCAAGTTTAAAGTGTATGCTCTCAGTATATAGGCACTCCCAATCCAGTTATTACAAATTGCTTATAATTTTATAAACTAAATTAGTTACCAGCTTCAGACGCAAGACATGCTTAAAAAAAACAAACATACTTTTAAAAAAATGCTAGTCAAATCTAACCCTTCCCCTCTTCCCACAGGGTCTATTCTCCCGCATGACCTTCCGCGAGCCAGTCTGGGTCGGCGGCGCTGGTAACACCACGGGTCTCCAGAGCAAGCTTGGCCTCTCCGATGGGCTGCTGGGCTGCGTCGACTTCCTGAGGATCAACGGAGACACGTATCGACTGGTCAAAGACGCTGTGGCTACGTTGGATGTTGGTGAGTTTCGTTTTTAAGACCTATATCTATCTACCTTGGTAGAAACCGAGGTTGCCTGATTTGGCTCTTGATGGACCTCGGCAAAGCCTCGCCCCGCTAAACCAATCAGGCGCTACAACGAAAAATTGAGAAACTTTGAAAAGCTGTTCTGCTCAGACGAGGAAACAATAGGGACTGATTTTCAGATATATGATTCTTGACTATATGATTGTGTTTCTGACAATAGTCGAAACATGATTGCTTAAAATTCTCTCGATAGAAAAAAATCCAAAGTTGAGTGTATATTTTCCTTTTTTTACTTAATCTACTAAAATAACGCATTATTATTTAAAAGACACGATAAAGTTAATATTACTTAATATGACGGTATTTTACCTCATCTAAACTGTCAAGAGGAAATTTAATAAACCTGCAGACAGTCAGATATTTAACGAGATTTGTCTAAAAAGCCATGATATACTTTTATGACGACCGCTGTTGCTTAGTTGGTAGTGACCCTGCCTACGAAGCTGGAGGTCCCGGGTTCGAATCCCGGCCGGGGCATTTATTTGTGTGATGAGCACGAATATTTGTTCTCGGGTCTAGGATGTTTTCTATGTATTTAAGTATTTATTTATCTATATAAGTATGTATATCGTCGCTTAGTACCCATAATACAAGCTTTGCTTATTGTTGGACTAGGTTGATTTGTGTAAGATTGTCCACAAATATTTATTTATATTTATATTTATTTTTATTTAATAGCCATGCTGTAGAGTGCAAGAAGAGATGATTAGCGATTCTGTGAACAGTGATGTGGACTACGTTGTAAATCCTGGACATGCCATGATACAAGTGTATTAAACCGTGCTAGTTGAGTTAGACCAATTACTTAATCAAGTAACTTAAGTAACTCTGGGCTACTGTGTATTGTATAGAGGGATAAGCCGAATTCACGTACGATAACCATAATCAGGGTAACATAATCTCAATCAATATTGATTGAGGAAACCAATATGATACATTAGGCTGATAGTAATCGGATATGTGCCAATGTGCATGTTTAAGCTTATTGGATTTACAGCGAATGGTACTTACGTGGTGGTGGTTTTTTTGTATTGTACTGTGTCCTTTAATAGAGGTGTGCAATAAAGAGTATTTGTATTGTATTGTATTGTGGTTATTGTGGCTTACAGTCTATTCATCCTTACGTGTACTATCATCTTAACAAACTATTGCAATACTTTTTGAGGTTCTTTAAGTGTACAACAACATTGTAAATGATGTTTAAATATAGTGTAATCCTAGTGAAAATGGTGATAATGATTAACGAAGAGTTTGTTTACATGATTGGAAATGTAAGGATAGTTAGACTGTATTAGGACGTAAAATCGTACAATATGTCAATTAATTATTTAGTTTATGATCACTACGACCATTTGAAAATTTTGAAATTATACATACGATCAACCAATTCACTAAGTATGCAATCTCTAGCGGCTTTCATATTGATATTTATTATAACAAGGTACAAAGTGACCCAGAAATCAAATTGGTTGACAATACAACGGGCTGCAAAATAGCATGGACAGATGTCGACCGTATTACCGTACAGTTGAATGAAACATGTCCATGCAATTTTCCAGACCATGTACATTTTACGCTCCATTTTAGGTATAGAGATGTGTTGGACCTTTTATGGTTTACCTAAGTTATTACAAACAATGTACTGAGTTTACCACAATTTAATTACACATTTATACTAACGGGTCTTTATAGAACCCCGCCTAAATCATTCGCAGAACGCGAACGTTTAGATTTTAATTAGGTTGCTAATTAAATAAGAATTATTGTTTAAGATTCTCATCACAGGACACAATTTTGATTCAATCGATCGAATCTTGTTTTCAAATTCAATAATAGGTAAAAGGAAGGCAGTTTTGCGAAAATAATTCACCGTAATAAATTATGCTGAATGTCTAATTCAATTAGTTGAATGTTGTAAAACTCACCTGTGCTAAACAGCTTTTTCGCCGAGTAAGCGTGGCAAGGATTGGTGTGTACTACCATTTTAGGATCACCCTTTTGTGAGCTAATAGACTCATTTAAAACACAAGCATGACCCAATTCCCTCAAAAATACTCGTAGGCCAAACAACTCAAAGCAAAATCCACTATGACGTTTCCTAAAAGTTCCAAATCTTATCGATGCCCGATCTCATTCATTTACCAAACCGTAAGCAATCTTGGCTCTTTTCTTCTTTATTTTACGGGTGGAGTTTGCGTGGCTGGTTTAAATAGCATATTTCCTTAATTTTGAAGCCTTTGAGACGGTCCTCTGATTTGGAATCTCTTTCGCTGCCATAAGCCTTGGGTGAATTAGTTTGACGGGAGATTATCCCGTCTGAATTCGCGTTATTTCGCGTAGGATCGGTAGTATAATATGCCAAAGTGGGTTGAAATTAAGTTAATTGTTCTGATTGAAATGCCTTGCATTACCGTATCTATTCATTTTCTATTTACCCATACAATTCAATAGGCATACACATTATGTAATTATGCTAGATGGTAGGCACATATGCATTAGTCAAGCTATGTTCTGCCTCAACATTATATTATTATTTTATTTTATAGTTTTTGATGACGTTTTTTTTAAGTTTGTTAATTCCGTGTAACGACGAGGTTCCAGAATGATATGTGTCATATGAATTGACAGCTATTCCATTCCCAAACTAATTGCGATCTTATTTAATCCAATTTTATTCTCCTTTTGTTAAACCATGTTTGCTTTATTTTGTTAGCTAAAAGCCATCAAGCCATTGAAATATATTTGGAATATGCATGAATAATTTCCAATCCAATAATAGTTTGTCGATATTTCAAAGCAAATACCAATATTGTTCCACATCTAACCGTACCTATAACCCTGCGAAGCGAAGTAGACAACTGGCTCGCACAAACCTATACCTTTTCGTGGCTAGTCGGTTTGGTCGGTTAGTACGGAACAATTTGGTATTCCGCGGTTGTATCGTATTGTTTGAAAGTATCGAGATATCAGTTGCATCCAATTGCAATAGGATTGCGCTTGAATCTAGATTCTAGTCTCATATAAATGATAACAGCAGTCGAATATGAGATTATTTGTATTATCCTCAACAAAAGGGGATTCGACCTTATTGGGTCATTAGAGCGGCATTTTCTCATTGATATCGAAAGAGATGGATATTGAGAATATTATCTTGTTTATGAGTATCGGGAGCTCTTTGCCCCCTGGCTGTGGCTAGATGCTGGCCAAGAGCAATCCCAATTTTAATTAAAAAAGGCTGCTTTGCAGATTTTGTTTCTGGACATTTTTATTACGCATTTAGCTGAATAATGATTGCGCCCTTTTACGGCATCCATATAAATGTAGACTTGCTTTTTAATTTGGCATTTAGACCAACAAGAGACACCATTTGAAATTTAACAGTGGGTTTTCGGTGAAGGAAAACATCGTGAAGAAACCGGTCTAATCCCAACAAGGTCTAATTTCCCCACTGGGTCGGCAAGTCGACCGACAGATGAAAAATCAATCTAGCCAGGGGGCCAATTTTTGAATGTCGAACGCTCGACTTTTTACTGGAGATCTGTCAAATAATTATGATGTTTTGACAGATCTCGAGTGAAAAGTCGAGCGTTCGACACTCAAAAATGGGCCCCCAGGTCTTATTCCCGGGAAAACTAGTTTTCTTGGGGAAAACCGAGCAAGGGTCGTTCTCCCAAGTACTTTTAATAATCAGCCAATTTCAACAAATCAAATCGTTATTAATATGCTATGAATATGAAAAGCAAACATAACCCTCAAACGGCCCGAATTAACCCTAATCAGACTGGGCCGTGTTTGCCCGCCAAATAAACGGTTAACCGCCCGGTGAATTCGTTATTTTGACCTAATATCCGTTGATGATTGTTGTGATTGACAGTTTACTTGTTTGTTGAAGCGAGGTTTTCCGACAGATGAATTTAACTTTTTTGGCCATAAAAATACGACCGCGCCAATCCTACCACACAGTCCTTTCAGAACATAGGATTTTTATTGATTTGAAAAACATAATTACTTTGTAGAAACGTATTATTTTAAGTTTTATTTTTATACTAGTACCTACTAGCTTTTTCCCGCGGCTTCATCCGCGTAAAACTCATTCATCGCTTCATTAATTGCTATTATTTTATTTCAGGCGCTTTTCTAATTATCACTCTTCCATACAAACTTCCACTCCCTCAAGGGATGATTTTCGAGATAAAAATTGCCCTACGTCCTTCCCCGGAACCCAAACTACCTCCATACCAAATTTAATCTAAATCGGTTCAGCCGTTTAAGCATGAAGAAGTTTATAATATTAGTATGGAAGTATAGATAGAGTGTAAAACCACTGAAAATTAAAGTAGTAGACGTACTTTCAATATCCGAGTTGTGTATTGCCACAGAATAGTATTTCATGGAAATGCGCATAATGCTTACATCACATCTAAGCGGAAACAGCAGAGGTGTTCAGTTCAGATTGATTTTACTCTTTCTTCCCTGCCTCTAACCTAAATCTCCTTCGATTCCATCTAAGATTTCTCAATGCCTCACTAATTCATTCCACATTTCTGCCAATCAAAGTCTGCCAATAACAGGCGCGGTTGCCCTACTCATTAATAATCAAATCTTTCCATCTGACGACTTGATCCGGCTTCAGGCCCGGGGTATTCACAATGCTTTATCTCACATTCTCACCCCGAGAGAACCAGCAGTCAGGCTGTCGATTAAGTTAGAAAATATTTTAATGAAATTATGACAAAAGTATTGGTAAATAGCAATGTAGTGATTAAATAATACGATGACTTAAATAAACATTATGTCACACCTGGCCATAAAGTGGCCATTATCGCACGCTCCGCGCGCGAAAAAACCCACTTCCTGGCCAGGGGGTGACATAAAATTTTGTACTTACCACGGGCGATAATAAAGAAAGCCTCAGATCGCATATTTATCGCCCTTGCCTTCGGCTCGGGCGTAAAATACCAGCGATCTGAGACATTCTTTGTTTTATCGCCCTTGGTAAGTAATGTACTATTAGCCTTTTTAAATTTGTGTGTAATAAAATTACTACATACGGTATGAAATATGGCTCACTGAGTTGGGACCTTTTTGTTTTGCTTCAATTCACACAACCAAGGTATCAGTATAATATTAAGGCACTACACTGAGAAATTTGGAGACTTTAAAACGCTGTCCTGCCCAGACTAGCAAACAGTAGGGGCTGATTTTCAGATATATATATAATACTTGACTATATGATTGTAGTACTGACAATAGCGAAACATGATTGCTTAAAATTTTCTTGATAGAAAATAAATCCAAAGTCGAGTCTATATTTTCCTTTTTTTCCTCAGCCTACTAAAACAACGCATTATTAAAAGACACGATTAAGTTAATATGATGGTATTTTACCTCATCTAGGTACTGACAAGAGGAAATTTATTAATTATATCGAGAGAATTTTAAACATGATTGCTTAAAATTCTCTCGATAGAAAAAAATCCAAAGTTGAGTGAATATTTTTCTTTTTTTTACTCAACCTACTAAAATAACGCATTATTATTTAAAAGACACGATAAAGTTAATATTACTTAATATGACGGTATTTTACCTCATCTAAAGTCTCTGTCAAGAGGAAATTTAATAAACCTGCACACAGTCCGAATATTTAACGAGATTTGTCTAAAAAGCCATTCTCGGAGAGGGTTGCATCCCGTTTTGTCGTGAGCGAAAAACAAAGGGTGTCTCTTTCAAATTTCAATCGATATATCGCTTTAAGATCTGTCTGTTTTATAATTGTTTCCTCTTTGTTTTATAGTGTTGTTTTCAGTTTTGCGTATGTTTTATAATGTATATATTTATTCATTTATTTCAGGCAACAAAGGCACATAGGTATTACTGTTGTTGTGTTCTTTGCTGTTATAACTTGTGTCGTATCTAGATCTAGCGAGCAAATAATCAATCCTTGTTGAACTTGTTGACCCCGCCGAAATAAATAAAAATTATGCGCAATTCAAGATTTCTTGCCATAGGACCTCAAAAACCTCTAATCCCAATAAGGTCTAGTTTCCCCTCGGGGTTGGAAGTTCAGATGGCAGTCGCTTCCGTAAAAACTAGTGCCTACGCCAAATCTTGGGATTAGGTAGCGGACCCCAGGCATCCTTCAGGATGCAACTGTACTGGGATAACGCTAGGAGGATGATGAGGACCTCAAAAACCTCATCCCTTTATAAGGCAAGCTCTCTAATATGTGTGCATTACGCACATATATTCTTCCTAATCCCTGACCCGTGAATACGACGCGGAATAAATTCTTTAATTCGACTAACTTCCGCAGATTCGGGCTAATTAAGCATGCAGCTATTCCCGGAAACATTTTAATTTCTGGGTACATTTCTTTAGTGTTTTACATGCTATAGGGGTTCTTAAAAAGTTTACCAATTTTTCACTAGCAATCTTAACAAAGCTATAGGATTGAAAGATCCAGTGATCAATACGTATATCATCCTCCAAGCGTTTTCCAGATGCCCTAAAGAGCCGAGATTTAGCGTTGGAAATATTTTTACGAAAACAACTGCCATCTGACCTCTGGACCCAGACGAGTAGACCTTGTTGGGATGGGATTAGATCGATTTCCTCGCGATGTTTTCCGTCACAGATACGATATACATAAGTTTTTTGTAAAATCCAGCGGTACGAGCTTGGATTCTAACCCGCAACTATGTACATTGGCTATAAATAAGAAAGTAAAGGATCATAGTATACCTAAAATAGCCTATTTGAGTATTACCGCATCTTTTCTGAACGTACTATAGTTCCTTATCAGCCAAGCCGCACCGATTGAGAATTTCAAACAAATATTGTAATCAAATTGGGAACATGCATTATTTTTTTTTATTTTTTTTTAATTTATTTATAACAAAAGAATACAAATCGTGTACTTGAGCTAAAGTTTCGCCAAACTGCGAAGCAGTTTGTTGGCGATGCGCTTATCTTAAACATTAATAACTTAGGAGGTACAAGTACGCTACGCTAGATATGTTGCGGTCAATGTCAAGGACATGTTTACATTCCTGCATCTTATTTCATTGTAATAAGGCGAAATGTATACACGCCAACTTAGACGTCGACCGCACAGTAAAGATACAAATTACAATTACAATAGAAATACAGTTATCATTTGATGGAGCTTATGTACTTATCTAATAATATGGTTTTAATTTTTTCTTTTAGACTACCCACTTTTAATTTTGGGGTTTGTAGCAGGAAAGGGTGTTCATTATATATTTTGGGGATCAAATATTCTTTGGTTCTTTTTCCATAATAATTTTTGGCTAAGGGTTGTGATAATTTTAAAATTTTAGAAGATCGAGTCACGCGTTTACTTATCTTTTGTGTTTTGAAGTCGTCCGAATAATAACTATTTAATACATTTAAGTAAATAACTTTACAGTGCACAGGTAAAATGTTACATACTGAGAAGAGGGTATCATACTGATGTTTACAGTTATTTCTTGTCTTTTTACTTACCAAGAATTTTAATAATCTTATCTGTAGTTGCTTTATTTGGTCCAAGTATGTTTTGAAGGTAAGCCCGTAGCAACTAAGACCGTAACTAAACAATGCGTCAGCTAGTGCATGGTAAACAATGCGCAGGGTACGTTTATTGATTATTCTACTTAAGTGATAGAATTGACCCAATATTGACCTTAACCTATTGCATACTTCATTAATATGTAATTTCCAGTTGAAATGCTTATCAATTAACATACCCAGATATCTAAAGTTTTCGACTACTTCCAATTTACTACATGTACAGTTGATTTTATTATTATGGAGGCACTCGTATGTGTGGCCTACTATACTAATATTGCTGGGTGTTATATTTTTAGCTTTTTTATTGTGCGGTGAGAAGAGTAACATACATTTCGTTTTATTGATATTTAAAATTATCCCATTATCATGCGCCCATTTAGTAATGTTTTCAAAATCCCCCTGCACTTTGTTTACCATATCCGCAAGATCCCTGCCGGCGAACAGCAGGCACATGTCATCCGCGTACATGTAGACGCTACAGTTCTGGACAACATTCGACACACTGTTCACATGCATGATGTAACCGACCGGCCCGTACACCGAGCCGGTCGGCACACCAAGGCTGGCACACGCTTCGGCACCAGCGGTCCCGCTGATGACAGTGCGCAGGGTCCTATTCTTTAGGTATTCCCTAAACCACTGGTTGGTGGGTCCGCTTATGCCGCACTCGTCCATAGCCTGCAGCAGCTGTTCATGGTCCAGTGTGTCGAATGCTTTCTTGTAGTCTATGAACACCGCAATGACCTGCTGTCCGTCGCCAAGGCTCCTGTTGACATCGTTTGAAAACTGGGTCAAGGCCGTGGCGGTGCTCCGCCCCCTCCTGAACCCATGCTGCGCCTGCGATAAAATACCGCTATGTTCGAGAAAAGAGCTCACTTGTCCTATTACGATCTTTTCAACTATTTTATTTATTACGGGTAAAATTGCAATAGGCCTATAATTTGAATAGCTCAAATGGCTACCTTGTTTAAATATTGGTCTTATTATTGATTTTTTTAATTTATCTGGATATAGGCCCTTAGTTAAACATAAGTTAATAAATTTAGCTAATATGATACTTAAATCTTTTTTTACGTATTTTACATCCTGCACACGAATTTTATCAATACCTGGGGCTTTTCTACAACTCAATTTATCTATTATTTTCTCAACATCGCCAGCACTGACCTTTCTAAATCTAAAAGACACATCACATTTTTTAACGTACGAATTTCTGTCCAAAAATTTCTGACTACAATTGTGCTTTACATTTATTATTTCCTGTGTGAATGTGGTCGAAAACTTATTACATATGTTGTGCAGGTTATCTGTTTTTCCCAAATATTTCATAACTGTACTATCAACGTCCCCTCTTATTCGACCTAGCCACTTATTAATATTACCCCATATTTTTCTAAAATCTCCTTCACATTTCTTTATCTCATTTTGCCTAAATTTATTTTTAGCAATATCTATGATTTTATTTACTTTATTTCTGTACCGCGTATAGTCTAATCTATAGTTCATATTTCTAGGGTTACTTTTCCAGATTCTAAATAGTTCATCTCTGTGCTCGATCATATTTTCAAGTGTTTTGTTTACCCATGGTTGAGATTCTCTCTTACTCGTCGACTTAATTTCAATTAACGATTCACTATAGATATTGCTAAAAACAGTACATATTTTTTCGTATAGAATTAAAGGACAATCAATCGCTAACAACTCAGACCAATTAATAAGATTCAACTTGTTTACTACTCGCTGATTACTTAACGCATACCGCACCGTAGGCACATTTGTCTCACAGTCACTTGTACCGCAGTCCAGCCTTATTCCTATGAGGTGATGGTCCGACAGCTTACATGTAAGCATATACGCATCTGCGCGCGTTCCATTGCGCCTTCGCACCCACGCGTGATCGATGCACGACGACTGCAGCCTTCCGTCTACAACCGCCTCACGCGTTATCTCGGTCGCAGGTATACCGCATACGAGGCCGTATTCACACAACATGGTTTTATATTTCGTGATAGTGTTATTCATGTTCTTATTTAACAAGTCCAAATTCATATCTCCGATTAAAATTACGCTATCCGATGGTGGAATTTGTTTTAAGATAAAATTTATTTCGTCCACGAATCTTAGTTTATTAGTTTTAGGCGGTCTATATATGGCTAATATATGTGTAATTTTATCTGCCGTCTTCAAATTTCCATGCAGCATCTCCGACGCTAAAGTATCCGTTATGTCGGCGGTGAAGTCTAGGACATCCTTCGCGTATATTAGTATACCGCCCCCTCTGCATTCTTCTCTAGTGTTCGAGAATAAATTATATCCGTCTATTGAGTAAAAGGATAACTCTTCCTGCTTGACGTTCACTTCTGATAATATAAGGATATCTATTTTTTCATTACATTGTTGCAGCATAACAGTGAGCTCGCTGAACTGTTTTCTTAACGATCTTATGTTTAAATGTACTATGTCTAACTCTTTATTCTTATTTTTTATAATGTTGCTCCATAAGTATGTGTTATCATATTTAGTGTATTCAACATCTTCATCTACACATTCAAAGGAACTACCCATGAAAATATGTATGTATTTTAAGAAAACAAGTAGTGTGTATGCGCGTAAGCGTCGCCGCTTATCTCTATTGTTTACTCGGTCTTGCTTGTAGTACTTTCAATAAGGGATCTAATGTCCTCTTCGTTTCTAATGTTACATATTTTACCTTCTTCATCTTTCCTTACTAAAATACTAGACCTCTGAAACCACACGTACTTGTACGTCGGTTTCAGCTGGTTTTTAGCGGACCAAAACAGCTGACGCTTATGTTTTGTCATCTCCTCATTGATATAAATTCTTTGCCGGTTATTGTTTCCATAAATCATATCATTTGTGAGGCGCTCTTTACGCTTACTTATCCATTGGTCCCTGGCCGCCTTAGTGCACATGGTAACAATAATTGGCCGCGCGCGGCGCGGCTTATCACCGGGTCCAGCACCTACCGTCTTTTTCTTCGGGGCACCTACCCGCCTGACATTTTCAATATCATCAACTTTCACATCCAGTTTCTGGGCAATAGACAGCACTACCTCGTCTAGTTTTTCATTTTCACTCTCATCCACGCAGGCCAGCTCAACGACTTTCTCCTTTTCTTTTTGCTCGAGCATTTCCACTCTCTCCTCCAGCGCAGCATTGCACTTCTGTAAATACACATTCTTCCTCTCCAATGCAATAATTTTATTTTCTGCTTTTTCTTTGAAGTCTGCCAGTTCTCCATACCGTTCTGAGTAAAAGTCTATTAGCGTGGCCATCTCCTGCAGTTTATTTTCAATATTATACATTATCTCCATTTTGTCGTTTACTTCTTTCAATAAAATCTCAACAGTGAGATTATTGGGCTCCACGGAAATTTTTGAAGTTGAGGGTGAACCTTTTTTCACACAATCTTCACACAATTCATTTTGACTCAACTTTTTAGCGCATTTCTTATGATAAACTCCCGCACACACCCCTCTACACTTGATGGTATCATCCTTCGTTACCGAAATAAACAGTTTACATTTTTTACATTGCACCATTTTCGTAATATATTTTTACCGTAAACAGTACGTGCACCAGTAATCAATACGTCCGCACTCTAAGCGCGCCGTGCGTGACATTATATTAAGATTATATTATTAATGATTAGTTAGTCTGCATTAATTAATTTCTCTCAAGTTATGGGGTATATTTTCACAATGAAAAATTTACAAATTAAATAAAAAACTAAATTAAACTTAATATTAAGAATAAAATGTAAGACCGATATAAAATAATACACAGAAAATTTAAATTAAATGAAATACCTATTCCCCGCCCTGTGTCCTACCCGGTCCAAAGGTCCCCAGAATGCTCGCGGCATTTCCTCGCTGTACAGCAATGGCGACCTGTTGGACCAGCCATGACCCAGAGCGGGGGTCGTTACCCCTCTCCCTCAGCCTTTTCCCGAGGGTTCTAAAAAGCTCGAGAGCCTCGCTGCCCCAGGGTCCTGCCGTTTCGACTGCGACCGGGACGAAGTCGTATGCAACTTCCAAGGCAGAGTATTTGGCGTGTTTCAATTTGGCGGCATTTTCTGCCGCCGAACCTGCTGCCTTTGTTGTTTGCCTTAGATGGGATGCCGCAAATGTGCTAACACATGTGGCATCCCATAAAAGACAACGCCCTCTCTGCCAAGGAATTAGCATTAATTAAATTCTCTTATTAAATAAACTTATATCGAGAAATTATATTAGTAATCCAATAATTATAGCAATTACAAGTGTATTACTGGAAGATTTATTCTAAAATTAACATTTTTATGCGAAATATTATGATTTAAAGTTACGTAAATTGAAACGTAATTTTGAACTCGCAGTGACGTCACTCGTGGCTGTCACTTCAGTAAAAACATTCAAAAATGTGTAAAGAATGGAAAATTATTTTTAATAAGTGGCATATACGATGCACAATTAAACCGGTTTCATAAAGATTAACCTTCTTATTCATAATTTGTCAAAATGTCATTCTACCTATATCTTGGGTTCAACAGAGAGACAGGTAAAGTTTTACTCTTAATATTGAGAACCTGTTAAATTATTAGTCAATGTAGTGACAGGCTCCCAATAACTACTTTGACTTAAAGTTACCACAAGTTTATATAAGCATTTGAACTGTTTCTGAAATGTTAAATTACCCACAGACCAAACTATCTCTAAATATTGATGAATTCAATAAAGTATTCAAATAGTTTAACGAGAAATTGTATTCTATTATTTAATATCTTTGAGCGGCTATTTTATATAAAACCTTTATTTCAGTAATTTAGTCAATGAGGGCTACCGCATATGAATTCGTCACTAGAGGCGCTATCTAGTGTGATGGTGGTGGTGTGATGCATGGTCTCCGATATTTTATATGGGTTACTGTCTTGTTAGAATAATATGGTGACCATTTTGCAATAAGTACTTGAGATTGATTATGGCAAATATGGGTTACGGTTAGGGGTCAACGAATTTCAGTGCTTTGAAACAATTTTATCGTTTGTAAACTCATGCCTTACTTTTTTAACGGGGCTGCTGAATTTCCGACCCACACAATAACTTAATAACAAACTTTGCCAGCTGGACCAACTGGCGTACCTAATAGAGACGCCGACGGTGAGCTCAAAAACGGTAGCCCTCATTATAATAGGAGAATATAACCAATGTTCAAATATTCATCATCATCATATCAGCCGAAAGACGTCCACTGCTGGACGTAGGCCTCCCCCAAAGAGTGCCACAATGACCGGTCCTGCACCACCCGCATCCAGCGGACTCCCGCGACCTTTACCAGGTCGTCAGTCTAACTTGGTTCTACCCATGCACGCTGCGCCTTCCAGTCCGTGGCAAATCACTCAGAGGGAATGGAGAGGGCTATGCTGGGAGTTTATCTGGGTGGTCAGAAATAAAGCCATTCGTAGCAGAACCCAAGTAACCGATACCTATAGCCTTCCGAATCGCTAAACTTAAGTGGCAGTGGGCGGGGCACATTGCACGTAAAACCGATGGCGTTGGGGCCGAAAGGTTCTCGAGCGGCGATAGAAGTCGATGTAGTGACAAAATTGAAAAAGGTATGCTGCGGTAGTTTGGGCAGGGCTTGTTGAGTGGATGTGTGAAAGCAGACTGTATAAGAAGATTTATGATCAGGAGATGGATGGAAGGGTCGGAAGGGGGCGACTAAGGCGAAGGTATCTTGATCAAATTTCTGCGATACTGAAAAAAGGCCAGGTTAGAAGTTCCCGCAACCCACGAGTTTGTATGAGGAGATGTATGGATGTGTTTTAAGCAAAACAAAAGACGTACGAAAGGACCGTATTACTTGGCGTTCTTTAGCCTCCGCCTACCCCAATGGGAGACGGGCATGAGCATATGCATGCATGTATTGTATTTGTATGTATGTACCTACTTACCTAATAGTTCCGAATATCGTTTCATATAAACGTACAAACTTTATTTATCTCTATATAGCATGTAGATGTGCATTTTCGTTCTATACAATTCAAAACACCGTAAACGAGGAATCTAGTCGATAAATCGTGGCCTGTTGGAGCAGTGTTTGCCAATTTAAAAGCAAATCGAAAGCAGTTGAATCCAAACCGTTCCATTTGACACAATAAACAAATAGTGACGGCCCCGGGCTTTGAATCTAAAACCGGTATTCAGCAAGTTATTGGATAATTCCTGTGACTTCTTTCCTGTGATTTTTACTGGTAATGTGCAAGTTGCAAACTTTCTCATGCAGATAGGAATATGCTCAAAAGTTTTTGGAATTCTTTACGAGAAATTATGTCATGTTTTCATTTAGGAACCTACATAACAGATATATCTATTTAGAAAATTGGGAAATTTCTCGTAGATGAATGTGAGTCAAATAAGTAGAGTACCTACTTTTATCTCACGAGCGCGGGTGAGCCATGGTTGTGTATTGAGCTATAGAGGCACATAGTATATTGTACCTATGAATTTCATGTTGTATATGTTTGTATGTGTCACAACACAACTATAACAATGGCGAACCCGCGCTCGTGAGATAGGAGTGCTATATCATATTAATTTTATACATCCATACATTATATTATACATATATATATATTAAACTCTTATGGGAATAAAGAATCTTTAAACCGACATTAGGTACTACCTATTTTCTGAGTGAAGGATAGGGTCACATCACTAACAGCATATTTGCGTTGCATTGTCAACGGCTAAACGTTTCGACTTGGACTGCGACTCCGAAAGTGTATAACTGTGTAAGATTGAGCTTTTCACAACGTAGAGAATGTCAAGATACTTGTCTATTCACCCACGAAATAGCCAAAATATATGTGTGTTTTCACTGATAAGGAGTCTTAAACTTGCTCTTACCTTAACTACACACACATAACAGTAAAATATTAAGAGCCGTGAAAGCCAAAGAAGTTTTATCTCACTTTGGCCGAGAATTCGGCATGGATTGCCGAAACTTCCAACATTAATTTGCCTTATTGCTCTGCTTGGAACTTATTACTTTAGTCAAAATGGAGTTCATTGCTGTCAGGGTACTTCCTGATATAGAGTAATAACAGTCTTGAACTGGACGCCCTTCTAGTGTATTAGAAAAGAGGCGTTTATTTTAATATTGTTTTTTTTCTAACATGAAACGAAGGACATTCATCGAATTTCAACGAAGGTATTACGAATATTATACTGCCCTAGGCGAAATAAGTCAAAGATATCAATTTATGAAGGTTTTCCAATAATATTGTGATAAAATTCCCTACAATAAGAATCCCTATTCAGCCAAACTAGCTACATATTTCCCTTTCGGTCCCGTCCAATCCAGACTGATGGATGAAATGAACCTTCATAATTTATAAAGTCATAAAACATACTTTATAAAAGAAAAACGTCAAAAGAATGTATGTTTGAACCATTGTCGCTTACGGCGTTTGAATTTATAACCGCCCAAATTGGAACTATTTGGAAGAGAAGCCTTAACAGACCTGAATGAAACTGTTACTCCCGTTGTAATTTGAACTTTAAATCCATATTTTAAGGTTCGGGCAGAACATGAGTTCGCGAGTGCTTTCTTTCGTATTCCATTTTCGAACGAAACGACAAATTTGTAGATGCCGTTTGGAGCGGCGCTGTCTTCTAACGCTAGGTTGAAGATAGCATAATGCGATATGTAGTTTCAGATTTGACCAACCGCATTTATAACTTTGAAATGCAAAGTAACCGTTTCTTTGGATAATAGAGAGCTTTGAAGATCGTTTGCATAACACTGAGAAGAACAAGACTGAAACCTTAACCGAAATCTACTCGTATCTGCGAAAACGGCGACACATTTATAAATGTTTTCATCTTATTCCAATGGAATAAGGTCCGAACATGTGTAGATATTTATGCCGTCGACTCTACAAATCGTAGCAACACTACTACTGATATCTGTCGGTTCAAAGTCTGCTCGTAACATTGCCAATTTTGTGATAATATTTCGATTGTTATTGTTACCATTTGGTCGAGAGTCCTCGTCTAACATAACATCTCTTACCTGTCAGAGGGTCAACATTGATAAAAAAGTTGAGATTGAAAAATGTTTCACGTACGTAATGTACTTACCTGGAAACTATAAAACTCTCATATAATTTTTTTGTCGATTCAAATATTGTAAGAAAAGTTGTCCGTTCTGGGGCCGATTTTTGAGTGTCGAACGCTCGACTTTTCACTCGAGATCTGTCAAAAAACTAGGTATGATGTTTTGACAGATGTAGAGTAAAAAATCGAGCGTTCGACTCTCAAAAATCGGCCCCCAGATTTTGCAAAAACTATGTCGATTCAGATTTCGTAAATTAAAAAAATACGAGCTTAGTCTACAGCTCACAGAGCCACAGTTAAGCCAAAAAGAGAACTAGAATTAATCCAGTCAGATAATAGGTAGTTTTATATATTCGACAAATTTGCGATTATAAGTAGGTACCTTGATTAGGCTGCGCTGTCCGGTATTCCCCGGGGCAATAGAGGACCACGGAGATAGTTTGTGAAATGACACTGACGCAAAGGGTACTACAACACATAAATATTAGTTAGAGTACGGAAACAATTTGGGGAAGTCCAATGGAAATTTATAGTTTTGTGGTCCGGTGGGGCAGGGATAATACAGGACAAACCAGGGATTCATTAACTGATATTTTCGGAAAGTTTTACACACCTACAATACCTACATGGGCTAATTTAGTTTTGGGTCAGTTGGAATATATTACACAGTCTATTGTAAATAATACCGTTATTCCACTAAATTTACTCCCCAGTTTAAAACAATTTTCCCTATTTTATTATTAAAATTTAAGGAAGGGGTTAAATTTTAATAATATAATATGTTACAGGAAAATGACAATGTTGTAATAGGGTATTAAACTAAGGTAAAAATAAATTATTTTTTACTTGACTAATAAAAGATCTAACGAAAATACTCGAAAAACATCAATTATTAATTTATTTTAGCTAATTGAAAGAATTTATAAGTATAAAGATTTAAAAAAGGCGCTGATTTGAATAAACCTACTCACACTGCCTTAGTGACGTCACTAAGACAGTATTTCCCTACAAACTTCATATTAACAAATCGTTTTTGACATTTAAAAAAAAGTTGCTGCTTTGACTATGAGTTTAATACCGTATTATGCGAATAACGTTTTATTTCTTGAGATAGCGAAAAAAAAACATATTATTTCAATTCTTTATCTACTTATCACTATCACACCATAAACGTGTAGCCCCCGAGAGGGTCAAAACAGCAAATTGTACTATTATACTCTTAGTGAGAGTTGTTGAGCGGCTTCTACTGGTTCGGTATACTGGCAGTTCTGTCGCTGGTTCACTAAACCCAGCCTAGCTGAGAAAAGCTCAGCCACACCACCTGTGACACGCGAAGGAACGTAAGCGCTGTACTGTAGGTAAGTATGTGTGCGTGCGCTGTCGGTACACGCGTCAATTGTTTGCGCGGGTGCGTAGCGCGTGGTGCGGACGAATCGCGAGGCGGGAAGGCACCCGTTCGACACCAGGCGGGTCTCTCAGGGACGAGGTAACTGACCTCGGTGCGGGGGGTTCGTGTCCGTTCTATATGTAATACTATTATACTATTCTGTGGCTCAGCTAGGCCCGACCTCGATCGGCAGAGTTGTGCTAGCCCCGCTGCACTGTATGAACCGCCAGGTGTGTAAATCTCCCGACTCGGTTTTAATATTCGGCTTCTCCGCGCTGCGGTGTCTCTGATTTACAGCCCGCCATCTTTCTTGGTTTAGCATGTGGCCTGAACCATAAGCGGCGAGTGTTCTCTAAGACCCGGAGGACCGTGTTTCCATTGAAATTCAACAAAATATCATGGAAAATCTATAACGTCGGGGAGAGAGTTAATAATTAGATCGATATTTTATAAAACTGTTATTGAACTTTGTATCTTCTACCATACCAAAATAAAGTACTCGTAGCATCATTCGCTTGCTCTTTTCCCATTTATTTGGGGTCGGCGCAGCATGTCTTTTTCTTCCATACATCTCTGTCGGCCGTCATCTCTACATTCACATCCTTCTTATTCGTATCGTCTCTCACACAATCCATCCATCCATCCATCTTTGGCCTACCTCGTTTCTTGCATCCATCCACACTCATGATGGAATACTCTTCTTGTTACATGACTTTTATCCCTCCTCATTGGCACAGCTCGGTCTACTCAATCAATGTTAAGTACCTACGTACTTAACATTGTTGTGATACTTGTTAGGATACTCTGAACTCGTTGGGCACCTTATAATTTGGCCGAAGCTCAAAAACGCCGTAGAACCGAGCCATAACAAAGAATGAGCAAAGCTCCTCGCCTCTTTTCTCAGAGGCTCCATCGAATTCAGCGACACATTGATGTAATCGTAAAATAGTCCATGAAACAATTACAATAAATAACTTGCTAGTTAATTTAGTTTTTGTTTTTCTAAAAACTTTCAGTGTGGCCTACGTATACTTACCTACTCGAAGGCACATATTTGCTCAGTGTGCTTTATGACTATCTGATAATAATAATGATAATGACTTTCACTCGAGGGATACTTTCATCAAAATAAGGTACCACACATACATTTCATTTAGAAAACCACAAAAAAATTAGTTGGATTAAACTAAGTACGAAATATCTGGACGACCAGTAGTCCTGCCTACGAACATTGAAGTCCCGAGTTCGAATCCCGGTCAGGGCATTTACTTTTGTGATGAACCTGTTGTCGTGGGTGTTCTCTATCTATTTATCTATCTGTAGTCGCTTTTAGTACCCATAGAACAAGCTTTGCTTAGTTTGGCACTAGGTCGATTTGTGTAAGAATGTCCACTAATATTTATTTTATTTATTTTTATCTGCCGTATGTATGCATGTTTATCCACGATTATCTCGCGTTTGGCTGAACCGATTTTGATGCGGTTTTCAGAAAATCATTTGTTATAAAGTCTGGAGAAGGTTTCGGTATAATTATAATAAATTTGAAGTTGGTTCCCTTTTAAAAAAAGTTATAATATAATGTATATGAGAGCGATAGAGAGAGATTCGTTTTTGGCCTTCTAAGCTGCCATGGCTTGGGCGCGCGATCGAACGCCCCACATTTTCCTCGTTATTAGTTGGAGACGTGTCCGGAATGCGGCCGGCGTTAGGGTGATCGGGACTATTCGGGACATGCGAAATAATTATATTGAAACTTCAACTGTCCATTATTTCTTGGTGACCGTAAAGTCTGCACAGTCATCATTGTACTCATCATCCTTCTAGCGTTTTGCTGTACCTCTAACCGCCGTCAGATTGTAATAAAAACCGGCCAAGTGCGAGTCGGACTCGCGCACGAAGGGTTCCGTACCATTATCTGTAAAAACGGCAAAAACATCACGTTTGTTGTATGGGAACCCCCTTAAATATTTATTTTATTCTGTTTTTTAGTATTTGTTGTTATAGCGGCAACAGAAATACATCATCTGTAAAAATTTCAACTATCTAACTATCACGATTTTTGAGATACAACCTGGTGACAGACGGACAGACGGACAGACGGACAGCGGAGCCTTAGTAATAGGGTCCAGTTTTACCCTTTGGGTACGGAACCCTAAAAACCATTATAATCTAACGATATCTCGCGAGATTGTAAAATGTCGAAAATTTATAATTTGCCGAAAAATAGTGCGCAATATTGTAACAGTATGTTACGGTTCACATCTTGTGTTCTTTCATTTCAACAAACTTGCAACTTAGGTTAGGTTAGGTTAGGTTAGGTTAGGTTAGATTATAATGCCTTTACAATTTTTCGGTAACACATTTTTCGAAACAAAACACAAACGAACACGTTGGCGTGTAGTCTCAATTTGTATGGCAAATAGACACAAACAATGCAAACGCGTTCGTTTCGAAAAAATATACTAGAGGTACTGGGAAATTCTAGCTCTACGGTCCTTTGCTATGCCCTCCGGGTTGTGCTGCTGACTATAACAAAAAACTTCGATGCCTTTAATTAGTCTTCCTGTTAGAGTTTTTCTTTAATTTAACAAAAAATAACCAATACAATCGTCCGCCATGGATGTTGACACCAAATAAGAAAATCAATGAATCCGAATTTTCTCGAAAAAGGATAAAATTCTCTATCAAATAGTGAAAAAAGTAATCCAAAAGAATTGTGTGTGGTGTGTAATGGTGTACGTTGGGCAAAAACAAAGCTAGCGCCGCTCAACAAGGCAGTATCACTGCCGCGGCTTGAATTATGCGGAGCGGTTTTGTTATCGCAGCTTATGAAAAAGGTGACGGAGTCAGTTTCATGTTTAGCAGAGCAGAGTATCAAGATATGTGCTTGGACGGATTCTATGGTGGTTTTGGGCTGGCTAAAAGGGGACATTTCGAGATGGAAGCGATTTGTGGCGAACAGGGTGCAGCAAGTCACGAGCGTGATAGAGCCGGGAAGTTGGTATCATGTGCGGTCTGAGGATAATGCCGCAGACTGTGCGACGCGTGGACTGACGTCAGCACAGTTATTAGAGCATAAAATTTGGTGGGAAGGGCCTAAGTGGCTTTTGCAGTTCAAGCACGAGGATGCGAACCCTACGTGCTGCGAAGTTCCACAACTAGAGGTCAGGAAGCACAACGTGCACGCTGCCGTGTGTCACGAGACACATTTTATCACGTGTTTACTAGACAGGCACGGGTCGGTTACACGAGTAGTACGCACGCTAGCATGGATATCACGTTTCATAGCGCAGACGCGTGGTAAGCAAAATAAAGAACGTGCGAGTTATTTGACGTCAGCTGAATTGAAAAGTGCTTGGAATGTTGTTGTTAAGCACGTGCAGAGAGATTGTTTTAGCGAAGAATTGTCAGATATCAAACGGAAAGGTCACGTGAGCAAGTCCAGCCGGGTTATTAGTCTTAATCCTTTCCTGGATAAGGAAGGGCTGTTAAGAGTCGGAGGTCGGCTAGCGAATGCAAGTATATCAGAGGCAGCTAAGCATACCATCATTTTGCCGAGCCAGGGGCGGTTAACGCAGCTTATCATAGAGCAAGGGCACAGAACTACGTTGCATGGTCGTGCGCGCCTTACATTGTCATATTTGCGTGGCAAATATTGGATTATTGGGGGCATGTGCACGGTAAAAAGAGTGTTACGAAAGTGTGTCAGATGCAAGCGGTTTGAAGCGGTTACTCGGCCGCAGATTATGGCAGACTTACCCGCGCCTCGGGTTACACCAGGGAGAACATTTGAGCACACCGGAGTGGATTTTACGGGGTATTTTGAGTTAAAGGCCAATACTGGCCGGGGTATCAGGACGACGAAAGGGTACGTCGCTATATTTGTATGTTTAGCAACAAAGGCCGTGCATCTGGAGTTGGTGTCGGACCTTAGCACACCCGCATTTCTAGCAGCATTTAGAAGATTTTGTTCGCGCAGAGGGGATCCCAGGCACATGTACAGTGACAATGGCACAAACTTTGTGGGTTGCAATCGGGTGCTGAAGAAGGAGTATCAGGAGATCATTCAATATATCAATTCGCAATTTTTCAATGATATCAGTCATATGGACATAGAATGGCACTTCAACGCTCCCGCATGGAGCAGCGCAGGGGGGTTGTGGGAAGCAGCAGTCAGAAGCTTTAAATATCATCTACGACGGGTGATCGGGGATCAGAAGCTCACATATGAGGAGTTCAGCACTCTCATACAGCAGATAGAGGCATGTTTGAATTCAAGGCCTCTAGGTCCGTTGACGGAGAATCCAGAAGATGAGGTCCTCACGGCGGGTCATTTTTTGGTGGGAGGTCCGTTACTTAATAGGCCACAGACGGATTCCTCAGTGTTGAATCTGACAGCACGATGGCAGTTGGTGCAGGCATTAAACAAACAGCTGTGGAAGAGTTGGTCAACGGAGTATTTGCAGCAGTTGCAGGCACGTTCAAAGTGGAGAACGCCTTGCAAGAACCTACAACAAGATGATGTGGTGTTGGTTAAGGACGACAACGTCCCTCCCGGTAAATGGCCTCTAGCCAGGGTTATGGAGGTGCATCCGGGCAAGGATGGATATGTCAGGGTGGTTACATTGAAGACTCAAACAAATGTTATTAAACGGCCGGTGACAAAGCTGGTAGTTTTGCCAGTGAGGGAAGATTCATCAGGGGGTGATCAAAGCGAAGCAAGAAGGCCGGATGGACGGGAGATGTCGTCGAGGTCGGCCATAGCAGCAAGAGAGCTACCATCGCGGGGTCGTCGTGGTAGGCCGCTATTCAGGGGGTTGTTTACGAGTTTGTTATTTCTGGTCGCAATGATATCACCGACGGTGTCAACGGTTATCACAGCATTAGACAACAGTCAGGGGCTCTACTTTGACAAGATAAGCAGCCTTCAGCATGTTCGGGATGAGTGGAAACTAGTTGTTTATTATAATATGACAGCATACTGGAAGGATCTGTCAGATATCAGAGGATACGTGGCGCATTTGGACGAGTTGATCGGAGCAAATGATTTGGGTAATCAGTACAAGAATATAGCATTACAATTGCAGCACGAGTTGAATGAGATCGATCATATGAACACATTGTTGAGATATAAGTCCAGGAGGAAACGGGGGTTGATAAACGGCGTCGGTTATATCGCCAATTCGCTGTTTGGGGTTTTGGATGAGAGATTTGCTGAGCAGTATGAAAAAGATATATTGCAGATATCGCAAAATGAGGATCATCTGCAAAAACTATTGAAGAATCAAACGAGTATCATAGAGGCTGAGTATAATATTTTGCGACGTCACGAGAGTATCATAAATGAGCAATTTGCGTTAGTCAAGAATGACTTGAACAGTTTAACAGACAGTATGGAGAAGATGAGTAATGTCATCCGCAGGGAGTTTTATATCACATCGTCGGCATTTGCGGCGTACACCACGCTTGCGAATATCAAAAGTATCCAGCAGACTTTATTGAATACTTTAATAGATCTCAATCAAGGAAGAATAGATCCGCATCTGTTGGGGCCGGAGCAGCTGCAGGAGCAGGTTAATACCATAGCCGGTCAGCTACGGGGGGATCTTGTTTTACCAGTTCGTGAGGACAACATAAGGGACATTTATCGGTTGTCAGGGGTGACAGCAAAGGCTTATAACAATTATCTTATCATAGAGATTAGACTGCCAGTAGTGGGTGCCGACATATTTGAAATGGACGGAGTGATTAGCGTCCCGCTGCAGGATGGTCGTCAGATGCACGAGACGGTCCCTATGTATCCCTATTTTGCGTTCAATCTACAAAAGGATGCCGTATTATTTTTATCAGAACACGATTTATCTTCGTGTACCTATGTGACTAGCGACAGTATAATATGTTCGATAAATAAGCCCATATACAACTTCAATATTAAGCAGTCGATTTGCGACTTAAATATCATAGGAGCAAAGGCTAGTCTTTGTAAAACGACAGTGTCAGCTTGCGCCGACAAGTGGGTCAAGTTGCGGCGCCGTAATGTCTGGTTGTATTCGTGTTGCGAAGAATGCAAGATTCGCATATTTTGCGCGACAGGTGCCGAGTTCAAGGTGCTCAAGGGCAATGGCATTGTTGAGCTGAGTCAGGGTTGCATTATAAAGAGCGAGACCTTCACGATTCACGGTCACGACAACTTTGTTGACAAATTGGGAATAGAGCCTTCCGTTGAAATGCCGACGTATACGTCGATGTTGAATGATTTGATAAACAGCACGAGACCTCGGGCGAGGCCCACGGAAGCAGAGGCAGGCACTCAATCACCATTTGGAGAAATGAAACTGCAGATAGAGCAGTTGAAGGAGCAAGCGGAGGTTCAGAGGACGGTGCACAACGTACACCATTACACGGCGTTGTACGTCGTCATGGTCATAGCGGTAGCCGCAGCTTGTGCTGCCGCGTACTGGCGGCACGGCAGTGGGCAGCGGCCAGGAGGAGTGGAGGCGGCGGCGGAGCGGCCTCGGGCAGAGTCGTCGATCAGCGCGAGTGTTTGTGCAGTGGAAGTGAGAAAGGACAATATAGTGACAAGTGATGGAAGAGGGACCGTTCCCTCGACAGTTTCGCGGGTCGTTAAGTTCGACGGGCAGTAGTTAGTTTGAGCACGTAGATTCTAGCTTGTACGCATGGTTATTTATGTAGGTAATAGTTAGCAGTTAAACATAAGTGTGTACTCAATAAGTATCACCATATATCTTGTATTCTTGTTGTATACCTTGTATCATTGATTAGCTAGTAGCCGCACTTCATGCACTTATATCAGTATGTTTGTCTGTTTTGTTGCCTCAATAACTCCCCCACCTCAGCAGACCCTTCTGGCCTCGACTCCCCTAGTGACTGCGCAGCCTGACCCGGCTGTTCAAACGTAGACAACATCTTATGTATCTCTTCACAACTTGTCTTCGCCTGTTCAAAAACGTTCTCAGTGAAGTATGGCTGATCTTCATCCTTGTACTCCGCGAGACGAGCATCGTTGCTCACGAACTCGCTCCATAGCTGCCTTATGGCCTCCAATCTAGCCCTGATATACTCGGGGGTCTTCCTACCCGCCGAATCCTTCCCAAAGTTCACCCTAACTTGCTGTATTCTCTGGATGATATCCTTTTGTTGCGTAAGTAAAGCCTCCATGATAATTATGATATTTTAATACACGTACGTGATATATGGTCAGATCTTACTTGATTCTGCCTGATACTTGATTCTGCGCCTTGGTCCCGACGCTCGATGATACTGATGATACTGTTGCTGCAGCTGCACACTGATATTACACCGTTCGCTAGATATTGATACTATTATTGTGATACTGATGAATGCGAACGCGAATTGAGGCTTGATATGATATTAAATGATATTGAGATTACGCTGATTGATATTGATACTGATACACTGATATTAACACTGATATGATACTGATATATGTCGACTGATATTGATATAACCGAATGCGCGCTTATCCGGTTCGAAGGACCAAAATGTAAGGGCGTTCCCTTACAGGTGATATAATGATATAGTCAAGCAGGGATTCTGACTGAAACAACTACTTGACTGGTATGATAACTAACTTTAATCCATTATAACTTACTATATATACAATAAATCTACGTGTGTACAAGGCAATTCCGGTGTCACGTACGACAACCGATTAAACTATGAAATCTTACAACTATGTGCGTTTCTCATGTATTTACTTCTTGCTGACAATACAACTAAGTCATGTACGCTTGCCCGTACAAGAATAAATAATTACATAATTATAAGTCTTCAAAGTTTTAGGAGGGGGCATTTTCTGTCCCTTTTCCGCAAAACGCCCCGTTGTATTGAACGATCGAAAAAAATTGAATTGATCGTCATTTACTATGGCGCTCGAGGTCAGTGACGTCACTGACCTGTAGCGTTTTCTCTCTCTAACTAAAAACATTCTAACGGTTGTAGTTTCGTTATTTTTTGAGATATTTGAATAGGATTTTCACTTTTTGGTTTAGTTATATGTATTCTTTCGTATGGAGTATTAATAAATTTTGAGTCAACATCCCTATTACAATGATATTATTACAACTTACATCGAAATCATTCATCCCCAACCACCACGTGTGACACTAAATACAAATCACTGACTCAGCTAGCACATCAGCGTCTAATTAGACGATACCCGGCCAAGTTCCTGCCCATCCACCCGTGAACTATAGTCGTGAACATACACGCCCGCTTTGAACTAATACCTAAGTAATAACTTAGTGGCAATAAGGCAAGTTGGAAGTTTCTGTAATCTGTGCTCAATCTTTGAGTGAACTACGAATCGAGGATTCTAAAGTCGTCGAGGTTAATTAGGTACAGAAAACTTTATCTTCAAGAAATTACGATCGTTTGATCCGTTTGATACGATGTATTGTATGTAGGTAGACACACTTTATGTCAGCTGGACTTGCGCCATGTAAATATTGTGTTTTATGACAAAAACATAGACAAGCTTAATTACTTAACCTATTCACCGGTACAGGAGATTCTGTAAGTTGTGCCTCACACGCAAAAGTCTTCGTAGCAAAATACTGAAAATGAACCTTGTTTACCTGATTGATAACACGAAGCTTGCCTTTACATCGACTTAATACTTATGAAGTCATTGGCGTGAGGAGTTAGTATAATTTCTTATTTTAATTAGGATTTTACTCAAATCTGTAAAAACTGTAGCGTCCCAGTACATCTATGAGAATATTGTTTATGTCCTTAAGAATATAGACTCCTTCTGTAAAAATTCTGATACAAATTTAAAAAATCTACGTGTTGCAACACTACTTGTGTATAATGTGACAAAACAATGATGATACTTAGGAACTTGGGCAACCAAATAAACTTTCCGTGCTTCAGAGTTCAGTTCATATTATGGAATAAAATTATCCAAAAGAAGAAGAAGATTACAATTGAAGCCGAAGGATACATTATGATGCGATTTACTATATCCTCTTTTTGGCCCGTAAATGATCAAGCAATGTTTTTCGCCAGTGACTCAACAATTAAGTGACGTTTGACAGATTTGACGTGGATATTATAGTTGCCATTTAAAAAGTTTGAAATAAATCTCAGTCTCAGATTTCATTAGCGAGACTCTATACCTACAGAATAAAGGTCAGCCACCGACAATAATACCTACCAGTGAAAAAGAGGGTACTTTTAAATAACAAAAGTTTCGTTTACGTTCTATGGCTTCGTAACCGCTGGCAATATTTATTTTATAAAACGTGAGCCGGTAAATATTAAACTATGTATAACTAAGGATTCGTTAAGATTTAATTTACTACCCTTTATTTGGTCTCAGTTTTATAACACCGAGTCACAGAATAGTATAATAGTATTTGACCGGGCCTACATAAGCTACAATCTATTTAAATCAATATTATGCAATCAGTCAAGCTCGCAGCAACTCGCGAAGTATTCCAGTATCGCGAAGTATTACAGCCAGTAATAATTAAACTCAGAGTAAGCACGATGTAGATTACAAGTCGGTTAGTTCTAGTATTGTGAGATGGTTCTATCAGTTTTAAAATAACAACTAACTATTGTTAGTGATTTTGTCCTAACAAAACAACAACAAACAGCCAGGTTTATCCCACTCGAATTATGGCGCGAAATGACTCTTCTGGTATTTCTGTATAGGTACGTTAGTATCGAGTACATTGATAACAAATGTTTATTTCTGTGAGCTAGTACATTCAAGGGCATAAATATATATAAATTTTTGGACATTATTTCAATCGAATAAGGTGAAAAAATTTATACATATTGGTGCCCTTGACTGCACCATTGTCTTCCCATTTCAACTGTATCGGTTTCTTGGACTTTTTGTATTACATATAGTACGAGTACCATAGTGTACCTATACCTTCTTGTAAGTTAGTGCCATTGTGTCTCCCTTTTTATCTCTATCGGTGTCGACTCTATCAGTAGGCCTAGCACGTGTTGCGCTCGAGAGTATGTCGGCGTATCTCGAGCTATCCGTCACTTTCTAACATCGCCAATCAGACAAAAGACGCATAGCTTGAGATAAGTCGAGATACTCTCGAGCGCAACATGTGCTACGGGCGCAGGACTTATGCTTGTTTACCTCAGTAGTGGCATTAAAGATTCAAAGTTTTTGAGTTGATCTTCGTTCGTACAAGCAAACCAACAAGTGCCCAGCTGTGATATAAAACAGTCTTAAAAGATATTATCAGTGATAAATGCGTTTTCTCTCGATCGTCGAACTTCGAGCGTCGGGAACGGAAGATTTATCGTTGTTTCATTCACTTGGAATATACTTTTCGTATGAAATGTCCGATGTCGGTGTTTTTGTGATTGGACATAATGTAATCTAGTTTATTGAAAGGACTGGGGTTTTCGTGTTATTGGAATTGATAGGGACAGCCAATATAGGCGAACAGTAATTGATGTCCGCTTTAATTAGCCTGCCTACGAAGTTAGAGGTCTAGGGTTAAAAAAAAGTTTTTCGTCAGTCTTGGATGTTTTCTATCTATTGATCTATATAAAATAAATATGTATATCATCGCCTAGTATCCATAGTACAAGCTTTGCTTAGTTTGGTACTAGGTTGCTTTGGGTAAGATTGTCCACAAAATAATGCACACGACTTTTAATCGGAAATTGCGAGTTTGAACTCCGGCTCGTACCACTAGGTTAAAAAAAAAGATTCTGTACGAAAACTAGCATAGAAAATGTCAGAATAGGTACGTCGTACGTTCGCTTAGTCTAAAGAATCTACTACACGTCATAACGTAGACCCAAGTTGGTCTCTTTGTATTTTTGCAGGGTACCTATTTGGCAAACCTGACATCGAAAAATTTGGAATAAAATTATAAGGAATGAACGTGACCTGAATTTCATTTCATTCCTTATAATTTCTATTTACTTACAAACTCAAACAGGTAGTACTTAACTCAGCAAACTTCTCATTCAAACACGAGGAACATCGCTCCAGTGCCAACATTGACAGAGTAGACACGCGTATAGCAATGTAAGGACAAAATAAGTGTAGTGTTTACGTAACGGGTCTGTGGGGTTCCTCTGTAAGAGGAAAGAGGAAAATATTTCGCTGGAACGAACAAATTTTCTCGCCTTTCCTCTCTCGCCGCTCATAGATGGTATAGAAATAATTGAATGACGGAAATACTAATCTAAATCTAGTCTTGCTTGGTTCTTCTAACTAAAGCATTCTCCTTTCCTGTTAAAGCAAGAAGTGTGAGCAAGTGTTGACATAATATAAGCAATGGGGCATCGTATGAGCGGCAATTATAATGTAAATTATGAAAAACCTCAGATCAGCTGTATCAGTCTCAAAAAGTACCTAAGTACCGTTCAATTGCCACTTCTTACACGTACCTTCGCGATAAGGCTCAGCCACACAAGATGTGTAAGCGTAGTTTACATATGCATGATCAACTGCAAAATATGTGTCTCTTAAGTCATGTCATACCGTTTGCGTGAGATACAGTCGGCGCCGATGACTGCCACAAAAAGCCGCGCATAAATATCTGACACATCTATTCTATATTTGTAAGGATGTGTGGCATGTCCTACGAGAATTCGTACTTTACAACGCAGTGGAACGCGCTTAAAAAATTTTTAAACTGTTTATTTCAATAATAAATTCCTTAAGGATGTACACGTCTACGCCTACGTATCTGGTGTGTACCTTAAAAGCACGTGGCTTAAAGCGGGTATTACACTGTCCTGAATTCAGAATCCTAACTAGTGGGGGCGAGTTAAAGCATCTCGCTCTAACGCATAGGTCCGAACCCTTCTAAGTGTCCTGAATTCAGGAAAGTGTAATACCCGCTTAAGATACGTCACACATAAGATTCGATATATTTTTTTCATCACACTTGCTCGATAGCCTGCTTACCTCCCTAAGTGCACAATGTATAGCTTCGCTGTGGTCTTTCCTTTAATTCGTGTTCTTTCCCCCGCCCGCACTGCGCCCCCGCTCCGCGCCGCGCGGGAACTGAATACCTAATGATTTGTCATCCATACATGCTAATGCTATGCGCTCCGACTTTGTTCCGCGTCTGATACGAAGAGGCGGAATTTCAGTAATAGTTCAGGGATTTGAATAGGATAATACGATACGCCCACTTACATAGTTACCTTAGATGATACTCGGAAAATTCACACGTGTTTGTATTGCAACAATAAGAATAGACTTGCGGAATGTACAGTCAAGTAGTCACTATTTGGATTATTTGGATAGGGTCCATAGGTATATCTATCAGTGGCGGAGCGTCCATACAACTCGATTCCCACCGGCTTGCCTAATTTACAGCCAGTCCAGTTCTTTTACTACGGCTCATGAAGAATAGGAAAAGCCAAGTATTTCCGGCTTCCCTAAGAATATTTTTGACGCGCCGCCACTGATATCTATCTGTCAACACGACAACACAAGTCAATAAGGGATAGGCAACGCGCTTGTGATTTTTTTATTCTTCTAAGTACTCAATATCAGACAGGCCATAAACTTGTATGCTACTGTCATTGTATAAAAAGAAAACATAATAATGGGACAATAAGGCATCGACATCAGAAGCGTAGCGTAAAACTTATCGTGACGAAAAGCAAGCATTTTGGTTACCTTTTTGTCAATACTTTATAGGCCGGGCCCAATAAAGCGATAGGAGTTCGCGGTTGAAGAGTGGCCAGTGGAAGTGTCCTCCGACACGACCTCGCGGGCGATTCAAACACGGGAACATCACCACTCTAAGAGTTTGCGCTTGAGCGGCTTCAACTGAATCTGAGGTGTTAGTGGAATCGAGCTACTGGTTGTTTTGTCGCTGGTTCACTAAACCTAGCCTAGCTGAGAAGAGTCCAGCAAGAAACTCAGCTAGGCCCAACCTGGGACGTTTTAAGTATCTATGACATTTGTGATGTCCTCTAATTGGGTCGCTCGGGGTATTAAATAAAACCAACATTTTAGGCTATTAAGTTTGGGTCAGCTGTCCTGCCTTCGCTCCACAGCCGGTCGATGTCAAGTGACGTGCGACTGCTGTACGCCTTGGTAGGAGAACCTACCCGCCATCATTTATTTATAACGCCAGTACACCACAACATTGATTAGCCCATTCATCCACGTTTTTTTTATTTTATCTACCGCCGCAAAGATTTTTAGGAAGGCATGGCTTACCAAAAATCTTTGCTAATTACACCAGCCTTCGATATTCCCCTGATTATTTTCGGAGACCCCCGTATCCAATTCTAAATTTAACATTTTCGGCCTGAAAGCTCCTTTTGAAGTGCCTGCTTAGTTCCTCGGATCTGAAAAGCTTTTCCGCTCGATTATACAGCCTTTTAAACCCGTTTTGATTCTAATAGGATCGCTCTAAGCTACTCGAGAAAGCATTCGATGGGACTTGAAAACTTTTCTTGAGGTTTGATAAGGCTGATGTGACAATACAATCGCTCGGAGTACCTCAAAGAGCCGAGAGTACAATTTAGGGTTCATATATACCTAGATGAAACGGTTTTTGCAGACATGCTTCAATATCAAGTTTCGAAAAAATAACCGTGTATTTTTTTAGTAGATACAGGCTCCTTTTGATAAAAAGAGTACGCAATGAAAAAAACCGGCTAAGTGCGAGTCAGACTTGCAAATGTAGGGTTCCGAACTAACCTCAAAAATCTGATTTATTCATAAATTTATTGATATTAGTATTTGTTGGTAAAATATACGTAAATAATAAACATTACCACCAAATTTCAAGTTCATAGGTCAATGGAAAGTTGAAAAATTCTTCGGAACAAAATTTTGTGACAGACGACGGATGGAGGGACGGACGTCTGAGTGCATGGTTGTTCATCTTAGAAGAAAGCTGACGGAATTAATAATAGCGCCACCTTTTTCCATGGTTATTAAACTTGCTCGAATAGTCAGCTAAAAAGTAAAAGTAAAAGTAGTGTTAAAAAGGTATTCAAAATTTCGATGCGTATCAGTATCACACACGTGGCCCTGTGGTAAAGTTTATTGTCTTTAGAGGCAATGTACCCGGGTTCGATCCCTAGCGGCGGATGCACTTTTTGTATGTTTCTTCACATGTATCCAAGATAATGCTTACTAACTTTAGCACTTGGTGGCGCTTTAGTCGGGATCACAATATGCGTGAAGTTGGCTATTTATTTCCAGTCATTACACTCTTATTTATGTCTGAGTGACAGCAATAGGGTTCCGTTTGGACCCTTCGGATACGGAACCCTAAAAAGTACGCAATGAAAAAAATGGCCGTCCTCGTTGATTAAACATCTAAGTTCTAACTTTTAGATTAGTAACATCGATCTTCTTTGATTTTTTGTGTGTAGTAGTAGTAGTAGGAAAAATCCAGTTTTTTGCTCGAGAATGGTCGATTTGATGTGATCTTTGAAACAATATTTCTTAGAAAAATCCAAAAAACACATTTTGTTATTTATGTCATTAGATCGCAATAGTCCAGTTCTAGATAGTAACATTAAGAAAATCTCAAGATATGTGTCAATTAAACAGAAAATGGCCGAAGCAGATAAGCGTTTTATAACAGATAAGGACCAAGGGTTACCCAGTCTTCTCCCAGCGAAAAAAAAAACAAAGCAAAACATTCTTTCCGCCTGTTGCTTGCCTCTACTTATTGTGTTTTTTTTTTGTATTTTACTGTGTCCTTTAATTGAGGTGTGCAATAATAGTAGATTGTTAACCAAGGGCTGAAAGCCACCCATTTCTGCCGAGATATTTTGGCGCTCGAACGAAGTGAGAGCGCCAATAGTTCGAGGCTGAAATGGGTGGTTTCGCCCGAGTTAAACACTCTGCTTTTCATTTCGAATACGAGGAAAGTAAAATATTTAAAAATAAATAAATATTTGTGGACAAACTTACACTAAAATCGACCTAGTCCCAAACCAAGCAAATCTTGTACTAACGCGACGATATACATACATGGATAAACGCATACTTTAAATACATAGAAAACACCTACAACAATTATACGTGTTCATCACACAAATAAATGCCTCGTCCGGGAATCGAACTCGGGACCTCCAGCTTCGTAGACAAAAAAACAAATATGCACATTTTCGTTTCAAGTTTCACAAAAGACAAGATGTAAAGCAATATGACATGATCTAAAAAAAATTAGGAACTGTATTATTTGCAACGCGAAATACTTGTTAAATACAATAACAATATGCACAAACATTTTCTGAATCGGTGAAAAAAACATTTTGGCGGGAACTGTTCACTGACGTTAATGGTGTTTGTGTATGGACCATTTTATTCCATTTATTTTTAATAAAAAATAATCGGCTTACGCTCAGACTAATTAGACTCGACATCAAATAATAATACCTATTGAACGAGATGGTCATATACAACTTTATATAAGAGCGACAGAGAGAGACATATGATTTGTTGTCCTTGTCATAGTTTCCCTTTTTTTATCTGCCACAAACTATTGATATTACGTTCGACTGTGGCAAAAAAAACCAAACAAATTAAGGAGATTGTTTATGGTAAGCAGTCAGGCATATGAACAAGTATTGGATCTCTGTAGAATTTGTACATGTAGCTGTATAGGTTAGTGCCGCTGCCCAACTTAACTCCGATTCACCATACAATTTTTTTTAAGTACTTTTCTGCTCTAGAGCAGAAATGGACCACTTTCAGCACGCTACTTAGATGAACAATGACCCACTTTCAGAGTATGAGAAATGAAAAGAGTATTTGTTGTTGTTGTTGTTCTTTCGTTATCCGGCCGGGTATACCAGTAGGGCTAGCACATACTGTCCTCGAGAGTATCTCGGCTTATCTCGAGCTATTCGTCTTTTTTTGATAGGTGCTGTTAGAAAGTGACGGATAGCTCGAGAAAAGCCGACAAACTGACGTTGCCATCATATGCTAGCCATACAGGATAGTGTTTTTGACTAAACTTTCATTTGTTCCTTGCCCACAGCCGAATGCGCGCCGACGCTCGCCCCCTGGTCTCCCGAGACGACCAGCGAGACCAACCACGCGATCTACGGCATCAACGACATCGTGCACTTCGAGGACAATGACCTGGTGATGAGGGACTCCAGGAAAGACCACAATCAGCTGGACAACTCGATACAGGTCGAGAAGAAGTGCGAGTGCCTGCATGGAGGCGGGTGCGTTGGGGGGGTGTGCTTGTGCCCGCTGGGGTATGCGGGGGTGCGGTGTGAGATCACGCTTGACTTGAAGGTAAGTTTTCCATTTTTAAGCTCAAATACACATATACACACTAGACTCGCATGCGAGTCTACATTGCGCGGTTTTATAGACCGATTGAACTCGTTAAACCTACGTGACCCGACCCGCAGTACTCGCATGCGAGTCTCGTGCGCGTGTAAATAAAGGCCCTAATACACAAGTAATAAACTAACTGGTGGAACGATATGATAAACTTACCTACGTTTATTTTTTCCTAATACTTCCGCTCAAGGCCCAGCGGCGCCTGCGTACCGCTTGCGGTATCTAAGGTTAAGCAACGTGGGCAGCGGTCATCAGGACTTGGATGGGTGAGCGCTTTGAGTGGTTACTGAGTGCTCCCGTGCTTTGGAAGGCACGTTAAGCCGTTGATCCCGGTTGCTGTCTATGGCAGTAGTCGTTCGTTAGGCCAAGTTGGAGGCCTTCGGGCGGTTTGAGAAGCTCTAACAGTCAAGTTGCCCACTCACTTGACAAAGCCTAATGCCAATAAGGTCTAGTTTCCCCTCGGGGTTGGTAGGTCAGATGGCAGTCGCTTCCGTAAAAACTAGTGCCTACGCCAAATCTTGGGATTAGGTAGCGGACCCCAGGCATCCTTCAGGATGCAACTGTACTGGGATAACGCTAGGAGGATGATGACTTAGATGTAAATTCTATCATCGATCATCAACTAAAGAAAGTAGGACTTTCCGGTACCATCGCCGTAATTTTTATACAAAGGAGCCTATATTATCAAAACCATTCCAGAGATTTATGACTCGTTCTTGTATTTCATCAGCTTATTAAAAACAAACGGCCCCTCTCGTTATTAATGTGGCACATTTATAATGTAATGCACTGCTATCGCTAGGAGCTCGTCGGCTAACTTTTGAGGTTAAGTCTACATTTGTATATTTTGATATTGTTGACATGACTGAATGAATTCAGTAGGGTATCGTAGAGTATGTTATACCTACCTGTGCCGATTTTCAGGGCTTGAATATTCGGTTTAGTCTCAGAAAATCTAGAACACAGCGAAAGTCTTGAACGCTGTATTTTTTTTCACCGTTCTGTTTTTTTTATGCCCCGAAGTTGTGTTTCCCTTTCATAATTAGAGCGCTTATTAAAAACAGGCCCCTGTTATAAATGCGGCTAATTTGTAATGCACCGCAGAGGGTCCGCGAAGTTTGAGACGAAAATATTAAAATGATGTATGTGTGGGTCCGTGTGATATATTGTTATACTTGTCATAGTAGGAGTTTATCATGATTAAGTTAGTTTGACATTGGAGACTTTACATTTCTCTATTATTAGATTTGGAAACAATTTCCTCATATTCCGTTACGTACGAGTAATGTGTAGGATATAATGCATGTTCCCTCTCATCTATGAGAGGAGTTATGTGCCCATCACTGGGATGTATTGTATATAATTATACAGTCTATTATAGGCTGGTGACGATTGATATGAATTATTATACTCCGATTTTTTTTCAGATGAGAAAAATCGTGTGGTTATCGTCATGCGATTTCAGGGAAAACAGTCTTGAAACGGGAAAATATGCGGCGTACTATCTTAGAGACGTGATAAAAGCTACTGAAATAAGTGAAATTAGTACAATATTATCCTCTCATGTCTTAGGGAAACAAAGAATTGTAGGCGAATACTACCGTTAAAATTCTCATATGAAAAAAGTAAAAATAAAGTAAATAGATAAGGTCGGTGTCGCACCATTAAGAATAAGGTCTGAAATTGTCCCCTGGTTTTAATGATTGTATCTTTTTATTGCCTGCAGGTACCTCGTTTCAACGGGTCCTCGTACCTCCGTCTGCCCGGACTCGGGAACTCGGCGCAGTCATGGCTCGACATACAGGTAAACCACACTACGATACAGTCTAAGGCTGGGTTGCACCAATGTACGAACACAGACCGGTCATCGTCAAATATGGCGCCGGCAGCTGTCATCCCATAGAAACTTGTCAAACTGTCCATACAATCAGATTTGACGAACACCGCGTACGATTACAGACGGTTTGGTGCAACGCAGCCTAAGTCTTAGAACAGTCTTAGTTTCGCGTCAAATCGTTGATTTTACCAAGAACGTGTACGCGAGAGAAATGGATTACTAATGATATCAACAATTTTACTTGCCATAAACGTAACGATTGCATTAATTATAATTTGCCATAAATTGTTTTTCTCAGATACGGTCAACTTTTCAGGATTCGAACTTAACCTAAATCTGCAGGGTTGTATATGTTACAACGTTTATTTCAATTATCCTGAAAATGTTACGGTTTCAGGGAAGAATATTGATGACAAATGAATATTATGGCAAATTTATACCAAATGAAATGGAGAGAAATTTTGCACTACTTGCTTCGTAGGTATGTTGTGTTCATGCTATAACGTAACATGCCAAAGTCAGATTTTCAGTAAAAAAAAAAATACATTTTACGTTAGGCATGCTCATCACGCCTTTGGTGGCCGGTTAGGGCCTATATACTTACACCTTTTTTTTTAAACGCGCCGTTAACGCGCGTTCTCCTACTTCCATATTTAGAGTAGCAGAAGATAGTAAAAGAACGCACGTTGGCGGCCAGTTTTTTAGGGTTCCGTAGTAAACAAGGAACCCTTATAGTTTCGCCATGTCCGTCCGTCCGTCCGTCCGTTCGACCCCCGTTTTTCTCAGTAACCGTTAGTGCTAGAAAGCTGTAATTTGGCATGAGTATACATATCAATGACGCCGACAAAACGGTAGAATAAAATCTTTAAAAAAATTTTTTTTAGGGTACCTCCCCTACATGTAAAGTGGTGGTGCAAATTTTTTTTCTGCCAAACCCCATCGTGTGGGGTATCGTTGGATAGCTCTTTTAAAAATATTATAAGGTTTCTAAAAGCATTTTTTGATTAAAGAATTGGTTAGCGTGATATTAAGCTTTGAAGTGATAATTTTTGCTATGGTCAAGTGTCCCCCCCCCCTGCCAGCTAAACGGTGGCTACTAGGCATGTGAAAAAAATCATGGTAGTAGCATATACGATGAATTTAAAAGGAAAACTATCACAGCTAAGTAGACATTACTAGTTAACGAGTAATAGTCGAACTTCAGAAATGTACTTTGCAAAAGCAAACGTTCGTACAATTTCCATTGATACCTTAGATAATGTTGTTAATTCTTTCAAAAACATAGTAAATATAAGTTTTCGAACTTTTTAGTCCACATAATGTAAAGGGTAGACGACTACGGAACCCTACCTTGCGCGTAGCCCGACACGCACTTGGCCGGTTTTTTTTTTAATTTCCCCTTGAACGACGCAACCGACGGATACCGTCTCAAGGGAGGAGGAAACGCCATCGAAAAAGTACTGTCATATATATGCGCGAGATTTGTACGGAGGTACGAGTAGGTACTTATAGATACCGAAAGGTTTGATTTGTGGGGAGGCATAAAAAAAACTTTTTATAATAATTACTTTCTTTTCCAATTATGTATTAGGGCTCACGGTGTCTCTGGTACCGCTGGTTCAAGTAAGGCTCACTTTGTATACTATTACAATAAAGAAAAAAGTCAATAGAGCCGAATGCAGACTTACACAAAAGTCTACATTAATTCCCCCGCTGAAGGCAGCTGTTCATTAGCGGGAACTTTCCTTTGCCTCGGTTCTTTAAAAAAAACTTTTAAAAGAAAAACGACTAGGGCTGTCAGCCGGTACAATACGAGTAGGCAGTTTAGTTAGAAGCCATTGCAGACATTGTGTGGCTTTAGCTAATGTAATTTAACCACGATAATTGGTTGTCAGATCATTGACGACGTTCCATTAATTATTATTTTTATGTAACTAAAAAACTACTTTTTGAACCGAATTCCCTTATTCATAGACGCTCGTCAAATATTTTTTAGCCAATATGCCGTACATATCCGTTTGTGTTTATCAGTCATTTTTACTTTTGTGTTTGTGTGACAAATCACAATTTAGATCTAAAACGAACGAATGTTACCTAACGAACGTTTGTTAAAATTTGCATAATTGAATGAAGTTCGTTTTATAAAAATCTGTTATAGTGTTAAAACATTTTTTTTTGTTTTTTATTTATTTGTTTATTTTTGCATACATCACTTGCCATTTAAAAAGATTTAAATAAATCTTTGTCTCAATTTTCATAGCCACTCTATAGCAGAACAATTTAATAATGTATTTTTATGGAAAAACAAATTGTGGACACTTTTTTTCTAATCAGTAACCTATTAGGTCATTAGTGCTCAATGCTCATGGTTTAATAAAAACAACCGAAGTAAAATTAAGATCAATTCTGGAAATAAAAGTAGATGGTTAGAAGGTATTCTTAGAACATCAAATTTCAAGTTTAAAGGAATTGCTTTTAGGTCGATGAGACAACCCTAGTCAATTGCCGGTATCAAAGTTAGCTCTGAAAAATCACCAATGGAAATTCTTACCGTCGAGTTTCTGCCGGTGTCGCACCAAGTGCTCTTCCACTCACTTCGAGAAATTAGTTCGGTAGTCAAGAGATAGTGAACGTTTAGGTGTCTACTTTAGAGGAAAACCTATCTGACTATTGGCTCTGTGAGCTGTAGACCTCGTGAGTGTTTTTTTTTTTAATTTTCAAATACAGACTCGACAAAAAAACAAATTTCGAATCCGCTCACTAAGCAGCAGAAGAACGGTTGAGAAATGCGACCTGCCCCGTATTATGGTCGCAGTTTTATTATTATTATTAAGCTTCTTTATTCCATTTTTTACACTTTCTTTTCATTAATGTTTAATTATTTCTATTTATTTTTCTATATTTGGATCCTTAACAGGTTGAAGCCTCCTCTTCCATCTTTCTCTTGTGCTTTTTTAAGCCAGTCCCTGCCGGCTATCTTCACTATGTCATCAGCCCATCTTTGTATTGGCGTTCCTTGGGCGCGTTTGCCATCTGGCCCAGGCGATTTAGTTGTCTCCAGAGCCCACCATTTTTCTTGTGATCGTGCAATATGCCCGGCCCATCTCCATTTTTGGCAAAGATCATGTTTTAGTGCATCTTTAATTTTTTCTTCTGATGTCTACACTTCTGGTTTTCTGTATTCTACGTAGCTTTAAGATGCTTCTCTCCATTGAGCGCTGGCAGGTCGTAATTTTGTTTTTGATTGTGTTTGTGTATATCCATGTCTGGCTTCCATATGTCAATAAACGACTGATTCTTGATTTATTTATTTGTTTCGGGAATCCCGCAAAAAGCTCTACCGATTTCTATGATTTGCTACGAGGGGGTTTGCGGGGCGAACAATCGGCCTCCCAGTTACATATAAAATGTTTTTTTTTATGTGTAGGTACCTAAGTTTCTGTATGTTCTGTATCAGATTCGTTTTGTTCTACGTATTTAAACAGATATATAAAAAAAAAAAAACAACGGGTTGCACTCCGGGAGTGCAGGCAGAAGTGAAAACTCAATAAAGAAAGTAAATAACAAAGATATTCATATCCGTCTCCGTATCGGTATCGGTATCCGTAAATCCGTATCCGTATTTATATTCATACTCATGTTCATATTCATATTCGCATAATCCATTCACATATATACATAATATGTCCCCGAGTATCATTGTGTCTTACGCATCGTAAATCGTAAGACTAGCTGAGTTTACCCCTCCTAACATCGCAATCATGATACTAGGAGGGGTCAACTAGCTGGTCTTACGAATTGTCGCGAGTTTAACAATTTTCCCCCATCACAAAAAGTGCTCAGCGCCTTAGATTAGGTGTAAGTTTAGTACAGGGATCGGATACCGGTATTATTTTCAAACCGGTTTCGGCCATTGACCCCAAACCGAAATGAATAGCGTTTGTGGTTTCGTTCTTGTTTCTGGTTTTCGGCACTCAAAACCGGTTAGTGAAGGAACTGTTCTGGGCCCAATTTCGTTTCCGTGGAACGAAATTAACCGGTTTTCGACGGAGACAACCAGTCTTAACTCGAATTTTTGACAGAGGCCGCCAAGGGTTACTATTATCCGCAGCGGGAGTGCGCTTACAATTTATTTAAAAGCTAATTTATAATTTGATATTAAATTTTACCACTATACCTGATGTCGAGGGTCTGATGATGCAGCCGGAAGAGAGCCACTGGAACTGCCTAACGGAAAGTGATAAAGTAGTCGAGTTTGGGCTTGTTTGTTTTGTTGTCTTGAGTACTTACCAATGGACCTGATGTCGAGGGTCTGATGATGCAGTCGGAAGAGAGGTACTGGAACTGCCTAACGGAAAGTGCTACGATAGTCGAGTTTGGGCTTGTTTGTTTTGTTGTCTTGAGTACTTACCACTAGACCTGATATCGAGGGTCTGATGATGCAGCCGGAAGAGAGGCACTGGAACTGTGTAACGGAAAGTGATAAAGTAGTCGAGTTTGGGCTTGTTTGTTTTGTTGTCTTGAGTACTTACTAATGGCCCTGATGTCGAGGGTCTGATGATGCAGCCAGAAGAGAGCTACTGGAACTGCCTAACGGAAAGTGATAAAGTAGTCGAGTTAGGGCTTGTTTGTTTTGTTGTCTTGAGTACTTACCACTGGACCTGATGTCGAGGGTCTGATGATGCAGCCGGAAGAGAGGCACTGGAACTGCCTAACGGAAAGTGATAAAGTTGTCAAGTTTGGGCTTGTTTGTTTTGTTGTCTTGAGTACTTACCAATGGACCTGATGTCGAGGGTCTGATGATGCAGCCGGAAGAGAGCCACTGGAACTGCCTAACGGAAAGTGATAAAGTAGTCGAGTTTGGGCTTGTTTGTTTTGTTGTCTTGAGTACTTACCCCTGGACCTGATGTCGAGGGTCTGATGATGCAGCCGGAAGAGAGGCACTGGAACTGCCTAACGGAAAGAGATAAAGTAATCGAGTTTGGGCTTGTTTGTTTTGTTGTCTTGAGTACTTACCCCTGGACCTGATGTCGAGGGTCTGATGATGCAGCCGGAAGAGAGGCACTGGAACTGCCTAACGGAAAGAGATAAAGTAATCGAGTTTGGGCTTGTTTGTTTTGTTGTCTTGGGTACATACCACTGGACCTAATGTCGAGGGTCTGATGATGCTGTCGGAGTCGGAAGAGAGCCACTGGAACTGCCTAAAGGACAGTGCTACGGTAGTCGAGTTTGGGCTTGTTTGTTTTGTTGTCTTGAGTACTTACCACTGGACCTGATGTCGAGGGTCTGATGATGCAGTCGGAAGAGAGGCACTGGAACTGTCTAACGAAAAGTGATAAAGTAGTCGAGTTTGGGCTTGTTTGTTTTGTTGTCTTGAGTACTTAGCACTGGACCTGATGTCGAGGGTCTGATGATGCAGTCGGAAGAAAGGCACTGGAACTGCCTGACGGTAAGTGCTACGATAGTCGAGTTTGGGCTTGTTTGTTTTGTTGTCTTGAGTACTTACCACTAGACCTGATATCGAGGGTCTGATGATGCAGCCGGAAGAGAGGCACTCGAACTGTCTAACGGAAAGTGATAAAGTAGTCGAGTTTGGGCTTGTTTGTTTTGTTGTCTTAAGTACTTAAAACTGGACCTGATGTCGAGGGTCTGATGATGCAGCCGGAAGAGAGGCACTGGAACTGTCTAAAGGAAAGTGATAAAGTAGTCGAGTTTGGGTTTGTTGGTCATGTTGTCTTGAGTACTTACCACTAGACCTGATGTTGAGTGTCTGATGATGCAGCCGGAAGAGAGGCACTGGAACTGTCTAACAGAAAGTGATAATCTAGTCGAGATTGGGCTTTTTTGTTTTGTTGTCTTGAGTACTTACCACTAGACCTGATATCGAGGGTCTGATGATGCAGCCGGAAAAGAGGCACTGGAACTGTCTAACGGAAAGTGATAAAGTAGTCGAGTTAGGGCTTGTTTGTTTTGTTGTCTTGAGTACTTACCACTGGACCTGATGTCGAGGGTCTGATGATGCAGCGGGAAGAGAGGCACTGGAACTGCCTAACGGAAAGTGATAAAGAAGTCGAGTTTGGGCTTGTTTGTTTTGTTGTCTTGAGTACTTACCACTGGACCTGATGTCGAGGGTCTGATGATGCAGCCGGAAGAGAGGCACTGGAACTGCCTAACGGAAAGTGACAAAGTATTCGAGTTTGGGCTTGTTTGTTTTGTTGTCTTGGGTACTCACCACTAGATCTGATGTCGAGGGTCTGATGATGCAGCCGGAAGAAAGGCACTGGAACTGCCTAACGGAAAGTGATAAAGTAGTCGAGTTTGGGCTTGTTTGTTTTGTTGTCTTGAGTACTTAGCACTAGACCTGATGTCGAGCGTCTGATGATGCAGCCGGAAGAGAGCCACCGGAACTGCCAAACGGACGGAACGGACTACTTTTTCCCTTACCGTTAGGCAGTTCCAGTGGCTCTCTTCCGGCTGCATCATCAGACCCTCAACATCAGGTCCAGTGGTAAGTGCTCAAGATAACAAAACAAACAAGCCAAAACTCGACTACCGTAGCACTTTCCGTTTGGCAGTTCCGGTGGCTCTCTTCCGGCTGCATCATCAGACCCTCGACATCAGGTCCAGTGGTAAGTACTCAAGACAACAAAACAAACAAGCCCAAACTCGACTACTTTATTACTTTCCGTTAGGCAGTTCCAGTGCCTCTCTTCCGGTTGCATCATCAGACCCTCGACATCGGTCCAGTGGTAAGTACTCAAGAGCACAAAACAAACAAGCCCAAACTCGACTACTTTATTACTTTCCGTTAGGCAGTTCCAGTGCCTCTCTTCCGGCTGCATCATCAGACCCTCGACATCAGGTCCAGTGGTAAGTACTCAAGACAACAAAACAAACAAGCCCATACTCGACTACTTTATCACTTTCCGTTAGGCAGTTCCAGTGGCTCACTTCCGGCTGCATCATCAGACCCTCAACATCAGGTCCAGTGATAAGTACTCAATATAACAAATCAAACAAGCCCAAACTCGACTACTTTATCACATTCCGTTAGGCAGTTCGAGTGGCTCACTTCCGGCTGCATCATCAGACCCTCAACATCAGGTCCAGTGATAAGTACTCAATATAACAAAACAAACAAGCCCAAACTCGACTACTTTATTACTTTCCGTTAGGCAGTTCCAGTGCCTCTCTTCCGGCTGCATCATCAGACCCTCGACATCGTTCCAGTGGTAAGTACTCAAGAGAACAAAACAAACAAGCCCAAACTCGACTACTTTATTACTTTCCGTTAGGCAGTTCCAGTGCCTCTCTTCCGGCTGCATCATCAGACCCTCGACATCAGGTCCAGTGGTAAGTACTCAAGACAACGAAACAAACAAGCCCAAACTCGACTACTTTATCACTTTCCGTTTGGCAGTTCCAGTGGCTCTTTCCGGCTGCATCATCAGACCCTCGACATCAGGTCCAGTGGTAAGTACTCAAGACAACAAAACAAACAAGCCCAAACTCGACTACTTTATTACTTTCCGTTAGGCAGTTCCAGTGCCTCTCTTCCGGCTGCATCATCAGACCCTCGACATCGGTCCAGTGGTAAGTACTCAAGAGAACAAAACAAACAAGCCCAAACTCGACTATTACTTTCCGTTAGGCAGTTCCAGTGCCTCTCTTCCGGCTGCATCATCAGACCCTCGACATCAGGTCCAGTGGTAAGTACTCAAGACAACAAAACAAACAAGCCCAAACTCGACTACTTTATCACTTTCCGTTAGGCAGTTCCAGTGACTCTCTTCCGGCTGCATCATCAGACCCTCGAAATCAGGTCCAGTGGTAAGTACTCGAGACAACAAAACAAACAAGCCCAAACTCGACTACTTTATCACTTTCCGTTAGGCAGTTCCAGTGACTCTCTTCCAGCTGCATCACCAGACCCTCGACGTGGCTGTCTTCCGTTCCGGCGGCATCATATAAATTAGCTTCTAATCTAAATATTATAAGAGCACACGCGCCGCGGGGCCCGCGGGTGATGGTATTACCTGACGACAACGCCTTCAAAAGTGACAGCCGTGACATTTTAAACCGGTTTAATAAAGTTCCACGGAACGTTAAAATTCCGTTCTCCTAGAATACTGATAACCGAAATAATTCGTTCTTTCACTAACAGGTATTTTGATAAACCGGTATTATGTAAGAACGAAATCAAACCGGTTTAGGAACAAAATAATACCGGTATTTGGAAACCGGTTCCGATCCCTGGTTTAGTATTTTTGGTGGTATGTATACAATGACAATTTTTTGATGCGATTATAAAATTTCTGGGAACACAATAAATAAATAAAATAGCTTTAACTGCTGGAATAATAGGTATGACTGTTTAGGTGACCCGAGATTGATGATCGATACATTTTTTTGAGTGTTGAGCCTTATTTTAGGTTTCGAAAATTTGGTGATATCAAAAGTTATTTAGGTGATCATTTTATTTGTTCCCGTTATATAAAACCATTAAATATGTAATCAGTTCCTAACAGCTGCAAAATATGTAGGTATACAACATGTAAATCTCCAATAAGCTACTTTATGTTCTTGCTATATGAAACAAACTTGAATAAAATTAACTGACAATTCACGAAAACAGTGCAGACTTGTCAGTGCATATGTTTGTCTCACATTTTGCGATCTACACGTCATAATTGAAAGAAGAACGGTGGTTTGTGTCAAACTGTAAAGATATTTACGTAACAAGAGTTGTAAGCAAAACAATGTACGCTTGAACGTAAAGTTCCAAGTGCCATAATGAAAGTAAACCTATTTATGGCACATTGACAGTAAATCTTATTCTGTAACATGCAATGTAAACCTATTATATCACAATGTGTGTAAATGATTTTATGGAAGACAAATTGTAAACAGAACTTTGGTGCATTAAGTGAAAAGATGAAACTGTCATATACGTTGTAAGCATGTTTTTCGTCATGTAGTGTGTAAACTTATTTAAATGTAAAGATATTTTTGTCACACTCAATTGTAAAGATATTTTTGACCTCGACTGTACCATCTACCTACTGTGACATCTTAAACTTCCCGTGGCAATTTCCCACATTTTAAATTGAATAATGGTAATAAAGTTATTCTTTTCAGAAGTCATAATTTACTATATTTTTTTAGTATGACAATGGGGAAGTTTATACGGGAAGGTTAAGATGCCACAGTAGGTAGATAGTACATGAACAGTATTTTATTGTTTACCTTTATCTATAAAAAATCTTTCTCGGATTGGCGTGTTAACTCGTCAAATTTGAGTACAAATTATAATCACGCCGTACTGAAAGGGTTAAGTGATTTGTACACAAATAATTATTCCAGTCAGGAGACTAATAAAATTAAGTTGTATATATAATATCATTTATTTATTTTTGACTAACTTATTTATGAGTACTATATTAAAAGAAGGATTAAATACGATTACCCATAACTTGATAGCGATTTGTTTAACTTCTTCAATCACTAACTGGTAAACGAATTAGTGAAGTACAATCGTCTACAAAAAGATGTATCCATTTTTTTCACCTTGAAATGGATGCACGTTGTAGATATCTTCCTGATTTCATGTATTGGCCCAGGCTAAGTGTTGTTTTCTCCAACAATTGACATCCATGTTGAAAATACCTCTGTCCTGACTTTTTCTCAGCATGAGGACGTGGCACGATTGTATGCACTATGTACCTGCAAAACATAACATTAAATAATGAGATGAGAGCGTAGGAGGTATGTGTGTATTTTTGAAATTATGTCCCTAATTATCTACTATACCTACTTCAAAGACAACACGAAGAAGAAAGTGGGCTTCATATTCGTTTATCGTATAGCTCACGTAGTTCAATACTCAAACGTTTATATTGCTAAGTAATCAACTGTTTTCGTTGATATTCATTTATGTATGAGCTGCATAACCACCCGGCAAAACAGACTACCTACCTAAATAAATCAATTGATTGGAATATAAATATAACATCGCATCGGTGTAAACAGGGATAGTAAATAATGAATTAAAAAATACTTACTTTACTCGGCGGCGTATCTGATAACTGCTTTTCACAAGAATAATGCAGAAAATCTTATAATTACGATTGTTTTATTTTCAATATGTTGACACGTTATTGACACACGTGTTATTTCAATACATAGATATAGTATATACTCTGTAGTTATAGATGCGGGGCTATGTCTTTCTCATATTATGACGTCAAAATATGGGGATACCATGGTTGCAAAAAATTACCCCAAAAATTTTGTCGGATAGTACTTAGTTACAAGTGATCAAATTCCATAGTGACTAAGTCGCCATTTTGACTCACTAACTAAATTTACACAACATCGTAGGCGATATCGTAAAATAAGTGATCCCGACCGGCCACTATTTTTGTGATAATCTTACCTATTAATACATAGTCACCGGTTATCACCGTTGCATCAAACGGCGATTTCACTGATCCAAATCTATACATTTTGTTCTCGCCGCTCGCCGCTGGTCGCTGGCCTTCCTGCTCGCCGCTTGACTTGCTGGTCATCACGTCACCCAAAGAACCATGCTAAATGTTTAAGTCTCTAGACGATGAAAGTAGTAAGTAATGTAACCAGATAGTGCTTACTATTTCCATGCCCCTTTTTGTCTTTCACTTTCACAGATAAATTATGTAGTTGTTGGAATAAAAGAATAAACTTCAATTTAGAACAGGTAATTTATTTACAATAGTATATTACATTTATAACTTTATTTTTCAATAAATAAACAAATATGTAATAAGCAGTTATAGATTATTTTACCCAATTTAATTTCCTGTTCCCTCAGTCCTCAAATCCACTTTTTCGGGATTTATCCTCTGTTGAAAAACTGAAAAAATCAAATTACTTGAAATTCCCGAAACGTGGGGTAATCTTTAGGGGATTTTTTTATTATTTGTTGGTATCCCGAAATCGAATTATAAACCGACTGAATGGTGGGACATCAATGCTAAGCTGGCTTCTATGGTAGATTTCTACTACGCGATTTGACCGGTTTGTATGTCAAATGTTTGGAGGTTATTTTTTAATTAATTCACATATTTTTCCTATTTCATCTATTGTCTCATGATATAACTAATGATTTAGCTCAGTAATTTGGTTCCGGTGAGATTTTAGAAATAAACACGGGTCCAAAATTCAAAGAAAATGTACTTACGCATGGAATGTAACATCCGCCTTTTTTCGGTCGAAATTGCTTTTACGGCCAAACACTGAACACCCCACCATGTTTGCACTGAACAACCAAACACTACGGATCTGATGATTGGTAAATTATTATTCATTTAAACCAAATTCATCATTAATTTTCCACTTATAAATTGCACTGCAAAATATTGCCACTTTGTTTTGCAATCTTCTTGACACTAATGACAGATTACCTTTACCCGACCATGAAAAAATGTCCGGTCGGTGATAAGGACAAAACATCGCACTTTTTTCTACTTCCTCTCATAGGAATCGCAATAAGGCTATCTTTCTCTTACAAAGCGTGTCAGGCCCTTGTTTCAATATTTAAAAATAACCATGGCAACCATACGATCATAGAGTATTATAAAATCTGTGACCATAGAGTTGAAAATTAAATTTTTACGATAAATTGTAACGTTCCTTTTCACGTTCAGCTTTGATTAATTGTATTGGGAAAGATGAAATAAAAACGAAACCTGCTTGAGACGGATTACACAAAATATGTCGACACCAAATATAATAGGAGGCAGCACTTTCTACGCCAAATTCACGCGAAACTGGTCTTTTCTTTAAGTTTCCTCCCCCTGTCCATCACTCTTGGCCATTAGGTATTTTGAAGTAAACTGTCACCGTATTTAGGGACAATAAGAACTACTTTCCATGAGAATTTATTTGAAATATGATCTTTACGGAAATCGGTCAGTCTGGCTATCCGATATTGGACTTTGGAAACGCTTTTTTAGGGACAATAAGAGCTACTTTCCATGAGAATTTATTTGAAATATGATCTTTATGGAAAATCTTAGGATTGTCTTAAAACAGTTAGAACCTTGGCTTTCTAAGAAGACCAGCTGGGGACCCCTCGTAACATAGCAATCACGATACTAGGAGGGGTCAACTAACCTGGTCATAGAATTTATCGCGAGTTTATACATTTTTCCCCAGTACAAAAGTGCTCAGCGCCGCTAAAGAAGTTTTCACTTCAAAAAACAATTTATAGCACGCTAAAAGCATTGCCCAAGATACCTAAATATTGCTTCAGCGATTATTCTATTCTACCGTCGAAATTAATACCTACGTCCTGTAGCTCTAGTATAAGTTTTTTCGAAACATTAACTAATTCGAACGCGTTTGCGTTTTGTCTCAAAATGTATGAAACGTTATCACCGAGTTTGAAATACGCGCGTTCATCGGTGCAACAAATGTTATACTCGCTGTTTTAGTTTCCACTAGTGACCACCAGAGGCGCTGTTCACGTTTTCATACCACTTTCATACATTTTGAGACAAAACGCAAACGCGTTCGAATTAGTTAATGTTTCGAAAAAACTTATACTAGAGCTACTGTACTTTCCTTCCACTCTCTAGAGTTTTAATACGCAATAGCGGTTGAATTCTAAATACATATATAATTATTACAAAGTCCATTCCAAATAGTAAATCAAAAGGCTATATTTTCATTAAATTATCCCTCAACAACTCTCTGCTAAATGAAAACTTCCCACACGCACGCTTATCAAGTTAGACGTGCAGAACTCATTTCGTTTTAACTTTTAACAAGTGTAAATAAAGTTGAAGTTTGAATGACTCAGTTTTATTTGATCTAAGTTCGAATGTGGATAATAATATAGTTCTTATCTCTTTGCTTGAAAGTTCAGAATAGTTTGACTTTAGTAAAACAGGGAGAGTTTAGGTTTGCTGAAAAGCGAGATTTAATTAGTCTGAGTAGATTATTTTAGATCCTTGAAAAGCATGAGGTCTAATTCGGTCTAAATGAAATTTTCGATTGCTGTTTGTTAATAACCTATGTCTGCGGGCTTTAAAATAGGGTTAACGAACGAATAGACTCATTTAATAAAAACGTTTTTGAGTCTATACACTTCTTTTGGTAGTAGGTAGGTACCGGAAGAAGTCAGGGAGAAATGGTTGCATTTGATATGAAAATGTGCAAATAAGCCGTAAACAGTCGGCCCGACCCAGGTCGGACCTAGCTGAATTTCTTGCGGGGCTTCGGGTTTATCCATAAATCACGCGAGGCTCCGAAGGGGGGAGGCGGTTACGAAAACCTCACCACTGATCACGTTGCCGTTCAACTAATATCACTATGTAGAGCGCAAATCTCAGCATGCCGGTATTGAAACTGCCTGCGTGGACGTATCTGCTGAAGTTTCACCTAGATTTTCTCCAAGCTACTCTCCCACCGCGAATTCTTATCGCTTTAACAGACCCATAAAACAATAGAACCACAGTGAGCTCCAAAAAAAAGTTCGCCTTATGCGGTCGCCGAACTGTTCGATTATTAATAGTTCGACTCGAACTAGTTTCAAACTAGGTACTTCGCCCAACGAATGTCGTCTCCACAATAGGTCGTATCGTACGGCTACTGTGCGGCGACTGTTATGTAGCGACACAAAGTAAATAGCGGCGGCGCGCGTCGGAGCAGAGAGTCCGCTCAGTACAAAGTGCCATTTTCGCCGCACGCACACAGACGTTACATTTACAAGCATTCTCGGTTAGTCTCGGTTGAGCTTAGTCGCGACTGTCGCGTCGCGAGTACTAGTTGTGCGCGCGTTGATCACTTGACGTCCCCGCCGCTACGTAGGTACTTTGTGTCACGTACGTCAAAATGAATAACCGATGTTATCTCAGTTGCAGTGAGTCGGGCAAGTTTAGGTATGTATTTTCAAGAACGGCGGAACGGGCCTTCTGTATATTTTTTATTTTGTGGTAGCGACGACGTAGCTAACGTGAATAGAGGTTCGGCAACGCGCTTGTAATTCCTATAGAGTCTGCTAAGATCTCGCTAAAATACAGAGGAAACAAATGTCGAGAACATTTATAGTTAGTTATAAGTTGGGGTATTATTTTCTGACCGATATTTTATAAAACTTTAATTGGATATTCAATCTTATGTCTTTCCACATAAAGTCGGTTTTAATTTATTCGGCCGACTCAAACAATTTTAAATATGCCGTTAGTTCGATAATACCCAAGCCCAACGGCGCTTCGAAGAAAATTCCGAATTCGTAACTGGAACATTAACTATATACCAAACAAAAAGACGATCTACAAAGCAATAACTATCTTATTACTGCTCACTAAGAGCTACTAAGGTTAAGCAAATGAAGTGCTTAGATACTTTACAGAAATAACTGCCTTATTCTCGGCCATTTAGAGCTATAAATAACCAAGCAAATACAGTTTAAAGAGCAATGGAAGTTGAAAACTCTGGATTGGACGTCTTAATTGCTGCATTTATTATAGTTTCCGTTAAAACTGATGCGATAGGGTCCTCTATTGATCCTGTTTAGAGTTTAGAGTTAAGTATTAGCTTTGCTAGAGATATAATGGAAAATTGCAAAATGATGGAAGGTTGCAAACATACAACATACCATACGTAATCTCACGTGGAATTTGATTTCAATAGCACCATTAGCAATTAAGGTCTGGGATCCTAAGAAACGCACGAGTGCCGACCAGTCTTCACACTTCTGTTGTTTTCAACATCTTTCTTCTATGGACGATCGCAGCCCCCAACTGCAACCGCCTACAACTCCGAGGACCCTCTTTTAGTCGCCTTGTATGACAGGCAGGAGATACCGATATAAATACACAATCCTAGAGAACACAAGAAAACGTTACGCGTTCTTTTGTGGCGGAAAAGAGAAAAACTAACACCAACTTGGAAAAACTTTAGCCATATTATGAAAATGAGGGGTGTATCACGATTCACGAAGTCGAGCGATAAATTTCGAGGGTAGTCAATTATTTACGCGGAGTCAGCATCAATTTTAATTTGGGCCGCGGAACCTAACGTATATTTACGGGCATTGTTTTCGATTCTGAAATCAGAGAAAAAACTTTATGGGATAGGGGATATTTCCGCATCTCTTATAGCTATTATATTTCTAAATAATACAAATTGTTAATTATAATTAAGAAAACAAATAAAATACTACTTTTTTTTCTTTTTTAACTAAGATTTTTTTTATGTAAGTTGTGGTTGATATAAGTTTGTATCTATCTATATTCCAGATAACTCTAAAACCGTCAAGCGGCGACGGCCTGGTCCTGTACAACTCTGAGCACGCGAGCGGAGACGGCGATTTCTTCTCTCTGCATCTGCGGGACTATTACGTGGAGTTCGCTTTCGACCTCGGCTCGGGCATCGCACTAGTCAGGTGAGTACGCGAGCATGTGAGCGCGTTAATTTCGTGAAGGTTCAAAGGTGTCTTGCAGTGCCAAGAGTTCGTAGATAATATCTGCTTACCATCTTTCACAGCTTGTTTTTGTTTGCCAACGTCGTTGTATGTATATTTTTTTAATATTCCAGATCTGCGTACCCCCTGGCGCCCAACAGCTGGCACCGAGTGTCCGTCAGCCGCTCCGGGCGCCGCGCGTCGCTCCGTGTTCGCGCTACGTCCCCCCGTGACGTCACTGACGCCACCAGGTAAAACATAGATTTCTAACCGAAAAACTTACGCAGATTCTTCTGATACTATAAATTGTCCATTCTTAGTAGTGAGGCGTGCACACAAACACGTCACGTCCTGTCAGGCCATCCATCTCCTAGTTTGCCACCTATAACGTAAAAAAAACCGACCACGTACGTGTCGGGCCACGGTTACTTACGTAGTTGTCGACCCGTTACATTATGTGGACTAAAAAGTTTGCAAACTTATATTTACTATGTTTTTGACAGAATTAACAACATTATCTAAGGTATCAAAGAAAATTGTACGAAAGTTTGCTTTTGCAAAGTACATTTCTTAAGTCTACTTAGCATGTTCTTTAGGAAACAGAGTTGGCAATAATTTCGAACCGTGAGATATTTGAGAAAACAGTACAGTTCCTAAATTGAATAAAGCAAAGGAAATACAATTTTTTATGAGTTAATGAATGGTCTAAATTATATTGAAACCGATTGTAGACACTTTCCGATGCAACTGCATTATATGAGGATAAGGATGATGATGATGAAGTATCACGTCACGTGTATATATTGATACGAAGCTTGTAGGAAAATATTACTAAAATAATGACGATGACGCTACAATTAACAATTTTCTTTATTGAAAAAGCATCCTTTTTTCGTCTTTTTTGCTCTTGGCCGTGTATTGAATGTACTACATAGTAATTAATAGTACATTACTTAACAAGGGCGGTAAAACAAAGAATGTCTCAGATCGCAGGTATTTTACGCCCGAGCCGAAGGCAAGGGCGATAAATATGCGATCTGAGGCTTTCTTTATTATCGCCCGTGGTAAGTACAAAATTTTACTTCACCCCCTGGCCAGGAAGTGGGTTTTTTCGCGCGCGGAGCGTGCGATAATGGCCACTTTATGGCCAGGTGTGACATAAAATAACTTAAATTCATAGAGTATTGTCGGTTCCAGGTCGGTGATGTCCCGCGGCTCGGCGCGGCGGTTGGCGCTCCGGCAGCCGCTGCTGCTGGGCGGAGCGCCTCACCCGCTGCCCGCGCGGCTCGCGCTCCACGCCAGCTTCAGCGGCTGCGTAGGACAGGTCGGTCATTCATTCAGTATTCGTTCATTCGATCAACAATTCATTCGCTTTTCATTCGCTCATTCGTTTAGTTATTTATTTATTTTTGTTTACTCATTCGTTTAGTTATTCATTTCTATTCATTCACTCATTTGACTAGTCTATTTATTCATTGTTTTTATTGACTCATTTATTGCTCCATTTATTTTTTAAATTTATACAATGACAAACATGTTTAAACTTTCTTCCACGTTAAATTAAGATCAGTTGTAACTTTCCATTTCCATTTGGGCTATAAAAAACAACATTTTTGCGAGACTTTATAGTCCCATAACTTTGTGTTTTTGATATTATTCTGTCTAATTTACTATTTATTGTGATAATTTGATGCACACAAACTATGTTATAAATTGTAACAGGAGGCATCTACCCAATTCGTTCACAATTTCATTCGTCCTGTTATTCATTACTTTTCATTCACTCATTCGTTTAGCTATTTATTTATTTTTGGTTTACTCATTCGTTCATTGTTTTTATTCACTCATTGTTTGCTCAATTTATTTTTTAATTTCCACAAGACCAACATATTTAAGCTTCCTTCCACGTTAAATCAGTTTAAACAAGCGTGCCAGTAGGGTTAGCGGGCCAACCATAAAAAAGAAATTTAAAATTATACAACGATCTTTTTCTAACATTTTGTAGAATAGTGTTACCTTTTTAAATAACATGTTAAATATTATTGCAATAGTTTCATCCGAACGATTCAGGTCTTTTATATAATTAACTATTTAATTTGGTAGAAAACAGAACATGAGACCGATATGATAAATGTATTCCGAATGATGAATTGACACAATGATACAAACAAGACAACAGCAGAGACCCTCTAGAGTAACGCATGATGTTGCAATACTCAATTAGTCTTTTAAGGTTGGCCAACATCAGTGCCTAAAGTAGGTAATATTCTAACAAGTTCTTCCATTCACTCACGTGAACGAATGTCCTACAGCTGGTAATAAACGACGAGGAGCTGTCGGTGGTAGCGGCGGCGCTCGGCGGCGTCAACGTCGACAACTGCGACGACAACAACGCGACCTGCGCGTGAGTGCTTTTCATAACTACGATACTTAACTACTACGGGCATCGCGAGTATGTTTATAAAGAAAATACCTGTTTTTATTTATAAATTGTAAAACCTTTCAAAATTTGTTTACCAAGTTAGTTTGTGTTTAAAATAGCTACCTAATAGGCAATTGTATTTCCATGATCTGATAAAATTCTTTTATATTTTAATAAAGTATAGTCTAACGGCGTTTATTAATTTTAAACGTTTGCCAAGCCTATTTTAAAATGCCTTTACAATTCGTTTGTCTCTATCTGTCACATAGACAATTGCGTTTGTAAGGGACAAAACATATTTAGTTAACAAGGTGTTGAATTTTTTTTTTTAATAATTAATTTATATATTACCTGTATATTTATTATATTTCAGTGAAAATCTCTGCAAGGAAACAATCACACACATACCCTACCCAAAAAATATCTCAGAAAACGAGATCCACCATTCCATAGTACCAAAAAAAGGGCCCAAAGCAAAGTTTCACAAAATTAAGCCCAAAAAGCACATACCGCACCTACATAAAGAGTTAAAGAAGAAATTCTATAAAAAACACATGTATACTAGAGAGAGAAGTAATGATGTGATCACTGGAGAGCCTGCATATGACGGACAGACATACATGCAGGTGAAATACTTAGATGCGAATGAGATAAATTGGGTTGATACTAACACGTATCCCAGCTTCAGCGGGAAGGATAGCTTCATTCATATTGACGATGAAGAAACTATGAAGAGGTGAGTTCTATTTGCATGTTTAAACCATAAAATTAATAAAAGACCAATTTTTTTGTTATTCTGTATTTAATATTTAAATAAATGAACATGCATCAATAATATCATACAAAATTGCCTATATATGAATAAAATCATATCTGTAATTTGTTGACCCACAAGGCCTCTGTTTCTATAAGAAAAAATATGATGACCTGGTTAGTAAAAATCTCATATTGGACAGGCGTGCCCTTTTTATTGATGATGGAAAAAATCCACAAATCCAACCGAGGCAAGCAATCCGTTGCAAGACTTGCAAGTAGAAACATTGATGTGTACTCATATCGTTGTAATTATTAGGAGGTTTCATATATTAACTGCATCACCCACCTACTATCAATCGTTATGATTAGACTTGATTTCCGCTACGCTAAGGTTGTCTGGAAGATATCGCTCTTTATCGACAAGACCGCCTATTGTTTGCCTCTACTTATTGTGATTTTGTACTGTACTGTGTCCTTTGACTGTGTGCAATAAAGAGTATTGTATTGTACTTGTACTCGTAGACTGCTGAGCTACACGCTGGACATCAACATCAGGTTCCGGTCGGAGGCGGCGCGCGGGCTGCTGGTGTGGGCGGGCCGCGCCCGCGCCGCGCGCCCGCCCGACGACTTCCTCTCGCTCGCCATCGAGGACTCCGTACTGGTGCTCAGGTCAGTGCCACTACGTAACTATGTAGACTGCTGAGCTACATCACAGAATAGTATAATAGTATTACATACAGAACGGACACGAACCCCCCGCACCGGGGTGAGTTACCTCGTCCCTGAGAGACCTGCCTGGTATCGATCGGGTGCCGGCGCGCCTCGCGATTTGTCCGCGCCACGCGCTACGCACCCTGGCAAACAATTGACGCGTGTACTGACAGCGCACGCACACATACTTACCCTCAGCGCTTACGTTCCTTCGCGTGTCACAGGTGTGGCAACATGCTACATCAACATCCGGTTCCGGTCGGAGAAAAACAGTAGACTGGGCAATTCATCGAATGTGGGACAAATTTTGAAATAATGGCGTGTGGTTTGGAAAATCTTATCGGCCTCATTAGTAATAAATTGATGATAGTGAGTGTCGTCTATGAACTACAAAATATACAAGAAATAACAGCGACAATCAAGCGAGCCTAAACCTATATCAATGTAGAATGCTATGGCTTGTGGTTTTATCATGATTGATCAAATCTAACAAATTATACTCTGTTTTTATTACAGGTACGACCTGGGCAGCGGTGAGGTGGTAATCATCGCGAACCACACGAAGGTCGACGATGGTCTCTGGCACCGCGCGCGGGCAACTAGGTACTTTACAATATTAATTATCTATTTTCCCTTGCTTCTTACTCCAAAATTAGAGGCACAAGCAAAGGTCTGTCTCACGAAAGTTTAAATTCAAGCACAAGCAAATGCTTAAAACGTTGCACAATACCCGCGTCGAAAATTAATTTGTTTTATAGCTAAACCTTTTGTCAATACTTATTTATGTTATCATTTCAATTAATACCTACTTCAATTTCTTTCCAATAATTAGCTTTTATGACCTAATTATTTTATTTTTTTCTTTCCAGAAATAGACAAGCAGGTGTCTTAGAGGTGGACGGTCTGGGTTCTGTCGGAAAAATATCGCCTGGCAAGCTTAAACAGCTTAACACTGAGAACGGACTGTATATAGGTAAGATCAAATTATTTACCCAGTCGACTTTGATTTCTCGTTTTAATTAGTTACTAATTATTTAATATGATAATGAGCTTTGTTAATAATCGAACTTCGGAGAGTTACAACTACAGAGACATTATAATTATTATACCATAACATTCGTATACTTACCACGCGTTCATGCATCTAAATATCGCTCGTTTTCGTAAAGTGGAAATTGTATAAGGTTGAAAACTGCACTTACGATATAAAATTGATTTTGTTTTGTAATTATATTTATCATATTTCGCTCAGGTGGTCTGCCATCAATAGAAATGAACTCCATGGGAAAATACAAGAGTGGTCTCGTGGGCTGCGTCTCCCAGATATCACTGAGCGGTGACTTCGACATCCCACTGTCACTGTCCAAGCTCCCCCACACAATCACCAACAACGTCGGCCGCTGCGCGCCATAACACCGCCCCTAACTGTCACAATCCATTCATTCATTCGAATGAACCGATGAATGAATGAATTCGTGAATCAATCGGAATAAAACCATTCGTTCACAAATAAACTAATTCGTAAATCAATGGAGTGCATAGATTTATTTAATGTTGGAGTGTATTCATTCAAATATTAAATGGGTTTGTTTTATTGTAAAGTGAAATGGTTCGTTTGATAAGAGAGAGCTGTCATGTCAAGTTAGAAGCCTTGAAATAATTACAAAATTACAATATAATTTATAAAATGATTATCAATTGCACTAAATGAACTATTTCACTTCGTCAATCGATACGATAGTATATGTGTATTTAGTTTTATGCATAATTTGATCAGGATACCGACTAATTGCAAATTTAATTTTAAAACCGTTAAAGAATGACCAATTCACTTAATAATAAACTCCGTACATATCAATGTAAAGATATAAATTTGGAGGCAATAAGAACAATATCGAAACTTCAATTTTTATATTTATTGCTATTACTATAGTGAAACGTCAGTTTTGACATGAGTGGATATTAATGAATAATAAAATAGTCAATTTAGAATAAGTAACTGAATACTGATGTACGGAATAACATGTCCTTCCACGGTATACTTTCGACATATAACTTTTTTCTTTTTCATTCTTAATTGTTTTTTCTCCCACTAAAATGGGGTAACTTTTCAAAGTGCTTTACTATCTAGTAGATATTTAAAAAAACTATTTGTAATGTTAAACTAAATAAAATTCTAGTCGTACGAGTGGTTTGCACGCATTCCTTTAGTTTCTTTTACACATTTTATAAAATTCGGTTCTAGCCAATCATAAAAATTTGTTACGATGTGAGTGTATTTTATAAATAGATAAATAAGTATACATAGCGTTTGTATATCGGAAAATTTTCATATGGGCATGGTTTTAGAGGATTTATGTAGAACGGAACCATAGCGTTTGAGAAATGATAAATAAATACTTAAGAAAACTTGGGAATGTTACCATAAAGGGCGTTGCAATCGCCTGTTTTGTAAAAAAAAAACACCCAGCGCCATTTATACTGGTGCTTCTAAAGCAACTAAAGTGACAGTTTCCCGCTGCTTTTTTCGATTGGCGATCGTGTTTTGTTCGCGACACCACTTTTTGCTTTGATTCCGTTGGCCCATATAGCACCGCTCTAGTCCTAGTATAGCATAATATATTAGTAGTATAAATTTAAATGCGCTTTATAACATCAAAACCTTTAATTATCAATTGTGTTTTGACGCAAGCGAACCCTTGACTCAAGGCACCTTTAAATAAATAACATTACTTTTTTTCTATTTCGGATGACAATATTAAAATCAAATTGCTCTTTTACATTAACTAATACTTCTTTCAATATTAAGTCGAGTCAATCTACAAATTTATTCAGACTTAGTTATCATCGTTAGTGCGCCAGAGTCTTTTAGGCCGCCATAATTAACCACGTGTGGCTTGGGAATTTTCGGTGCATTGCATACCGTGGTTCTAGAATCCATGGAGTCGTCATATGTTAAAATAAAATTTTCGAAGACAAAAGCCTACAATATCGTCCTATTACTGCAAATACCGGTTAAGTGAGTTTAAGTCGAAAATTAGTTTTTTAGACCATTAGAATTATTTTTTCAAGCTCTACAAACTGGTAAAACCCATTTTTTGATACGACCCTTCGTTCCGAAGATAGCTTATAGCATAAACCGGCTTAATGATGATTTTTTAGCATTATGTACTGGAAGAATGACATATGTCTATGATAACACAAACATTTATAATTTCTCCTCCAAGTAAAAACTGCTATCGCGTTTTAACGTATTTTTGCATACTTATTTAATGAAATTATAGTATTTTTTTGTTCTGAAAGTAAATACTAAGTATACTTATTTGGTATTTGCGTAGAAGATTATCTAGTAAAATTATTTACTTTAAGTCAAGCTAAATATATTAAACATGTTTATAGTGTTTTTCCTGAAAATCGTCTTATTCGTCAAACTGCAATATTGTACAGCCAAAAACCTATATATAGACTTACTAGGTTTTGTATGAAACTATATTCCAGTTTTAACGAGTAGCTGTACAGGTAGAACCATCAAAGTGCGTTTACCAGAGGTTTTTGCATGAAACTTTATTCCAGTCTTACCGTGTATCTGTACAGGCAAAACCAGCTAAGTGCGCTTATCTGCTTCACACTGTAGCTAACTTCACTCAGTTGCGACTGACGCGCCAATACAACGGTTGAGTTTTGCAATTTGGTCTTTGATTAATTGTTTACCAGCTCAAATTAATGCTAATGTTTGTTCTAAAATGAGTGCTAGGAGCAGAAGACTGGTTAGAATGGCCACGGGGAAGGATGCAGTAAGTACTACAAATTTTAATAAAGAATGTACTTGAATAGTTCTGCAAAGGGAGTAGATACATTTATTTCGGGTATTTGAGTAGGTAGATTAATATAAGGTCAAAAGGTCATAACGCGATCGCTCCGTGCCGGCCGGTTGAAAATGTAAGTACTTACCTAACTAGAGATTTTAATAAAAAATATGCTAGAACAGTTCTGCATAGAGAGTAGATACTTTTATTTCGGGTATTTGAGTAGATAGATTAATACAAGGTCAAAAGGTAATAACGCGAACGCCCCGTGCCGTAGTAAACAAGCTCTAGCTCCATGCCGGCCGGTTGAAAGTGTAAGTTGTTTACAGTGTCTGAGTCATCATCATCATCATCATATCAGCCGAAAGACGTCCACTGCTGGACATAGGCCTCCCCCAAAGAGTGCGACAATGACCGGTCTTGCGCCACCCGTATCCAGCGGACTCCCGCGACCTTTAGGTAGGTTTAGAGGAGGTCATCAGTCCACCTTGTGGGGGGTCTACGGTCTACCCACGCTGCGCCTTCCGGTCCGTGGTCGCCACTCGAGAACCTTTCGGCCCCAACGGGCATCGGTTTTTCTTCATAGGTTCTACGGCAAGTCGACATCCAACGTGCCTATTTTGCGTGAAAAAGGGGTAGCACTACACTAACCACCCTAGTTCCTGTATGAAACCTATTAGTGTCTTTATATTGTTTACTGCTTCCTGCAGTGTGTTCGGATTTCCTATGTGTTTCTTCCTGTATACTTCTACCTGCTTACAGTCTAGTGGAATGTGTCTAGCAGTCTCTTCTGCCCCCATGCCTGCTCTGCACAAGGGACTGTCGGTGATTCCCAAGTTGTAGAGATGTTTGTTTAGTGTGTTGTGTCCTGTTATGATGCCTACTACTTTACGTAGTTGGGTTGGTTTCTGTGTGTTCTCAGTAGTCTGGTTGTGAGTTTGGGATTTTGTTTTAATATTATTTATTTTGTCTAAAGATAAAGATAAAGATATTTTTATTGTCAGAAACTGTGTACAATTAGGTCTGCCTGCATGTGTCTCGTGTCTGTGTCTAGGTCTTCCCAATGCCTTTGATGCAGGTGTTTTATGTATCGATTTAGTTCATTCTGTATGTATTTTTGTGGCAGGGGCACAATTGGCTCTGGCCCGTATGCCGGTGTTTCTGAGCCTTTCCTGGCTAGTTCATCCGCTGCATCGTTTCCTCTCGAGCCGCTGTGTCCCTTTACCCATTGTCTTTACAATAACCTAACCTAACCTAACCTGAGGTAACTTTTTACCTTGTTCTTGTCTCCGCATACCTCTGCGAGTGTTTGGTGACATTCGTATATTAGGTTAGGCCTGACGTGAAGTTGTCGCTGCTCAGAGCCTGAAGCACTGATTTGCTGTCAAAGAGTATTCGTAAGTTTGTCTTTGATTTTTCACCTCTTTTGTAACCTTTTTAATGAATGAATAACTATTAATAAAGTGATTAAATTTTAGTTTATTAATTTCAAACACGAACAAATTATTAATTGCAGGCTATTACATGAATCCTTTACTTCTAAAAACTACTTTTTTAGTCATCACACGGTAATCAGTAATATTTAGTGAAAATATTTAGACTTAAGTGAGAATTTCCAATATTTTGTACATGTAAAACCGCTTATACTTGGATCAAATTTTAGTAAAGTCGAAAAAACTCGAAATCTAAGAGGTATTTACTGTTAGTTTGTGGTTTTTAAGTAAATTATATGTAAGTTAAAGCTAAATAGATAGATGTATAGCCATCAAATGCTTTTCTGAAGGATTTATACAAAAGTGTGTTTGTACAGGAAAAACCGATTAAGTACGCGGCTCTTTCGCTTGAATTGTATTTTTAACGTCAATAACATACAGCCTGGATCCTTTGCATGACAATGTAGTAAACTAGATAAAATTACACTTAGGAGTATACCAGTGCAGTGTAATTTTGTTTATTATTTTATATAGAAAAGAACATCCAAACATTCAAATGGCTTTATCTCAAAACGCGTTTTTTAGACTTAACCGGTATTTGCAGTAATAGGACGATATATTAGATGTTCTGGTGTTATGATAGAATTCACGCGCACGCGACTTAGGAGTTGTGAGCGTCTATAGGCTGCGTTGTCCGCTTACCATCAGGTGGACCGTACGCTTGTTTGCCACAGTCATTGTATAAAAAAAAATAGAATTCGATATAAAAAGAGTGCCATGTTGGTTTGCGTAAAAACAGAATTGAAGAGCGATCTATTTTTACCCTACCCTTTGACGGGAGTTTTCCACGAATAGGTTCAGTCAATTATATATTTCACAGGGTGTGAAAAATTATTTACAAATACATATCTTTAATTATGGTCTCTTTATTATTATTTTGTTATCGTACAAATCTATATGTACTCGTGCTTTTATTTGGTGTATGACTGCACAATAATTTGATTGCATATCCTTGATGTTTCTACGATATTTTTAAAGTATTTGCTTTGTATATGGAAAATTTTAACTTTTTTTAAATAATAGCGTGTGAAATCTGTGTATTACTTTGTAGTAAAAAAACTAAAAAAAACGCAAATATTAGCTTTCATATAACGACAAATTTTCAGGACTTTCCCTAACAATATACATACCGACTGCTTTTACCAATTTTTTTGTACGTGTACGGAAATGTATTGTTAATTTTAACTTAAACTATAAAGTAGTCCTACTTGTGACATATTACAAATAGCTTGTTTAGCGTTAGTTTTGTATGTGAGACCTGTCCGATGTATTATATGCCGTTATTTGTACAAAATTATATCAATAAAATAAAATAAAAATATCTTTTTTTTTCAATACTCAGATTATGTCCCAATTTAGCCAATTTCAACAATGCTTTGTTCCTGATATGATTTTATTACTATTCATAGCTTTCATGACAGATATTATCATTTTTTTTAATACAAAACAAATCTTCCAATACAAATCTTCTTTTACATTAATATTTGTGACATATTTTTAAAGTTTACATACATACCTACATACAAATATTCTATATTTCTCACCAAAAAAATGTATACAAAAGAAAATAAGATAAAAATTTAAACATGATGGTGGATATATCAGGCAAATGATAATACACGGGAACATTTTCTTCATTTTACGCACAAGTATACACTTGTAAAAATATTAAGTAATTCCACATTCCAATCAAATGTATCATTCAAAACAAAGCTTGTGGGTGGATATTCATTCACTTATTCATCATTCATTTGTCACCTCCCGGTTGACGCCGACCGGCCCGCAAGAGCCGCAAACGGCGACGCATTCCGTTCACTCAGTTGAACTACCTCACTCAACGTAGCTGGACGTTCGCTGCGTTTAAATAAATTTCTATTCGAAATTCAAACTATTGAAACATCATAATAGTGTTGGTGTATCATTATTGAAAACCGTAAAATAAAGAGAACTAGTTTGGAGTTTTCGAATTTTAACGCCAGAATTCTGTTTGGAATCTTATTGGTTGCGATTTTTTACTGGAACTTAAACAAAAAGTGCGGTGCGGTATTCAGTGATCCGTGTGAAACCTGTGGCATTTTGTGTGATATCAACTATTTGGTTCACGAAGTGTTTTGAAACTAACTGTTTAGTATTTGGTGACTTACCACGCTTGAATACTAAGGAGCAGCGTCGCTCGACCGGTTTTTCGTAAGTATCTTTCCACACACACAGAAAGTAAAAGTTTGAAATGTTTTGAGCGAACACGCTAAAAAGCGTGAACCCTTATAGTATGTTTGCTGTTAATTACAATAAAAATACCATTTCGTTGTGTACTTATAGTATTAAAATTATTTTAATTGTTGTAATAAAACAGTAGCCGCGGTAAATTACTTAAATAGTAAGCCGGAATTTTAATTGTTTTTTCTAGCAACCTTCACAAAGATTTAGTGCGCGACGTTTGAATGAATGATAATTTATGAATGAATGATTTTGAAAGCGGTTTGAGGTCAATTAAATTTATTGACATTTGAAGGTTTTCGACATACCTACAAGGTTACCTAAAATAATGTTTGTTCAGCCTTTTAAATGTGTAATTGTGTACACGGTCATGGTATACGTACATTGATTTTAACAACTTGAAAAACTAAACTATTTAGGTAAAAATATTTTTCGAGCAATATTTTAATTACTATTAGGTAGGTCTTATTACTTAACAAATACAATTGCGGACAAAGGATGCGGCCGGTATAATTAAGTTACCAATCCCAGCGTCAAGATTACTAGTGGTGAGTAGTGAGGCGAGGTGAAACAAGTTATGAATAACGACTGAGCACTCAACAAAAGCTAGACATACCTATAGGTTAGTTACTTACCACTGGTGGCGTGTTCAAATCGCGATAAATGCATTGAGCAAGCATTTCTTACCATAATTAACGTTTTGAACGGCACGGAAAGTGATTAACCAATTTAACCTATTGACTGCCACGCACGTCGAGAAAAAATCGCGAGTAAATATTACAATTATGAGGAATCAGAAACACGGGTGGAGTGGAATTAATGTAAGTATAGTGTATAAATATAATAGCATATTATTTAATAAAGACATTGTATGACATTTTAAGTGTTTACAAAAAAAGGAAGCGTGCTGGGCCCATAACCTATTATGATTTTTAGGAATCAGCAGCACGGGCGCAGTGGGATTAATGCAAATATCGTGTAGAAATATAATAACATATTATTTAATAAACATTGTATGACATAAGTGTTTACAAAAAGACGACAGATTGAGACAGTACTGATAGTCAATAATTCAAAATATGAATACCTAGTATCTAAGTAGATGGCCAGCGTTATAGGTACTCCAACAGTAGGTATCTAACCTAACCTAAATAATTATCTTAATTCATGAAAACTGCATGCAGTGTAAAGGTTTTTTTAATTTCCTGTAACTGACCATAGGAATAATTAACATTAATTAGGTATAGTGTCTCGTGAACATTAACACTGTTAGTGCCAAAAACCCGCTATGTAAGGCTATTATGTCTTTTGGTAAAGGCCCTAGGTATATTTAGCGGGAAAACATCCGAGTCCTTAGGTACAAAAATGTAACTTCAACGGGATTCAATGGTCGCTTTTATACTTTATCGTGGTTCACGTCCGCGGTAAACTCTATGGTTTCAAGTAAGGCGACTTCCTGATTTGTCGGTGCGGAGGCAGTACGATATGAGAAAAGTGTCAAATGTCAGTGTCAGCTGTCAGTCGACGCGATACCGTTTTTTACTACGCCCCTACATTTAAATGAGTGCTTCCTGACTGGCGCGGGATGCGCGGTAGCGGGATGATGCGAAGGTGGTACTGCTCCGTTTCTGCGCATGATATTACTACTGCGCAAACGTAATACTGACAGTATTATGTCAAGTGAGAATCTTTGCGACGTCAGTAAAATTACAGCAAAGAAGAAAATGTCACATATCGATCCCGCCCCGCCAAGTCAGGAAGTCGCCTAAGTAGGTAGATGATAGACTATAGAGTATAGACTAGTTATGAATTAAACCATAGAGTTTACCTTTGACGTGAACGTGAAAAGCGACCAATCCCTCCCCAATCTAAATGCTGGATCCACCAATGTTCAAAACTGTTTACGAGCCATTTTATATAGAATACCTATAATTATTTTGAGTTGGATGTTAGTATACTACAATACAATTCAGTATTCAGTCTGTGCTCAAGGAACTTTAATTCAATCACTCGTTTTAAGGCGCTACACTGAGAAATTTGGAGACTTTGAAACGCTGTCCTGTCCAGACTAGCAAACAGTAGGGGCTGATTTTCAGATATATGATTCTTGACTATATGATTGTGGTACTGACAATAGCGAAACATGATTGCTTAAAATTTTCTCGATAGAAAAAAAAACCAAAGTTGAGTCTATATTTTCCTTTTTTTCCTCAGCCTACTAAAACAACGCATTATTAAAAGACACGATTAAGTTAATATGATGGTATTTTACCTCATCTAGGTACTAACAAGAGGAAATTTAATAAACCTGCACACAGTCAGATATTTAACGAGATTTGTCTAAAAAGCCATTCTTGGAGAGGGTTGCATCCCGTTTTGTCGTGAGCGAAAAACAAAGGGTGTCTCTTTCAATCGATATATAGCCTTAACACAAAATATGAACTATTGTTGTTTACGTGCTCCAATAGGCACAAATCAGCAAAAACAAAACAATAACGACTGGTCTAGCGATAGCGACCGCTGACGAGAGCGCGTTCGTGCGGTAAATGTTTGGTTAGTCGCGAAGGCCGGGGAGGCCGAATGCCGAATACAAAGTAGGGTTGACACTCTTCACTTCCTCCTCAGATTCGGTTGAAACCGCTCAACCAATCTCACTGGAGCGCAAACTCTTGTGTTTAAGCCGGCGTGGTCGTGTCGGAGGTTTCCCGTGAATTTTCCGCAGACCACTCTCCAACCGCCGTGGCCGTTGGGGCCGAAAGGTTCTCGAGTGGCGATCACGGACCGGAAGGCGCAGCGTGGGTAGACCCCCCACAAGGTGGACTGATGACCTGGTAAAGGTCGCGGGAGTCCGCTGGATGCGGGTGGCGCAAGACCGGTCATTGTGGCACTCTTTGGGGGAGGCCTATGTCCAGCAGTGTACGTCTTTCGGCTGATATGATGATGATGATGATGATGATGATGATGATGATGATGATGATGATGATGATGATGATGACTCTCCAACCGCGCACTCCTATCGCTTTATTGCGCCCGGCCTACAAAGCGACATGCAGTCAGTCAGGTTCAACAAAACTTCACTTTTTAGGGTTCCGTAGTAAACAAGGAACCCTAATAGTTTCGCCATGTCCGTCCGTCCGTCCGTCTGTCCCCCGTTTTTCTCAGTAACCGTTAGTACTAGAAAGCTGTCATTTGGCATGAGTATACATATCGATGACGCCAACAAAACGGTAGAATAAAATCTTTAAATAATTTTTTTTTAAGGGTACCTCCCCTACATGTAAACTGGTGGTGCATTTTATTTTCCTTCCAAACCCTATCGTGTGGGGTATCGTTGGATAGCTCTCAGCTTTTTTGATTAAAGTATTGGTTGGCGTGATAATAAGCTTTGAAGTGATAATTTTTGTTATGGTCAAGTGTCCCCCCCTCCTGCCAGCTAAACGGTGGCTACTAGGCATGTGAAAAAAATCATGGTAATAGTATATACGATGAATTTGAAAGGAAAACTATCACAGCTAAGTAGACAATACTATATAGTTAACGAGTAATAGTCGAACTTCAGAAACGTACTTTGCAAAAGCAAACTTTCGTACAATTTCCATTGATACCATAGATAATGTTGTTAATTCTGTCAAAAACATAGTAAATATAAGTTTGAGTACTTTTTAGTTCACATAATGTAACGGGTAGACGACTACGGAACCCTACCTTGCGCGTGGCCCGTGGTTTATTTGGGACATACACGAATGTAGGATCCCTTCTTTATTTATAGTTTAAATTAGTTATTGTGTAATGTTTAAATAACTTTAAATTTTAAATGTACTGGACGAAACATAAAATTTTACAATAGGGCTTAATGCCAAATGGCGTTCTCTATAGGTATATTTATTCTTCCATCTGGACATTTCCGAAGTTAAGGACTACAAAGCCTTATGTTTATTGGACTCGTAATCCGCATAACATACGACTAAATGGAGTCTGACTTTCTATAAATATATGTAATAAAATCATAAGAATTTAGCTAATAAATTCATCCAATGTTTTCTCTGTTTTTGTAGATATATTGTATTACTGTGTACTTATACTATACCCAAGTGAATTATCTCCTATTTTCCTTCTAATTATTGCTGTGTACCTACTCTAATTATTAATGTTATGTTCATAAACAGTTAACTATTAACCACAGGAGGGACGACTTTTGTTTTTTCAACGATGCTTGGCCCATTACTCTTCGTTAGCATTCCACAGATTTTTAAGACGCCTGACATTTGACAGCCCTAACTCTCGAAACGATTAGACATGTCAATGACACAGTTTTCGGCTGAACAATGCCGCAAGTGCAATGACAATGTACTGCTGCGCATTTCGTGCAACCTAAATGACACATTATCTTTACGATGTGGTCACGGTATTTGAGCTCGACAGCTATATGGTATACGGACACTATTGAGAGTGTGTGAGACATACGTCAAGAGTCATGGGCTCAGATACAACGTGGCGAAAAGCCAATATATGGTTTTTGAGGTCGGACGAAACCGAACAGTAGAGGTGCCACGGATCGATCTTGACGGGATACGCCTAGACAGGGTCGATGCTTTTAAATATCTAGGCCATTTAGTTACGTGGGATCTCAAGGACGATACCGACATAGAAAGAGAACGGAGGGCTCTGTCGGTCAGAGCAAACATGATCGCCCGCAAGTTTGGGCGCTGTTCGAGGGAGGTGAAGATAACCTTGTTTAGAGCTTACTGCACCTCCCTCTATACGTGCAGCTTGTGGCTGCGGTACACGCAACGGGCCTACACACAGTGGTGCCGCGCTCTAAGAAGAGCGGTCATAGGGGTTTCGCGCACCTAAATGCTAATTTAATGCAACTTAGTGCATCTAATTATATTATATTATAGTAAATTTAGTTAAATAATACTATAATAAAGAGATTATAGTATAATAATAGTATTTATTCAGTTAATAAATCAGGCTAATGGTACAATAAGTAACCATATGAAATTCTACAATTAACGCAATAAGATTATACAAAAATATACAGCATTAGTTTATACATTTATATTTAAAAATATTAAAATTAACTAATTATCTAATTATTTACTAGTTACAGACCCCAAATTATTTAATGAGTAATTCCATTTTAGTTTACAAATTAACTGGATTCTTCAATATGACGTAACAAGTAAACTTCCATCCTCAATACCTGAAAATTTGAATCTGAAAACTTCTGTTTGTATTTATTATGCCCCGTATTGCCGTCAAACCCCCACCCCTACCCCATTTACCAATTAAAACGAATTATTTGTTTAGGTCAATATTTTAGAGAGCATTATTTCGAGATTCTAGAATTCGAGATGTGGGATGGTCCAACAAAGACTGTTATTCTACTTCGGCAGATGATTCCGAGACAATCTTGATTAGTGGATACCTCTTCTTGGCCTCCAAGACTTTTTTATGCGATGGCGAAATATTTGAACACTTCGAATTTATAACGACTTTTAATAAGTTATACTGATGCTTTGTCAACTTGGCCTCAGTTCAACTTCGTCAGTATTGAATTGCACAGAAGAAATGTTAGATTTTATAGAATGAGTAAAGAGTTTATGGTGGATCTATCCACATTAGCCAACTCCGCCAATCTGCGCCATTTTGATCTCTTGCTGCAGTGCATAAGGTTCTTTATGTGCTGCTCGCCGCTCGTAGAACTAACTGCCGCAGGCTGCTGTTGGTTCATATCACTTTTAGTTGACAGATTGCAGACTTTTGAACTGTTCAGCCAGGTGTTCTGTTTTTCAACCATTCGGGATTTGGTACGGTTGGATTGTTTCCAGTAGTTTTCTATCTTCTTACAAAGAATGGAGCTTTTCTTCCCCATAATCTCGGTATCGATATTTTAAACATCTGGTAGTAACTGCAACAGAGTTTGATAGACTCGACGACCCCTATCAGCACTTGATTCACTGTCGTTTATTGATAGCCAAGTATCAAATACAAGAATTCGTGCAAAAGAACATTTTAAGTTGTATCTAAAACAAAAAAATACTTTATTAAATGCAAATCAAAAAAATACTAATATTTCGTAGCACGTTCTACGCACCTGGGCATATGGCGTAGACCTTCATTGTTTCACACGGAGGCAGATGGTGGCAGCCAATTTGTTATGTATTTTAATACAGACATATCAACGAATATGCACATGTATAAATTAGCACGGTCTTCGGCGGGGAACTCAGGTAAAAGTTTCGACAAACATCAACGAAACTAAAAATATATCTAGTTTTATCGTGTCAGCGTAGCAACTCATAGAAACAAATTTGCTGAATGAAAGTTAAAAAAAAACCTTATGAAATACAAAATACGTACCTTCAATTTGAATATCCATTGTATACAACACGTCTCCAATAATCGAATTTAGGGAAAAACCCTTGTCGCGTATTGTGCTTATGAGATGCTTAATTGCGCTAGTAACGAGGACTTATCCGATGCCTTCACTTTAAGTGCATAAAAGTAAATATTACAAATAAGTAATTGCAATTCTATTTATACCCTCAGATACTATGACTAATAATGAGTAATTAAACGCGGTATCATGGCGTAATTCAAACATCATGTTCGGAGCCCTATGACCTACTACGGGCACCACTGTGCTACAGTGCCCTCCGGGTACAATTTAATAACGCGTTCCGGGTGTTGGTGGGGCTGCCTCGTTTCTGTAGCGCATCAGGGATGTTTGCCGAGGCAAGAGTCGACTGCTTTCACGCCACTATGCGCAAAAGGGCCGCATCTCTGGTGCGCCGGGTGCGTGGCAGTCCCAACAACATTCTGCGAATGATAGGGGATAGGATCGACTCCCCCTATTTGCTAAACTGTGGTAGGTTGCATGCCCCCAGTTAAATATTAATGTAATTTAATTTAATTGTAAACCGATTTTACTAACACCTAATCCTAAGGCATAACTAACATCATATATGAGTGTAATTTACTTGAAATAAAAATATATAATAATAATATAGTGTGTAGTGTGTGTCATCCATGTCGACGCGCCCCTCCACAGCAAATCTCATGCTAATCCATGCGCAATTATACGGATTAGATTAGGCTGTATGGGGACAATTTGACAAAATTGACGACTTTTTCTTTTATTTTTGTTAAAAATGGGATTGCTCTTGGCCAGCATAGGGGTTCAAGACAGAGGGCAAAGATGAGGCCGACGGTGAAGCGAGCTCACCCAGAAAATCCAGGGCTTAAAGAGATCCAGGTTATATGAATTCGGAAATACAGATGCCGGCAGGGAATTCCGAACCAGTGCGCATTATAAAAAAAAATATGGAAAATTATATGATTTTGTCGAATTGTAGACTTGTAAAGTTTTGTGATATAGGTTCCATGTCGTATGCTTTTTTGTAACGTCGTAGTATAAAAATCATATTTGCGAAAATCATTCTGCTGCCAACATGGATAGCGTAGATTACAGTTACATATTGAACCAGAATTAGTGATTAGCATACCTACATGAGGTAACGTTAATTGAAACCTGTGGTGCTAGTTTTGGTGACCTGATTATTTAACTAGGTAGTCAAACAAGATTACGATACAGTATCAGTGCACCCGCTTATGTAATTGTGATCAAAAATGAAATGTCCAACTGCCACAAGTTTTAATTGAATTCGGAGAATATACAGATTGATTTTATTTAAACAATTTTAAATTATTGTTGACCGAGTAAAACGAGGTCTCTGTTTTAGCTTCGACAAAAATGCTTTCGTATGTCCGGCCGGATTTTTGTATGTCCTCCTCTACAGGTCGCATTTATCAACCGATTTTCGTGAAATTTTGTGAGCAGGTTCGGTAACTATATAGAATTTTTTTGTCGAGTCACTTTTTGGAAATTCAAAAAAACAAACATTGTATCAATGATTTCGTGTTTTTCTGCGGCCGTTTTTTCCTCGACAGGTCACATTTCTCAACCGATCTCGTGAAATTTTGTGAGCAGGTTCCATGACTACATATAATTTATATGTAGAGTAAATTTTTGTAAATTTCTAAAAAAATTTTTTTAACGTCGTTGGCTGTTCTCCTCTACAGGTCGCATTTATCAACCGATTTTCGTGAAATTTTGCGAGCAGGTTTGGTAGCTATATAGAATTTTTTTGTCCAGTCACTTTTTTGAAATTCGAAAAAACAAACTTTTTATCAATGATTTCGTATTTTTCTGCGGCCGTTTTTTCCTCTACAGGTCGCATTTCTCAATCGATTCTCGTGAAGTTTTGTGAGCAGGTTTTATGATTACATAGAATTTTTTAGGCAAGTAAATTTTTGTAAATTTTTTTTTTTTTTTTTATTCATTGGTTTGTTCTCCTCTACAGTTCGCATTTATCAACCGATTTTCGTGAAATTTTGTGAGCAGGTGCGGTAATTCTATAGAATTTTTTTATCGAGTCACATTTTCAAAATTTAAAAAACAATTTTTTTTATCAATTATTTTGTGTTTCTGCGGCCGAATTTCGATTTGTTCACCTCTAAGGGTTGCATTTCACAACAGATTCTCGTGAAGTATTGTGAGCACGTTCTTTGATTACGTCGAATATTTTTGTCGAGTAATCTAAAAAAATTCTATGGTTTGTCCTCCTCTACAGGTTCGATATCTAACATAGTTTTGGAAATAAAAAAACACTCACGAGGTCTACAGCTCACAGAGCCACTAGTTTATAAATATTTATCTATGTTATGCAGCGTGAGTCAAAAGAAGTGATCAGGAATTAGAGACGTGATGAACTGATGAAGCATTAGAAAATCAACATAATATCAGAGCTTCTAACTTCCATTTTATTATGTCTTTCAAATCAAGAAATGGAATCAGATTTAGTTAAAAAACTGATATAAATTAAATAAATAAAAATATACGTTAAAGTAAGGACAGTAGACGTCTTCCTTGACAACTGGCAGGAGGAGAGACTGCTGCGGGAGGCTATGAAAAAAAAGGTTAGACAATTTCTAATTAGATAATAATGAGATCACATATCCACTCAACATCACAAGACGTTATTGTTTCTCAAACAGTGTCTGTAATAAGTATTTGAAATTGGCAGTTGGGCCCCAGACAGACGATGCTACGTCGCCTTAGAAAGATCAGTAGCTCTAGTATAAGTTTTTTCGAAACTTTAACTAATTCGAACGCGTTTGCGTTTGGTCTCAAAATGTATGAAAACGCTCTCACCGAGTTTGAAATACGCGCGTTCATCGGTTAGCAACAAATGTTATACTCGCTGTTTTAGTTTCCACTAGTGACCACCAGAGGCGCTGTTCACGTTTTCATACCACTTTCATACATTTTGAGACAAAACGCAAACGCGTTCGAATTAGTTAATGTTTCGAAAAAACTTATACTAGAGCTACAGAAATACAGTAGAAGATTGTATTTTTATATTTACTTATACCAATAGAAGGTGAAGTCACTGGCTATAATTTTCTATGAAGGCAGATGTATGCCTAATGTGTTACGTGATGATGGGAAGTGCGTGAGACAATGCACGCCATTGTTGGTGTAACGGGTGCATTGGGTTGTAGTGTAGGATGGTTAATGTTGCGAAGTGACGTACCTACTTACTTGTGAATGCATCCTCCTCACCTTAAATGAATTCGTGGAATTTTCTTCATGAATACAAGTTGCATGCAATTTTTATAACTTAATGAAGTCAATCTAAAATTATAAATGTAGGTCTGGTTTCATTGCGTTCAATTATAAATCACTATTTTCCTAAAAACGTAATAATCAGAAACTAGTTGAATATTTAATTATTTTTTTGGATTAGGCTTGGTCAATTTTTGATATTACGTATAAAAACTATGAAATATATTCAACTAGTAAGAATATGTTAAGGGTGAACATATATACTTGGGTACTTACTTAAGTAGTTAAATTGTACAGCTCGGACCATTATCTGTGGCAACGATGAAGCTCAAACGTGGCAACCCTAACAGCCCACAGTGGTGCCCGTAGTAGGTCATAGGGCTCCGAACATGATGTTTGAATTACGCCATGATACCGCGTTTAATTACTCATTATTAGTCATAGTATCTGAGGGTATAAATAGAATTGCAATTACTTATTTGTAATATTTACTTTTATGCACTTAAAGTGAAGGCATCGGATAAGTCCTCGTTACTAGCGCAATTAAGCATCTCATAAGCACAATACGCGACAAGGGTTTTTCCCTAAATTCGATTATTGGAGACGTGTTGTATACAATGGATATTCAAATTGAAGGTACGTATTTTGTATTTCATAAGGTTTTTTTTTAACTTTCATTCAGCAAATTTGTTTCTATGAGTTGCTACGCTGACACGATAAAACTAGATATATTTTTAGTTTCGTTGATGTTTGTCGAAACTTTTACCTGAGTTCCCCGCCGAAGACCGTGCTAATTTATACATGTGCATATTCGTTGATATGTCTGTATTAAAATACATAACAAATTGGCTGCCACCATCTGCCTCCGTGTGAAACAATGAAGGTCTACGCCATATGCCCAGGTGCGTAGAACGTGCTACGAAATATTAGTATTTTTTTGATTTGCATTTAATAAAGTATTTTTTTGTTTTAGATACAACTTAAAATGTTCTTTTGCACGAATTCTTGTATTTGATACTTGGCTATCAATAAACGACAGTGAATCAAGTGCTGATAGGGGTCGTCGAGTCTATCAAACTCTGTTGCAGTTACTACCAGATGTTTAAAATATCGATACCGAGATTATGGGGAAGAAAAGCTCCATTCTTTGTAAGAAGATAGAAAACTACTGGAAACAATCCAACCGTACCAAATCCCGAATGGTTGAAAAACAGAACACCTGGCTGAACAGTTCAAAAGTCTGCAATCTGTCAACTAAAAGTGATATGAACCAACAGCAGCCTGCGGCAGTTAGTTCTACGAGCGGCGAGCAGCACATAAAGAACCTTATGCACTGCAGCAAGAGATCAAAATGGCGCAGATTGGCGGAGTTGGCTAATGTGGATAGATCCACCATAAACTCTTTACTCATTCTATAAAATCTAACATTTCTTCTGTGCAATTCAATACTGACGAAGTTGAACTGAGGCCAAGTTGACAAAGCATCAGTATAACTTATTAAAAGTCGTTATAAATTCGAAGTGTTCAAATATTTCGCCATCGCATAAAAAAGTCTTGGAGGCCAAGAAGAGGTATCCACTAATCAAGATTGTCTCGGAATCATCTGCCGAAGTAGAATAACAGTCTTTGTTGGACCATCCCACATCTCGAATTCTAGAATCTCGAAATAATGCTCTCTAAAATATTGACCTAAACAAATAATTCGTTTTAATTGGTAAATGGGGTAGGGGTGGGGGTTTGACGGCAATACGGGGCATAATAAATACAAACAGAAGTTTTCAGATTCAAATTTTCAGGTATTGAGGATGGAAGTTTACTTGTTACGTCATATTGAAGAATCCAGTTAATTTGTAAACTAAAATGGAATTACTCATTAAATAATTTGGGGTCTGTAACTAGTAAATAATTAGATAATTAGTTAATTTTAATATTTTTAAATATAAATGTATAAACTAATGCTGTATATTTTTGTATAATCTTATTGCGTTAATTGTAGAATTTCATATGGTTACTTATTGTACCATTAGCCTGATTTATTAACTGAATAAATACTATTATTATACTATAATCTCTTTATTATAGTATTATTTAACTAAATTTACTATAATATAATATAATTAGATGCACTAAGTTGCATTAAATTAGCATTTAGGTGCGCGAAACCCCTATGACCGCTCTTCTTAGAGCGCGGCACCACTGTGCAGCCTAGCGAAAGAGCACGTGCTATCCGTTGAAGCGACATTCTTTAGGAAATAAACATTGATTTTGTTAGATAGTGGACCTTCTGTACAAAAGTACCATTATTCTGAGACTATAAGTCAAAAGCTTCCAATCCCATTTTGAATGAAACATAAGTAACATTTTAAATACGCAAACATGCGTAGGTTGGAGACAATTAACAAAATATTGCAGTGATAATTTCCCAATAAGCTGATCTACTTACAGTACGTAACTCACATTACATACAACCAGTTAAAAAAGCAAGGCCAACCGCGAACACCTTGTGAAGTTAGCACCACTGTCATAAAAACGCTTACCAACTTACATTTGCCGTCACACATGGCATAAACGATTAAGATTCCACAGTAATTTGTAGGCAACAGAGTCATTTTCAAGATGTTACGCGCAAAGATAAGTTTGTAACAATGTATGGTAATTGTTGTAAGGGTCATTTGAGACATAAACGGTTGTAATGTGGCTAGAAGACCTTTGTTTGTGATTGTTGTTAGTTTGATTTATTAGTTTGCTCTATTTTTGGAAGAAAAAGGAAGAGATTAGTACATACTTTAAAACATTATAAAATCAAAACAAATAACCTCATTTTTATACGACTGTGGTAAACAAGCGTACAGTCCACCTGATGGTAAGTGGACACCGCAGCCTACAGACGCCCGCAACTGCAAAGCAGTTACGTACGCGTTGCCGATCCTTTATAAAGTTTGAGGATTCAATGTGTTGACAGCAGACGGGACAAGTTTAGGTCCCTCGCTCTCAACACGGTGCATCCTCGGGACCTCTGGCAACCTTGCTCACCTCCAGGAACACAACACTACGTACCTACTTGTATAGTAAATAATGTTATTATGACTGGTCTTCTGCAAGGCGGAGGTACTTCCCCAGTTGGCCCCTCCAAATTCGAGTATGATGACATTTTGCTGTGCCCTACCTCTCTCATTACCCATAATCCTGTGAGCGAAAAGGCATTCTGCCGCGCCGAATGGAAAATCCTTATTGTATTATTCGATATACTATATATAATTATGGTGTAGTCATTAAAATGACGAATGGTGTCCATAATCCAAATAATTACCCGGAAACCTCCCACGTTCTATTTCGGCAAAAAACCTCAAAATGCTAAAACCATAACTAACATTTTAGTTGTTAACTAAGCATACTTAACAACTAAAAGTCATCTGTTTAGGCAATTTGCTGTGTGAATTGAAACGTAACTTGACATTTTTCTCTTTGTTAATCATCAACATCACTCAAAATGGACAAATTTGAAGCTAAAACCTGGTTTATTTTCCTCAAATTTGACTACACACTTTAAAAGCAAGCAGCATCGTATGTCTTTAATCTGAACTTTTGTCATAATTTGAGTTCTAAACATGTTTTAAATGTTTAAGACCTCTAGTGTAAGGTAGGCAGTACCTTCATCTAGGTACACATCACATTCTTGTGTAGTTATGTAATTGTAATTGTTGTTGAATTGACGAAGTATTTCGGATGAGTATGTTGATATACTAAACCAAAATATGGAAATAATAAATTCACAGACTATTATTTCTCATGGATATCGAATCAACAATATCTGTTGCTTTAGATATCTGAAGCTTTAACACCAAAGTCTCAACGCTTTTTCTCATGCGTATGAAAGGCACAAAAAATTCTGCCGAATACTCCAATTGGTACATCCAAACAGTTGAACAGTTGAAGCGTTTTTTGTTTCTGATACTACACACTTACCTCTAATTAGTGTCAAATATTACGCGACTTGTTAATTGCAAAAGTATCGTAATGTAAAAAAAGAACAATGAATAATTTACTCTAATAGCACCACACAGTGCGTACAGCCGCGACAGGTCACCTAGGGTTGTCACTTGATCACATTTAATCATTTTATTTATTACTGCTTATTTTTGCTTTTATTTATTTAATCTTCATTGCACAAAATAGGTACAGCTACAAACGGCGGGCTTAATGCCGAATCGCATTAGTCTCTTCTCTACCAACGAACGGGCTAAACAGAGATTTGATAAAGTGTGCAAAAAATATGATATTGATAATTTCAATTTAGAAATTTTCAATAACTTTCCAATTTCCTTTGCCGAGAAACTCACCTTAACTGCAGGTGCGCAGTAAACAATCTCCACTCATTTGACACAGCTTTGACAGCTTACTGATCCCGCACCGAGCCACCGAGCAATGCGCAAGAGTCCTTATTAGGTTTATGTGAAGCCAGCCACCCACGATCAATTCTACTGTCAAGTTTGCTTGACGCTTGCATACAAGTCTACTTAAAAGTGGACACTTTTAAGAAGATTTGTAGGTATGCAAGCGTCAAGCAGACTTGACAGTAGAATTGATCGTGGGTGGTTCGCTTTAGGAATATAATATTATAGTACTTTTATCTCAGGAGTGCGGGTTGGCCCCATGGTTATAGTTGTGACAGATACGAACACATAGACAACGTGAACTCATAGCTCCTACACTGACGCACGACGCACACATAGATAATGTGTACATGCTCAACACACAACCATGGCTCACCCGCGCTCGTGAGACAAATGTACTTTACCTGCAGCTTTATCGTCCTTTCTTTCAGTGCAATCTTTTTCATTACAATTCATCATAAATTATTTATTATTTTTTGCTAAATAAATAATTTATTAGGTATTATTAATTTGAGGAAAAGAGTTCACACATTGGTCACTATAATCATGTAGGTGACTCAAAAATCAACGGAGAACTTCATTATGCTTTGAATTTGGATCTTTCGTTTGTATTGAACGTTAATATTACAAGGTATGTTTACAGTTACTTATATGCCTAGAAGCCAATTTTTGAGATTAGGTAGTTTGCAGAATCCTGGCTATTTTAGAATACAGAGGTATACTTTTTTTTCAATGGTAAAATAACATGAAACATCGTTGTCAGCCCTTGTACCTACTCGCTATGTAGTCGTCGGTTCAAGGCAAACGAGTCTGTTGTGGTCACCATAAAGTTCCTCCTCCTACTGCGAATGTTATTGTAATATAAGACTAAGAATAAGCACACGTTTTAATTAATAATTTGATTCAGCTTCTTTAATAATGAACATGCAAAAACAAGTTGATGTATGTTTAAAGTCCAGTGCCACCTCTCCACCCCGAGCTCTCTGGCCGGTGTTGCCCTTAGGCCATTTTATAATGTCGCTATTCTATGGGGGCCCATCTAGCAGAGAGCGAGTCACCGTCTGCCCGAAATAAAAATCTGAGACAGTTTTATTAGACAGGCGTCCGTTGTCTCACCCAATAGCCCAGCCATTAGTCCATCATATTCACCCAATAGCCCAGTTCATTTAGACTCCATCAATCAGCAATAGTTCTTATACACCCTGGCGGGTGCTGTCTCTGTGTGCGTCCCATGACACGGGCAGGGACAGCATCCGCTCGGTGTATCCCTTGCATTTCATTAAATTGTCAAAAGGGCCTCTACGTGTTGGCTATGTGGTACTCGTTGGCACTTCGGTGCCTCGGTACTTCGGCTCCGCGCACGCCTCCCAAAGGTCCGACACCATTGTCCCGTGAACGGGAAAAACATGCAAAAACAAGTTGATGAGTTGGTTGAGTTTATGTTTTAAACGTGTACCTTTAGGTACGGCTTATTTATTCTGTGTCGGTAGTAGATTTCAGAGATGGTATCAAAAATGAAGATCAGGGTCGTCGGCATATTTTTATTTATTCAACGACTAGGTACGTTGACTACGTTTGGTCAGTTGCTTCTGCTATTGACTAAACAAAAACATTTACGTTAAAATTCACCTAGCTGGTTTTCCTGCACAAGGTAACTGCACCCTAAGGCGTAACATATAAGGAACATTTTGCCATACGCAATAAACCGATTACTTTCTACTGGTTATTCAACGCGCATGCGTTTTCTGTATACCAAACAAGTCGCTAATACGTGCTAAGTACCGCATTGAATAGAAATTTTGGTGTCCGCATAAATAGAAAAAGGACCAGCCATTATGTAATATTTTAAAGTGAACTTAACGGGTATGTATGCTGTAGTGTGTTTCAGCTTCAAAAATGTTTATGAATTAACAGGTTTAATATTTTTTTATGTCGAATCTTTTTTTTAAATGGCGGACACAATGGGGTTAAATGCGTAAAAAATTATCGCGGGGTCTCACAGAGCCATTACTTATAATAATAAGAAACAACATAATATCATATCATTATATCAATAATAATAATTATTTATATTAATATGACGTTCGTAACACTAAACGCTAGCGACAATTGGTTGCATTTTCCCTATCAATTCGGAATTCTCCAGTTCCGTTATAATTATACTTACTCTTACTTTTTGAAATCGAGGTCAAGATTCCATTTTACTTAAGAGTCCTTTTGAAAAGTACGTAAGGCGCAATTCGACTTGTTTTAAGGACATCTCGTAGCATGGCTATGGCTACATATAAAAGGTGGATGTAACCAGCGACCTCAAGGAAGGATCTCAGTTTAGTTGTAGAGGACTATGCAAAACCGGTCACAAGTTGTATCAGTCCATTGAAAGTACCTAAGCGATAATCGTGGAGTCGGTAGCAGTGTAATTAATGACTAAACTTTCTCCGTCATGCATGGTGGACGTCCCGGTGACGAATTTATAGTTTTTACGTAAACTTTTCGTGAGTATATTGATAAAAAAAAACTACTTCTATTGACTACGAGCGAGAACCAGCACATTAAATTATAATGCAATAAATCGCATAATGTTGATTAGTATTCTAATCCTGACTGGAACTTGTTTGACGTGTGTGACTGTACACACACAGAGATAGAATACTCGTACCTACAAGTACAAATAAATAACCTCTTTATTTCATTAAACCTGCGGGGTAATCACGTAACTTTATGTACTACCGTTAGAGCATATTTCATGTCATTTTTCGACATTAGCTCATCTCTCATCAAAATTGACATTAAATATGCTCTAACGGTAGTACATAAAGTTACGTGATTACCCCGCTGAACAAAACTCTGTTACAACTCGGTTACACCCGGATCACATAGAGGGTGCCCCCGACACCCACACACCCATCGATAATTATGTTTATGAAATAAATGTATATTCCTTTCTATTTTAAGCCCTACCGACGGCATCCCCGTACAGGCCGTCCATGCCGTGATGCCGCTGAGTTAAGCTGCAAACGCACTGACAGCGGTGGCGGCGCGGTGCGGAGGCGGTACCGGTTGTAATATTCGAACTAATATGAAAGGGTCCGCACAGAACGCTTTTTTCCCGGCCGGTTTTCTGTGCGGACTCTTTCATATTAGTTCGAATATTACAACCGGTACCGCCTCCGCACCGCGACGCCCCGCCCCGCTACCGCTGTCAGTGCGTTTCGAGCTTTACACGATTTTTGGTCCGGATGCCACCCACGATAACTACGCCACTGGCAACCCTAATACTCGTTATGGGGAAGACCCTAAGCACAATAGTAGTTTATGCAACTAGTATGCGGTCAACGCAATGTATTTATTTATATTTATATGGAAACGCTGCCTTTGACGCATAAAACAACCGCGCGCCTAAAACGCTCGCTGAGCAGTAACTCACAAGACTAATTTTAAGTTTTTTTCTAGAATACGGTTACCAAGTACAGGAAGCCCACTTTTTCCTTAAAGTCTTCGGCATAAAGGCGATGATAGTGAATCATTTTTGTGCGTCTGCGCAAATGTAAAGGGAAGTCACGGCTGCCGGCGAAACCCCATGACCATGACTCATTGCGTCTCGTTCGTTCACCCGGTAATAATAGAGATAACTACTTAGCTGAAAATATGACTAATTGACAATATTTCATAATTTCCAAAAGTCTTAATTCGAAAACCATTTCGGTAAAAACGTGTGAAATACACAAAAAACTTTTTTTTAGATTTTTTTCTCCGTTAATTTTGAAAAAAATCGCAAATTACTGTAAACCGAAAGTTGACGTCATCTTCCTCGCTGTATTCAGGGAGACCTTAGTACAGAGTACAGACAATCGCTGCTCTGGAGTGGCTCTGGATTCTTGTTGGGAAGATGACGTCATATTTTACTTACGCCCTTTTGGAATGACCTACTTTTGAACGTGTTTTTTTTGTATGAAATATTGAGTTAAATTGAAAAAGAAAAAATACGGGTGGCTTAAATTTTTACCTATTTTCTAACTAGTTCATAAAATAAAGTAGTTAAAAATATGAAATGTTGTCAATTTATTTTCGGTTGGTTGTCCGCCATGTCTCAATCCGCAGCTCTGTTGAACTAAATTGCAAATAAGTATATAAAAAAAGGGAACAAATAAAATGATCACCTAAATAACTTTTGATATCATCAAATTTTCGAACCCTAAAATAAGGTTGAACACTCAAAAAAAATTATCGGTCAGCAATTCCGAGTCACCAAAAAACTTCTACCTATTTTTGCAGCACTTGCACCTATTTTACTTATTGCGTTCCTATAAATTTATAATCGCATCAAAAAAATTGTCAAGTACCACCAAAAACACTAAACTACCACCTAATCTCATGCACCTTTTTTCATTAGAATTACATCCAAATATTATACACATCGCATGCTACATTTTAGTAAACAGTTACAAATTAATTGTTTTTAGCACTATAAATATTTCAGTCATTTCCAAAATGTTATAAATTAGAAAGTAAAATTCTAAATTAATTTATAAAGCAACGCGCAATGTGGCTGTGTGAAATAATAACACGTATACTGCTATCTCACTCAATAAAATACAAAGAATTGTCTGAAGCATAAAACTTATTGATATGTCGTTAGAGTGAAAGGTACCTATTGCTGTTTCATTCTAACTACCTATTGCTGATGGTTTACAAACTACAAGAAGTTTTTTTTTTTTTTTTTTAATGCGTTGACGTGAGCGCCTTTGATTGAAACCTTTTATTTGAAAATGAGTTTTGTTGATTTATTAAATTGTTAGTTTGTTATGAAAATGGATAAAGGTCCTCAAATGAGTTTACTTTATTAATATAGATAGACTTTCATGGAAAAATAATGGAAATTAATAGGTAGAAATAGGTATAGGTAGGTTTAGGTTATGTTAGTTTTGCATCGGCCCGAAGGGCCAAAACAACTCAAAATAGGAGCTCCGCGCCAGCGGAGATCCGTCAATACTGTTCCAATGTCCACTAGTTTGAAATAAAAATAGCTATTTTTATTTCAAACTTCAACTTCTTAAAATCATTTAGCGCTGTCTTGCTCGCACGCGGTGCGACGTGCGAGCGAGACGGACCGTATGGAAAACCGCATCAGTGTGCTAGCAATGAGGTTAGACTAGATTGGAACTGCTTTGCGCATCGGACATTAAAAAACAATTGCCGCGTGAAATTTGGTGATCATGTAGTATTTCTGGGTATCGAAAGAATTATTTGGGTGTAAATAATTTTAATAGGATTACGAGCCCTGTAATATTTGGATGTAAATTATATGAAATTTGGTGTTTGAAATTAGGTGATCATTAAGTATTTTTAGGTAGTGACTAATTTATTTGGTAACAATTTAATTTAATAGGTTATCGACATGTTACTTCTTTGAGTTGCACTTTATATTTAAAGGGAGTTGAAAATTTGGTGCAAATCTAGTATTTTTGGTAATCAATGTTATTTTTTAGAGCATCATTCGGCAACTAATTTGGTGGTTCGTTAAATGCTACCCATAAAAAAATAAAGTCCGAAACACGTACAAGTATATGCAATGGTATACATACAATGACCCGGCTTCACGGCTCTTGTTTCTGTATCAAAAAGGCAAGAAGAAACCCTTGTGGTGCGACCCTATATATCCATGTCACAACTGTGTATCTCAGATCTCACGGTTCGAAATAATTGACTAAAGACGACCAACTCTCACCAACGTATGAGGAAAACGAGATAAGTTTGTAGACAAAACATGGTATCTTAGCGGTCCAGTAGTGGTCATGCGTGGGTAAAACCCCGCACGAGAGTACAGAGGGTCAATATCACACATACGTTTTTTAAATTGTTTTTTCTCGCCGCGCTGGGCCTTCCACGCGAGGCGTCCGTGCTGTCGAACAAGAGCACAAATACATCAGAACCAAAACGGAATGCGAAATGTGACTGTCAGATTGTACCCTGGTCTGATTGGAGTGGGAAAACCAATAAGCGAGTAAAAGAAAGGTTGGGAACTGGTCCGTAACTTACTGCGTCATTATCGTATAATCGTACACACACTTGCAGAACATGTTTATGAGGAACTTGCAAAAAACTACAAGACTATGCTGGTAAACCCATCGTATACCGGAAATTAACCGGGCTCGGTAGATGACGAGTTAAGTACAGTCAGCTACGTAAGTTGATTTTTTACAACATTTTGACTGTAGGTATTATTTGAGCCGTTAGGTCCCAAAAGTGATACTTCTTGACACACACGTTGACACCTACGTTGAATTATCTGTCTGGCATCTCAGGAAACATAACATTAAATGTTATCCACTTTTGTTTCATCAAGGTCAAAATTATCTAACTCATTTGGTATGCATCTGGCTGGCATGCGATAACCCAAAAGCGACGCAATGACTTGATAACACGATCGCGTTTTTGTCAGAAATAAAGAATTTCCTCTTAAAATTGCTGATTAGTGAATAGGTTAGCCTGAAGCGAGGATACCTTAACTATGTTATACTTACTTATAGCTTAACTTATTATTAGATAGATACAATTTTATAAGCACGTATAATAATTGCTAAATTAGAAGCATTAGAAAAAATTCAGGCTAGAATGATGCTACTGCGTAGTACCTACCTACGCTATACGCCTAACATAATTATCAACACCAGCAGAGCCCAACTAACACGATTTGTTTTATGTTCATGATTTATGTTACGTTTAGGCTATTTAGGCCGTAAAAACTGACCATAAACTTAAGTGCTAGCTGGGCAGGTGGCATAATACTTGTTTAATTTCGGCCAACGAAGTACACTCTAAGAACTGTTAACTACTTAAAATTTCAATTTTCCGCGGAAAATAACCGTACAAACAATTACAAAATTCTGTTTTTAAGGCCTTTTAAACCTACTGTACCTGTATGTAAGTTGCCCTGAAAACTGTCAAGCAGCCTAATGACTAAGTTATGCTCTATAAGTGGACTAGCACATCTTCTGCCAGTTTTCATCGCGCTAGATTCTACCATTCCTGTACTATTTTTTCAAAACAAAACACAAACGAATGTATGGCAACAAATAGTTAACATTACCGCCAAAATAGCACTAGAGGTTCGCATTGCCCTACAGATTGAGACTATAACGCAAACGCGTTATTTTTTGGTTTGTGAGTCGTTTTCAAAAAATTTGTACATAGTTAAGGGCTTATTGAAAACAAAATTACAATCGCGTCCTTTGTGTAACGAAAGTTAGCCATACAAAATATATGAGACATCGTTACACAAAGGAATCAATAGTTAAGTTTTGTTTTAATTAAAGCCCTTAACTATGTACAATTTTTTTGAAATCAACTCTAGTTTCGAAAAAATATATACTAAAGGTAGTTACTATAACCGTTGTGCAAATTAGAAAGAGGAGGGTACAGTCGCATCATAAATAGCTGGACACTTTGGTACCTTGTCCCATTCACGCGTTGGCAATTTAGTAGGTACCTATGACAAACATGACGTTAAAGCGACAGGGTACTCATCCATATATACACGCATACTGTTTACAAATCTGCCTACTGTGATTTTTCGGGTGCGACTCCGCCCCTTCGGGAGCGACTCCGCCCTTTTGGAGGGCGACTCCGCCTTCGATATATCATCGAGCGCGCACGGCGTTAAACCGTGGCGCGCAGAGTCTATTATCTCGGCCGCCAAGTCAAAAATATTGTGTTTATACTTTGGAAATTCTTCATCTCTTCTCTCCTCTTTTCTTTCTTTAAACTTTATTTAGATTTTCCTGTCATGTTTTCCTCCGTTTCTTTTTCTTCTTGTCCTCGCCTCGGCCCTCAAGGTCGAGGCGAGAGAAGTACCAAAAATAAGTAACTGGTCCCGCAGGAGGCCAAACTTGAGAAAAAACAATTTATAAAAAAAAAAAAAAAAGCGACAGGGTATCAGATCATCACAGTTAACCTGAAAATTGGACCTTATCTCGTTGCAATAAGGTTCGCGAATGGTCAGTTAACTTTTATGCTAATATTGCTAATAGTACACACACACACAGGTGATAAGCCTCTTGTGAGGCCGACTGTACATTTTTCTTGCGTAGCGTAGCGTAGCAGCAGTTGTGCTGGCTCCACTGAGGATCCACTGAGAACCGAGGACGAAGTTCGATTTATGTATCTCAGGATTCTCAGGGTCCACTGAGAACCGAGGATGAAGTTCGATTAAGTTAATATCTCCCTCTCTATCGCATTTGCTGATACAAGAGACAGAGGGAGAACAGGAAACTTCATTTTAAGTTCGCGGGAGGAAACTGTAATCATAACAATACAGCATGCAAATTCGTTATTAAGTACATCAGTAATTTATACATCAGCGTGCAGCTCACTTTTATATTTGGATGGAATATTAATATTATGACATTGACGTCACCTCTATAAAAACAGATTGTCATGCATCGGATATTCTTAACTAACTTGCATGTATGAAACTAAGTTTGTACGTAACCAATGAGATTAGTTACTTGATGGTTACTTGACCAGATTTTAATCTTGTTAACAAGCCGCCGCTGGCGCCGCTATCGGTTCCGCTCAGGAGGATAGGATACCTGGTCTGACCATCGAATGGGACTTTGGCCTCGTGGTCTTTTGCCCTTTATCTCCCATGTCACCATTAGTTTCTCCAGGTTATCCACCCCCCTACGCGCGACATGGCCGAAGTGTATTCGTTGCAGGCAGATAGAAGACACACGTTGAGCATTTTCCATCTTGAGCTCTTTTCGTACAGAGACGTAACTTCAAACAGTGAAGCTACAAAGCTATTCCCTCATTTTCCTGACCTACTACAATGCGCCATCGCGATTACACAATACTAAACAATGGAAATAATCAGTCGCAGACACTGTTAAAAACCGCTGTGACGACGTCGATGACGAATCAATGCGTGCTAGTATTATCGTAACGTCAATTAAGTGGTATTAAGCAAATTGTTTTATTGCTCCTTTGTTTTTTCTGACGTTCATTTGTTTATCTGAGCAGGGAGCGTTAGTTGAGTCACTAGCGGTAAGTAACTTGAAAAGTGGGATGTTGTTCACCGATTGCGCATTACAACAAGCCAATCATTATACCTATTTAAGCAAGTACAGTTAAGTTATATACGCTATATACGCTTATATATGCTGGATCGCATCAGAAATGAGGCCATCCGTAGCAGAACCAAAGTAACCGATATAGCCTTTCGAATCGCTAAACTTAAGTGGCAGTGGGCGGGGCACATTGCACGTAGAACCGATGGCCGTTGGGGCCGAAAGGTTCTCGAGTGGCGACCACGGACCGGAAGGCGCAGCGTGGGTAGACCCCCCACAAGGTGGACTGATGACCTGGTAAAGGTCGCGGGAGTCCGCTGGATGCGGGTGGCGCAAGACCGGTCATTGTGGCACTCTTTGGGGGAGGCCTATGTCCAGCAGTGGACGTCTTTCGGCTGATATGATGATGATGATGAGTTAAGTTATATAGTAATTTTTGTGTAACTGCGTCAACAGGGCGCTGTTTCCTTACAGAAGTAATTGGTTATTATCGTCTTAATTGACATCGACAAAAAAGGGATCTTTAAGATAATTATGTAAAAATTCGGTTTGAGGTGCTAATAGTTTTTTATCGATTGAAAGAAACACCCTTTGTTTTTCGCTCACGACAAAACGTGATGCAAGTCCGAGAATGGCTTTTTAGACAAATCTCGTTAAATATCTGACTGTGTGCAGGATTATTAAATTTCCTCTTGTCAGTACCTAGATGAGGTAAAATACCATCATATTAACTTAATCGTGTCTTTTAATAATGCGTTGTTTTAGTAGGCTGAGGAAAAAAAGGAAAATATACACTCGACTTTGGATTTATTTTCTATCGAGAAAATTTTAAGCAATCATGTTTCGCTAGTGTCAGTACCACAATCATATAGTCAAGAATCATATATCTGAAAATGAGCCCCTAATGTTTGCTAGTCTGGGCAGGACAGCGTTTCAAAGTCTCCAAATTTCTCAGTGTAGCGCCTTTGCGGACCCTTTGGAACTTTAGTCTATAGATGATTTTTTTTAATTACAGATCTATCTGTGTCCTTCTCTGTCATTGCTGAGTACTCTATTGACGCTCCAGGTCAACTCTTCGCAATTCGCAATAGGTACTGCACTGATTTTAAGGACGGGATTTCACCGACTTACAGTAAAGACCGGTCAAAGCCAAATATGGCGCCGGCTGTTGTCGTTTCATGGAAATTTTGTGTTTTGTGTAAGATTGTCCACAAATTTCATACAGTCAGACATTAATACGATTACTTACCCTGTTTTGGTGCATCCTACCCTAAGTGTTTCTGTTTGTTCTTTTGGTTGACTAGGTAGTAGAAAATGATAAAATTAATAAACCGGTAGACAGAAAAGCTGAACGGGCGACTAAAATACTAACTGTGCGAATTAGTCGCACATGGAATTAACAGTCGCAGTTAGTATTTCAGTCAGACTACGATTTAGTGTTTTGTAGGTTAGGTTAGATTATTTCAGAGCTTTTATTACTACGGACTACCCGTAGAAAATGCCATTTGGCTTTAAGTCCGCCATTGTATTTTTGTGCAAAAAAGTATAAATAAATAAATGTTGCCTGTAATAACGACTAATAACATCGTAACGAATGACTGTACAAAATGATTTGTCATGCTGTATGTAAGCGCGACAAACACAACGACGCCACAGCACGAAATAGCAGGTTTCAGTGCCGATAATCGAAAATACTAATAATAGTGATGCAGAATGACAAAGCGTATTTATAACAATACCACATACCACCCTTGGTTTTGTATGTCGTCATTTACACAATTCCCTTAGATAGCAAACAATTGTCGCTAGGTGGTTGCTAGTACGAGTATAACTTGTTACATGTTTGAAAAATCAATCTACTGGTATATTACGGTATGAATCAGGCATAATAATAACAATGGTATGTATAAACAATAATATCTAGTAAAAATAATAACATACAAACCTGACTATAAAATATGTATACACCCTCTGATCCTATCTAACAACAACAACAACAACAACAACAAATACTCTTTATTGCACACCTCAATTAAAGGACACAGTACAACATACCGCATCCAACCAAACGCATCATTGAATTCGATTTAGTGTCATTCGGCACAAATTGAAATTCGTCAACATGAAATGACCAAGTTGGATCCAAAGTCAATTTAGTAAAAGTGTAATTGTGCTGAAAAATATTTATAACCAATTTTCTTTTTGTTGTAAATTAATTAAGCCCAAATGGAATGTTGTCCATTATAAATTATGAGCAAAATTAAATACACACAAAGTGAAAGACAGTGCAACTGCGTGGGTAAGATGATCGCGTAACCGTGAAGTTTTATGTGACGTTTTCATACATTTCGGCCATAAAACGTGACAGTATAAACTATCGTGCTACCGGGCGTGGTACGGTGCCGCGGCCGACCCGCGCTCACTCTGCTCTCGGTCGCCCGATCTGACGGTAGAGAACGCATTTTGCCGGGAAACCCCGGGAATACCCGAAATGTTTCATAGAATCCGGTACCGCAAAATTCTTTGCTAAGTGAGTTGGTCCATTTCGAGACAGCGCTATGCAGCACCGCGCCGTTCGAAAACCGTATCAGTGTAACAACCGCCTTAATTATATTACATGCCTCTTCTATTATTATGTATTGTTTGTTTGTCACGGATGAACGTTTAAATCTTGAAGACTTAGCCAGACCAAGACGAGGAATAAAAGTCGCCAAGACCTGGCAATAGTATAAACTATGTTCATGCAGTTTAAAATTACCCTGTAAGGCACGATAGCTACTCCACAAGACTATTGCTTGCTTACCTAGTACGAGTAAATGAACCGGTAAAGACTATCCGCAAGTTGAATGACCATGTTCCTAACCAGTCTAGAAACTGTCAAGCAGTGGTTACACGTTAATCTGGTTAAGATCGGTTATGCCATTAAGGCTAATTGGCCGTTAAGTTAACTATCAACGTCAGTATAAGCCTCTATTTACCTATGTTGCCCGTACCAAACATGGTAAAAAGGAACCCTTATGGTTTCACTATGTCTGTATGTCTGTCACATTGTTAAATATCTCAAGAACGAAGGAAAGAGAAAAGAAAGAAGGATGAAAGCTGCCGGCGCCATATTTAACGTTGACCGATCTGTAATCGTTTGTTGGTGCAACCCGTCCTTAATGCTGTACACGATTTAATAGTATACATCAGTGGCGGCGCGTCCATACAACTCGATTCCCACCGGCTTGCGTAATTTTCCTTGCCAGTTCTTTTACAGCGGCTCATGAAGAATAAGAAAGGCAAATTATTTCCGGCTTCCCTAAGAATATTTTTGAGGCGCCGCTACTGGTATACATACTCAAAGGGATTCCTAGAAGCTTCGTATTAACTTAAAGGAGTTTACAGAGCAATTAAGTAGAAATCCTATGAATTAATAAACCTGCCCTAGTCCAGTTAAGGTAATCGAACATCGTGACCCGCTTGCCACGTCTTGGCGTTCGTGCCCTAGATCGTAAACGACATCTGACCCAGGGGGCACGGAATGTTGTGGAGCAGCTGTCTTAATATAGGGCCAATACTTTACAAGTATGTAGTGTTGTGTTCCTGGAGGTCAGCAAGGTTGCCAGAGCTCCCGAGGATGCACTGTACTGAGAGCGACGGCCCTAAATTTGTTCCTTCTGCTGTCATACGGTGAAATCTCAAATTTTATAAAAGGTCGGCGATGCGCACGTGACCCCTTGCCTACTGAAGGGTAAAAGAGCTTAACATAGTTTATACTATTGATAGGTTTTGGCGACTTTCGTATCCTGCCTTGTAATCGCTATACGCAATTTCAGGCAGTGGGATATAGGTCTATAAGATAAGATCCTAGCCATCTTATATCTTTAAACAAGCAATTCTTGTATATGTATTTATATTTGTTTATTTATTTCGGGGATCTCGGAAACGGCTCTAACGATTTTGATGAAATTTGGTATGTGGGGGTTTTCGGGGACGAGCAATCGATCTAGCTAGGTCTCATGCCCGGGAAACGCCGAGCAAAGCTCGGCCGCCCAGATATTTCTCTCTCTACACTAGCAAGTTTGTACGTGGGAGAAGGACGAATTCTATATATCCGACATAATATATAATAAACACGTTAATTCTAACTATACTTAATCTCAGTGCTTCTTGTTCATATACATTCCTCAGTACATACATAGTTAGGTAGATATAGAGTTAAATGGCAGACATAGGTAAATCTGGCATCTCTGCTTGCTTTTTTACCCGTTGCCACCCACATTCTTAACTATGAATATATTTTAAATTCATTAACGTCGTATTTTGCGTGACGCTTAACGTAAGTTTGCTTTTAATGACGCGTTAGATTTGTGTACCGACATAAAAAAACAAAACAACAATCTTTTGTTTACATAACGGGGATACCCGTCACCGGTAGACAACAAGCTTTTTCACCTATCTAATAATGACAATTAGTCATACTCATACTTATAGTGATGCTTATTTGCTATGAATCTTATTAATTACACGCCCACATAATTTGAAAGTAGGTATGCTTGAAATAAATTAGGTAAGCGTACTATTTTCAGAACTAAAAATGTCTTTTAATTCTTTGCGTAGGTACATTATGTAAACATACTTGATGAAATATGTTGTATCTCTTACAGTTAACATTAAATTGTAAATTAGGGTTAAAATAATATAGTACCTAGTTACACTGAAATTATTGTATAGTATTTCCTGTAACTGTATTCCATTAAATAAACATTTTGTATTTGTAGCACAGCACATTTAAAAGTTACATATTTTTAGATTTCTTATATGGGTAAATAAGTATAGACATAGAAATGTTTGCCAGCAAACATTTTTACTTAATAGTAATTATCTTTAGGTGATAACTGACAAGTAGTAGGTGTGAATCCCCATATAAATGGACATTGGGAGTTACAAGTCATGATAAAGTTTGGCCTCACGATGGAAACTGTTCCTTAGGCTCCTTGTAACTTATACTGAGCGAGGCCAAACTATCCACGCAAAAAAATCAAAATGGCGGCTATTTTAGTTTCCAAATTTTTTTATTTTTTTTAGAACTCAAAAATGCTTCGTGCTACACAAAAACTTTGTATGACAATTATGTTCTACATAAACTTATCTATAACTTTGGTTATTATCATTTTCTCGATATATCTAATAGTTCATGAGAAAAATGGTGTTCAATATTGCGTTTCTTGTTAAAACACTGTTAGTCAAAAGGCTTAGCAAAATCAAACTGCATCGTATGCAGAAAGCAATTCATTTTCTCCAGTGATACTAGGAACCAATATAAAGGATTTCATCCGACGAAATGAAAATTTCATCGAAGGGAATTCAAAATGGCGGTCATTTACCAAAGGGGGAGCCGCATTTTTTAAAAAGTGTATAATTTCAAAACGGCATCTGCTATTTAAGTAATATGGATATCAATCGATTGGTATTGACACCATTAATTAAAATAAGAAAAATACCATGTAAAAAAATAAAGATAGCGGCCAACTAATATCAAAATTGTAAAATTTTCATTCTTCTTTTTTTCGTTATATTAAAAATAACAACTAAATGTCCAATTATATAGTCAACTTATATATTTACATAAATTATCATAGTATTATCTACGCGATAAAACAAAAATTATGACAATCCGTCGAGTAGTTTTTGGACTAAACGAATTACAAACGAGCCTTGGTGACTGTGTCATAGTAGTTATGGAAACAAACTTCAAAACTTCAAAATTCTTAACTTTTGTAACAAAAAGCGCATTTTATTTTAAGTTGAGCAACATTTTTCTCTATCGATTGCCACATTTTTGTCCAAATCTGTCTACCTTTTAACTTAGTAGAACGTTTTAGGCTTATAATTTTGAAGTGGCGTAGTCTCGGTTAAAGACGGGTGAAAATTAGATATTATCGAAAAAATAATCAAGTTTGGTCTCTTCACTAATACCTTTGTGCAAAAGCGACTTGCTTTCATTACAAAAGTGCAGTTTGTTTCTATAACTACTATGACACAGTCGCTGAGGCTCGTTTGTAATTCGTATTGTCCAAAAACTACTCGACGGATTGTCATAATTTTTGTTTTATCGCGTACCTAGATAATACTATGAGAATTTATGTAAATATATAAGTTGACTATATAATTGGACATTTAGTTTTTATTTTTAATATAACGAAAAAAAGAAGAATGAAAATTTTACAATTTTGTTATAGGTGGCCGCCATCTTTAATTTTTTACATGGTATTTTTCTTATTTTAATTAATGGTGTCAATACCAATCGATTGATACCCATATTTCTTAAATAGCAGATGCCGTTTTGAAATTATACACTTTTTAAAAAATGCGGCTCCCCCTTTGGTAAATGACCGCCATTTTGAATTCCCTTCGATGAAATTTTCATTTCGTCGGATGAAATCCTTTATATTGGTTCCTAGTATCACTGGAGAAAATGAATTGATTTCTGCATACGATGCAGTTTGATTTTGCTAAGCCTTTTGACTAACAGTGTTTTAACAAGAAACGCAATATTTAACACCATTTTTCTCATGAACTATTAGATATATCGGGAAAATGATAATAACCAAAGTTATAGATAAGTTTATGTAGAACATAATTGTCATACAAAGTTTTTGTGTAGCACGAAGCATTTTTGAGTTCTAAAAAAAATAAAAAAAAATGGAAACTAAAATAGCCGCCATTTTGAATTTTTTGCGTGGAAAGTTTGGCCTCGCTCAGTATAAGTTACAAGTAGACTAAGGAACAGTTTCCATTGTGAGGCCAAACTTTATCACGACTTGTAACTCCCACTTAAGGATTCATACCTACTAAAGGTGGTGAAATAGGGCTATGTCATGACATGACAAGTACACCCGATGTCCTTCCTTATTACGTCATCCATCGTCAAGGCGTGACCAGTGACTTGACAAATTGACAAGTGCTCGTTCCGGTTCCGTCTGGTGATTGATTGAGGAAAACACAAGTTACGCTAAAATACCCAATAACACCGTGACACACAATAAATACCCAACTAGTTAACAATTTAAAGAATAAAAGTCCCGTAGTGCGACTACTTTCTCGAAACCGATATCAAGGTGGGGCGATTTCGATGAAGTCGTAGTTGGTCTTCCTTCCTTGTAGTATACCTAATTATAATTAATTATGTATTAGTTTTTTACCCCAATGGGATACGGGCGTGAGTATATGTATGTATTGTATTAGTTTTTTACTGTAATTCGAATAAGTAGTTTTGAATAAAATTCAGCAAGACTCTTAAGACAATTTGTATTTGAAGTATATTGGATTAATTTAATTTATTTAAGGACATAAATGAGCTATGCTCTAAAGTTTTACCTATTTAGGCTATGATTCAATTTGATATTGGAATAAGTTTTATTCTAGTTTGGTGTAGGTAATTGACACTTAGAGGTAGCTCTACCTATGTAAGTTACCTAAGTATCACGCGCGACATCGCGTATATATGTCGGACATATAGCATTCGTTCATCTCGCGCTTACATACTTGCAAATAAGGGACGAAATTCATCTTAGCCCCTCTGCTTCCAAAATTTTCGTATAAGTTTTTTAACCCTTTGAAAGCCCTTCTTCATGTATACGCCAGTTATTAATTTATCGTATGGCATTACTTCGAACCGTGAGATCTTCGAGAAGACAAGTACGGTTGCCAGTTTGTTGCATTTTTTGCACCACCCAGGGGTCACGTTAGCGATGGGCACCTACTCCCTACGGACGTGGTGCAACTTCGAGCCCCGGGCCTTCGATATATACGGCAGTGACACTTGCACACATTTTCAATTTAAAAAAACAGCACCTAGTTAAGGCGCAGGGTAGGGCAAGGCCTTCCCCATACAAACTTTGTGCACGTTTTATTCGTCGGTGTTGGCACTAACAAATATAATATTTTTTATGGTTGTAAATATTAGATATGCGAAGATCGCGATGTGAAAATTTTCAAATATTTCAAAAAAAAGAAAAAAAGAAAAAAAAAAAAAAATTACATCACGAAATAGCTATCAGAAAAATAAGCATACTGACCAAAAATCATAACTTTAATGCAAACACAAACGAAGTAAATCCTGCACAAAGTTTGTATGGAGAGAGCTTGCCCTACCCCTCCTCTTAAGGTTCATTTTCGATTTATTTAATTTAATGAATCACCGGTACTTATAATCTGCGATCTAGCCATAATGCCTCCATTGAAGCGAGAGGTCGGATTCAACCTTGTGGCAATGTCAGGTGGCTATATCAGGTGGGCAGTACACAGCGACGCAATGGACCATTTTGTTTTGTAAAACGCCTTATTTAAGGTCATAAAAACTTAAAGGTCGCGTAGATATTATTTTTAATAGATATTACGTTGTGGGAATTACTTAGAGGAGGTAACTTGTACTTGTATGATATACCTAGTGTTTTGACTGATCAGAATATACCTATTGGCAATTTGGCATTAAACCTTGGCTCAGGGTTTCTTGGTTTCGGTCTCGACTAAGTACAATATGCTAGCCGTTGTTTCATTATGCCATTTATTCTACTAAACTTAATAAACAAATGGTTGAGCCGCCAAAGTCAATGGACTTATTAAGGGGAGGTATCCCCAACCCAACGCAAATGTCCCGCTCTAACACGCGTGAGTTTACAATTGACCATCCCGCTCTCTACGCAAGCTCTGCGCGCAGTTTTGTAAATATTTAGCTATAGTCATTTAGCCAATCATTTTATCAAAGCAAACCCTGCGAATTTGTCTATAACTATTTACGATCTTTAATTGAGTACAAAAATTAAATGTTAAATATCAGTAATATAGCCGTAGTATTGAAAAAACATTCCAAAAAGGGGTAACTTCGCGATTTTTTTCTATCGAGTGAAATTCATCAGGTCATGTAACTGACTGCGATTTTGACTAGACAATATCCTTATGTAACACATATATTTTTTTTAGATTTTAAGACACAATATTCTATGTCTCAGATGGTTTTTAAAAACTCAAAAGTGGTAATACACGGCCTTAACTTATTATACCTACTGTGTTCGTATTATACCCAGTTATTTGTTTGTTCATTTTCCCGAACATGTTCCATAGGTAACGCGGGTTCGGTAGGTGAAGAAAAAAAGACGAGATAACGAGTTGCCCTTCGAATTACTATCTTTAAAACCTACATACAAATTAGGTTTAAGTTCCTATACCCCAAGGAAAATAGATTCCGTTCGACTTAACTATTTCAAGGCAAACATACACCGTTATTGACCGAGTAAAACGAGGTCTCTGTTTTAGCTTCGACAAAAATGCTTTCGTATGTCCGGCCGGATTTTTGTATGTCCTCCTCTACAGGTCGCATTTATCAACCGATTTTCGTGAAATTTTGTGAGCAGGTTCGGTAACTATATAGAATTTTTTTGTCGAGTCACTTTTTGGAAATTCAAAAAAACAAACATTGTATCAATGATTTCGTGTTTTTCTGCGGCCGTTTTTTCCTCTACAGGTCGCATTTCTCAACCGATTCTCGTGAAATTTTGTGAGCAGGTTCCATGGCTACATATAATTTATTTGTAGAGTAAATTTTTGTAAATTTTTAAAAAAATTTTTTTACGTCGTTGGCTGATCTCCTCTACAGGTCGCATTTATCAACCGATTTTCGTGAAATTTTGCGAGCAGGTTTGGTAACTATATAGAATTTTTTTGTCGAGTCACTTTTTTGAAATTCGAAAAAACAAACTTTGTATCAATGATTTCGTATTTTTCTGCGGCCGTTTTTTCCTTTACACGTCGCATTTCTCAACCGATTCGCGTGAAGTTTTGTGAGCAGGTTTTATGATTACATAGAATTTTTTAGGCAAGTAAATTTTTGTAAATTTATTTTTTTTTTATTTTATTCATTGGTTTGTTCTCCTCTACAGGTCGCATTTATCAACCGATTTTCGTGAAATTTTGTGAGCAGGTGCGGTAATTCTATAGAATTTTTTTATCGAGTCACTTTTTCAAAATTAAAAAAAACAATTTTTTTATCAATTATTTTGTGTTTCTGCGGCCGAATTTCGATTTGTTCACCTCTAAGGGTCGCATTTCACAACAGGTTCTCGTGAAGTATTGTGAGCACGTTCTTGGATTACATCGAATATTTTTGTCGAGTAATCTAAAAAAAAATTCTATGGTTTGTCCTCCTCTACAGCAGCGGTCGGCAACAGGCGGCCCGCGAGCCCCTTCCGTGCGGCCCGCGAGCCTCCCTGGCTTTATTGTTTGTAAAGGTAAAATTTGAAATTCTTAACATCGTGAAAGCGTCTGTATCGCCAACCACGAATATTTTCACAGTTGGTCAGGACGAGATATGTGTTTGTAAATATATTTTACAGTTAAATCTATCTAAATTTTTTTTCAACAATTTCGCGCTCCCCGTGTTTGCGTTAGACAGTATGAAGTATTTTCCACACCTGCATCTTAATGTTCAAAAAATTTCGCGCTCGCTGCGCTCGCGTTTGCGTCTACATGACTTGATGCGTATGAAGTATTTTCCAGACCTGCATAATAATGTTCGCAAAATTTCGCGCTCGCTACGCTCGCGTTTTCAACGAGATTTGTTATGACTTGATGCGTATGAAGTATTTGCCGCGTTTGAATCAGTGTTCGAAAAATTTCGCGCTCGCGTTTACATCTACATAACTTGATGCGTATGCGCGTATGAAGTATTTTCCGCACCTGCATCATAATGTTCGAAAAATTTCGCGCTCACTACGCTCGCATTTTCATCTAGATGTGTTATGACTTGATGCGTATGAAGTATTTGCCGCATTTGCATCAGTGTTCGAAAAATTTCGCGCTCGCGTTTTCATCTAGGTGTGTTATGACTTTATGACCCGTCCCCCCCTTAAAGTTTCTATATTATGCTTGCATTGATCGAATGAATCGCGAAATTACGATGCGGTTGAAATGCGAATTATCTGGGTTTGGTAAGGAAACTAGCTGGTTTATCTGTGAAAAGTCGGTTTTTTCGTCTTTCTCGTTTTTCACGTAAAAAGGAGTGCGAATTTTTACTACGTTACTGTCGCGTACGGCGTACCAATTTGTTTCGAGTTGATACCAACAGACAGTGATCATTATTATCATCTGCGGCCCTTGAAGATTTTTTTAGCTACTATGTGGCCCGTGGGTGCTAAAAGGTTGCCGACCCCTGCTCTACAGGTTCGGATTTATTAACTGTTGGTCCAATACGCAGTTCGTCCAAATAGCATTCTGCCAATCCGCCATTCGTCTAATACGCAGATTGTCATTACGCAGTTCGTCCATTTCGAAATTCGTCATTACGCAGTTCGTCCATTTCGAAATTCGTCATTACGCAGTTCGTCCATTTCGTAATTCGTCATTACGCATTTCGCCCATTTCGAAATTCGTCATTACGCATTTCAGACGAAATGTGTGCGTGAAACCAAGATCTGAATACTCTTCTACGCCAACGACGGATATATCCGTCTAATATACGGTACAATAGCAACCGACGTGCATTACCATAAGGTTTAATTCCATAATTAACGTCATGAAGGTGTGGCATTTCAATCATGGCTTGTCATTTTAGGCACAGAATAAGTAATAGTACAAGAACAGAAGCTTCACTTTCTGACCAAAACGGCGTTTAGGCATAAAAAACATGCCTACTCTGTGCATCTTTGTCTTTCGTATAACTTGTATTCATTCACACACGCTACTAGGGCTTCCAAACAAATAAACATAAAAAAGTCACAAACAGACAAAAATTGACATTAGACATAAAACATGATATAATGTTTCAAAACTTGTAAAACACCAGTCAACACCTTTTCTTACAAAAATTTTAATTTGGAATTTTCGATCTTGGGGGACAATCATGTGACAGAGTGGTCAGTATATAGGTATGGATGGACCGACTTTTTTAACGTACGAGTAACATGACGATGACGTCTATCAGTTAACCGAATTAAGAGTTATACGAAACGCGTGTTGGACTTAATAAGTTTTGACGTAATACATGTTGGACGAAATGAGTGTTGGACCAAATACGTGTTGACATAATGCGAGTTCGCCGAAATACTGTTGGACTAAATGCACGTTGGACCAAGTGCGTGTTGGACGAAATGCGTACGTGAATATCAACTGGACGAACTGCGTATTGGACCAACAGCTAATAAATCTATCAAACATAGTTTTGGAAATAAAAAAACACTCACGAGGTCTACAGCTCACAGAGCCACTAGTTTTATTACTTACTCATAAAATTTTCGCTAAACATTCGAATTTTCTCGCGTCGTCTCGCCTCGCAATCAAAGGATTAACTACCTCTGCAAAAAAAAGGCAAGAGTATATGTAGGTAGTTATGCATGTATGCAAAACTGCCAAACGAACTGCCATTGGAACGCCCGCGACCTTACAAGTCGCCATCCGGCCCGGGCGGAAGTGTCCCTTCACTCTGAACCGTGACCTCCTGTTCAAATCTTGTCTCATACGTCAACTCATGTCAGCCATGTGCCCCCTACTATTGTGCTATACGAGGTGGATTATATGGGTTCATTTTTGACCGAGTGAACGAACGTGCGTACGGCCCGCCTAATGCGTAAGTGGTCACCGCAGCCTAAGGACGCTTGTTCTCCAGGGTTGTCACATGCGCATTGCCGACACTATAAAAAATTATACACGCCTTTGTGTTGAAAATCCCCATCCATACTGGTCCCTCTCGCCTCGGCAGGAGCTCATTCCACAACCGGAGCTTAACCGGAACCGGATGATTTATCTTGTCGTTTATCACGCGATAAACTAGACCATCATCATTGTCGTGGATAAGGCGATACATTTACAGTTTATCCAACTCGACAGACCATCATACGCGTAGGTACAGCTAAGTTTGTAATAAACCAAACACTGAGCTCACTCCTATTGTCAAAATGGTTGGTTGACTGTTTATTGTTAATTGTTTTTATTTATCTGGTGTGCTGTATAACAATACTGACAATAAACGATTATTCTATTTTACAAAGCATAAGTTTCGGCGCCATTCGCGCGCTATTTCATTTGTATCGAGTTTCTTTCAGCGTTTCTTCTCGGCAGTGGTCTTCTTTTGATAAACGCTAGTGCAATAGATTTTGACTTGTAAAGTCCGGTTTACTTACAGAATAAAGTTAGTTTTATTTCATTGTATGCTACATTCAGTATTGTTTGCAACCCATACTACCCCCTCCCAACTCAATCAACGTCTCGGATGACTCATATCCTGTCAGGTTTCCAGTTGCCACCTGTCTTTCTCATCGGAACATTTATTAGGGTGTCTACTCCATTTGTTACATTATTAATTCAAGAGGCTATTGCTAGCTCCTTTATTCAACCATACGACTATATTACATACTAGTGGCTCTGTGAGCTGTAGACCTCGTGAGTGTTTTTTTATTTCCAAAACTATGTTTGATAGATTTATTAGCTGTTGGTCCAATACGCAGTTCGTCCAGTTGATATTCACGTACGCATTTCGTCCAACACGCACTTGGTCCAACGTGCATTTAGTCCAACAGTATTTCGGCGAACTCGCATTATGTCAACACGTATTTGGTCCAACACTCATTTCGTCCAACATGTATTACGTCAAAACTTATTAAGTCCAACACGCGTTTCGTATAACTCTTAATTCGGTTAACTGATAGACGTCATCGTCATGTTACTCGTACGTTAAAAAAGTCGGTCCATCCATACCTATATACTGACCACTCTGTCACATGATTGTCCCCCAAGATCGAAAATTCCAAATTAAAATTTTTGTAAGAAAAGGTGTTGACTGGTGTTTTACAAGTTTTGAAACATTATATCATGTTTTATGTCTAATGTCAATTTTTGTCTGTTTGTGACTTTTTTATGTTTATTTGTTTGGAAGCCCTAGTAGCGTGTGTGAATGAATACAAGTTATACGAAAGACAAAGATGCACAGAGTAGGCATGTTTTTTATGCCTAAACGCCGTTTTGGTCAGAAAGTGAAGCTTCTGTTCTTGTACTATTACTTATTCTGTGCCTAAAATGACAAGCCATGATTGAAATGCCACACCTTCATGACGTTAATTATGGAATTAAACCTTATGGTAATGCACGTCGGTTGCTATTGTACCGTATATTAGACGGATATATCCGTCGTTGGCGTAGAAGAGTATTCAGATCTTGGTTTCACGCACACATTTCGTCTGAAATGCGTAATGACGAATTTCGAAATGGGCGAAATGCGTAATGACGAATTACGAAATGGACGAACTGCGTAATGACGAATTTCGAAATGGACGAACTGCGTAATGACGAATTTCGAAATGGACGAACTGCGTAATGACAATCTGCGTATTAGACGAATGGCGGATTGGCAGAATGCTATTTGGACGAACTGCGTATTGGACCAACAGTTAATAAATCCGAACCTGTAGAGCAGGGGTCGGCAACCTTTTAGCACCCACGGGCCACATAGTAGCTAAAAAAATCTTCAAGGGCCGCAGATGATAATAATGATCACTGTCTGTTGGTATCAACTCGAAACAAATTGGTACGCCGTACGCGACAGTAACGTAGTAAAAATTCGCACTCCTTTTTACGTGAAAAACGAGAAAGACGAAAAAACCGACTTTTCACAGATAAACCAGCTAGTTTCCTTACCAAACCCAGATAATTCGCATTTCAACCGCATCGTAATTTCGCGATTCATTCGATCAATGCAAGCATATAGAAACTTTAAGGGGGGGACGGGTCATAAAGTCATAACACACCTAGATGAAAACGCGAGCGCGAAATTTTTCGAACACTGATGCAAATGCGGCAAATACTTCATACGCATCAAGTCATAACACATCTAGATGAAAATGCGAGCGTAGTGAGCGCGAAATTTTTCGAACATTATGATGCAGGTGCGGAAAATACTTCATACGCGCATACGCATCAAGTTATGTAGATGTAAACGCGAGCGCGAAATTTTTCGAACACTGATTCAAACGCGGCAAATACTTCATACGCATCAAGTCATAACAAATCTCGTTGAAAACGCGAGCGTAGCGAGCGCGAAATTTTGCGAACATTATTATGCAGGTCTGGAAAATACTTCATACGCATCAAGTCATGTAGACGCAAACGCGAGCGCAGCGAGCGCGAAATTTTTTGAACATTAAGATGCAGGTGTGGAAAATACTTCATACTGTCTAACGCAAACACGGGGAGCGCGAAATTGTTGAAAAAAAATTTAGATAGATTTAACTGTAAAATATATTTACAAACACATATCTCGTCCTGACCAACTGTGAAAATATTCGTGGTTGGCGATACAGACGCTTTCACGATGTTAAGAATTTCAAATTTTACCTTTACAAACAATAAAGCCAGGGAGGCTCGCGGGCCGCACGGAAGGGGCTCGCGGGCCGCCTGTTGCCGACCGCTGCTGTAGAGGAGGACAAACCATAGAATTTTTTTTTAGATTACTCGACAAAAATATTCGATGTAATCAAAGAACGTGCTCACAATACTTCACGAGAACCTGTTGTGAAATGCGACCCTTAGAGGTGAACAAATCGAAATTCGGCCGCAGAAACACAAAATAATTGATAAAAAAATTGTTTTTTTTAATTTTGAAAAAGTGACTCGATAAAAAAATTCTATAGAATTACCGCACCTGCTCACAAAATTTCACGAAAATCGGTTGATAAATGCGACCTGTAGAGGAGAACAAACCAATGAATAAAATAAAAAAAAAAAAAATTTACAAAAATTTACTTGCCTAAAAAATTCTATGTAATCATAAAACCTGCTCACAAAACTTCACGAGAATCGGTTGAGAAATGCGACGTGTAAAGGAAAAAACGGCCGCAGAAAAATACGAAATCATTGATACAAAGTTTGTTTTTTCGAATTTCAAAAAAGTGACTCGACAAAAAAAGTCTATATAGTTACCAAACCTGCTCGCAAAATTTCACGAAAATCGGTTGATAAATGCGACCTGTAGAGGAGATCAGCCAACGACGTAAAAAAATTTTTTTAAAAATTTACAAAAATTTACTCTACAAATAAATTATATGTAGCCATGGAACCTGCTCACAAAATTTCACGAGAATCGGTTGAGAAATGCGACCTGTAGAGGAAAAAACGGCCGCAGAAAAACACGAAATCATTGATACAATGTTTGTTTTTTTGAATTTCCAAAAAGTGACTCGACAAAAAAATTCTATATAGTTACCGAACCTGCTCACAAAATTTCACGAAAATCGGTTGATAAATGCGACCTGTAGAGGAGGACATACAAAAATCCGGCCGGACATACGAAAGCATTTTTGTCGAAGCTAAAACAGAGACCTCGTTTTACTCGGTCAACTAGCTTTTGCCCGCGGCTTCGTCTGCGTGGAACTCGTTCATCGCGTTAGAATTTCATTGCTATTCTATTTCAGGCGCTTTCCTAGTTGTCGCTTTTCCATATTATAAACTTCCACCCTCATTAAGGGATAATTTCCGGGGTAAAAAGTATTCTTTGTACTTTCCTTTCCCGGGACTCTATCTCCATACCACAGTTCATCTTAATCGGTTCAGCGGTTTAAAGCGTAAAGAGGTAACAGACAGACAGACGCGCATTCGCATTTATAATTGTTCTTAGCTGTGTCCTATTATAGGTACCCCTACATTCTTAACATCTATCACTAATCACATCTATGTATAAGGTCAGAATACGTTCGAATTATAGCAATTCGCTTAACGACATATCTTTTACGAATATGACATCTGGATATGATCTGGATGGGTCTATTAGACTAAGCGTATTAAATAGCATTCAAAGTTTATGCGGACGAAGTCACGGGCAAATGCTAACTTATAAGTTTATAAGCCTTTATTTCAGACGTACTTTATTTACCTGTACGTTATTTGTTAATTTTATGCATTTCTGATAACATGCTTTGTATTAAATTACCTACTAGTTTTTGTACTGAATTTATTTACGTTTTAGGTACAGGTACGTCTATAATAATAATGAACAGAAAATGTCGTATACAAACAGATTTATTGTTCCATTGTGATCAAGCATTTCAATTATATCTGAACCACAGAACAGTACAATAGCATGAAGTCAAAAGTACACAAAACAACCTAGGTACGTATTTAATTGTATAAGACTTATAACTATATGCGATTTTAATGTGACATACAACCTTTTCAAAATGGTGGAGCGGCAAGGCTTTCAAGTAGTCTACAAAGGTTTGGGGACCTTTCGTGATAAACTAAATTGCGATAACTCGAGTTAGTAAATTGCTAACACGACTGAGATTTCAACTACGATTAGGTACAGTTGAGTAATCATAAATTGTAATTAAAACTTTCCCATTCCAGCAAATTTTAAATGTAGAGATTAATTATATAGGTACATAGTCCTTTGTATGTATTTGTTTCATGTTGGTTTCTTTATGTTTAAATAGGTATCTGCTTATATTCTGGATAGGATTAGCATTTTTAACTACTGAATGTAACCTTAGGTTTATTTGGTGTAAGTAGGTTAGGGTGTGTGGTAGTGTAGGTTAGTACTAATCTACACCAATAAACATTGATTTCAAAAATAACAGTTTATCTGGAAACACGGCTGTCAGCAAAGTTCACGAAACAAAAAAGGCGTCACACCGGCATTAAATTACCAAAACATCTTTTATTGAATCTGTCGTGATATTGATAAAAACATAGGTACCATGAACCTCTTTCTTTTTGGTGGTCAATGTAAAAATGGCATAGATTTCCTCTTCCTGATAGAACGTAGGTAATTCAATTAGTTAAAACTGTATTCAACGGACGTCTTACTTGCAAGTATTTCTTAATGATCCAACATAATTGGCGTGCTAACTGTTGTGTGTGTATATTTTAAAAAAAATCACTTTTGGCGGGAGCCATTAATTTCCATGCTTCGTCAGTCACGCCGGTCGGTCACTACTCACGGTGTCTGTTGTACTAGTTCATGTACCTACGAGTATGTACAAACGAGTTTTCATTAAACCAGTATTTATACCTAACAGATTTTTGCCAAAATGTTTATCACAAAAACTGTAGGTACTATAATAAATACTATTTTGGCAATCGTTATTTAAGGCGCAGGGGTGGGCAAGGCATTCTCCATACAAACTCTGTGCACGTTTTATTCGTAGGTTTTGGCACTAACGAATGTAATATTTATTTTGGATGTAAATATTAGATATGAGCAGAAAGTGATGTGGAAATTTTCAAATATTTCAAAAAAAAATGAAAAATAGAAAAAAATTAAAAATAATATCAATGAATAAAAATACATCACGAAATAGCTAACATAAAAATAAACATACTGGCCAAAAATCATAACTTTAATGCAAACACAAACGAAGAAAATCCTGCACAAAGTTTGTATGAAGAGAGCTTGCTCTACCCCTCCTCTTAAACAATGAGAGCTTTTACTACCAAGTACCGAATTTAGGACGGGTCATCCCGTCAAAATAAACAATGGCATTAGCATTATGTGCCCGGATATCTCCGGGCTCGGGAGATGCGGGAATTAGGTACGAGATACGGATAATACAACTAATTTGTGTTACCTACTTATGTATAGTCATAACGGATCCAGCAATAAAGTTGGCCCAAAAACGCATTAAAACTTTGAATGTTTAGCCACAGGAAAACTAACTTAATACGCATACATTTTTTTTAAAATGAAAGTCATCGTAAGTTACTTAAATAATATAGTAACCCTTGTAATTTAAAGAGAAAAATAAACGCATTTGTATTTGTATTTATTTGTATTTGTCAATTTCTGCTAAATACCGAATCTTGGTACTAATTTAGTTTTTTTTCATTTCAGACAGTGAAAGATGCTGCCTCGGAAAAGGAACAGGGGTCTACTGGCGATGGCACTGATGCTGCTGGTACAATCTTCTGAGCAGCACGGCTCAGGAGCACCTCCGGGGGTAAGTTAACCCACTGAACAGCCGGATTTCCCCCTAGGCCTATAGGCCGGACTAGGGGCCCACTTTAGCCGTAAGAGGCCTCAGTGACGGATGCAAAATTAAATCATATCGAGATTGGGGAGGGGGCCGCAAATGCCAAGTCTAAGCCTAAGTCCGGGCATGCCTCTGAGCGCCAAAAACACCCAAAAGGTGTCGCGTGTTGTCATTCCTAATGGCACTAATAACGGCTATGTTGTGAGGTGTTACGTTATGAAGTACGTTTTCAAAGTCACCCATTTCACATATTTTAACTGTAGATAAGGGTCAGATTATGCTGAGATATTTAAAGTATAGTAAAGTAGCCGTTATTTCGGGAATCAATAAAGGCACTATTCCCATGTGCATTCTGTTCGTTTTCTAAGATCACAATATCTCCCGTTTCAGTCATGCGTAGACCAGCTCCCTCGGCACCCGGACATCGCGCCTATGACGTCAGTGCCGCCTTACATCGTGGTGACGTCATCGAGCCAGGTCCGACAGGGCGATCAGCTGAACGTGACCATCGGCAGCCAGGCGGGAGCGCCGGTGCCCATCGGCGGGTTCATACTGCAGGCTAGACAAGTGCAGGTAGGTACTCACAATATCTAACTACTGAGAAAAGCGAAACGAGCGATATAGATTGTTCTGAAAGCCACCAGAATTAGTGGTCGTCTGGTGACTTCATTGTTTCAACTTCCAACAGGGCGCTCTGAAACTACGACAGCGTAATGTCTCTCTCTTGGATGGGTGACTTTGAGTGATTACTAACTGAGTTGCTTTTTAGGGACGTTAAGCTGTTCATCCCGGCTTGTTTATGACAGCAGTCGTAAGGCCAAGTTGGAAGCATTCGGGCGGCTTGAAAACTTTTAACAGTCAAGTTGCCGGCTCTTGACAAAGGGAGTCGAAGTTGCACCATATCCGTAGGGAAGCACCCACCGCAAAAGTGACCCCTGGGTGGTGCGAAAAGTGCAAAAAAAACTGGCAACCGTACCGTCTTCTCGAAGATCTCACGGTTCCAAACAATTGCCAAGCGATACGATAAATAAAATGTCCTTCTCTAATTTGATGGTAACGACGGGTAAAACGATGATAGTGATCCACAAGAATGTTTTGAACGTGTCATCATTAAAAAAAGGTAGGTATTTATTTTTACATTTTGTCTCCAGAACCCAGACACGATAGTGGGCAAGTTCCTGACTGTCCCGAATCCCGACGACACACAAATCATCAACTGTCGCGGTGACAATGACACCGTGACACACTCCAACCCTAAGGACAAGCCAGCTTTGACTTTCCTTTGGCAAGCGCCTACTGACTTTCTGGGAGGAATTGAGTTCAGGTAAGCGGCTAACATCGTTGCTAAAATCTTAAAGTCAAACCAGTGCTAACCTACCTAAGATATCTGGGTACGCGTAATCGAGTTTAGTTCATGTATAGTATACTTACATTGTATTTGTACATTATATACTTAGCATATACCTACCTGAACTGAACTCGTAACTATACTGTACCAAAAATTTTGCTTTACTTAAGTTATTGTAATGGAACTAATGGCGGCCACCCGCGTAAAAATTGATTAACTATGTAGTTAAAAATACGTAGAAATATATACCTAATGATGGGTCAATGTACGAAATTCTTTGTATTTGTCGCGCGCGCTTTAGTAAGTATAGTATCATCGCGTTATGTCGGACATAAGTATACATTCGTCCCTTACTAGCAAACAACCTACACTACTAAAATATGTAAGTGCAAGTGGGTTTACTAGCAAATATGTAAGTGCGAGAGGAACGGATGCTTTATGTCCGACATAAACACGATCATGCTAGCTAGGCCAATAAAGTATCGTAACCGTAAGGCGTAAGAATACTTTGATCCCTAGTTTAAACGTGTGAAAATAGCATGTGACAAGGCCGTACTTTCAAAGCAAATTCCAGTGCTTTGTTTCACCCAAACACGGAACCGGAAAATTTCGCTAAAAATTCACAAACCACTCAAGAATCAAGGTTGCAAGCCGTGACCTTGAGGCAGTGATACCGTGACCTATTCTGTTACGCCTGTTACTATGTCATGACTCAACAGCCATCGTCATAGTCGGTGAGGTGTTTCAATCAGATTAGAATCGGTCATTGGGAGTGGGGTGTTTTCAATTTAGTCCTCGCAGAAAATAACGTCTGTAAATAGACTGGATTAGGAAATACGACCCACTCTTAAATAGTGTTCCCTTCCCTGGTTCTTCCCTGGTTTAGTATCGGGCGGTGACGAATAGTTTAACTTTTCGCATAGTTGAAGACACATTGTTTGGTTGTCTGCATTGTTGTCTGCCTATAGGTAACAGTGAAATATAAATTTACGCACGCACTGCACAGGAAACACACACATACTTATTTAAATGATTAATAAACCTATTGAAGCACAATTTAAATGATTAATAAACCTAATATTTATTTTTCAAGGACGCGGTCTTTGGACGCGGTTGACATTAATTGTGTTGACACAACTGATGCGACAGATATTTTTTCTTGACATTCTAGTCAAACTTCTCTGGGCTATTTTCATATACGTTTCAATACACAATCCCATATTTTTTGTAAAAAAAAGATGCATTAAATAAATTCCAGAGCAACAGTAGCCCAAAGCTACGCGACATTCTGGAAGAATGTGGAGTCGGCGGTGGTGGAGGTGGTGACACGTGACACCGTGGTCACCACCACGGCTGCGCCTGCGACCACGCAGAGGACCACGGTGGCTCCCCCTGTCGTCATGGAGAGTAAGGTAATATGAAGATCTAATTCTAAAAATGAGTAAGGAGAAACGAATATTTAGGTATTAAGTCATGACTTTGAAAAGCGAAAGTCAAACATTTTCTGAAGACATTTTAATTCAAAACCATTTAAAGCTAGATCTCATGGGATTTTTATGGAGCTATGATGGTCATTTTTATCGCATGATAAACCATCTATCACTTTTTTTTCACACAATTGACAGATCTTGTCGTTTATCACGCGATAACTGTGACGGGGCATATCATATGGTTACCCTTTAATTTCAACGTATATTGTTCCGACCATCACATCAGTGATTTGATTAGGTACATATTTCATCCCTATACGCTTGATGACACTTGTGTACAAACTACTACTAACTTTATCTATCTTTTCAGCCGAAACCAGCCCCCACACAGCTCGACATCATCTATCAGGGCTGCGCCGACAACAAACTCTGCTACGGTGTCCCCCAGAACTGCATCCAAGCCGGCAACTGCAAAGCCATCGTGGCCATCTTCGTGGCTGGCGACAAATACACCTTTGAAATCCAAGGCACTGATAACCCGAAATACGTAGCTGCCGCCCTGAGCATGGACAATAAGATGGGAGACGACAGTGCCATGGAATGTGTCAGGAATGATAACGGAAGAGTCAATCTCTTCACATCCTGGACTTACCCCAAATCGGAACCCTATGTACGAAGATCTGATTCCCCTCAGGATATCGTGCAGCTTCTAGAGTCTTCTGTGATAGATGGGAAGCTGTACTGTAAGTTCTCGAGAGACGTGGAATCCAAAGTTATGGGGCAAACGTTCAATTTGGCCACGACGAAGTACAACTTGATGGTGGTTGCTGGAGATAGCATGAAAGGTAATTTTACTTTTATACATTTGTACACTGTAACCCGCTTTATTATAATACATTACTTACCAAGGGCGGTAAAACAAAGAACGTCTCAGATCGCAGGTATTTGACGCCCGAGCCGAAGACAAGGGCGATAAATATTTGATCTGTGGCTTTATTTATTACCTCCCGTGGTAAGTACCAAATTTTGTGTATCCCCCTGGTATGGTAAGGAAGTAGGATTTTCCGCCCGACTGATGACTGACTGATTTTTACATATACATTGCTGACATTCATCATCCTCCTAGCGTTATCCCAGTACAGTTGCATCCTGAAGGATGCCTGGGGTCCGCTACCTAATCCCAAGATTTGGCGTAGGCACTAGTTTTTACGAAAGCGACTGCCATCTGACCTTCCAACCCCAAGGGGAAACTAGACCTTATTGGGATTAGGCTTTGTCAAGTGAGTGGGCAACTTGACTGTTAGAAGTTCTCAAGCCGCCCGAAGGCCTCCAACTCGGCTTAACGACTGCTGCCATAGACAGCAACCGGGATCAACGGCTTAACGTGCCTTCCAAAGCACGGGAGCGCTCAATTAGTAACCACTCAAAGCGGTCACCCATCCAAGTCCTGACCGCTGCCCACGTTGCTTAACCTTAGCAAGCGCAAGCGGTGCGCAATATACGTTGCTGACATTGTGTTGCTTTATTTATACGAATATTGAATTGGAACCTTTTGTTTTACATACAGACGCCGACCGGGTAGGCTTCCACAACCTCGCATACGAGTCGACGGGCGAGCCGCTCGCCCTGTCAAGTGTAGGCGAGGCCGCAGGCGCCTCCAAGCTTTTGCTGAAACTGCACGGGAGCTTCATGATCGCCGCCTGGCTGGGGAGCGCTTCACTTGGCATTTTGCTTGCTCGGTAAGACATTACAGAATACCGCCTTTACTGGCCCGGGATGAGGCTTATTTCACTACCAGGTTATTTCTAACTATAAGGCGACATTTACGTATTGAGGTGTTTCATTTAATACGAGTGTCAATTTAACCACTCGATCTGCAGCCTTTAAAACTGCGCAATGACGTCACGCGGCAATTTGCACAGATATTGTGACCGGGTATGGTGTAGATTTTTGGCCTCTCGAATAGGAGAACCGATGCAGGGGTTTTTAAAATCAACACATTCAACAATATCATATTTACTTTTTAATCCGGTTCGAAGGACCATATACAAGTATCGCAATAAGAAGTTCCATTTTGTTACAGGTATTTCAGACAGACATGGGTGGGAAAACAATTGGGTGGAAAGGACATTTGGTTCGCCGTAAGTATAGATTGCGTCATGCATCAGTATAGTATAGATTGTTACAAGAATTATAAATAGAATAGTTTATAACACCAGCCTTTTATAAACAAGATCAAGACTTGTGCGAGTGAGGCAATTTCTGAAGTCATTGACTTATTGAAAGAAAAAATAATTTAAACACGATACAAACACACTGGAATCCAAGCGATAGAGAGATTTAAAGCGAAAATAACTTACTTTGAATAGCTAATTTCCAACTATCGTAAATTTTCTCAATGATATACCTATTCAACTCATTAACACGACGGCCGACATACTATCTTGTTGTTCTTGTCTCCTATGTCTTTGGACAATCGCGGAATGAAATGCTCATCACTTTTTGGACCTTAATATCATTTACATAAAATCGAAAATTCCTCGACTAGATACACGTCGAAACAGGGCCTGTACTCCGAACATAGAAATCTGTACTTCGTATAGTAAAGTCCCTTTCACTCTTATAGTGTATAACACGAGAGGGAAGGGGGCTGCACGATACGAATTTCGCATTTCGATGTTCGAAGTAGACCCTTGGTAAAACTAAGGTGCTTTTCTTGGCAGTGGCACCGAATGCTGATGGTGCTGACCTGGCTACTGACCGTCACTGGCTTCGTGCTGATCCTCGTGGAGGTCGGCGGCTGGTCCACCACCGGTGACAACCCGCACGCCATCACCGGCATCGTCACTGTCGTGCTGTGTTTCATACAGCCCATCGGTCAGTAAGAGTATGCAACTAATATCATTGGCGTCATCAAAGTCATCATTGTCGTCATCAATGTCATCATTGTCGTCGTCATAGTGTACATTGGTCAGTAAGAGTAAGCAACTAATATCATTGGCGTCATCAAAGTCATCATTGTCGTCGTCATAATGTACATTGGCTTCATGCTGATCCTCGTGGGGGTCGGCGGCTGGTCCACCACCGGTTACAACCCTCACGCCATCACCGGCATCGTCACTGTGGTGCTGTGCTTCATACATTGGTCGGTCAGTAAGAGTACGCAACTAATATCATTGGCGTCATCATCGACATCAATGACATGTCGTCGTCATTATTTCCAATTGTTATAGTACTTAGTAGTCGTTAACATTTTGTTGCTCAAATTAAGTAGGTTACATAATAGCAAAAATAAACTTAGCAGTAGGTAGATATTTGCACAAAAGGCGAAGTTATCCGTTTAAGGAATCTCTTCTAGCTAACCTTTGAGAAGCTGAGAGGTTATGTTATATGGCAGACATACAGAAACAACGAGTACCTGATACCTACCTGTACAAGTGGCAAAATTTTATGACTAAAAAAGTATGACAAATTGATAGTATCGTCCTCAATGTCATCATCACCGTCATGATTTCACATTTTTGACAATTCCGTCATCATTATGATTGTCCTGTGTGTCACTAGAAATATTACAATCATAATCATCAACATGTCCGTCATTGTCGTCATCAACATTACCACCATCATACAATAGATATCATCATCTTCATCATCTTCATTAACATTCGTTATAAGTTATGCTATTCATCAAGTTGCGTTTAAAAATCTTATGTTTGTTTGCATTGCAGGAGCTTACTTCAGGCCACACCCTGGCACTAAGAAGAGACCCATCTTCAACTGGGTGCACTGGCTGCTCGGAAATGCCGCGCACATCCTAGGCAGTGAGTTCACTTAGCTACTCCTTCTGTCCTCTCCCAGCGAAAAAAAAACAAAACAAAACAATTTTATCTACACCCATATAGTAAATCCTCTTTTATAAGTTCAAATACCGTAGATAAGACCCCGCTTTATGATATACTGAGCGGCTGTTGCGTGCGTCCCCTATTTGATCACGAAATATAACACTTAAATGAGATCACGTACAAAATTAAGACACAGCTGCGGGCTGGCGGCGGAGGCGCGGGCCGGCCTGTCGACGCAAACATGGCGCACGCCGGCGAGAAGTGCCCACACGAAACACATAAAAGAGGATTTAATATATGGATGTAGATAAAGTAGTGTATGCAACTGTACATAATTAGGCATTAAAACACTCGTGTGACCTTATTATGAAACTCGCCTTCGGCTCGTTTCATAAAACACACTCGTGTTTTAATGCCCCTCATTATGTACCAGTTGCATAAACTACTATTTTGTTATCCGGCTGGGGATCCCAGTCACCGGTAGTGGATGGCTTAGGCTGGGTTGCACTCAACCGTCTGTAATCGTACGTAATCGGTGTTCGTCAAATCTGATTGTATGGAAAGTTTGACAATTCAATTTCAATTTATTCAATTTATTTATTTAATCACACACAAGTTTACAGTTTATAATACCAAGACACTTATGTGGTAAGTAGTTAAAATATAGCAAACACAAATAACAATAAAAATAAAAAGACCGGAGATAATAAAAAATATTAAAACATAAACAAAAACAACTAACAAGAAAATGGCACAGTTGAAACTACGATATTAATGGTAAAACCTTCCTGCAAAATACACCAATACCATCCGCAAATATATCTATATCATCGGCCTTCTGCAGTATGTGGTTTAGCGCTGTTCGCGCTCGAGCAGTGGGAGCATTCGCGCCACGCCTCGTGCGCGCGCCGGGCACCGCGAACAGGCGCCGCGGGCGCCGCGCCGCCACCGCACCGCCCGCGCCGCCTTCCGCGCCAATTGCCGGTCCAGTCGTGCGCGGCACTTGCAGGCGCATTTGCTCCAACACGGACGCGCTGTCAATCTTATTATTGAGCAGTTGGTAATAGTGCACTATATGCAGTAGTTTTCGCCGAGTTTCAAGAGTGTTAAGACCAAGCATTCCCGAAACGAAGAGGGACGGGTACAGATACGGGTAGTAGCCGTATTGCCGCTTGTATACGTACCTGGCGAATTTCTTTTGGACTCTCTCCAGCATGGTGATGTATTTCTTTTCATGCGGATCCCACACTACTGCACCGAATTCAAGCCTGCTGTGGATGTATGCATTATATAGCATGATCGCGACTTTGGTGGTTGAAAATTGGGATGCTATCCTCATTATGAATCCCAGCGTTTTAGATATCTTTTTGCAGGTCTTCGCGATATGCTGTCTGAAGTCGAGTTGAGTGTCTAAAGTCAGTCCTAAGTCTCGTACTTCATCAGTCCTCTGAAGTGGCATGCCGCGAAGGTTGTATTCAGTAGCGATTGGTGTGCGGAGGCGAGAGAAAGTAATACATACACACTTCGAAGCGTTAAAGTCTAGTCGATTGTTCTCGCTCCATTCAACAATAGCGTCTATGTCGTTCTGTAAATGTAGTCGGTCGTCGTCGTCCCTAACACTGTTAAATAGTTTTATGTCATCTGCAAACATTAGACACTTAGCCGTGCTGACGGCGTTTGGCAAATCATTAATCATAATTAGAAACTGAGTAGGTCCAAGGGTGCTGCCCTGACTTACACCCGAACGAGTTTCAATAAGATGACAGCTGCCGGCGCCGTATTTGACGATGACCGGTCTGTGTTCGTACGTTGGCGCAACTGGCACTTAATCTAAGACCGACATTATCTTAACGAAGTATGAACGTCGGATATTTGTATAAAGCCAAAGCTCTGAATCCGAAGACTTGTAAGTCTGCGACTTGCTGACAACTATACACGCATACATTTTTCTTAAAAACGCACTGAGAAGGCGCTCCAGTTGCTCTGTAGCACCTCTCTCTATGGGTGGTATCTGGTGTTGTCTTCCTATAGCTGGAGTCGCAAGAGTCCAGAGGTTACGGTGTCTCTTTAACAGGCTGGTTACACCGCTGGCGTGGTCGTGTCCGAGGTTCACCTGGATTTTCCCCAGGCCACTCTCCAACCGGGCCCTGGGACCGCGGTTCGCGATTGTAAAAGAGATCAGAGGCAATTTTTGTACAAAGCGTAAACCAATAGCGGTTCTGATTCTTATTTCATCAATGTTCTCGCTAGCTATCCTATGTGTAGATATTTAATAGTACATTACTTACCAAGGGCGATAAAACAAAGAATGTCTCAGATCGCAGGTATTTAACGCCCGAGCCGAAGGCAAGGGCGATAAATATGCGATCTGAGGCTTTCTTTATTATCGCCCGTGGTAAGTACAAAATTTTTTGTCGCCCCCTGGCCAGGAAGTGGGTTTTTTCGCGCGCGGAGCGTGCGATAATGGCCACGTTATGGCCAGGTGTGACATAAAATAATATTCATCGTGAGTTGACATTGACAATGACTTTAGAAACGAGTGTTTCAAATGCGCGGAGAATCACCCGCCTGCGGTCTTGCTCAGTTGGGCTTCTACAAATATGAGCGTTATGATGTTCGGACCTACCGCCCGCGTGGTCGTGTCGGAGGTTTCCCCTGGATTTTCCCCAGACCATTCTTCAACCGCGCAGTCCTATCGCTTTATTGGGCTTTATAACACAGCCAGGAATGTTCTGGCCTCTCTTAAACTCTCTTCTGTTTCAGTTGCGACGATCTTCTTGGCGGTGTACCTGCAGAAAGCGGAGCTGCCGCCCTGGAGCGTGTTCGTGCTGGCTGCCTTCGTCGCCTTCCACGTCATCATGCACATCGTGCTCTCCGTAAGTCATCATCATCATATCAGCCGAAAGATATCCACTGCTGGACATAGGCCTCCCCCAAAGAGTGATCTTGCATAGGCGGTACAACAACAAGGAGTAGCAGTCAGTTGTCTCCACCCCGCTGAGGCTTTGGGACAATATTTATTAACACTTTCACTGCCAGGAAACTGCCTAGCGGGCGCTGCGCAACTTTTCTCAGGTGCTGGACATCCGCTAGCGCCCACTAGGCGAGCTGTCGCTAATCGCTATAGGTACTTATGGTACTTTTATCTTACGAGCGGCGGGTTGGTCATGGTTGTCGTTGTGCCACATACAAACACATGACAGCGTAAACTCATAGCTCCTACGCTGACGCACACAGACAATGTGCATGTATCTAAGCTCAACACACAACCATAGCTCACCCGCGCACGTGAGATTAAAGTACTATAGAGGTCGCAACATCGCTTTCTGGGGTACATCCATAATTTAAGTCTGGCAGTGAGTGTTAGGGTCTTCCCAAACTTGTCGGCATAAGCAGAGTGTTTTACTCCCCACTATTCACATTAAGTACGTAATCGCGGCCGACAGCAGTCGCTCGGTGTCGGCCGAGCCGACCGACGTCTTTTTCGCTCTTATTGCCGATTCCGCGTCGATGGGTGTGGGGAGACCCTTAATATGTCCTGTTATTGCAGCTAACGGTATGCGTATCGGAGGGCAAGATCAGCCGCAGCCCAGTGAACGTGTTTCCTATGAAAGATATGATGGGGCAGCCGCGGCAGGTCACGCAGGTCGACCGCAGCATCGACGCACCGGTAAGTAGATATCTACAGCTTACATTGAAGGACTGTGGGGCAAGATCGTCATACAAACATCGCAACTCGGAACTTCACGGTAACGTCCCAGGCTAAGATAGTTCAGAGTTCATACGGAGGCGAATAAGGCGGTGGCAATATGCAAACCGCCTAATTCCCCAGTAGGACCGTGGGTTGGGGAACCACAAAAGCATTTCCTCTGCGTCAAAAAAAGGCTATTATTATAGTTCGTAATTAATTCTACAAATTGTCCCTGTCTGTGTAAGCTCAGATACTCAGCAACTAAAAGAACTAATGACATGTATATAATTTCAGTTCTCGAGCTTCAGAAGACTGCTGCTCGGCATTTACGCGCCCATCATCCTTATATTCGTCGTGGCCATGATCTGCCTAGTCGCCCTCGCGCCCATTGGAGAGACCTACAACACCATCATGGGAGCTTGAATCTTATCGCCGTAGCTTAAGATACATAGAACTTTTAAATGTAGCATCATTGTTCACGATGCGTCATTTATGTCCACAACACGTCATTTGTGTCCACAACGCGTCATTTGTATCCACAACGCGGGCGGTGCGCTAAATGACGCGTTTGGGACATAGACGCTTAAAACCGTTAAAAATTCATGTCTGAAATTAAGAAATTTGCTCAGTTGTGATTCCATCCTTAAACTAATTATAATGGGGTAAGTAAGTTAGTAGATTATCTTTTATTGCACTTTACTCTAAGGCGCGCTTACGGCCTAAATAGTACCTACCTATGATTTAGTAACAAAGAAATCTTTAAAATTGCAAATTGTGAGCATTTAAATAAGGACCCCATTGTAATGAAAAATGTGTACGATAATCTGAGTTTTTAATTACCTAAGCAATTAATATTAAAAGTGTGTATGTATATCATAGTAGGTATTTAGTCAGTGACCTATTTTTTTAAGCACAATTATATGTAAGACCCAATTGATACTTCTTACTATAAACCTTAACTTAGATTTTTAAATATTTATTATGTTTTGCGTGAACAACTAGGAACAATATTCAAGACTAGTTTTGTTTAAATAAATATTTTGTATTTTAGAGCAGATTTTAATGTTGTATACTTACATATATTCATATGTTGCACTTTGAGTCTCTTTTATAGTAAATAAGTAATAATGTCGTAATTATAATATAATAATTAATAATTTCTAATTAAAACTGCCATAAACAATTGGTATATAAAAACTCAATTCATTTCAGGTAAATGTATAGCTACTTATTTAAGTATTAATTTATTTGGTTTATCTAATAATTATTTCTCTCTCCTGCTCCTTACTGTACTTAATGTCTTTTATATTCATTCTCGTACTTATTGTGATTTTACAACGTAAATCGGCTGCCCTAAACTAAATTCAAGTATCTCATTTTTTTTTCGTTTTTTTGCATATTTTGAAAAAGCCGCGGAAAATGCATATATTAGTATCAAAAAATTTCTTCTAGGCCTCATTTTCCAAGTTATTGATAATTTTAAAATTCAAGTATCTTTTTTGGCCTCTAATTCTACGCTGGAATCAAGCAACTTGCCGATGTTTATGGCTGTATGGCTAAAAGCAAGCAACTCAATGGGAGACACTTTAAATCAATATGGTTATTGATGAATAAACCTGAAATCAAGCATCTCAAGTTACTTGTTTTTATATAAAAAAATATTCACAAAATCGAAGTTTTTTTCGCTCTCCTGTAAAATTTGCCAAAACTGAGATACTTGAATTTGGCTTAGGGCAGCCGAAATTCTTTCGACGTAAAACGAATGTCATCAAACGAACATCTTTCTTTCTAAAATATAATTTTACAAAATAATGCTGATAATTTATGTACCTGGCATACTTTTAAATACCCAATCATTTTCAAAGAGGTTTTACCCTCAAGTCTGCAGGTGTTGTTGGAAATATCTTGTACATATTCGTTTACACAAAATAAAACAAAAACGGTAGACTGCATTCATACATTGTATTATTTAATTTTCTCCTATCTACAATATTTAAAATATATACAGAATTTGTGATGTACACTATTTTCCTCACTTTTGAAAACATGGCTAGTCTGTGGTTTTAGTCTAAGAAGGTACAAGTTTTCTAGTAGAGAGTCTACTTCACAAGTCCTGTGTCTTTTACCCTTTTAGAATAGTCACAGAATTTCCAATAAATTGAAAAATCATCAAAAAATTATTACTTATTGTTCTACACTTCAGTAATTTCTACCAACATTATTAAAATATATCTTCACCATAATCAAGTATCTTCTTTAGGTATTTGTGAATCTTCAACAGTCTTCGAAGCTGGTACATACACTTTGAAAGAGAACTCGGTCCTTGGAAATGACCCTGGATTGATTATTTGGCAGTCCTGGTATGCCCTAGTGTAAGGCTGGAAATGATCAGCCACCACAACCAGGTCTGGCATTGGGTACAAGCTTAAGGCATCCGCATGTCTCCAATACACTGGTTGTACTCCCAGAGACAGTGGAGAAAGGGTGCACTGACTTAGCAATGTTTTCGTTAAGTGGTCCGGAATATCACCAGTCTCCGGGAAATGGATGGAGTTTCTACACATTTTGGTGACTAAATCCTGCCGTATTAAGATTATTTCCTGCGTGCAATACTGTATTCTACAGGGGTTTGAAGTGAAAATTACGGAATCACCCAATTTGTCTCTTATGTCTTTAGTAATAGAGTTTGGAATGGGCGGTCTAGGCAGGATGTTGGGGGCAGCCGGGTCTCCTCGTCCAGGTATGAAGATAAACTTGCAGGCTTCTCGAAGTTTTGTGTATGGGAATATCAAGTCTGCTAAGTTGATTAAGGCTGCTCGGAGCTGTGTGCTGTGTTCATAACCATACGGGCATGACAAGAACTCGCCCATAAATACAATTGCTATGGGCGGAAACTCATTATAACCAGAAAATAATGTTTTTAACTTTGCCATAACTTTGAGGTTATCAAACCAAACATCGGACAAGAATATAATCATTCCATCCTCATTCTCTTGCTCAATCTTTAGCAAATTCTGTGAATTCTTTAACAAGGTCTTAGACTTGCCTCCAAATGTGTTCAAGTTCCCAAAATAAGTCAAAGATGTCACTCTACTCTCTGAAGGTGGTAAAACTAGACCCATAACATGGAAGACTTTGTCTTCAAAGTAGCCTTCAGCTAAAACGAAACTACTCTCCGTAAACAACCCAGAATGGTATCTAGTTTCTTTCATATCTAATTCTACACTTCCGGTTGGGTCTTCTAAGTAAAACTTTCCTTCTGTTAACTGGGTTATTAGCCCCAACACTATAACCTCATCAACCCTGCTAGAATAACTAAGCAACACCTCGATTTTCCGCAACTGGAATCGTTTTTCTTTCTCCATATCTGGCAGTACTTCTTGAGCAAACAACTTATTCCTCACAGTTCTTTGCCAAATTATTGTATACCTATCAATTAAATACTGGGCCTTCCACTTAGGCTCTGGATACAAATGAGAGTCGTTACTCACGCTTTTGCTGAACTTCTTCCTCTCATTGTCATAAATGAGCTTAGGTATGCTGAAGGCATCAATTACACTTAAGACAGATTCAGTTTCTTCAAGTCCTGCGGTTGAGCACTCACGGTAAGCCGTTTCCAAGTGTTCCTTTTCTAAAATAGGCTGCGAAATGCACTGGTGAAGTAAATGAGCTGTTAGTTTGTCCAACATTTTCGTTCTTTCGCGCGGTGCTAAGGGTGCAACTTGTTCAGCCACAAATGTACTGGCCTCACGGCGAATTGTGAAGCCGCTGAGCTTGAACGCATTGTTGACCTCAGATCGTATCTTTTGCAAATCACCCATGGTTTAATTGTCATGAAACGCGGGTATTTATATATGAAACATTTTCCTTGCACAAACAACATCCGCGCCAAAATACACTGCTCTGACACTACTGCTGACAGTTGAAGTTGACATTGACAATCCACTGTGCAATTTTTTTTAATGTAGCCATAATCATAAAATTTATATCCCGGCCATCCCGGGATTTGGCTCGACGCCGCATTGGTGAACACATGTGGTCGGCCCGACGATGAGCTGAATCCACTACCGAACAAAACCAGTTGCCTACTGTCATGGCGTCGTTACCGAACAACGTCTCTGAACAAGTATATTGATTGGCGAAATAATCATAAATTTGATCTAAAGCCTTTTTTACACAACTACCCAAAAAAAAGGAGTGTAATGTGTTCAGGTTTCATGTATTTTAAAAAGTGAAGTGTAATATCCCGGAACCTGTCCCACACCCGCATATAATTGATAGTTAAGAAAATACCTTAACGAAAAAAAATCGGCTTCCACTTGTAACGCGGTGGAATACTCGTCTGCCAGGCACGTGAACATGTAAAAAAAAATAAGAAAATGCATTTCCTCTGGCATGAAATTTTGTCAGGTGATAGTTTATTTCCAAATTTCCTTTAAGGCCCACGGTCCAATATATTAATTTTACCCGTACATTCGGGAAATTGTAGTACTCTGGCAATACTTGTACTTTTGTATGTTTGAGCTTGCGTTAAAATCGTGTGATAATTGCTATGGACAGCCTTACTTACACAGAGTTTGAGCGGTAAAAGCCTCAGATGAAACCTACTAGGAAAATAAATGTCAACAGTCAATTGAGTCAATGTCAAAGAATGGATGAAATATGAATTCATTGGCTCGTTTCGTTTCATTCTCTCTCGTTCTAGCCGTTCTACCGAGATTTTTTTCTGCAAAAGTGCAAAACGCAAATATTATTAGTCATAATATGGTAAATGCAAGATAGGAAAGTTTGTGTTCAATGTGCTTATGTTTTGGTTAAAGCTTATTCCTCTAACTGTGCTTTTTATACGCCAAGTGTCGGTAAGTGAAGTCTACGTACAGTTATTTGATGATTTACATAATTTTGTTTTATTCCGTTATTACTGTACTTTTTATGAAGATTCAGTTATTACGGTGTGTGTTTCAGGGAAAGCCGCCAAGTATGGATATCCTTAGACAATTTCAGAACCTCGCTTGGTACGTAGTTCTTATTAATACGTTGGTAACTCTTCTAAAAAATATGTACCATTATGCGACGTTAGTCCCTGCAGATAGTGCAGTGATGATAAGAAGCGCTTATCATCTGGATAAGTTTCCAGAAATAAACATTGATTATATATAAATGTATGATAATAAATATTTAGATACTTTTCGTTATAGTAAAATCAATTATAATTTAGTATAGTTAAATAAATAAATATTGAACAATTGAACCAATTAAATTTTTTATAGGAATGACCTGTTTTCACTTTATGCAATACACTGATTCATGAAAATGAAGAATATTTATTTTATATTATTTATATACCAATTTTACTCAAACACAAAGTAATAATTAATTAGTAATAGTTAATTTTACTAACAAGAATTTATGTATGAGTCCCATGTTACTCGAAATAAATGTTTCAATTTCAATTTCAAATAATAATCCAGATTACTACTATATACTCGAAAACCTGGCAAACCTATCAACTACAGTAGAATCCGGATACATCGACCGTCAAGGGACCGGCGATATTACATCGCACTAACAGGATGTCGTACAAAACAGACTGATTTTCTTTCAAAATGTTTGGTATGAATCCAAACGGCGGTGATTTAGCAGTTGTTGAAAGCGGTCAAATGTTATAAGCGGAGTCGTTTTAAGCAGATTCCACTGTATCTGTTAACATGTACTCTGTTGGTGTCCTGAACATAAATAAACAAAATAAATAAAATAAACTTAATCCTACTAATATTATAAATGTGATAGTTTAGATGTTTGTAACTCAATTAGCAAAAACTTCTCAACATATTATGATGAAATTTGGTAACAATGAGTTTATAGCCTGGATTAACATATAGTATACTTTTTATTCCGAAAATTATCCCTTGAAGGTGAAAGAGGGAGTGGAAATTTACTCGGACGAAGTAGCAGGAAAAAACTAGTATGTATATAAAGAAATATAATATATACCTGTTGACTACCTTCATGGTGTACACATTTCTATTTTTATAATTTTAACATGTATGCAAATTTATATTTAATTTTTATCATGAAATAAATAATCTAATCTAATTTCATTTTTTATAAGTACCTACACAAAGGCCCAAGGTAGAGATCATTGGCATTCACTGGAAAAGGCCTTTACCTCTTAGCAGGGTTCTGGTGTGCACACTAGCATAAGTAAATTCAACTATTGTAATTTTTTTTCCAGAAATAAAATGCGTTTTTATTTTTTTATTTTGTTACACAATCATCTTTAACCTGTGTTCAGGTGCAAGCCAGACTGGTGTTTCCCAAGCATGAGCAAGGAGACGAACGAGCTGCTCCGACAATGTATTGATCAGCCCAAGCATGAGTTCTCCGATGATGTTGACGAAACCATCAAGAAGAGCAAGGCTTTCCCTGTGCCATTTCCTATTGAAACCGTCAGGTAAGTAACGAAAAACCGAAAAATTCTCTTGAAATAAACAGTAAACGAAAATTAAAAAAAAAATTGATAACCTGGTCAATAAGTCCAATATTATACTTTGTAGGACCAATCAGAACAGACCCTGCGTTATATTATAATTAAAAGAGTTTAAGTTTTATATATAGGATACGAACAAAGGAGGCTGCATTTTCATGGATCAGTTTTTTCTCATGCTTTTCTCTCAAGTCCCATGTTTCTATAGAAACACTTCAATTTAATGGAAATTCAAAGAAAGGAAGTTGCACTTGATCTGTTTTAAAAAAAAATGTATATAAAGGGTTTGTACAGTTAAGTTTTTTGGTCCAAAGGTTCGAAAATATGCAACTTACCATAAATAATACAGTCATTCTCATATTTTAGATCACACATTACTCTGTCATATCATCATACTCCTAGCGTTATCCCCACAGACCTTCAAGTGGTTATCCCAGTACAGTTGCATCCTGCCTGAAGGATGCCTGGGGTCCGCTACCTAAGCCCAAGATTTGGCGTAGGCACTAGTTTTTACGGAAGCGACTGCCATCTGACCTTCCAACTCCGAGGGGAAACTAGACCTTATTGGGATTAGGCTTTGTCAAGTGAGTGGGCAACTTGACTGTTAGAAGTTCTCAAACCGCCCGAAGGCGTCCAACTTGGCTTAACGACTGCTGCCATAGACAGCAACCGGGATCAACGGCTTAACGTGCCTTCCAAAGCACGGGAGCGCTCAGTTAGTAACCACTCAAAGCGGTCACCCATCCAAGTCCTGACCGCTGCCCACGTTGCTTAACCTTAGATACCGCAAGCGGTGCGCAGGTGCCGCTGGATCACACATTACTGTCATAATTATTCCATATTCATTGCAGACTAGAGAAGCTAAAAGTGCGCCGTCCGATTGAAAAGCTGAAGAGCAACATAGCGTCCACATACCCCCTCATTCACGAGCGAGTGCTGCTGCTGATGACGCACTTCCTCATTTACAAACGGTGAGTGACATGCACTATGTTTAATATTGTGTAATTTATGTCACACCTGGCCATAAAGCGGCAATTACCGCACGCTTCGCGCGCGGGAAATCCCACTTCCTGGCCAGGGGGTGACATAAATTTTTGTACTTGGCACGGGCGGTAATAAAGAAAGCCTCAGATCGCATATTTATCGCCCTTGCTTTCGGCTCGGGCGTCAAATACCTGCGATCTGAGACATTCTTTGTTTTACCGCCCTTGTTAAGGTGAAGAGGTGGGCAAAGTATTGAAATCGAGGTGTTTTTGTGCAAAATATTTGAAGAATATATTGAACGTAATGACCTGCAAAGTAAATATTTAGGACACGCATACCCTTGAGTATTTGCTGTTGTAGTTAGTTTGTTCACATACATTGTAATTACGACAAAAACCACGCTTAAGAAACATTAAAAACAAAATGTGTGCAAGCATTATTCGGTTACGACAGAATTCTAAGTTTCCAAATTAAGCTCAGTTATTTTTAAGGATTTAACCTATTTTCTGTTGTAGTTAATATTCGTCTAAGTATTGTAATATGAATTTCAAACTTAAAAACTTTGCTTCGTATAAAATGGTAGGCGCTATTCTAGCGCTGATAGTAAATTACTGCCAGTCTTGATCATGACAGTGAATATTTTTATGAAAAAACAAGTAAAATGTACTCGTATATAAAAATGTGCAGTATTTTTAAAAAAAGCAAAAAGCTGCTTTTCAAATCTCACATATTACCTACATATGTGAGATCAAAGATGAGATCATCCATGATAGTCAAAGCCTTAACGGCATTCTTTTCACGATCCCATCTTAGCTAAATAACGAAACTGTGATGCAACAGTGATTCATTTTAATAGATATCACTGACTCACTACAATGTGGGCTGATAATAACAATGCTGAGAGACCCAACATGGTCGAGATTGGGAATTCCCAGTAGGTAAAATATTATAACCACTGCAGCCTACATCTTTTATGGCCAATAAAAGGTTTTGTATTAAAAAAGAATGAGGAAAATGGCGACGGCCAGATTCTAGAGCCATTTTTCTCATCGTTTTTTCTTCATAAGATCAATGTCATATTTAGAAATGTTTTGCAAACTTTGCACAAGCATGATTGGACATTTTTGTCGCTTAATGCAAGTATGCTCCATTTATAGATATCATGGGCTCTCTGCCTGTTAACACGGTTAGCACAAGACCGCGCGCGAGATAAACTGCCAGTCTCTTTCAAGTGGTATCATTTGAATGATACGGATTGTCACTGAGATGACAAACATGTTCTAAATTATAGTGCTTTTATGTCACAAGCGCGGGTTGGCCATTATTGTAGTTGTGACACATAACATACGAACACATAGACAACGTGAACTCATAGCTCCTACGCTGACGCATACATAGACAATGTGCATGTATAGCTCAACGCAAAACCATGGCTCATCCATGAGTTTGCAATTTATATGATATTGCGACGATAAACATACTTATATAGATAGGTACTTAAGTACATAGAAAACATCCAAGACCCAGGGACAAATATACGTGCTCATCATGCATGTAAATGGACCAGCGCCGGCCCTAGCCCTAGATCCGGGTGGTGCGAGATGGTCTTTGGGCGCCCTTTGGTTTGAATTTTTTCCACGTTGCTAGTTTCGGCGCCTGGCGCGGCTGCCCCATCCGCCCCACCCTTGGACCGGCCCTGAAATGGACCTCCAGCTTCGTAGGCAGGGTCACTGGTGACTACCAACTAAGCTAAAGCGGTCGTTTTATATCTTGTTGTTGCAGAGAGTTCGGGTCCAGCATCGAGAAGGCGCTGTACGCTGACATGACCGTGCCGCACCTGATCGACAGGATATTGAAGAAGCGCGCCGTCACGTTTATGGGGCCCCATGATACCTACAAATTACTCACTGGTGAAGAGGGGTAAGTTTAGAGTATTTAGTGTGTATATAGTTCGTACACAACTCTAAGGCCAAATTCGAACGAACGAACGCAAGCAAAACTCGACTTAGAGCTCTGACTGTAAGCACAGAATAAGTAATAGTACTACGTACAGAAGTCTCACTGTTAACAAATCCCCGCGAGGCGAGGCAAGCCAAACGCTTGGCCATCTCCTTCTATCGCACGCGCATCACTCGCTACTTCACTTTCTATCGCATTGAAAGTCACCGGCGGGGGACTTTTGGGCGGCGCGATGACGTCACGCGAATGAGTCGCCCCTGCTGTAAGGTAGATTTTTGCTTGCGTTAATTTGACAGCACTTGGCCTTACAGTTTTGTACGAACTATACAAGTAAAAGTATGTAGTGTTGTGTTCCTGGAGGTGAGCAAGGTTGCCAGAGCTCCCGAGGATGCACTGTGTTGAGAGCGAGGGACCTAAATTTGTCTCTTCTGCTGTCAACACAGTGAATCCTCAAATTTTATAAAGGGTCGGCAATGCGTACGTGGCTCCTTTGGAGTTGCGAGCGTCTATAGGCTGCGGTGTCCGCTTACCATCAGGTGGACCGTACGTTAGTTCGCCACCGTCGTTGTAAATGTTAATAGAAATGTTTATTTTGCATTGTACAATAATAAACTTAAGATGTTATATTAAGGTTTATGGTAGCATGTACTGGCGAATATCTAACTTAAACCCTTCACACCCTTCTACATAAATTAGATATATCGCATACCATTTACACGCGACATAATAAAATTTAAGGCCTTAAACAAACAATAGCATATAACTAGTTTTTAAGTATCATGATGCCATACCCTAACAGGGTGCCATGTGTGTCTGAAATATTATTTTGTAACAACTGTACAATTACCATGGTTTGCAATAAATGAATTAAAATTAATGTATGAAACTATAGGTCTAGTATAGGATTCTTACATAGCCATAGCTAAGTTTCTTATATGTTTTTAAAGTCTGTTTGTTTCTAAATATGATTTTGTCTTCACACTGAGTGTCGTAAATTCCGAATTGGTAATTGACCGATCGAGCGAAGCGTCCCCGTCTACATGTCGCGTTTCTCAACCGATTATATGAAACTAAAACTTCTACACTAATGTTCATCTTTTAAAAGCATTTTATTTCTTTATCCCGGTTATAAAGTGACGGTTGACGACCGCTTTAGCTTAGTTGGTAGTGACCCTGCCTACGAAGCTAGAGGTCCCGGGCTCGAATTCCGGCCGGGGCATTTGTTTGTGTGACGAGCACGAATATTTGTTCTTGGGTCTTGGATGTTTTCTATGTGTTTAAGTATCTATCTATCTATATAAGTATGTATATCGTCGCTTAGTACCCATAGTACAAGCTTTGCTTAGTTTGGGACTAGGTTGATTTGTATAAGATTGTCCACAAAAAAAAAGATTTGAAACAGTTTAGCCATTTTTACCAGACTTAATCGAACTTCCAGATCCTAATATTAGTAAGATATAAAAATGAATAAAAAAAAATGAAAAAAATTAACTTTATTCTGTAAGTAGGCCGCAATGATCATAATGTAAATTCTTGTAAATTAGCTTAAAGTTAATCTATAATGTAATTTATATTATGAAATAAATAAATCTAATCTAATCTAATCTAATGGCACTTTTAAAAGTCACAGAGGCCACTGCCGAGAAGAAATGTCGAAAGAAACTCGACAGTCAGCCGTTTTCTCACAAAAATATGCTTATTACAATGATACCGCCACTAATCTATCATTAGCTCCCAAGTTTACTCCCTCATTATTACCAATTTCTTACCCGGTCTTTCCAGTCACGAAGGCTGGGAAACAGTTGGCACCCTCCAACAGAAACCGCCGCTGGTTCTCGAAAACTGCCTAAGCTATGACGAGATGAAAATAGCCTCCCTCGTGTACGTGAGCGGGCATACAGAGTGCATCAACGATGGCAGTAGGCAGAACGGTGGCGTCGTCAGCGAGGAGAACGCTGAGAGCGACGCGGTCATTATTGGTGAGTCTGAGAGATAAAAATTGTCCCTTTGGGTTTTGTGGTCCGTGACCCAGGAGACAAGTACAAAAATAGGAATGTCGACTCTAAAAAAATTATTACTTCAATAGAAAGAAGACATAAAACTATGCTAAATAGTGAAAATCCTATTCAAATATCTCAAAAAATAACGAAGCTACAACGGTTAGAATGTTCGTAGTTAGAGAGAGAAAGTGCTACCTAACCGTGACGTCACTGTTAAGTAGCGCCATAGTAAATGACGATCGTTCAATACAAAGGTGCGTTTTGCGGAAAAGGGACAGAACATACCCACTCTTAAAACTTTGAAGACTTATAATTACGTAATTATTTATTTTTTTGAATTACTTTTATCCCATTTGATTGAGAATTTGAGCCTTTATCTAGAAAATTTGGATTTATTGATTTTCTTTTATAGTGTCGTCATCCCTATTCCAGAAAGTATCTATGTTTAGTCTTAATATACTTAAAATTCAAGTGGTGTGAGAGATAAAAATTGTATCTGTGGGTTTTGTAGTCCGTGACCCGGGAGACAAGTACAAAAATATTCCAGAAAGTATCTATATTATGTAGGTTTAATTGAGAAGGCGAGTGGATTTGATGAAATTAGGCTGGTTTTCCACTAGAGCTATGCTGTGCTACGTTGCTATGGATGCGTTTGCGTTTGAAATCCACCAATCACATTCCTTTATTCACATGGCATAGCTCTGGTGGAAAAAGCATAGCTGCTAAGCTATGTTTTTTATATGGAAAGATGCGAGCTGCGGATGCGTGCTATGGATGCGTGCTTACGGATGCGCGCTACGGATGCGCTCTACGGATGCGCTCTACGGATGCGCGCTACGGATGCGCTCACGCTTCCCCCCTCACCGCGCGGCCGCTCCCCGCGCCCGCTCCCGATACATCGCATAGCTCGAGCTGCGCATCTTCCTCGCACAGCTACCTCGCGGCTGCGCATCTTCATAGCGCATCTACCATCTACCTCGCACAGCTACACAGCGTAACTTTAGTGGAAACGGTCGCATAGCTCGTAGCGCATCCTCGCAGCATAGCTCTAGTGGAAAACCAGCCTTAGAATTTAGCGTCATAGTAATAGGAATCACTCCACTCACCTTCGTGAATTGTAAGAGCTTTTCGTAGCGCTACGCAGTTTCCTCTAAATACGAGGAAACGCATGTTATCGGCTACGCATCTACGAGCAGAGGACTCCCTAGGTTGTTGAGTTCTTGACATTGACTTATAATATAGAAATAGACACACAATGCCGAACAAAAATGACGGAAAATGTGGCACTGATTGACACTGTCAGTTGCATACACGCTTTGTCACTGTCACTGTCTGCCGTCAACACGAAAGTACCGCAACGCGGTACATTTGAGGGTGCCATTTTTTTCGCCTGACTGTGTATCTAGTTCTTTTATAGTACATCTATGGTTCTTGACAATGAAAGTGTTAAACTGATCATTGGTAGACCTTATCTCATTGCAATAAGATTCATGAATGGTCAGTCAACTGTGATGCTGCTGATTCTATCGTGTGAACTAGTAACAGAAAAGTAGTTCGGCGGTAATATTTCACGCAATGTGAGAGTATTTTTTTTCTGTGTCAGGTATCGTTGGCCCTCGGTTTGAACGCCGTGGCCGTATGGACTATGAAGATATCCTCATTACTGAACAGCAGAACTGCTTAGAAAATAGGTAACGTTTTTAATGTTAATATGGTATTTTAGTGTTGATCTAATCAGTAATTTGTTATGAACTCTCGAATGGTACGACATAATTATCTCTTAGGTAATGGGCACAATATTAAAACAAAAAACCAATCCAAAATCGACCTAAGTATAACATTTTTGTCTTATGTCCCCTGTATTTTAACTAGTGTCCGACCGAATTCGGCAGTTTCGATTTCGGCAGGTTTCGGCATAAGCCTGGCCGCTGACGCACTGAATTCCGAACGGAAACGGAGAGGAGGGGAGTTGAAACCGTATCGGAAAACCGTGCGTGTGCGGGCCAGGCTAAAAATCATGATTCGGCCGAATGTTCGGTTTCGGTCAAAAAACTGCCGAACCTTGCCGAAACTGATATTGACCGAGCGAACGAAGTGAGCGAACCGTCTCCGTTTCAGCTTAGGTAAAATTATCAGTTGTTTCATATCTTCTTACTCAAATTGTTTTATTTATACAACTTACACGACTAATAGGTTTTTAATTTTTCATATGTCTAGAAAGAACGGCCCACTAAAGTTTTAATCAATGATTTCAACAAGTCTAAATGTTTCGGTTTCGGCCGAAACGAGGGCCAAAACCGAACCTTCAGTTTCGGTTTCGGCTAACAACACTAATTTTAACGGCGTTCAAAACGAGGTCGGACTATACCTGACACAGAAAAAAAACCTCCCACACTGCATGAAATATTTGGGCTGAACTATCTGTTGCTAGTTGACACGATGATATAATCACCTTAAATGATCAATGTACTATCAGCATCACAGTTATAGTACGTTCAAAACTGTAAGGCCAAATTCTGTCAAACGAACGCAAGCAAAAAACGACTAAGAGCTCTGACTGTAAGGTAGATTCTTGCTTGCGTTCATTTGTTCAACTCGCAACAGACAATTAGTTCAGCCCAAATATTTCACGCAATGTGAGAGATTTTTTTTCTGTGTCAGGTATCGTCGGCCCTCGGTTTAAACGCCGTGGCCGTATGGAATATGAAGATATCCTCATTACCGAACAGCAGAACTGTTTAGAAAATGGGTAATGTTTTAATATTAAAATGGTATTTTTTTTACTGTTGATCTAATCAGTAATTTCTTATGAACTGTCGGTTGGTACGACATAATTGTCTCTTAGCCCCGTTACGCTCAATATTACAACAAAAAAATCTGACAAATATCGTCCTATAGCATCTTATGTTTTCTGCCCCCGTAACGCGCAACGCAAAAATTACAAACAGTAGTATGTGCGTGTGTTTGTGGTATCGTAGCTACCTAATGGATGCAACGTTTTGCCTGTGACATGACGTTTGTATGAGAACTACGATAAATGACGTGTCAGTTTTCTGTGGTCAAACTGCGTTCTTTTTTCATCTATCTGTATTTAAAAATCTTTATAATTTTAGCATTTAAAATAGGTTAAAGACTGATGTCTTCCAAGTATTTTCGTAAAGTATCTTTATTGTTATTGTAAAAACAATATATTTGTACTGATGTTTAATTCCTTATTATGTAATGTAATATTATTTCTTCGATAAATTAGGTACGGAGAAGAAGTGACGCCGACGACTTGTCTTAATGTACTGAAGACGACGTACGTGCGCAATAACCAATCCGCGCGGCACATGTGGCGGCAGATGTGGTCGGAGTTCTACCAGGTAACGGTCCTACAGTATCCATTCAGTTTAGCTAAACAAACCTAAGGTAACGGTCCCACAGTATCCATTCAGTTTAGCTAAACAAACCTAAGGTAACGGTCCCACAGTATCCATTCAGTTTAGCTAAACAAACCTAAGTAAAAGTAACGGTCCTACAGTATCCATTCAGTTTAGCTAAACAAACCTAAGTAAAAGTAACGGTCCTACAGTATCCATTCAGTTTAGCTAAACAGACCTAAGTAAAAGTAACGGTCCTACAGTATCCATTCAGTTTAGCTAAACAAACCTAAGGTAACGGTCCCACAGTATCCATTCAGTTTAGCTAAACAAACCTAAGGTAACGGTCCCACAGTATCCATTCAGTTTAGCTAAACAAACCTAAGTAAAAGTAACGGTCCTACAGTATCCATTCAGTTTAGCTAAACAAACCTAAGTAAAAGTAACGGTCCTACAGTATCCATTCAGTTTAGCTAAACAGACCTAAGTAAAAGTAACGGTCCTACAGTATCCATTCAGTTTAGCTAAACAAACCTAAGGTAACGGTCCCACAGTATCCATTCAGTTTAGCTAAACAAACCTAAGTAAAATTAACGGTCCTACAGTATCCATTCAGTTTAGCTAAACAAACCTAAGTAAAAGTAACGGTCCTACAGTATCCATTCAGTTTAGCTAAACAAACCTAAGTAAAAGTAACGGTCCTACAGTATCCATTCAGTTTAGCTAAACAAGCCTAAGTATAGGGAACGGTAACTAAATTGAAATAACTACTTTTGTTCTCGTGCCAGGTACACAGTTACACATACGAAGAATTGACATCGTACGTGAACATAGAGGACAAGCCCGAAGACAAACGCTACATCGACCGTTACGTCAAAGTGCGCGACGCCATATTTGACAACGAAGTGTATTATAAACGGCTGAGTGTTACCGCGGAGTGTGTATTATTGGAGGCCGAGGAACGGAGCAGGGTAGCGGGGCGAGACGCGTTCGTCAATGTTATAGGAGCTGGTGAGTTACCCCCTTATAATTATATAAAACTTTTAATATTGACTAGTCAAGGGGGGAGTCCTTTGCCCAGCAGTGGGACACCTTATAGGCTAAGAAAAAAAATTAAAGGGTCGGCAACCCCTGGGGCATGTACCACAAAACTTTACAAGTTTTTGAATAGTTTACCAAAAAAAAATGACAACTTTTTCTATGCAAAATTGCACAATTTTGTCAAATTGTAGAATTGAAAAGTTTTGTGGTATAGGGGCCTGGAGTTGCAAAGGTCCATAGGCTGCGGTAAACGTTTACCATCGGACGGGCCGTACTCTTCGTTTATTTAGACTAGAAGCGTTTGGACTTGGATGTTCCTATTTTATGTACATAATGAGATCAGTCATTCATTCATCTACATGTCATTTCTCATGACATCATGCCCTGGGATACTCTTAAAAGTATATTTTTAAGCGTACGATTCATTTATTTAGTACCATACCTCTAATCATCATCCTCCTAGCGTTATCCCAGTACAGTTGCATCCTGAAGGATGCCTGGGATCCGCTACCTAATCCCAAGATTTGGCGTAGGCACTAGTTTTTACGAAAGCGACTGCCATCTGACCTTCCAACCCCAAGGGGAAACTAGACCTCATTGGGATTAGGCTTTGTCAAGTGAGTGGGCAACTTGACTGTTAGAAGTTCTCAAGCCGCCCGAAGGCCTCCAACTTGGCTTAACGACTGCTGCCATAGACAGCAACCGGGATCAACGGCTTAACGTGCCTTCCAAAGCACGGGAGCGCTCAGTTAGTAACCACTCAAAACGGTCACCCATCCAAGTCCTGACCGCTGCCCACGTTGCTTAACCTTAGCAAGCGCAAGCGGTACGCAGGCGCCGCTGGGCCACAAGCGCTCCTTACCATACAAGTACCATACCTCTAATCACAATTATTTTATGAAACTTGTCTCCTGAGTCACGGAACAATTAATTCGTTTAAAAATATTTAATTTCCTTTTATTTCAGGTCTAGGCGTATGGAAAGTTTCAGCTCACCAGCCCGACGTGTACATTCTAACATTCCTGGAGAGGATTAGGTCTTTCTTGAAGAAGGACCTGCTGAATCATGTCACTGACGTCAACTTTGCTTACATCAAACCGAGCCCCAGTATTTTAGGTAACCTGTAGCTTAGAACTAATAACTACGGATCTACTTATTTACGAAATTCAAACGTTGTCTTATGACAAAATCTGAAACAGGTTTATAAAAAATATAAATAATAGTGTTGTCCTATGAGTTGGCAATTTTTACTTTGACTTGACATTAGATAACAGATAAGTCTTGTCTTAGGAGACATTAGAGTACAGACGTACCCGTTTCTGACGTACTTAAATACTCACAAAGGTTTATCAATTTTATAACGGGTAGAAGATCTACATCGTTTCTTTTTTCAGCTTTATTCACAAATGGAACAGAAGAAGGCAGCTTAGAAAAAAGAATATTCTTCGAAAGCAAAAGACATCCAAAAGGTAAGTCTGTTTTCATTCTGTCAATTCGCTATTCATTCCAAAATACCGTGAATTTAGAGCTCCCTAAGATGCGCTGTGTAGAAAGTGAGAGACCTAAACATTTCTCTAGCATCTAGCAATACAACGATTCCTTCCGAGCGACTGTATATGCTTACCATTAGACAAGCTGTTTAACACCATCGTTGTATGAAACAAAATCGCCATAATTATTTATGCAATGTAACTTATAGGTGGTATAAACATCCAACTAGAAAACCGGGAGCCGTCTGCAAAATTAACAGGCGAGCACGCGGGAAAGTTACTAGTCATGACTTACCCGTGGGATGGGAACGCGCACCCTGGCAACGAATTTTGGTAAGAATTAATTTTATACACAATTTCAATACAAACCTAATATACAGAAATATAGTAGGTATGAATCCTTAAGTGGGAGTTACAAGTCGTGATAAAGTTTGGCCTCACGATGGAAACTGTTCCTTAGGCTACTTGTAACTTATACTGAGCGAGGCCAAACTATCCACGCAAAAAATTCAAAATGGCGGCTATTTTAATTTCCAAATTTTTTTATTTTTTTTAGAACTCAAAAATGCTTCGTGCTACACAAAAACTTTGTATGACAATTATGTTTTGCATAAATTTAGCTATAACTTTGGTTATTATCATTTTCTCGATATATCTAATAGTTCATGAGAAAAATGGTGTTCAATATTGCGTTTCTTGTTAAAACACTGTTAGTCAAAAGGCTTAGCAAAATCAAACTGCATCGTATGCAGAAATCAATCAATCTTCTCCAGTGATACTAGGAACAAATATAAAGGATTTCATCCGACGAAATGAAAATTTCATTGACGGGAATTCAAAATGGCGGTCATTTACCAAAGGGGGAGCCGCATTTTTTAAAAAGTGTATAATTTCAAAACGGCATCTGCTATTTAAGTAATATGGGTATCAATCGATTGGTATTGACACCATTAATTAAAATAAGAAAAATACCATGTAAAAAATTAAAGATAGCGGCCAACTAATATCAAAATTGTAAAATTTTCTTTCTTCTTTTTTTCGTTATATTAAAAATAACAACTAAATGTCCAACGATTTAGTCAATTTATATATTTACATAAATTCTCATAGTATTATCTACGCGACAAAACAAAAATTATGACAATCCGTCGATTAGTTTTTGAACTATACGAATTACAAACGAGCCTCGGCGACTGTGTCATAGTAGTTATAGAAACAAACTGCACTTTTGTAATGAAAGCAAGTCGCTTTTGCACAATGGTGTTAGTGAAGAGACCAAACTTGATTATTTTTTTGATAATATCTAATTTTCACCCGTCAGTAACCGAGATTACGCCACTTCAAAATTATAAGCCTAAAACGTTCTACTAAGTTAAAAGGTAGACAGATTTGGACAAAAAATGAGGCAATCGATAGAGAAAAATGTGCTCAACTTAAAATAAAATATGCTTTTTGTTACAAAAGTTAAGAAAAAAAAATTTTCTGTGTTTAGCAATAATATTTTTATTTTATTTTTATTTTTTTGATATATATACTCTGTAAAATCCTACACTTTGTTTTTCTACGTTTAAGAACATTTTAATCTATAGTACATTGTGCATGTGCATTGTGTGTCATAGTTGTTTTTTTATATTGGGGAAACTTTCTGTAGTGTGATTGTTTTTGGAAAAAAATATTCTTTTAAGGTTCAAAAAATATATAAGGTATGAATATAAGTACTTATAGGGTAATGTATCAAAAGTTTATTGCAAAAAAAAGATTTTTTTTCTTAAGTTACGTTAAAAAAAATCACAGCGTTATTTTTTATGTTGAACAACATTTTCCTGTATCGATTGCCACATCTATTGTCCAAATTTGGCCACCTTTTAACTTAGTAGAACGTTTTAGACTTATAATTTCGAAGTGGCGTAATCTCGGTTACTGACGGGTGAAAATTAGATATTATCGAAAAAAGTAATCAAGTTTGGTCTCTTCACTAATACGATTATGCAAAAGCGACTTGCTTTCATTACAAAAGTGCAGTTTGTTTCCATAACTACTATGACACAGTCACCAAGGCTCGTTTGTAATTCGTATAGTCCAAAAACTACTCGACGGATTGTCATAATTTTTGTTTTATCGCGTAGATAATACTATGAGAATTTATGTAAATATATAAGTTGACTATATAATTGGACATTTAGTTGTTATTATTAATATAACCAAAAAAAGAAGAATGAAAATTTTACAATTTTGATATTAGTTGGCCGCTATCTTTAATTTTTTACATGGTATTGTTCTAATTTTAATTAATGGTGTCAATACCAATCGATTGATACCCATATTACTAAAGTAGCAGATGCCGTTTTGAAATTATACACTTTTTAAAAAATGCGGCTCCCCCTTTGGTAAATGACCGCCATTTTGAATTCCCTTCGATGAAATTTTCATTTCGTCATATGAAATCCTTTATATTGGTTCCTAGTATCACTGGAGAAAATGAATTGCTTTCTGCATACGATGCAGTTTGATTTTGCTAAGCCTTTTGACTAACAGTGTTTTAACAAGAAACGCAATATTGAACACCATTTTTCTCATGAACTATTAGATATATCGAGAAAATGATAATAACCAAAGTTATAGATAAATTTATGCATAACATAATTGTCATACAAAGTTTTTGTGTAGCACGAAGCATTTTTGAGTTCTAAAAAAAATAAAAAAAATTGTAAACTAAAATAGCCGCCATTTTGAATTTTTTGCGTGGATAGTTTGGCCTCGCTCAGTATAAGTTACAAGTAGCCTAAGGAACAGTTTCCATCGTGAGGCTAAACTTTATCATGACTTGTAACTCCCAAGATCCATTTATATGGGGATTCACACCTACTAATAGTTCATTTCATTCATTTATTTAAGCCATAAATTGTTCTATGCAATTTTACTCGCAGGGTTTAGCCATTATATTTTGTGCGTCAAAGTGACACGATTAGTAGTTTGAATAGGTACTGTGGAGGGTAGCAGCTCAGAGGTACGGGTTGAGGGGGACTCTAAGCGGGTTTTTCTATTTATTAGCTGAAATGAAAGACGATATATTACTTCCTTGCTATAATGTATACTGTTCCACTCCACATTAGAGCCAATACAATCTTTAGCAGGTCCGACCCTGACGGAGTTCAAGCTATAAGTCCCCCCGAAAACCAACTGTTTTCCAAAGAATGTCGCTTGACATGTATTCAAATTTGTATACGATATGATTCTCGAACCATATGATAAGCGACATATCATAACAACCTCCACAGACAGTACCTAATATGAATAACAAGTCAAACCACTGGCTGGCTACTGCGCGGAGAGTGATAACATTTAAATTTACTTTGTAAAGGTTGTGGGTTGTTCCTATCTATAATCGTATTTAGAAGTGCTTCAATTATAAATCCGTTATATGGGTGAGGAACAAATTTTTGGCACAAAGTTAAGGCGTTTAATTCGCCTACATTTTAATTGATTGCGTTGTGAGTTGTGACACGAATGTTACGCATAAATGTTGCAATTCAATTAAAATGTCTGCGTATTAAGTGCCTTCGCATTTTCGTTAATCTTTAAGTTTTTCACGTTCATTATTGTCTCCTGGGTCACGCACTAAGTAAATATCATCAAAAAGTTTTTCGGTCGTCCAAGAATGCGCTCATAGCTCGTCGAAGCAATTTACTGGTTGTCCCGAGCTGTAGACTCGCAAAGAATCGAAAATCACTCGGTGTCTTGGGCGCAAAATTGTATAACTCATTACCAGTCGAGTTAAAACTGGTGCGAAACGAAATATGTTTTGCAAAAAAACTAAAAATACTGCTCACAAAGCTCGCATGCTATACTACTGACGAATTTGTTGAGGTGTGCGGTGACCCAAATTGTGCATTATAATTGTAACATGCCAAATAATAGTACCCAATAATTATAGTAATGTAAAATCTATTGTTTTTGACTTTAAGTCTGAATAATATGTAATGCAACCACTGAACTGTAAAAATAATATTTTTATCAATAAATAATTGTATATTGTATATACATTTAGCTGAGATAATTTGAAGTAAATTTTCTTTTTTTAAGTAGATCTACTATTATTTCTTGAAGGAATTTACCCAAAATAAAGTATTTTACCCTAACCCGATTACTTTTCTAAGAGCTCACGGACTGTAATATGGGTCGAAAACTAACTATAGTTTTGTATCTCCAGGCTGGGTAGCCTGCACGGGTCGGGCGACCCGGCGGCCGCGTGCTCGACACAAGTGTCAGAGTTACACAACGCGCACGTCAACCCGCGTGTCTCAGGGGACAAGGCGCGCGTCGCCGGAAGGGGCGGCGTCAAATCGATGGAAAACTACTGCGAGTTACTTTCAACCTAACCAGAGCAACTAGCCAGGGGCCGCCTGAAGATGAGTTTGTATGACTTTATCTCTACCACACAAATATGTGCTATAGAGATGGAAATATTCGTGGTTAAAGCCATGTACGCATGTTGTCACAAATGTGTGTCATAGTCGAATGGAATTTACAAGCATTTATTAAATTTGTACTTAAAATGTGAAATTAGTAAAATCACAATGAATATGTTTTTCCAAAAATTAACTTCTGTAGTTTATAAACACTATTGCATCTTATTAACCTACTTTATTCAAATGTATTCTAAACTAAATCTGTCCATAATATGGCATTCAAAGATTTCAAACTTTTCATTAATGCATTTAAGTATGTCTGAATTTAGCGGTCACAAATACATGATAATGACATGAAGTTAGTGATTAAAATATGATATGCACTAAACATTTTTTTAAACAATTAAATCCTGCCTTTAGCTCCTCATCAGCCAAGCTTTTTTTCTACTTCATATCTTTATCAAGCAAACTTAGCTATAAGATCTTTTTTTTTTCAAAATCGGTATATGACTGTGATAGTTCGCTGTGCTGACAACCAAAAACACAATTATTACGACTGAAATTAAAATGTCCTAAAAAGTCAATGTTTCAAATTTTTGATGTTTATGACTGAATATACGATATAAGGAACTGATTGAGCACTCTATACGATATGTGATGGAAATATTTGATTTTAAAACCGGATTCTAGGTATGCTCGACTTTTTAATTACTTATATAAATAGACATCAAAATATGCCTGTTTGGATGGGTCTAACAACCTTCTTTTATGTACTGGGATGCAGGGATGTTAATTAAGTTTTTCATGTACATTAAAACCATGCATTTGCGGATCCGTACAGTTTTGCACTAGGTTGTATAAAAATACTCTTCAGTTGTGACCCAGGAGACAAAAAGTTGGTAGACCCTTGGAATTGATGTGCGATGTTTTGCCGCCTATATTATGCTTGTATTATAGAATGTAAATAAAAATGTATGTACGTTGCTTAGCTATATTACTAATAATCGTGTTGTATATTATATGTAACTGAGAAAAGTGTTGTGTCTACATTTTGTATTGTAAATTGAGCCAAGTGAACTAAATTGGAATTGGGGGTGTCGTTTTCACAAATTATAGTTACAAACAGTAATGGCTACTAAACTGTATCCTGTGTTATACACAAAATTTTGTCATGAATTGTAGTCGACGTCACCAGATTAAAAATAAACGAATTTTACCATTGATTCTTAACTGGTTACAATTTTTAAGACAATCTGTGTTAAAATAAAATCGACTAAGACTTTGCCATCGCTATTCCATATGGTGTTTATGTATGAATTGTTGCCGCTTTTCTTAGCCATTGTTACCTCAGCAGGGCTAGCATATACAGCGTGTAAGTAATCGTTAAGTGCTTACATGCGATAATTTCGTAAACATAACAGAAACAACCTATCAAGAAATGTTGAACTGGCATCGGAAGTACTTTATCTAATGAGTACCTATATATTTCTTTGAATAAAAAATAAAACATTATTTATTAAGTAAATAGATAAATAATTTACTGACGTAATTAATTGCATTTTCAGTTGCTCGAAGTGACGCCCTTTGTTGTGTGATTGTTATACTAAATGTATGGGATCGTTTAATCTTAATATTTTGGATATTTTCGATTTGTTATGAAAAAGTTATTGAATTGGGATGTGGGTTTACTCATCGTGTAACGTACTTTCGATATTAATGGAACGGTTTTTGATATATTTTATATTTATGGAATGATCGCCTGTAAACACTTAACGATTACTTACAGTTTACACACTGTATACCTATGACTACATTGGTCTTTCTCGCGCTTGTATACTTGTTAGAAGGAACATAATTCCCGTTCACGTAGTAACCATTAATTTCTATCTATGTACAGTCAAAGAAATTGACACGCCATAATCGCTCCTGTCACCATGAAAATAAGGAATAAAAAGGTGCGTGTCAATTTCCCCTTCTGTACATCAGTGTATGAGAAATACTTGATGAGTAATACGCTTTTACTAGTTCTATTGTTATTAATAGTGTTTATGTATCTATCAACTTTTTGTTGTTGTTATGTGGTCTAGTGACCCAGGAGACAGTTAACAAAATAGGTACATATAATGAAAATTGGTTTACAGTTGTTGTTAGATTTATATCGATTGATGGATTGTAACCGCGGTATTGAGCGTGACTCAGGAGACAACAGGGAAAAGTTGATTGATTCTATATGACGTTTATCTTATGCTTTATGACAATATTAGACTGGAAGAATTGTGCCTGTCCTATGGGTTTGTTCGGGGCGATTTTACAATCTTTATGAATTATTTTATCGTGTTTTTTATGACTTCATAGTTTCATTTTTGAAAAGTTACCCTGACATAAAATAATCAATTTAGTTTCTTTTGGAAATTTGTTACTTGGGCACCATAGATTTCTGTGCATAAAAAATAGTCTAAAGCTTTCCCCAGATATTTGCTTTTAAGGCGCAACAGGGGTGGGCAAGGCATTCTCCATACAAACTCTGTGCACGTTTTATTCGTAGGTTTTGGCACTAACGAATGTAATATTTTTTTTGGATGTAAATATTAGATATGCGAAGAAGGTGATGTGGAAATTTTGAAATATTTCAAAAAAATTAAAAATAATATCAATGAAAAAAAATTACATCACGAAATAGCTAACAGAAAGATAAGCATACTGACCAAAAATCATAACTTTAATGCAAACACAAACGAAGAAAATCCTGCTCAAAGTTTGTATGGAGAGAGCTTGCCCTACCCCTCCTCTTAAGGTTGTAAAATCGACCTTGTACTTGTATACTATATATATGTATTTACAATGTATACTTTGTAATGAATGTAAACAATGAATAGTCGTGTACAGTCAGCAGCAATGGTTGCTACGAGGTGTTCAAAATGATCTTCACACGCTCTTATTCCCTTATAATAAAGATGTGTGAAGATCATTGTGAGCACCTCGTCCGCGTAGCAACCATTGCTGCTGACTGTACGTAGGTTTGTTTATGTGACTTATAATAATAGGTCACTTATTATAGCATGCGAAATATACATTCTCGCCGATAATATGGATTGTTCAGTGATATACATAGATATAGATAAATGTAAAATTGTTCCTTATTTGAAAGCGCGTAAGGGCCGTGGCGGACAGAGACTTCAAAGTTAGCTTGAAAGTTTCATCCCATTTGAAGTTAGCGAGCAGTTTTGAGGGCGTAGATGGCATTGCAAAAGTCCCGCTCTAACACGCGTGAGTTTTCAATTAACCATCCCGCTCTCTACGGAAGCTCAGCGAGTGTTTTTCGTAAATATTGATGTTTATTCTAAACGTGTACATTTATAAGGATAATCTTTTTTATCAGGTTTGAGAACTTGTCATTTTACAATTATTAAACCAAAATCATTGTTAAAGATGGGAGGGTTTTAAAGATCCAACCAAAACGGGTTATGTTTAAAAAATAAAAGTATCGAGATAATTTTTGCAAATCGTGTTTTAACTTTTAACAGACTGGAGGAAAATAGTCCAAGACTAATATACTGAAAGGACAGATATTTAATCACTATAGATGTTGAGATCTAGGTCGATAAACATTGGCAAAAGTGCATATGTGGGCTCTTAAAACTTGCAGTTGACGTGCAATTTTCATACGTTGTAGTTGGAATTTGGGTGGAACAACTATTCCTTGTTGTTACTCTGTCCCGTCCCCGGGGAGACAACAGGCAGGCTTCGACTCCAGGGCCCTATTTCACCACGTCGACAATTGTCAGTGACAATTGTCAAGCGACAGGTGACATGTGACATTTTTGAAATTTATTTTGTATAGAAATACATATAAACATGACAGGCATTTTTTTTTTAATTTATTAAACCAATTTTTTTAAATTTACAATTCATTTTACAATTCTTAGCCACTATTGGAAACCTTGTTAGGTTTATGTAATAGCTGGCGAGATTGCACTGATCGATCCGCATTAACAATAATGTGACATTAACGCTTTTATCAACTTATATTACTCTACTTAAAGTTTACAGCAATTAGCAGTATAGCTTACATTTAAAATTGCGATTCACAATCAAAGTAATATTTTTTTAGCATGGATTTGAATTTCCCCTGGATATCAACTATACATAACAAGTCATTTAATATATGCTTAGGTAGGTTGTTAAGTATATATGGTATTAAACTATTAAACATTGTCTGTATGACAATTATGTTGTGAAACCAAAATGATTTTTCCTAGTCGACATATTTGTAGATATGTCGGTAAAGAAAAACTACAAAGCTTGACACAGCTTCAAACTCATGTCAAGATTTACTGACAAATCTACAAATATGTCGACTAGGAAGAAAAAGAACGTAATTGTCGTAAAAACAATTGTAACAAAATGCCTGTCATGTTTATATAGAAAAATATTTTCAAAATTGTTACATGTTATGTGTCGCTTCGCTTGACAATTGTCACTCTACATATGTCACTGACAATTGTGAACAAACGTGGTGAAATAGGGGCCAGGCAGGATTCGAACCTGCGACCCTCTGGCATTTGCGCCCAGTCGCTCTAGCCTCAGCTACGGGAGTAATCAAACCTGGGTCCCAAATTCGTCAACAGTTCCTTTATAGGCACTCTATAGGGTACAGCGACATTTACCTAAAAGACTTCGGGCTTCTTTTAACGGCACTAACGTCACAGAATAAGTAATAGTACTACGTACAGAAGTCTCACTGTTAACAAATCCGCGCGAGGCAAGCCAAACGTGCCGACGCTTGGCCATCTCCTATCGCACGCGCATCACTCGCTACATCACTTTCTCTCGCAAAGTCAACCGACGTGGGGGGACCTTTGAGCGGCGCGATGACGTCACGCGAGAGAGTCTCCCCTGCTAACAGTGCTAACGTCTCAAATTATGTTGAGAAATCGTCAGTTACGATGCGCCATCCCATACTAAATTAATTTGTAGTTTGAGTTAGCAGAATTAATATTGAAATAGGCGATAATTTTCTTTGCAATTTTAGACTTTTAAGTATGAATGTGAAAGAGCAATTATTACAAAACATCAATATAATGAAATATGAACAATGTAGTTAGTAGAAATTAAAGTAAACTTTGCTATAATTATTATAGTACTATCCTTGATATGATATTGTTATGTTAATTAAGTAAGAAATATATTCAACCGTTTTGTATTACATTGAAGTTTAATTTTCATGATCCATTTAATTGCTATTAAGGAAAACGGCCCTGTGCTCGACATGACATGACAATCTTATGTCATGATGACAGAGGTGATTAATAGTCTCATAGATCTATTGGGCACTAAGGTGTCGAGCACTGGGACTTTTCCCTTATAACTTAAAGCTTAAGGCACACAGAGCGGGCGGGCGGTAGCGGCGCGGGAGCGGGCCGCTACCGCCCGCTCCCGCGCACCTCCCGCGCCGCTACCGCCAGCTCCCGCCCGCTCCCGTCCCGCTACCGCCCGCCCGCTCTCTTTGTGGCTTAAGCTTCAAACTAATACCCATCTCATAACATGACAATTCCAATAAGCTGAAATTAATAAACACGGCTAAACTAGGTACACTGTTTTATTACGAGTTCCGATGCCTACCTTCTGGCTTCAATTGCCAGATCAGAGGGGCTAGCTAGGATGATCGGCCGACCATATAGCATTCGTCCCCTCGCACTTACTGACAGTAAGGGACGAATTCTATATATGGTCGGACATGTACGCGATCATCTTAGCTCCTCAGCCACTTGGGATGCTACATACTATATCGTCGAGGATAGTGCAATACCGCTTATAATAACTAGCACTGGTAAATAGTGCGTATCTACATAACGACCATACTTCAAAACCGCGTAACTAGCACTGGTAAATACTGCGTATTTACACAACACCCAACTTCACAGGTCAAGCATAAAACGCGGAGATCGCCGCTTTGAGAGTATATGAGCCGCGGCATAAATAGCTCGCTATTGGTTAAATGCAACGGGTGGTTGAACTGGTATATAGGATTTTACGTTCGTTGGTGGAAAAATCTTAATTTGGCTACAGTTGTTAGATACGCGGTATAATCAATGCAAGTTACGCGGATTTGTTTGCAGATACGCAGTATTTACCAGTGCTAGTTACGCGGTATTGCACTATCCCCGACGATATGACGCTGACGGTACTCCGTTTTTTTTTTCAGAATAGAAAAATCGTGCGATTGTCGTAATGCGATTTCAGGGAAAAACAATCTTGAAACGGGAAAATATGCGGCGTACTATCTTTGAGAAGTGATAAGCTACTGAAATAAATGAAATTTATACAATATTATCCTGTGATCTGATGTTTCAGGGAAACGAAGAATTGTAGGCGGAAAATTAGGCACCGTTAAAATTCTATCGGTATAGGAGTTTTAGGATGACCATCCACTGTGTTCTTCATCAGTTCCCGTTCACCAAATATACTACTTTCTAAATTATATTGCCCATGATATTTTAAGGAGTTCCCTCAATTCCTCATGGATCCCATCATCAGAACTGCATTCTGGTAACAACGGGACCAAGCTTGGGGCATATGCTTTCAAACAAAGAACGAAATTTCCAAATCTGTTCAGAAACGGAGTTTGAAGGTAACAGACAAAAAAGTAACAGTACCTATCTCCTCTTTTTTGAAGTCGGTTGAAAACAATATCAACATTAAGGTCTATGAGGTCTTTCGGGTCTTTATAAAAGCGTGCTCACTCGTTTAACGCACATAAATAACCTGTGTTCAAAACAAGCTATGTTTAGGTAGGTTTACGTCCGTTTGGCCTTGGAAATGTTACGTAATTTACTCGGTCATGGAGGTAAACTGCGCATTATTTTGGTTCTTATCAGTTTTGTTGAAGTGAAAAATATTGTTCGGAATCGGGATTACCAATTTAGGATTGATGTTACGTTTGAGGTGTGTAAGAAGTTGTGAGAATGATAGTATGACTATGAGTTATTCAGAGTAACGAATTTTTTAAATATTGGTTGTGTAGGTACTGGATACCTAATAGAGGCCGCGAAATAGGGGACTTCCGGCCGAGTTTTAACAAGTGTCGCTGAGCTGTAGATTTTGAAAAATGTTAAAAAAAAATCGCAGAAACTTCGGTCGGTAGGTAGGTACATTAGGTTAGGTATGCGCCAAGCGACCTAAGTATATATTAATTATCGAACCTAAACCACCACACCTAAAAGTTAGGAATTCAACGAACTTTTTCCCAACAACGGATGGTTCTGAACTCAAAAACCTAAAATTATACAACTTTCGATTTCAGGAAGGTAAGTTAACATGGTCTTGTTCTTCAGCTAGAAAAATAGGCAGGTGACTAATAAATTGAACCTGTGAAACGCAGTAGGCTAGAATAGAACAACAAACTCACATCACACTTTCCTTCACGTGAGTGTCGTCTTGTTTTGAGTTGTCGTTGTTGTTGTTGTTGCACTTGTTTGCGTACCTACAACACTCTCATAACCACCCCAGTCTAGTCATCGGTGGTGATGCGGAAATAAAATCTTGGAACAGTCACAAAATTAGATCATACGATATTTTGTTTATGAAGTGGCGCGTTTTCATTGAGTCGTGCGGGAGGTGTGGCCAACGGCGTCACATAGCGCGCTGTTAGGTACACCTACCTACTGTTAGCAAACATGTTTTGATAATCGTATAAAACTATAAAACAAGTTGATTGTTTACGAATGCCTCAGTACCAACTCAGTATTCGTTAAAGAAGGGACTCACAGAATTTAAAACATTTTAAAGTTATACGAAAAACTTTTTGAATTGTGACGTGCTTGATGAAAGTGAAAGAGATTGAAGGAAGTGAAGTTTGTTTTGGTTCGGCCGGCTGCGATTGGCAGAACTGTTATCGTCCGATTTTACGTCATTCACATCTGTCATTGATTTATTTATATTTTTCTCGCCAAGGTTTTGCGCAAATATTAAATTTAATACATTTGCTACAGCTGTATATCGTGGCTGCTGTGTTGCATATGTTGATAACGTGATTTCTAGTCATCGAGAGAGTTCTTTGTACTGTTGACATTACGATAAATCGAGTACGAAGTGACGGACGTGTGTGAGGTGTATTCTCGCCCAAGAATTAGCTTCGTATCTATAATTCAATAAAGAACAAAGTGATTTGTGTGTTAATAAGTAAAGTAGACTGTGTTTTACGTGCATCGAGTACTAGAAAAGCTTTAATAATGTCTTCGCTGGGCAGTCAGTGGAGGATAATTCGGCACTACCTGTCACTGACCAATCTGAATTCTGAAGTTGAAAAATTGGTGCAGAGAATGAAGCCAGCATCTCCTGAGCAGTGGGACAGTAAGTAACATATATATTTATCCATTCTAAGATACTAGAAACGGAGCAATTGAGTTTAAAGTCTATTTTCATGTACAACTTTGGATTGCCCAAACAAAACATCAATTAAATTTGTAATGGTGTTATTAGGACAACAGACATTGGTGTAATCATTTAGGCCTTCAACCTCTAGCGGGTACAATGACTTGTACACATTAACTTTGCACTTCTTATAGGCTTTAAATAGATTTCTCTCAAAAAACAACCTTTTGTGTACATTTACTGCAGTCTATTTTTACCTTTACCTTCTGCAACGGGCTTGGAACTTAAGCCATACTGCCTTGATTTTAGGATTATTTTATGGTTTTATTAAACCAGTAACACCATTATTTTGTTTTGTAATTTCAAAATGTTTACTTTTACAGATCTAATAAGAAGATTTGAAAAGGCAGTAACAGCTAGACTATCATCAACCACAAAAGAAATAGATGCAACAATAGAAAAAAAAACAACTAAACAAGCTGAAAGTACCACAGATGAACGACCCTTTAAAATACCGAATCAGGATGAAAAGTTCGGCCAACAGGGTTTGTCTGTGGGGTCCGAGGCCAAAGAGATCACTATTGAAGGTCTATGGCAGGGCCTGAAGCTGAAAAAGGATACGCACTTTGGGAAAATTTCAGAGAGCAGCTGGAAGTCAAATAAACCTATTGTTACTAAGGTAAGTGTCTATTTGAACTTTGACAATGGTAAGCAGATACCATAATTAACCCATTAGACACTTTTATACTTTATTGTTGCCGGTTTCATTCATAAAATATGCTGTAAACTATACAATTTAAACCACTTATGAATGAGACCATAAAGTTTTATCGTACTGTGGTGTTCATGGTAAAGTATAAAAGTGACCTTTAACTGCAGAATTTCAATAAAGTTACTCTTAATATTCAACTGTCATAAATAAGGAAGGTGTCATTTACATTGTGATTTTGTCTCATATACAAAATGAGAGGCAACTAACTACCTTGAAAGTTAAAGAATTTAAAGTTTTCTATCAAATCTGTCTTATATCAATGATTACTTAGAGCCCAATGTGTCTCACTGCTGGGCAGAGGCCTCCCCCTCTTTTTCTAATTGTGACAGTATTGGGCTTCTTTTGGCCAGTCCTTTAAAAAGGAGACCAGTTCATCCCACCAATACCGATGAGGTCTGCCAAGTTCTGAGGATTGTAATATTTTTTTTATAGTCTATAGAGTGTCTTTTTGCTGGGCAAATTATAATCAATTGTTAGTGAAAAATGAATAGGTCTGTAGAACACTTTAAAGTTGACACAACATAATCAACTTTCAAAATCATTATTTTTATTTAGAGCTGCCCAAGGCCTTAGCAAGACACAGCCTGTGTTACTAGTTCAGGCTAAGTGCCAGTTGCACCAACGTACGAACACAGACCGGTCATCGTCAAATATGGCGCCGGCAGCTGTCATCCCATAGAAACTTGTCAAACTTTCCATACAATCAGATTTGACGAACACCGCTTACGATTACAGACGGTTTGGTGCAACCCAGCCTAAGTTTATTATTATTATTTTTTATTATTTATTCAAAAAATATATATATCACATTACAGAGAGTCCAATTCGTGACATACAAATATAAAATATTTACAATATACAACACACAGAAACAGAGTAAGAATTTTAAATACACAGAGAACGTAAAAAGCAAACACATAAAAAATACTTTCTAATCAAAAATAACTTATTTGTCTATAGGCTACATTTGTGAATTCAGTTAGAGTACAGTTGAATACATCAATTTCGCTCGAAATTCTGTTAATTATATTTATGGCCCTGACAAGAGGTGCATTGGCGAGTAAGTTGGTGCGCGCAGTCGGACGCGCGAGTAGGCGCGGCGCGCGTCGTCGCGGCCCGCGCGGCACCGCCAGCCCGAGCGACTCCAGCACACTAGGGTTATGCAGCTTTCCCCGTAATACCCTAAATATATATGTGGCCAGTGTGACATTTCTCCTTACCTCCAACTTAAAATATCCTACCATACCTAAAACGAAAAGTGTCGGGTACATAAGTGGATAAAAAGGATATACCCCGTATTCTTTAAAGTACACATGCCGGATGAATTTATTTTGTATTTTCTCAAGCATTTCGACATATTTCCTTTCGTAAGGGTTCCATATGATCGCACCGCTTTCTAGCCTGCTCCTAACTAGAGCGTTATATAGAGCTTTTACAGCCGTGGTGTTATAAAAGCTCTTTGTCTGGCGCAATATGAAACCTAAGTTCCTGTAAGCTTTTTTACACGTTTCAACGATGTGCTTCCGGAAACACAAATCGGAGTCGATGTGCAGTCCCAAGTCCCGCACGCTTGACACGCGCGCGGCCGGCTGCCCGTCTACATTATAAGCGTGGTGCAACGGAGTAAGTGCTTTACTGAAAGACATTATGTTACATTTTGATGCGTTAAAATACAATTTATTTAGATGACTCCACTTCACAACCCTGTCAATGTCATTTTGCAATCGTTCGCAATCATTAGCATTGTTGACTTTCAGTAGTAGTTTAAGGTCATCTGCAAAAAGTATACAGGTAGAATGTTTGACAATTTCTGGAAGATCATTTATCATTAAAGTGAAATTTAAAGGCCCCAAGTTGCTCCCCTGACTCACTCCCGAGAACGTCCGATAGCAGTCCGAAGTGTAACCCTTATAATCGACATATTGCTGTCTGTTCTTTAGATAATTTGCGAAAAAATTTAGAAGTCGGGGAGTGAACCCGATCTCAGCTAGTTTCATCAGCAATATGTCGTTATCGACGGTATCGAACGCCTTCTTAAAGTCGAGGTACGCAACATCGACCTGTCCGCCCAGACGGTCCACCTCCGGCGCCGCGTAGTTCATGAAGCACAGTAGATTGCTCTCTGTGCTGCGGCCCGGCCGAAAGCCGTGTTGCGCATCACTTAATCGTGCACTGACCTGAGGGAATATTGCGGCGTGTAATACTGATTCAAAAACCTTGGCAAACGTGGACAAAACTGCAACCGGTCGGAATCCACTCACATCTGTTCCAGACCCTCCCTTCGGAACGGGCGTTACTCTTGTCGTCTTCCAGCACTCCGGATAAACACTATTGTCGAGGCATATATTAAAAATATGTAAAAGGGGCTCCGCAAGCAACAGTCGACAGTCTTTAACAACGTAAGGTTAAAGACTCAGCTCAGCTCGTCAGGGCCGGTGGACCGCTTTGGTTTGAGCCGCCGCAGTGCAGCCTGCACGTCGTGTAGTTCGAAGCGCGCCACGTGCACGCGCGAGCTCGAATCCGCACCGCACGCCGCCGCTGCCGCCGCGTCCGCGTCTAGGCGAGGCTCTATGTCACTGTATACAGACTCGAAGTAACTTGCTAGTTCTTGTGCGCATTGCTCTTGTTTTAGTGTTTGGCCGCCTTTCGATATATTGCACGTGTTTGAACCAGATCGTCGAGTTCTCACGTAACCCCAGAAGGAAGCAGGATCTTGTGTAAATTGTACTTGTAAACGTTCTTGATATTTCTCAAATGCGCTACTAATGTTCTGCTTCACAATAGCTCTATAATATGAAAACATCTGATAGTCACTTTCTGCCCCACTGCATTTATATGATTTGTGCCAATTTGCTTTTTCCTTTATGTCACGTATGATGTCTGAGGTGTACCATTCAGGATAGTTAAATTTACTACTATTAGGGTTTCTGCATTTAGACGGCGTACAACTTTTTATGATATTATTAACAATGTCATAAAAATGTCTAATGGAGACTTCAACGTCATTTATTGTATACAGTGATGACCAGTCTACGAGTGCCATTTGGGTATACAATTCAAAAAAGTCACACTTACGAGAATTCCATTGCGGGTATTGTTGCGGAAGAGGTTGAGTGTCGACGAGTTGTGCTGGCTCGGGCGGCGGCGCGCGCGCGTGGTGTGTGTGGTAAGTGGGCAAAGAGTATTGGCAAAGTACCAACTTACAAATAATTCATGACATAATTTCAGTATTAATTAAACACGATAATAAATAATAAGCTTGGTTGAAGTTGATTCATTGTTTGGCAATGATTTGGCCAAAACATTAATTATTCATGAATCTGATTGTTAAACAAGCTGATTGGCACCTTATTGCCATAATATAAGGTTTCTTATCACTAATGGATGTTACCTCTGTCTGTCTTTTTTACACATATCTAATAGGAAAATCGTTATGTATGTTATTTGTAAAACCTGAAAACTATACACTCCTTTTTTTGGGCAGTAGTGTAAAAATAGTTTTTTTTTTTTCGTTCAGTAGGTATAAAAACCTAATTTATTTCGGCATAACTAATAATACATAAACAAACATTATAAACAAAGATTGGGTATAAAAGTAAATTAAACTAAACTAAATTAAAACTAGACTAAGCTAATTTAAACTAAATATGCTAAAAAAGGGAATCAAAATTAGGCCCCCTTGGAATGGTTCCCATCACGCAGGCAGCATTCCCGCGCTGAATTGCGATGACAATAGGCATGATGACTCAAAAAAAAATATTACTTCAATAGAAAGAAGACATAAAACTATGCCAAATAGTGAAAATCCTATTCAAATATCTCAAAAAATAACGAAGCAACAACGGTTAGAATGTTCGTAGTTAGAGAGAGAAAGTGCTACTCGACCGTGACGTCACCTTTGAGTAGCGCCATAGTAAATGACAATCGTTCAATACAAAGGTGCGTTTTGCGGAAAAGCGACAGAAAATACCCACTTTTAAAACTTTGAAGACTTATAATTACGTAATTATTTATTTTTTTGAATTACTTTTTTTGCCATTTGATTGAGAATTTGAGTCATTATGTAGAAAATTTGGATTTATTGATTTTCTTTTATAGTGTCATCATCCCTATTCTTTGCGCGAGAAATAATTATAATAATAATAATTCAATTTACACTATTGGATTGATGTGAAGTACCTTTTTAGGGTTCCGTACCCAAAGGGCATTTTTTTGCCTGACTGTGGCTTTATAGGCTGGGCCCAATAAAGTGATAGGAGTGCAGTTGGAAAGTGGCCTGGGGAAAATCTAGAGTTAACCTCCAAGACGACCAGCGGGTAGTTTAAACATTGGAATATGAAGTAGGTACCTACCCAACCCGCACTGGGCCAGCATGTGGACTCCTGCCCATGCCCATTCCCTCTCATCCAGAGGCCTATGCCCAACAGTGGGATGTATTATGAAGGGGAACCGTGTTGGACAAGTCCTCTTTAAAATTTGCTCTAAATTGATATCAGAACTTATGAAAAACAAAGAAGGTTTAGGCACATAAATCAGCTGATTATGATATGCCTTATCTATTTTTATTTTTACCAGGGGGTCAATCGCTATCTAATTCTGATAAGCTCTATAGCATGCCCTCAATCGTTGCGGAAACAATAAGAAAATTATTGACATATTTTTGTGTTTTTGAGCAGAATACACAAAAACACACTAATCAGTTCACACAACACAACATGGGTACTTTTCTTGTGGGTAGAGTTCGAAACATGTCGCCCGAAGTGACAATTAATACGTGAGTTTTAACCGTTTAGTAAAATAAAGTTATGGGTACTTTTGTTTAGATTACTTTTATCTCACGAGCGTAGGTGAGCCATGCTTGTGTGCTGAGCTATACATGCACATTATCTATGTGTGCGTCAGCGTAGGAGCTATAAGTTCACGTTGTCTATGTGTTCGTATGTGTCACAAGTACAACAATGGCCAACCCGCGCGCGTGAGATAAAAGTAGTACCTATAATACTTAGTTGGATTTAAAATAAGCTACGGTTGTTTTATGTTGTTTAGCCAAAGAAAAGAAATGAAGAAGCATTAATAATGTCAAATTCATCATCACATTGCTAGGACGCCTCTTGCACTCACTAAAGTGGGAGTGAGAGAATCTGGAGTGTGTGCTGTCAAAAATGTAATTTTTGGAACAAGCTTTTATTGCCGACTGTAGTTCTTTTCCATAGTCATCAACTACTTGTGAAGAGAGTTCTAATGAGCCCAAACACGATGGGTTTACATTGTGCATAGTGCGCGCCATCCACGACGACGCGCCCCTCCACAGCGAATCTCATACAAATTTGTGCGCAGTTGTACCAGTGTCCGGACGACACGGCTTGGTCTGTGGAGGGGCGCGCCTTCGTGGATGGCGCGCACTATAGTTTAGGAGTTGCTATGGCCCTATGGCCACCTTCTGTCTCCATTATCAGCTGATCTCAGCTCGATGGTACCACAATATTGCATTGTCACCGAAATTACATAAGTATGCTGAATACCAGCTCAACCGGATACCGGCAAGTTGTTGAAAATTGAGTTACAAGATTCCACCCGAACAAACATAGGTACATGGTATAACATACTTTGTGAAAATCACAGATTGTGCCAGAATGGTCTAAACCAGTCCGCGAGCACGTGTACGAGGGTCCGCCGTAGTCTAAAAGCTAGGCCTCTAAATTCCCGTATTTGCAGTACAATTTGTGAAGAAAAGGGAAGCTGTACTATATTACGGATATATAGGGAGCGGCGATAAGACAAACAACCGTTCTCGTTGGGCACTAGTTTATTACTGACGCGCGGGTAGATCGACAAACATCACAGAAGCATCCGCAAGCATTTGTTACTGCATGCTATGCATAACATCAACCCATATAAACATCTTAGTTGCGAAGAAAGAGACACCCTTTGTTTTTTGCTCACGACAAAACGGGATGCAACCCTCTCCGAGAATGGCTTTTTAGACAAATCTTGTTAAATATCTGACTGTGTGCAGATTTATTAAATTTCCTCTTGTCAGTACCTACCTAGATGAGGTAAAATACCATCATATTAACTTAATCGTGTCTTTTAATAATGCGTTGTTTTAGTAGGCTGAGGAAAAAAAGGAAAATATAGACCCGACTTTGGATTTATTTTCTATCGAGAAAATTTTAAGCAATCATGTTTCGCTATTGTCAGTACCACAATCATATAGTCAAGAATCATATATCTGAAAATCAGCCCCTACTGTTTGCTAGTCTGGGCAGGACAGCGTTTCGAAGTCTCCAAATTTCTCAGTGTAGCGCCTTAACATGAAAATGTTAGACTTTTGGAGTTGCAGTACTAAAATAAATGGTCTGAATAACTATATTTTACTAAACGGTTAAAACTCACGTATTAATTGTCACTTCGGGCGACATGTTTCGAACTCTTCGGGAGTTCTTCCTCAGGATGAGTGCGTCTGCGACTCGCGCCGATTGCACACTGTTGAACTACCCGCCGCCCGCCGCAAGGCACGTGACGCACGCGCAGACAACGCGGGGGGGGGGATCTGAATAACTGTTTTTTTTAAGGGGGTCCCTAGGCTTGTGCTTGATTTTCTAGGGGTCCGTAGACGGAAAAATGTTAATAATCGCTGGTCTAAACCATTACTAACTGACAAAAGTGATAAATATTATGTTATTCTAACAAACGTCATATGTTGACTACAATAGAAAGTTACGCATAGCATACGCATTAATACGATAAGTAGGTAATGAAAGTAGGTTTACATGATATTTAAACTAACAACGTTATCGGATCACGCGGTCTACAATGTAATATCATGAACACGCTTCAGATAGATGAAATAAGAAAAATAAACTCTGACAGCATAATAATGTTTATCGCTGACATGTACAGGGTGGGTCCTGTAATAGGAACAAAAAATTAAACGGTAGATTTTTAACCTTGTTGCAATTATTTTCACATGGTTACAATTGAAAAAAGAAAATTTTTTTTAGGCACATACAGTAGTCCTGTATTTTATTACTCTTTTAGAATAATAATCATATATATTTTTTAACACGATAAAAAAATTAAAATCTTTAAAAAAGCCATAAAATATCCTGTCAAACCAAATATGCATAAACTATGACGACTTATATCTTGATGCTACCTCTGAATCCGCATTGGTGGATGTGCTATGATCTCGTGGTGTCAAGATCCATTACTTGAGGGTCCTAACTTTAGATCAAAGAAAAAAGTTGAAGAAAGTTTTGTATGGACTCGTATGCTTTTAGGAGTGGGTGGGGGAAAGGGGTCCTCCCGCTGGATCCGCCGTAGGTAACGTTGGTGTTTCTGCCAATAGATATATATAATTATTGCTATATATACATAAGCTTCAAATTAGCATGCTCTTTTTCAGAACTCCATCCATTCTCGAACCGCGTACGTGATCTCGGCGCTCGTCACGGCGGAGACGACAGAATGCCTGATGAGGAGGACAGAGCATTTCATCGACCATTTGAAACAGTATCCTGAGTCTAGAGACTATGCTATTAAGGTTAGTATTTGGATGCACTAATGGTATGATTTCGTCTCTTTCACACTTATACAGGTGGATTTTCTTTTTGGGTCAGTGAGGGCAGCTACCATATCCTGTACTGCTACGTGAAAATGGTCTTAGAAGGCCTTCCCTCGATTTTGAATTTATGAAAATTGGTGTTTACACATTTCGGAAAAAACATACAAGGTGCGAGAGACAAAGGTCATTTTTGACAAACTTTTTTTTGATGCCAATCGGTCCCATTCCTATCCAGGATCAAAAGCTTGTATGGGACCAAAAAAAAATTCCGGCTAGAAAGGCCACAAAACCAGGAAAACATTTTCCATACATTTTGTATGAAAATGAAAACTTTTATTTTCACTTGTTATTTTTTACGCCAATCGATTCCATTCCTATCCAGTATCAGTTGTTTCCAAGGGCCAACTTATGGTAATGTACTAAAAAGCCACAAATTAAAGAAAACTTTTAAGGTTATCGCGTACCTACAGACATACAGACAGACTTTCTTTAGTTAGTATGAAGTGTGTACTGATTTGCGATTGATCTCAGAAGTACTGAAAGCTGTCATGTGGATGTTGTAGGAAGGCGCAGTGCGTGCATTATTGAGGGTGCAGAGGAGGCTTAATGACGAAAAACCCATCACTAAGGAGACTGTGGGCATCGTCAAAGAGGTTCGTAAACGTTCATTAAACCTATTGAGCTACCTAGTAATGTTAAAATCGTTTCTATTTATCTGCACTTTGGAAGAAAAAAGAAAAAGAAAGTTAGCAGAGGTCTGTTGATTTTTATGAACTATAACCATAGTTGAAATTATCTAAAAGGTCCGATTTTGTATCTTGTTGTTTGGACAATAAAGTCGCTTTTTGAACGAACTAGTTTGATACAATTCCGCCAATTTAAATGTTTTTAATTATACATTGTCCTATCTAGTGACCTCGCGGTATTATTTACGTTTCCAACCCCCTATTTGCCTGCGCTATTTTGAAAGTTTTCCGAAAACTGGATCGACAAAAACTTATTGAACCTGCTTCAAAAATATCACGAGGATCGGTTGAGATGCAACCTGCAGAAGAGGGTAGTCGGATGGAGATAGACATACGAAACATTTTTGTTAAGCTGAAACGGACATCTTCGATCGATTCGCTCACTCGCCCAATAAGGCCTAAAGACAGCTCGGAAGTGCTCGTTCGTATTTTATGCGACGTTGATGAAACGTAGGTACATATGGATAGGAAGAAATGAAGGAAACTGAAAAAAGAACAAGAATTAGGTAGTGCATATTTCGTGATTGTTTGTTAATCGTCCTCTCCCGGTGAAAATAAAACAATAACTTTCTTTTGTTACTTATGTGCATCACCGGAGAAATATAAAATGAGTATAAAATGTATATATTCCAGGCCCTCGCCATGATGGGCTACACGGGTCCCACCAAAGGCCCCGGCCCCAACATCCTCTCCATCGACGGCGGCGGCATCCGGGGCCTCATCGCCATCGAGGTCCTGCGCCACCTGGAGAGGCTCACGGGCCGTCGCGTCCAGGACATGTTCGATTACATCATCGGAGTCAGCACTGGCGCCATCATCGCGGCAGTCATTGGTCAGTCTGTATGATGTTTTTTTTTTAAATATTTAAGTGTGGTGGTGTGTCGTTGTCTCAGTGGTTTGTTGTGATTTTGTTTACGCTAGTGACATGTAATAATCGGTTCTTTACCATAGACGTAATTACGCGTCAATGGAGTCTGTAAACAGACTCATCACATACGCGTTTTATTAGGTGATAAACAAAAATAAGTAGGTAGGTAATAGGTACTATTCTTATTTAGCTAACTGCGTATCATGAGAATATGGGTAGGTATAGGTAGTGTAGTTACAGTATTTAATAACAGAAGTACACGTGACCCCTGGGTGGTGCTAAAAGTGTAATAATAACTGTCAACTGTACTGTCTTCTCGAAGTACTCACGGTTTTAAATAATTGCCATACGATAAATAAATAGGTCGATAACGGTGCCTCATGCTTCACTGTCGCCCGTGTAAGGTCCGAAAAATAAATTCATTCATTCATTCATTCAAGGCTGCTGAGTTGGCGAGGCGGAGCGAAGAATCGATCAATCAAATTAGTCCCTCCGTCTAATTAATTTGATTGGCCGTATCTGCACGTTTCATCTCCGCTTCGCCTTTGTACATGCTCATATCGTTATTGTTTATTTTTATTTATTACAAGTGAAAGAGTTACATAAGTATATCTGCCATACTGTATGACAGTTAGTGGGCAGAAAACATGTAGATAAGGGTATCTACATTGAGTAGTATAAGTGAGGGCACTTATACTCCTTAAAGTATCATGACTATTACTCGTATCTTAAATATGTTTCCAGCCAGGTGGAAAACCGCTAGAAACTAATATTTTTAAATAGTTCCATAGGCAATGACATTTATAAATAGTACATTACTGCAGAGACCAGTAAGTAAGCCATCCTGGACGTGTATGAGTTAGCCGGCCGAGCCGCAGGCGAGGTCCGGCTATAATACGAGGCCAGGATGGCACTTACGGTCGAAGCTTGTATAGTGCTTTTCTCAAAAATAAAACAAATTGTATGAACAACGGTTAATAGTACCTGCATTCTGACCAACTTGTACTTTCATGATCCGCTTTCCACTTGATGAACTTTTTATAAATGGTCAAATACCACCTTAGACTTGGGTGGAAGTAATTTTCTCAGTACCTAATCTGATTCATCTAAACTCATTTTTAGCAATAATACTTCTTACTGTAAATCAGCTGTAAATCAATGAAGTCAATCCCGTCAAAATACAATGGCAACTTTTTTTAGCCAGATGTTGTGTTAAGACACTGATATTATGCCACAACCCCAATAGAATAGACTTATAAAATCTTATTTAATTAATCGTAAATAAAATCGTATTTATTTTATGTTTACTATTAGTATTTAATTTCATTCGATCTATTTATGTTAATTTATAAATTAGTCTCGAAATAGTTAAAAACAGGATTGAACATTTCCCGCCAATACACATCGTGCAATACGGACACGTCAACCTCCATGGTACCTACATTTTTTTTAAATGTCAATTTTAGCCAACTTTTATCTTCGAGTTCTAAATTCAAATATTATGATATGTAATGGGATTTACATACTTACTTCCTGGACAGTAGGTGTGATTTCCTGGACACTTCTGGTAACTATCCAGGATGAGTCACTTTCGGATACTGTCTTCACAGATGTTATGAGAACATTTCATACTATTTTTGAGAAAAGAAACTTCCTTAACCAATGTTTTGCTTGTTCACAGGCGGAGGTGTCGGCACGCTTGAGACGGCGAATCAGATGTACCACACGCTGTCCAAAGAAATGTTCGGAAACACCACGTTGATTGGAGGTAATATAATAATTACCCTCTGACCAATCGACAGTCTTCATACTCTTCATCTTCATTGTAGAATTACTTTCATTGAGTACGCATTTTATGGAAAAAATCCCGCGTTGAAAAATAAGCAGTTCTAAAAAAAGCACAGTATTCATCCTTACGTGTCCTTATAATTATGACACTTTTCTCTCAAATTGTAATACTTTGTGAGCTTCTTTAAGTATTTTCATTTATAATATCAACCTTTTAACTGATGATTATTGTGTAATCCTAGAGAAAAGGGTCGTAATGATTAATCAATCAATCAATCAAGAATAATTATTTCAGAAATGTCCATATCGTATTAGTAACAATGAACCTTAAAAACTATGTTAATATTACATGTAACTTATCCTAACTATGTAACAAATGTAAGCCATTCCAGGCTTGCAGAAAGGCCCCCTCCCCTCTGTCCGCGACTGTGGCGCAATATCTTGAAGAGAGTTTGTTTCCATAAGACACTGATGAGTAGACTGTATGTCGTTGGAATTCCTATTAATTTCTGCAAATGACCAGTTCAGTTGGGAGTGGTTTGGAACAAAATAAAAGCTGTGTGTCTTACCACTCAATTCAGTGGCTCCAAAACCCATAATATCACTCAATTTATTATTCTCTCTTTAGTTAACTGGCCAACACTATAAATGTGTGTTTCTTATCGGCAGGCACATCTAGATTAGTGTGGACACATTCCTACTACGACACTGATGCGTGGGAAGCACTCCTAAAGAGGAATTTGGGAGACTGCACACTCACTGAATGCAACAGGCATGACACTCCTAAAGTGAGTACGCTATAAGTCTTATTAATTGTTTAACCGCCATCGTGTGATGATACAAAGTGGCAATGTAAATGGTATCTTCTTAATTTATCACAGAATTGAAACTCTTTTAATTAACAAGGTTGATAAAGTAGGAAAAACCTGCAAAATTTGTACGTGTCGGTATTATTGAAAGCAAGAAAATGTAAAGACCTTTAATAACATAATACTCAGCTCTGTTGGTTTTTGGTCCACTTTCCACACAGTCCATGTTTCCAAGTCCAGTTTTGGTCCTTTAATACCATGTGTCAATGCATATTTATTCCATACTCGCGGGTTTTTGGCCAAAAGAGTACGAGTAAGGCCTGAGAGTGAACGCTTGAGTTGGACGTGCAGCTCACACTCAGTCGCCGCTGCACAAATAGTATGCACGCTCGCCCGCCCCGCTGCACACCCCGCCGAACGCTCCGCTCCGAGCGTCCACTCGGGCCTTACACTACGGAATTGTAGATCTACTGTTTTATTTAATTTACGTACTATTCGACATGTGTTCATGATGACAGGTTTTTGTAGGAGGATATAAGTAAGTGGGTGAATCATATCAGTGTGTAGAGTGCGAGGTATAACTCCTGTGGACGAGATAACGATATTATTAAAGTGGGCACATGTTTGTTTCCCGCTAGATGGCGCTAGTGTCGTGCGTAGTGAACGCCGGCTCGAAACTGTCCCCGTTCCTGTTCCGGTCGTACGAGTGCGGTTTCCGGGTGCGGTCCGTGTTCCCGGGCACGGCGCGCGCGCGGCTGTGGCACGCGGTGCGCGCCTCAGCCGCCGCGCCCACATACTTCAACGAGTTCCGGCTCGATAACTTGTTGCATCAGGTCAGTTACACACCTGTTATGGTCTCCCCAAACTTAGGGCCTTATCACACTGCGACACTTGCGGGCGACTAGGAAGCGAAGCGAGCGCGCAACGATTACGCGGCGAGCGCTTCCCACGCGTCAGTGTCGTAGTAGGAATGTGTCCACACTAATCTAGACGTGCCTGCCGATAAGAAACACACATTTAAAGTATTGGGCAGTTAACTAAAGAGAAAAAAATAAATTCAGTGATTTAATGGGTTTTGGAGCCACTTGGGTTGAGTGGTAAGACACACAACATTTTTGTTGTTCCAAACCATTCCCAACTGAACTGTTCATTTGCAGGAACTAATAATAATTGTTATTTATTTCAAGTCCAAAAAACTCATACATTAAATAAAACTTAAACTAAATTAAAATTAATTTCAAGAATATGTTAAGAATTTCATACCTAACATATTTAAGTAAAAGTTATGTACCGTTTGAGTCCAGGTGCACACATCACAGTGCTTTAAGATTTTATTACTGAGGTTGACAGTAAACAATGCCCGAATATCATTTTGAAAGGGGTTCTGCCATACGTTAGCCCAGACCGAAGCTATGCGGGACCACAGGATTGCATAGAAATCCGGTACTCCCGAATCAGCGAGCATGGCCTTGGCGCTGCAGTAACGTGGTAACTACATGAGTATAGGGTACTAATAGGATTTTCGACGACATACAGTCTACTTACTGATGTGCCGTCGGAAACTTTCCAAAATTGCGAATTTTCCCACATGGGTATGTTTCTGAAATTTTTCACATTTTTGTATGGGGTTTGAAACTTTCCGAAATGTAAAATGGAAATTTCTTATATATTTCTATGAAATTCTCAAGAAATTTCCGAGAACTTTTCCAACTTTTTGGAAACTTTCCGCAACTTGCACATCTGTTAGTCTACTCATCCATGTCCTATCATGGAAACAAACTCTTGAAGATACGAGTATTAATCATTACCGCGACCTAAAACAAGTTCTTGTTAAAATAGTGTCACTTCATTGCAGGACGGAGGCATCATGGTGAACAACCCAACAGGCGTAGGCCTCCACGAGGCCAAGCTACTATTCGGTGCGAACGCACTCAAGAACGGTACAGTCATCTCCGTCGGCACTGGCAAGGCTCTCCACAAACACCTGGACTATGAGCTCTTGAGCAAGAAAATGCAGAAGGAAGCGGCCGGCACGAGTTGGAAGGACAAGTTTAACAAGATATTGGACTCTGCTACCGACACTGAAGGTTCGTTTTCCTTTGCACCTATATTTATCAGTTCTCTTTTATTTTTATTCGAAACGTTTTACAAACACCGGAGTCACCGGACTATCAGCTCTTCGAGTAAAAAAATGCAGAAGGGGGTGGCCACAGCACTAGCTGGAAGGACTAATTTAACAAGATATTGGACTCTGCTACAGACAGTGAAGGTTCATTTTTCTGTGCACCTATCCTTCTATTCTGACGACCGCCTTAGCCTCGTTGGTACCCTGTTGGTAGTGACCCTGTGCCTATGAAGCTCGAGGTCCCGGGTTCGAATACCGGTCAGAGCATTTATTTGTGTGATGAGCACGAATAATTGTTCCTGAGTCATGGATGATTTTTATGTACATATTTAAGTATATATTTATGTAAGTATGTATATCGTCGACTAGTACCCATAGTACAAGCTTTGCTTAGTTTGGGACTAGGTCGGTTTGTGTAAGATTGTCCACAAATATTTATTTATTTGTTTATATGTATTCCTATAGTCATTTTTGTTGTAATCCCCTTCAGTTAATCCATTCCATAAACTACAGAATAGCTTTTCAGTGAAGAAAAAGATAGTGAGAAAAGAAAGGTCTAATCCCAAAAAAAACTAGTTTTCTCTCTGGGTTGGAAGGTCAGATCTCAGTCGCTTACACAAAACTAGTTCCTACGCCAAATCTTGGGATTAATTGTCAAAGTGGACCCCGTACTCCTTAGGGCACAACCAAATGAGTTTAAAACCATAACCTTTTTTTTCAACAGGTACACATCTAATATTAAACGACCTCCTACCCCCCGGAAGTTACTACCGCTTCAACCCTCCACTAATGGAAGAATGCGCCATGGACGAAATCAACCCCGACAAGCTAAACAACCTAGTGACAGACACACAAGCGTACATCCGCCGGAACCAGCACAAGTTCGAACAAGCTGCCGCCATGTTGGTGAGAAAACGGAGTATCGCGCAGAAGGTAATGGACTACTTTGAATATCAGAGCCAGATTATGGGGGTAGTCGCTAAGTGACGGTTGAGACATCAGCAGGTAGCTGATGAACGAATGAATGAGTGTTGATTATTGATTGGAATGAATACTAACTCATTCCATTCCTTAATGTTGATCGCAAATTCGTAACTTTGATCATGATCTGGTGATAGTGATTAGGTTGTCTGTTGTTATTATCTGTGATCATACTTTCGCAACTTCGATCATAATTTCGTAACGCAAGTAGATCGTAACTAAACAGATATATGAAATACTAGTGTACTAGTTACATTGCCTAAGTATACTTCTAATAACAGTTATAAAGTAATATTAGGTTTTATAAAAACCTCTATATCCGCCGCATAACACAAGTTCGAACAAGCTGCCGCCATGTTGGCGAGAAAACGAAGTATCGCGCAGAAGGTAATGGATTACTTTGAATATCAGAGCCGGATTATAGGGTTAGTGGCTTAGTGACGGTTGAGACGTCAGCGAAGAGCTGAAGAACGAATGAATGAGTGTTGATTATTGATTGGAATTAATACTAACTCATTCCATTCCTTTGTAATTTTGACCGTAACTTCGTAATGTTGATCATAAATTCGTTATTTTGATCATATTAGGTTATGGTGATTTCGTATCTTTACGAGTTTTCAGACGTGTGAATACGAATTCGTGTAATTTTGATCGTAACTTCGTTATGTTGATCATAAATCAGCAATCTTGATCATAATTTCATATCTGTGACCGCTTTTTCGCAACTTTGATCATTATTACGTAACGTAAGTGGATCATATCTGGCAGATATGAAATACTACTACTACGCTACTGTAGTTACATTAACTAAAAATACATACTTATTTCAAATCGCGGAACTAGTAATTTACCTGATAAGTATATCCGTGATTGCGTTATATCTATTTCGCTGCCAGTAGTAAAACCACATTATGGAGCTAGGGACTTCTAGTATGTAGTATGTAATGTGTTCATTAATAATTAGATGAAGCAGGTGAATAATAAAACAATTTAACTAACAATCTTAGGCCTGTATTAGTAATAAAATCACGCTTTAATTGAGTATTAAGTATAGGTGTTTTCACGAGAGTTGAAGTGAATGATTACACACACAACTACATGAAGTACTGATTGCAAAAAAGTGAATGAAAGAAATGAGTGAGTGAATGTAAATAAAAACGCTTAAATATATTTTTACTAGGTTTAAAAAATGGCAAAAAATGCTTTTATAAACGATTATGGTTTTCAGTTAATTTGTTAATTTAAGGACCCATTAACCTGCATCTTCCTTCTTTTTATTGGGTTTTTCTAAAAATATCCTTCATTTTCTTTGTTTAATGTTCTCATGACGCTATTAAATGTGAACTCAGTATTACTGGCTGCCAATCTTCCTTTTATGATTCTCCAACAAAGTTCTATAGGGTTGAGTTTAGGATGGTGTGGTGGCAGACTAACAAAATAGTTAAAAGAAACTTTTTGGTATATCTGGCAATTCAATGTTGAATTTGCTATCGGTACAATAAGAGAACAGTAATTTCAAAATCCTGCTGTCATTACATGACAATGGTGTTGTGTGCGTGACCTCATCCCTCGTGAATTTACCTATACATTAATTACCGAAGGTGGTAAAACAAAGAATGTTGCCCTCGGCTCGGGCGTCAAATATTTGCGATCTGCGGCTTTCTTTACTGCCCCCCGTGGCTAGTACAATATTTTACGTCTCCTCCATGTGATTTTCCGCACGCGAAGCAGGCCGTAATTGCGACTTTATGGCCATGTGTGATGTAAAATGTATACACTGTGACGTAAAGTTTCTAATGTATGAGGAATGCGCTTTCTGGAACACTCAATATTTTATGATAGTAAATGTTTATTCATGAGAATAAATTTTTTCTAAAGCAATTTTACACTTCTATATCTGGGTAGCTATAATACCTACCTCATTGTATTATACTGTTTTTTTTTCTTATATTTATTTATTATAATATTTATAATTTAACTCAGAATTTATGTTCTACTCATGACTAGCTCTTGTGTGTGAAGTTGGTTGTACAACATACTTATAACATTCGAATATTATTATATACATAGATTAAGTATATACCAGTTACTCTGAAAATAATATAATGCTCATTGAATATAAGTATAGAAATACTTATTTAAATATACTTAAAATTGGTTGTAGTAATTGTAGTTACTGTTAAAATTATATTGCATTTTATAAATAATATAGTTATTTAATTTTAAGCTCCAAACAATTTAAAAATTACATCAGCAAAAATAGATAATTTGCAATAATGTTATTCAAAGTTTTTTGAAGTAAATAATTACAATTGTTTGTTTGTAGGAAATAATTCCTAATTTAAAATTGTGTTGATCTATAGTTATATTATTAATGTAGATATACTTACCATTCTAGTCAGTTAAATACACCGTAATAGTGTAGTTTCACTGTATAGTCCATTAGTTACACTGAGTGTATATAAGAATTGTAATACATAGCAATACATTTTACATTTTTGTTAGTTTTTCAAAATGTGATAAAAATAAATAAATAAAATATTAAATTGATGTTTTTTCTTTTGTCATTAGCTTCAATAATATTATAAAAAGATAGTAACTAAAACGGATGGAATAGGGTGACACCACCAGTAATGGACAAGGCCCAATGATGTTACATTAACTGTTATGTAAAAGAAAATAAGTCTTTATTTTTTTATAGAACAATAAATTTAAAACCGTATGATCTGTGAGTAATGGTTGAAGTGTCCATTATTAGTGCTTGTGCTTAAAGTGTCCATAATTGGTGAGGCGCAATAATACTTGATTTTAGGTTCGAGTTTAGATCGTTACATTAGACCTTATGTCGGTAAGGTACCTATGTTATGTTTTTTATTAAAAATGGGATGCTCTTGGCCAGCATCTAGCCAGGGGGCAAGGATGAGGCCGACGGTGAAGCGAGCTCACCCAGAAGACGGCCTATTCACTCGTGCCTTAATAAGGTCTAGATTATTATGAACTCGGAATGTAATAGTATTCTGTGATTTTGTACCTATATTTAGGTACTGAGTTACCAAAATTGGACCTAAAATGTATAAAACCCAGCCTATCTATAATTTTGAAACAGCTACTTAGTTTCAGTCAATAACTTTTAATCTTTACAAATACAAATGACAGGTAGAGAATAACAAAGCTTAAAATGAGAGCCCCTCCAGTGTTTCAGCTAGCATCTGACGTGAATATACATATAGGCGCAATGTACAGAAACCGCATAAATTATATTTAGTTAGGGATTAAGGTCGATTTGTTTAATATTGTCCACACATTTATTAAATTTATTTTCTGGTTATTTTATAAAATAAATACGTCTGTGGATTAAAGCATGGCATACATTAAAAATGAGTTCGATAAAACAAACATTACACTAAAGTTAAACGAAGTTATGTCATAACTAATTAGTCAACACTGCGGTGCATACAAATCGTACAGTTGAGCAAGAAAGAGCAAGTCTTATGATAAAACATGTAGCGCGAGCAAGACAGCGAATATTACGGTACTGCATACTTTCACTATTCATTCATCGACAACTTAATACGTGCCGTTGTAAAAGTCGCTACTCTTCGCGCTTTCTTGCATGTAGTATGGTGAAATATTAGTTACGTTTTTGGCCACCCGCGTATATAAGTTGGTCGAGCTACAAATGTTTAGTTTTTTATTTATTATTTTTTATACTAAGGAGTAGTTTATTAATATTTTTTATAACTTTTTTAAACATTTTAGAGACTTCTTAGAGGTTCTTTAATAATATATTATTTAAATTATTATAAAATAATTTTTTGATGAACCCTGTAGGTACACAAAATTGGTTATAACCTCAGGAGTATATACAATTATTTTGTAATATCAGATTATCCATTAAAGCCCTGTGAATAATGTGACAGGTTTGTTAAGTAGGTGACTGAACCATCATTAAAATTCTAGAATCGCCTTTCCACCTCTCCTCAGTTTTGTAACCGCTACGCAAAGCAACGCACGTAAGCGGCTGTGTTTGCAGTGCCGTGGTCCTACATTTTTTAAATAAAATTTTGACAAGTAATTTGGCGGGAGCCTTATTTAAAAAGTTATGGAGTGCCTAAGGATTGTTTTGTTTACAGTAAGTACCTAACTTATAGTTTTGTGTAGCTGCATCTTATGCAATTGTTATGTGTTAATGAAGTTTTTGGGTCAGAGGATATATCCTTGAAGGTCATCGAATGATTTCCATTTTGTCGTCAATTTTAGTATTAGGTGGGTATCTAGTGATATCCAAAAGTCGACCTAGCGATATACAAGAGTCGAAAAAAACGACCAGTGAAAACAATCGACATATGTAGGGTTAATAAACAAATAACAGTGTAAGCATTGTGCTTACTTTCGATAAATTGAATAAGTATAAATAATAATTAATAATAAACTTTCTCTTTTCGGTAATTTTAATATTACTGCCATCTGTGTTTTTTTTAAGAAATCACAAGTTTTGCTACTCGGCAACAGATGGCAGTAGTATTATATATTTTTTTAACTATCCTGTCTAATAAGAAATTTGGTTCGCTTCAGCTCGTCGTAATTCTGAGCCTGTTCATCTCGGCAGACTCAACGGTCCCCCAGCCAAGGGCGCCTAATTTCCAGTACTTTGAAAGGTACGTGGCTATTTACAATGGTTTCTAAACTTCTATCTAGAATACTCTAGATAAAACTAGTTATATATACATATAACTAGTTTTATCTCACGAGCGCGGGTGAGCCGTGGTTGTATGTTGAGCTATACATGCACATTGTTTATGTGTGCGTCAGCGTAGGAGCTATGAGTTCACATTGTCTATCTATGTGTTCGTATGTGTCACAACTACAACAATGGCCAACACGCGCTCGTGAGATAACAGTAGGTACTATACCTATGAGGCATTACCTGCTTTTTGGACAAATAAACGATTGAATTGAATTGAATTGAATAACTAGATGCGTGATCCTCCGAGTATTTGAAACGCTAAGACATTTTCGACTCACGATTATTTCACAAAGGAAGGACACCCGGCGAGAACATGATCATAATATAACTCAGAACTTGTGTTGGTTTTTGGTTTACGCTTTTTACAAAAGTTGACTCTGATCATCCTTTGACAATACCTACCTATAAAATGGGATGAAAACAAAAAAACTGGCCAAGTGCGAGTCAGACTTTGCACATTTAGGGTTCCGAACCAACGGCAAAATTAAGTTGGTTTGTTTTCACGCCCCCTTTAGCTGTATGGGAGCATTGGGACATTTTTAAGGGGGGCTAAAATATAAAAAAAATAAGTTTTGACCATTTTTATCGCTTTGGGCCACCAATAAGTTTATAGGTACTGTGAAAATTTTAAGACTGTCTCTACCCGTTTGGCTGTAAACCTGTTTGACAGACGACGGACGGACGCGTGAGGGTTCCGTACTTGACCCCTCGGGTACGGTATCTAAAAAACCGGCATAAAACGAATATTTAGGTACACAGAAGTGCTTCAGACATACATCATTGTTATAGTAGTTTATGCAACTGTTACATAATGAGAGACCTTAAAACACGTGTGTTGTTTTACTTGTTTTATAAGGTCAGATGAATGACATTATTTTATTTGTTCCAGACCAAAATACCGGTATCCGTATTACGACGAGAATGGGCGCGGGAAGCTCCTCTACGGCTACGGGGGACCCGAGCTGTACCAGTACAAGTCCTATTCGCCGTTGGAAGGCATCCATTGACGTAAATAGCATGATTTTAGTAGGTTTATAGGATTTTTACATCAGCAAGTAATCGCAGCTCAAGATTGGCCAAAACGAAGAAAGATTTTCTGTAAAAAGGGTCTCTGTGTGTCTCCAGTATCGGCACTCTGTATTTCCGAGCTCATATAATCTGTAGCTCTAGTATAAGTTTTTTCGAAACATTAACTAATTCGAACGCGTTTGCGTTTTGTCTCAAAATGTATGAAAGTGGTATGAAAACGTGAACAGCGCCTCTGGTGGTCACTAGTGGAAACTAAAACAGCGAGTATAACATTTGTTGCTAACCGATGAACGCGCGTATTTCAAACTCGGTGAGAGCGTTTTCACACATTTTGAGACAAAACGCAAACGCGTTCGAATTAGTTAATGTTTCGAAAAAACTTATACTAGAGCTACTGGACCTCTTTAAGGCACGAGTGAATAGACATCTTTTGGGTGAGCTCGCTTCTAGTTTGGCTAGATGCTAACAAAGAGCAATCCCACTTTTTATTTAAAAAAAAACTCGACGACCTAAAATATGGGCCTTTATACACACGTACGATGAGACTCGTCGTATGCGAGTTTAGTTAAGGCAGGGGTGAGCAAGCTCTCTCCATATAAACTTTGTGCAAGTGTTTGTTCACTTGTGTTTGCACTACAGTTATGATTTTTGGTCAGTATGCTTATTTTTCTGTTGACCATAACCTAGAGAAATATTTTTTAACTTTTTTGTATATTTTATTTTTTTGAAATTTTTGTGTTTTTTTCTTAAGGTTCTTCGTATATCCAATCTTTACAAGCAATAAAAAATATATATTCGGGAGTGCCAAAATTAAACGTGCACAGAGTTTGTATAACGAAAGCCTTGCCCTTGTAGTTACATTCCGCGGTTTTATAGAGCGATTGAACTGGTTATACCTCCGTGCTCCGCATTGTAATGAAACTCGCGTGCCAGTCTCGTCCGTGTGTAAATAAGGCTTTAGTCTTGGCCTCCGACACAAGAGCACGCCACAAAAATAATAAAAAATAGAATTGTAGAAAAATAATTAGCGAGTTGATATTTTATATACCGGTATCTCGGTACGTACTTAAACTTATATTAGTTGAATACCATGTATTTAAGCTCTTACAGTAGCTCTAGTATGTTTTTTCGAAACATTAACTAATTCGAACGCGCTTGCGTTTTGTCTCAAAATGTATGAAAACGCTCTCACCGAGTTTGAAATACGCGCGTTCATCGGTTAGCAACAAATGTTATACTCGCTGTTTTAGTTTCCACTAGTGACCACCAGAGGCGCTGTTCACGGTTTCATACCATACCACTTTCATACATTTTGAGACAAAACGCAAACGCGTTCGAATTAGTTAATGTTTTGAAAAAACTTATACTAGAGCTACAGTTATAAAATTGTATGGTAAAGTTACCTACGTGATAATGTATAAGTTACAAGTATAAGGTTATAAGGATATATGCTGTTTATTATTACCTCATTGTTAACTCTCCTTGACCGTAACCCACTGGCTGCATCTACGTCTCAGCTCAGACACGACTATGCGGTGTCGACGTCAAAAATATGTATACATTTGTTGACTTATTCACAACGGAATAAGGTTCAAAATTGTTAACATATCTTTGACGTTGAATGTACAGTCGGCATTGTCAAACAGTATGTAGCAACTAAAGTGGCCAAAAATAATTGTAGGTAGGTACCACCATACAAAATATATGGCGTAGGTACCGAATTGGCCACTTTGGTCGCTACATATATACTATATGAGGCTGAATGTCAGGATGTAATTCACCTAAATCGTGCTAGGGATATTATCTAAAGTTTGAGTGGAAATCTATTGTTTTGTTCAAGAATCCCAGAGATAATCAGACAAGACAATAGGTGATTGGTAGGTACCTATTCACAAATGAACGCCACGGTTTTTATACAACATATTGTTTTCTTTATTCGTCTCGAATGTTTAAATCCAGCAATTCGTACCAACAGCAATGCTATATTAGCAATAGCATACCTACTTGGAATCTGACATGTTAGGTTAAGTCAGATTCATATTTATCTGATATGTGCTCTCTGACGCTTCATAAGTGTCTGTCGTGAAGTCCTGACTTGTGTTTGTCAAATCCGACCGTGATCCGTTATTTTAGGTCAAAAGTAGAAATTTTATTTATGTTAAAACGCTAGCTAACAATACTATTCGCATATCTGAGGGGCTAAATGGTAACTTATATGTCGGACACAAAGGTAGCGTTCGTTCCTTACTGTCAAGTATTTACGTGCGAGAGGGACAAATGCAATATGTCCGACATTTAAGCGATCATCTTAGCCCCTCTGATCTGATTCTGATAAGTTAGTACTCCACATATAGTCCCTATTCGTCCCGGTACAGCCGCATACCGGGTAGAGTCAGTCGGACCCAGGTCGGGCCTAGCTGAGTTTCTTGCTGGAATCTTCTCAGCTAGGCTAGGTTTAGTGAACCAGCGACAAAACTCCCAGTAGCTCGATTCCACTCACTTCAGTTCGGTTGAAACCGCTCAACCAAGCTCACTGGAGCGCAAACTCTGTATTCCAGTGTTTAAACCGCCCGCGTGGTCGTGTCGGAGGTTTCCCCTGGACTTTCCCCAGGCCACCCTCCAACCGCGCACTCCTATCGCTTTAATGGGCCCGGCCTATAAAGCCACAGTCAGGTTAAAAAAAAGTTAGTAGATACTTACGAGTATCTACTAACTTTTTTTTTAACACCCACGTAAGTACAGTCAGCAGCAATGGTTGCTACGCAGGCGAGGTGTTCAAAATGATCTACACACGCTCTTATTCCCTTATAATAAAGATGTGTGAAGATCATTTTGAGCACCTGCCCGCGTAGCAACCATTGCTGCTGTGTTTAAAAAATAATCAACCGGTATGGTCGACTCAATTATGCACTAATAAATGATGAAATTTTGCATTTTTACAGAATTTCTCTATTATGGGAAATTGTGAACCAGATTATTCTTGCCCAAAATGACGCCAAGTGTACCACAACCATGAGTTAACCTTGGCATAAGTTAGCGTTTAAACAAATCTATTTACTGACTTACCACACTCGTGTCGTATCTCACTCGCGATCTGACACCAAAGCAATTCACTCATAAAACATGTTAATAAAATCCCTAATATTCTTGTCAGCCCTAGTAATTAGTGAGAGTGCGTATTCCAGTTTTTGGGCACCTCTGTTCGACCGAAGGATTTTGAACTACAGGGTGGATGCGAGTTTTGACCCGTATAGGGGGCGGAGTGACAGAGATGATTATGTGAAGAATTATGGGGTGCGAGGAGAGAGGCTGATAGCGGAGCTGGGAAACGGGAGAGGTTCAAGTGAAAGTAATCGGGTGAGTTGTTATAAACTAAAATAAAAAATAGTACCAAAGGTGTGCAAACGGGGGGTTGGTGTAGCGGTAGTGGTGAGGGCTAAAGCTCCCTTACCCTGCCATGGCCTTTTCGCGGTAAACTCGCTATTATATAATGTTGCACTGAGAGTTAAAACAAATTTAAAAAAAATACGGAACCCTAGAAGAAATTGTTTCAATGTATTTTCTGTGTATTGTGCCTGTATACGTACGTCAGATGTGAGTGGGATCACACCGGAGGCGCGTTCAGTTTAAGCAGTGGCTGGGCAAGACCAAAATGTGATGTGGGCAAGGTACATTTAGCGAGTCCCTCTGATGGCGCAAGAAGTATTGTTATAAATTAAAAAACAGTTGAATAATGAGGCGCGAGGACCCTCAGACCGTGAGGCCGTAGGAGGCCCAGGTCACCCACACATAACGCCACCTCTGAGTTTACGATTGGCTTCACCCTAATGCGATTCAATTGAAATCCATTTTTATTCTTTTCAGGTATACAATGATGTGAAGTTCTACTACACTTATGGGATGGACGACTATTTGAAGTGAAGAACTAAGAGTACATGTTACAATAAAATAAGTCTTTTTATTAGGCCAAAGATTGCTCTTTTGGGATAAACCCACCTGTAGCTCTAGTATAAGTTTTTTCGAAACATTAACTAATTCGAACGCGTTTGCGTTTTGTCGCAAAATGTATGAAACCGCTCTCACCGAGTTTGAAATACGCGCGTTCATCGGTTAGCAACAAATGTTATACTCGCCGTTTTAGTTTCCACTAGTGGCCACCAGAGGCGCTGTTCACGTTTTCATACCACTTTCATACATTTTGAGGTGTTGAGCTATACATGTACATTGTCTATGTGTGTAGGAGCTATGAGTTCACATTGTCTGTGTCATATCTACACTCGAGGTCATTAATATGTATACACTTTTTTAACAAATCGAAATACGTTTGCTTACAAATTGTAGGCGACCGCATTCGATTAGGTAAAAAAGTGTATTATATATTAATGACCTCGACTGTACAACAATGGCCGACTCGCGCTCGTGAGATAAAATTAAAAGTTCTATATCAGGGTGGACCTATTTATTCCGCGTCACTCCAAAGATAATCCTCCAAAATGTCTCCAAATTTTGATATTTTTTTATTTGTATATTTTAATCTCAATATCATAAATCCGTTTTTTTTTATTATTGTAAGATTTTGTAATTTGCAATTTTTTTTAAATTGATGATTGTTATTTTGACTCACAATGTTTCATATGTATTCTATGGTCTAAGAAAACAAGGGCTGCTACCGCGAACGGCTTTCGAAATTTTCCCTCTCTGTCGCACTTGCTAGTTTCCAGATAAGTGCGACAGAGAGGCAAAATTTCGAATGCCGTTCGCGGTAGCAGCCAAGGTCTGACAATCCGGCTCGTGAAACAAGTGACGTCACTGTCAACAACATACTCACACTTACATCCACATACCATGGATAGGGTGGGGCCGTAGCTTGTGCCCACACTACTACGGCTTGCAGTACCGGTACCGGGAAATTGCAGGCCTACACATACATACTACTATAGTGCGTGTCATCCACGTCGACGTGGCCCTCTACCAAAGGGGTGACACGCGAAGGAACGTAAGCGCAGTGGGTAAGTATGTGCGCGTGCGCTGTCGGTACACGCGTCAATTGTTTGCTCGGGTGCGTAGCGCGTGGAGCAGACGAATCGAGAGGCGCGACGGCACCCGATCGGCACCAGGCGGGTCTCTCAGGGACGAGGTAACTGACCTCGGTGCGGGGGGGTTGGTGTCCGTTCTGTATGTAATACTATTATACTATTCTGTGCCTAGGGGCGCGCCTTCGTGGATGTCACGCGCTATAACCTATAACCGGTGTACCGGATTGCCATACCTGACACAGCGTATTATTGTATCATGAATGTATTCCTACATTTAACCTTTTAACCACAAAATGTCAATAGTTACTCTCAATTGTCAATATATGATTATGATTATCACAAAGCTGTCATTTACATTGTCATGTCCTGTGTGTGTGTCATATCATGTGTGATGGTGGTTAAAGGGTTATAATTTAAAATATTCTGACAGTATTTTTTTATATTTTTTATTTAGGTGTTGTGGCTATTCCCGGACTCTTAGCCCTCGTATCACTGCCCCCATTTCTGATCTATTGTGATTGCCACAAACTACAATTCTTGGTCAAGTCCTGCAAACTCAAAGAATCGCAGGATTTTTTATTCTGACAGTAACAATAAACAGTAAAAATTGTTATACGAAATATTTTATTGTATCCTTATATCCTAACTTACATAAGGTACACAGCACAGTTATATCCTCCGTTTCTGAGTACTGATGTACAGCACATTATTGCCTCGGATGAAGGCATCACCGTATTTGTTCTTAAGCTGCCCGTTGACATACTCTTCGGTTTGCTCTAGGGCTATGTTCATGTAGCCATCTAGACAGGCCAGGACACCTGAAATGTTATATACTTAAAATCATTTGAACTGGCCAAATTGTATTAAATAATTTCGTTTTAAAGGGGACTTTGGAATCCAAGCATAAGGTTCAAAATGTAATGACAGTTTTATAAAATATTGATCATTGTTATATAGTTGAAATAATTTCAACTATAACAGTCAGGCGCGTATTTAGCTGGTTACAAGATTTGGATATAACCTAAAAATATACAATTTAATCAAATTGAAAATAATTACTCAAAACTCTTATTTCGTTAGTAATATTGGTGCAATTTTGTACAAGCAATATTAAACTGGGCAAGTATTTGAATTGCTTGACAAGTTAATCTAATGACCGGTTTATACAGAATTCCTTTCTTTTGTGGTGTAAAAACCAACTGAATTAATTTTAAATGATACACAACATATGGCAATATGAGTCCGTTAAGTAATTGGGGTTATTATTCAATTTTATAAGCATTAAACTGCAAGTACAATATATAACAAACCCCTACCTCTATAATCGACTCCACTGTTCAGTTTTACGACCACGGGCCGCCCATGGATTTGTTGGATGAAAGATGACAGAGCTTCTTTACGACTCATATTGAATAATACGATTACGGTTTATATTCGTTTTATTCTTTAATTTATTAATATAGTTTTAAAGCGCGGTGCCGCAAATATTTCGCTGGGATATTCGGTGTATCAACTCAACTCGACATGACAATGACATGACAGTGACAGACGCAGACGGATTGGATTGTTGCGTTTCGTTTAGACAAGTTCAATCAATCTGCAGAACGGTGCTAGTTTTCGTTTCACGAAACAGGACTTAAATAAAAATACACTGTTTTATTAATATACTTCTGTAAGTTGTAGTAGATATTTTGAATTGACCAGAGGGTCAACTCCGAACATCGAAATGCGTATTGCGCCACCCCCTTCACTCTCGTGTTATATACTATAAGAGTGAAAGGGACGGCACTATACGTAGTTCGGAGTCGAACAAAACGCAAATTTGTTTTTTTTAGTCAAGGCAATGGTTTCTAAATTACTAAGCCTTGATAACAATACTAAAAACGTTACACTTCTTTTTTGGGCAGTCGTGTAAAAACAAGGGCCCATTGCATCCCAACTGGTAAAATGTAAAATCACAGATCACCGTCGTCTGTGGGTAAAATGCAAGCAGACAACTTTTTTACGCTTCATAATAAAAAACAAACACACTTCAACTTTGAAAAACTTTATTATAATCTATGTCCTTTCCTTAGACTCCAGTGACGTCCATATGTAACCGGAGTAGTTATTGACCTCATTGTCAGTGAGTGGGTAGGGGCTATTGCTAGCCTTATAATAGTCTGAAGGAGCATGCATTACGAATTCCATAACATCTAGTTTTCTGGCCAGCTCCTCTTCTGGACCTGAAAATAAAACTTGTTTTATCAATTACCATTACCACCCATGTCTTAACAAGAAGCAAATATATAAAAAGTTACACTTAAACACACTCAAAAGTATGTTGTCATCAATATTGTTTCAAGATTTTTAAGTTCGATGGTAGAAAAGATTGCAAGATGAAACAAGTAGCCAGGGAGAAAGATGAGAGTTCAAGTATCATACATTTTTTTTCTCTTTCAGTTTTAAACGTAATGTAGATATTATTTTTGTGATGAGATTATACCTTCCCTAAAAAAAAAGTGTTCTATATAATTTTACTCATGCACGAAAAAAGGCTATTTGTATTTGTTTGATTGTACCTATTGATAAATTCATGTTCATCAAGTCTTACCAATAATATAAGTAGCTGGGTCAAAGCCACTCTCCGGAGGAGGACTAGCCTTAGTTGGCAGCAGCCAAGTAACAACAGCGCTCTTCTCACAATACTGATCTGTCATGAATCCACGGATCTGAGCATAGTAGGTTCCACCGTCGATATCAATCATTGACACTATGTCACCCACTTGCATGTAGTTGCCCTGTGGATAATTATTATATCAATGTACTATTTGTGATTTAAAAGGTAACTGCTACTCAAGTAGTAACAGTGAAAAAATATTTATATGGCTGCTGAATTCCAAACACATAAAATAATGAATATTTTCTACTCTGAAATTCACTGTGGTAACATTTAATACTTGTTTTCTTAAGTATGTCAAAGTTATGTCCATATTTTTATGTAATATGGCATCGGTGTTAAAATACTACAGTAAGTTTTAAGTATTTGCACTCAACCACGATTACGTACCTAAACTATTATGTAAACTACGACATAGGTAAGAAAAAACACAAGAATGTTAATATTACAACACTACCTTATAAAATACTGAGTCACTGGTTACAACAGTGGCTGTAGCTGTCGGCGCCTTCAACGGCTGCCTCTTGAAGATGCTTCTCCGACCTCTTCCACGGGGCACATTACTTTTAGGGGCCACTGACGCGGGAGTTTTCGGCTTATACCTAGTTGCTCTTGTACTCTTCCTGGTACCCTTTCCAGTGGCTTTTGCGGGTGTAGTTTCACCCTCAGTCTTTTCATTTTTAATCTCCGGCTCGTCTTTATCTTCACGTATAACCTCCACCTCAGTTTTGAACGTAAAAGGGGGGCTTCCTTCTTTTGTAGCTGTGTTTGCGAGGTGACATTCGTTGCAGATTTGACCGTTTTCCGCGCTCCGCCAGAGAAGGGAGTCATTAGCACTGCACTGAACACATGTTGGTTTCGGCATATTTAATGGAATTACGACAATAAGTTGCTGATAGGAAGGATAATTTAATATTTAATATTTATACATGGTGCGACACAGTAGGCGAAACTAGACGCCACAACAGTACTTTTCCGTTTCACGCATTGAGCTAGTAGTGGTAGTCTAAAAATTTACCACTACATTATTCCGAATGAGAAAAGAAAACAATATTGTGATTTCTTTTTATACGTCTAATAAATCAGTGCAGTACCACAGAAGTTGAGTTCCAGATAAAAATAACATAATTAATAGAAGTGATTTTAATTCTGCGACGTTTGTTCAGTTCATGTTTGCGTGAAACGAACCATTTTTCAACTGTCAGTTTGGAGTTGTTTTTAATTCCCTCTTGTGACGAGTAGCCAAAGCTTTAATGGAGAGCCATCTATTGAGTACAAAGAGTGTCTCCTTTGTCAACAGAATGTTATTTAATACTATTTGTAAAATGATTATAAACAAGTAGCGGAAACTCAAAACGTTGTATGCTGAATGTCATTACAAATTGTATTATTTGAATAAAATTATCCAAATAAAATTAAACTTGATCGGTTCGCTTGTTAGGTATGTGCGTTAAGAGGATTTGACTCGCCAAACTGTGCTGTCGTATTTTATAACAGTAACACGTAGGGTCAAGGAACCAAAAGATGAACACACCCCAATAGTTGAACATTCGACCGAAAAATTGAAATAAAAAAATCGTGACATATTTTACCCTTTCAGAATATTTTTTTTCTAACGCGGCAATCCTTTGTCGAGGCTGGTAATTAAACTCCCAGGCTGTAACCGTACACACGTGGCTATAAGCCGCTGTTGAATCCAGGCCTCGCGCCAAAAACTCCGTTTGTATGGAGATCTTACTAAGGATAGCACTCTCAAATTTAAGCATTAAATTACGTATAAAATTGAATATAACGTATACTTACAAGGTTTTGAGTGAAATAGATTCTTGATTAATGCCTTTACATTTTTATATATGTGATAAATATATTTTTTTAATAATTTGGGAGATATTTGCTGTTCAAGTTATGGTTCCAATTTTGTGTACCTGAGCTAATAGTTGAACGGCGTTCAACTTTCGGGCATGGTGTCGTTTCTTCAAATATTGATTTAAATTCCTACTGAAAAGATAATAAGAACCTGTATAGCTTAAATTAATCGTTTCTTTGTCGTTGATTTTTCAACCAAAAGTTGAACGCAACTTTCTATTGACAAAACGTTTATTTTGGAGTTTGTTTTACTATGAAAAATACCATTGTTCAACATAGAACCTGAGGCCAGAACTTGAACGAATAAAATTAACTAGTTCAACTTCTGGCTACTATTCCAATATGTGAACACTTTGTTGATTTTGGTTCGTTCATTTCACAGCTATCGTGTCCAAAACTTGAACTAACATAATTTAGTCGTTCATGATTTAGGCAGTGGTTAGTAAATGAACGTCTTTACACCAAAGTTACTAATTAGCATAAAACCTGGCAACTTTACCCATCCTTAGCTTTCATGTTCTCTAGTTTACTGTATTATTTTGGTAAATATAATTTATAGTAGTTATTATGTAAATTCGCACATTATTTTTTTTGCTTATAAATGCCCGGACATTGCATAAATAAATATGTATGCTCATTTTACACTAATATTTCATTCATCTTTATTAACATACACCGTTATCAATGGAGTAAATTGATGCGAAAGTGTTCGTTCATCTAATGGTGTCAAAGTGTTCAGAATTAGGGCACACTGTTCAACTTCTGGGCAAATTGGCATACTTTTGCTTAGATTATTTTTAATAAAATACTCGATTATGATAGGATGATTTAAAATATTGGAATTCAATCTCGATTATATACCGATTCATATAAAAAAATTAAACCTGTATATAATAGGTTACAACACCCCGAAAAAAAATCCTAAAGTTGGGTTAGTCGCTTAAGTGTTCATCTTTTGGTTCCTTGACCCTATATCGTAGGTATTTTTTATGCTTACTGTCGATTATTAATTCAAATCGTATGTAACCAAAACCCGGCTGTTCAATAAATCAAGCAACAACAAATTGCTGTAAACGTGGTGTAATTTAGAGCGTGTGAATTTGCATGAAACGCTCGTTGGTCGCTATCAAACGGCTTGTTTGGTTGAAACAGGCTTTATTGCTGCCAAATTGTCAACATCGATGTATTTTGTAAGCTTACAGCTAACGGGTCGGCTATAAATTGAAGCTATTTTTTAGTTAAGAGTCCGAAACACGCCAACAGAACAGAACATTACTAGAAAATAATCAGGAACGAACGTCGAACGCTCGATTTTTCACTCGACATCTGTCAAAACGTCATAGTTTTTGTCAGATCTCGAGTGAGAAGTCGAGCGTTCGACACTCAAAAAGCTCCACCAAACAGTCACATTTGTTCCTGTAGTACCTACTTATTTTATGGTACAGTCACCAGCACGAATATCTGCCATAACAAAAGCGGCATAAATATCTAATACAGGAGTCGGCAATTAGTTTTAAGTGGGGTCCGGATATGATAAAAAATTTTTTTTCGAGGTCCTGAAAACAATAATCTTTTAATGAAATCAATATGCATGCCGCATCATCATCATCATCCTCCTAGCGTTATCCCAGTACAGTTGCATCCTGAAGAATGCCTGGGGTCCGCTACCTAATCCCAAGATTTGGCGTAGGCACTAGTTTTTACAAAAGCATATTTAACATTATTTGGGGGTCCGCGGTTGGACCTTCCACGGTCCGGATACGGACCGCGGTCTGCCTATTGCCGACCCCTGATCTAACACGTCACGTCCTTACGGCCCTACGGCCTAGAGTCGTGTCAGATAATTATGCCGCCTTTGTTTTGGCAGATAATAATGCTGATGACTGTACCTACCTAATCTAAACCGTGATTACTTAATGATTATTAAATACTAACAGAATTTGTATTGTAAGACCAAATCCGGTCTTGTAAATGCCGGGTCGGCCAGGAGTTTATTAGTACATTACTTAACAAGGGCGGTAAAACAAAGAATGTCTCAGATCGCAGGTATTTGACGCCCGAGCCGAAGGCAAGGGCGATAAATATGCGATCTGAGGCTTTCTTTATTACCGCCCGTGTTAAGTACAAAATTTTATGTCACCCCCTGGCCAGGAAGCGGGATTTCCCGCGCGCGGAGCGTGCGGTAATTGCCACTTTATGGCCAGGTGTGGCATAATAGTAGTTTATGCAACTGGTACATAATGAGGGGCATTAAAACACGAGTGTGTTTTATGAAACGAGCCGAAGGCGAGTTTCATAATAAGGTCACACGAGTGTTTTAATGCCTAATTATGTACAGTTGCATACATTACTTTATCTACACACATACTATAATTACTCTAAGATGGGTTCAGAAACCGTAGTAAATAAATACAATAATTGTGTTAATACAACCTTTTTTGCACGGTTGCGGAAATATCGAAATCAGAACTGGCAACAGATACCTGAATGTTATTTTAAAAAGTAAAGAGTCCTTATTCTGATGTGATCATGTCGTTCTAGCTCAAATTTCGTGCGATATATACTAAAAAAACATCGAGCTGACATTTCGCATCGACTGAATTTGAATTTTCAGTGATACTAGAATAGGGACATGTCAACTTTGACATTTAAATTTTGACAGTTTTGTTTGACGTAATATTTTAACATCATATATGAGATTAAAATGAAATATTTTATTACTGCTGTAGCCTTAGCCACAGATAAGAAAATTGCCATAAATTCATTGAATGTTGAAATGAGAGTCATTTTCTACGGTTTCCGAACGCATATTAGAGGATTTATGATATGTGTGTAGATAAAATAAGTTACAGGGTCATACATACAGTTTTAAAAGTCTGCGTTGTTTCCTGTGGATCTAACTAAAGTTAAGGGCTACGAGTATAAAGCCTAATTTTGGGCTATGAACCTACTCACAATCTGCCTAAAAATGTTATCAGGGGGCCGATTTTTGAGTGTCGAACGCTCGACTTTTCCCTCGAGATCTGTCAAAAAACGATGACGTATTGACAGGTGTCGAGTGAAAAATTGAGCGTTCGACACTCAAAAATCGGTCCCTTGTTTCTAAAAACCGTCACACGAACACGACAACTGTGTACAGTCGCCATCAAATATATCTGTACTCTTCAGGGTGCTCAGAAATATCTGAACATGCACTCTAACGACTTGGCAATAGAGTCGTGTTCAGATATTTGTGAGCACCTCGTTCGCTCCGATATATATGATGGCGACTGCACCCATGGTCCTTCGAACCGGATATCATGAGCAGTGTACCTATAGATTTTTTTTTCTGAGAGGCTCGCAAGCGAACATGCTCGCAAGCGAGCATGATGGCAGAGAAGCTATCGACGCGCGCCTCCGCGAACACTATTCACAATTGACAATATTTCATAATTTCCAAAAGTCTTAATTCGAAAACCATTTCGGTAAAAACGTGTGAAGTACACAAAAAACATTTTTTTAGATTTTTTTCTCCGTTAATTTTGGAAAAAATCGCAAATTACTGTAAACCGAAAGTTGACGTCATTTTCCTCGCTTCCCCTTAGTACAGTACAGAGTACAGACAATCGCTGCTCTGGAGTGGCTCTGGATTCTTGTTGGGAAGATGACGTCATATTTTACTTACGCCCTTTTGGAATGACCTACTTTTCAACGTGTTTTTTTTTGTATGAAATAATGAGTTAAATTGAAAAAGAAAAAATACGGATGGCTTAAATTTTTACCTATTTTCTAACTAGTTCATAAAATAAAGTAGTTAAAAAATATGAAATGTTGTCAATTTTATGGTGAAACATAGGTAGGTACCTACATATTTTATGTCGCTCGCTCCTACCAAACATTCTCCTTTCTAGTACATGTTCCTGATCGTTATCCACTGCCACGAGGCACAGACTTTAAGGCCATTAAAACTTTCAAAATCCATACATATGTCATTTGTAAAGATCGAACTGGCTTTGACGGCAACTTTTAACGAATCAAATCCGTCGAGAGTTCACACTCAGTGAAAGGATACAATTTCTGCGACTTTAAGCAACTTTATTGAGAGAAGTTTAAGCTACTTATTTTTCTACGTCGCTGTGCTTTTGAACTTTGGCGGAAGCCACTGTAGCCGAGCAAACCACGCAACTTTCAATTCGGACTGCATTTTTCAAAATAACTTAAGTTAAGTGTTTATCTTATCAAAAATTCACATGAGCGGTGCCGAACCCTTATGAAATTTCCCTGTGTTTTTAGGGTTCCGTAGTAAACAAGGAACCCTTATAGTTTCGCCATGTCCGTCCGTGCGTCCGTCCGTCCGTCCGTCCGTCCGTCCGTCCGTCCGTCCGTCCGTCCGTCCGTCCGTCCGTCCGACCCCCGTTTTTCTCAGTAACCGTTAGTGCTAGAAAGCTGTAATTTGGCATGAGTATACATATCAATGACGCCGACAAAACGGTAGAATAAAATCTTAAAAAAAAAAATTTTTTAGGGTACCTCCCCTACATGTAAAGTGGTGCTGCAATTTTTTTTTCTGCCAAACCCCATCGTGTGGGGTATCGTTGGATAGCTCTTTTAAAAATATTATAAGGTTTCTAGAAGCATTTTTTGATTAAAGAATTGGTTAGCGTGATATTAAGCTTTGAAGTGATAATTTTTGCTATGGTCAAGTGTCACAGCTAAGTAGACATTACTAGTTAACGAGTAATAGTCGAACTTCAGAAATGTACTTTGCAAAAGCAAACGTTCGTACAATTTCCATTGATACCTTAGATAATGTTGTTAATTCTTTCAAAAACATAGTAAATATAAGTTTTCACTCAGTTTGTCTTGTATCTTTCAGTGTTTGTGGAGCTACCGAGCAAAATGAATAGCGCCGCTAACATGACATCCCGCAAGATCACTGCACGCCAACGCGACATGCAACTGAAGGCGACCCTGAAGGAACTGCAAGACTCCAAGGCCTTAGTCGAGCAGTTGCTACAGGAAAGAGAAGACGGTGAAGTGGAATTGCAGAAGATACTCAGGAAGAACTCGGCAATGAAAAATGAACTTGCCGAATATGAAATAAAACTGACTGAAGCTGAAGACCTAGTGGATTACTTGGAGAAACAAGTGAACTCCTTCACACAATGTGCCTCAACCCATGAAGTAGCGCTGAAACAGATTGAGACCCTGAAATTAGAACTTGGCGCCGCCGATGAAGAGCTGGCATTATTCAGAAAAGAGCGGGAACGCTATGATGCAAGAATTCTGCAGAACTTGTACCAAGAGCTGGTAGGCAGTGAACCAAATGACTCTAATAAACTAGTATTCTTTGATAGTAGTAGAAAGTTAAAAAAGTATATTAGGATAAACAGGTATATTCGGCGTACACAAAAGCTTATTAATAGCAAAGCATGCATTAAAAATTATTCCAAATTAAAGTTAGAGTTATCTGTGATGAAAAATAGGGTCAAAGAATGTAACTTGGAATTAGAAAGCAAGGACTTACAGTCTAAGAAAATGCATGATGAATTAAATAGGTTAAAAGACAAGCTTGAAGCTACCACATTATTGTATGCATCGACACAAAAAGAGTGCAAGGAGCATGTCCAGGCATTCACAAAGTTGTTGGAGGAATGCAAAGAAAATGAAGAGCGCTTTAACTCTCTTATAAATAGTAATTTTTGTAATTGTGGCCATATTCCACCAACAGCTGTCGTGCAACAGGACATGGCCCTTGGCACCCCGGCTACTGTAACGCCTGTCATTAAAGAACAGCCCCTCAGGTTAACATGTACCAATAAAACTATTATTTATTCGGATCAGATTGGATCAGGGCTGGGTTCCATGCTTAGTAAAAAATTAAATCAAAATGTAATAAATTACTGTTATCACAATTCAAGTATCGACCAAATATGTGAGTCAATGTTAAAAGGGCATTGTGATGACAGTACTAACTTAGTAGTTTTATTAGGAAATAGTGTTAGTATTGACAAGTCTGCAATAGATAGGTTAATGTTAACATTAAATATTATTGAAAAATCTGGCATTGGTAAAATTATATTATGTGCGTTGCCATACTCACAGAGTATGACATATCAGTATAACAATAAAATAGCTTATTTAAATTCCTTAATGTACCATGCCACTTGCTTCAATAACAAATATCATTTCTTTGATACAAATAAATTCATAAAGCGCTTCTCGCTGACATCAGAGAAAATATATTTGCCAAAGAAATATTTAATGACTTTGGTGGACCTGCTAGCGTTTAATTTAGAACCAAACCAATTTAATAGCTCACCTAGCAGACTCCACTATGTTGATAGCGCCATAAATAGCATGCCTTTAAACTAAATTGTAAGACAGCGGAAAAGCCATTGAATATTAATATTTTCCATCAAAATATTCAGGGTTTTTCCAGCAAAGAACTACAAATAGGTTTATTTTTAGATAATAGTGACATTCAAGTTTTGTGTATTACTGAACATTGGCTTAGACAAGAACAGATGATATTTGACTTTGTAAATTTTAAATTAGTGAGTTTCTATGCCAGAAAATCTGCCATTCATGGCGGTTCTCTCATAATTGTAAAAAGCTCTTTTAAATGCAAAGAACGGAAGGATATAGTAAAGTTATCAATTGAGAGGATTGTAGAAATTGCTTGTACAGAACTAGAAAGCTATATAATCATATGTGTATACAGGCCTCCTGCATCTGACTTCTGCACATTTGAATCCACTATGGAAAATGTGTTGAGGTTAGTAACTAAGAGCCAAAAAAATGTTATAGTTTGTGGTGATTTCAATGTTAATTTACTTGAACCATCTAATAATACTGTCAAGTTGTTAAGTTTATTTAAATCTTTTAATTTGATAAATTTGTTCCTTGAGCCTACCCGGGTAGGTGCTACTAGTGCGACCTGTTTAGATAATATTTTTTGTAACTGTGAATGTTTGGATAAGAAAATTTTAAATCGTTTTAACTCTGACCACAGTGGTCAAATGGCATCTTTCTCTATGATTAATCAAGAAGAACAACCCCAAACTATAACATACCGACCCATAACTAGTTCTCGTTTGGAATTATTTAAAAATGAAATTAACCATAATATTTGTATGTTATCACTTTCACAAAGTAATTCGAATAGCATGTATAAAGATTTATTCGGCTTAATTATTAATTGCTTCAATGAAAATTTTTCAATAAAAACTATTTCTGGGTCAAAAAATAAAAATAATAAGATAAAATTTAGTGATTGGGCTACCGTAGGTATACATAGAAGTAGAAATAGGCTTTATGAACTTTATGGTGAGAGGGAGGTGAACAAGAACAGTGATTTCCTGGACTATGTCAAGAGTTACTCAAACATCTTCAAGAGAGTGTGTTTTGCTGCTAAAGCAAATTATATTAGTTCTAAACTTAAAGTATCTGACAACAAGGTGAAAACTGTTTGGAATATTATAAATAGAGAATCTGGTAAATTTAAAACTCGCGATTATCAAGTCAACATTCTCACGGAAGACCAACAGGTCATGTCAAATAACGATGTTGCCTTGGCATTCGAGAACTATTTTTCAAATATAGCAAGTAGTACTACAAAATGTCTGCAGTCATCTAAAACCCAAGCTAAAGCTTTGCTTTGTGCTAACATTAGTAAATGTGATGTAACGTTTAATTTTAGTCAAGTAGATTCAATCAAGGTTGTTAAAACATTTAAATCGCTCAATTTAAAGAAAACCGAGGATTTATGGGGAACATCAGTAAAAGTTATTAATCATATCATAGATGTCATTGCGCCCCAATTAGCTTTGATTTACAATAACTGCATATCAGAGGGTATTTTTCCTGATCTTATGAAGTTTAGTAAAGTCATACCTCTATTTAAATCGGGTGATTTAAACGACCTAACCAACTTCCGTCCCATATCGATACTACCTGTATTAAGTAAGGTTTTTAAAAATTAATGTTAAACGATATGCTAATGCACTTTAATAGAAATAAACTGCTTACAAGTAAACAGTTCGGTTTCACAAGAGGGCGCTCCACGACTGACGCTGCATCTGTGCTTATTAAACATATTTACGATATTTGGGAGAATTCCTGTGATGCGATAGGTATTTTTTGTGACCTTTCTAAAGCTTTCGATTGCGTGGATCATGGGACGCTCGTTTTGAAACTTAAACATTATGGTTTGTCTGCTAATGCGTTAAGTCTTATGTCTTCATATCTCAGCAATAGAACTCAAGCAGTTGTTGTAAATGGAACCCAGTCTAGTGGGGCAATAGTAACGTTAGGAGTGCCTCAGGGCTCTATCTTAGGTCCATTTTTATTTTTGGTTTATATAAATGACTTGCCGTCTATAGTAAGTAATCTTTGTGATATAGTTTTATTCGCGGATGATACATCTTTAATCTTTAAGGTTGACCGAAAATCAGTTGACTATAGTAGAGTTAATGGCACACTGGACAAAGTACTTGACTGGTTTACCGTTAACAATCTGTTACTTAATGCTAAGAAAACTAAATGTGTCAGATTTTCTTTGCCTAATGTTAGACCGGTGGAAACTAGTATACTCTTAAATAACGAGTGCTTAGAAATAGTAGATAAAGCAATATTCTTAGGTATAACATTAGACAAAAATCTACAATGGAGTCCCCACATAGCCGTTATGGCGCGTAAATTAAGTTCAGCCGCATATGCTATCAGAAAAATCAGGCAACTTACCAATGTAGAAACAGCTCGCCTAGTTTATCATAGCTATTTTCATAGTGTTATGTCGTATGGTATCCTGGTTTGGGGTAAAGCAGCTGACATACAGACAATTTTTGTGTTACAAAAAAGAGCCATTCGCTCCATATATAACCTAGGCTCACGTGAATCTTTAAGAGAACTCTTTAAAGAAATCAACATTTTAACTGTAGCGTCCCAGTACATCTATGAGAATATTGTTTATGTCCTTAAGAACATAGACTCCTTCTGTAAAAATTCTGATATACATAATTTTAATACTAGAAATAAAAATAAAATTGCCACTAAAAAATTTCGTGTCCGTAAAGTATACAAATCTTTTGTAGGTCAATGTGTCCGTTTTTATAATAAGTTACCTGATGAAGTTTTGAATTTACCTTTTCCAGCTCTTAAAAAGTATTTGAAAAAATCATTGATGTCGAAGGCTTATTACAAGGTTGAGGACTATCTAACAGACAGAAAAGCATGGCCCAAACCAGATACTTAAATAGAGTAAAGATTCATATATTGTGTATTTTTTAATTTTATCTAGTTGACGCAGTTCTTGCAAGAAAACATATCAAAAGATGTATAACTAAATTTATAGTCTAAAGGATTCAATTTTTTTTTTCCTAAATAGAATTTGATAATGCTAAGGTATACAGTTTCGAAATGTTTTCTTGCAGAATTACACACTGTACATAACTGGTTTTTTTCCTCATTTTATTCTTTGTTTTTGTGTTGCTTTATATAGATACTTAGATTTCTTGATCTTAAGTAGGTTAAGTATTATCATTTATCATTGTAATAAGCATATTTTTGTGAGAAAATGGCTGACTGTCGAGTTTCTTTCGGCGTTTCTTCTCGGCAGTGGCCTATGTGAAACGCTAGTAGGGTTTGACTTGTAAAAGTGCCATTGCGGCCTACTTACAGAATAAAGTTCATTTTATTCATTTTTATTTTTTCGAACTTTTTAGTCCACATAATGTAAAGGGTAGACGACTACGGAACCCTACCTTGCGCGTGGCCCGACACGCACTTGGCCGGCTTTTCATTGTTTTGACAGCATTACAGTACCTCTCAAGCCAATAGGTAGGTACACAATAAATGATTTTTTAAATGATAATGAATTTGACAAGCATGCTAAACAATCTGTAAGCCGTAAAGCACCACATAGAGAAACTGAGTACCTCTACTTAAACTGCCCATGACCTGTAACATCTTTTAACCTATGTTGGACAAATAATAGTAGTTTATGCAACTGGTACATAATGAGGGGCATCAAAACACGAGTGTGTTTTATGAAACGAGCCGAAGGCGAGTTTCATAATAAGGTCACACGAGTGTTTTAATGCCTAATTATGTACAGTTGCATACATTACTTTATCTACACACATATTATAATTACTCTAAGATGGGTTCAGAAACCGTAGTAAATAAATACAATAATTGTGTTAATACAACCTTTTTTACACGGTTGCGGAAATATCGAAATCAGAACTGGCAACCGATACCTGAATGTTATTTTAAAAAGTAAAGAGTCCTTATTCTGATGTGATCATGTCGTTCTAGCTCAAATTTCGTGCGATATATACTAAAAAAACATCGAGCTGACATTTCGCATCGACTGAATTTGAATTTTCAGTGATACTAGAATAGGGACATGTCAACTTTGACATTTAAATTTTGACAGTTTTGTTTGACGTAATATTTTAACATCATATATGAGATTAAAATGAAATATTTTATTACTGCTGTAGCCTTAGCCACAGATAAGAAAATTGCCATAAATTCATTGAATGTTGAAATGAGAGTCATTTTCTACGGTTTCCGAACGCATATTAGAGGATTTATGATATGTGTGTAGATAAATGATTTTATCTTATCTTATCTCTTCAAAAAACACACTTTAAGGAATTTCGACATCGGGATGATAGTCGCAACAGTGGCTTACCTGCTCTGCTAGGATGAGTGGCATCCAGGTCTGAAATCTTATGAGTGTCACTCAAAGGCGAGCTTATGGCTCCGTGAGTTTTTTTAACCTGTCTGTGGCTTTATAAGCGGATAATAAAGCGATAGAAGTGTGTGGTTGCAGAGAGGCCTGAGGAAAATACATGGGAAACCGCCGACAAGACCACGCGGGCGGTTCAAGTACTAGATTACTCTAAGAGTTAGTGCGTTCCAATGAGAATGGTTGAGCGGCTTCTACACAATCCGAGGTGTGAGTGGAATTGAGCTCCTGGGAGTTTATTCGCTGGTTGACTAAACCTCTAGCCTAGCAAGAAACTCAGCTAGGCCCAACCTGGCTCGGACTGACTCTACCCGGTGGCCTCGTGAAACGTGACAGTGATCGCTATTGCCATCACGGGACCGTATCTATCTATCTAACATATTTAACCTATGTGATCTATCTAATATCCTAATCTATCTGATCTATTTAATATCTTTGACCTATCTGATCCATCTAATATCTTTAACCTATCTGATCCACTAATTACCTACCTTTAACCTACCTGAACCATCTAATATCATTAACCTATCTGATCCATCATATCTTTAACCTATCTGATTCACTATTTTTTAACCGATTCTCGTGAAATTATGTGAGTAGGCTCAATAATTATATGATGTTTAATCGGTTCTAGGATCCGAAATTTTAGAATCAATCTCTTTTTAAAGGTACTTAAATATACACTCAAAGGTAGCTCAACAGCCACTAGTATAATATAAATCTTATTAATATACGATTAAGACGAGATGAAAATTGCAGGATTAGGTTTTTGACGTGCGGCGGTTAAAAGGTTAAACGAGCAATTCTTGTAAATATGTTTTGGGAATCTCGGAACCGGCTGTAACGATTTTGATGAAATTTGCTATAATTATGGGGGTTTTCGGGGGCGAACAATCAATCTAGATAGGGTTATTTCCCGGAAAAACGCCCAGCTAAGCTCGATCTTCTTAGGTAGTAGGGAAAAATGAAACATTTAAAAATGTGTCAAAGTTTTATTCATAAATCGCAATGTTACGTGAATTGAATAAGTTAGCTTAGTCTACGTGGAATGTAAGACGAGTTAAGTACTTATTTTATTTAAGAAACACTTAAAGATACTATTTTAAAGCCGTTGAGTCTTACTTTAAATGCATGGGAAATGTATGAAGGACAAAATGTCATGTTTATTTACATTTTATTATAACTAAATAGTGGGATTATTGCAAGTAATCGTGGTCGGTTGTCTATAGAAGAATATTCACGATTTATGAACTATTTCCCAATAGTTCATAAATCGTGAATATTCTTCTATACGGTGCCTTTATACGGTGATTATTATCTCAATAATGATGATGGTAATTTATTATGGAGGATTTCAAATTTGTTTGGATTTTGCTTCAATATTAATTCGTCATCATTCATGTGATACGATTGTATCACGTGATAAAAATCATCGTGTAAATATCGAAAATATAGCATTCGTCCCTCTTGCACTTACATACGACAGTAAGGGACGAATGCTATATGTCCGACATTTAAGCAATCATCTGGGACCCTCTGCTCTAACAGATTTTTATAAAATCCAGTCTAAGTCAGATTATATACGAATATGGTTGTGTTCAGAAAAACATATTATGTTTGGAGCGATTACAATCTCCATTATTAATAAATGGTGTCTTGGAGATACAATACGTATACCAATTGTGTAAGAAAGTACTTATAAATAGGATACATTGACAAGTGGGATGAAAAGAGTAACGTGAAAATTAATCGAGAAAACATGTCAACTTTCAAAAAATACAAATTCACTCAAATGTGGAACCAATAATTAAGTACACGACTTTTATTTTTTAAATGTATACCATATAGATGTTTTTTACGTTTATGCGTTCCAATAAACATACATTGCCATTAGTTATAATGGCGCTAAATATATATCAGTTATGTGATGATTATACATTTTAACAATACTTTAAGCCATGACATGACTGCATAAATATCAAATCCTCTAAAGTGTTCCAACATCACAAATCAAGAAGTATTAGAGCGTCTATTATTATTTACCGACGTTCATCTGCGGAGACAAAGCTGATCTCACTGATGCGACAACACCGCACTGTTGTGACAACACCACACTGATGCGACAGCACCGCACTGATGCGAAAGCAACGCACTGATTTGACAGAACCGCACTGAATACGACAGTACAGCACAGATGCGACAACACCGCACTGATACGACAAAACCGCACTGATGCATAAAATGACAACGACAATGGATGGCTCAGACGTTCACACAACATCAGTTTACACAAGCGTCTTTTTACACAAAAATTATAGCTGATGTAATGTATGTAGTATTGTGTAGACCGTCTACACTGGATACTGGGCGCATTCAGTTACACACGTGGAAGACACACTGTCGCAACTGCCGTGGCAACGCCAGTGGAAGCGGCAACACAAGTGGAAGCGGCAACGGCACTTCGTGGCTTTGACTGCAATACTGGTTGTATCTTTTTACACACGAGTGTTGTTCACATTTAACTGACGTGTGGCCTCGCCCTTGACACTGGTGGCATCTATTTACAGACATGAGTCTCTGTGCGGACGACACAGGTGTCGCAACTGACGCGGCAACACCAGTGGAAGCGGCAGCGGCACTGCGTGGCTTTGACGGCGCGGACGGTGTTATAGCCGCGACCGCAGCAGAGCATCTCGCAGCCGTCTTCACCTGGAGAGAAAGATAAAATAAAAATATAAGTTTTGTTTCCATGGCGACTTGCTGATTTGTCAGTGCGGAGGCAGTACGATATTAGATAGGTAACTGTCCGAATAATTTTATGTCACACTTGGCTATTATAAAGTGGCAATTATATTATCGCACGCTCCACGCGCGAAAAATCCCACTTCCTGGCCAGGGGAAGACCAAACTTTGTACTTACCACGGGGGGAATAAAGAAAGCCTCAGATCACATTTTTATCCCCCTTGCCTATGCACTATTTACTGCTACTATAAATACTGGGCCAATATTCGCCCAGCAGTGTGCCCCTAGACCCGTTTATGAAGCTTATAGGTGACTTAATATGACATAACATATACATTACAACATATTCTCACCTCTAGAGGTCCTGTTGCACGTTCTCCCGTGGGTCCCCAAGGACCCCGAGACGGGGTCAGGTTCGCAGTATGACGGTGAAGGCTCCAAATACACCAGCTCAGACTTGCGCGGCTGCCGGCCCACCGCCATCGTTTGCTTCGATCTAGAGCAGCAAGAATTCAAGATTGTAGAACAAAAGCATTTTTCATAGTGGAGGACATTTATGTAAACTCAAAACAGACATTAAATCATTTGAAATCTAAGAAAATGTCTGTTGTCCAGTCCATAGCTTCACAACCCTGTTAGTCTCCTTCATCATTCTTTGTCATGATATCTAAATTTTATAATTCCTTAATACCAAGGTACAACAAGAGTTACAAGTAAATATTGAAGATTTTAAAAATAATCTAAGTAGAGAACCAATACCTTCCGGCCTGACTATACTATACTGGGCAGGTTAATTGCGGTGTTCCCCTGTATCGGCCCATAAGTCACAGTTAGATCGACCCACAACCTACTCTCGTGTCGTATATGGCCACAGTTGCCACTAGCTGGCTAAAAAGAGCAAGAAAAGAGAAAAAAGTCCTGCAGTGAGATAGTTGGTTTGACAGATGGCAAAGGCTTGAGTCGAATCAAGGAGTTTTACAAAGGTTTACAGACCTGCGTATGAGCAAATGCGATTGTGGCGGCTGCGGCGCGACGAGTTTCGCCCTCCTGTACTTCTCCCGCAGGGCTGTGGCCACGACCTTGTACTGGGGCAGGGCGCGCCAGCACGTCCGCATGGCACAGGACCCGGAGACACCGTGGCACTTGCATTCCCGCCGGACGAGGTCCTTCACCATCTGCGTAATGTATTTTTTTTAATGGAATTGTTCTTGGTCGGCATCTAGTCAGGGGTAAAGATGACGTCGACGGTGAATCGAGCACACCCAGATGATGCCTTTTAACTCGCGTCTTAAAAAGGTCTAGGTTATATATGTAGGTGTATTTCATAAATAATAGTAATCTAGTACTCCGAATGCCTAAACTTAAGTGGCAGTGGGTGGGGTATATTGCACGTAGAACCGATAGCCGTTGGGCCCGAAAGGTTCTTGAGTGCGTAGGTAGACTACGTAGACCCTTCACAAGCTGGACTGATGACCTGGTAAAGGTCGCGGGACTCCGCTGGATGCGGGTGGCGCAGGATCAGTGATTGTGGCACTCTTTGGGGCGGTCTATGTCCAGCAGTGGATGTTTTTCGGCTGATGAATCGAGTACATTTGTCTCTAGCTTGAGAGCTCAATGAAGTTTTTTGGCTTACTTATGCCAAAATTTTACGTTTTCCGAAAACGACTGTGATCTACCAACCCAGATTGAAAGCTAGGAACTTATAGGGATTAGGTTTCCTCTGTATGTTTTGATGTTTTCCTCCACTGAAAAGCTTCTTTTAAATATCAAGTGATGTTTGGTACCTAAATACTTTAGTTTTTTTAATCCAGTGGTACGAGCCTGCCGCTCGGCTACAAAGGTTTCCTGTAACCCACCCTATAATTGGAATTATAGAATATATCAGACCTAGTTACATGCGTATTGTAGCAATACCTAAGGTACAAAATAATATAAAATAACCTGACTTCTTAATAACCTACAGTTACCGCACTTCACATTTATAAATGCATCTTCGCAATAGTAGAAACGGAAACCTATGTCACTTAACTGGTTCCAATGGCTACTTAACATTAACACGAGACCACCGCGGCTTACACCTAACCCTCAAGTTCAGAAGGACCTATATAAATGACGCTATTTTCTAAAGCATTTAAGCCGGTACCATTCACTTGATTTTCAACCTTATATTTGAATATTCCTTAAGTAGATATTACAGAAATTTTAGTTTTAGGGTGCGTAGCTTGTAAAAGAGACCTTAGTTTAAGGATGCTGAGGTACAAAATCAAGTGGAAACAAAGATCCGTACGTAATGATACGTTCTGAATGCAGCGGCAGTCGGATAGTCTGATCATCATTGATACTACACATTACACTGAACAGTGCGTTTCTAATGGTAAACTTTATAACAGGGAGTTAGGACCGTTTTTTGAATAGCCTATAGCTATAGCCTAGAGGGTGAACATAGATAAGCGAAACAGATGTACAAGAAAATCAATGATGAAAATCTGATTCACCTACAATATCGAACAAAAATGCATCATGTCCCATTGCTGGACATAAGCCCCCTCATTATTATAGACGAGAGGAAATGGAATCGTCTTCTTCACAGATGTATACAGGTTATGAGGAAACAGCTAACAGTAAATATCAAATACATAAGTTCCGTAAAACTGATAGGCAGGTTATGGTGTTATTTTTCAAACAATCCTGAAAATTCAACGTCGATTGAGAAAATAAAACGCGAAACAACGCTTATGCGAATAAATAAATATGCGATTTTTTTCGCCCATATGATCTTGCCTTTAGAACCAAAGCCCCTTCAAAAGAATCCGAGTCAAGCCGGGGGATTTGGTCCCGCTGAAAAAAAAGCTTGCATTATCCAATACCCTGAATACTAACGGCGAGTTGTAACAACTTCGCGGTTGTCACACTGATGCGGTTTCCTCAAGGTTTCCGCAGTGCGAGCGGATGCAAGCATATAGCGGTCTCGCTCGCAAACCGTCCAGAAACCGTACCAGTATAACAACCGCCTTACGATAACATATATGGCGCAGACAACTTTCATACTCATCCCATAGAAACTTGACAAAGTTTCCATACAATCAGATTTTAACGAACATAGGTTAATACGGCTCATACCTTTAACCGTTTGTTGCAACCCACTGTAAGAGTCATGTCTATAAGACAGATGTCGTTGGCAAGCGCAGAAAGGAGCAAATATCGATTGAATGAAACGATCGTGGAACACAGTAATCCGCGCCTAATGTCGCTTCGACATTTCTCGGCGGCCGCGGGGTCCAATTACGGTATTGTGCGAAACGACCGGTTGCCAGTAATTACGCCGGGAGCGTTCGTGATTCGGTGTTTTTGAGCCGTGTGAGTTGGGTTCCGTGGGGTTTGTGGTAGACCCCCGGTCAATTATCGTTGTTGAACTCCTTTATTTTTCAATTTAGGCACATTACGTGCCCCTTAGCCCTTTGCCGCCGTTTTAAGGAAGGCTGTCTGTCAAAAAGGAATGAAGACATGTTGTAAAGCTTGTTACCAGAGGGTCTGACGAGAAGCGAAAACGAAGTATCTTTCTCTCTTTATTGCTCTAATATAGGTACAATAGACACAGATTAAAACGACCACGACCACTTTAGTCTAGACTGAAAAAAAACCGCAAAATTAATGAGAACCCGCTAGGTGATTATGTAACGTGTCATAACTTACGTTTGATAGGTACTTCGGGTGGGTTGAATCAAACTGTCTGTACATATTATAGTAATTTTATATCACGATCGCGGGTTGGCCATTTTTGTAGTTGTGACACTTGTGACACATAGGTACGAACACATAGACAACGTGAACTTATTGCTTCTACGCTGACGCACACATAGACAATGTGCATGTATAGCTCAGGGTATAGGTCAACACAACCATGGCTCACCCGCGCGTATTCCCGCAAGTATTCCTGTAAGCTGTGTTCGTTAAAATCTGATTGTATGGAGCGTTTGACATGTAGTACAACTTATGGAATGACCGCTGCCAGCCCCATATCTAACCTGCCGATTAAGGTTTTAATCGTAAGTTGGTGCAACCCGCCCTTATCTGTCATTTTAAATATAAAATTAGGTATGGTATTTAGATCAACCTATTTACGCACTCTCGAAAACGCTACGTATGCCCCCTGTTCGCTACTAAATATGGTTTCGTAGAATTTAAAATATTTATAAAGACTGTAAATTCTGCGGAACCTTCCACAATAACTAGCTTTTAAACAGTCATAACACCATATAATTCGAAACAAGTGAGGTGGTACTTTAAAGAGATATTAACGCTCATCCAGAACTAGTTTCAATCGTGTTTCAACCATATCGTCACATTAACGTTTTGTTTTTCGTTGCCATTTCGAAGGGCCGCCATTTTGTTTTTTACTTTTTTAATCGACCGCCGGCATGCGATGGCGTTTAATAATGCCTCAAAACAATAATCATAATCAATAATGTCTTCGTCTTTCAAGGTTTTTTTGTATATTAATAAATAACATGCCTTTTTGTACTGCGGCGTTTTCGATTAGGTAGGTACCTAAAGCCGAAATAAAAAAAAAGCAAGACAAGATTGATTCGCAATAGGTATAGGTTACCTACACCATTTCGTGCCGAAGTTTGTTCGTGTATCTCCTTTTCTATCGCTAGAATTATCTAGTGAGACAGAGTTGTGTACCTCGCTCACCTTCCTCCCTACACCATAGATAAATAGAAAAATAGCTTGCTACTCTATAATCTTTGACTGCACGATTGTTGTGCCGGTGCATTCGGCCGCGTGCGTCTACGTCTAACTCTCGTGCGTCTAGAAATCTGCGCGCAACCCGCCTCCTACGACTGTTCCTCAAGTCCTGCTATAGACAAGGCGTGTACCTCGCTCACCTTCCTCCCCACACGATTATTGTGCAGATTCATTCAGTCGCGCGCGTCTGCGTCCAATTCTCGCGCGTCTAGAATTCTGCGCGCAACCCGCCTCCTACGACTGTTCCTCAAGTCCTCAAGTCCGAATTATTTCGATTCGATTCGACTCGGCTCGGCGAGCCTAGTGGACGCCAGCCTTTATAGACAAGGCGTGTACCTCGCTCACCTTCCTCCCTACACGGTTAGGTATTGTGCAGATTCATTCAGTCGCGCGCGTCTACGTCTAACTCTCGTGCGTCTAGAAATCTGCGCGCAACCCGCCTCCTACGACTGTTCCTCAAGTCCTGCTATAGACAAGGCGTGTACCTCGCTCACCTTCCTGCCTACACGATTGTTGTGCAGGTTCATTCGGCCGCGCGCGTCTGCGTCCAATTCTCGCGCGTCCAGAAATCTGCGCGCAAACCGCACGCCGTACGCTGCCTCGCCGCATCCGCCCCACTGGAATTGCTCTGGCGACGTCCTTCTTCTGTTGAGAATAAACATGCATAAGTATATTTTACGAAGGGATAGGCAACGAACACGAGTTCTCACGAAAGACGTTCAAATCTCTTTTACTAGGTAACTTAAAAAAATTCCGATTTAGTTTTTCGATTTAGTAAAAGTTGGTCGGCTACAGTTACAAAGTGGATTAGCCTGGAGGTCATTATACTCGTAGTTATTACCTAAAATTGCCCTACTCCATTACTAACATCTTTCTACGGTCATCAGGTCGATCCCGTCTTAGAGACTTGGGGAGAGGTTTGGGGTTGGGGCCCCTCCATATCTCGAAACCATTTCTTTGCAAATATTTCCCCTAGGGCTGACTGGGCTAAAAGCCCGGGGCTTTGTAGGCCTAGGGGGAAATCTGCGTATCATGTTGTTTTACTCCTTACCTGTTGGACGCGCAGCTGCAGGCAGGCAAGTCGCCGCGCGCGCACGCCGTGCTCAACGCATGCGTGACGCCGGCCGACGTGATGGCATACGTGAAAGCAGCTTCTCGCGTCGCTGTAATAAAAAGGTAGTCGTTACGTAGATCATCATGAGGCCATCCGTAGCAGAACCAAAGTAACCTATGTAGTAGTAAGCATAGCCTTCCGGGTAGCTAAACTTAAGTGGCGGGCGGGGCACATTGCACTTAGAACCGATGGCGTTGGGGCGGTGCGGTCTCGAATGGCAGCCACGTACCGGAAGGCGCAGTGTGGGTAGATTCTCCAGCAGGTGGACTGAGAACATGGTACAGGTGTCCCCTGGATGCAAGTGGCGCAGGATCGGTTATTGAGGCACTTTTTAGAGAAGACCTATGACTAGCATGTGGCATGGATGGGCCGTCTTTCGGCTGATATGATGATGGTATCAGTTTTGTTTCCCAGACATTGACTGAGACTGAAAAGTTTCAAGTTTTGTTTGTCAAATCATCCACGAAATACCTGACCAAATAAATAAATTCAAAAAACTATAACCATTTAAAATGAAGAAAAGAAGCCTTAATCATGAATAAACGACCATATACACGAAATAAAAACACACTCCAAATTAACACAACCCAAAATAGTTATATTTTTTACACGACTGCCCAAAAAAGTCGTGTTTTTAATTTATATAGTTAATTATTATTTATTAAGTGCCTAAACCATCATAATAATTATAAAACTTATGCATTGATTATTAGCCAATGTTTATTATATTAGTGTTTATAGTTTATTGGCGAGCGATGGGATAATTTCACAATAATATTTACATTTGCGGGCCCACGGCTTCGCTGGCAGCTGATTGAAATGTAGCCGTCAGGGGCTATATACTTGAATAACATTAGGTAGGGTGATGGCACCAGTTACCGGCACTTTAAGGAGGTTGTGTACTTTCATCAATGATAAAAATAATATGGTTGTACTTAGGACAAAAATAACTGAATAAAAACGTTAAATATATCTCCGAGTAACAACATATTAGCTTTTTGTTGACTGAAGAGACACGGATAAATAAAAACATTCTAATAACCAAAAATATAGGCAATCTCCAGTTATCGGCAGCCAGTCTCCAGTGTTCGGCACCCAGTAATCGGCAGTCTCCAGTATTCGGCACCCAGTAATCGGCACTAGTTTAGTGCAAGTATTTCGAATAGGTACTTTTGTTTTGAAGTATTTTATGGAACAGGATAAAAAGTTATCGTTGAAAGAAACGAATAAATAAAGAATCGAACTGTAGAAAGTTGCTTAGGGTGTTCTGTTTCTTTGTATAACCTAAAATAAACTTTTAGGTTATAAAATGTATGACAATGAAAAGTGACAGTGAGAAGTTGAAATGTTCCGAGAGAGCTAGCTTGGAAAGGTAGATAAACAGTAAGTATAGGCTAGAAAGACTTCTGTAAAAAAAACAAGCTTCTACGTTCAGTAGTTTTGTTAGGACGTTGATTTTTTAAATTGATAATATTAGATTAGTACTGCAGTTAGAATGAAAATCATGTATTTCTCTCACTATCTGTCCTCGTATTGATATATTGTGAGTCATTGCGTCGGGCAAAATCTATGTATCTACGAATAATTTATTAATGGCATATTAAGAATCATTATTATCACCATCTGCCGATTACTGGCGAAAGTGTACTTTCACGGGACCAGTATTCGGCACTATAATTTTTAACAAGAATAAGCTAACATTATTTTTTTCTAATACAACATTATTTGAAGGATATTTATAGCTATACATAACGTAAACAAAAACTCAAACATCTTTCATAGTTATTAAATAATCGACAAATATGTACAGTCACTCTCTTAACTATTTCCTTAAGGATTATTCATTTTCTTCAAAAGCACTATTTTCCTCATCATTTTCATGTTATCATCTTTAAACAAAACCGCCTGTGTCTATGATATTGTCTTGGATGAGAGTAGAATATACACTGTCTATGGTCCAGTGTTGATTAACTGGAATAATTGTTGGCAGTCCTAATTTTAATCCAACTTGTAAAAAAAATGCCGATTACTGGAGCCTGCCGGTTACTGGTGCCATCACCCTATTAGGGTGCTCGACCACGGGACCCGAAGTTCCTTGTAGTTTAGTTTTATTTCTTTTAATTGAATTTCGGCTAAGGTCGTCTCTATGTTTGACACGCTAATACCCAGTGGTTGACTATTTGTTACACTCTATTGAATATTAATACAGGGTGATATTGGAGACATGATCAGAAACTATCTGACATGATAAAGTATTGGAAGACAAACTGGAAATAACAAAATTTATTCTGGCAATAATTACTATTATTTTTCATATTATAAACAACAAAAAATTTCATTCAACTCGGCCATCCTGAAACAACATATAATCCCTCATAAAACGTGTGTCAAAAGTTATAGGGTGACCATGATTTAAAATTACGTATTATAATAAACTTGTGATTGAAAAGGAGATCATTTGTAGAGTCAGAAGAATGTAGGTAGGTACTCAATTTTTTCAGTGCCATACTTATTCAATACCTATTTCATACCTATTCATGTACGGTCACCCTAACAGCTATCTCCTGCTGACAAGCCGGGGGCTTGGACAGCCTAATGCGTCAATTAGTCCACTCCGATAGACCCGTTTATTCTATAAGCACTCGACAACTTTGATGTAAAACGTTTTGAGTAGTTGCTTTGCTATTGCGAGAATGAATACAATTTTAGAACGCGAGGTGTGCTTAGACTGCTTAGCTAGTAAGTTGTTTCAGTTTTTAATGATTGAAACTAACTTTTCACAGGTAAGTAAGTACTAACTTTTTACAAACAATATTTAGGTATGGACCGGTATCATTCTTGGGATAAGTACGGTGAAGTATAGGTAGATATATACATAAGTATAATATAGCTCTCACTTATTGACACTTTCTATATCCCTAGATTAAACAATCAAATATCACAGATATTCATTTAAATATTAATTTTACACGTCAATTAGAACACACACACACACACACACACACACACACACACAGAGACAGATATCACTTGTCATAGCAGTAATGTCAGCCAGAATCTTCATCTTATTCCATAAACCTGATAAGTGATACTTTAACACAATAGTACATTACTTACCAAGGGCGATAAAACAAAGAATGTCTCAGATCGCAGGTATTTTACGCCCGAGCCGAAGGCAAGGGCGATAAATATGCGATCTGAGGCTTTCTTTATTATCGCCCGTGGTAGTACAAAATTTTATGTCTCCCCCTGGCCAGGAAGTGGGTTTTTTCGCGCGCGGAGCGATAATGGCCACTTTATGGCCAGGTGTGACATAATAGTACATTACTTACCAAGGGCGATAAAACAAAGAATGTCTCAGATCGCAGGTATTTTACGCCCGAGCCGAAGGCAAGGGCGATAAATATGCGATCTGAGGCTTTCTTTATTATCGCCCGTGGTAAGTACAAAATTTTATGTCACCCCATGGCCAGGAAGTGGGTTTTTTCGCGCGCGGAGCGTGCGATAATGGCCACTTTATGGCCAGGTGTGACATAAAACATGATACTAATGTTATTTCTTATTTCATAAGAAAAGAGGTGAATTATTTTTGTCAACAATTAGGAATTAAGGTGACATAGATTCGAACTTTTACCTCGTTTAATTCACCCACTGAAAAAAACTACGGTCTAGTGTAGTGGATCTACTAAAGTAGATTTCGTGATTCCCTAAAGGATAGATCCCTCCTCTCTCTTTAACGCAATCTTTGGCTGGTAGAGAATGCCATTTGGCATTAAGCCCGCCATTTATACCATTCTGTGTTTATGTGCAAATGTGCATTTTTTTGTATTTATTTAAATAATGGATGAATGGATGTTATAATTATGGCATGTTTCAAGTTAATCAAATACTTGACTAAATAAAGGAACCCAGACAACTGTAACCATTAAAATGAAGAAAAGAAGCCTTAATCATAAACGTCCATACACACGAAATAAGAACAGCACTCCAAATTAACACAACCCAACATTTATGGCCCCGAATAAATTCGATTCACAAACTCTTTTAATCGACAGATTTTCATCTAGTATAAATTTAACTATACTCGTACAGTGTGTGACTTCCATATAAACTTATATTTAATGTAACAACACAACACTAATACTATCGTTAGCTAAAATAAAGTTCGTAGGTAGGTATTAGAGACACACACTGTAGACGCCACAAATTTTATAATTTTGAGCAAAAATGTTTTCGTATATCAGGCTGTTCTCTTCTACAGGTTGTTTCTTAACCGATTCTCGGGTTTTTTTCAAGTTCGGTTAATATTTATACAGCAAATTATTATTTTAATAAAAAATTACCCGCGAGGTATAGAGCCCGTAGTACTAGCTGTAACTATACGTCAAGGTCAATATACACTGGCGGCTGTACGGACGCGCTGCCAGTCTTGTGAATGCAACCGTGTTTTGTCACGTCATATAAACGTAAACAAACGAGCAATATAAACAAACGGGCCCTCAATTAACGCCTAGCAGCTATAAATAATAAATAAATAAACACTTAATTGACATGGCTCTGGGAAGCCCGTTACTGGTGCCAGTACTGGCTCGTATAACGTGATTTCTACTGCGGTTCCATGGTTTTACGAAGTTTGAACAGCGGTTTCACGAAGATCGTCAGTGTCATTGGTGCGATGACGTTTAAACTAGTTAAAGTAGTTGTAAACAGACGCGAGGGATAGAGCTTCACCATGAAATGCTATTCGAAGTCTTTCATAAATATCTTGTTGACTTCAATGAAGTCGAAAATCATAAGAAAAAAAATTGAAATAAATTTTTCTTCCGTTGAATTAATCATAACCTCACTCAACCTTCAGTTTGCTGCCAAAATGTCAAAAAGAAATGACAGACGAATGAAATATACTCAATAATGTTGCCAAAGAGTTCCAGAGCAGTTAGAAACAACATGATTGTTTTTTTTATTCTACCTCCGGTTTCTAAGTGGCCAGTTCTAAAGCCCGCTCTACATGTTGGGCCAACGTCGGCCAATCTGCGGGACGCAGCTATATGATAGAAGGAGATGGTAATACACCGTGCTCCCTCTATCGTATAGCTGCGTCCCGTAGATTGGCCGACGTTGGGCCAACATGTATAGCAGGTGTAAGAACTTTCAGTGTGACCTATCGTAACATAAGATAACAAAAAGGACGCAAGTTGATCACTGATCATTGTGACGTCATTCGTCACATTTCCCTACAAACTTCATTCCAAGTTCCAACCGAGCGAATTTGACGTTTCATAAAAAGTTTCTGACTTGACTATCAGTAAAACCGTATTAATTTGAATTTCATTTACCTATTGAAGTAGTTGTGCCTAGGTATAACTAAGTATTGACAGCAGCCGTCAATTAGCCAGAAGGTATAAATCACGGCGTGGGAGTGAGACGGCTGTCGTTTATTTGCCTCGCTCTGGTGCCTGAGCTTTTTATCCGTCGACGGTTTGATGCCGGCGGCCATACAAGAGGAAGGCTTGAAAACGATTCAACACATTACATAGTAAGTAATTGTTTGATCTCGGGGTGTAAAGGTCCCTTAAATAAGTTTCTTGTAAAAAGCTTGTAAAAAATAGAACAATAAAATAAAAAATAAAATAAAATAAAATCGTTTATTTGGATAACTTAAAATTAGTTTGACAATAGTGGTTTAGGCCTCCTAGTAGGTTTTCATGCACCTGTAAACAACACAACTGTAAAGAACAATAAAAAAGCTAAGTACCCGTTTTGTAAAAAAAAAACATATATCACTGCCGTTGAACAATTATATACGAAATAATCAGCATTCAAAGTTTATTTTTACGATAATATTTAGAATTTTTTTCAGAGTTGACCAAAGCATTTTTCAATATTTTGTTCGGTTATTTTGTTACTTTCTTTCTTTTTCAATCTACAGTAATTTTGTGTAGTGTAAAATTCTACATTATTTCTTCACACCCTAACCTCAAACTTTAATATTTTCGTCGATTCATGAACTGGACTGGCTGCGCGGTTTTATTTCGTTATTATACTTCCGTGACCCGCAGTATAAGACAATCTTCAAAATCTTCATTATTATTATTAAAGCTTATTTATTCAGTGTTTTATGTAATTTTTTTTTACATAAAATCTTCATTATAAATTAATAATAAAGTCCTGATTACTCAGGATCCCAAAGACTCGCCCAAGTCGGCTGTGTTGTGTGGGACCCTGGTTTTAAACAAACTAGTATTAATAAATAAATAGTAAAGTATCGATCGGGTTCGAAAGAATTATGTTTCTGGAAACGAGATTATCACTGTCTCTACTCACGCAAAAAGTCCAAACGACCCACTGGTGACATTGAAAATTCAACTTTATGTAGTATAGCTAAGATTTGATGTCGTTGAATATCTGTTTGGGATTATGATTTTACTTTTTTGCCAAGCAAAAATAGAGCTTAAGATTTATCTCCTAAAGATTATGTAGAATTTAATTACGATTGATTTACGTGGAACAGGATGGGAATTATGGTAAAACTATGGCCGTAGTACAGTCGACCAGGTTTATATTTGAAATAAAGAAAAATAAATTATCGCGCCCCCTTTAGCTGTATGGGTGCGCCCACCCACTTGAAACATTTAAAAATAAGTTTTGATTATTTGCTTTGGGACACCGAGAAGCTTATGATTATGAGATGAATCATTTTTCTTTCACAACATAATTGTCATAAAAACAAGTGTAACAAAATGCCTGTCATGTTTATATGAAATGACTTTTGAAAAAAAAAGCATTTCTATAGAAAATAATTTCAAAATTGACACATGATACCTAGCTGTCGCTTGTTTTTAGGGTTACTCCCCTACACGTAAAGTGGTGATGCAATTGTTTTTTCTTTCAAACCCTACCTCGAAGAGTTGCCAATAAATTGTTAGCCGATGTAAACCTCAAAATGAAAACACTGGTATTGCTAACGGAATGACGATATTGTTATAAACTTTAGAAGTTATTACTCTTAACTATTTAATTTATACCTGATCACGTACGTATTTAATTATTACACGTCAAGTTAAAAGCGTATAGCGATTTTGTACAATGGTTATTATTTCTGTGTAGTAGGGATATTGAGCTATTGCGTTACACATTTATCTGTTAAACAACCACAAAATGTTTAGGATTAGTAAAATATAACTTTCCTTTTATCCTTATACCTATATAATTTTTAAACTATCGCTAATAAGGAATTAGGTACTTAATGAAAAATTTAACTCATTATTGGTTCGCTGTGTGAACCCTCATTTCACTAGATTCGTCCAGCGTCATCTAGTGGTAGGTAATTAGAGAAATCATATTTCAATGTATATTATTAGGACCCCCTACATATCAGCCACTTCTTGACCGATTTGGTTTATCTTCGAGCTTAAAAAATATTAGTGTCCTTTTAATCAAAGATACTACAAACATTTATATTATATTCAATAAAGTATAAGTTTAATTAGATTGCAAAACATGTGTCAAATTGATTCAATGTTCACAAGTGCAGCGCAAAAGTGTATAAATATCTTGACATCGTGTGGTACTACTACACTTTTGTACAATTGAGTATATTTAGGTAGGGCTACTAGGTTTAGCGAGCAATATGAGAAACAATATTAATGAAAAATACGGTAAGTACTTTAAATGTCATCAAGCGGATGCGTCCGCTTGTCCGCTAGCGAAATCTCAAATCTTAATCAAAGTGAAAATTCAAAAAAGAAATAAATAAAAAATGGAAAAAACGGAAAAGAAGGAAAGAAAGGAAGGAAAGGAATGAAGTTGAGTTGGTAGAGCAATGGACGGATTCCAGAGGTCGTGGGTTCAAATCTCACCTGGTGTTTAATTTTTAAATTTTCACTTTGATTAAAAATACGGTAAGTATTGGGCAAGTCTGTAACTATAGACATACAAAGATCTGTTCTTAGAAACCATGTCATCGATTTTAGTAATAGAAAAACTGCATACATAGAACTAAAAAAAATGCAATCAGTTTTTCAATGCAATATTCAACTCCTTTATTTAATAATTTCACTATAGTGATTATATTGTCACTTAAATCGATGACATGGTTCCTAAGAACATCTTTATTACTTTATTAGGTATGTCTTAATCTTAATACCTCTAGTTACAGACTTGTCCATACTGACCGATCTAAATGTGCCACGGTATACCAAGGTTAAGGTGTATTTCAGAGTTGCCTGAGTACAACACCGCGTACTCCTATACCTTGGACGACACCCGATCAAGACGTCTCAGTCACGAACGCAATACTTTACTGTTCGATGATCGCTATAGCGTTATTGTTCAGTCATTGTCATAGGCAGTCATGTCATTAGTGTCGTAATTAACCTATTGCTGTCCTATTTTATTACATAACTACGTATGATGGCATCACAGAATCTAATTTTATGTCAATGACCTTGTGGATTATACTTTGTCAATATTCACACATTATTGGTAAACGGGATTTATACGCGTGTAATTTTGTAAGTTATATCAATGTGTATGTATGTTTCTGTGTATATTTAGAAAAATATTAAGATAAAGTTTAAGTACTTATTATTTGAATCAATTATTGAGCTCTTAGGATTAGGGTGAGTATACCCTTAAGTCACTCGAGTACGACTCATAACCTTAAAATACATACCTGTACAATGACTGGTACACAAGGTCAACAAAGAGACTTCGAATATCGACTTTTATTATTTCGTTTTCAGTTTACGGTAGGCCTTCTGATAAATGATGGCTAGGTTAGGTAAACGTCCCAGTGCTCGACACCTTAGTGTCCAATAGATGACACCTATTAGTCACCTCTGTCATCATGACATAAGATTGAAAGTGCATGTATTGGGGGACGTTTAAGCCGGATCGTGGTGGGTCACTGGAACTATTATTGAAATGAGATTAGGAGAACTTTTATCCCACGAGCACATCATCATCATCATCATCAGCCTATATACGTCCCACTGCTGGCCAGGCCTTCAGGCCTCCTCTCATAGATGAGGGGGATTGGGCAGTAGTCCCCACGCTGGCCCAGAGCGGGTTGGGGACTTCACATACAACTTTGAATTTCTTCGCGGATGTATGCAGGTTTCCTCACGATGTTTTCCTTCACCGAAAAGCTAACGGTAAATATCAAATGATATTCTATGTGTTCGTATGTTTCACAACTACAACAATGGCCAACCCGCGCTCGTGAGATAAAAGTACTATACTGAGTGGAATACTAACCTAAAGGCATGATGTGGCCGAAGTCGTTCCCATCGCCCACTCCTGAGCAGTTCCATCTGTGACCAGACAATTGCTGTCGGCATTCTGCGTACGCCATTCTGCGGGAAAATGGACCTTAAGTTTAATTTCATAAAGTCTTAATTACAATTTTAACAGTGCGGGTAATTCAAATACGTGCATCGCCATCTAGCGTCACTTGGGCGAGTCACAAACGTCTTTCTCCGTCAGAATACAGGTACAGTCAGCTGCAGAGAAAAGATACCCCCCCCCCTGCATAGAAGTTTGTGTATGCACGGGGGTCTGGTATCCTCTGCAGCTGACCGTACCTTTAGAGAATATTAAATAAAATATATGATTCGTTCATGACAATTTGTATTGAAGTATTAGGTAAACAACAGTTGCTAGGAAACATAAAATATTAAGTACAAAGGTATAATTAGAAGATAAAACCTTCTTCTTAACACGTACTTGATGGCGACTGGCGTAAACCCCAACTCAAAATGACACCATATTGCAGTTGTCATTCCGTAGCCATGACTACGAGTCAGCGGCTGTGCTGATTATAAAATTAGAACGCCAATGAGACATTTTTTTTTAATAAATAGAAAGTACCAATGGACACAAACAACAGGCAAAGACAACGTTTATTTATTCGGTGGTTTTGCTGTACCTACATAAATAAAATCAAATCATTTTTAATTATTTGATACAGAGAACAAATACAAAGGAAACATTAACCGTGATCACGCACGCAGCCTCAGACGGGAATCGAACCAGTGCCTCTGGTTTGCCGGACCAGCGTGCTTACCTTTACACCACCGAGATCACTACGTCATCCTTGCATTCTTAAAGCGGGTATTACACTGTCCTGAATCAGGCGTCCTAACTAGTGGAGGGGAGTTAAAGCATCTCGCTCTAACGTATAGGTCCGAACCCTTCTAAGTGTCCTGAATTCAGGACGGTGTAATACCCGCTTTAGCCACAGGCGTATTGCACCAACATACGATTACAAGCCGATCAACGTTAAATATGGAGCCGGTAGCTGTCATCCCGTAGAAACTTGTCAGACTAGCCATACAATCAAGTTTTAACGAACAGATATTACGATTACAGACGGAGATTAGGTCCAACCCACCGTAAATCTTCAATAACGGTAATAACCTACTTCGTATACCTAACAAAAAACTAGCAACGCGATCTAGCGGCAGCGTGTTGTACTACCTGAGTCCGTCGCCGACTGCAGCGATGGCGGCGGGCGTGGCTCGGCACATGGCGCGCTGTTTGTCGGTGAGGCCCACTCGCGCGCAGACAAGATGCGCTCCTAGTGACACGCCGCTTCTACTGCTGCTGCGGACAATGTTAATATATGAATAATATGTATACTATGACGTCATGGTTCATAATCGGCCCACGGTTGGCCTCACAAAGGGGCTTAACACCTTTGTATCGTGTCGCTTAAATGTCATGTTTAAACTGTCATACTAAACCTACAAAGCGACAAAGTACCAAAGTGTGACTATTTAATCCCCCCAGGGCCGATTTTTCAATCCCCAAATTTATCCGTTGGTTAAAATTATGACTGTCTTTTTCTGAACTCAAGTGCAAGAAAAGACAGTGCTGACAATTATTTGACAGATAATTTAAATGTAAATGTGTTTTGCCCCTTCCTTACAAACACAAATCTCAAAGCGACAGATAAAGACGAATGAGTTTTAGCTCAAATACTGGAGGAGTGACCACGTACGTAATATTTTAGAACGTGCGCAAGGTTGACCTAAATGTCATTTTCCATTCTTATAATTACAGATCTACTTAACGTTAAAGTCACACAATATGACATAATAAACTGTCTATCATGTTACGTTTTCAGCAGCTATTTTACTGTGTAGCTGTAAACGCACTGTGCACTGTCAGCGTATATCAAAATCTGGCTTATTTTAAAATCACCTGACTTCTGGTTTTTGTTTTTTGGTTTACAAGAGCTCTGATAAAAAATAACTGACCTACAGCCTTATAAAAATATTATTGACAAAATAAATATGATGATAGATGACATTCATTACATAGTTAAATATTCATAATTTCTCAACCAGGGCCGGTAGCTAACATAAAAAAATCTAAAATGTTACCGCAATCAAGTTAATTATATGTTTAGAAAGTATCATTGCTTTATTAATTAAAACGCCATAACGCGGGTTTTTGTAAATTACATATATATTAATAACGTGCCTATATCTTATATTGCTTTTCAATATGTGGGTGTGTTGATTGCAGAGAAAGTAGTGTAATTTATAATTTTATATTTAATTCACAAGGTTACTTATTTTTCAAAGGTATTTTGGTGGAAACTTAGTAAGTAATTCTCTCATTTTGTTAATTTATTAAGTTGTCAAATTATTAAGATGCAGTATCAAATATTAAGAAAAAACTTCCTGATTTGTAATAATTAGAATTGTAGCATTTAGGTTTTATTCTAATAAGAAATAATGAAGATTCAACTTCCTAGTAAGACTAGTTCTCGTAAGACGCCCTAGATGGCGTCAGTAGTAGCGGGTTTCGCCCCGCAAACCTTTCCCTAAAAATAAGTGAAAGGTCATTTCATGTTGTCAAAAATATTTAAAACCAATTCGGAATGTTTAAACTTAGCTAAGTAAGAGTATGCAAATCTTACATAAATGTAATTCCCAAGATTAAGCCTAGATGGCGCCAGTTACATGCAAATAAATCGATGTTCCTGAAAACTGTAAAATACAGCACATCACTTACCATATTATTTAAATTATTCCGAACATGCTTACATTGTTTAACGTTCCATTTACACATGTTAATGTGATAAAAGTTGATTACCCAATTACATGGTAGATGTCGCTGTACCGTCCATGTAATCTTTCACATCGCGCTGTTAAGATTTTTCCTGAGTTAATGGGGCCAGCCCCGAACCAATGTATAATTGAGTTAGCTAGGAGAATTTAATAGTGCACGACAGACATCCACACATTCGGATTCTGAACGGACCTGTTATTTTCGAAGTAGGAACCCCGTAGCGATTGCTATTATATTTTCGTAGGCACCTAAATTGGTCCTTGAAAATACATATAGCTGCCGCCCTGTTTAGTTTTAGTTAGTATTTAGTGTAGCTAGGTTAAATCTATATTCGCTTCTGTACTTGCACGTGTCAACTTCTGCAATTATACCAATTGATCTCGACTTCGTTGTTTCGCTGCTCCTGCGCTCCTGCCTACCCCGAAACTCTACTACAAACTGGCGCCCAACGTGGGGCATAGGAACGAAGAGAGGGAGCCGATACTCACGAGATCGAGGTCTGCGGCGCTTTTGAAGGAAGAAGTAGACACAGAAGAAGACATGACGGTGAATATGTCAGATACCCAGTTCAAGCAGCTGCTGGAAGCCATCACCAAGCGAGAGACTGTTGCCCCGCCTGCACCAGTAGTGCGACGATCGTCCTTTGCTGCTGCCAACTTCATTTTCAATGGAGAGCGTGATCCAGCCCGCGTTGAAGCTTTCTTAACCGCAGCTTCTGTTTTCAAGCTGGTAGAGAAAATCACTGACGATGATGCCCTACTCAGCCTGCCCTTGATATTGGGAGGTGAGGCCTCGACATGGTGGGACGGCATTAAAGGCTCCATCAAGAAGTGGGATGACTTCAAAGAACGCTTGCGCCGTGCCTTCGCGCCTAAGCGTCCAGCCCACTTACTATTTTGGGATATTGTCACTTCAAAGCAGCCAAGTGACATGTTGACGGAGTCATTTATAGCTCAGAAGCGCGCTCTGTTCGCGCAACTGCCGCCACCGACCATCGCCGAGTCGCATCAACTGAACCTGACTTACACCTCATTGCACGAGCGTATAAAGGACAAAGTCCCTCGGGAGTCGGTGTCAACGTTCGACGAGCTCTTGCAAGCGGCTCTTAGTGCCGAACGCCTGTACCAAGAGCTAGGCACCGCTGCTGATCCTCAAGACGATGATTCAAGTCACCTGAAGTCGAAGGGTCCAAAGAAAGACAAGATGCGTTGTCTCTATTGTCGCCTCTTCGGCCACAGCATTGACGTTTGTCGTAAGAAAGAGAAAGCACAGCAGGAACAACAAAGCTCTGGTTCACAACATCGCGCATCCCAACGTCAATCATGTTACGTAGCGACCGCTACTCAGGCACCATCCCCATCTCAACCTGCATTTACGTGCTATGGATGTGGAGCCCCTGGTGTCGTAAGGAGCCGTTGTCCAACATGTCAGGGTACAGCCGCACCTAAAGTGGAGGCCAGTAGCTTAGACTTTTGCCCAGTCGATACCGTACCCATACCCAATACGGATGCTCAACCGAGACCCTACGTTGCTATAGGGATAGGCAATATCGTTGGTACAGCATATATTGATACCTGCGCCAAAACCAGCGTTGCATCGTATAAGCTATACCAGTGTCTCAAAGCCCAAGGACACCCATTTTTCTCCGAGCAAGCGGAAGTGACGCAAGCAGATGGGATAAGGAGGAGCCAAACCATCCTGAAAGTGAGGGTCCCAGTGCAGTTATGCGGACGAACGATTCCGACAACATTCGTCGTACTGCCACAATCTCGGGATAATTACACCCTTCTGGGAGTGAGATTTATTCAGGATGCCGGCATGATCCCGAATTTGGCCCAACTCACATGGCACTTCTTGGACAAGCCGGGGATAATCTACGATCTCCACGAAGAGCAAGGTGATGGGTTATCGATGGCGCACATGGAAGCTACATCCATGAGAGAGCCCGCTCTTGGTAACTATAGAGCAAAGGAACCATCCCTCCCTCAAGCGAGTGCTACCACTACGCTACAACGGGCCCTGCCGTTCGAGGAACCTGATCCACCCATCCAAACAGCAACGGACACCTACCGCATGGTCCCTATTAACGTAAATGAACGTACTCAGCCTTCGAAACGCACTAGAATGCAGATGTTCGATGACGACTCACCGCGGTACAACTACATGCTTAGAGATGCCCAGTAAAGCATCCACAACGCGGAAGTCGAACTTTCGCCACATTCCATGGCCCTCTTTCCTGACCCAGAAGACATAGGGATTGGCTGCGTGGCTGTAGTACCCATACACTACAGTGGTAAATGTGCGGTGGACGCGCAGCGACCTATAGAGTGTGCACCTAGGCACACCACAGTATGTATCCACAATCTAGGGGGAGGAGGGGGAACAGAAGATGCAGGACGCCGCATAATGACTCCTCAACTACATGCTACGCAACGGTGCAGACTACCGGTAGTAAGAGAGAGAGAGGGACAAGACTGAACCCATCCTAATCCTGTTACCTCGTCGGGACGCCTTCGGTAACAGAGGGGGAGATTGTAGCATTTAGGTTTTATTCTAATAAGAAATAATGAAGATTCAACTTCCTAGTAAGACTAGTTCTCGTAAGACGCCCTAGATGGCGTCAGTAGTAGCGGGTTTCGCCCCGCAAACCTTTCCCTAAAAATAAGTGAAAGGTCATTCCATGTTGTCAAAAATATTTAAGACCAATTCGGAATGTTTAAACTTAGCTAAGTAAGAGTATGCAAATCTTACATAAATGTAATTCCCAAGATTAAGCCTAGATGGCGCCAGTTACATGCAAATAAATCGATGTTCCTGAAAACTGTAAAATACAGCACATCACTTACCATATTATTTAAATTATTCCGAACATGCTTACATTGTTTAACGTTGCATTTACACATGTTAATGTGATAAAAGTTGATTACCCAATTACATGGAGTTCCCGCGCCGCGCGCCGCCTGCGCCGACGCGGCTGGCGCGCGCATTCACCCGTGCCAGCAAGGCTAGTTTTATTGACGCTATGTACAGCGTCGATTGGGAGGAACTATGTACGCATCGCGCTCCCACCGCGGCCGCGCTGGCATTGTCTATCGTAAACGTTATTCATAATAAGTTTGACATTTGTTTTCCCTTGAAAAATATAAGTAATCGTAAAAATAATTCCTGGCTATCAGACGACATTATTAATTGTAAATTATTATTATTCGATTTCATTACAATAGGCAATCAATTTCCGAATAATGACCATGTAAAACATATAATTGACATAGCTCATAAAAAATATAACGAGCTCATTAGAATTAGTAAGTTTGACCACTACATAAATATAATGACAAAAAGTAAAAATACCAGTAAGTCGATGTGGCAAATTATCAATAAGGAACGAGGTCAAATAAAAGGCTCCCTGGTCGATTTTACAGACATCATCGTAGATACGTCGGGTAGTCGTTTTAAATCGAAGCAGGATGCAGCGAGCGCGATGAACCATCGTTTCACCCGCGCGGCCGCAGCGTGTGGAGCGCCGGCGGCTAACTTATCGCGAGTGTGCGCTGCGCTTGGCGCTGCCCGTGCGCCGACAGATCGTAGCCTACGCCTCCGTCCATTCTCTGCGAATGAGGTCCACCGTATCATAACACAGAAGATCCCACACAAACCAGCGAAGGATGTGTATGGTGTGTCGATGGAGCTTCTGCATCTTGCTGCCGCCCCTCTATCTGCGGTGTTAGCGGGTCTGTACAATCGATGCCTCGCTGAAGGAGTATACCCTTCCACTCTTAAAATCAGTAAGATTTCTCCTTTATATAAGGGGAAGGGAAAAAGAGAGGATATCGATTGCTACAGACCCGTATCCATCATACCAGCGGTGGCAAAGGTGACGGAGAATGGACTCAGTTCGCGCCTAACGGAGTTCCTCACGGAAACCGATGCTCTGTCTGAGCGCCAGTATGCCTACCGTGCGGGACGCTCGACAAGCGCGATGACGCGAGAGGTGGTGCGCCGAGTGATGGACGCCCGCGAGCGGAGCCAGCAGGTCGCAGTGTTGTGCTGTGATCTGTCGAAGGCGTTTGATGTCGCCGATCACGGCGTGCTCGCTATTAAACTCCATCACTACGGCATCAACGGTAAGGCACATGCGCTTGTATCAGACTTCATGCACGGGAGATCACAGGTGGTGGTGGGCGACGGAGGTAGAGTGAGGTCTGATCCTATGTCAATCCCGATGGGCGTAGCGCAGGGGTCATCGGTGTCGAATATACTTTTCTCGTTGCTTCTCAATGACCTTCCAGAAGCGGTACCAACGGGAGAAGTGTATATGTACGCCGATGACGTTGCCGTGGTAGTGTGCGCACCTAACATTGGCCTGCTAGAGCGACGCCTAAACGAAGTCGCAAAACAGGTAGCGCAGTACTTCTGCAGTAACGGATTGGTCCTTAACTTAAAGAAGACCCACTTCATGTGCTTTAATCTCGGGGGGAGGGTTCTAGGGACACTGGAGGTTCTTGTGGACGGTACTAAGATAGGGCAAGCGCAAAATACTGCATTTCTGGGTTTCGAGTTGGACGGTGGGCTTAAGTGGGAATCGCACATCGCGAAGGTATGTAATAAGCTAGGGAGTGCCTGCTTTGCTCTACGTCGATTAGCGAGAGTGATGCCCGGAGATGTGGTGCGCTCCTGCTATTTCGCGACTGTGCACTCGCTTCTACAATACGGTGCAGAGCTATGGGGGCGCGCTGCCGACTGGGAGCGCGTCTTTCGTATGCAAAAACGAGCCGTGCGAGCGATTGCACATGTAAGCCAAAGTGCGTCCGCAAGACCATACTTCCGATCCCTAGGGATACTCACGCTACCTTCTGTAGTTATATTTCAGGTGGCGACATACGTGCGTTGTCATTTACATGAATACGCGAGGGGAGCAGACATACACGGCCGTAACCTACGTAACGCTCACAGACTCGTGGGAGTTAAACATAGACTAGCGAAATCTAGCAAACTCACCCATGTAATGGGACCAGTCGTGTACAACCGACTGCCAGATCAGATTGTAGATGCACCGTCGTTGGCCAGTTTTAAATCGCGACTGAAGTTGTGGCTTATCGAGCACACTTTTTACAGCTACAATGAATTTCGTACAAAACCAGTACTATGATATATGTATGCCTGGTGTCATTAAATGTTTGTGTGTACAATTACCTACAAAATTTACTGTATACTTTTATTGCAATTTTATTATTGAAAATTTATTATGTATTTAATTTTAATTTTTATAATTTAATTATGACATATATTTTTATAACTTTTGACATGTAATACGAATTATTATGAATAAATAAATATGAATATGAATATGAACATGGTAGATGTCGCTGTACCGTCCATGTAATCTTTCACATCGCGCTGTTAAGATTTTTCCTGAGTTAATGGGGCCAGCCCCGAACCAATGTATAATTGAGTTAGCTAGGAGAATTTAATAGTGCACGACAGACATCCACACATTCGGATTCTGAACGGACCTGTTATTTTCGAAGTAGGAACCCCGTAGCGATTGCTATTATATTTTCGTAGCCTCGTAGGCACCTAAATTGGTCCTTGAAAATACATATAGCTGCCGCCCTGTTTAGTTTTAGTTAGTATTTAGTGTAGCTAGGTTAAATCTATATTCGCTTCTGTACTTGCACGTGTCAACTTCTGCAATTATACCAATTGATCTCGACTTCGTTGTTTCGCTGCTCCTGCGCTCCTGCCTACCCCGAAACTCTACTACAGAATGATAAAAAAAATACCAAAGTTTCTGAATTTTCTTAGAATTTATGATCGCTAAGTTTCCGGGCCTTAGGCCCTCAAAATCATATTCTCTTTTGCCTTAATGTTGCTGACTATAAATAACGTACATATCTCTGGATGCTCTAAGCGCCAGGCGCCGTCTTATCTAATAAATCAGGTAATTACAGAGACAGTCGAGTGGGTAACACTGGTTGCTAAAGATTTCCTCACCCAGTGAAATTATGTTTCCTGTTATGATAACTTGATCTTTTGTAATAGATAATAAAGTTAGATATAGTTGTATTGATTTATTTCGTCCTTTAGTACCAAGAAAACTGACTGGGCACCCGTCGCCCCGTATATATCCTACGTTTTCAAACTGTTAAACTTGTCGTCTTATGTCTGTAGCTGGTAAAAACTGTAATATAAGTATGAGTACCTACACCTACACGAACGCACAAACTTTTCTTTACAGTAAGTAAAATAAAAATAAAACACATTTGGCCCGCTCTCATTAATTTCTTGTACCGGCAACATTACCAACAAAATGCGTAATATTCCCGGCAAATATAGCATAGTGCTTCTGGGATTGGAAATATTGGCTACTGTCCAGATATTCATGTGTGTCTTCTTGAATTGAACGATCTATAACGGTAAAGTTTTACAAGTCTAAATTGCAGTAGGTAGCACGTTCTCTAGATGGGAATTGTTAATTGGAAACTAGTATCAATCTTATAAATGTCTGTGTGTCTATAAACGGCGTCGCTTAGTTTATACCTGGCGTATAATGTCTTAAAACACTTGTTTAACGAACAGTCTTTCACCAAATCGCATGTGACATGGTTCGATTTTAAATGGGGCATTTACTTAGTACCTAATGTAATACAAATTAGTTTTGGTCTACTGCGTCATACACGGCGGAAAAGACAAAAGTCTCTCCTGTGTCAATAGTTCACTGTTTAATGTGCATGTTATTTAATATAGGATAGGTATGTATTTACGACTGGGCTGCTGGGCATGTAAATTTAGTTTAATTAGTTTTTTATGTGTATTTATTCTAAATGTATCAGTATAATATTTTTTTTCAATTGTTCAAATAAATTATCATCAATTGTGTCTTGTATTATAATATGATTCATAGAAACGGCGCCGTTTATGTGGTTATAGTCCAACCAAAATTAAGCTGCACAGCCCTTAACATTATGTAATAGGTATGTTTAAAGGAAAGATAAGAAAATCCTCTGCTACACGCTACACTAGCTAGTTATATATTAAAAAAAATACACTGAGAAAACAGTTCATCAATAATTTAGGTGATTCACATAAAGAGGGGATCAAAGTGACAAATCACCAAAAAGTATGATGAAAATTTTAAATATTATGGTGAAGATAATCACATAATTGTATTACTCCATGATTTTATGATTAGCTTCACCTAAATTATTGATTAACTGTTTTCTCAGTGTAGAACTATCGACAGGCTAAACGCTTCACCTTGCAGAACAGACACTAATTTACACATCCCCAGTCTGTCAGATTTCTCAAGAGAAAAGCTTCGTTAATACGGACTCGGTAATGACGCACCAATTAACGGAGAGACGACGACACCCACACGAGAAACAGACTGCCTATCCGTCGCTAAATGTTGCTGTGTTTAGGTTTATTTGGGTCTATTATTATTGTTTTATTTGGACAAACAAACGCCCAAACATTTTGAGTAGCGAGTGATCTGTTTGAAGCTCACCGTTAAGACCCGTTGATTCCAGAAACTTCCAGACTCTGGCTGTGGCTTTCGCGTTTTAAGCATGAGAGAAATCCAAGGGAAACCTCTGACACAAACCACGCGGGTAGTTTAAACACTGAATTACTCTAAGTGTTTGCGCTCCAGTTGAGATTGGTTGATACTCTTCAATTGAATTTGAAGTGTGAATGCAATCAAGCTACTGGCCGTTTTGTCGCTGGTTTACTAAACCTTTTTTTGACGCTAAACGGTTTACTAAACCTAGCCTAGCTGAGAAGAGCCCAGCAGGGCGATTTTGGGGCACGTGGTTCCAGGTTGGAAGTCTCAATTATGGAAACCTGTCATACACACACACTTATTGCGTAGTATCAATTCGATATGTCCTCAAACGAAATCACTGCAACATAAACACGAATGCAACTGTCCAGAGCAAAAAAGCCGTAACTGTACACACGAGCCCTAGAAAAATTGCTTTTTCTTTACACGACAAAACTCAATGACATGTCCGTTACCGAACAATACGAATGTATACCCTAGTAATTTATGTTGGACTTTAATAATACAAGTAAACTTGTGTTGTATGTAACACCAGTGCCCGTGTTGACACTGTCAATATTTTGGATGGTGGTGTAACGCGCGAAGTTGTTACAAAAACATTATTGTAGTGACGTTATGATTAGGTGCAGTTAGGCCGCCTTTCCACCAGACCAGAGCTATTTTACACGGCTATGCTTGCAGCATATCTTCATGGGAAAGTCACAGCACTTACGTCCTTTTGTTTGGGCAAGACAGATTTTCAGAGATAACTGGAAAAGCTTTAAATCCATCTTGTTCAAACTAAAAATCGTTGAAAGTAATTTATTGATGTAAGTATAACGCCTCAATTTTTTTCAGAATTTTAATCTTCATAGTTTGGATACTAGACGGGGGGGAGACAGTTTTTACGACTGACAGCTATACACATATATATATATATAGGGGAGACCAGGTATAAAAGTAACACGGGATGAACGTAACAAATGAGTTTTTGAACGAATTATGTTGGCTACACTGACGGCTGCTTCACCGAAATGTGCCATTTTGAACCCCCCCTTCCCTCAGTTGCGCCACAAAGTAAATAGCGGCGGCGCGCGCCGGAGCAGAGAGTCCGCTCAGTACAAAGTGCAATTTTCGCCGCACGCACACAGACGTAACATTTACAGGCATTCTCGGTTGATCTCGGCAATGCTTAGTCGCGACTGTCGCGAGTGCTAACTGCTAGTTGTGCGCGCGTTGATCACTTGACGTCCCCGCCGCTACGTAGGTACTTTGTGTCACGTACGTCAAAATGAATAACCGATATTATTACAGTTGGAATATATTTTATTGTTTAAATACAACAAAAAACTGTGCCTACACTTTCTTCAAATTTTCAAACGATATTGAAAGGTAAATAAAACGGTTTTCTCATTTTGGTAGTTACAAATACCTAGGTAGGTAGGTAATTTTTTGAAACTATCCGCTTTGATAACGACGATCAACCATTACACATTCATCTTATCGTTCGCTGGTAAAACGCCAGTATTTAAGTACTATGGTGTAGTTAAGTAGGTACCTAATTATAATTAATTAGGTATATTCTTTGTTGGCGCTCTCGACCGCCGCCGGTCACAAGTCACAACTCGCAGCGGGCCACGCATCAATTTATTAGGGTTCCGTACCCGAAGGGTTAAAACGGAACCCTATTGGTGTCGCCCATACGTCCGTCCGTCGTCTGCCACAAAATTTGTTCCGAAGAATTTTTAGACTTCTCATTGACCTATGAACTTGAAATTTGGTGACAATGTTCAATATTACGTATATTTTAACAACAAATACTAATGTATTGATAAATCATATTTTTGAGGTTGATTCGGAACCCTAAATGTGCGAAGTCCGACTCGCACTTGGCCAGATTTTTACCAAGATACGCTGGTTCATATTTAAATGTCATGTTGAAGAATTTTTAATATACCTACTCCTTTTTAAAATTCAGAATCAATACAGAAGCAACCCTGTGAGTCGGGCAAGTTTAGGTATGTATTTTCAAGAACGGCGGGAATGGACCTTCTGTATATTTTTTATTTTGTGGTTGCGCTCACGGCGCTGTGCCGCCAGGTTGTGGGCGTAATGAGTCGGTGCCGAAAAATTACGCATAAAGTAAGATTTGACCGTTATTTTCATTTGTGATTATTTTAATTATGTAATGTTTTAACTTGTATGAATGTTATGTGTGAATAAAATAGCACAACTATTCGTTTTTATGTTTCGGCATTCGGAATTGTGCATTTATAACAGCTTTGGCAGGTTATAAGCACGTTTTTGTCATATTCGGGAAAATTTACAGATCGGGATGAAAGTAACGACTTGTTACTTTCATCCCGATGGTATTTATTAATTACAAATACATATTAAATCATTAAAACAGTACTACATAAACTTAAAAAATAGCCTTAATATAAAAAAAAAAATCTGTGTATTTTGTGCAATAAAGTTTAAATAAATAAATAAATATAAATTAATATTCAAAACTATGCAAACCACTACTTATAAAACCAATATCCCCTAAATCACCGCTCCTGGGAATGGTTTTCAGAAGGCTGGCTACGTTACCTCGTTGCACCGCAATGCCTACACGTTGGCCGAGGAACACGCCAGCCCTCCGGTCACCAGTGGTGCTGTTTTTTTTTTTAATTTGCTGGTAGAATTTGTGAGCTCCTGGACCCCATGGACCTACCGTTTCAACCGCAAACGACACAAATACGAAATCATCACCGAGACATTTGTATTTGCGGCGCTTAACGGTCTCGGCTGTAGCAGCGGCTCCGCCTGCCCGAAGCGATATAGTGCAGAGGTGAGACGCCGCCAGCCAGAGCATCTACACTTGTGGCGCCCCACGTCCCACACTAAGGGTCTGCCAACCTCCCAGGGCACTAAAGTCATGCCGTCGGGTCTCTTACCGTTGCCGCGAGCCAGCCCACTGGGTTCGAGGGTAGCAGGTACGTTGACACTGACCAGACAGAACCGGACGGAACGTATGATTCGGGCAGGCGTGGCGTGAAAGGTGGCCAGCGCTTTTCGCGCATGACAGTCCGTGCAGACCCAGACCCAGACGGTTCATCTGAGCACCACAGCAGCAGCGATGGAGCTCCACAATATTGCAACCTAAACGCATTCCAACAGACAATCTAAAAAAAAACATTGTCTAAAAAGGTGGCGGAATGTGCTGATCGGAGGCATAATTAGAGCCAATACCCGGACTCCCGTTCAGAGACTGCTAGAAGGCGGGCTTCGTCTTGGGCCGAGGCACACGTGTCTAGCAGGTGTTCGTGGACTATTCGGCTAATGGGTTCATCCCAGAGTTTTTGGGATTCTGTCCTGTCCGAAGAATGTTTATGTTGTGTTATGATAAATAATAATGTTGATTATGAAAGTTACTTTGTATTTATTTGCATTGTTACAACCTTCCCCTGACACTGTTACAACCAGCCCTACCCCTAGGGATGGTTGTAACAGATTCCACTTTTTTTTGGCTGTTTTTTCTCAACATCTCTTATATCAGTTGCATTTAAGGTGATGGTTAAAGATAGCTGAAAGACTAATCTATCATTTGTATTGATTAGAATCTTGAAATTCTAAAAGTTGTGTGAGATATTACGAAAAAATTGAAAATTGTTACGTTCATCCCTGGTCTCCCCTATCCCACACGACTATGTTGAAAATTTTTCATCCCCCATGTATCGAGTGCCCCCCTAATTTCATATATTTTGTAATCTCATCACTTTTATTAATTTCAAACCCAATTGTCAGTCACCCGTGTGTAACTCACAAGGTTGACTGACAGCGTCAGTGAAAAGGTTAACAATTTAGATATATTGGCTTTCACTCTTTTGAAAAATGATCCATATTGACAAAAATCTTAGCACTTTTGACAAATATAAATGTTGTGTTGACTGTACGGTATATGTCAATTAAGTCAATACGGTATTAAACTCATAGTCAAATCAGCAACTTTTTATTAAATGTCAAAAACGATTTGTTAATATGAAGTTTGTAGGGAAATACTGTCTTAGTGACGTCACTAAGACAGTGTGAATTGGATTGTTCAAATCAGCGTCCTTTTTAAATCTTTATGCTTATAAAATCTTTCAATTAGCTAAAATAAATTAATAATTGAAGTTTTTCGAGTATTTTCGTTAGAATTTTTATTAGTCACAAGTAAAAAATAATTTATTTTTACCTTAGTTTAATACCCTATTTATCGGGAGCCCGGAAAATGTATATATGTCTTTGTTATGTTTTGTCTTATCATGTGTAATTGTGTATGTATTAGCCTTTCATTATAAAAAAGACTGGTTAAGGTTCGTACCGAAGTAACGCGTAATACGTCGTTTAAATGTTGTCTAACTTAGTTTCTGGTTTAACAGTGATCTAATCAGTAATTAAATAGGCAATTAAAATTATTGGTCAAGGTATGTATGTGCAGCGTTGTAAAACTATAAATATATCTAATTAATAACCTGAAATAGCAGTAGTAATAAAAGTATTACAGGAAAATATCGTGGCATAGTCACCACATCTGTGTCAGGGCCTGTATTCCGAACGTCGAAATCCGAACTGCGTATAGTGCCGCCTCTTTCACTCATATAGTGTATAACACGAGAGTAAAGGGGACGGGGACGGCACGATACAAATCTCGGATTTCGATGTTAGATGAAGAATAATAACTCAAATAGAAAGTTACACATATCAACAAATAACGCAAAAAATAACAACTAGCGCTGTATACTTACATTTCCAAGTTAATTTGAACATATCAGCAGCTCACGCTTCTTAAAACCCAATGTGAAAACGAACAGCCAAGTCTCCTAGAAATCAATTTCCGCAATCTAATACTAGTTAAATTGACAACATTGAAAACGTATATTAATGAGCTACGGGGTAACTCACAAAATGACTTAGAGTACTGTACTATAGGACCAACCAGTATAAACCCTGGCCTTAGGTTGTTCAAAGATTTTAATAATGTAAGAGACCTGTGTAACTTTGGACGCTGTAGGTACTCACATGTGAATTACCTATGTGAATAGCCATTCTAAAGGTAATATTGAAAATCCGTCGATGAATTACAATCGCCCACTCACGTCCAGAGACCAATTAGTTTCTGATTTATAGGGGATCGGGAGGTGCTTTATTTATTTATTGGTAGAACAAATGAGGTGAGTAATTGATAAAATTGGCGCGACTTGGACGGTGCACTACCGAATGAATTTCTAATTGAGCTTGAGCAGGTACCTAAAACTAAAAGGTTGCATAATTTTGTATTTTTTCGATACCAAAATTAAAGTAACATATTCCATATAGATTGTCAAAAAAAATAATTTGAATAAATTTACGTCGGTAAATATAATTTTCAAAGTAAATTTAATGGAAGAGTGGACAATTAATAAATAATAAATAAATATTAATAAATATTTGTGGACAATCTTACACAAATCAACCTAGTCCCAAACTAAGCAAAGCTTGTACTACGGGTACTAAGTGACGATATAAATACTTATATAGATAAATATATACTTAAATACATAGAAAACATCCAAGACCCAAGAACAAATATTCGTGCTATTCACACAAATAAATGCCCCGGCCGGGATTCGAACCCGGGACCTCCAGCTTCGTAGGCAGGGTCACTACCAACTAAGCTAAAGCGGTCGTCAATTCAAGTCGTCAAATTAATTTAAAACAAACTAATTTAGAAAAAGGATGCACTAAAATTGCATTATTGTAGGTAAATTTTGTTCATAGACAAGTATATCTCATATCTTTAAACTTCTTGTATATCTTTATATATTTATATCTATATATATTTATTTCGGGGATCTCGGAAACGACTAACGATTTTGATGAAATTTGGTATGTGGGGGTTTTCAGGGACGAGCAATCGATCTAGTTAGGTCTCATGCCCGGAAAAACGCCGAGCAAAGCTCGGCCTCCCAGATATTATCAAGTAAAGTGTGTGATTTACGATTTACGCTATAAAAAACTCAGAACGTGACAAATGAACGTGTTTCAATCCTTCTTCTTCCATACGTAATAATGACACTAATAGTTTAAATTTTCATTTCTTTCAAAGTTAATCATACCTACGAAATTTTATCGAAAATATGGCATCATGAAATGGCGTTAACTACTTAGGCATAAAAATAATCATTTTCACATCACCTATTCAGGGATCAAAATGGCACTTTTCTTCCCTGCTACGAGGGATCAAAGTGGCACTTTTCTGTAACGAGTAATTGTATTGTATCGATTTTGATAGTTAAGTATTGTATCGATTTTGATAAAATAAATGCACAACCATTGTTATTTCAGATCTTTTATTATTCTCAATAGGTGATGTGAAAAGCAGTATGTGTCACATGGAAGCAAAATTATTTCCACCTTGGGCGTTAATTCTTGAATCCCTCACTACGCTCAGGATTCTATTTTAGAATCCCTCGCTACGCTCGGGATTCTATTATATAATCCTTCGCTTCGTTCAGGATTCAATTTACGCCCACGCCGTAAATATGTCATTTTGCTCCCTTGTGACACAATCTACTATTGTTTCAAACTTATGCAAAATACGTGACTGCCACTGGATCAATGAAACTGTTACATATACTAAGGTACTATATGCACTAAAGGACCATTTTCCTCCCTCATTATACATTCAAAACGACCTTTGTATGCCCACCAGAACCCGTTACAGCCCGTCGGGGATACATTCCTTTATCTAGCTTGTAAGTAACTACATGTGTTAAACCACTTTAGTTTAACCTTATCGGAGGCAGAGATAGGTTAAGAGGGCTGTCGGTTGTGTTCAAGGAATTATGGCGAAGGACTTAATATTAAAAGAAAAAAACTAAAGTAACTTAATACCAGAAGAATATGGACTGTTATTTTTATTGAGTTGTGCAATAAAAACTATTTGTATTGCACCTGATGGATTGTATTGTAATAAGTGGAAATGAAGCGGGTAGTTAAATAGAAAAAGGTTAACATTAAAAATAGTATTAAATAGAGAGGTGTAGGAATTTACTATAGAGGAAAACATTATAAGTAAACGTATGATATGATACTTCGGTTATTGTCCAGATTTGTGACTCCGCGAAACTTTAGAATACTTATATCCTTTAAAATTGTCGGAGTGTAGGTGGACCGCGGCGCAGACATAACAGTTTTATTTGAGAAGGTAGAGCTTGGAGTATGGAGCGTAATTTAAAAAAAAAACATTTCGTTCAGTTAAATCCTTTCTACGACTCGTCAAAAAAGCGCGTTTGATAATCACGTATGTTAGGTATGACTGAAAACGTCACCATTTATAATAGCGTCCTTTTTTACATCTTTAAGTAAATAAACATCTCTAAAACAGCAATAGATAGAAATTTGATGTAACGTAAAATAATATTTTTCCACTGTTGTTTAAATTAATACCATATTATAACGTATGTAAGGTGGCCTCTTAACTGCCTCAGTATTATCGTTCTTAAGAAATAGGCGTACTAAGGTACACGATTATTCAAACGAGCCAACCAGGGCGTAATTTAAATATTTCACGGCCAATAACGTACGGTTATAGATAACGTTACATTTAATCTTCTATATGCCCTTGATGGAATCTTAGAAGGGATGATGATGTATAGGTTCTATATGGCACTAGGGTTCAGTCTCCATTCCAATTCTAACAGTTATCGCAACGCAAGAGTTTTATCTATAAATTTAGTGTATACCTATGTCTGTGTGTGTGTCTGTGCCGTTATAGCTCTCTAATGAATGAGCGGATTTGAGCATGGTTTTTAGCTAGGTTTGTTTTGTGTTAGGACTTTTTTACATTTTGTGTATTTTTTTCATTGGTGAATGGTTGACATTAATTCAGAGTTCTACTATCTCCTATTATGTACTTATTAATCATGTTCATGCCAGCATTTGTTATAGAATACAACATTATACATTTTATTGTTATTTATTATTTTTTAACAATTTTAAATATTTTTCACTTCTCATGCTCGAAAAGTGTGTCGTATCAGGCTTATCAAGCGGGGCTAAAGTACCACTTAGTTCATATTTATGATTTATAAAACATATTAATTTGACCAATCAAAACACTTCACCATATTAAATCCACCAATCACATAACACGTCGACCGCCAATCAGAACTTTAAGTTCTTTTTAGTACGTACATTACCACTCGAACTATTTCGCGTCACATCCTTCGGGAAAATAACCGTCTCGTGGTAATGTGGCTTATTTTCGACCTTTGTCATTCAATGTACTACGTATTTAGTCAAATGGTCAACATTTTACAAAGCATATTATAATAATTTAGAAATAAAAATGTGATTGACATCATCAAATCATTCGTTTCAAATACTTTCTAATAACTCTACTATTAACAAAATAGCAGGGGGTCGAGCATTATCCATCTCAAGGTCCTTGAACTTGAAAGTTGACCTAGTTCCTATAATTTCTATGTCAAACTTCTATAAATCATTGTAGGAACTGAGCATTAAATTCATGTTAGTATACGATTAAGATATAAATTTGCTTGTCATAATTATAGTAATTTATTATCATAATTCCTTGTATTAAAACGCTTAATTATGTTATTAGGAGTTAATAGAAGTAAGCGTAAAATTTGTGTAATTTTGAATTATGGGCGTTATTGTGTAATGTCATAATGTGTTTATAATTTAATACATGTTAATTTTAGGGTTCCGTACCCAAAGGATAAAACGGGACCCTATTACTAAGACTCCGCTGTCCGTCTGTCCGTCTGTCACCAGGCTGTATCTCATGAACCGTGATAGTTAGAGAGTTGTAATTTTCACAGATGATGTATTTCTGTTGCCGCATTAACAGCAAATAATAAAATAATTATTAAAGGGGGCTCCCATACAACAAACGTGTTTTTTTTACCGTTTTTATAACTAATGGTACGGAAACCTTCATGCGCGAGTCCGACTCGCACTTGGCCGGTTTTATTGATAGATTGCAATTATAGTTGACGAAATATAAGCTGCACCGATTCCTCGAACAACTTGTATGGCGAATCGGTGCAGCTTATATTTCGTTAACCATACATTTATATTTTTTTAAGTATTTTTATAATTTAACCCGTCCTCTCCCGGCAAATAATATACAATAACATTCTTTTGATATATGTTACGTACTGAAAATCACATACAATACAAAGTCATGTTATCATCCTCCTAGCGTTTTCCCGGTTGTGTCCTAAGGAGCCCGGGGTCCGTTTTGACACCTAATCACAAGATTTGCCATTTGGCGTAGGCACTTCCATCCGACTTTTCAATCTAGAAGGTAAACTAGACCTTGTTGGGTTTCCAAGTTCGCGAGGTTTTCCTTCTCCGAAAAGCAACTGTTTAATGTTTAATTATATTTTGTACATACAATTGGAAGAGCAAGGGGACCAAGTGTGCGCCGACTGTATAAAGATTTGTCGGCGCGCCCAATAAAGACCACTGATGACCAGGGGGTCCAATGGGCTGGCCAATATTTCGCGCAAAGAATAAGTATTGCCATTCAGCGTGGCAATGCGGCCAGTGCCAGCCTGACCCTACCCGTTGACAGCGATTTGGGCCAAATATTTTATCTTTTTCATTGTTTGTTCACTATTTGCTACCTAGTTTTTATAAAAAAGTTTTAATCACATAGGAAGAAATCTATTAATATTAAGTAGTTACCCCCTTATAAATAAAACTCAACAAACCTCTGCTAACTAACATGTTGTTTGTCCCTTTCTCACAAACGTCAATGTCGAAGTGACAGACAAGGACAAACGAAATTTAGCGGCTTGTTAACAAAAATAGGTTTGATGGAAGTTTATGAATAAGGGGGTTAATAAATAATTTTAACCTTCTTGCATGATAACATGTTAAGGATTCTTACAAAGCCGAAAGGATACCGACATATAAACTACATCACATAATTAGTTAGAAATGCCTAGACACCGAACCTTGAACATTCCTACTAATTTGAAAAATAATAAAAAAACATGCCAAAGATTCTTACAACACCGAAAGGTTCCAGACATAAAACCACATCACACAATTAGTAAGAAATGCCTAGAAACCGAACCTTGAACATTCCTACTAATTAAAACTAAAAGGAACTAGGTGGTCTCTGAGCTGATATGTGATTCATAACTTGTTTCACTCATTAGTTGTCCCTATTTGATCTTACCCTTACTTGAGCCCTAGACCCACAATTAACTATGTGAAATAGGAGGCCACATTTTGGTTTGCAAGTGTAGTTTATCAGCAGGTAATCATCGTGAACACCTGTCTTGAACAAATCAGAACCAACGGTTACGTAACTGTCTGGGAATACTCCGCATAGCCCATATTATTAACATCAGTCGATATATTCCAAATAGTACCTCATTAAAATACCATCTTGATTTATTCGGGTCTAATCGTCTACAAATTATGGAACCAGCGTATAATGTAATGACGTGATAATTCAGATTCTCTCTCATAAAGTTATGTCTGATCTCGGTTATATCAACGGAATTTATGTCTTATTATCTCAACGCAAGGTTTATTATAAGAATTAATTTTATGAGAAACGTATCTCTAATATAGTGTATGATCTTCAATTACTTTTGTAATTGTAATGGGATTGCATAAATTATGATTTAATAATATCGGTTAAGCTGTAAGAGAAGACGGTGAGTAGGTATGTAATATTATAAATTACTTAAGTTTGATCGTGGTAAAAGACTTGTTATTAGTAAGTAGGTAATTTTACATATTAAACTAAGCCGATTATTGAAGTCAATCGATACGATACTATTAGTAAACGAATTGTATTAAAATAAAATTATTGCATAGTTATCGGTTCTAATCTTCTCAGAAAAAAGTAATGCATTTCATGGCATGTGTCAAAGAACCATAGAAATATAATATTTCGCATAAATAGTGTAAGTGATACCTATACTAGTCAAAAAAGTTAATTTACTGATATAATTTTAGCTTGAAGCAAAATCCATTTAAAGATCTCTAGGCTTTCTGAGCACATAAAAAAAACTTGAATTTTTACATTCGATAGTTCTCGAAAAAACTGCAAAATACTTGTAAGAAGCCATTGTGTGGCTGAATAAGAATATTCCATGACATATGTAGGTATCCTATAAAATAATAAAAATTGTCCATGGATGCGGCATTGACAATTTTGACATTTGTCAAGTGAATAAACTGGGTTAAAATGTTTCGGATATCTCCGTCTCTACACTATCTCACTTGCTTCGGGCGATAGAGAAAGAAACATACGAATTTCGATCTTCGGGTGGTCAGGTTAGACCCCCTGAAATCTGTCACTGTCACTGTCGCAGGTGACACAGATACAGTATACTTTTTGAGTACTATTAAATACATAAATAAAATTAAGGGGTCAGAAAAATAAAAGTTATCAATTGTAGTTTTCAAAAATGTTTTTGTATTTTTTTCGAATAGACGTACTGTACGTAGGTACCTAGACTTTGGCGCTAGTAACATAACACAAGTAAGCTATTATTATGGCAATTGTTCCCATTGTCAAAACTAACATCAAATTAGTGTAATTACAGTCAATTCACAAAACCAACAACCGCAGAACAAACCACACTGCAACACACATTGTACATATATAAATCCCACATTACGGTTAACCTTTTTAAACAAATAGGTACAAAGCAAACTATACTTTGTTATTTGTGAATAAGGTTGAAAAGAGATTAGTAACAAGATAGGTTAAGAGGCGAAACTGATTGAAACTGCTGTATGCGCGGACGCAGACCGTGTCGTATTGTGCGCGCGTCCGGTGGTTAACTACTATGTGATTAACGACCAGCCGACTCATACCATACATCCCTTGTATGACTTGACACCTGTTTTAGTAACAGCTGTTTGTAATTGTAGGTCAGACGTGGATTGGTTTACATCAGGCGAGTTGTCGGCAATTGGTGAATAATCAGCTTTAGAATCCGTTCCACGGTAGAACGAATGGGTCGGTATTTGCAAAGGATATTATGATTTTATACCTATTTAAAGATGCTCCATTGTAGCTGATTATGTTTAGTACTTTTGTGGGTTGAAAGTGAGAACAGAAGCTATAGATTCTTTTGTTTAAGGCTAGCGGTAGTCACAAATTTTTGTCTTGCTTACATTGCTAGTGCCAGCAGGAAAGTACCATCTCCTGATCAATGCCTTGGAGAGAGGTGAAACACGTCCCGGTACCACCGCATACCGGGTAGAGCCAGTCCAATCCAGGTCGGGCCTAGCAGACTTTTTTTGGACTCAAGCTAGGCTACGTTTAGGCCTTGGTCGCTTTGACCCGTCGGCGGAGGCGGTCGGTAGGAGTGCGCGGTTGGACAGTAGCCCGGAATAACCCAGGGGAAACCTCCGACACAATCACTAAGAGTTGGTTCACTGTGAACCAGCGACAAAACTCCTAGTCACTCGATTTCACTCACACCTCAGATTCGGTTGAAACCGCTCAACGAATCTCACTTGAGTGCAAACTCTTAGTGGCTGTGTCGGAGGTTTCCCCTGTCTTATTCCGGGCTACTGTCCAACCGCGCACTCCTATCGCTTTAATTATATCGCAGGTAAAAAAAAGATGCGAAACACGTGTGAGTCTCAGACATATTGAAATATAATAAACGGGTCACTCACGTCATTACCGTCGAATATCGCTCGACATGTTTCGGACCAATACGTGGTCTTTAATCATGAGTGGTCGCGACGGCCTCGCGTCCAACACGAGACCGACCACGTATTGGTCCGAAACATGTCGAGCGGTATGCGATGTTAACGACATGAGTGAGAAACACGTGTTTAGGTTTTCGGCATTATTGATGACTTGTTGTATTGTATGTCTGGCAAGTGGATTCATCTCATTACCTATCACTAATAAACTTACATGTTCTTTTAGCGGAGTAAGTCTAGTGGTGTTTAGCATATAAATTATAATGAGACTGCGTTTATATAGGGAGCTACACGGAATCCACAATACAAATTCAACTCACAAAGCAAAACGAGACACATCGTGCACCGGTTATGCCGTAATGATATACCATTAACTTGATATTCTGTTACTTTTTTTGTTCACTTTATAAATAGGCAAGTTCCAAGCACCGAATAAGATTATACAATTGTCACATGCGTGGAAATCTGATATCTTAGAGACCGATTATATTACCTACATTTTGTAATAATGAGACGCAGCAGAATACGGCTTTAATGTTTTGAAAAACGGCGAATTTAACTAAACAACCTTAATGGTTCTATATATTAAATAAGCCTTACATAAATATAAGTATACAGGTACACTAACAATATAATAAAATAAAATAATACTAAAAATAAAGGAACCCCAATTATAAGTATTTGGATCCCCGGACATCCGGGTGTCTATTGTTTGCTCAAAATTCATATGGAATAATTGCATTTGCTCGTTAAACATTTTCCCGATTTTCGTTTGCCCGAATGGTTCATTTACTAGAAAAATCGTTTGACATACTCTTGTATTCCCGAATATAACATGACATAATGATACGAATGGCATACGTATTGTTATCCATATTATTAAGTGCAATAATATTATTTAATACAATATTTAAACGCCATACTAAATACAGTTTCTTTAGGAAACAATCCTAACTATGATTTTTCTTATTACATTTCTGTAGGCGTTCGAAAATAATTCAGTATTGCCATGTGGGTATGTGGCCGTGTGATTGACTACCGAGATTTATTTATTTATATTTATTTAAGCAAGCAAGCAAGCAAGCAAGCAAAAGCATGCATGCATGATTTCTCAAGGCGCATAAAAAAACTTAACACCAGAAAACTCTTCTAGCTCCAAACCATTCGAAAATCCCAAAGCAATTTTCGTCATTTAAATTTCGAAATCTCTATCATTCCGCAAACCAAAAAGATTGCAATTCTAAGTTTAATCATAAATATATTTTACTACTAGCTTTTGCCCGCAACTTCGTCTGCGTAGAACTCGGTCATCGTATTAGAATGTTTTTGCTATTCTTTTATTTTAGGAGCTAAGCTAGACTCTTCCACCCCCTTGCAGTGTCCCATGCAAAGACTATAATATATATACTAAAGTAGTCCCATGTCCTTTCCTATGTTTCGAACATTATGATGCAGGTGCGGAATATACTACAAATGCATGAAGTAATGTAGATGAAAACGCGAGCGCAGCGGGCGCGTAAATGTTTCAAACATTATGATGCAGGCGCGGAAAAGACTTCACACGTATCAAGCAATGTAGTTAAAGGTCTGTCTACATTATTGTACTGTAGCTGTTTTTTATTATTACTTTTTTTCATTTTGCCTGCCTCATGTCATGCCTCCCTTGTTCATGTCTCATACTACTTTGCCCTGTTTTGCCTTTTTTTATGATATTTATCTCTTTGTTTTGTATATTATGTTGTATTGCGTTCCGTGGGTCACGTACGGTGCTGTCTGAAAACCAGCGCTGCAGGTGTTTGACACCTCAGCATAATGCTGAGACAGCAACCGATTTGCTGCCGCGAAGACACACATTATTTATATGTTCTGAGTTTTGTACGTCTATTATTTTTTGTATCTGTGTGTCTTTTGTGCAGTAAATAAATGTTTCTTCTTCTTCTTCTTCTTCTTAAAAAGGCGAGCGAAGCGAGCGCGAAATATTTGGAACATTATAATACAGGTGAGGAAAATACTTCATACGCATTAAGTCATGTACATGAAAACGCGAGCGAAGCAAGCGCAAAAATTTCGGACATAATGATGCAGGCGCGGAAAAGACTTCATACGCATTAAGTATAAGTTATGTAGATGAAAATGCGAGCGCAGCGAGCGTGAAATGATTCGAAAATTATGATGCAGACGCGGAAAAGACTTCATACGCATCAAGTAATGTAGTTAAAAAGGCGAGCGAAGCGAGCGCGAATTATTTGGAACATTATGATACAGGTGAGGAAAAAAAAAGAATTATGCATTAAGTAAAGACCGCCTACCATTGTGAAATTTGTTTCTGTTATTTGTTTTTAGTGTACATTATTTGGTGAACAATACAAAATATTTGTATTGTTTTAATGTAGGGAGCGTAGCGCGCGCGAAAATTTTCGAACATTATGATGCATTGTGCGGAAAATACTCCATATTCTTCGAGTAATGTAAATGAAAACGCGAGCGCAAATTTTTTCGAACATTATTATGCATGTGTGGAAAAGGCTTTATACACATCAAGTCATGTAGATGAAAACTCGAGCGAAGCCAGCGTGAAACTTTTAGAACATTGTGATGCAGGGTGCGGAAAAGACTTCTTTCGCATTAAGGCATGTAGATGTAAACGCGAGCGCAGCGAGCGCAAAATTTTAAAGAAAAAAAAATTGTTCTCGGTGGTTGAATAGGTACATATTTTTTTGTTTAAAAATTATTGGAGAACCTTACTACCTTTGTTTGTTCTTTCACATTCAAAGGTGGAGTAGAGGCCCAGGTTGATAGCGCACCCACCCTGGTTGTTCCTGGGAGATGTGTGATTTTCTGAGATTGCGTTTTTGTTTTCTATCGGCCTATGATTTCGAATTTGGTCATAATTAATGTTTATTGTTACATACCTATATTTTACTACCTATATACCCTAAATGTGGAAAGTCTGACCCAGCCGGTCTTCGGTATGTTGTATGGATCAGTTAGTTCATCCAAATTTGCAACTTTGATAAACTTTACTTCGATGCGAACTGCGATTTCGTTTATTTTCTGGCTTTGAGGGCCAGTGGACCCCCCCCCCCCCCCCCTTCCCCACTCCTGTTATCCCCGTACCCCGAAGAACCTCAAATATATCCCATAACAATTATTAAGAAAATAAATGTCCGCCATCTTGCATTTGAAAATGGATATCATTGTTGTAATCAGCACCCCAAAAAAAGATTTTATACAAAAATTTTAATATTTAAATTTATACATTTTGAACCTTATTATATGGACAGTAAAATGGCTTTTTAAACAAATAAAGTTGATGCAACTCGGCCAACTCAAATTATTTCAATCATGCGCATACATATACATGCCGCAAGTCTTACCATGCAACCGAGAGCCCGCTGCTCTGCGTAGGTAGGTAGAGGTACCCTCCATCGAAAACAAAAAAAAAACACCGAGCTTGCATAGTAAGACTAAGTGGTATCTACCTAGGTTTGTGAATATTGATAGCGACCGACTGTCCAACATAATTAGATCTCTCATATCAAACAGTAATATAGTTTGAGGGACTTTTGTTTTTTTGTCCTTGGCCTCTCAAGTATATTTCGTCCCCCGTTTTTTCAAATACTATCTGTTTATTGCACAATGTTTGAATGGGGTTCTTTTTCCTTTGCTTCCAAGTAGATGCTTACCAATTTTCAAGCCTTTAAATCACGAATTGAAGGACTTCCCACACAAAGTTCAACCCCTGTTTTCACCCCTTTTAATCCCCAATCTGTATGATTTTTATAGCCTATAACCTCGCCGAAGATCCAATAAACATATTATTGAAGGCTGTATTAAAATCCATTCGCTAGTTTTCACGTGATAGTTAGACAAATAAACAGACAGACAAACAGACAAACAGACATGAATTCTAAAAACCATTGAAATGTGTTCTGTTATCGATTCTAAGACCCCTCAATCGTTTTTTTTTCTTATATCTTCAATGTACAGATTTTTGACCCTCTTCTGCTTTATTATATGTATATATAGATTACTCTCTGTTTTGTGAGATATAGCGAACACAGAAAATAAATGTAACCGTATTTCTGTCATTTACCGTTATATGAAGCACCCAGGCTCGCTACTAAGCACATTTATACTGAACATGACAGGACATGGCCATTGTAGAAGGTAACTCTAAATAGTTGAAAGTCAGTAGCAAAATCTAAACTTACAATGACATACAAAGTTACAATGTGAACTGATAATCAGGTTAGTTTAGTGTCCATATTTTTTTTTTAATTTCATGATGATGATGATGAAATTAAAAATTATTCAGTGCGTAATATTATATGAAATGGTTTAAAAGCGGGTGAAATAAGCGACATATATCGCTCTAAAAGAAAACGGAATTTTTTAAAAATTAAAAATAACAATTTATCCTTCTGTCTAGCTCTGCATCCGCACTAGTTGCACGTTTCGATCACAAACTGTGTCCATTATAGTTTTATGAGAACGAGTTTTATGTAAAAAAAACCCTTTAGCTGCCGAGGTCATCTTCGGAGGTCAGGCCGCCGGTCCATTTGGATGTCTAGCCAAAGCGGGTTAAATACGTAAACTGTCGTGAATGAGAGCATTTATACCAAAGTACTTATAAAGTAGGTACCTAATGGAAACTTATGATTTACATGAATTTGGATGAGGACCAAATTTTGAACCATAGATAAGGTTCGTCATTCATTTATTTAAACTTTCGTGCACAAAAAAGTACAAATGGCGGACTTAAAGCCAAATAAAACAGCATTTTCTGCCAGTCCAACATTGCCAAATTCGCCGCTCTAGAGATCGTAAAAAGATACCATAATTTTAAGGCGCTACAATGAGAAATTTGGAGACTTGGAAACGCTGTCCTGCCCAGACTAGCAAACAGTAGGGGCTGATTTTCAGTTATATGATTCTTGACTATATGATTGTGGTACAGACAATAGCGAAACATGATTGCTTAAAATTTTCTTGATAGAAAATAAATCCAAAGTTGAGTCTATATTTTCCTATTTTTCCTCAGCCTACTAAAACAACGCATTATTAAAAGACACGATTAAGTTAATATGATGGTATTTTACCTCATCTAGGTACTGACAAGAGGAAATTTAATAAATCTGCACACAGTCAGATATTTAACGAGATTTGTCTAAAAAGCCATTCTCGGAGAGGGTTGCATCCCGTTTTGTCGTGAGCGAAAAACAAAGGAGACCACCCTTTGTTTTTCGCTCACGACAAAACGGTATATCGGTATTCAATCGATATATCGCCTTAAATAAATATTTCCATATAAGTTAGGATTCACCAGTTGTCTACAAAAATATTGGTGGAAATAATAGTTTTTACTCCTCTCATTCCTTAATGTCTATTTGTCATAATTTTATTACACCTAGTAAAAGTAAGCTGTATAATAATAAATTTATTAGGGCATAATTAATTATTTACAAGAATCATAATTAAATAAATCATCGATTATTTAAATAATATCGACTGATAATACATTGGAATCTCGTTAAACATAATCTTATCTGACATCTACATCGGTATGTAAACAAATAAACTAAATGTTTTATGACAGTAATGCACGGAACTGACAGATTTGCCATAACTGTCAACAGTTAATGGCAAAAACTGCACAGCTAATGCTCTAAGTACATTAGTGCATCGTAAAGTGCCGGGTTAAGTACAAAATTATCAGATACTGTTGTCGCGGGATGTTATTAAATCAATACATGTTAAATAGCATTAAAATATATTTGACCTTAAGATGCCTTATAAGTTCTGTTTGCAACTCAAGTTATCACAAAAGTTTTAATAATTCAGTAAACTGGATTATGGATAAGATGCTTTTTTTAAACATTAACGGAGCCATTTTTGGTTTTAATTGTGTGTACTTAGTTAGAATTTAAGCGGAACAGTTTTTATCTTGTTTGAAATTGTGTTAAAGAAAAAACCAAAAAATATATGTTAAATATTATGCCAAGGCTACAAGGTTTAAAATTTTAATTTAAAATTATGATACAAGTATTGATAATACTAATAGTGATTAAAAGATACGATGATTTTATTAAAGTTTTAGATAGGTTGTAACATATCCCTTTTTTGTTTTAGAGTAGAAGTTGTATAGTAGAACTGAAAAAAAAAATTTTTTTGGCTTGAAAATGGTTGATTAGGAATTTAGGAGTAATATACCTATCGTATAATGAGACAATATGTATTTCTTATTGAAAAGTGCGAAAATACATTCAAATGTATGGCATTAGACATTTTTTTTATTTTTTTTTATTTTTCGAAACATTAATTAGAACGCGTTTGCGTTTTGTCACAAAATGTATGAAAACGCTCTCACCAAGTTTGAAATACGCGCGTTCATCGGTTAGCAACAAATGTTATACTCGCTGTTTTAGTTTCCACTAGTGACCACCAGAGGCGCTGTTCACGTTTTTCATACCACTTTCATACATTTTGAGACAAAACGCAAACGCGTTCGAATTAGTTAATGTTTCGAAAAAACTTACACTAGAGCTACTGATACGGACCCTAGTCATAAACTAGACAGTTACTAAGAGGAAGTGTCGAGATACGTGTAAATTCACACAGAAAATAGTCTAAATTAATGAGCGTTTTCAACTGATACCGTTAATAGTAACACTGTAATATCAGTATATTTGTCACTCGTCGATATAGTATCGGTTAGACCTTATACTAATAGTCTGTAATCGAGTAACTGATGTCTCCATCGTTAGTACAGCCACAACTGATTTAGTAAACCGCCGTCATGACTCACACGATAAAGTATCGCACGCTTTGATAATATCGTACTTACACGTTATTTAAGAGACATATATATACCTACCTACTAATACCGTTATTTAAGCAGATAAGAAGGGTCAACCTCGGAATGAGAGATAACCAGCTGAAAACTTGTATACACCTTCATTTTGACGTTCCTTAAGCTGCCTCAAAATTCACCGTAAATCTCATGTCCGCTTCGCAAGTTATTCAAGGTCAAAGGTCACAATTTTCGGTTTTTCGCGATTATCTCAGTTTCTATAACCCCGACGATGTTAATATCTATAAACAAATTGTAGAGCACTAAATTTACAACAAATTTGGTATGAAATATTTTTTCATGCGCACAACCGTTTTAGAGGTAGAGGGCAGAGAGCGCGCAACACTCGGCCTTACAGATTAGTCATTACACACTGTAAGGCAAGGTCAACTGTGAATCTCGGTGAATAATACCTTAATACAAGTTTTTAGCTGATTTTCTCTCATTCCGAGGTTGAACCCCTAAGACCTCATCCTACTAATATTATACATAAATGCGAAAGTTTGGTATTTAGGTAACTCTCTGGATCAATAAGAATAAGAATAATTTATTGAAAAACATATTGTACAATAATAATAACTATAGGCTAGGAGCTGAAAAATCATTGTAGGTAACAATCGTGCGCAGATGTCTTGTACCCCGGGGCGTGGTTAACAGAAGAATCGAGGTACCCCCTCAATAGGCCACAGGTCGAGGGGTCTATTTATCTGTAATTTAAAAATGAAACCAGTTTGATCATTTTACGCGCTTGCTGTTTTTTCCGAGTGTTCGCGGGAATTACAAATCCGATTCACGTTCACTGCATTAAATTGGCTTTTGGCTTCATGTTTAATGGAAGGATCTATTTATAGCTACAAATTGTTCCAAATGTCCAGAGGCGTTAAACATCAATAAATTATATCCGTAATGTCAAGTTGTCCATTTATTTCCAACACTTTTAAGGCTTTTAATTTAGTTTTAAATTGATCATAAAACTCAAATGTGAGGAGGCTGTGTGTCCATTGTATCATCCCACGTCATTTTAAAAGTACCTATGGTCGGGTCAGCCAATCGTGGCATAAGTACGAGAAGAATGCGTCTATCTTTTATTTTAGCGTGACAGCGATAAGCGTAAGAAAGAGACAGGTCTACTAAATTTTCAGCCTTCAGCTTCTTTCTGAGTAGGTACCTAATGCTGGCGACGAAGTGAGAAACACAGCGCAAGATGATAACGCAAGTGTAAAAGAAATAGCGTCATGCACTTAGCTATGGGTCTGTTTGGCGGTGCAAGAAATTTAGTAGTAGTAGTAAGGAGTAGTAGTAAGTAGCTGTCATAGTAAGTAGTAGTACCTAGTAGTAAAACTCTTTATTGGACTAGAAATAAATTTACAGACATAATTTACAAAAAAAGAAGTTAAGTACAATGGTGAACACAGCCCTTACAGGGATATCTTCCAGTTAATCTTTACAGTAAAATTTACTTAGGTATGTAACTAACGTACATGACACCCGACTACTATCGATCCAATTGATGAGGACTACTGTCCATTCATTTTAAATTCTTATATCATAATGATTATTAGATTTCAATTATGACCAAAGTAGGAATAACAAGAGATTTCAAACTTTTAAGTTATCATTACACAGTCATCATCATCATTATTTAAGAGTTTCACTCTTGTCGGTGCAGTTCTCTCCAGTCCGTTCTACTTAACGCCAGTTCTTTGACTTCTCTATACGACACGACGTCTATCTTTTTCTTTATTACACAGTGGTTCAATGGAAATAAATAATTGGCAAAATTCCATCAGAATGGAACAACGTCATTACCTTATTGTAATTTATTTTTTATTTATTTCATCTTTAATTTAGGGGCAGTCTTCATTGCCAATTTTAAACGATTCGATAAAAATATTAACTAATTTAGAGATTTTATTTTAAATTCCGTCCCGTAACAAATATTTTATTCGGTGAATCAAACTCTTTTTTATTTATTCTTTCCGTTCACGTTGGTTTTACGATTTTTAGACTGAATCATCATACAGAAAAGGAAGAAATCATATGAAAACAAACATTAGTTGTTTAATGATCATAAGTGTATACCGGTGTTTTTTTACTTTTAAGAGACATTCATTATTGAGTATTAAAACAGACATAAACGGTTTTTATTTTACATATTTTTATGTGTGCAGTAATCAGTATAATGTATTTAAATACTTTGTCTTACTCGCGAATATTGATTCTATGCCCAGCAAAACATTTGTGGAATTGGAAATGTCCTTGTAACGGTAAATTATCGATCGAACCGTACATTACAAAACAAAAATCGATATTTACGCGTATCTTACGCTAAAAGTCAAAAGGCAGCCGATGAAGTGTGAATGGCAGTACTTAATCACTATTAATCTTGTTCGGTTATATGTCTACAGTAATTGCCCCGTTGACAGATACCGGTGTGGCAATAACATACGTCCAGTGCCCGGAATGAATGAGAAATTCTTAATAAATACACAATTTTGGATGCAGTGAACGAATATAAACATAGAAGCATTCTGCCTGCTAAATTTTGACGCAACGCAAACTAACCCCAGTGGGGCAGGTCCTTAATAACTAGGCCCGGCATGAATTTAGTTCAACTGTCATCCCAGTGAATGGCGGATGTCGAAACGCAATGAAAAAATCAAGGATTTTTACAATTTAAGATGCCTTCATGTGTTGTGAAGTGGTGCAGGAATCATACGGATCGTAACAAAGACAAGGGAATCACTTTCCACGTGTAAGTAAATCGATAACGTTAGTAAAACCTTAAAAAAATATTATGATCAATATTTTGTATAGGGATGATATTATGCCAAATGTAGTAAGTACATTTTTTATGGAATGCATCAAAGTATTTGTGGCTAGATTGTGTAAGGTCTTAATTCACGCACTTACTTGAGGGAATGGGTACACGGCGATGCAGAATGTAAACAACCCAGTCCTTTGTGCACTAAATGTTTCAAGTATTTCAAGCACTTATAATTAGCACAAGCACATAAGAGTCAAGCACAAAGTAGAAGGAGAAATGGGAGAGTCATAGCACTTAATATTAAGAACGCGCAAGGAATATTTAGGTAATAACGAATGCGGCCAAGCGACAATTTATTGTATTAAACAATTGTTAAATTGAAAAAATAATAATAATAATAGACAATATTTTATTTCACCGACCCTGTAATGTCGCACATATCCCTGTGCAATCTACTTCCTCTGCCACTCATACGTAAAGGTGTATTCAGATATAGCCCCTCTATTTGCATCGACGTAAACGTTGCTGACTGTACGTGAACATGAGTAAATGGGTACGCACTGCCCGGCTGTACACATCCATACTAATTATTGTAAATGCGAAAGTACCTACTCTGTTTCACTATCTATTACCTACCTCTTCACGCTTAGACAGCTGAACCGATTGTGATAAATGTTGGTATGGAGATATTCGAGACCCTAGGAAGGACATAATATAGCTTTATCCCGTGGAATAACTCAGTCAGATGTCTGGAACGGAGTGTAAAAGTATAAATAATACAAATTAATCAGCAATTTTATTACAATACTGTTAACCTATTTATTTTGTTTTCTTTCAACGTGCCGAAAATTAACATATTGATTAATTATTTGACTGTCTAAAATCTGTTGCATGAACCTATCCATGAATCTCATTGACATCTATCAAATATGATTCGTGACGGCACAGATCCGTGGCGTACGGCCTGCTGCTAGCGCCTGCAGCAAGAAGCTCATTGGCGGATTAAGTTGCTGATTGGCAGTTATTGTCTATACAACCATTTCAGTCACGCGCAAGTGTTTACAATTAGTGTAAAAGAGATAACTATTATTTTGTTATCGTTTTCGTATTATATCTCTGTATATACGTAACGTCGTATTTAAATGTGTGTGTATTTGTGATTGTGTGCTAAGTGTCCCGATAAATTCAACGCCAAAGTTCTCAGAGGCTGCTTCCATGTTTATATTCGTTCACTGTTTGGATGTAGGTAACTTATACATCATTTTATCGGGCTCGTAGCAAACAGTAAAATGGGAATTTTGTTTTCTTAAAATAGTAAATTTTTGAAAGAAAGAAATAAATAAAGGGTGGGAAACGCGTATATGATAACCCTGGAATTGTAAGCGTCCTGAAGGCTGCGGTGATAACTTACCATCAGGCGGGCCGTACGCTTGTTTGCCACCGAATGGTATACAAAAAAGAAATTAGAATAAGACAACATTTTAGGAGAAAATCTTACCCAATCGAGTTTTCTTTACCTGTATAGTGAAATGTGAGCGATTGCGCATTTATTTCTAAAAGCTTTAATAGTAAATAGCCGAATCCCACATCATGGTCATACATAGGTATAAGTAATTATTACAGTGAACAGATCATTATATTAACATGGTACCGACCATCGTGACTTCACAACTTACTACATCACTCACGCAATCGGAACCAACGGAAATTGACTGACAGCACTAATCATACACCCATTCGTTCGGCAACGTTCAAAATTGCGTTTCAGTTCACCCACTAAACAAATTACCATAATGAGAAAACGTTAACTTTTGCGTAAACTCCGAAGACGTTTACGGAATCGAAGGGCAGGTGGGCGGGGCACTTGCGATCCAAATTCAAAATGATCCGCTGTCATAACTTTAATAGCCTTAAAATTACTTTGAACCTTATTTTGTATGTTCCAAGGTTTAATTTTATTTGTACAATTTGAAGATAAAGGTGATTTCACACTGTCTTTCAAGTTATAGTCCGTTGAAAGGATTGGCAGTAATGATGGGTTAGACTGGAATACGTTCGTTCCCAAATCATGTAAAACGTTATTTAGTACGCAGTAAAAACCGATGTTAGATGAAGTTTTACGAACAATGTTGATTAGATTGAACTATTTTAAGAGGAATTATACAGGTTATAGCAGTTTTACGTGTCGGTGGATTTAAGTAGTAAAATGAAGGTTTAATTTTATAGGTATTGGTTAGATTAAATTAAAGGCTTTGCTTAAGTTTAATGGTTTGTTTTATATCTTTAGTTTTTATGACCACAAAAGTAGCCATACAAATTAAAATATAGTTATCTTTTTAATCGATACAGTTAAATTCTCTAACTGTTCCTTTTATAAACAACTGGTTCAGTTTAAAAAAACCTAAATCCGTCTTTGCAAATATAAAAAAAAAACACCTTGTACAAGAATAATTGGCCTGTTTTACCATTCAGTCCCATTACAAAAAGCGTTCAAATAACAAACATCCTCACCATTCTTAGAACCCAAAAATGTTAACAAGCATTTTTTCTTCAAAATATCATAATTGGCCCAGTGGGCGTACACAGTTGGCAAAAGGGAATTATATTCAACGCACGTCTTACCTTGACAATGTATTATACAGATGGTATCGTATAGATTGCAAATCCTCAAATAATATTAATTCAGACGGCTTTAACAAATACAAACATGTTATAGAATCGAATAAATATTTTATCTACACAGATATCATAAATCCTCTAATATGCGTTCGGAAACCGTAGAAAATGACTCTCATTTCAACATTCAATGAATTTATGGCAATTTTCTTATCTGTGGCTAAGGCTACAGCAGTAATAAAATATTTCATTTTAATCTCATATATGATGTTAAAATATTACGTCAAACAAAACTGTCAAAATTTAAATGTCAAAGTTGACATGTCCCTATTCTAGTATCACTGAAAATTCAAATTCAGTCGATGCGAAATGTCAGCTCGATGTTTTTTTAGTATATATCGCACGAAATTTGAGCTAGAACGACATGATCACATCAGAATAAGGACTCTTTACTTTTTAAAATAACATTCAGGTATCTGTTGCCAGTTCTGATTTCGATATTTCCGCAACCGTGCAAAAAAGGTTGTATTAACACAATTATTGTATTTATTTACTACGGTTTCTGAACCCATCTTAGAGTAATTATAATATGTGTGTAGATAAAGTAATGTATGCAACTGTACATAATTAGGCATTAAAACACTCGTGTGACCTTATTATGAAACTCGCCTTCGGCTCGTTTCATAAAACACACTCGTGTTTTAATGCCCCTCATTATGTACCAGTTGCATAAACTACTATTTTCTTTCTGAGAAAAAAATTAAGTCACTTATTTTAAAGATTGTAAACACAGAAAAACGTATAATTTAGGAGGTCAGCAGCAAAGAGTATAATAAGTATATTTATGTAAAGAGTGGCAACACCGAGAAAAAACTGACCCCCCCCCAAGCCCCTAGCGAAAGGTGGATGCAAACTCATCGATACACACATACACAACTCACGCACACATGCAAATGCGTGCATACACCTACACACATACACACACATTCATACATCCACGCACCCACATACGTACATAACATAACCTTTTTGTTCTGTGTTTACTTTGAAACCTACAATGTGATTAGCAAAGTAAGGACGAAAACGTGTCTAATATACATTTTAATTACGCTTTCTTCCATACTTTGCTAGCCACATTGTAGGTTTTTAAGTAAACACCAAAACACTTACTAGGGTAACACATCTCAAGTAAAATACGCAATATTGCTAGAAGTATTTATTTAAACTACACAATTAACAAAAGTAAACAAGTCACAATTCATATACACTAACTTAACACATGAACACTGATATTAGTTACACCGAATGAACGAATACCTATTTTACGATTTCGGAATCAAGGCACAACATACACCGCACAGCCCTCTTTGAAATATTTCGCGTTTTGAAATGTTCACACACAATTATCACAACGATGAAACCTCGATGAAACTATGATTTTATTTTATTTTTTATGAAAACTTGTTTGTTTACGACTCACTGACATTGAAACCACCATAGAGTTGTTCTTTTTTCTAGACTAATGAATAGTATAGAAATCTCTATGGTTTTGAACCATTGACAAAACAAAAAGACCGAATTTCAAGATTTTATTCATTTCAATTACGTAAGACTCTTTAAATTAAATCCTAAGGACAAATATGTATAATTTACTTTTAAATCCTAAAAGTAATTCACGTGGTGGGTCAAATAATTACTATTAAAAGCGCATCCTAACGCTCCAGCGGCATGGGCAACACTATCCTGCCAGTCTGGTGCGCTGGTACGTCAGGACGCGCCTTAGTATCTTTGGTATCTTCTAAGTAGTCTGTGGCGCTTGTCAAAAAACGTGCAAAAAAAGCATCCAACGGACCAGAGATGTCGCCACCTTCTATTCATTTTTTCTCGACGGGCGGCCTCTAAGAAAGTTTCCAGTCCCTGGTCAGCAGTTTGAATAAAAAATGCAACGCTTATATTACAATACTGAGAGTAAGTTAACAATCGGAATAGCTGTCATTTCATATCACTAATATAATTATGCAATAAATAAAAATTTCAATAAAACGCTTAAAACTTTACGCTTCTTATTGAAAAATGTAGACGTAATGTAATTTTTAAAAGAAATTGCCTAAGTTGACTTGACTTTAATGTTCCACCCATGAAAAATTAGTAGTTTTGGATTACCATCCGCGGTCGTCTTCATCAGTTTCCGTTCACCAAATGCTACTTTCTGAATGCAAATGTTCGATTTTTTACCGAAAATACTAAAAACCCTATATATTCCCTTGAAATTTTGAGGAGTTCCCTCAATTCCTCATGAATCTCATCATCAGAACCGGATTCTGGTAACAACGGGACCAACATTGAAGCATGTGCTTTCAAATAGGGAAATAATTTTCCAAATCAGTCCGTTAATGACGGGGTTCTGAAGTAACAAACATTTAAATAAAAGAACAACCGAATTGAAAAACTCCTCAGTTTTTTGAAGTCAGTTAAAAACTGACACCTCTAATGTTATTTTAATGGCGGCTAGTAAGTAATAATCAGCTACACGGCATTGAGAATTAAAATAAAGTTTCAAAAATGAAAGGGCAGAAACACAGGCATTTTCAGCTTTTCAATGCAATATTGTATTTTCTTTTAATGAACACAGAACAGTATCTTATTAACCAAGTTTGATTTTACAGTGACATTGAGATATTTGTTGATAAAATCATGAGTAATTTTGCATGCCTTATTCAGTACCTTTTCCATTGAAACTTATTAAAAAGACGAAAATAGTATGTACATAAATGCACTTATTATATATCGCTCTTGTACCGAAACTACACGATTTCTATTCACTTCACGTCCCTAACAGGGCGGCGTGGGTTTTTTGTTTGTTTTGTGTTATTGTAAATCGGTTTTTATGCCTATATCGCGGATTTATTGGGCGTAATTATAGGGTACTGCATAATGTTGTTCATCCTTTAAGTTTAGGGTTCCATAATTGAATGAATGTGTGATATCTATCTTCAGGTGTCTGCTACAGGTTCTTCATCCAGTGCCTAAAATTTGCAATAAGTATTTTTATACACATTTTATTTTACGTGAGATCCGTCCGAGAATGTCGCTGTTTGAAACAATGTATTTATTATAAAATTTTAATGTTATGTTTTTTTTTTCATATGTGTATGTTGTTCTCTCCAGTTAACACGTGTAGCCTGACTGTTAAGTGTTAATTTTATGGAAAGAAATAAATAAAATTTTCATTTGTGTAGGTGCGATAAATACCTAAAATTAGCCGATGGTGTTACCGAGTGCCAGAAATATTTTTGAAAGTTGCCGATCTCTATAGGGAGTATTCTAATTTGAGAAATAGGTATTACTTAGGTATCAGTATCAGTTTTTAACGGTAAAACATTTAAATGTTCTTTTTTAAGTAGATATTTTCAAAATTAAACGATTGTTAGGTAATCTGTAATATCTGAGTTTTTTTTCCATTACAAATCAAAATACCTAATTACGACAAAAACTTCAGATAACCTAAGAAAAATAACAATTGTCATCAGGTACGCTCTCTCCAGTGCCCCACTCACACTTGACCGTTTTGTACCGTCAATCTCACGTCGATACCTCAATAAGAATGACGTACAACTCGATAATTCGACGTTTATTGATGTTATTTATTACATTATTTCTTGTAAACTTCCAATATTGATGCCATTATGCAATCATGATAACAAGGTGATTATGCTAAAGTAAGTTTACCTGGTATACGTAATGATTAAGTAATTTACATAATTCTTTAGTAACAAAATAAAGGAGTATTATTAAAAAAAAGACCTTGCCTGAGATTTTTACGATGGAACAGCGAGTATGTTTCTTTTGTAATCGTGAGTCTCTAAGCAATTGATAATTTTTGTACGCCTGGTTGACTTTTCGGTAAAACTTAATAAGTTACGTTGGGAACTTGGGACATCTGTTTCGACGTCCACTGCTGGACGTATGCCTCAAAAACCTGATCTGGTCACCTGTTAACAGTCGATTATGTTACTTGTTAATTTTTCTTATGGTGTTTTTACTGTAAGTAGGTACGTAATTTTAGTATGGTACCTATATGATAGCAGAGACTAGGAATTATATAGACTGCCAATGCCTATACATTGTGGCGTGATTTTAAAATAATGGGCCTGCTGTAGCTAGTTCCACTATGGAGAGATCACTTTACCATTTAATTCGTATGCCACTAAGAGCTCTGCTTAACTCATAGCGCCATCTATGAACACAACGAAGAAGCTCCCAACAGATGGCGCTTTGTGTTAAGCAGAGGTCTTAGTGGCATACGAATTAAATGGTAAAGTGATCTCTCCATAGTGAAACTAGGTACAGCAGGCCCATTACTTTAAAATTACGCTACAATGTATAGGCATTGGCAGTCTATATAATTCCTAGTCTCTGATGATAGATAATTTTTTTTCTCTTTTTAGATTAGATTCGCTGTGGAGGGGCGCGTTCTTGTGGACGATACGCACTATACCCACAAATGACACTACGATGACAGCTGTCCTCATAGTCATACCCAACCCAAGTATTTTTTTAAAGCCCTATGGACCTAAAACTTAAGTACTTACTTACCTAATGTTGTCGCTACTGATGGTGATCATTAATAATAAAATAAAATAAATAACCACTCACCGAACACAAAGCAGCACAAGGAACAACACAATCCACCAATCTACGCTGCGTGGCGCGCATCGCGCGCGTTGCACAGTACGCTGCGCGGTGCGTCCGTCCGGCGCGCGAACCTCTCTGCCCGCCCGCACACATGCCAACATCGTTTCACATCCTAGTTTGCGATTTTATCCCACACACACTTTCATATTTTATTAATTTCACTTTTTTGTCCATTCGTTTGTGTTGCTGGTCCACTGGGTCGGTTCACATTGTCATTGTTTTCGGGTTGTCCCCGATTGTCCGATTAATACCTGCAAAAATATTTAGGTTGTTAAATAAAAATAGTATAACACACCCTTCCTCGTAATTACCTGAAAAACTACGATAAACTAAGAACCTTTTAGGTAATTATTTTAAGTTTGTTGAAGTGGAAAAAGTTTAAGTGATCGATAACATTTAGGGCCTATGGTTCTTAAATTAGGGTATAAGTTATATTATACATATAGGGTGAAAACACAGAGAATTTTCAGTTTTCAGTGGCACGTTTTGTCATTTCGGTGTCGAAAAATTATAATTTCGGTGGCATTTTTAATCATATCGCTGAGTAAAAGAAGTAAATGTCAAAAACTCAACAAAGGTCTTGAAAATAAATATTCTCACCGAAATTATTAAATAATCAGTCTAAGTTTTAATACCTTTATCTTAGTTCTCATAAATACCACATCTTAGCTATAAGGTCCCAATGATCGACACCTTAATGCCCAATGGTTGACACATCATCCACCTCTATATTATTATGACATAAGATTGAAAGTGACATGTTTTGGGGCAGTGTCGAGCACTTGGACATTTAGTTTATTACATCCTAATTAGATTTTTTCGGTGGTACTTCATGATTTTATATACGTAGTTTGACAAACTATTGTGGTGAAAATAGTAATTACATAGCATTGCATACCTACAATGTACCTATTGTACTCAAACGAGACGATATATGTAGACTGGCACAATTAAGTACTTTATATGTTCACCAGACCGGCGCGAACTAATGTGACATTGATTCAGACATTGTGTGCCGGATAAAATGAGGTACTTGATTATGTTATGACACTTTTTGACATGGTTTTATGCATCCCTACGTTATACCATAGTTGTTAAACATGTACAGGGATACCTATGTTTGAGCAACTCAATATCATTTCCGTGTATCGTTTGTGTTGGCAGATATTTTAAATATAATACTGTTATTCGTTTTTGAACCATCTAACATGCAAAATTAAGTCTCTTTTTGTACGAATGACTTTGACATAGCTCAGCCAGCTTAAATAATCTTAAGTATATATGTTGTTAGCTTTTAGTGAAGGAAAACGTCGTGAGTAAACCGGTTCAATTTAAATAAGGTCTAGTTTTCCCTCTGGGTTGAAAGATCAGATGGCAGTCGGTTTCGTAAAACTAGTTCCTAAGTCAAATCTTAGCATTAGGTGTACTAGGTATTACTTATTCTGTGATTAAGTATTAAAGCGGACCTTGGGCTTTGTTCATTTCCCAAAGAAGTTTTTTTTAACCTGCCTGTGGCGTTATAGGCCAGGCCCAATAAGGCTATAGGAGTGCGCGGTTGAAGAGTAGCCTGGTGAAAACCCAGAGGAAACCTTCGATACGACCACGCGGACGGGACGTGGCTTGGCTTGTGTCACACACACTACTAACCGATATACCGCATTGTATGATGAGTTAAACCCAGTCGTATTTAGACGATTTTAATGAGACAACAATGTGCAATTGCGCACATTCTGAAAGCGCATATTGTACGAAAGTAGCACGCGTGTCGTGTCATACGAGGAAATTAGTAGTATTTATAGACTAGTAAACTAGCGTTTAGGTACCTAATACCAGGTTTTACGATCTAGCATATGTAGGTGTTTCCTTGTTTCAGTTGTTATTCGCGTTGCGCTATTCGTCTGCTCTGAATCTCATCTTCATCAACAACCTATACTGCCAAGTCAGGTTATTTTAGCCCTACATGTTAACTTTGGTTTTCGGTATTTATTTATTTATCATATGGCAATTATTTCGAACCGTGAGATCTTCGGTACGGTTGCCAGTTTGTTGCACTTTTAGCACCACCCAGATGTCACGTGTAGGGTAGCGGTGGGTACTTTCCCTACAGACGTGGTGCAACTTCGACCCCCCTTTGTCAAGTGAGTGAGCAACTTAATAACTGCTAGAGTCCTCAAGTCGCCCCAAGGCCTCTAACTTGGCTTAACAACTGCTATCACAGCCCGTAGTGTGACAGAGACATATACATGCTTTGTAATCTACTGCAAATAGCTTTTTTTACAGTTATCCTTTTTATACAAATTAAGTTTACATTAAATACGTTAATGGCATTCTCATGTACGCTCCATTAAAGCGAGTTACAACCAAATGCCACACATGCTGTATAAGGGGATAGACATCTTGCCCAGATAAGGATGCAATCCTTTTTGAGAATAGCATGAATTGGGTTTTAAAACATGATTTTGCGAACGCTTTTGTTGTTTTGTTTAATGCTAGCACCACACTTCGCCGTATTTGTGCAAATATTTTTGCTGCATCTCTTTATTTAATATTACAAAAGAAAGGGAGGCGAATACGCACCGCTCGGCTAACACGCATAGCGAAGTGTAGTAGCGGCCTTAGATGGTCTCATCCTCCTCCTGGTGTTTTCTCGGTTTTCCCCTAAGGAGCCTTGATCTTTAGGGGGAAAAGGGGAAAGTAAGGAATACTTTGTAATGATTACACAAGTTTCCTCGTGGAAATGCCACTGTGAAATATCAAATGATATTTCGTACGATCGTTTGTGTGTGTCTGTGTTATGTGAATATGATTTTAATCTGAATCGGTACATACGTTTTTTTGTAAAACCTAGCGAGCGTACGAGCCGGGTTACGAATCAAACGACGACGCAGCGACGCGTTTCGAACGTACGGTAGGCATATTTTAATGTCATTTTTAGTATGGGATTTGACATTTAGATCTATTGTACGAGCGGTCGAAAACGTTCCGTAATGGCACCACCGATTTGCTTTAATATGGTAAATGGTTGATAACTAAAATACTGATTTAAATTGATCCAGTGTTAAGTTAAGGGGAGGTATCCCCAACGCAACTGTCCCGCTCTAACATGCGTAAGTTTACAATTAAGTAACCATCCCGCTCTCTACGCAAGCTCTGCGCGCAGTTTTGTAAATATTTAGCTATAATCATTAAGCCAATCATTTTATCAAAGCAAACCCTGCGAATTTGTCGATAACTATTTACGATCTTTAATTGAGTACAAAAATTCAATGTTAAATATCAGTAATATAGCCGTAGTATTGAAAATACATTCCAAAAAGGGGTAACTTCGCGATTTTTTTCTATCGAGTGAAATTCATCAGATCATGTAACTGACTGCGATTTTGACTAGAAAAGATCCTCATGTAACACATATATATTTTTTAGATTTTTAGACACTATATTCTATGTCTCAGATGGTTTTTAAAAACTCAAAAGTGGTAATACACGGCCTTAAGGTTGAAGGTATAGTTCATATCGAAAATACCTATCTACACGTACCGCAAGCGAGCTCACCCTTACGCGTGCCTTAAAGAGGTTCAGGTTATATGAACTCGGAAATACAGATGCCGGCAGGGAATTCCAAACCTTAGCAGTTTGCATTATAAAAGATGAAGAAAAGCGCTTGGTTCGAGTAATAGGTATTTCAATCGGGTACGTCTGGATGTCCGAAGGAAGAAGGGGGAAGGCGGTATGAGCTCATGCAGCACCTGAGCACACTCAGCACTGAAGTAGGTACAGTTAAGCGTGAAGAAATACTACATAGGTACTTTCGCATTTATATTATTGGATTTGAAGCTAAATCCAGTGTGGAACAATACTCTAGGTATTGTTTATTAATGACAATTGGTCAGTACAGCGCTGTCTGTGTAACATTCGCCTATAGTGACCGAACAGGTTTGCGATTTAACAATATTACCTACAACAGATCCACCGTCTCGCCCCTAATGGATCACCGAGCGATGTGAGAAGATTGGACGCGACTTGACATTTACAGTATGAAATGGGAAATTTCATAATCTTCCTAAACTGTGAAACATTTCAGGTGTGATGGAAGCGTTTGAAATAGGTATTACTGATGGCTTAGAAACATAACTAGAAATGTTAACAACTTTGTGACATTAGCTTCTGTAACTTAAAGGGACTCGTTATGTTTTCTGCGCATTAAAATGGGACGCAACAAGTTGTGGACAACTGAGAATCGATGGATCCCAGGTGTCGACCCACATAAAGGAGAAGACCCGGGAATCGCCTCCGACACTTTCTAAGTCACTGATTAGGGGCCGCACGGTCCGGCGTCCTAGGCACACACTCACGGACCCGGATCCGGACGACGTAATCACAGCGTCTATTGGAAGATGGAACGCTGTGATTACGGCGTCCAACTCAGATACGACGCATTTTCGCTGGCGGGGTCGTCAACCGCGCGATCGCGACAACACAGACACAAAAAATAATCCCTATTCGTCCCGACCCGATACCGCCGCAAAGCGGGTAAAGTCAGTCCGGCCCAGGTCGGGCCTAGCTCGGTTTCTTGCTGAACTCTTCTCAGCTAAGGCTAGGTTTAGTGAACCAGCGACAAAACTACCAGTAGCTCGATTTCACTGATACCTTAGATTCGGTTGAAGCAGCTCAACCAATCTCGCTGGAGCGCAAACTCTTAGAGTATTCCAGTGTTTAAACCGCCCGCTTGGTCGTGTCAAAGGTTTTCCCTTGATTTTTCCCAAACCACTCTCTAACCGCACACTCCTATCACTTTATTGGGCCTTGCCTATAAAGCCACAGTTAACTAGGTTCTCGAAACAAAAAAAAATACTTCCTGTGTTCTAGGTCGAGACGCTTGTAAAGAAAGAGATAGCAATATTGAGCTTCTAGATTACACAAAAAAGTCACCGAGAAAAGATTCTGAGACAATAATAACAGCTTTGTTCGATGACGACCGCTTTAACTTAGTTGGTAGTGACCCTGCCTACGAAGCTGAGGTCCCGGTTTCGAATCCCGGCCGGCCAGGGCATTTATTTGTGTGATGAACTCGAATATTTGTTCTTGGGTCTTGGATGTTTCCTATGTAGGTATTTAAGTATCTATTTATCTATATAAGTATGTATATCGTCGCTTAGTACCCATAGTACAAGCTTTGATTAGTTTGGGACTAGGTTGATTTGTGTAAATTGTCCACAAATATTTATTTATTATCTGCTCCGGCACTGTTCCATACAACAAATTTAATGGGATATGGGGGATCGTCGTACGTCTGTGGCGCGGTATTCCGCGGTGATGCGCAAGCGCCGATTAGAACAAGTGACTGAGACAACGCGCTTTGGAGTTATGTTGCTGGAGGAGCTGTTACACTCGCCTTATTTGCCTTCGCCTTTTATTTGTTCACTATTTCCACCAGAAAATTCATTACTGTAATTAAGATTCTTTGGTTTAATGTGTTGAGTACGAACATTTGTTCCTGAGTGTTGGATCAACTCAAAATACTCAAAAAACTTAAAACTCAAATGTTTTCTTTGCCTTAGGTATAAACAAATGTCTAAAATTTATTTCGGCATAACTAATAATACATAAACAAAGATTGGGTATAAAAGTAAATTAAACTAAACTAAATTAAAACTAGACTAAGCTAACTTAAACTAAATATGCTAAAAAAGGGAATCAAAATTAGGCCCCCTTGGAATGGTTCCCATCACGCAGGCAGCATTCCCGCGCTGGATTGCGATGGCAATTCTTTGCGCGAGAAAGCTGCCCGCGCGAGGGTCGCCCGTCGCCTCCTTCAGCCGCTTGCTGAGCTCCTTGTGGAGCTCCCGTGCGCCCCTGCCCCATGGGCCTAATGTCTCGACGCCAAATGCGACAAAGTCATATTGGGCGCCAAGACAGTTGTATTTGCTAGCCTTTGAAACAAATATACATGCAAATATGTAATTAAATTTTAATATAGCTATAATTAGAACATTATGAATTACATTATTATCATCAATTTATTTCCTTAATTTCTTAAATTAAAATTAAAAATATCAATGATATATTATTTTATTACACAATGTCAAAGTTAATTGTTAAAATTACTTGCACTTGAATGGCAGTTGACAGCTTACCAATACCGCCTTCCCCCGCAAAGTCCTGACTTTCCCGTTGCTAAAGGGGGTATCTAACAGCTCCATACAGATCAACTCGCGCGCAGCGTTGTTCGAGTACCCGTTTTCGATTATCGACATTCGACTCGGGTTAATTAATATCGCGGCCCGCCCGCTAGCGTAAACATTGTTAAGGCCAGGACAGTTACTGCCATATACAACGTAGCAAACCACAACGTAGCAAACCACGTGCTTATTGGGACCGTGCACGACGACAGCGCCACGGACAGGTGGCCATTATGTACATTATGTCATAGCTGTCAAGCGAGAAGTAAGTAAATATTGTAAAAAAAATCATGAAATCTTGTGTTATTTTACTATATTAGACAATATTGGACGATGGTAGTCAGTAACATTATTGCCATAACATTAAAATTGTTGTTTTCAGTTGTTGTCAGGTTAGGTGACTTACTTTTTTTTCTTACGGCAATTATCCACTTATTTCTTTGGTCTCGTTTCCACCACGGTCTTGAAAATTGGTAAATTTTACAGTCGCTATTCTATGGTGTTTTTACAATTCACAATAACACATTTTACTAGGGCCATATTAAATTTATCAAAAAACGATTAGAAAATGTTTACTGCAATATGGATTTGACAGCTCAAGTCACCGACGAAATGTAAATTTTAGCCGTAGCGAGCGCTGTGATCGTTTAGGCTACCCCCTCCACCCGCTTTGCACCCTGCCAATAAATATCAGAGCACGGCTGTACTCGTAATGTCAGGGGGGTCTCACTCAGTCAGTTCGCCGTGCCGCTGCAAGTACATCCGTAGGTGGTACTTACCATTCAGTGACTGCCGCGCATTGCTACCGGACGGTCACGTCGTCGCGTCATTCGCTTGCTGTGGTCAAAGTTTGTTATTTACCTATTATAATTTAGGGATTTGTTAACAGTGGGACTATTACTTTTTCTGTGGTAGTGTTCAGATTATTTAGGCAATAATGACTAGCATGATAGTGTCTTGCTAGCAGTATGAATGTATGACTTTACCGTGTGCGATTATACCAGCTATGCTTTTTTTACAAACAAAGGATGTGAAACATATGGCGAATTCAGAATGTATAGGAAATTAGCCAAAAATAATATATCAAAAGATAATAGGTAAGAAAAGCGAATGGAATAAAAGACGCAACAGTCTTTTGAAAATGGTAGCATATAGCGAATAAGACGAAATGGAACGAGTATGCGTGTGCCAAGAATGTCGTTTATGTGGAAATATAATGGATAGCACCTTTAAATGATGAGATGCATTCGCCTTAACTGTCGGTCACGTATGGTGCTCTCATGGGAGTTAACTAAATATTTGTCAATCGGTATTCATCCACATTTTTCTGAATACACCAATCAATGAAGCTTTTACCATCCACAATAACTCAGACCGTCATTATATCAAGCGCTACAGTAGACCTGTGAGCTATAGACCTAGCGAATGATATTGTTAACGTTTTTAACCCCCATGGCTCCGCCATTTAGATTTTTTCCAAAACTGAATCGACAAAAAAGTCCGTCCGTTCAACCTTCTCACTAGAGTTAAATGCGGCCTGTAGAGGAGAAAGATCCATTGGACATCCACCGAACTTACGAAAGCAGTTATGTCCGAGTTGAAACAGTGCCACTTTGCTTGCTTCATTCGCTCGGTCAATTAGTAAAACTTGCATAGAATGTATAATAGAACTGTTGTCACCAGCATTAATATATGCTAAAAGAAGGTGCGCATAAATGTCTGACTCTTCTTTATTTGTAGGGTTGTTAGAAGCTGTTAAGAATTTAGCCGTCTTTTTGGCAGAACACTGTACGTACGTACAGGCAAGTCTGCTAACTTTGAATATTCGGGAAACTGTGAATTGTGCAGCCTTTATTTTAAACGACTTAATAACGGTCCAGAAATTTGAAAATTCAATTATAATGAATTTCGACGATACAGACGTGAGTAACCCGTTTACTAGATTTCAATAATAATGAATGTATGCAACATAACATAATGATGTTATAAATATAATGGAAAACCATTTTTAGACACATTCAAATGTTACTCTCTAGCATTTAAAGTTAATCAGGCTATGATTATATTGTACATACTTAAAATCATCACAACTTGATTTAATATTTTCTTGAAACGTAACACGTATTTTGATTATTAAGTACTCTTATTCACTAAAAAATTTCGTCATTGATTAGGTTAGTTAAGCAGAGCTCCATGTTTGTCCAGGGCTTGACCTCTTGCTTAATTAACTTTTAATTATTCACGCATAATTAACCACACACGAGTTTTATTAATATTTATACTAATGCTTATTAACAGATTTTTATGAATTCATGTTTTTGATTGCTTTAATGAATGCGATTGTGATACGATGAGAAATAATTAACGAGATTTTTTACATGCTGTAAAAGTTCAAGTCAAGAAATATTTTTATCAGACCTTGAGTTAAGAAGGTCAACAACTTGGTCCCTTCTTCTGTCAACACAGAAAATCCTCAAATTTTATAAAGGGTCGGCATCGCGCACGTGTCTGCTTTGGAGTTGCGTCTATAGTCTGCGGTGTCCACTGTTTACCATCAGGCCCCTATTTCACTAACTTGACAATTGTCACCTTACGTAGGCCACACTGAAAGTTTTTAGAAAAACAAAAACTAAACTAACTAGCAAGTTATTTATTGTAATTTTGTTTCATGGATTATTTTAAGATTACATCAATATATCGCTGAATTCGATGGAGCCTTTGAGAAAAACGCTTTGCTCATTCTTTCTTATGGCTCGGTTCTACGGCGTTTTCGAGCTTCGGCCAAATTATGAGGTGCCCAACGAGTTCAGAGTATCCTAACAGCTAAATGAACGATTTTCTGCACTTGACTCATACTGATGCCTAAGGTTGCCTGCATCTGCTGATAGGTCACTCTCTTATCAGTCTCTACCATGAGCCGCCCAGCACTGATGTTTTCTTCTGTAATCGCCATAAAATGACGTCCCTCACGAAGATCATCAGTGTCATTGATGCGATGACATTTGAACCCGTTTTACTAGTTGTCATCATCATCATCATCAGTTGTAAATAATCTTGGGGGATGTAGCTTCATCATCAAAGGCCAATCGAAAAGTCTTTACTAAACAATATTGTAGATTTCAATACAATAGAAAGTCATAAAAAAATATCGACCAAAATTTCTCACTTTAAATTCATCTTAACGTGAAACAAACAATTTTCAATTTGACGCTAAATGACAAAAACAAACGACAGACTAATGAAATATACTCCATAATGTTGCCAAAGAGTTCCATTTCAAAACGGCATTTTTAGTTTTTTAATGTATGGTTTCTAAGTAACCATTTCTAAAAACTTTCAGTGTGGCCTACGTACAATGACAATTCGGTTTACATTGCCGGGCCGGTAAGTATCGATGCTATCCAACGGCCATCTTTACGTGACGACTCAGAAGTGTACTTAGAATTGTCATTGTCAGATTGGTGAAATAGGGGCCTGGTAGACTGTGGGCTTCTTTGCCACCGTCGTTGCATAAAAAGAACACGCATAAATATTCTAAAACTGAGAAGCTTCTCATTTTTGGAAGTCAGCTAGTTAACTTCATTTGGCCCCAAATAAATCACTATAGATTTACGCACGGCTCTAGTTTTACAACCGACATGTTGACAGCGCATAAAACAAAATCGCACTTTACTACCGCGAAGTACACATTATTTAATACCCACATCACCTACATGTAGCACAAAGTAGATCATACTCACATTATTAAAATTGAGACCTGCTGTATTTGTTCTATTACCTATTCTCTGCCTGCTGCCTAATCAAGAAACATTATGTATCAAGTGTATTTTTATAATGTTGTTATTGAATTCCCTTCACATTTTTTTTAAATGGCTTTCCATCAAATTTATGATGATTTCGCCAACCACGTGTACATTAGACATTGTTCGGTAACGACGCCATGACAGTAGGCAAGTTTTGTACGGTAGTGGATGTGAGTGTGTTCACCAACGCGGCGACGGGCGAAATCCTGTTATTGAATTATAAATCTATGAGCTTTGGTCGAAAAATGATGTTAAATATGCCTGACGTTAGTGCATAAAAGCAGGGATCGAAACCGGTATTTTTAAAAATCCCAGAAATAGACCAATATTTTGAATTATTGTATGGTCTTTACATAGGGCTGAATCATGTATTGACTTAACAACTTCGTATTATTAGAGTGTTCCATTAAAAATGGAATTTTAAACCGAAGAACGAAAAAGAACGATATAAATACCGGTATTTTGTATGAAGCAAATACCGGTATCCAATCCCTGCATAAAAATACATGATTTCGCCCGTAGAGAACAACTGGACAAATAAAAGCTTTTTGGCTGAAGCGGACTGAAACGGAACGGTCTCACTCGCTCAGTCGATGACTTACTTGTATGTTGCTTTAAAAAACTCAAATGCGTTACAAGTATTCGTAGCCACGTACTTACTATCGAACCAACTGAATCGTGACCCACCGTGGAACCTTGTCACAAAAGTGTCATAATGATTTTCCTTGTCAGGCAGTACGACGTCACTATGAAATTTTCTGTGACAAGGTTCCACGGTGGGTCACGATTCATTTGGTTCGATAGTACATATAAACACTCATAAAAGTGTCAACAACTGACACAGAAATTTACCGCTTGCGAACACACAGGCATTTCGATCGATTGCTCAAAACTGGATCGCGATCGAGTCAAATAAAGGCTTCAAGGCATGTCGTAAAACATTATAGCACCGCATTTAACGTTGTTTAAATTAGGTGCAAATTATACGGAATTAACGAACGTATAGATTTGCGGTAAAAAAAAACAATAAATACACGTTCTAGATTGCTGAATAAGTCAGTATATCATTTTTTGGATCTATAAGCTTGTTCATGTGGCGTGCGGCGTATAAGACAAAAATCTGCTTCCCTTTGCCTACGGCCATCCTCATTTACCGCACACCGCGTAGAAACCCTGGACTAAAACGGTAGGCAACTTAGGCATCTTACTAGTTTAATCGCTTTTGTGTCACTCTGGCATTTCAATTGGTTTTGTGCAAGTTTAATCTTGGTTAATTCGGCGTCCACACCTATTGACGTGGAATATGATGAGATAAGGGCGAAAAAGACGACGATCGGATCGGCCGACGCCGAGCGACTGCTGTCGGCGGCGATTACTCGTATCTGTGAATAGTGTGGAGTAAAGCACTCGGCTTATACTCCGCGTCGATAAGTTTGGGGAGACCCTAAAAGTAATAAACGCATGTATGAAACATTGTTTTGTGATACGAAACAGGTACGGAGCAAATAAGACAGATATGTACATGCCTAATGCTCTAACTGCATGCCTGTCGTAACAGTAGGTACTCGAATGCGAATATGGCGATGCTGTAAAAGCTAACCAGCCATTATTTAATTAACTAAAAAAGAATTGGCGGAAATTGCACTTTCAATTGAGCTAATTGGCCCATTCCTTGTTTACCGCCAATACACCTTTGTCGTTGTCAAGATAAATAAGAAGTTTGTAGTAAAATAGTTGGTATGCGTACTTTTGGTTAGTGCGACAAGGCACGTCGGCTCTTTTGTGCAATTTCACGAGGACGAGAATAGCTGTTGACGAATGAGATCTATTTGCAGAACTTCCGATGTTTGAGCAATTGACCATGGAGTCTATTCGGCTATACGTATTGAATTGCAGTGAATATTGTATTTTACTCAAAAATGTTTCACATGTATAAGGATATAGGTGCCCCAAAGCCATACAAATACTCAAAACTTATTTTTTAATGTTTTAAAAGGGGTTCCCATACAGCTAAAGGGGGCGAGAAAACAAACCGACTTAATTTTGCGATTGGTTCGGAACCCTAAATGTGCAAAATCCGACACGCACTTGGCCGGTTTATTTGTACTACTTAGTAAATTCATAAAAAAGGGCTGTAATCTCCTTGTTACAAAAGTCGAATATATAAATACCTACCTAAATAAAAGCACCTGACAAAAACACGTTTTCAATTTTCAATAGCACGAACTCATCAAACAATAATACAACTTGCAAAAACACGAAGTTAGTTATAAACGATTCCAACTTGATTGAGATGTTTAATCAGTTAAGAAGATTACTGTCAATATGTCACGATCATTTATAACACCACGTCAAAACAGGAATATACTAAATTGCAGAAAAAATATCATCCTTTGCTTATATATAAAAAGGGCACTATAAGAAGAAATATGAGCCGGGGACGACGATAAATATTCACTTATCTGTAATGTTGTCTGGAAGAGATCTCTCTTTAGCGATAAGACAGCCTGTTGTCTAGACCATACTTTATATCTAGGTTCAGTATTGTTTTTCTTGATCGAAAATAAACAGTATACCTATGCACTTATATACTTCGGAATTAAATAATATGTTACGAAACACACGACTGAAGATTGCTCAGTGGTGATTTCAATTAATGAAATTGTGAATCAAAATTTTGTATATGACTGAACCTACAGCGATTATCCAATTATCATAACGAAGTGAAATAACTAACTAGGTAGGTAATATAGTTTAGTTATCATCCACAAGTCAAGCTGTAAACCTAGTCCCTAACAACACGGAAGCATTTACGATGCTTCTGCGATGCTTCGCAATTCTTGCGATGAATCTGCCATCTCAGAAGATCTTAGCTCTATATGACCAAGTTTTCTTTTGTAGACAAGTAGACTGTTAGCAAGGTGATACATAAAGCTACTGGATTCATACGAGAAAAATACCAGTTATAAGTTAAATTCAATTAAAAAAAAACAATAAAACAAAAAAAAAACTTTAATTTAATAAAACTTTATAATGCACTCGTTTTAGGGGATCAACCTCGGAATGAGAGATAATAATGTAGAAACTCGTATAAACCTTCATTTAGGCGTTGTATAGGCTGCCTCAAAAATCACAATTATAAGTTAAATTACATTATATTCGGGTAAATTGGAGTGGACCTAGTGGTAATGCCATAAGTTACTTATCTGGTATTAGTATTACCTCCTTGTGCGAACCATAAAACGGACCAGCGAGAAAACAGAAAATAAATATGTGTCTGTCGATGTCACTCATGTCTTCAATCAATTAAACAAATTCACAATTCGTGCTTCTTGCTTCTATATGTATATATATATTACCTACATGTATATTACAATAAATATTGGCTCAAGAAAATATACCTACGCTACAGCAAATTACCATTTGTGCCAGAACGTGTAAGGATGTCCTATACGAAATGGAACCAAGATAATTAATCAATCATTAATTATGTATATCCTACGTTGCATAAATTTCTAGATATTTTATTGTAATGCTTTATCCAAATAGATAAGGGAATTCATTAATGGAATATATTATAAAGTCAACGCTTAAGACATTTTTCCCAACGGCATCTGAACCCGTAAGCATTCTCAATACTTCAACTTACCGCAAAAACCATGTTGTTGCCTCTGTTATTCAACTGTCAAAGATCCGTTATTACACAATACAATCCGCCGTAAGGCCTATAAACTCTAGTACTGTCAACAAAAAACTGATTAGCTTCGGAAGGTTTGGTAATCGAGTGGGCAAAAAAGCGGATTTTAAAGGTAAACTCAGCACCATAAATATGAGTACATTCTAGGACCAAAATGCTTCGAGATAAGATCGAAATTTGTTTACATATATATGACGACTACATCTTTCGAAGCCAGCTGAGAAATGTTATTTGATTGAGGCATTTCGTTTAAAGGAATGTCGTTGTTATTATCATGAATCATGTTCGGTTGCAGTTTGTATATCAGTCTATTTAGAATCGCGTTTATTGTATATCGCAGCGGATAAGACATCTGTCACTTTTGCACCCACATACTTGTCAGAATGAGATGAAAGTTTTGTTTATAGCGACTTAAAAGTACCTAACCGCGACTACACTTCTCATAAAGTAGCATTTGTCGTACGATAAAAGGAAGAGAGCTTCTGCTACAGTACGGCAGAATAATAATGCTTTTTTTAAATATTTGAATTCGAGTTAAATAATACTGAAAGCTCTGAATTAGGATCATTGTCTTCTAAACGATGAACTTCAACATTTAACATTTTTCGCAAACAGTTTTGGCCGGCACCTACAACACATAATATCACAAGTCAGACAATACGCATCACAATAACCTCCAATTCTTAATGTTATTATATAAAAGTCGTATATTAAAGCTAATTAAAACCCAATGACATCTTTAGTGCCGTAACATTGTCATAAAATTAATAAATTTTGTCAATAAATTAGTTATTTCTCCGTTAAAATTCGTTTTCGGGTATAATTAAATGATCGCTAGTTTAGGGTTTATGGCCAATTAGACAAAAATGGCCGCTTCTGTATTGTTATAGAGTAGAGAATGATTCAGAGGAAACAGAATGCCGGAAAGGCTGTACCTCGATTTCCACATATCTACGTGATATAGGCATGATATAGGCAACAAAATTCGGGTTCGAAATTCATTTAGCATTAGGCGTATGTGTCAAACGTGTGGCAGTCTTAATAACTTAGCAATATTAAGCTGCAGATGCTGTATTTATAAATTGCAATACCAGCACTGGCGCTAGCTTGTATGTGAATATGTTGACTTCATGTTTTTAATTGCAGACCCATACGTAATAAAAATAAAGACAGAACCGTGTATCTTTGCAATTATTTTTTATCGAGCCTATTTCGTCCAATTATGTATCGAGTCCATTCACGGTCTTTGAAATATGATGAATATTAACATTTTTTTTGATGTGCTAGAACAAATAGTTTTTCTTAAAAAACTGCTTAAATAACATAAATTTCAACATAATTAGGTGTTGTCAGCCTCTTAATTTTTATTATGGTATCTTATCTACTAAAAGTCACAGGCGACACATTAAATATCGCCTCCGTAAACTACGTTGTACAAGTGTACATGATAGAACAATCTCGAAATTTGTTATTGTAATCTGTAAACATGCAGTAGTCTGCAAACTGCGTCTGCGCAGCTTGCGTCTCTGGAACCGCTCATTATATTTTATCTGTTCGTACGTGACGTGTATGCGTGCTTTGCTTACGGCAGTCGTCGGGCCAATGTAGCATCACTATCACTACATAGCCATATATATAAGCCAGCGCCCATTCTCTACCACAACACATGGCTATATTGTATCACTTTTGGTTAATTTTTTTCTACTTTAATATCGTCTGTGATTAATAATTATGTTAGTCCTTAAGTTGCATCTTTTCGTCATTTCATGCCATGTAAATTGTGGGAATGAATTTATCTATCTATCTATCTATCTATCTATCTATCTATCTATAAAACAAAGTCGCTTCCTGCTGTCTGTCTGTCAGTCCCTATGTATGCTTAGATCTTTAAAACTACGCAATGGATTTTGAAGCGGTTTTTTTAAATAGATAGAGTGATTCACGAGGAAGGTTTATATGTATAAAACATGCACCCGTGCGAAACCGGGGCGGGTCCCTAGTATACATATATCTTACATTTTGATTTGATTCAGATGTTCCGCGCACTCACTTCCAAGCTTATGTGTTTGAAAAAGCGCTCGTAAAATTTTATCTAATTTGAAATCAGACATTCTGAAAATAGGGAATATAATTATACAAAAGTTTCGTAAATTTTAGAGTTTTTAATAAAATAAAACAATGATAAGTATAGCCAGCAAAGAAAGTGCTCTACCACTTTTGGACTTTAACGTACACAGAATAGAGTCTAAAAGTGGTAGACTGTACCTATATTTAAACTAGATGAAAAATATATATAAAAAGCTGCTTACCTATATTGTTAGTGTTACATACAAGAAATAACGACGGTCCCTAGTGTTTTAACTATATTCGTATATTATAATAACTTTAAGGATATATAGAAATAACACATGACTCCCCTAAAAATATTCCATACACATACAGATTGCTCCGCTTTTCGGGGGCCGTTTGATTTTGGACACATCCTGAGACCCGAGTAATTTTTTATTATTATTATAAACTGTATGTGGTTTAGGAAAAGGTCAAAGTACTAAAGTAATGTTTTGAATATGTACAAAATTTTACATTTCAGAGAAGGTTAAAGGATGATTCACGCTAGACCGTTCCGTGTCCGGGTTGGCCCGTTTTCTAGTACAAGAAATCGACGGCCGTCGCGCGTCTTTTATTAAAAAGACTTAGGTGACTTCCTGATTTGTCGGTGTGGAGGCAGTACAATATGAGAAAAGTGTCAAATGTCAGTGTCGGCTGTCAGTCAACGCGGTACCATTTTTACTACGCCCCTACATTTAAATGAGTGCTTCCTGACTGGCGCGGGATGCGCGGTAGCGGGACGATGCGAAGGCGGTACTGCTCCGCTTCTGCGCATAATATTACTACTGCGCAAACGTAATACTGACAGTATTATGTCAAGTGAGAATCTTTGCGACGTCAGTAAGTTTACGTCAAAGAAGAAGATGTCACGTATCGATCCCGCCCCGCCAAGTCAGGAAGTCGCCTTAGGCACAACTACACGGTAACTTTGGAAGCATAGTAGTAGGTAGCATTATTTTAAAGTATACATGTAAGGGTAGTCATAAGGGCAGGGGCGACTCACCGCGTGACTTCATCGCGCCGCTACAAGTAATCGCGTCTGTAGACGAAAAAAAAAATTGCATCTCTTTTTCTCTTGAGCAGAAGATGTACTGCCTTTAACAGGGGCGTGTTTACGAGAACCTATAGGAACGGGCTTAAGCTTTAGCTAGAAAGTAGATTGGATTTCCTGAAAGCATTCTGTAGCTAGTTAATTTGTACCGTTATTTTATGGTAAATAAAACGGCAATCTAATTCACTGATACGCAATTATGCTGTCGATAGTCCAGGTTTACCCGAATGACCTAGACTTGCAATTTACGCTGTCTAGACTTGGTGTTTATGGAACTAGTCGATGAATATTACTATAAAGTTTCAAGTATACTCAAGGTCATAAAAATGTTAAGTATTTAAATATTTGTTTTTATCTCAATTTATATTCAATTTGTATCTCAATAAATATGGCACATATCTTTATATTGAAGTTCGCCATATTTTGAATAGGTACCTACATATACACCTATTTAATTTTATTGTCCAGTCTTCATGTTTCATTCGAATATGATTAGGTAAATATGATCTCTGTCTAAAATTAAATGAAACTGACATTATAATAAAATCTCTACAGAAAACCTCAAGCGGCGCAAATATGCAGCCATTGATACTGGCTGCATGTTTGAGCCGTTTGGGGTTGAAACGCTTGGGCCATGGGGGCCCGGCGCTCATCTATCTATATATATAAAGTTGATGGGTGACTGATTAATCACCGCCCCGCCGAAACTGCCGGTCCTAGAAATTTGAAATTTACACTATAGTTAGGTTATATAACGGAGGCAAGGGATAAGACGGGATTTTTGGAAATTCCACCCCTATGGGGGTAAAACAGGGGTGCAAAGTTTGTATCATCATCATCATCAATTTAAGAGCCAAGCTCTTGTCGGTGGAGCAATTTCCATGTATCTCTTTCTTGAGCCTTTCGTTTGACCGCCTGATACGACACGACGTTTACTTTTTCCTTAAGTTGGTCCATGTACGTTCTTCTTGGTCTCCCTCTCTTCCGCCTTCCTTCTACCTTCCCTTCCACAATATGCTAAACAAAGCATACAGCAGCATGCTGTTTTTTAAAGTTTGTATGGGGGGCAATAATTTTTTTAAGGTCCAGACTTGAATCTTTGTAAAAAGACTCCTTAAAATAAGACAATGAAAGTTAATTCTGCGTTTTCAAAATTTTCGTCTCCTAAAGGGTTAAAAATGGGGGTGAAATATTGTATGGGGAGCAATTTTTTTTAAAAGTGAGAGTCTTCAAACTTTGTGTAAAAGTTCCTTATAATAATGGAAAAAAAGTAATTTCAGCGTTTTTTAAAATTTATCCCCTAAAGGGGTTAAAAAGGGGTTCAAAGTTTGTATGGGAAGCAAATTTTTTTTAAGTGAGGTACTTCAAATTTCTTACAGAGACTCTCTGTTTAAATAAAACAAAACTAATTTCTGCGTTTTTTGAAATTCAACCCCTAAAGGGGTTAAAAAGGGATTCAAAGTTAATATTGGAAGCAAAAAATTTTTGAGTGAAGGACTTAAAATTTCTTACAGTAACTGTTTCAATTAAATACTACAAAACCAATTTCAGTTTTTTTTTAATTCATCCCCTCAAGGGGTTAAAAAGGGGTTCAAAGTTTGTATGGGGAGCAACATTTTTTTAATAGAGAGACTTTCATTTCACAAAAAGACTGTTTAAATGATTTCAGGATTTGTGGATTTGGATAGATGTTTGAAACGAAATTTTCAGGTCCAAATTTAAATACGTACAGTAACGAAGAGAAAACGACAAGATACGTGTCAACTCACACAAAAAATAGCCTAAGTAAATGAGAGTTTTTAACCGATAAGTAGTTACCTAAAGGGATTTTTAGAGGGGTTGAGAATTTGGGTTGACCGATTTATATCTGTACAGCGGTTTTAACTAAAAACCGAGCTCTACGCAGACGAAGTTGCGGGCAACCGCTAGTCTATATATATAAAGTTGATGGGTGACTGATTAATCACCGCCCCGCCGAAACTGCCGGTCCTAGAAATTTGAAATTTACACTATTGTTAGGGTATATAACGGAGGCAAGGGATAAGACGGGATTTTCGGAAATTCCACCCCTAAGGGGGTAAAACAGGGGTGCAAAGTTTGTATGGGGGGCAATAATTTTTTAAAGGTACCTATAGACTTGAAACTTTGTTCAAAGACTCCCTAAAATAGGACAATGAAAGTGATATCTGCGTTTTCAAAATTTTCGTCTCCTAAGGGGTTGAAAATAGGGGTGAAATATTGTATGGGGAGCAATTTTTTTTTAAAGTGAGAGTGTTCAAACTTTGTATGAAAGTTCCTTATAATAATACAAAAAAAATAATTTCAGCGTTTTTTGAAATTCATCCCCTAAAGGGGTTCAAAGTTTGTATTATGAGCAAATTTTTTTTTAAGTGGGGTACTTCAAATTTCTTACAGAGACTCTCTGTTTAAATAAAACAAAACTAATTTCTGCGTTTTTTGAAATTCAACCCCTAAAGGGATTAAAAAGGGATTCAAAGTTTATATTGGAAGCAAAAATTTTTTGAGTGAAGGACTTAAAATTTCTTACAGTAACTGTTTAAATTAAATACTACAAAACTAATTTCAGCGTTTTTTTTAAATTCAAGGGGTTAAAAAGGGGTTCAAAGTTTGTATGGGGAGCAACATTTTTTTTAATGGAGAGACTTCAAATTTTTTACAGACTGTTTAAATACAACAAAACAAATTTCGGCGTTTTTTTTTAATTCATCCCCTCAATGGGTTAAAAAGGGGTTCAAAGTTTGTATGGGGAGCAACATTATTTTAATTGAGAGACTTTCATTTCACAAAAAGACTGTTTAAATGATTTCAGGATTTGTGGATTTGGATAGATGTTTGAAACGAAATTTCTACAGGTCCATAATTAAATACGCACAGTAACGAAGAGAAAACGACAAGATACGTGTCAACTCACACAAAAAATAGCCTAAGTAAACGAGAGTTTTTAACCGATAAGTAGGTACCGAAAGGGATTTTTAGAGGGGTTGAGAATTTGGGTTGACCGATTTATCTGTACAGCATATTAATAATTTGGTCTCACCGGGTAAAAGTACCACAATTATTATACCGTTTCCTGGATATTAAGATGTTTTAACTAAAAATCGAGCTCTACGCAGACGAAGTTGCGGGCAACAGCTAGTATTGTATATAAGGAGCTGGCCCAGCGTCCAGTGGAGGCAACTGGGGACCAGAGGGCTGGCGCCTATCTCGCCCAACGGATTGCAATTGCAAACCATCGAGGCAATGCCGCCAGCCTTCTCCTGGGCACCTTACCACACGGCACTGACCTGGGGCCAGTTTTTATTTGTAAATACTTAGTTTTATTTTAGTTTATAGTTAGTTTAGTCTGATTTTATAATGTTATTTATATTTTATTTTTCATTTATTAAATTAGGAAAACTATATCTCTACTGACATGTAATATTCCAATAATATTATGAATAAATGAGTATGAGTATAACTACTTACTCCTATGGATAGGTATTTTTTATACATAATAATAATTTAAAATCATGTAAGTAATCGTAATTGTACCGCTCGTGAACTGTGAAATATAATCCCTTTTTGCAATTTAAATGCAATTTCAATTTTAATATCCTGTACAACTTTGAGCATCACTAAATAGTCCTTTGTATGGAAATGGAACAGCTTCAAGAAGGGAGTCTTAAATCCTTAAGCGCCCTATAAGTACAGTAAGCTTAACTCCGTAAGTTTAACACAGCTAGGACAAAATAATTATAAAGAATAGAATAATATTTGTTTAGTACGCATTAAAACAAAATATACATATATACATAGAAAACACTTCGGGGTGTATTAGCCAAGGTGTCAATATGTCCAAGATGACAAAATATGCAAGTGGTCATAATGTCCAAGTGTCAAAATATCAAGGAGATTATGCCCGAGAGTTAAATTGTCTAGTTTTCAAAATTCCAAACTGCCAAAATGTCCAATTGCCAATATATCTAAGTGGTCATAATGTCCAGTTATCAAAATACCCACGTGCCAAGACGTCTCATTGGCAAAACATCCACTATACTAGTTACAATGTCAATTTACCAAAATGTCCACCTGACAAGGTGTCTACTTGCCAAAACGTCTAGTACCTCTAGTCACAGTATGTATGTATGACACTTTATTGCACATAAGAAAAACACTTACAAAAAACCAAACTATAAAATACAAGTTACAAAGGTGAACTTATCCCTCTAAGGGATCTCTTCCAGCTAACCTGAACCACAGTCGCTATCTGGTTAGAGACATACTCAATATTTTCTTTCATTGTCGAAGAACTATTGGAAATAAATAATCTCTAACCTCGGGGTTTCAAACGCAACTGCAACACCCCCGTTATTGAGGCCGCCTATAGGTGGTCCCTCATGCGTTCCTCTTGCGTTAAAAAAGAAACATAATGGCAAGGGGTAATTCTAGCATCTGGACATTATGACTACTCAGTAAATCTGACACTTGTAGATTATGAGTAGGGGCATTCATAGCATCTGGATATAATAGCATTTGGACATTATGACCCATTGGTAATTCTGACACTTGGATATTATGGCTATAGGGTAGTCTATCATCTGGACATAGTGATCCCTTGGTAATTATATTACTTGGATATTATGACCGCTTGGACATTTTGGACACTTTGGCCAATACAACCCGAAATGATAGAAAAAAATACATTATACTTTTTAGTGATGGCTTTGAGTGGTTGAGTGCTCTCATGCTTTGGAAGGCACGTTAAATCGTTATTGATCCTGTCTATGATAGCAGTCCTTAAGCCAAGAGATCTTCGGGTGGCTTGAGAACTTGTAACCATCAAGTTGCCCCTCACTTGAAAAGCCTAATCCCAATAAGGTCTAGTGTCCCTTTTTGGAAGGTCAGATGGCAGTCGCTTCCATGAAACTAGTGCCTACGCCAAATGATTAGGTAGCAGACCCCGGGCATCCTTTGGGATGCAATTGTGCTTAGATAACGCCAAGAGGATGATGAATCATACTCGTATCGTCTGGAAGAGTACCTACTGAGATTCGTTATGTATCATATTGATTACCTATTTCCAATTAGTGATATTTATGAACCATAATATATTATATTTAAAAAACTTGTAAGTTGTAAAAATACAGCTACCAGTTTGCGCATGTCAATACTTAATCTCTTAACTGCCTAATTCTTGAAGTTCAAAAGGTATTTAAACTGCTTATAATTTTAAATGGCTTTAAAAGTCTATTTATAAATGTAATTCGCTTTAAAAATACAGCGGAGTAAGTCTTACATTGAACACGTTCAAAAATAAACCTTATAATGATAAAGTTGATTCTAAAATCGTGTTTAATATTTCGTACTTATAGATTTATACAATGGCATATAAAACCGATATAAATTAATTGGCACAGTTTTATGGATTGTAAAATGGATTTAGTTGAATTAGCATTTTATGGCAGCTCGTCATAACAGTTGTTTATGACCGTTGTCTGTGGGCTTGCTTGTCTGATTCACTGTCGATCACGATTTATGTAACCTGTTGTAAAATAATCAAGATGTGGGTAAGCATAATTGACCAAAGAGAGCGAAGCGAGCGATGCGTCATTTCAGTTTAAGCAAAAATATTTTCGTTTGTACGTACGGATGTTCTTCTTTGCAGGTCGCATTTCACGATTTTTTTAAATATCCTGTTTGTTTCCTTTTATTGGGAAAAGGCCAACCCTCTTTTCCTCCACTCGGCCCTATTTTATGCGTGCTCCCTCCAAACCAAGCAGAACGTGCGTGTCCAAATCTTCCCGTCATCTGCTTTCTGGTCTGCCTCTACTCCGGTAACAGTCTTCACAGTCTGTTGTCGTGAAATTTTGTAGGCAGGTTTGATCATTAACGACTAGCTTTTGCCCGCAACTTCTTCCACATAAACTTCCACGCCCTATATTTCACCCTTCGAGGGATGATTTTCGGCAAAAAAATATTATATACGTTATTATAATTCATGCTATGTATAAACTCGTTGTACGTAGGTCAAGTTTGATCATAATCCGTGTAGCCGTTTTTTGTGTGATTGAGTAACATCCAAACATCTAAATATATGTCCAAACTTCGCATATTTATCGTATTAGAAGATTTTTTTGTAGATTCAATTTCTGTTCTTTTTTTTCAAAAATATATCGTTTGCAGATCAAACAGCCACTCAAAACACAACACACATTTACTAAAGTGGCTCAAATAGCCACTGTAGTAAATTAATGTTTATAGTATAGGTAGGTAATGAAGGTACTCGTAGCTATGCATGGATCAACAATATTTTTCTATTTTTTTCGCAAATTATTTAAACCCATTACAAGAACTTATAATCTTACCTGTCTTCGGTAAAGGTAAACCAGAAATATATTGTCAAGATGGCGCTATTATTCTGATTTATAAGGCTAAAGACTATAATGATATTTTGACTTGTTTACCTGACAGCTCTGATGTTAATTTTGCGTGCGTTTTTTCGGCAGTTTATTATACAAGTTATTATTAGTGTACCACTCTTGACTATGAGTCGTTTTGGGCCTTTTTTGTCATTTGTCATCTACAAATTACTGTTAATTATTCAAATTAACCCCAACAGTGACACTGACTAGCTGACAACTTATCATTAAAATTATTGCCAGTGTAAGAAATTAGTTCCAATGAAATTCCGCCACATGGCGCATGGTCACATTTGCCTGGTTGGGCTTCATATTTTTTTTACATTGCGTCTTTTCAAAATTCATCCTAAGTAAAACATGTTTGCTCTATACTCTGTAGATTTTAAATACCTATGTACAGTCAGCAGTACAAGTAGCTACGCGTTCAAAGAAGTCAAAATGATCTACACACATCTATATTATAAAAGATTAAGAGCGTGTGTAGATTATTTTGTACACCTCGCCCGCGTAGCTGCTTTTGCTGCTGAGTACTGTAGTTAGTTGAGCTCAAGTATGAGGAACATAAATTTATATTTGGCTTTATAGTGAAATGCTTGAAGTGCTTGAGTAACCGAGTTTGAGTCATTCCAACAGGAATTCTGGCGTGACGTGTTTACAACTAACCACGGAAGACGTCACGTGTAGGGTTGCCAGCCCAAAGCTTCAAAACCCGGATAGGGTGTTAAGAGAAAACGAAAATGATGACTAAAAAGCCGTAAATGCCATTTTTATACTTAAAAAACCGGCCAAGTCAGACTCGCGCACGAAGGGTTTCGTACCAGTATCTATAAAAACCGGTAAAAAATCATGTCTGTTGTATGGGAGCCCCCTTAAATATATATTTTATACTGTTATACTGTGTGTTTTATACTGTTGTTGTTGTGTTTTCATGTCTGTTGTTGTTTTATACTGTTTTTTTAATATTTGTTGTTATAGCGGCAACAGAAATACATGATTTGTGAAAATGTCAACTGTCTAACCGCCACGGTTCATAAAATACAGCCTGGTGACAGACGGACAGACAGACACACAGACAGACGGATGGACGGACAGCGGAGTCTTAGTACTAGGGTCCCGTTTTACCCTTTGGGTACGGAACCCTAAAAAACAGATACAGTACCCGGCAATAAGTATTGGACATCGACTTGTGGAAAGAAAGTCGGCTAATTTCGGCTCCATAGAGCGTTGTCTCGCGACCTATGTCAAGTTTGTCAGAAACTATGGATATCCAAAGTTAACACAATGTCATCATCGATTTGACGTTAACTCATAAAGTCCATAAAGAGCAGTATTTAATCATGTAATTGTCTCTTTCCAAAGACCGACGTGCAATATTTATTGCCGGGTAACATAGACATTTTAGACATGTAAGTAAAAAATGGTTACGAAACTACATGTTTTCACTTAAAAACTTGTTGGATAGGACAGTTATAAGCCGATAAGTCCGATTTTAGCCGGCCATCTGGCAACCCTACTCAAGTGTTCATAGAATTCCAGGTGGCTGGAGCTAGGAGAAAAACCGCAGGATAGTATAAAAACCACAATAGTCTTATTAATTTCTATTTAGTAATTTTTATTTTTAATAACTATTTTTTTTATTAAAAATGGGATTGCTCTTGGCCAGCATCTAGCCAGGGGGCAAAGATGAGGCCGACGGTGAAGCGAGCTCATCCAGAAAATGCCTATTCACTCGTGCCTGAAAGAGGTCTGGAGCAATTAAAAAATGGAAGTACAGTCAACATCGATAATATCGATTCAGACTAAGTGCCAAAAATATGTCAACTTGGCCTTAATGACAAGAGTGTAAGGCGTACATATTTTCGACTTTGACTACAGTATGGTCGCTTTAATACTGCACACGCTCGTCCACGGTAAGTATAAATGAGTCCCATGTGTAGGAGTTACGTAGAACTTAATAACTAGTGGCTCATTTAATAGGTCTTACAAGTTTTAATAATAGGTATTTTGATTTCTAACTTCGTCAAAATTATCGATAATACCAAAAGGATACGAGCATTTTATAAAGTTTCCATATTAACTATTTAATATTATATTAGATATCTCACAATCAAGACTGTATAACTATAAAATAACAATTGAAATAAAACTAAAAATAACAACCTAACAAAAACCCTAATCTAAAAAAGTTTTAGAAAGTAACATAGCCTTTCTTTGATTTTATTGTATGTACCTACCTAGTAGAATTTAAGCGGAAAAAAAGTTTTTAGCTCGCAGTGGCGGCGCGTCAAAAATATTCTTAGGAAAGCCGAAAATAATTTGCCTTTCTTATACTTCATAAGCCGTAGTAAAAGAACTGCACTGGCTGAAAATTAGGTAAGCCGGTGGGAATCGAGTTGTATGGACGCTCCGCCACTGTTAGCTCGAAAATGGTCGATTTGGAGTATTAACATTGAGAAAATGTCAAGATTGACGTGTCAATTAAACAGAACATGGCCTACATAGATGAGCGTTCCTTAACAGATAAGGACCCTTAATACTTTGATTTACTCTTCTCCATTGACATTGGAAATTAGAATTAAATAGATTAACAGATGTTTAACTAACTCCCATTTTTATCAGATTTTAATAAATGTTCGATTAAAGCCATTAGTCACGACTCCCAATGTTTTATATCAAATCGTACGCGATTAAAAGTAAATACTAGTTAACACACCCAATTAATAAAACGAAACGAGACCAAAATGCGATAAATGTCAAGCCATTGGTTACTTTACAATCATTTTGCTTTACAAACTTAGTTTTGCAGCCGAAAACGCTGCTGAGTTCTCCACTCAACTCCACTAAAAATTTGAATATTGGATATTGTGTACGGAGAAACTTATTTTTTATCTAACCACCAGTACCTAAAGTAAAATTTGTTGTAATACAACATACCTACAACACTACTAAGGGTACAAACTTATTTTTATCGTAAGTTACTTATTAACTGTAACATCCGACTCAAGTGACATTTATGAGTAGTATGTGCGCTATGTTAGTTACGGATTTTTCCAACTGATTTTATAAGTTGGTAAATCCGTGGAACAGCGTTAAGTTCAAAATGTCATATCTCTATATGAGTTTCATAGTGATATACGTCTTTTTGAATTAGAACAAGCCTTCGAGAGACACTGCTTCTACTAATCTATTCCAAATTTATGCAAATCTATAAATATTTATGAGAAAGATAAGAATTTCGTGTAGATCGAGTATGCACTTATTTTGATGGCGGATTTGGTGTTTTCACTTGAAAATTATGTGTGAGAAGTTTTCGTGTCGTAATTTTTAATTGAGATTAGAAGGACTTAAGAGGCCTTCATCATTCGCTTGCCTTTTTCCATTAAACCCTTTTATATTTTACCGTGGACGTGGACGTCCACGGTATTATCTATGGTTTCATAATTCATAAATAGACTTTAACCTAATTATAAATGAAACTATAGAGAATATCGTGGACGTGCACGTCTACGGTAAAGTATAAAAGCTACCATTTACTTGGGGCAGCGCAGCATGTTTTTTTCTCTTCCATCGCCTTACAAGTTTTAAAATATTTTAATTTCTAATTTTGGCAAAAGAATTGATAATACCAATTAAGTGATTAAAGGATACGATGATTTTATTTAAGTTTTTTTTTAATAGTAACATCCCTTTTTTTGGTTTTATTGCGTGCAGTAGAATTTAAGCGAAAAAAAAAACATTTTTTATTTTGAAAATGATGGGTTGGAGTGATGTCATGTTTGGATCGCTATTTCTTAATGGAAAATGCGAAAAAATATGATGTTTTTTTATTTTATTTAAGTTCTTAATACATATATTATTTTGTTCTACAACTCGCTTGACTGTCAAAAAAGGCTTAATAAGAATACTGGAAGTTGGTCAAAATTGACTTGAAAGATTTGATTGCAGACATATGCAGGGGAGCATAACTTTTTGGACAAGCATCGAAACAACTTAACTGTCATTTTTAAAATCTTTCGCATTTGCCCTGTACGGTTTAAACTAAATAAAAGCTCACAAATGCTGCAATATTTGAATGGTTTAATGCAGCGGTCGGCAACAGGCGGCCCGCGAGCCTCCCTGGCTTTATTGTTTGTATAGACGTTAGACAGTATGAAGTATTTTCCACACCTACATCTCAATGTTCAAAAAATTTCGCGCTCGCTTCGCTCGCGTTTGTGTCTACATGACTTGATGCGTATGAAGTATTTTCCAGACCTGCATCATAATATTCGCAAAATTTTGCGCTCGCTGCGCTCGCGTTTTCAACGAGATGAGTTGAGACTTGATGCGTATGAACTATTTTCCGCACCTGCATCATAATGTTCGAATAATTTCGCGCTCGCTGCGCTCGCTTTTATCTAGCTGTGTTATGATTTATGATCCGTCGCCCCCTTCAAATGCTTGCATTGATCGAATGAATCGCGAAATTACGATGCGGTTGAAATGCGAATTATCTGGTTTTGGTAAGGAAACTATCTGGTTTGTCTGTGAAAAGTCAATTTTTTTCGTCTTTCTCGTTTTTAAAGTAAAAAGGGTGCGAATTTGTACTACGTTACTGCCGCGTATGGCGTAATTTGTTTCGAGTTGATATCAACAGACAGTGATCATTATTATCATCTGCGGCCCGCGAAGATTTTTTAGCTACTATGTGGCCCGTGGGTGCTAAAAGGTTGCCGACCCCTGGTTTAATGTATTAGGTGTAAGTTTTGATCATATTTCATGCCCGTACTACCTATAGTAGTTATAATTTTTCATTGGCAGTTAGCGAGCGCTGCTAACGCAAACTACACTGAATACTTATGGGAAAAATAAAAAAATTGGCTCCGAGCAGGATTTGAAGTTTTGAACCTACGATCTTCTAGCGTTCGCGACCAGTCGCTCTAGCCACTGAGTTACGGTAGTACTATTACTTATACTGTGGTTACGGGAGAGCAATCGAGCCAGACCGCAATTTTTTTAAGTTTTTACTTTAAAAAATAAAATCGTCTGCTTTTCAAGATATTTTTATAAAAAGTACCCTTTGGATGTGTACCCTTCTCTCAACATACAACGTTTGATATTGTTACTTTTAAGATCATATAACATTTTATTACTTTTTAATGGCATCGAAGAATAGTTTTTTTTTTATGTTTATCTACCATTGTTTTGCTTGCCGGCGCTAATTGACAAGGTATATATGTAACAGGTTACCTCGTTGTTTTATAATTATTAAGATTTTGATTCAATGCGGTATTAAATAACAGTGAAAAATATTAGTTTAACGTTTTTAATTTTATTTAAATGGATCTTAGCCAGCATCTAACCAGGGGACAAAGATGAGGCCGACGGTGAAGCGACCTCGACCAAAAAATGCATATTCACTCGTGCCTTAAAGAACTACCAAACCGTACGTTACCAGTAAACAAGATTTACGAAAATATGTACTTAAGCCGTCCTCTCCCGGCGAAAAAAATATACAATGCCATTCTTTTGTTATCTGCCCTGGGATCCCAGGGACTGGTAGACGACGGGTTTCAAACTTCAACCTATTTATGTGTTATTTTTAAATACATAAAGATGAAAAAAGGACGCAGTTTGTTGCCTGCCTTTAGTTAGAATGTGTAATAGTTATTAATAATATTATTAAATGTCGTATTATGTTATTAAGGGCTTAATACTTTCAACTTTAAAACACTTGTTCGCATGGAAAAATGCATAAACTCGATGGTAGTAGCGAAGAGAATTTTGCAACTAGACTTTTTTAACAAAATTATAACTACGAATACACTTTAAACTGAACTGACTGACAAACAGGTACAATTTTAATATATAAATATCAATATTTTGGCTACTTTGACAACCACTATTTCAAAAAAGTTATTAATATCTCAACAGATTACGCGCTTAACCTAAAATTGGGGATGAAATTTTGATGAAACTTCATATTATTTTGAAAATAACGTCGGCTAAACACCTACTAACTAATACCCTATTACTTGATTATTTTTATGTAAATATACATTTTATTTGGCAAATGAATAAATAAAACTTTAGGTATACTGTTTTTCTAAAAAGTTTTCAAACTTATTCCACTCCAACAAAAGAAAATAAAAATGTAATTAGCAAATAAACAAAAAAAAAACGAATCAACAAACCTTCTCAACGACACTTAAATTTCGAACAGAAACAAAACACAGTCACAAACTACTGTCACTCGGAGATTCGAAATTCGAACGCGATAGTAACGGGAGCGTGCGAGTCGCACCGTGTCCCAGCATCCACTGGCGGCTTGGACCGTTGGCACTGTTGGCAGTTGCCAGTTTTGCTAGAACCGAAAACGTATCGAATATTAAGCCCCATTTACATGATTCTAGAAATTGCAGGCGATTTTTATTACAATGCAGGGTTTGATAGTCCTCGTCTTGCGACGTAGCTCGCGGCCCGCAATGTAATCAAAATTGTACCTAAGCAATTTCTCCCAAGTAAATCGGATAGGTAATGCAGCGTTTTTTCGTAATTAAGTTGTGAAACGAAGTTTTGAAATATTGTATTATTTTGAATAGCCTCATAAAGCCCATGAATTTTTAGGACTATTGTAATCTGAAATAAATTTTTATTTTTGATTGTATGGGTCCCAAGACGGGTTCAATTTTATTACAGATGAAATTGCATGCGATTTTCATTACATTGCAGGCAAGTTCTTTAGGCGGACATCTTGTGCCTTATTTAGGTATGTTAAAAAATTTCCTATTGCTGCATTTGCCGCAGCAAAAGCGTCAGCGGTCGCTTCAATTTTATACAGGGTAAATTATAAGTCGTGAACAGAAATAAGAAGATATGACTCTATCAATGATTCTGACCATGGGACCAACTAAATCTGCTGTATCATAGGAAAAGGTCATTAGTCACCAATCGTAATGTATGAAGAAGCAGATTTTTTAAATACTACGACGGTGCCAAACAAGCGTTCGCTCCACTTGATAGTAAGCGGACACCGCAGCCTATAGACGCTCGCAGCTCCAAAAGAGTCACGTGCGCGTTTCCGACTCTAAAAATTAGAAGATTCACTGTATTGACAGCAATAGGGACAAAAGATCCCTCATACTCATTTATTCATAAAATATAAAAAAATACATGTCATTTTTATTATTGAGAACATTATTATAGATAGTTAAATTATGTCAATTCAAATTAAAAACAATGTCAATAAAATGTAATGTCAAAAAATACAATATCGATTCCTTAAATTACATATTTTTATATTCATCAATCGCTGAATCGCTGTGATCGCATCAGAAATGAGGCCATCCGTAGCAGAACCAAAGTAACCGATATAGCCTTTCGAATCGCTAAACTTAAGTGGCAGTGGGCGGGGCACATTGCACGTAGAACCGATGGCCGTTGGGGCCGAAAGGTTCTCGAGTGGCGACCACGGACCGGAAGGCGCAGCGTGGGTAGACCCCCCACAAGGTGGACTGATGACCTGGTAAAGGTCGCGGGAGTCCGCTGGACGCGGGTGGCGCAAGACCGGTCATTGTGGCACTCTTTGGGGGAGGCCTATGTCCAGCAGTGGACGTCTTTCGGCTGATATGATGATGATATTCATCAATGTTATAAAAAGCATTTGCTGTTAGCCATCTTCTTAAGTTATTTATAAATGTCACATCACTTTCTACATTTTTACCCCACTCGTAGATTTTTATTTTACGGCAAAGTTGGTCCCATATAGTAAAAGTGGGGTTCAGAACCATTGATATAATCATATTATCATATTTCTGTTCACGACTTATGTGGCGTGTTGTGGCACCATATCTTACCTCTGTAGACGTAAAAAACGTATATGGAGAAGGTAAGTGTCATATTAGACAACTACCATCGTAATATACTAGCCAGTCATTTATACAATACTAGGTATTAAAATAAAAACCGCTTCATTTGATCAGGGGGCCCATTTGACTAGAAGTTTTGCATTCCAACGTGCTATCAATATAATTTGCGTTCAGTGACGCCCCCGCTCCCGATTAGAAATAGAAATGTATTTTCACTTCTCATGCTCGAAAAGTGTGTCATATTAGACTTGTGAAGCGGGGCTAAAGTAGTACATTTAAGCCCTAGGGAAAATATGTATACATATTTATGATTTACAAAACATTTTAATTTGACCAATCAAAATACTTCACCGATTAAATCCACCAATCACAGAAAAGTAATTTAACAGATTAAAACATATTTGGTAAAAATATAAACCAACCAGAACACAGCTGTACTAAAATCGACCAATCAGGAAAGACGTTTTTCAGTTCTTTAAAGATTAAGCGGTGTCTATGGTCAAAGCAATTACTCCTCTTAAAAGAAAAAAAAGCGCATGATGCATCTCTTTCTTTGATATAGCAAAAGAAAGGGAGGCGAATACGCCAAGCAAACACGCATAGCGAGGCATATGGTGCTGGCCTTAGAAAAAAAAACATGCTGTCAAATTAGACATACACCCACCAAGAGTTAAATTATTCATTTAAGATGGATAATTTGTGTTTATGTGTTTTCTCGCAATCGAAGTGAAAACTAGAGTGTATAACTCGGGCCTAAAAGCCATATTACCACTGGAACAATTTTCCCTCTCTACGTTCGGGAAAATAACCATCTCGTGGTAATATGACTTACTTTAGACCCTTGTCAAACAATCTACTATTATTTAGCATGCATTATAACAAAGTATACTCGTACAATTAAATGGAGAAACAACTTGTACATCTTATGTGCTAAATAGGACACCCACTCAGCAAATTCTAAGATGGATCCGCTACTGCCTTGATTCCTTATTCTCTATACTTAGATTTTGCCAGCGACTTCCTCTTAGAATTCGTTACCTACTTAATTTTCGCTCTTCGATACAAACTTCCCCCTAGGCATGATTTTCATGATATAAAGTATCCTGTGTCCTTTCCCAGGATCGAACTAAGCTATTTCCATAAGGGTGAAGAGGTAACAGACAGACACTTTAAAATTTGTATTATTAGTCATCATCCTACTAGCGTTATCCCAGTACAGTTGCATCTTAAAGGATCACCGAGGTCTCGGGAAGATTTGGCGTAGGCACTAGTTTTTACCCAACCCAAGGGGAAACTAGACCTTATTGGGAGAGTAGGCTTGTCAAGTGAGAGGGCAACTTGACTGTTAGAATTAGAAGTTCTCCAGCCGCCCGAAGGCCTCTAACTTGGCTTAGCGACTGCTATCATAGACAGCAGCCGGGATCAACGGCTTAACGTGTCTTCCGTAGCACGGGAGCGCTCAGTTAATAACCACTCAAAGTCACCTCACCCATCCATGTACTGACCTGCGCTGACATTGCTTAACCTCGCATACTGCACGCGGCATGCCGGCGCCGCTGCACTGAGCGAAAAAAATACTAATTATTAGTAAGTTTTAGTGAATCCCAAGACAAGGAGATTATATACTAACGGTTACAAAACAGTTTAGTAGTAATTAGTAGTTACAAGGACAAATTTTTTGGTATTAGTAAATAACTACTATTATCAAAAACTGTTTTGTAACCGTTAGTATATAATCTCTTTGTCCTGGGATTCACTAAAACTTACTAATAATTAGTATTTTTTTTTCGCTCAGTGTGGGCCACGCCACGAGCACTCGCACTATAATATTAGAATGGATGCAATAAGTTGGGCGAGATTGACCTCTGGCGTACTTACATTAAATAAACAAACACAGATTCATACATATACAATGAATCTTGCGCATGTGACTTCGGGTTTTGGCTCAGTTTTTACGCGCACCCTTTTCTGGACTTGTATTAGCTGATATGTCGAGAAAGTATGCCCGTGCGTCCGGCCGGTGTTAGCGAAAAAACTTGATATGTTGTGACTTTATTAGGTATAGGCGGTTTGAGCTTTTAAGTATTACCTTTGTAGGGTTCCATACCCGAAGGGTCAAAACGGAACCCTATGGCTGTCTCTCATGCGTCGGTCCGTCCGTCCATCGTTTGTCACACAGGGCTGCTACCGCGAACCACAAACGAAGTTTTCCGTCTCTGTCGCACTTACGTACAGACTTGCAAGTGCGACAGAGAGAGAAAATTTCGTTTGTGGCTCGCGGTAGCACCCCAGGTTTACAGCTAAACGGTTGGAGATCCAGTCTTAAAATTTTCACAGTTGCCCCGTTTTTTTATTATTCTCGTGAAGTGAAATAATGTGAGCAAGTTCTATAGAATAATTGTATAGTGTAGTAGATATAAAATAGATAGAGGTAGGGTGACACCACCAGTAATGAAAAAGGCCCAATGATGTACATTAACTAAGAGTTCAGTGAAGCCTCAAATTTTATATAGGGTCGGCAACGCGCACGTGACTCTTGGAGTTGCGAGCGTCTATAGGCTGCGGTGTCCGCTTACCATCAGGTGGACCGTACGCTTGTTTGCAACCGACGCAGTATAAAAAAGTTCGTCAAATCTGATTGTATGGAAAGTTTGACAAGTTTCTATGGGATGACAGCCGCTGCCGGCGCCATATTTGACGATGACCCGTCTGTGTTCGTACGTTGGTGCAACTGGTACTAAGAGTCATAATTTTTTTATAGAACAATCAATTTAAAACCGTATGGTCTTTGAATAAGGTATACCTTCATGGTGTAATCCAACGTGCCGCGTTCCCTACAAAGGGTTGAAGTGTCCATTGTTGGTGCTTGTGCTTTAAATACCAAATACGGTGTCAAAGAGGACCCCGGGTTCCTTATGGCACAACCAAGAAACCGTTATGAAGATGATGATATTGATGATTACCTCCCGTAATACGAAGGGCATAAGCCCATGCCTCAGGGATCTCAGGGTACGACACTCAACAGTCAATCATACTTAAACCGTTACCTGAGGGCATCTTACTTGAATCGTTTAATAATACGGCTCTTACCGCCCGTTGATGTCTTTACTTCACAAGAGCATTTGGATTGCGAGTATATAGAGTGGTTATAACCACACCACGGAAAAAAATTACAGATTACATTACATGAGGTCTATTTTCCTCTCAGGTTGGAAGGTCAGATGGCAGTCGCTTCCGTAAAAAGTAGTGCCTACGTCAAATCATGGGCTGAGGCAGCGGACCCCAAGCATCCTTCAGGATGCAACTGTACTGGGAGAACGCTAACTTAGCTCTCATTTTCGACTTTTGTTTTGCCCTAATTATAGTTGACCAACCATAAAAATATTGAATCGTCTCTTAAAACTGGTTCCAATGTAATCATGAAAAAATTCAAATAGCAAATTTTTACAAGGACAGGGGTTTCCATTTAAAGAACACTTTTACTGTCGAGAAACTTTGGTGTGCGTAAAAACAACAAATAATGACAAAAGCCTTATAACCTCATTAGAACAGGTGAATTTAAGTAATTCTAGGAATGCATTTCGTAATGCACGTATCAGATAGCAATTGAACATGTGTGTGTGTATTATATATGTGTGTGCGTATGTAAGTTTAACTCTAGACAAAGTGAGCGGCGGTGTTTCATTACACTGTGCACTGTATTTGACTATTAGGTAGCGTCGGTACAAAATTTAAACCGAAATTAATAAATTATACATTTCGGTAACGCGTATGTGACACCTCTGGAGCTCCATTACTTTCTACATATGTCTCTTTCAAAGTACTTTCGATTCTGAGTAAAAAAAAGTCGAGTGCACAAATTTTTGTAAAATGGCTCAAATCCTAGATGTACGTAGGTCCGTACGTTCTTCCGTTGTTAAATACCATAGGTACACAAGTACTATGGTACAGTAGTGGTGGTAGAACGTAAAAACAAATAGGTAATTGCTTGTCGCATTTTTTTTAAACAACGACTTTGGCACCTAGTCATCGCTCTTTCATACAAACTTCCACCCCTTTAAAGGATGATTTCCGGGATAAAAAGTATCCTATGTCCTTCCCCGGGACTCAATCTATCTCTATTACAAATTTCATGTAAATTCGTTCAGCGGTTTAAGCGTGAAGAGGTAACAGTCAGACAGACAGACACACTTTCGCATTTATAATATACTCACCGGATTTTTTTTGGCCCAAATTAGAAAAATGCATTTTTATATTAAACACTAGCTTTTGCCAGCGACTTCTTCCGCGGAAAAGGGATGATTTTCGGGATAAAAAATATCCTATAACGTTAATCCAGGTAATAGGTCTATAGGTTTCATCATAGCCGTTTTTGCGTGATTGAGTCACAAACATCCAAACACACTAACTTTCGCATTTATAATATTAGTAGAATTAGTAGGATTATTTAATTTATTCAATTTAAAGTTTGAAACCACGAAAAGGTCAAATTTTCTGCCAGTGAGTGTATTAAGGCGATATATCGATTGAAAGAGACACCCTTTGTTTTTCGCTCACGACAAAACGGGATGCAACCCTCTCCGAGAATGGCTTTTTAGACAAATCTCGTTAAATATCTGACTGTGTGCAGGTTTATTAAATTTCCTCTTGTCAGTACCTAGATGAGGAATACCATCATATTAACTTAATCGTGTCTTTTAATAATGCGTTGTTTTAGTAGGCTGAGGAAAAAAAGGAAAATATAGACTCGACTTTGGATTTATTTTCTATCGAGAAAATTTTAAGCAATCATGTTTCGCTATTGTCAGTACCACAATCATATAGTTAAGAATCATATATCTGAAAATCAGCCCCTACTGTTTGCTAGTCTGAGCAGGACAGCGTTTCAAAGTCTCCAAATTTCTCAGTGTAGCGCCTTAAGTATGGAAGTATGGATTAGTATGGATTTGTTCTGCTGACGTTACCCAGATTAGGGAAAGCTGCGGTTGCGGCTGGAACCAACACTGGCTACTAACGGCACCGCGGTATATTCGTCCCGACAACATACCGATTACTAATGGTCGCATTTTACTAGATACCGTTCACATTTACGACCTTTTGTGGCTACATAAAGGGTTTCTATACTTGAAAATTGGGGGTTCAATCAAGTACGAAGGTCCCCAGCACTGGGACTGTTTTTTTATACAACGACGGTGGCAAACAAGCATAAGATCTACCTGATGGTAGATGGACACCGCAGCCTATAGACGCCCGCAACTCCAAAGCAGTCACGTGCGTGTTGCCGATCTTCATACAATTTGAGGATTCATTGACAGCAGACGGGACATGTTTAGGTCCCTCGCTCTCAACACAGTACATCATCGGGAGCTCTGGCAACCTTGCTCATCTCTAGGAACACAACACTACATACCTCTCTGTATAGTAAATGATTCTCAACAACATTGAAGGCAGGCCACAGTTGCCGCTAAACTCGGCTCTCATGCACCTCCGAGGTGACAATTTGACGAGCACTTTGGTTTGTTTAGTAGTGGCCCTGCCTACAAGCGGCATAAAAAAAAATATAATTTGCTATTTAACAGCTCAGACCAAATATAGTTTTTACTTGGTCTGAGTTTAACAGTAGCTTTTCGGTCGGTGAAGGAAAACATCGTGAGGAAATCGGTGTAATTCCAATTAGGTTTAGTTTTTTTTTATTAAAAAAGGGATTTCTCTTGGCCAGTATTTAGCCAGGGAGCAAAGATGAGGCCGAAGGTGAAGCGAGCTCACCCAGAAGATGCATATTCACTCGTGCATTAAAGAGGTTATCCATCTGGCTTGCAAGCTCAGATAGCAGTCTCTTCGTTAAAACTAGTGCCTAAAACAAAGTGTTTAGGTGGCAAAAGCAGGTTCCCAAGGATGCAACCAGTAAAAAACTAACTCAATCCCTCAAACGTTAGCTGGAAGAGATCCCTCATAGGTGTAAGTTCGCCTTTGTACTTTAATATTATGTGACATGTATTTAATAGTATATTGTTTTAACCTGTTACTGTTGTACAATACAGAGGGCCTACCGCGAACCGAAAACGAACGAAATTCGAATATCTCCCTCTCTGTCGCACTTACTAATTCGAGCGACAGAGAGTGAGAAGCCCTCAGTGCTTACATACGAACATACATGCTAACTAGACGGAACTCATTCTACGCTTCAACGCTCGAGACTCGTGCGCACGACCTAGAATACCTAGATCAATTATCTATGAGCCCTCATCGATCCTTGTCAATGTGAAGAACGGTTTGGAATTTGTGTTATTAATTTATCTGCCTTATGATGGGTTAACATGCAACATCTCTAACTTGGAGGTGTTTTAATAGGCAAAAATTAAAGCTGCGACCATACCGCTGCTCAAAATATGGTGACGGTACGGAATGGCAGTGATGTTCCTCATGTGTGACGTTTTTAACTCAAGTCTATCCCTATCGTTACGTTACGTATTAACACAGATACAAAAGCATTTTTGCCGAATTTGTTCATTTTATCGCTCGGCTTGGCTTGAGAATTTCGAACAGTTAAGTTGCCCATTTACTTGACAAAGGGGGGTCGAAGTTGCACCACGTCCGTTACCGTAGGGTAACGTGACCCTTGGCTACAAAACTGGCAGCCGTACTGTCTTCTCGAAGATCTCAAATAAACATATAAATCGTCCTCTTTCCATCTCGCGCTAATCTGGAATCATTGACTTGACTGACAGTTGACACCGACGAACTCGAAAGTGGCCTAAAAGTGTGGCCTGGGCGCTTAAAATAACCCTGTTCTGCTAACAAGAGAAAATATGCGTGTGCCCTATACTAACGAATCACATCAGAAGTAAAGTCGCGCCCAGTTAGTTAACTTTTGCATTAAAATTGCCAATTAACAATGAATTAGTGCCAGGCCTCTACCACCCAATAACTAGCGCCACCTTTTCACTAATTGCAATTTAAATCCTATGTCTGTAAAGTTAGCGTTGATATTACTTCTAGGCATGAACGGCGGTTGGACCCTTCTCAAAATCAGACTGTGAATTAAAGTGCCGGTTGTATGCAAAACCACAGATTGTATATCAGAGATCTGAAATTCTATGTGTAATCAATTCTGCGGAGACAAGGAAGCTAGGTCATATAGCGATTTAAGATTGCGTGTGGATGCAACTAAAGTTGAGAGCTAAACAGTCTTATTATTGTATGGACATATAATCACAAATTAATTATAGCATAATTAATAGTTGACTCAGTTTTTAAGTTGTAAACGGTTTTATTTCATGATTTAATTGCTTTACTTCTAATGTTTTAAAGGAATTTCAAAAGTTCGGATTAATTATTAATAAGATATATTTTTTCAGAATTATTCGATTCGACTGCTCATTTAAAAACGTTTCAAAAAAGACCATTCCTCTTAACAAGCGCACGTGTCAAATGCTGTGCTATCATGTTACACTGTGCGGGGTTGCATTCATCCGCCAGTATAATTAAATGGTAGGTTTGTTGGTTATGGTAGGTTTATTATTATTATTGTTTTAATTTTATAATTTAATTTAATTTGTAATTCTATGTGTCAATGTTACACGAAATAAATGATTTTAAATTTTTTTTAATTTTTTTTTAAAACCCTTTCTGAATCAATACGCCAGTGGAATAGACCCCATGTTACCTGATCGATGAGAAATGGCGTAACGGTGTGCTCTCCATGAGAGATGGCGGAAATTTTAACAACGTCCCAAATGTCAAATACAAAACGGTTTCCAATTCAATACGCCATTGTAATAGACCCCATGTTACCCGATCAGACGTAAGAGTGTGCTCTCGATGAGCGAGGAAGGCATCTATTCTAAGCAGCATTAAGCAACGTCTCAAATGTCAAACACAAATCAGTTTCCAATTCAATACGCCAGTGGAATACACCCAATGCTACCCCGATCGATGAGAAATGACGGCGATTTTTGCGTATACTCTCAAATGTCAAATACAAAACAGTTTCCAATTGAATACGCGAGTGGAATATATTCATGTTACCCGATCAGACGTAACGGTATGCTAACTTTAACGACCGCTTTAGCTTAGTTGGTAGTGACCCTGCCTACGAACCTAGAGGTCCCGGGTTCGAATCCCGGCCGGGGCATTTATTTGTGTGATGAACACGAATATTTGTTCTTGGGTCTTGGATGTCTTCTATGTATTTAAGTACTTAATATCTGGGCGACCGAGCTTTGCTCGGCGTTTTTCCGAGCATGAGGCCTTGCTAGATCGATTGCTCGTTCCCAAAAACCTCCACATACCAAATTTCATCAAAATCGTTAGAGCCGTTTCCGAGATCCCCGAAATAAATAAACAAATATACAAGAAGTGCTCGTTTAAAGATATAAGATAAGATAAGATTTACCTATATAAGTATGTATATCGTCGCTTAGTACCATAGTACAAGCTTTGCTTAGTTTGGGACAAGGTTGATTTGTGTAAGATTGTCCACAAATCATCATCATCATCCTCCTAGCGTTATCCCAGTACAGTTGCATCCTGAAGGATGCCTGGGTTCCGCTACCTAATCCCAAGATTTGGCGTAGGCACTATTTTTTACGAAAGCGACTGCCATCTGACCTTCCAACCCCGAGGGGAAACTAGACCTTATTGGGAAACTAGGCTTTGTCAAGTGAGTGGGCAACTTGACTGTTAGTTCTCAAGCCGCCCGAAGGCCTCCAATTTGGCTTAACGACTGCTGCCATAGACAGCAACCGGGATCAACCGCTTAACGTGCCTTCCAAAGCACGGGAACGCTCAGTCGGTAACCACTCAAAGCGGTCACCCATCCAAGTCCTGACCGCTGCCCACGTTGCTTAACCTTAGATACCGCAAGCGGTACGCAGGCGCCGCTGGGCCACGAGCGCTCTAAGATAAGTAAGATTGTCCACAAATATTTATTATTATTTATTATAACTCGAAGTGTGGCGATTTTAGCGAAGTCTCAAATGTCAAACACAAAACAGTTTCCAATTGAATACGCCAGTGGAATAGATTCATGTTACCCGATCAGACGTAACGGTGTGCTAATGCTAACTCGATGAGCGATGGTGGCGATTATCTCGTTACCGGGTTATCTGTGGCCTGTGTTAGGAATATAATATTAAATTGAAATATTTGTGGAATGACATTTATTTGCCTGTGAAATCAAATCAAACAAAATTAACTGGAGGTTCAAGATTAATATACTGAAAGGACAGATATTTAATCACTATAGATGTTGAGATCTATGTCGATAAACATTGGCAAAAGTGCATATGTGGGCTCTTGAGCTGCCCGCGTGCTCGTATCGGAGGTTCCGGTGGATTTTCCCCAGGCCCCTCTCCAATCGCACACTAGATACAATCGAGTGCATAAATATGTATACAGTTTTGGACCTTATTTCAATGGAATAAGGTGAAAAAGTGTACACATATTGGTGCCCTTGTCTGTACTTTCGCTTTATTTGGCTCGGATTTAAAGTCACAGCCAGGTTAAAAAAACGTCCATGAGACTTCCTTGCGTTAACGCTTGTTCTTGGGTAGAGCTGTTTGGCAGCATCACAAGATTTCAAAGTTCCACACGTCTATACAAGACGGATAAATAATGGTGAGGATATCCCTATTCATCGTTACGTTTCCTACTCGTATCTTGTAAACAAAGGCGACTTCCTGGCTTGGCGGGGCGGGATCGATATGTGACATTTTCTTCTTTGACATAAACTTACTGACGTCGCAAAGATTCTCACTTGACATAATACCGCCTTCACATCGTCCGCGCATCCCGCGCCAGTCAGGAAGCACTCATTTAAATGTAGGGGCGCAGTAAAAAATGGTACCGAGTTGATTGACAGCTGACACTGACATTTGACACTTTTATCATATCGTGCTGCCTCCGCACCGACAAATCAGGAAGTCGCCAAACTCTTTTTGAAGCGTTAATTATTATCACACTTTTCTCTATTACAATACTTTATGAGCTTATTTAAGTACCTAAATATACAACAACATTTTAAGTGATTGTTGTGTAATCCTAGAGAAAAGTGTGATAATGATTAATGTCTTCAACAAAAGTTTGTTTACATTGATAGGATGCGTAAGGATGAACAGACTGTATGCTCAAAGATCAGACAAAACCGGTGGGTCTAGTCTAGACTACTGGATTACCGGTTTGCATTTTAAATCTAAAAATATAAAATCAGGCGAGACTAATGGCAGACATTATTTCAAATTTAATAAGAGTAACATTTGTAAATAATCTATTTAAATTAAATTTATAGTCATAGCAAAAAATCTGATTTGATTTAAATTAGAGAGGAGTTATTAACAAAACGTTGCGCATTCAAATCAATTTACATTAGTAATGCGAAATTGATAGCCTTGTAAATTATTTATTTATGTTTCTGGTGTTAATAGGTACTTACGGAGGAAATAATATATTCCTTTATCTAAAAACTTCCTGTGATATTCAGAAATAATCATTCATGAATGCGGTGCTGAATACGACTAGTATTTGTTACGTATTATATATTTTTTCACCTCACTAGCTCGGAAAGCCCTTTTTTATTCTTTAAAAACAGATAGCAAAACTGCATTTTATCCACATGTGTGCAAAGTAATTTTGAAATCCGAACGTGTTCCTAGTTACTTTTTTAACATAATAAGGGCCGCACACTGTTAGAATAATTCTAACTCTGACAGTGTGCGGGAGCTAATACAAAATGTATGCACCGAGTGCCTTCCGGCTAGCTTCAGAATTTTTCTGTTAGAAATATCTTATAATGTGCGGCCGCCCTAACATGTAAGGCCGTGTTCCCACTATCCGATACAATATCGGTGCAGGATTCATTACCGTTAAAAATGTTTGGAAAACTGCTTAGTGCTCACACTATCCGATCCGATATCGGTCAGATTCGTATCGGATCCGATATCGGTTAGTGTGGGTGGACACAAAACAGCCAGGACAATTTTCGCCCATCTGATTTTTTTTTCAGGTGGTGTGAAAAAAATCAGTCCTTGGATTTCAGATTTTATATTTATTTTGAATTAAAAAAAAAATTATAATTATTTTGAATTTTAAGCAAAAAATATATTTTTTTTGCAAAAAATCGTCATAATACTCCATTTCGACTAATTTAGGGATAGGGGTTTCAAATTTTACATTTATTTTGAGTTTTAAGTCGAAAAAATATTTTTATGAAAAAAAACGTCATTATACTCGATTTCGACTAATTCAAGGATAAGGATTTCAAATTTTATCATTATTTTGAATTTTAAGCAAAAAAAATCGTCATTATACTCGATTCCGACTATTTCAAGGATAAGGATTTCAAATTTTATAACTATTTTGAAATGTGAGCTAAAAAAATTTTTTTTTGCCAAAAATCGTCATTATACTCGATTTCGACTAATTCAAGGATAAGGATTTCAAATTTAATATTTATGTTGAATTTTAAGCAAAAAAAATATTTTTTTGCAAAAAATCGTCATTATACTCCATTTCGACTAATTTAGGGATAGGGATTTCAAATTTTACATTTATTTTGAGTTTTAAGTTGCAAAAAAATTTTTTGCAATAAGTCGTGATAAGAAATTAATTTTTCACGCAATTTTGCTTTATATATTTACTTTAGCATTTGTTTTTGAATTTTGCTTAATTTTTTTGCGTTTTTTGTTCAAATTTAGTTTTTATTTTCTATTTTAATGAAATGAAAAATTGGAAGAAACCCAATTTTTTTTATTGTTTTACTTTTGTTTTTTCCTTTTTCTATTTCCTCGCTTTAGTGAGGTGAAAAGATTTGTGTTACACACGGCTGCAAAGTTATTTTACCTCGTGTGTTGCAACACTCGCTATGCTCAGGATTCTAATTTTGAACAACTCGCTTCGCTCAGGATTCTATTTTCGAACCACTCGCTTCGCTCGTGGTTCAACCATAGAATCCATTCGCTAGCTCGTGGTTCAACCCTAGAATCCATTCGCTAGCTCGTGTTCCAATTCCACACTCGCGGTTAAAATACAACTTTGCACCCTTGTATAACAAATAACTATTTATTCCCTATAGATCTATCCTATCCTTATAGGTGTGCGCCCGCCGAGCACCACGTTTGTCGTGTCGATTCGCAGGCGTGGCGCTAGAAACATCTCCTGCCAGCACCCCTGAACATGCCTCGGAGAGAGGCGAAATACGTGTAGAGGTTTTTGTCAATATATGTGGTGATTTGTTGTATTTCCTTGCATGTTTGTACTAGCGTAGAGACTGTGCATTGACCGCAAAAATAATCATTTGGAGGCATTTCATTATCACTTATACACCAGTACACCTACACGTTTTATCAGCGGAATAGCGAATGCATTCATCATTCGCCTTCCCCTTTTCCATTTATTCTGGGGCGGCGCAGGCGTAACATGTCTTTTTCTGCCATATACATATGTCTGTCACTCGACATATTTTTATTTATAGGATGTGCCTATCTTTTTCATTTTGTCTCTCATACGACCACCTATTCTTTGACCTACCTCATATCTAATACCTACTCTTCTTGTAACACGGCTTTAATCCTCTTCATTACATGGCATTGGCGTACTACGCCAGGCCAGGCTCTTGCTTTTTCCGTATTGGATGCTATATTCCGAATAGCGAAGGCATTTTGTTAGATATATCACGAAAATTCCGCAAAGTAACGCCTAATTCAATCAATTTACTCTATAGATTTGTTTATTCACAAAAGGAATGTTCATAGAACTAGCAAGTATATGAATACCGGTTTGCCATATTGAGATTGAAATGTACAGAAATTAATGATACACAAAGTCCGTTAAGCGCAGTAAATTACATTAAGTACAGTAATAATTCAAACAGTGTATGCATTACATGAACTTTTAATTAACTGTGAACTTTTAAGTAAATATGAAGTTTTATTACCTACAAGAAATTCACTTCCGACTTTTTCACACTTTTACTTTTCACCTTTTTACAATGTTTGGGTGGTAGAGAGAATATTCTGTGATTTGTGCATAAAATTTAAATTAAATAAATAAACAATTTGTTAATCACTTTGAATATAAGTAATTTTAATTAAGCAGTGTTCTCAAGCATGCTCTTCGTTAAATGCGACAAATCTTGTAGATGGGTTTCTCCCCGAAAAAAAAACGGGCAAGTTAACAACATTTGATTCAGGGATATGGAAGATATGTTCCAGAGTTTTTTTACTGAAAGAAGTTATACTGAAAGAAGTTATAATGAAGGAAGTTATACTGAAGGAAGTTATACTGAAAGAAGTTATACTGAAAGAAGTTATACTGAAAGAAGAATAGTCTCGTTTTTTGTAGATTTTCTCACTCAATCAAGTAATAAAGTAGAAAATTCATTTAATCATTTAATCATTTAATCATCATATATTGCATCCATGGTATTACATATAGGTCTAAAAATTATAATTTTGCGTTCACATGGACCCTGGTAGGGCACAGCAATATGTAGTCTTATATCTAATTTTAGTTACTAACTAGTAATAAATTAATTAGTACATTTTTTTCGCATAGTCATAAATAATCAATAATTAAGCGTAATTCAAATTCAAGATAACAATGATATAATAATAATAGTAAAGTTAATTTAGGATTAGGTTTCGTTCATGTCAGGTAATGTCACAGCTATTTTAATTATTAGTTAATTCACATTTTATCGTCAAGGAAATCTTTAAGAGTATAATAACACTTATTAACTAAGAAGTCCTTCAACCGTCGATTGAACTGCTTTTCTGTCTCTAATTGTTTTATGTCGTCACTAATTTTATTGTAAATATTTACTGCCATCACGTTTGGGCTATTGCTATGTAATTTAAGTTTCGATCGTGAGGCTGGTGCTAAGTTATTTTTAAACCTAGTTTGGAACCGTCGCGGTTGATCTACGAGTTTTGGGAAAAAGTGTGGGTGTTTTCTCACGAACTTACAGATTTCGAAGATATAGATGGATGTTAATGTCAATATTTTATATTCGATAAAGTAAGGTCTACAACTCTCTATATTTTTAATATTGGCTAGTATTCGTATACATTTCTTTTGTTGAAGGAAAAGGTCATTTACATCTGTGCTATTGCCCCAGAGTATGACACCATACTTGAGCCACGAGTAAGCATACGCGTAATAAGCTGTTAAAGCGCAGTGAAAGTTGGTAGATTTTTTTAATTCTCGTAGGGCGTATATAAATTTTGACATTTTATTTTTAGTTTTTTGGATGTGTGATTTCCAGTTGATTGAAGTGTCTATGTCCATCCCTAGGAAAGTAAAAGTGTCTGTTGATTCTATATTTATTCCGTTGTAGGAAAAATTAATATTTAATGGATTCTTTTGGTGGGGCCTAAATTGCATAATTTTGGTCTTTAAAAAATTTATATCCAAATTGTGGTCGTTCATCCAGTCAGTAAGTTTGGTCAGTATGACATGTAAGTTTTTGTATAGATCTTTATCGTTTTGGCATGACATTAAAACTGAGATATCGTCTGCGAAGAGGACACATAATTCATCCAAGATGCTTGGGAGATTGTTAATGTAAATTAAAAACATCAAACATCCGATGCAGCTACCTTGCGGAATTGAGTGTTTGACATTTTGTACGTCCGATTTTACTAAGTTTATTACTCCGGATTTGTGGTCTAAATATTGAATTTCCACATATTGTTTACGGTTTTCTAAATATGAGGCAAACCAATTATGGGCAGTATCTCTGACACCTATTTCGCACAGTTTATCGATTCCGAACACTCTCCCACCTTCCGCAGACGAAGTCGCGGGCAAAAGCTAGTTAATATTTTAATTTCGCATGTCTAGTGAAGGGCCTGTGTTGTCTGTTCCGAGTCTGCGCAAGCGCATCAGTCTAACGGCTCTGGACAAACATCCAATAACTAACCTACATGGATTCCTTGCTTATTTAGATATAGTTTCTAATAGATATGGGATATATGCATGTAGTATTTTCCCCTCATATATTTTATTAATACATAAATATAATTAAAATAGCTTATTCTAAAAAATAATAGTCAATAGCAATGAAAATCTGAACGTAACGTTCTTACGAAGACTACCCATAGCGCATCATCGCATAAGCTCAAAAATTTAATCTTCATAATCCATCTGCATCTAACGCAAAAGTTATACAAAAAAAACAAAAATATGAAAAACTTGAGATCTCTTATCTATCATGAATCTGATCTAAGGTTAAAAGTTAAGGCGGTGCGTATGTAAATAGTTACAAATCACGGCATAATGTTAAGTAATGGTTAAGTTTATTATTTCGCGTGCGCGCTGCCTTGTTCAGCTTGTTGGCTATCCACGGCCTTCTGCGGATTGCTGTGTACAGGTAGGGTTAGCAAAAACGTTGCACCAACAGGATCGTTAAGGCCTTGGCCGTTCTGACGCCGTCGCACGCGACGTCTGAAAAATGTTCGCGTTTGGACGCGGGCGAGAACGACCGCGCCCGAACATTGTCGAACATAACGATTCAGACAGGATTCAGTTCAGACGTCGCGTGCGACGGGCCGCTGCACGATCCGAACGGCCTTAATTTGACTATTTAAGAAAAGCAGGGCACAGCAAAATGTCATCTTGCTCGAATTTGGAGCAGCCCAATTGGAGAAGTACCACCGCCTTGCAGAAGATCGCAGCCGTAATAACATTATTTACTATACAAGTATGTAGTGTTGTGTTCCTTGAGGTGAGCAAGGTTGCCAGAGCTCCCGAGGATGCACTGTGTTGAGAGCGAGGGACCTAAATTGGTCCCTTCTTCTGTCAACACAGTAAATCCTCAAATCTTATAAAGGGACGCAACGCGCACGTGATTTCCTTGGGTTGCGAGCGTCTAAAAGCTGCGGTGTCGCAGGCTTTTAAAATTGACGCACCTACACCGTTTTACTTCCTAAAAACTTAATTAGAATTTTTTGAACGATAACCGCAGAAGAAAGTACTATCTTAAGCATAAAGGTACCTAGAGGTAGACACTAAATGTCTAACATCGAATTAGTTAAGTATATAAAGATGTTAGAGCGATAAAAATTACCTTTTCTCCCGACCCTACCTACGACCAATAAGCCCCGAGAGCCCTATTGTTCAACTTTGCATTCCAAAATTCTCCGAATCGGGAACTATTTTGCTATCTGTACGCATCTCAATGTCAGGGGCCGCCGAGGTCGAGCGTGCTTTTCTTTTTTCTCTTTCACTCGTATCAGCAGACGTGCGTCAAAATATTGAGTTAATTTGAACATGAGATTAAAGTGATAATGTTGGCAGTAATGGGCCTTGTTTACAAACAAGAAGACTACGCACTTGGCGAATTTGCGAACTTAAGGCAGGCTGTTTATCTTGTTGCTTCGGCTGAACTTGGGTCTGGCCACAGAATAGTATAATAGTATTACGTACAGAATGGACACGAACCCCCCGCACCGCGGTCAGTTACCTCGTCCCTGAGAGACCCACCTGGTGTCGATCGGGTGCCGTCGCGCCTCGCGATTCGTCAGCGCCACGCGCTACGCACCCGCGCAAACAATTGACGCATGTACCGACAGCGCACGCACACATACCCACAGCGCTTACGTTCCTTCGCTTGTCACAGATGTGCTCTGGCTAGGCTAGGTTTAGTGAACCAGCGACAAAACTCCGAGTAGCTCGATTCCACTGACACCTCAGATTCGGTTGAAGCCGCTCAACCAATTTCACTTGAGTGCAAACTCTTAGAGTATTCCAGTGTTTAAATCGCCCGCGTGGTCCTGTCGGAGGTTTCCCCTTGATTTTCCCCAGGCTATTCTGCAACCGCGCACTCCTATCGCTTTATTGGGCCCGGCCTATAAAGCCACGGTAAGGTTCAAAATAAAATCGGCTCTGGCGCACCTCCGTGGTGTCTAGCTAGATATCGCGAATATCGGGATAGGAACGAAAGAGAGCGCAGCTGTCTCGGGATCGAACCCAATCTGATAAAAAGGACACTTTTGAGCACTAAGGCACTGTAAGTAAGGGAGTTAGTTTTAAAATTCCGTTTAAAGGATGACTCACAGTAGATTTTCCGTGTCCGGGCCGGCCCGTTTTCTAATACAGGACGCGCGACGGCCGTCGATTTCTTGTACTCTGGTTTGTTGATTTAAGGATGATTCACGCTAGACCGTGAATCATCCTTAAATCAACAAACCAGACAAAAAAATTGCTAAAGTTTCAAGAATGTTAGAAACTACTGCTGGCAGTATTTACATTTTACAGTTCATTTTGTTACAATTGATGTGTTCAAAAACACGATTATAAAAAAATAAGTACCTACGTCATAACTCAAGATGACAATCACAGATCTTTTTGCTTATTTGACTTTGTATATGGCAGTAGTACCATTAGCACTAATTAATAGACTAAGTTCATTAAAATTACATTTACGATGCAACATTCATGAGACTGTTGGCGGTAAAATATGCCAAAATATGCACAAACTTAGTTAAATTAACACCTGAATGGCAGAGTCTCTTGGTATGTATGGAGATTATTCAACGCCTGGGTGAGGCCCATTATTAAAAATAAATTGTACCATTTGGTTCAGATAATACTTTAGTAGAAAAATATCCTGCACTTTGTGATGAAAGCAAGCCGTTTTGTACAGTTAGGAATCGTAGAAAGAGGATCCTATAGAAGGGGGGTTAGCGAATGTCCAACAGGGACGGAGATAATTTGTTTGACAATTGTTTCTGGGGATACCACAAAAAGAATAATCTTTTATTGAGAATCTTCGAAATACACTCCTAATAAATGTTAGCAGGCAACAAATTGATCTTGTGGCATATTAAGTTACACTTATGATTAAAACGTCTTAAGTTATTCAGTCATTGTAAAAATGATATTTACCCACATTAGTGCAAAATCTCATTAAAAACCTTATTGAGACCAATCATTATTCAGTGTTCTAATCACGACAAAACTTTTAATCTGTTATTTTTAACATTCGAGCCGGTTTAGTTTACCCAACATTATGGGTAACATATTTTTTTATACTGTGGCCACTAGTTCATCGATGACATTTCGATGACAACGGCCGGTGACAAATAATCGGTTCCTTATACGCGATGAGGGACAGGAGATATGTCATTTTTTCTCGCTCCCACGTGTGTTATTGTCTATGCTTACATCTCCTTCACACACCTTTGTATGTGTGTATCACCAGCTCCATCTTATACTTGCTTCATGTTAGGAATAGATACAAGTGTTTTTTTTCGAGGCAATCAAAGTTCGCCTCTTCAGAGGGTATGATGCCGTCATTAAAAAAATATATTAAAAAAAGTGTATGTATAACTCTAAGGTGCACCGATTTTAACGATTTCTATGTACCTCTACATAAAAAGACAACTTTTGGTTTGTTATACAAAACATAAAAAATAAATCATGAAAAAATAATAACAAAACCTGTCATGTTTTTTTGTTGTAGTTTTGGCGGTTTTTTTTAAATAATTTGATAGCATAACTGAAACATTTATTTTAGCGCCCTAGTTAAGTAATGTACTATTAAATAACATTACGTTCAGACGTTTCAAGGTTTAATAAGAGTATAAGGATACGTTTTAAAAGGTTAATCTTACTTGTAAAAAAAACTTCCGCTGCCCAGGCGTATTCGAATTTCGTCTGTTACCTGTCATTGCAACAAAAAACTGTAAAAAAAATCAACGTGTCAACTTCTTAATGGCGAATTAGTCGCGTCGAAAGCGATAAACGCCATTTTGGGTATCTGGGGCCGTAAACCCGGTGACGGATCGCTACCGGCGGGTGCAATGGGGACACAGCATTTTGGGGTTCAATAAATGATTTCAAAAATAAGAATATGCCCTTATTAATTTATAGTTTTTTATTTATACAAGGTCGGTGGCAAACAAGCGTACGGTCTACCTGAGGGTAAGTGGGCACCATAGCCTATAGACGCCCGCAACTCCAAAACAATCACGTGCGATAATATACCTGTACTACCTGTAGTCACAATAAAGATATTTGATTTTTGATTTGATTTATACACATCTACGGAACACTTCCATTTTATTCCCCCTTATCAGTTCCCCAAAGGTGTGAACATTTTTTCCGCTGTCCATTTTGTGACACTTTGTCTTCGAAATTGGGATCAACAATAGTTTTTTTCTTTCTTTTTAAGTGGTATTTGATCTGGAGCATTCACACGCCTGAATTAGTCTATATTGTTTATTTTGATTTTATTCAGCTACATAATACTATTAATACCTATGGGGGATTAGCTATAAACATAAAATAATTACACTGCGGTAAACTACAGAGTACAGAGGGGCTAAGATGATCGCGTATAAATATGTCGGAGATATACTCAATAAGGGGCGAATGATCACATAGACACTAGGTGTCTGACATATAAGCGTTCATATTAGCCCCGCAGTAGGTAGCACAGCCATCTTCTGCAATCATAATTTGACTCTTCAAATGACTCGAAAATATGTTACCTAATTTCATTATAATAATTTTCACTGCTGCATAATTCATTGTGTGTACGACATGAAGAACGTTTTTTTTTGCAGTGACAAGCAATATAAAAGCAACATTGTCGAGACGTCATAAACGAAACGTTCGTACGAGACTATGTTGGCGTCAATGTCGCAACAACCTGCAACTCTCGCAAAGTAAACTGGCTTAGCATTCCCATGCTCTATATCTTCCTGGCTATACAAATACTGTATTGGCACCTAGATCTTGTGGCACTGGACTTGTCAACGTTTACGAGTAGGCACTTCGGTCTACTACACTGATAAAGGATGATTCACGCTAGACCGTTCCGTGTCCGGGCCGGCCCGTTTTTAACCCCCGACGCAAAAAGAGGGGTGTTATAAGTTTAACGTGTCTGTCTGTGTATATGTGTATCTGTCTGTGGTATCGTAGCGCCCAAACGGATGAACCGATTTTCGTTTAGTTTTTTTGTGTCATAGATAATTTTATCTCGAGTGTTCTTAGCCATATTTCATGAAAATCTGTTCAGCCGTTTGAAGATCATCAGCCATCATGTCGGGGGGTTTTTTTAATTTTAGTTTTTCTAGTATAAGAAATCGACGGCCGTCGCGCGTCCGCCGATTTCTTGTACTAGAAAACGGGCCGGCCCGGACACGGAACGGTCTAGCGTGAGTTATCCTTTAGCATGTGTTGTACCAAACCGTCTGTAATCGTTACCAGTGTTTGTTAAAATTATTGTATGGAAACTACCATACGATTAAATATAAATATTGTATGGAAACTTTGACAAGTTTGTAAGGGATGACAGCTGCCGGCGCCATATATTTAACGTTGTTCCGTCTGTCATCGTATTGTAAGTCGGTTCAACCCACCCTAAGAATCCGTTAATGTTTTGGACAGCCTACAAGATATTAGCTGCCATGGAACACAGGATACTTTGGATAGGAAAAAAAAATCTCTTATAAGAAATACAAATGAACTAGTATGTTTCCGGTTCTCGGTGACCATGGGCTGCGCCTGCGGTGACTGCTTACCATCAGGACAGATGTGATTAATATAGGTAGGTTTCATCGGTCACTATGGTGTTGAGCACTGAAACGTGTACCTGACATTTTATCGAACTAATTATATCATCATTTTAGATGGCGTAAATTAACTGGTAAGCACCTCCAGTAACACTAAGCTCTTAGACGTAAAAACCATAAATATCGTTATAGATGTCTATACACCACAATTCAACGGTCCAACTGTGAGCATTATATGCAATTACAGTCGTCATTTATCAAGAGTTATCACCGATTTGAATAATATAATAACCGGTGAGCGAGCGAAATCAATTATGTGGGTTGGTGTGAAATGCGTGTAGTGTGGTGCCGCGCCCGTGGACGCGCGCTTGTAAAACGGACAGGTTTCTGCGCTTACGTTCGCATCGGCGCGGTCCACACGGGGTAGTTTTATTACTTTCGCTCTTATCTAGTTGACACTTATGATTTAAATGCCTGACTACCGTCTTGTTATAAATTGCGGTGTCCATGCAAGCCGTTGACTAATAGTTTGATCTAATCAGTAGTTTAAGAGTTTCTTAAGTAAATAAATTGTGTGTGATTATTTTAGCTTGTAATTGATTTAATCGAGTTTCTAAATTATCCAAGATGTATCACAAGTGATAGATATGGCCTTTTAGTCATATTTGCGCTATTATTAAGGCTCAGTTAGATTTATAACATTTAGATATAATAATGCAAGGTTTTATTAAGATTTATTAGACCCCATGTCGTAAAGTTGAGTCAAAAAATGTAATGCGTTACTAAAATCTATGTTTATTGTTGGTTTGTAGCAAAATGTGTCTGTTTATTTTTGGTCCTGATATTCGATGGAACTCACAAACATAATTGGGTCATTGTCAGTCGGAAAAACAAAAGTTGTCCATTCGGTGGTCAATAGTTAACGGATTGTGTGCATGTAATTTACGTTTTTATTACATGGATTTACAGATTATGCGGGTTATCAGATCAATCGAAAATTAAGCTTTGTAGCCCTTAACTTTTGACATGGAGAGAAAATAATTAAACTGTATATTTATTGATTGGTGTCCGATATGTATACAGTAAAATATTATTTTGTGTAGAAAAATCATCTTCACCTAAAGTTTAGTAGACCGAGTGAGCGAAGCGATCGGTAATCTCCGTTTCAGGTTGGGCAAAATGATTTCGCATATCCGGCCGTTCTCTTCTCTTCTAGGTCGCATTCCTCAACCGATTTTCTTGAAAGTTTGTGAGCAGGATCGATATTATATAGATTTCATGACCGTTTTTGGAAAGTTTAAAAAGCGGCGGAGCCATGAGAGTTGTAATAAAACGTTAAAATACTCGCGAGGTCTACCCTCTGCAGTTACGCAGCCACTAGATAACATACAGTTAGAACACAAAGCGCTGGTCTTGATTTAGTTGTATTATCATACCGCAATGTATTAGCGCTCATAAAACCGTTTACGAGACATAACTCGTGAATGTGCTCTAAAGTCAACCGGCAGCAGCTTGATTTTACCACAGCATAAATATTGCTAGTGGTTCGGTGAGCAGTAGACTTCGCGAGTTATATTTTTTTCAAACTCCATGGCACCGTAATTTTTTTCCAAAAACTGGATCGACAAAATAATGCTAAGTATATAGTTATCGTACCTGCTCGTAAAAACGGTAAAAATCGTGTATTTTCGTGAATCGATTGAGAAATGTGATCTGTATACGAAAACAGCCGGATGGACATCCAAATAATAAATTCGCCGGACATAACGAATAATGTGTTAGATTAAGTTTCTGTATTTGAAACACAATTGAGATTGTTATTGAATAAATGAAATTAATTTCATTTTTGCCCAACCCGGCGAAACTTCGGTCACTCGATGTAGGTAAGTAAGTACTAAAAGCTTAAGATGATTTTTTACATCGAATTATATTTTCTGTAAATCGGCCACCGTTAAGTTTACAGTTTAGTTTGTGGTTTTGCAGGACATACATTTTTGCCCAGGCTGAAACGTAGTAGCAGCAACGCATCTATTTTGTGAGCAGTTTCAATAAATACTAATAATGGTTTTTTGTCGATCCAGTTTTTGGAATTTCAAAATGGCGGAGATGGTTTGAAACCATAAAAAAATGCTCGCGAGGTTTACAGCCACTAAGTAGTTATCAAGTTGAGCTATACATGCACATTGTCTAAGTGTGCGTCAGTGTATGAGCTATAAGTTCACGTAGTCTATGTGTTCGTATGTGTCACAACAGCGACAACAATGGCCAACCCGCGCTCGTGAGATAAAAGTAGTATACTGCAGCTACATTGACTGTGATTACGGTCAGCTTGCGAGCGCTGATCTATCGGCTGCCTTGGAACGTCGCGTATTTCATACATTCCAAGAAATTATACAAAATAATAAAGCAGGGTTTATTATCTGTTTTGACAGACTTAGGCAAAGTAGCAAGCATTACACAATACTGTTTATCACCGGCATTTGTCTCTTTCTAGCATATCTAACACAAGTTTGTACTACATTGCGGGTTAACGAGGCATAATCAGTTCCATCGATCTAATGAACCCAGAAATGTGATAAGTTGCGATTCTTGGACGAGGATAAATGCTTAGCTGACTTTGAAGTTTAAACGTCAATTTTTTTTACTGTAGGTACCAGTGGCGGCGCGTCAAAAATATTTTTGGGGAAGCCGGAAATACTTGGCTTTTCCTATTCTTCATGAGCCGTAGTAAAAGAACTGGACTGGCTGAAAATTAGGCAAGCCGGTGGGAATCGAGTTGTATGGACGCTCCGCCACTGGTAGGTACAGTCAGCTGCAATAAGATACACGATTAGACTCTTTTATAATTATGATGCTTTTAATTATGATTATGATGCTTTTATAACAATTTAAGATAGCAACCGAGCCATGTTTTGCTTCTATGTATGGTGTGCAGTAGAATTTAAGCGGAAAATAGCAGTTTTTAGCTAGAAATTTATTGATTTGGAGTGATGTTTGAAACAATATATGTTTCTAAAACATACATGTGAAATCTATGACCGCAATACTCCTGGGGACCGATTTTTGAGTGTCGACCACTCGAATTTTCATTCGACATCTGTCAAAACTTCATAGTTTTTTGACAGATCTCGAGTGAAAAGTCGAGCGTTCGACACTCAAAAATCGGGCCCCTGTACTAGTAAATAAATTCTAAATAACTGAGTATTTTTAACTGATAAGGACCGAATTAGATGAAATTCGCTCTACCCAGCTCGTTACGCAGCAAAGATTGCATATGAATATGAATCCTCTATAACTGTATTGGTGTGGTCACTAAGTCACCATCACCACCCCATGTTAACTACTCACAAAACTGGTAAACCACAGATCAAATAAACATAATCCTTTGATCCTACGCTTTTACCCGGTTACATTTATTTTTAACATCAAATCTACTTTAATAACGCGACAAAATATGAAGTCCTCAAGACGCCTTACGTCTTTTGTTTATCGATGTACGTCCCAACATCGGATGGATTTTCTAGTTGTATGAAAGTCAGAAAAACAACGGATTTAAGAGGTACTTGTGATGTTTTAGAATGTAGTGGTGTTATAAAGGTTCACGGTCACCGGGACCCATAAACATGTCAACGGTGCGATTGTGTGCCTATGACGGGGTCCTTTGATTCTATTATGAGGTCTAGCATGCTCTAGTTTGCGTTGCACTTTCAATTTTATGGCAAACAGGACGAATTTAATATCCAATATTTATTCGATATATATTAATTATATCGAGTCAGGTATTGTCCGTTGATGAAATAATTTTGGAATTTACAATACGACGATACTACAATATGATCAACCGATGTTTATCTTGTCGCTGACCATGTGATAATTGTAACCATAATATGTATTTATTCACATGTAAGTGATATATTATCATTGTATTTACTACTATTTAAAGTCTTTCTTCAATCCGGCCAATTGTTCGTTCATTTCTTCTTACGCTGGCATTTAACTTGTCCGCAATTCGCGCTGCATCTTTTTCTTCATTTAAATATCGCAAAAGAAAGGCAGATTGAAACCAAAAAGAACTTTTTAATACAGTTGCTCAAAAAGTGGTATTTTATGTAGCTGTAGGTATATCGTGAGCAAAGTTCGATTTTTCGCAATCGGCTTCTCGGGCTTTTTACTTTTCCAATTGTTTTAATTTTACTGTTGACCCCTGGGTCTTTGGTTGACTGGGGGCTTTGGTTGGGTGTATGGCCTTCCATACATCCAACCAAAGGGTTTTAGGTTCAGTCACTTTACTTATTTATTTAATAAAGCAAAGGCCATTAAAACTAACCTTCTATAATATTTAAAACACTAAAAATACATATTAGACAAGTAACAGGGTTATCAAATATTAAAACATCTAACAGCGGCCGGCGATGGATCCAGCACACTGAAAAAAGCGCTGGATCCAGCTGGATTGCTGGATGCTGGATCCAGCGATTGCAATCTCTACTCGGAACTCGTGCAAAATGACATACCTTCCGCACTTGCATCAAAATGTGCTATTAGGCCAGTGGTTACCTTACCACCGACGATGCTACGACCTACCAGTTACAATTTTACAAGTCCCCCTGTTAGATTAGACATTACGTAAAATTAAATGATAAATACCTAAGTAACATCGCAATCTCATGCTCATGCTAACGCAAAATATCACACAAGCACGACCAATGACCATGCTAGCGCGTCACCGTTGCTCGGGTTGACTGTAAAAGCCATTTTAGTTTGATTTACGGACTCACTGCGGGTCCCCGAGGTATTCCGTGTATTCGGCGCCGAGACAGGACAGTCATGTATTAGATAGTCGTTTTTGGATACGATGCCTAGTAATTATACGTTTTATTTGAGAGGACTGCACACGAATCCAAGGACAGACGAACAAGAAACTAATATTAGTGACGAATTTAGGCATTTTGATTATTAATTATAAATTCGGCACTACCTAAAGAAATAGGTTTTCTATCTTTAATTAAGGAATTTAGATTATTATTATTATTTATTATTATTTATTTATTTCAGACATTACATCCATAGGTTGTTAGTAAATACATTTTAATAAAAACAAAAAGAAAAACTTATCAGTTAGGGTTAGTTAAAAATACATACAAGAAAAACTTAAAAATACATAAAAGAATGCGAATGCTAAAATGCTAATAATAAAAGTTAAAAGTTAAAGTTAAATGCTCCACCTCCCATCATATGTGTCTGCGCAATGTAATCTGTTCCAGTGCCTAGGCAGTGGAGCATCCAACTTATCCATCAACGTCTTCAGGATGCCATTTTCACTGCCACTCAGCCTCTGCATTATTGACGCCGTCCTTTTGCGCATTATTGCGTAAAAATCGTCCGTACGCTCCGCCGCAAACATTCCGGACGCACTGCAATATCGTGGCAGCCCCAATAGGATCCTGAAGACGTTGTTGTACTGAACGCGCAGTGCGTGGTACGCTCGCTGGGTGTAGCTGGCCCACAGGCTGCAGGTATAAAAAGACTGACAGAATGCCTTGAACAATGTTATTTTGACGTCTTTATTACACCTAGCAAACCTGCGAGCCAGCATGTTTCCCCTTACCGCTAACGCCCTGCGCTCCCTCTCTATATCGAGGTCATCTTTGATGTCTTCTGTGACCCAGTGGCCTAGGTATTTGAAGGTTTTTGTGACCCTGAGAGGCTCACCACTCAAGGTCACCGGAGGCACAATCTTATAGGACTTTTTCCCCGCTTTGAAGACCATTACCTCGCTCTTCTTTCCATTATACATTAGCCCATGCCTCACCGAGTACCTCTCACAAATGCCCAACAGATCTTGAAGCCCACTGACGGATGGGCTCAACAAGACCATGTCATCAGCGTAACTTATATTATTGATAGATTTATTATCTATAGAGCATCCAACATAGGCCTTGTTGAGCTCATCCATCAGACTGTTCACATAAAGATTAAACAACCTCGGGGAGGTCAACCCTCCCTGCCTAACACCACATTCGAGCTGGTACTCATCCGAGTGTACGCCTGCCCACCTAACAGAGTTAATTTGGTTTCTATACCAGAACTTAAGCACCTCAATTAACTCCGCCGGAACACTGGTTTCCCTGTTCATTTTGTCCAATAAGATGTCGTATGAAACCAGGTCGAATGCCTTGGACAAATCTAGGAAGCAGGCGTTCACTGGTGTACCGTGTGATTAAATCTTACTAGTGGCTCTGGGAAATGTAGACATCGCGAGTGGTTTTTTCACACAAACTGGATCCATATAATTTTTAATACAATTATCGAACATGCTCACAAAATTTCATGAGAATCGGTGGGGAAATGCGACCTGTAGAGAAGAACAGAATGTTTGCCAAAGCTGAAGCGGACACGCTTCGCTCACTTCGCTCACTCGGTCTTAGACAGCATATTTAAGCTTTCAAAACGTCTTGTTGACACGATAGGCGACCAAAGGCCGGCGCGTAGGTACTTCTTAACGCGTTGCCATGCAGCGCGGTAATGCCGCCAGCCTTCTGGGCACCTTACCACCGAACTCGGAGCTTAGGCCAATTTTCTGTTTGTAAATCTTTGATTAAATTTTACTTTAAATAAAGTTGTAAATGTATTTTATGTGATGATATGAAATCAAACAAGATACCTATCGTAAAACTAAGGCGATTTTCTGACGGGGCGGGATCGATATGTGACATTTTCTTCTTTGACGTAAACTTACTGACGTCGCAAAGATTCTCGCTTGACATAATACTGTCAGTACCTATTACGTTTGCGCAGTAGTAATATCATGCGCAGAAGCGTAGCAGTACCGCCTTCGCATCGTCCCGCTACCGCGCATCTCGCGCCATCGCCAGTCAGGAAGCACTCATTTAAATGTAGGGTAGGGGCGTAGTAAAAAATGGTATCGCGTCGACTGACATTTGGCACTTTTCTCATATCGTACTGCCTCCGCACCGACAAATCAGGAAGTCGCCTTAAAAGTTTAAGCTGTATTGAAATTGTGGGGAAAATAGAGGCAAGTTTGGGTCTGTGTTTTGAAAAGTAAATGTAAAAAAATTATTATAACTACATATTTATCCAATTATTATAATTATGTAAATATTTCATCACCATCCTCCTAGCGTTATCCCAATACAGTTGCATCCTGAAGGATGGCTGGGGTCCGTTACCAATTAATTATGAAAATATTTATCAAACTTAAAAGAAACATTGTTTTTTATACAATGACAGTGGCAAATAAGCGTACGGTCTACCTGCATCGCATTTGGATTTGTTTGTTCTATTTTAAATTAATCTCAAATGTAGGTAATAAACCCAAAGGATCCCATTATAAGTAAGTATTAACTCATCTTAATTGTATTGGTTTAATGCCCTTTAAATGTATTGTGTGGTCCTAAATTTGTATGAACCATTGTTTAGCGAGCACGTGCACATTATACTCCGTCAGTTGGTTCGTCTCGGTACAGGTAAATTACTTTACATCGGACAGGGTTGACCGTAGTCTTCTTGTGCCTATCAGGGCTCGGAAACCGATTTCGTCTTCATACAATTAACCTGATAAAAAATACAGGTAGTTTATTATTATTATTATTGTTTATTATTGTTGACCATTAACACTTACAGCTAAACCTTACGTGCTAATTGGTATTCTAATATAATTACAATAGTCAAAATTACATTATATAATAGTCAAAAATACATAAGTTATAATTACAATAGTCAAAATTTCATTAATTAATAGTCAAAATTACATAAATTATAATTACGATAGTTAAAATTACATTAAATTACAAAAACAATAGAAATAGTATTTTTTCGGATGTCATTGTACAATACATTATATAAAACCTAAAATAAAGCAAAGAAAGCATTACCCGTAAATAACAATCTAGAAATTATGAGGTTATGGAGCTGGCGCTAACGAGTGTTTCTAAATACCGAAATGAGACGGCTAAAAATCTGGATTCCGAGGTCACAAATAAGTCCAATTGGCTATCGTTGTCGAGAATATTATTCAATAGAGCCAGAGCCTGATGTAGGGGGGAAGAAGCAAGCGCGCGAGTCCTGGCTGGGGGTAAAGCGAAGAGATCGCTGCGACGCGGACGCAGCGGCTTTGCGGAGAGGCGGGGGACGCGGAGACCCACCTGAGCCAGCAGTTGGGGATTGGGAACTACACCTCTAAGCAAAAGAAAAAAATATTTTATTAGGTAAAAGTTTCTCCGGGTCTCAAGTGATGTGTAGTCGACCATACCGAGAACGAAAAGCGTAGGGTAAAGATAAGGGTAGTTGCGTTTTACGATTTTTTTTTCATACTTTAAATCATTTATTTCATAGATGAACGCTAACAAAAACAAATGTTAAAATAAACATGGAGAAATAAGAATTACTGTAGGAGGATATTTAAAAATTAAAATTGAAAAAAACTAGTTCCAAGCCCTGATACCTATACTATATAAACTTAACCCTCTAGACGTTATTCGTTACATACACACGGGTATATAAAACGCTTCCTTGTATATTTTTTGTTCCAATCGGTGGATACGCTGTAAAGTGGCAACCAGTGCACAGGCTTGCTTACGAATACAGAATAGAAGTGCTTTGAATAGAATCTATGACATGACCCTCAGCAATGAATATACAAATGAGACGAGAAAATATAAACTCTTCGACCGTCACTATGCCGTAGTATGGACAAGCACCGCCCTCACCTATCGTAACTAATACAATTGACACTTAATACTTCCTCCAGCCTAAGATTTTGAATAACAACACAATAATATGACCCATTTGTTTGAGTTATTGAGCCTGTGTTTATTCAACTGTTTTTTGTTTACCTGCTCTCCTAAGCTACTTCTAAAATGAACCCTAATTTGAAGTTATAGGGTCGATGATTACGTTTTCTTACAAGCAGAGGTTATGTATGCGTTTTTTAATGGGTATTTAATAGGGAAGGGTTGATGTATGACATCATAATTAACTGGACAAAAGCATTTTTAATGTGTTTCTAATGTGAGAGAACTTTTTTGCTTCAATAGAAACTTTATGGGCCATTTTTATTATGCGTTTTATTTGTTGGTCGATTTTATAAAACTTTGAATGCACCTGCTTGTGAAAGATGGCACTCGTGGCATTTATTAAAGTAGTTCAGTGTAGAATAAGGCTATATTTTGTTCATGAACAATTTTATGAATAACTTTGTTTTGAATTTTGTATTCTGTCTTCACCATGTATTTTAGTTCGATTTTCGTTAATTTAGTTATTATTAAATGAGAAACGAAGAGCTAGTAACGTATTGCGCTAATGTATTAAATAATAAGGTAGGTACCTGCTTCAAAACAAATTAATGTTCTCTTTATTCAAGTTTATTCCCTTTGGCTAGGAACTAGGAAAGTCAGATAGCACTTGCTTTAGTAAAACTAGTGCCTCCGCCAAATCTTGGGATTCGGTTCGAAAAGTGAACCCCAGGCTCCGTTACAGTTACCGGGAAAATGGAATTGGATTCAACACAAATGTTTATTTGACGCAAAGCTGATAGCTATTCAAGTCTCATACTCGCTTTGGCCATATTTGAAAAATATAACAAGCATACATTTAAACAATTTGAGGTTTTTGTTATACGCGACGAAATTTAATTTGATGAGCATCATCAAGTTTCAATTCATTCCAGTGCCGAAGATATGTCATACGGTCAGCATCAAAATTACGCATACCTATGAAGACGTGAAGTCTTTATTGTAAGGGAATAAGAGCTTTCTTTTGATATGCATAGTTACTTTTAATGCAGACTGTACCTATTTGATATTACTTTCCAAAACACTATACTCTATCAAAAAAATGTATTTAAAGCAGGGATAACTGCACATCAAAAAATACTGACTGTGCATCAAAAAATACTGATTTGTGGGTCATTCTTCAGAAATGGGTCATTCGTCTCATTCCCTTGGCGATTTTTGTTTATATAATTTTCAACCTTCTTACAATAAAATATGAATATTAATCTATTTCTAAACATATTAATCCAATAGGCACCACTTTCGGCTAATTTGGTAAAAAACTTTACCACTTTAAAATTTAGCTGCCAGGGGAATTAGAAAAAACACCAAATAAATGAATAAAAATAATAGTTTTTTTCATAGTTTGCCAAAATTTTATATGTTTTATTTAGCAAAAAGTCTTCAGAAATATAAATTATTCATAAAAAACTTAAATTATTTTCGAAATCGGCAGTATTTGTGGAACCCGAATATAGTATTTTAAACTTTAAAATTATGCACTAAACGTATTATTTTGGTCCCGCTCTTGATAAAATTAAATTTGAAATACATACATTATTATAAATAATAGCTAATGTATGAAAGATATTTATTTTTGAAAGAAAAATATCATTATCCTCTGTAAATCGCCAAGGGAATGAGCACCAGGGAATGATAATCAAGTTAGTTTTTTGTCGATTACAACGAAACTGTTATTAATATAGGCATAACTATTAAATCGTCTCGTGCAGTAATTCATGTTGTATTATCCTCACTAAGCTCTGTATGTCAATTGTTGGAAATACATTTTATATGGAAGTCCAGGGAAATAATAATCAAAGTGAACCAAAGCCAGGGAAATTATACATTTACCATTATAACTCCTAACTCCAGCGACTAAGCGGGACCTCTTCCCATGGTCTTGAAAGAGCTACTAACGATTGATAGAAAGGGTATGTGCAATAAGTCAGAGGACGCTTAAGTAGGGATGTACACGCTGTTTAGTACGGCACCAGGGGAATGATAGCTCTACTCTGGCCAAAACTTTTATGTACATTGTAACAAAAACTACAATAAGCACAGGTACAATATTTTTTATTTCGGATCCATAACTAATTCTCTCACGAATCAACAGAAATAGAAATAGAAATAAACTTTATTGTATAGCTGTGTATATTATGAAAGTGATAACAAGTGATACAGTCTCAACAGCTTGCCCATTTCGGACGTACACTATTAATATGATAACTTAATACTAAATTACAATTTACTAGTGGAAAATATTATTACAAATGTATGTTTTCACTGGTAAAAATATTCCAACTAAATGCAATACTTGATTTCGATTCATAACTTGTTCTTTTGGGGTATTTTGATCAAAAAATGGCTTATGGACGCCCAGGGTCATTACCCTGGGCGTCCATACCATATGGGATATTTTACTATATTTTACGTGTTTGTAATTTTTTTGGCTATTTATAATTAACTTACCAAAAACAGCAATCGTGTCCCAGATAGATTAAGTAGTCATGTTTTGAAGAAAAACATAGTTTGGTCTATTATTTTTATCCTACGGGTACTTTTTTCCTCTGGACGTTGCAAATTGACCCCTTGAAGAATCACCCTTGTACAGCAAAAATACCACTTTTTGCACAGTAAAACGCGGCATTGATGTGGAATTAGTATTTTTGCTGTGCCTCAGCAATTTTAGGTTGTGCAGCAGGCAGTTTTTTTTATGTGCCTTATAAGGGGGCTTTTAAACAGACGTAAACAAACCAAACCACATGACTCGGCTAATCGCTTCGTAACCTGAATTGCAGGAGTATCACTAACAATAGAAAATCGAACATAAAATATTGCCAGTAACTTGAAAACGATAAAGAATTTCGTTCGTTCTCTACAAATTGAACTTCGGTGAGTGTGCTCAGGAGCTCCATGAGCTCATACCGCCTTCCCCCTTAATCCATCGGGTATCCAAACGTACGGCAGTTTACCATCCTTACCTGATTGAAATTCCTCATACTCGAACCAAGCGCTTTTCATCATCTTTTATAATGCGCACTGCTAAGGTTTGGAATTCCCAGCCGGCATCTAGACACGCGGCAGCGTGTCAAGCCAAAGTTCAAAAAAAAAGAACTGGCGAAGCAGCGGCCATGTTACACTAACCATTTGGTGGCACTTTTGACCCCTACGTAACTCAAAATCTATTGAGCGTACACATATGAAATTTGGTACGTTTATAAAGATCCTTAAGGCTAACCAGATTCCCAAATTTAATGAATATAGCTCAATCGATTATTAAGATACAAACATCTAAAAATAGGTTTTTTTCCGAATAGGATGGATATTGGGGAAGGAATAATCAAAAACCTAGCCCACTTCCAGGTGACATAGCAAGTTGAAATTTGGCATCGAGCTGGGTAAATGTATGATTACGAACCTGAGAAACATAAACGGTGATTTTTTTACGATTTGTAATATTTTCCAAATAACATTTTTTATTTACACACTAAGCGCCTATTGATTTCATACTGGCAAAAATGTATAAATGTTATTGGAACCGTACAGTATAGTACAGTCAGTACTGAGCAAAATTTCTGAACAAAAAGTAATGATATGTTATCAAAACATAAATGTGAAATGAAAGCCAAGTTCAATATTAAGAATATGCGTCGTTATTGACTTCGCCAACAAAAGAATTGATATCTATATGGGTGCCAAGTTTTGCGTAGAAAATCCGGAAACTTGAGATGTAATTCAAGGTCAAGATTTTGACTTGGCTAGTCTTTACCAACAAACCAAAGTTTAGAAAAAATACCATAGACAGATATAATATAGCATGTACGTAAAAACCGGCCAAGTCAAAATCTTGACCTTGAATTACATCTCAAGTTTCCGGATTTTCTACGCAAAACTTGGCACCCATAAAGATATCAATTCTTTTGTTGGCGAAGTCAATGACGACGCATATTCTTAATATTGAACTTGGCTCTCATTTCACATTTATGTTCTGATAAGATCTGTATTTCCGAGTTCATAATAGTTCGATTCTATATAAGTTGCAAGTTACTGGCGTAGTTAGTAGGCACAAGTCTGTAGAATATGACCGTTCAGAGGTAAAAACTTGAGTAACTGATGTCTACAAACTTCTTATTGAGTCTGGAAACAAAGTAGTTCCTCGAGCTGGACTGTCTTTTTTTACATTTTTAACAGTTATGGTACAACTTGCAAGTATCTTTGTTCTTGACGAGTGATAATAAAAATTTGGCTTGGTGTTCTCAAATAAGTGTAATCTGTGACTTTATCTTGATTCCCTTCATCGGGTTGTACTCTATTCCGTGTAAAAGGTTTTAAATGATATCACTTTGGAAGTGTGACGGTTTATGCACTTTCTTGGTCGACAGTCGTTGTCTTATTAAAGAATTTATATTGCTTCAGAAACTCGCGGAATGTCATATTGAACTTTATGTGATCTCTTTTCAAATAGTTGGTCATATTTATATCATCTAAGTGTTCTCTTGATTCTAGTGTGTCTTTATTAATTGCTGTTTTATTTTCACTACCAAATTCACCAAACTGTCTATTTTCATGTTTGAAATGTTTTGTATCATTGACACTTTTGTTATCGAAGTATTTCAATGTGGCATGTTGTGTTTGTTTTTCTTTATCGACAGGTGTTGTCTTATTCAAGAAATTATATTGCTTCAGAAACTCGCGGAATGTCATATTGAACTTTATGTGATCTCTTTTCAAATAATTAGTCATATTTATATCATATTCTAAGTGTTCTATTGATTCTATTGAGTCTTTATTAATTAATATTTTAACTTCACTTCCAAGTTCACTAGCCAGTCTATTTGCTTCTTTGAAATGTTTTGTATCATTGGCACTTTTGTTATAATACTTTTCTTGTGTGACAATTTGTGTCCGGTTTTCTTCATAGACACGAGAAGTCTTATTAAAATATTTATATTGCTTTAAAAACTCGCGGAATGTCATGTTAAGCTTATTATGACCTCTTTTGAAATAGTTTGTCTTGTTTATATCATATCCTAATTTTTCTATAGAGTCAATTGTGTCTGCTCTTCTCACTTTGACCTTGAAAGGGTAGTCAACATCGAAATCATCCAAGGATGAGGAGGATTTTATCCATTTGAGGTATGGGTAGATGCTGATGAAGCGGGCAGGAGCAGAACAGCCAGGACCCTGCACGCCGAATCCAACCTGGAACAGATAATACAATGTGTAAGTAAGTTTGCGATTTGCCTAGTCTTGCTTCTCACAGGACAAGTTCCTCTCCATTAAAAGAAAAAAAATTCAGCTTGTAACTTGGGTTCATCATGCCCTACTAGTACGGTTTCTGTTCGAGGATACTCGAGGCGGTAATTCTCGAGAAATTTGCTCTTAGTCGATACGGGAAAAAATATTAACGCCTCGAGAAATCAATTTCATGTGCTTACGGTCACCCTAGATGCGTTGTTTGCACGCGCGTCGCTCCGTCCCTCAGTCTCTGGTTCGTGATGATATTATTTTGTTATTTATTAGCAGACTTATTTTTAGTACTTCAAATTATATTTATTTTGGGTAATATACAGGGTTATAAGAAAATACATTATATACAGTACCTAAGTAAAAGAAAGAAAATAACTAAACCTAAATTTAAACTCGAGCTTTGTCCACAATGCAATAAGATTTGTTAACGCGGTTTTAACGCGACATGTTTGTTACCGGCGTTTCGACACATACATATGTAAATATCATCTCAGACTGGAATTAACAAACCCGTTAAGTAATTTGTAAAACAAAACAGAAATTTGAAAAGAACATCGTGTTTTATCAAAAAAATAAAAATTTATCGTAGTACTCTCAAGAAACTCGAGGTAATTTCTTAAGAAACTCGAGAAACCCGGGTCGAGAATACTCATGCCTCGAGTAATAAAAAATGTCGAGAAAACTAGAAAATAATTTGACACACTCATCATGATCATAATAAAGTTACAAATTACCAAAACCCAAGAGCCCGAGGCATTAGAAGCTAGTGCCATCCCATTTTCCCATTCGCAGTTCCCGAGGTTGTTCTCCGCAAACGCGCATTCGTACAGCTGTGGCGTGTATAGGCCTGTACCAAGCTGCGAACAAAATTAAACCGTACCTACGTGTATTAGGTATGTATAATGATGATGACGATCGTGTTATTACGTGTTTATTTTTTAATTGATAAGACAAACAAAGTGTAATATTATAAATTTACTTTAAAATATCAGTAACCTTTTACATGAAAAAGTATCAGAAGGCTGTAGGAAAAAAGTCAAACTAATGCTAGTGACAAGATAAAAAAAGGTTCCAAAAACAAGTACCAAAATGAATGAAAAATTAATTAGTCGTATGATTGTTTATTTTCTTCCCTTGAGTCAAGAATGCAACACCATTAGAAAAAATATTTTAGAAAAGATTTTTTGTTAAAAGAAAATAACAAAGTACTCACACCGGATCTCATGTAAAACTCATCACAAAGAGACTTTTCGATGTATGTAACTTTATACGCTACTTTTTCCAATAGTTTGTTTTCTGTAAAAAAAGATGTGTGTCGTAGAAAACTTACTGCATAGAATTAAAATCATCAAATCATAGAGTCATTTGGTCCGGTCTTACCATCAGTAAATCCAAAGGCGTAAAGATGGTTGGACGTATTGTACATGTATGTTGGCATACAAATTGGAAGCATAGGCGCTGAAAAACAAAACATAAAATTTATTTTAATGATAGAAGAATTTTACTCGAAGGCTACTTGATACTGTCTATTTAAGAAAAAGAAATGATCTAAAACTGAACCCTGTGGCACTTCAGGCTTAATTCTAGTTAAAGTATCATTTAATTTGAGAAATATTTCAACAAAATAAGAAATCTTTCTCGTCATTTGGCTTAAACATAACAAGGTTGCAAAATTGCAATTGAAACATCATTGTTAAGCTAATAATAGCTTGCGTTGCAGTCTTGCAGTGTACCATGCTTCACGTAATCAAAAGCTTTAGATCATTAGAGACACATGTAGCATTTCGCAACTATCCGCCTGATATCCAGCGTCTTTTTAATTATATCTGGTTAGACCCAACTAACGACAAATAGCATTCTATTGACGCACCGGCAACTTGCACTGGGCCTGGGTACCTACGCTTACGCTTTGCCGTTACTACTTCATTCCCACTCTCCCATAGTATGTTTTACGTTTTATAGATATCAAGATCCGCAAGATCCTGGGACCCACACTCGTAGAGAGGACGGCACTTGGAGGCTCCGAGAAAACCAAGAAATCGAAGACCTAGTGTCCGAGCCCAACATCATTGGAGAAACGAAATCTGCAAGACTCCGATGGTTCGGGCACGTATTCTGAATGGGTGACGATCGTGCTGTCCGAAGAGCGTACTCGAGTCGTCCATCGGGTCGTAGACCTGTAGGGCGCCCTAGGTACCGATGGGGCGACGAAGTCCAGAGGGACCTAGCTGAGCTCCAGACCGCCGTCGACTGGATGTAGATAGCTAGGGACAGAGAAGCCTGGAGGTCTTTGGTGTCGGAGGCCAAGATCCACTTCGGGTCGTTGCGCCACAGCAGTAAGTTAAGTAGTAGTAAGTAAGTAAGATATATGAATTTTTCTAAAGATGATAATTAAGAAGTACAGACCAGCATCTGACATCGACTCCGTATCTAGTGTCAACAACGCGATTGTATTGTAGGTTACAAACTCGTACTCTGGGTGTAAGGCGACTTCGCTTAGCTTGCATGTCCAAATGCCTCTGTCGCTGGAGATGAACATGGCCTTACTGTTTCCTCTGAAATATTCGCCATGTTGAACAAGAATTAACAAATGAATGTTACAAAGCGTTTAAGGAATTAAGTAAAAGGTTAATTCAATCAACTGGTGACCGAAGAGCTGGCAGCTTCCTCGCTCAACGCATTAGTATTGCAATACAGCGAGGAAATGCTGCCAGCATCTTCGGTACCATGCCACGGGGGCCCAATTTTTTACATATGTTTTAGTTTAGTTTAGTTTATATATAGATATTAAATTTTAATTTAGTTTTATTTCTAGGTCTAGTTTTAGTTGTTTATACTGTTTTTAATATTATGTTGATTCCAAATAAATGAATATATATTCAAAGCGGGATAGTTCAGTTGTTAGTAAGAATTTAGAGATTCAGATATTGGGTGAATATATTGGACTAGCTAAATACAGGGCTATTGGGTGAGATAATAGACTCCTGTCTAATAAAACTGCCTCTCGTTTTATTTCTGGCAGATGGTCATTCGCTCCCTGCGAAAATCTTAAGAACTTACTTTCTCCGTATTTTAGACATGTCATTCGCATTTGCTATTGCGAATTTAGGTTTTACCAAAATGGCCCCAGTGACTGCAATTTGCATGGTCTTCCCAGAAACTGAAAGAAGATTCGCAAATGTATTCATATAATCTCAATTGAGTAATTATTTATTATTTATTTATCGTATGGCATTTATTTCGAACCGTGAGATCTTCGAGAAGACAGTACGGTTGCCGGTTTTTGTTACACTTTTAGAACCACCCAGGGGTCAATTAGAATCTAGTTATTCATCCTTCACCAGAGGGATAAGCGTGTCAAACAAACAAATACCTAATTATATTATAAAGTATAGTTCATCTCATCGATTTCGATGACAGCGACCCTAAAAAAAATATGGATTTGCACTAGCAAAATATGTTAGATGTTCGTCCCGTGGATTTTGTTTTAAAAAACTTTACATAACTGCACCCCAGGTGTACTCACGTATATGTGCTCGGACCACGCCAAGCCAGGCCAGCTCTCCCGTCTGCCCCAAGTTGCCCTCGTGTATTTTGTTGTGCTTGGCACTGTCGCAGTTCATGTCCGTCTTGTTTTCCACTATTATTAAAATATTTATTAATGTAACCCCTGGGGCATATACCACAAAATTTTGCAAGCATACATTTCGACAACTTTGTCAATTTACCATAGAAACAATTGTCAATTTTGTTGAATTGTAGATTAGTAAAGTTTTGTGGTACAGGGGACTGGCCATGAAGTGGCTTTTTGGCCAGGGGGACATACAATTTACACTTACTACTGGCGGTGATATAGAAAGTCGTAGATCGTAGGAATTTGACACTCGATCCGAAGGCAAGATCAATAAAGGGGGTCTATGATGGTCGCGTGATAACTTCATAGACGACAAGATAAAGCATCTTTTTTTTTTTTTTTTATCTGTCACTGTCTGATAACACATAGATAGAAGTGACAGATTCTTTATCTTGTTGTTTATTTGGTGAACAATAAATAATATTTGTATTGCATTGTATTTATTACGCTATCGCGCGACCACCATAGACTGCCAGGACTTTTTTCGTTTTGCCGCCCAAGGTAAGTAATGTATTAGTTAATGGGAGAAATACTTATTATTTATACTTATTTCTTAACTTTAAAATGAGCAAGTATTATTATAATAGATTACACGTCAATGCTATCGTTCATATACTAGATTTTACAAATAATCAACTTATAGATATTGTTAGGGTTCCGTAGTAAACAAGGAACCCTTATTGTTTCGCCATGTCCGTCCGTCCGTCCGTCTCTCCGCAGCTTTTCTCAGTAACCGTTAGTACTAGAAAGCTGAAATTTGGCACAAGTATACATATCAATGACGCCGATAAAACGGTAGAATAAAAATTTTGATAAATATATTTTTTTAGGGTAGCTCCCCTACATGTAAAGTGGTAGTGCAAACTTTTTTTCTTTCAAAACCCATCGTGTGGAGTATCGTTGGATAGCTCTTTCAAAAATATTTTCAAGTTTCTTAAACCATTTTTTCATTCAATAATCCATTGATGTAATATTGAGCTTTAAAGTGATATTTTTTGTAATGGTCAAGTGTCCCCCCTCCTCTTCCAGCAAAACGGTGGCTACAAGGCATGTGAAAAAAATCATGGTAGTAGTAGTAGTTCAGTTCAGTTCAGTTTTTTTATTGGTAAATACAATTTACAAGTCATTAAATTCTAAGTAGGTACTATAACTTGTTAAGCATATTGTTTAAATGAATTACATATTTATTTTATCTATTGGTCACATTATATCATTTCATTACATTATTGATAGTCCATATATAATGAATTTAGAAAGAAAACTTTCACAACAAAGTAGACATTACTAGTTATCGAGTAATAGTCGAACATAAGAAATGTACCTACTTTGCAAACTTTCGTACAAATTTCTGTGATACCTTAAATAATATTGTTAATTCTGTCAAAAACATAGTAAATATAAGTTCGCAAACTTTTTAGTCCACATAATGTAACGGGTGGACAAACTACGGAACCCTACATTGTGCGTGTCCCGACACGCACTTGGCCGCTTTTTTCAGACATTAACATAACAAAAAAAGCACATTTCCACTAGAAAAACAACTAATTTGACATTTGAAACCGCTGTATATATCTTGTTGTCTCTTTTTATGAAGCCGCTTACATGTTTCAGGATTCAACAAAAAAAGGGATCTTTTTTTTTGTAATTTATATCTGACTTTAATCTTCACTTTTACTTTACTTCCAATATGAAGCGAGTACACTTTTCTGGTATTTTTTTAAGAAAAAGAACTTTCAGGCGTTCGATTAAATAACTCATGGCTGCCAAGATAAGGAGATTTAACTACAGATAGTCTGGTTACACTATGTAGGTTTAATGAAATTTTACCTTTAGGAATAATCAGTACTACAACAATACTGATGATTTGCAAAAACACCTCAAAACACAACATTTCGATAAGTACACAATTCTCAGTCTGTTAAAATATCTTTGAGCAAAGCGTACCTAATCGTTTATTCAAATTATTTTTTAATGGGGTTGTTAGTGATAAGAAATTATGCACATATTAAAATGAATCGTCTGGGATGAATTACGCATTTAAATAAGTATATTCCTACTGTTTAAGGCGCGTAGTAAGGTGAAATACAACATTTTGATCGCGTTTAAAGGCCGAAAACTAGAAATTGGCAAGATATATAGGTCTCAAAAATGCATTTGAAGACTTGATATGTCCTTTTCAATCTGAGCTGCGGAAATTGTGATACGCCCAGTTTGTCTCTGATAAGGAAACAAGCTCGAACAAATCATCGCAAAACGAATACGGAAATAGAACAAGATATAATAGAGTTGTCATATAAGTATGATTATTATCATTATCTACATAAAGATGATACTTTCGAAATTTCTATGCATCTCTGCCATGGCTTTGTCAGCGACTCTTCCTGTAGCATTTTACGACAGATACAGGTGCGCTATCTCAATCTTAGTTAAATGAAATAAAACTTTACTAAATTACTAACTAACTAAAATTTAGTAGAACTGCTTGTCGTTATTTCTGAATAGGTATTTTAAATGAAGCGAAATAAAAAAATGGCTTCATCATCATCATCATCATATCAGCCGAAAGACGTCCACTGCTGGACATAGGCCTCCCCCAAAGAGTGCCACAATGACCGGTCTTGCGCCACCCGCATCCAGCGGACTCCCGCGACCTTTACCAGGTCATCAGTCCACCTTGTGGGGGGTCTACCCACGCTGCGCCTTCCGGTCCGTGGTCGCCACTCGAGAACCTTTCGGCCCCAACGGCCATCGGTTCTACGTGCAATGTGCCCCGCCCACTGCCACTTAAGTTTAGCGATTCGAAAGGCTATATCGGTTACTTTGGTTCTGCTACGGATGGCCTCATTTCTGATGCGATCACGCAGAGAAACTCCCAGCATAGCCCTCTCCATTGCCCTCTGAGTGACTTTGAGCCTTCTTATGAGGCCCATGGTGAGCGACCACGTTTCCGTACCATATGTCATCACTGGCAACACACACTGGTCAAAGACTCTCGTCTTGAGACACTGCGGAATATTGGACGAAAAGATATGCCGTAGCTTCCCGAACGCTGCCCAGCCGAGTCGGATTCGACGATTGACCTCTTTCTCAAAGTTGGACCTACCTAACTGGACAGTCTGTCCTAGGTATACATAATCGTCTACAACTTCGAGCGTAAAGCGTCCGATTGTAACGGGAGTTGGTGCTACATGGGCATTTGACATGATCTTCGTCTTATCCATGTTCATCCTTAGACCAACTCGCTCGGAGGCTTTACTGAGGTCATCGAGCATTGTACTTAAATCCTCCATGGTTTCAGCCAAGACTACTATGTCGTCAGCAAACCGAAGATGAGTGATATACTCGCCGTTTATGTTGATGCCTAGCCTTCTCCAGTCCAGATTCTTGAAAACGTCCTCCAGTGCAGCGGAGAACAGTTTAGGAGAAATAACATCTCCTTGCCTGACTCCCCGCTGCAGCGGAATAGGTTTCGAGTTCCGGTCCTGGAGTCGGACTGACATAGTGGCGTTTTCGTACAAACACTTCAGTACTTCGATATAGCGGTAGTCTACTTGGCACCGCTGTAGAGATTGTAGTACCGCCCAGGTTTCGATCGAATCGAAGGCTTTCTCATAGTCCACAAACGCTAAACAGAGGGGCAGGTTGTACTCTTCAGTCTTCTGTATAACCTGTCGGAGCGTGTGGATGTGGTCTATGGTACTAAAGCCTCTTCGGAAACCGGCTTGTTCAGGAGGCTGGAAGTCATCTAGCCTGCGTGCGAGACGGTTCGTAATGACTCTTGAAAACAGCTTGTAGACATGGCTCAAAAGCGTGATGGGTCGATAGTTCTTCAGAAGAGTGGTGTCACCCTTCTTAAAGAACAGCACCACCACGCCTGTGTTCCATGCCTTGGGCGTTCTCCCTTCCAGTAAGACGGAGTCGAACAACTTCTGAAGGGCCGTAAGGACCGGTTTTCCACCCGCCTTCAGGAGTTCGGCTGTAATTCCGTCTTCACCGGGTGCCCTGTTGTTTTTGAGCTGTTTAAGAGCCATTCTAATCTCGTACAGGCTGATGTCCGGGATGTCGTCGGTATAGTGCCGGGTTAGTCTAGCTCTAGGATCTTCCACTAGACCAACTTCGGGTCTGCTAGTTGACGTGTAGAGCTGTCCATAGAAGCGCTCTATCTCGCTCAGAAGCTCAGGTCTGGATGAGACAGTTCTACCATCCTCAGTTTTTAACTTGGCGAGCTGGCTCTGCCCAATAGACAGATCTCTTGCGAAAACTTTTGAGCCCTTATTCCGCTCGATGGCCTCTTCAATACGTTTTGTATTGAATTGGCGCAGATCGCGGGTCAGGGATTTGGAGATCTGTCTATTAAGCTGCCGATATAATGTCGCATCGACTGAAGACTGTAGAAGCATCTTACTCCTTTCCTCGAAGAGCCTCTGAGTGGAGTTAGAGAGCCTATTGGTTCTGTTGGTCCGTTGGGCCTTGAAGAACTTAGACCCTGTGGTATGGACAGCTTCCACAAACCCGTCGTTGAATTCGTCCACATCGCCGCCTAGGCAATCGAAACGGTTCTGGAGTTCCAGCTGAAAGCTGTCGGGGTTTTGGAGTTGGGCTGCTACTGGTCGGAGCGTGGACTTCATCAGACGAGAGCGTTCCAGCTTAACACATATATTCAATGTGCCTCTTACCAGACGGTGATCACTTCCGGTTTTGACCGTATTAATCACAGAGACATCATTGAATATATGCCTTTTCGTCGACATGATGAAGTCAATCTCGTTTTTAGTTGCACCGTCGGGACTCATCCAGGTCCACTTTCTATGCTCGCGTTTCCTGAAGAAGGAGTCCATCATGTAGAGTCCCTCCTTCTCCATGAAACCAGCCAGTAGGTGGCCCCGGTGGTTCCGAATTCCAACTCCAAATTTCCCCACTCTCAGCTCTTCACCATCTCTCTTGCCCAGTTTCGCGTTGAAGTCCCCCATGACAACGGTGAAGTAGGTTTTAGAACTATGCATGACGTTTGAAATGTCCTCATACATAGCCTCCACCTCGTCGTCGGAGTGTGCCGATGTCGGCGCGTACACCTGTATGACCTTCAGCAAGTACCTCTTTGATACTCTGAGTATAAGGTACGCCACCCTAGACGACACACTCTCGATCTTCACAACGTTGTTTACGAGGGACTTGTGGACGATGAACCCGACACCTCCCTGGGACTGTTGGTCGCCCTCCCGGAAATAGAGCAAGTTGCCGGACTTTAAGGTTATCGTGTCCTCCCCCTCTCTTCGGACTTCAGATAATCCTATGACATCCCAACGCAACTTGCTCAATCCTTCCTCCAGTTCGGCTATCTTTTCGTCGGTGCGCAGTGTTCGCGTGTTATATGTTGCCAGGGCCAGGAGTCGTCGGTGGTGGTAGCCGGATCTTTGCCGGAGATTCTTAGCACCCCTGACCCCGCTAGTGCCCTGGCCGCTACCATAACCAGGACACCGGGGGTCGCCGGAACCTCGGGGCCGTGGCCTTGTTGAACTCTGCATGGGGGGTAAAATGCCATAATCGCCACGCTTGGCATGCGGGTTGGCGATCGCAGTATCTCCCACCGCACTCCAGGGATGCTGCTGCCCATCCCCCGGTGGTCTTGGCCGTAGTTTTAGGACTTACCCGGGTCCAAAATGGCTTAGGAAAGAATAATTAATGTGCATCAAAAATTGACTGATTTGTACAGCAAACTTTACAATCGCACATCACATAACTGAGTTTTTAGTTTTTTTTATGTGCATGTAAAAACAAAAAAAAACGTGCGTCTCAGACTTTTTAGGGTACCGAACCAACCGCAAAACCAAATAGGTTATAATAGGAAAAATAAAGTACCTTATTTTTTGGTAAACATTATTACAAAATTCAGAATTAAGTAAAATGTTGGTAGAAATACCTAAACTTTTAGCTTTTAGCTTAAGAATTTCGGTAATAAATATACTTAAATAAAAAATATTACATAATACGGCTCTATTACGTCTCTTTCCATTTCCGAGTTGCAATTGTTTTGCGATGATTATAGAAGGGACGGTATATGAAGATCCCTATGACACTTGCAGTGACAGTTCATTTATATAACCTTGGAACAGCGTCGCTGTCACATCGAAATGTTAATGAGCATCTTTTGGGAATGTAGCTAATTAATTTATGTAGGATTGTAACATTTACATAATAACAATATGAAAGAAACTTGAATTGTCCCTTATTTCCCAGAAATATGCTTAACGGAATATACACGGTGACGTACTGCAAAAGTTATATCGTTGGTCTGTATCGACTAAGGAAGCGGTGCTGTCGATAACAGATGTCGATAATTGAAGTGATAATAATAAAACGTGTCTTATATTTCAATTTAATTGTTACGTGACTGTGTAAAAATAAAAAAACGTTAAATTACATATTTATTTATTATTTAACACGTTCACTGCGGCACAGGTCATTTTTGAGCTGTAGGTACTGTTCTTTCTTCTGGTGCGGCGTAAGAATACGTTAAGAATACGCCCCTTCTGCCTGGTGCGATGTAACTTTATTTTACTAAACGGTTAAAACTCACGTATTAATTGTCACTTCGGGCGACATGTTTCGATGTTGTGTTAATAACTACTTGAGTTTCAACCGTTTAGTAAAATGTAAAATAAAGTTATAACATGTGTCTCACGAAAGTTTAAATTCAAGTGGTGCGATATAAGTCAAAATTGACTTGTTAATTAAATTTTCTATAATCATTCAACGAACATTTCGCGGCAAAGTTAGTATTAGATACATTAACTAGTTAATTAATTATTACTTGGAATGCTCGTGAAGTAACCAAGGAAAACAACTCGTCTCATAAATTTAGGTAGCAAATACATTATAATAGTAAATATTAAGGTAAGGACAGATCAGTTTATGGAGGGGATATTATAAAATGTACTGTAACTAATATAGTTTAATTTTCTTTTTATAATTGGGGCTTCTTATTTGCTTTCTTATTTATTATTTATTCTCATTGCTTCTCTCGCCGAGACACAGCGAGACAGGCCTGTCTGTTTTGCGAGAGAGAGGGGGGGTCTCGCCGACGAGTCCCACACTGAACACAGCGAGGCACGGGTCCCACCAACGGCGAGGAAGCGATTAGCTATCGGTGATTTTCTCGCTCAAGAAACGAACAAAAGATATAGATCCCGTGGCAGTAAAAGTCACTGAAATATTTATAGTTGATCGCTGGCTGTTAGCACTGCCGGCGAGTACTTACTCTCTTCACTAGTGAGTCTAGTGACAGTAGTGACGCATATGTCCAAATTTTATGTCAATAGGTCAAAGGGAAGTTGAAAACATCTTCGAAAAATATTTTTGTGACAGACGACCGACGGAAGCACGCATGAGTGACAACAATAGGGTTCCGTTCGGACCATTCGGAAACGGAACCCTAAAAATGGCGGTTTAGTAGCCAGAAACGTCTTTTACACGATAACCGCATTTGAGGTTTAAATTAATGTACGTGAGAGGACGCTGATAAGAACCGCCACAGATAAAAAACAATTGAAGTATCGACACATGCACATCACTATATGGTATGTCACTGCAAGTGTCATAGGGATCTTCGTATACCGATACTGGAATAGTTCGACCTCTGCAACTTAGTTAAATAAATCGCTAGTGGAGTTTAAAGTTTTAGATCCTTCCTCATTATTAATAATTAATCATTATGTGTCTAAGCAGCGTCAATATTTACCTCAATATTGACACTAACACTTCTTATTGTCTGTTCTAACCGACCATACAATTTTATACAATATTGTTGTTTGGCAATCCATCTACCGTTGTATGCGGACCTCGCTCGGGCCGTTTGCAAAGTGTATGTTTCAAGATAATTTCCTTAATGTGTTGCCGAGGCCTTTGTACGGTCGAGGTCGAGGATATCCCAGAGAAAGGGTTTTAATAAGGTGAAAAACAAGTATACGGCCTACCAGATGTTTAGAGACCGCCTATGGACGCTTGCGAATGAAATTAGGGCGCCGTACCAAAAATTGCCAGTAGGTATGAGGTAAACAAGACTTATTATTAGGCCAAGTTGAGGTGTGCATCCAGGTTTTTATTTTATTTTTAAAAATCTATCATAATTCCTTTGCTGTTTGCTTTGATGCTTTCAGCGGAACAAACAACAAAGGAATTTTGTTAGATTTATCAAAGAATTCCGCAATGTAACGCCTGATTGAATCATTTTTTTTTTATTGTCCTTTAATTTAGATTTATGAAGGAAAATTATGAAAACTGACAATTATATTTCTGTCACACCTGGCCATAAAGTGGTAAACACCGCACTCTCCACGCGCGGAAAATCGAAAAAAGGGGGTGAAATAATTTTTTGTACTCATCACAGGCGGTAATAAAGAAAGCCTCTGAACGCATAAATATCTGCGATTTGAGACGTTCTTTGTTTTACCGCCCTTGGTAAGTAATGTACTTTCTATTATTATATCTATTAGTCCGCTTTGACACCTTATCCCAAGCTTTGACTTGCCTAGGAACTTCTTTTATTAAACGCCATGCCACTTGACCTCCCAAACCAGAGAGAAAACGAGATAAAACCGCTTTATTCACGATGTTTTCCATCACCACTGTTAAATATCCAATGATATGTAGTAGGTACATAAGATTTTTTCTCAAAAGTGAACAGTTTTTGAGAAAAGCACTATACTAGCCTCAGCCGGAATGACAATTGCAGGCTTCGTATTATTAATATTTTAAACAAATACTTAGCCTGCAATTGCCTCCTTCCTTCGGCCACGGCAATAATGTACAATTATAAACCCAGTGGCACGAGCGAGGGTTCAAGCTCTTGGCTGCTACAATTTTAGAGGAGAAAAGATTTTAAGAGAAGTAGGACACAGAGGAATTCTCGGACATATTATTAGCAGCCCTATAGGGGGAGTAGGAGGTAGTTCCGTAACAGTGAAACTTATTAATTTAATTGACAACGTAATTCGATGGGTTGTGTTCTTGGCGTCATTAGGACGCATTATGGCGTCATCGGCCGTTTCTCCTGCTTTATGTGAGAACCACGCCCACGTTTAAGGCATCGCCATTCAATTGTTTCTACAAGAGGGCTACCGCGAACTAAAAACGAAGTATCTTTTCTCTGTCGTTCCACTTCAGGGTGCGGTCCACTGTGTCCACAGCCCGATTTACACGGTGTAAGAATTTGCTACCAATTTTAATTACATTTCTGGGCTGAGAGCTACTGAAGTAGGACGAGAACGTTTAAACACTGCAATGTAATATAAATAATCACATAAAAGCCTGGCAAAAAGAGTAGAAACTAATAGGGGCGCCACTGTCGCTTATATGGCAACACGAATATCATGATACTTTATTTCCAACTAAAACATTTTTAGTAAGTTCCTAATAAAGAAATATGTTAATCATATATACATTTACTAGTAAGTTAAGCGAGAAAAGACTATTCATTGGCCAGGTGAAATTTAAACTCGATGACAAAAAATATTAGAAGACTTTATTTGTGCATGTATTTATTAAGATATTTTTACATAGATTTGCCCGAATTAACATGTACAATTGTAATTATCACTTGTTTACTATGCACTAGATGTTTTACTATGAAACGAAATTCGTCAAATATATCGCAAGTACCAAGTTTAATATAGAAGGTTTTGTTTAAATACGTAAACATACCCTTCAAAATCTTGCTATTATCCCGGACGCAATTTCACCCATAGATCGTGATTGTAACTTTATAAATATAGATAATTAGTAACACCATCTTCAACGCATAAAAAAATATATTTGTGGACAATATTATAATAGTAGGTACATATAAATGATTTCCAACTCGTAATTTCAGCACTTTTTAGATAAACACTGTCCCGTTTCGACAAAATAATTCACGCCTGAAATACAGCAAGACATCACTTATAAACATTATATAAATAAGTTCACGGGTGGAACTACATATTATTTTATCCATTGTCTGGTGATTTTATTGTGTTTTTACTGTGATAAATCAGAGAATTTTATTAAAATAGGAAATGTAAACAGAACTGGTGTCAGTTACATGACAAACATATGTCAAAGTGGACAATATAATCGAAGTTGCCATGGTCGAAAAAAATTAGTTCCGTTTCTAGACTATTTTGCCAAACTATAAATCTCTCTTGCACCACACCACAGCCACATGGGCCTTAAGTATTGTTATGTACCTACTCTATTGTTCATTACAACTACAATAATGTCAAAGTGCCTTTACGCAGGACCTTCTGCTTCAGGGTACATACCTATGAATAAAATTGTATTAATTATATATGACTTGTAAACGACCCCTATATACCTATATTGGAAAACCGTTATGGATGGATACGAATCCAAATGATCTCTTCTGGTTCGAACGATATGGATCTGGACCAGACCCACAGTTCGCTTATCTAAGATTTTGTTCAAAAAGGCGCAAAACAGACCTATATTATTGCTATATTTTATAAAACAACTTCGCCTTAAAAAGGTGTAAAGTTAAGACCATTAACTCCCATCAGGTACCAAGTAGGTACCATCCTACAATTTGCGGAGCCACAATTTAAAATTACGGTGACAGACGGTTCCTGGTGACTCTTTGGCCTAGAAATATGGCTATAAGTTTTATATTATGTTTATATACTTATTTGTTGAATTGTCGTCGTCTTGTTAACGACAATAGTTACTTGCAATAAATAATAAAAATAACAGTACTTAGAATAATAAGAACCACAAAAGTTTTCCCTTCGGTGGTGGATATTTAACGGCTTAATGTGCATGTAAGTTGTGTTTTTATTACTTGGATGGATTTGTTTTGTAAAAGAGACAAAGTTTATGTGGGTTACTAGACTAATCTAAAATTAAGCTTTGCACTGAAGAAACGCGTACGTAAATCTGACAATGTTCCATAAAATCTAAGATATGTATAATAGGTACCGCAATTGTCCCATTGCGAAGATGGTAACCAAGAGAAAATTTCAAGATACATGTCATTTTGTTTTACACAGAAAATTAGCTAATTAGATGTATTTGACTGACAAAGACATAGTACTTAGGTTAGTTTTTGACATTTTATTATTATTATTAGTTAGTGTGACATTGTACCTACATTATTTTACATTTTTATTCTTGACATTGATTTTGCTTTATTTTATTATTCTGACATTGTACCTATTAATTTCCGACATTATTTTATCCTACATGTAGTAGGCATAATGTATTTATTTATTTTTTCTAATTTATCAAAGATTGTAACATTTGTAACTATAAAATTGACATGTAATACGATATTATGAATAAATGATGATTATGATTATGATTATTATGATTATGATTAAAGGACCCTTAAGCTAATAGTTTGCTGCTAGCTAAGGCGGATACAAGAAATGTGTAGTGTCTGTGTGTTTGTTACATGATTGACATTTTCAGCAAATCTCAAGTGTGACCCTTACATTTTCGCATGTGTTGAATAACTTGCCATTATAAACTGTATTGTAATGCATGAAAGTTAATTTTGGACTGTACCTTAGATGTACCGGTCAGTGGCGGTCGAAAGGTTAAACGGCATATTGTTCTTTATCGACGCATGCCATCTTCGTAAAGTGAAGTTATCTGAGAGGGAAGCCAATATAATTGATGGTTTCCGTACGTCATGTCAGTGTATTGCTGTTGGATGATAAAGTATTTTATGTCACATCTCAGATCTGCCCATAAACTGGCAATTACCGCGCGTGTGGAAAATATCACTTCCTGACCAGGTACATGGAACTTTGTACTTTCAGTAGATTTATCTTACGAGCGCGTGTGAGCCATAGTGATGTGTTGAGCTATACATGCACATTGTTTAAGTTTATGTGTGCGACATCGTAGGAGCTAAGAGTTCACATTCTCTATGTGTTCGTATGTGTCACAAGTTTACAAATACAACTATGGATAAACCGCGCTCGCCATGAGATAAAAGTACTGTACCATGAGCACTCATACAGAAAGTCTCACAGATCGCATATTTATCGCCCTCGCTTTCGGCTCGGATCGGTCTGTAAGTTGGAGCAATCAACTGTTAGTTGAGGTCAACGCTACTAGTACATCGACTGTATAAATAGGTATCGAATGAATACTAAAGAGGTTTTATTAAAATATCTCCGCGATGACATTTAGTGTCAGCGGATGATGTCAAACAAGAAATTTTGCCCCCGAGGCGTGCCTTATACATCTTCGATCGATTTTAACAGCGGTTAAGGCATCTTGATTCGTTCCATAAAGTATGATATTCGATCCTAATAATATTAATAAGTGTAGGTTAGAGGGTGTATGGTTTGATTCTCGTGACGTAAAAACGGCAAGATTTCCAAAGTGATGTTTACAATTATTCGCCTTATTGAGTTAGAGTAAGGCAATGAGTAAGATACAAAAGTGTAAATATATCTTTGACCTCGCTCGACTGTACCTATTTATTTAGGTGATATACTAAAGGCATCATATATTACCTACGACTAAATCCTAAGTTAGTTGCTCTATCAACTGTAGACATCGCGAATATTTTTTTACGTTCTATCTATTTTTCTATCCATATAGGCACATCCACACTATGTTATAAATTTTAACATGTGTGTCAAATACCCATATTTCTCGACATCCTTCGGTTGCTCAAGCTGAAATGGAGATGCTTCTCGCTGGGCTCGCTCGGTCAATGAATAATTTATTTAAGACCCAAACAAATAGCCTTAACAAGAATATACACTGTGTTTAAAATGCAAAGCGGGCTCGATACAAAATGATTCAATCTTTTTGTTTGTGTTGTTGGGAAGGTGTTAATTATATTAAGATGGCCGCGAGATACGGGATAAATATCCCATCTTTCTGGACAAGTGACACAGCACATAGATTTGTTTTCATAATTCATAACACACATACACTAAGGGTTGGAAAAACCATCAGTACCTATTAGACAACATATAGTGGACAATTTTAAAATATGTTTCTATAGTTTAATATGCTATTTCTCGTTGAATTTGTATTCTATTATTATTAATACATAATGTCTCTTAATACTAATTTTCTTATCCACCTTTGTTGACAAAGATCGGGTCGTGCATTACCGTGGCCATGCTTATGGTGGCCGTGCATTAAGCCCCATTTTGATTATAGTATATACATATACAAGTACTTATAGATGCGCCACGGAGCGACCGGGGGCAAGAGAAATATTACTCATATAAAATTGATATATTTACGCAATTTGACCGGTTTGCATTGTCAAATGTCTTGCTTATAGAAGTGTGCCTGTGTCTAAAACCCGACCATGAAAAAATGCTCGATCGGTGATATAGAGACAAAACATGGCACTCTTTTTTATGTATGTCAGATCGGAGCCTTATTTTTTGCCTTTTATAAATTTGCATTACCACTTAGCAGACGTTACTGCTAAATACAAAATTGTATATAACATTAAAAGTGCAAGTGAAATGTATATATTAACGATTTCGTTTTGTTCTATCCCTGCTGAGTACTGCGTATCCACTGTGTGCTATGAACAGAGCCTTTACCGTACAAGTGACGATGTATTGATATTTCAATGAATGTGAAATGAGCGGGAATATTTATGACATGCAGCGAGCCAGCAAACTAATTTGTAGCCCTAGTGCTTTAACTGTTGGAAAGTTGACACATGCGTTTTAAGTGGGTCTAGTTATCCCCTAGATGCATACCTATAGTATCAAAAATGATACATTTTATTTCTAAAATAATGAATGAATGCGCTGTCCGCTTACCATCAATTGGACCGTAAGCTAGTTTGCCACCGCCAAAATTTGCGTTCACCACGAGCTTTTTTAACGTTTTCAGCGCTTTCACGCCATGATATGGGAATGTCAAACGCTAAGTTGAACCCTATAGAAATGCATGTAGGTTTATATAGCATTGCACGCCGTGACGGGTTTGTCCGTCGTTGGCGTGGAACCGATACTGCGCATATTTACATCGTTGGCGTCGTACTGTAGGGCCGCAGTAAAAAGCGACTCTGACTCAACCGACACTGACTGCTGACAGTTGTATTTATTTGTTTAAACTTTGTACAAACAATATAAGTACAAAGGGCGACTTAATGCCATGAGGCATTTCTCTACCAGTCAGTGCGGTACGGTATGTTTTCTCATACCGAACCGCATCCGCACCGACAAATCAGGAAGTCGCCTAACTAACCAATTTGGATGAAACTAAACTACCTATCACTAGTAAACCAACTAGTAATAGCACACACTACAGGATCTTTACCTAAAATTCTTATATAAATGTGTGTAGGAATTACCCTAAGGTCTGAAATCCTGCCATATAACTCAGACGCTGCCTGATTGATAGATTAAGCGGTAGGTCAACGTACAGTTACCAACAAATAACATGTCGGTGTGGAATATTCATATTTAAAACATTACACTTACAAATGTCTAGAGATTTAAGAGTTACCACTGACAAACACCCAGTACCCACCCCACGCCTAACACTTGTTAAATTCTAAAAGGACATAAGGACCAAAGCATAGTTATAATTGACAAAACACAAAACTGGAGCAAATAGTATTTGGAGAATATCAAAAAGAAACGCACAGCATGGGGCGACAGCATGGGGCTCTTCAAAAAAGGGGTGAAAAGGGTTCTTATGGGTCGGCAACGTGTGAGTGACGCCTCTGGTGTTGCAAGCGTCTATAGGCGGCAGTAACCACTTACCATCAGGTGGACTGTCAGCTTGTTTGCCTCCGACGTAGTGTAAAAAAAAGAAAGGTCAGATGGCAGTAGATTTCATACAACTAGTTTCTACGCCAAATGTTAGGATTAATGTAGGTGTCAAAGCGGACCGGGCTCCTTGGCACACTGGGAGAACGCTTGGAGGATGATAGTTGGAGACCCAGATCTGACTACGGTGCATCCGTCCTTTTGGTTGAAAGGTCGCTAAATAAACACTAATGCATGGTCTGACTCCGCAGTTATTGCTCACCTAAGACAGTCCCGTTCTGTTGATGACCATTGCGACTCATTGTTAAAGTTTAGAGCTATGAGCTCCTATAGGTTAGGATATTGTTTAGGCCATTTGTTTACCAGCCATTCCTTCAGTTCATTTAATGGACTTAGAATTTTCGAGTAATTTAATATTTTCAGGTAAGTAATTAAGTATTTTGATTCCAGTAGCATAGGTACTAATTGGTACTATTGCTTATGTAACTAGGAGCAGTAGGAGCCCTGGTTGCACACACATCATATTTATATTGGGATCTTAGAATTCCCCATATAGATGAGGCATAACAACCTTTGGCTAGCCTATTGTTTATTTTATCGGCGTGAGTGAGAGATTATTGTATTTGTAACGTGTTCAATTTGCGTATCCTCAATTTTTATGTTTATATTTTGCGGTATCTGCTTATAATTTATATACTGTAAAAAATATATTTGTTTAAGTTACACATAAATATAAGGATGGCAAACAATCAGTAACCGTTTTTATGGTAGTATATAATACATTCATCACACACAGGTGGTTAATCAATAAAGGAATCTCGTTCACCTCCCTAACCAAAAACATAATGGTCCCAGCACACTTCCTTGGGGTACGCCTTTAAGTTACTGGATTAACTGTCACTATTTTATGTGACATGTATATTGTTTTAGCCTGTTTTGTGTACAATAACGTGCTTACATACATACATACTATCAAATCATATGTCGTACATAAGTTTGTTTTAAACCCAGTATTCTTATATATATAATTCTTCTGTACGTGTGTTTGTCATCTATCTCCTTCTAAACGGCTGCACCGATTGGGATGAAATTTTGTGTGTATATTTGTGTTGGTCCCGTGAAGGTTTGAAAATACAATTGGACCCGGTAGGTGGCGCTGCTTTCACGGGCAGGACGACGTCTGCCGGGTCCGCTAGTAATACTATATAGTATTATAATATTATATAGTATTACGAGCCCGGTCTCGACCCCGCGACCTCTCGATTGTAATTCTGCCGAAAAGCCGTGGCTTTGAAGAAAAAAAGAAAGGGCATATTAGCTACCTTTTTATTCTTACAATTTTCCAATGACTTCCAAACAGAAAAGAAAGAAAAGCCCTAAATCAGAGCTTTAATGACGCCGGTTCGCTTTTTCGAAATAATGACATATGTTTCTCGCAAACACCTACATATGACGTGTTCACGTTGCTTATAGGTACAGACAGGAAATTCATTCAAGAGCATAAAAACTTTGGAACACTTTGTATTATTTTTTCATACAAATACCTAGTTCTTCAGTGTATGTCAAAGATAATAAAGTAGGTACTATATTATTTGTTTATGGTGTATACTATGACTATGACTTTTAGTTGATTTCCACAAGGTACCTATAGGTAAAAAAGATTTTAACTTGCTATTCGCAATTTGGCATTCCTCATTCCAATATGTTTCATTTCAGGCTTGGCGTAGGTCGTCTACCTATTAAATGTAATTAGTATTCACTTGATAATCTCAGACTGACAAAAAAAAGTAATATATTAGTCCGAAAGTAGAGAATATGTCAAGATATATGTTAATTCACACATAAAATAAATGATCGATTTTGCCTTATATCTTTAAACGAGCAATTCTTGTGTATTTATTTATTTCGGGGATCTCGGAAACGGCTCTAACGATTTTGATGAAATTTGGTATGTGGGGGTTTTCGGGGACGAGCAATCGATCTAGCTAGGTCTCATGCCCGGGAAAACGCCGAGCAAAGCTCGGCCGCCCAGATATTAAGGACTTAAGTTACAGAATTTATCCATCGGGTAGGGTTCCTCTGCCTGTCCTTCATTGTGACCGGCAATGATAATTTTCTAGACTGTCATCACTTATCTTGACTTATCTAGACTTTTTTAAGGCACGATTGAGGCATCTTCTGGGTGAGCTCGCTTCACCGTCGGCCTCAACTTTGCCCCCTGGCTAGATGCTGGCCAAGAACAATCCCATTTTTAATTTAAAAAAAAACATGTTAAAGCAGAGATTCTCCAGACGCATTTCATCGTTGATTGTCCCGATGCCCCATTGCAATGGGAGGAGCTACAATGCATTGTAGACAGTTGGCTAAATGTTTCTTTCAGCTCTTTGGGACACTCAGAACAATTACTCTATGGACAAGGTAAATCTGTACGACAGGGGCACAATAGGCTTCCTCATATTATTGATATTTCCATGGACGTTTGGGAGACATATTGAAGACGAAGTTCTTTTCATAAATGAAAATTTAGTGAAATAAAAATATCTCCACTATTTTCCCAACGCTACCGCACCGACAAACAAACCAGTTAATGAATGCAGCCCTGATTTACCACCAATTGTCTCCCTCGGGAGCAAACGAGTATTTTTAGTCCACTAATTACCGGTCGAGCTGACTTGTACAAGTTAGCTGACTGTAACTTGAACCCATCTACTTGAAACTATGACAATGATGACTGGAAGACCAACAGACAGGTCTGGAAGAAAGGAATTGTGCTGCCTGTGTAACTAAAAGTGCGAGTCAGACCAGACTTCGCACGTTTAGGGTACCGAAGGGTTAGGGTTAAGATGGTTTGTTTTCGCGCCCCGTTTAGGAAATCAAATGTCAAATTGAAAAATGTCAAAGTGTCAAAGTTACCCCTACGGCTGTAGATGGGAACTGAAGCTAATTGAGAGAGCACGATAAATACGAACTTTTCCGATAAAGTACGAAGGAAAATCATTTTGCACTACATCTGTAGCACATTGTTATTAACGATTCTCAATACAATTTGAGACGTTAGTGCCGTAAAGAGTTGTAACAACTTCGCGGTAGATGTCGCTACGAGCCTCCCTAAGGCTTAATTGGCAGAGTGTAATGATTGAAAGATTCACCGTCACAAGGGATTACCACGGTGGCTCAGTTGGTAGAGCAATGGATGGATTCCAGAGGTCGTGGGTTCAAATTCCATCTGTAGCGTTCAATTTTTCACATTAATTGGAAATTGAAATATACTCTTCTTGATTCAAATCGTGTCGGAGGCCATAGTAGATAGTTAGTTATTAAACTGTCCGTAGGTAGTTATGTCTGAAGATTGAAGGCCATAATAGTAGTTTCGTTTCGCTATTTTACTTCGATAAACCATTACTGCTATCGTTAACATTGTGATACCCTTATCAGCTTATCGTTTGTCGTACTTTGTATCGTGTCAGACAATTTTGAACTAAATAATGTGTTATTAAAGTGTATTTTAGAATGCCGTCGCGAGAGGAAGATTATTGGTTAGCAAGGTAAACAGATTGAGACGTTTTTCAGCTGAAGTGAAAATGACACAGTGTTCAGGACTGTACAGTCAGTGGAGGTAATGGTTAAACTGAAGATATCACGTTTTAAAAAATTATACTAAGTAACAAGTAGTTAGATTAAACACGGCTAGAAAATGTATGGGTCATGTTTTTTTAATTTATTTCTCTTACAAAATATAAGTAATCAGAGAAATAATAACAACATTTTTATTACACATTATTACCCTTTACCTTGTAGAAGTACAAATAATAAGTCTTGTTACTTCTAGACGTACTGTTCGTATTTCTACGCAGTGAGATAAAACATGTAATGCATTTTACCTAATAAACAAAGCACGAATTCTTCTAGCGTTTCTTTTACTAGAATTCAGTTCCATGTTCCTTGCCTACATGGAAGTGAAATAAACTAAATTACCATCGTACATAAGAAAAAAAAGCAATGTAGTTTTTTTGATCATACATATTTTGTTTTTAGGAACTAATTTAATATTCTGGTTTAGCTGCTTAGTTAATTGATATAAATATTATAACTTGGAAAATTTGCTTCTATCACAAAGTATTTTTCTGAATAAAAACGTTAATTTACGTTTGTATCAGTAGGTAAATAGGTACGTTAATAACGGTTTAAAAAGTAAATAATTATAGCAAGCACCGTAATCGCGTGCGTATATTAAAATTGTGCTGTTTTTGAGTGTATAAAACGTTATAATTTGTCAAATTAACTCAAAGATGAATTATCATTTCACATGCACGTATATTCTGGATTTAATTATAATTTTCTGCAGTTAAAGTTTTAATTGAAATATGAAACCAAGCATCGATTACAAAGTCGATTCAAAATTATTCGTACTTTGACCATCACGCTTGGCCACTATTTTGACGTGAACTGTCACCGTATTCAGGGACAATAAGAACTACTTTCCATGAGAATTTATTTGAAATATGATCTTTACGGAAATCGGTCAGTCTGGCTATCCGATATTGAACTTAGTTTAACCATAAATGTATGCGTAAAAAGCTCAATTTGAAATGAGCGGATAAGTGTCGCAACGACGTATGCCGCTCACTCTAAATTGGGACCGCAATCATAAGACTTTAGTATAACGGTTCAATTTGGAGTGCAGTTGTAATATCGTAAGACCAGCTACGTGACCAGCTGAGTTGACCCCTCCTAACATCGCAATCACGATACTAGGAGGGGTCAACCAGCTGGTCTTACGAATCGTCGTTAGTTTAACAATTTTCCCCCATCACAAAAAGTGCTCAGCGCCGCAAAAGAAGTTTTCACTTCAAAAATTAAAATAAAACTAAATAATTCACGCACTTATCGCCAACACTCCAAGTGGGTGTACACACTACAAACTTGCCTCGCGCCACATCTCATTCCACAAACATCTAATTTATCCACGATATTGAAAACTATAAGCCGACTACCGTAAAAAGTTATAACCTCTAATACTCAATTAACATCACCTCCGTATTCTCAATCGAGTTGCATTGACAGTGGCCAAGTGACGTCCTTTGTTTTAAAAATGTTTTTAACAGAGAAAGAAATTGTTTTTCTGTTTTTTCTCTTCATGGTGTTGTTTTTGGTGTGGTCGTATTTGCAAGTGTGTGATTTGTTCGTCGGCAGGATCATCTATAAAGTATTCAGTGAGTATTTTTTGTTTTTCTTGTGGGATACGGTTCGCCATGTCTTGTTGCCGAGTTGTGACACAAGCATTTTTAGACTTTGTCTTGATTTGTCATCAGCTTAGCTAGCATTATCTGCCTTAAAGCATTCATCTCTTACTAGCAAGTATAGTGTGAGTGGTACGAATGTTTTAGGTATATCCGTAACATAAAAAAATAAAAATACAAAAATAATATCATAATAAACGCTATAACACTACAATTGAATGACGGTACGCTAGTGAGCGATCTCTTCCAGACGACCAGTAGTTCCGATGATGCACAGTCATCGAGATTATGCTCCCAAGCTATATAAGCCCATAACCTATCCCGATTAGACTTGTTGTACACTTACGGACTAATAACTGTTGAGCCATTTAGAGTTCACTTTATACTGGGCACTCATATTTAATCTATGATTATTCAGCATAAAGTGAGCTTTAAATGGCTTAACAATTAAAGTCTGTGACCGTACAATGATGGCATTTCAAATTATTTTACGGGAAAGTAGTAAAAAGTTTAGACCAAATTAAGGGAGGTTAGGGGGCCGATTTTTGAGTGTCGAACGGTCGAATTTTCACTCGACATCGGTCAAAACACCATAGTTTTTTGACAGATTTTGACTGAAAAGTCGAGCGTTCGACACTCAAAAATCGGCCCCCAGATGTTTATACATACTTACGTACATCCTTCTACTTGTATCGTAAACTATTTTAGGTAGGTGTTCAATGTCTCTTTTTGCGACTTATCTCTGCATTAATTAAATCATATCGCAGATATGTGGTATCTATTGTGTTCGATTATCACACGGTAGTTCCCATTTGTGTTAGTACGAAACAAGCCATGGATTCACTTATTCTTTTCCTGCCATTTTTCTTTATTGTCTTTTTGTATACGACTACGTGTTTGTGTTTGAGATGCTGTGAGATATTTGGTAAGTTTATTTTATTTTATGAGATTTCCTTTTTTTTATACAACGACGGTGGCAACAATCTTCAGGCTGCCTGATGGTGAGCAGACGCCGCATCCTATGGACGCCTGCGACTCCAGAAGAACCATAAGCGTGTTGCCGAGCTTTTATTGAATTGAGGATTCGTTGCGTTGACAGCGGAGACATACAGGTGACTCGCTCTCAACAGAGCGCATCCTGCTAGCGTTTCAGAAGTATTTTTAATTCTGACATTCGGTGCAACTCTGGTCTTAGCATCTCTGACTTCTGACTAGAATGGAGTTAGGTACCCATTCTGCGCAAAAATGCCCTCTGATATTTTATCTCTCTCATGACATTTTCTTATTAGACTGAAAACACTCATTTATATATTACGTATTTCAATGTTGTTACTCAAATCAGGCGCTAGCTAGAATAATCTAGGATGACAACACATTTTTAGCAATGATGACGAAATAGCAAACTGACAGTTGAAATTATATAGTTACCTATGTGTATTAGTACCTAGTGGATATCGGTAAAATATGCAATATTTGTTCACTACATACGTGACGTGCAAATATGACGTGTTTATCATTTAAAAACAACATAAAATAATCAATCATAATCTTTAAAAGTTTACAGAGGATAACATCTAGGTACATACGTAAGGAAAGGTCATTAAAAATGTATTCTTGTGATATGTTGTGTTGTGATGTATAGTCCTAAGATTAATATAGAAATCTGTTTTGTATAAAAATACCTTATTGTAATATGCTTATAACAAATAACAAAAAATGTTGTTAAGCACTGCCGCCAGGCTTATGATTAATTTATAACAGCGCCATCTAGTGCTGAGTAGGATAAGCAGTAAGCTGTTGTGACCACGCATAATAAATAGATAATCTTTGTATTCTTTGTTTCTTTTTCGTTTTATCCGGTGTTCACAGATGGCGCTTTAAATAATAAATTAGAGTGCCGGAAATAACTTTGTAATAAGCCGGACTTTGTAGGCTATTTTTTTATTCACGATTTCCTTTAGCTATATGGGGGCCACCCTTAAAAACTAACGGATGGAGCTATTAGATTAGCCAACCGCGCGAAAAAAAAAATTGCCTGGGGTATCGTTGAGTAGAGCTCGTTGAATGCATAAATGTAGTATTTTTTGTTTTACAAAATATAGAGAAATAAAGGAATGAGAAGCCACTTAAATTATCATGAAATTTTATGATGGTTGGGGTCTAGCAGCCTCTTCTGCTCGACCCCAACCCTTTCGCATGTGGAAATATTCGGTCTTGTCGAGGCTGACTCTGAGACTGAGACCCACTTTCTTCCCTTATTCATCCAGAGTTTTCGCCATCGCTCGAAAGTAATTCTCACACTGTACTAGAAGAGCCAGGTCAACGGTATCGGCATATCCCACAATTTGGTGGCGGCCATTTAATTCCACTCCGCCACCAACAACAACAAATACTCTTTATGTCACACCTAGCCATAAAGTCGCCATTATAAAAAAACCCACTTCCTGGCCAGGGGGTGACATTTTGTACTTACCACGGGCGATAATAAAGAAAGCCTCAGATCGCATATTTATCGCCCTTGCCTTCGGCTCGGGCGTAAAATACCTGCGATCTGAGACATTCTTCGTTTTATCGCCCTTGGTAAGTAATGTACTATTATTGCACACGTCAATAAAAGGACACAGGCACCATATCAGGATTTCAGGAAAACCGTCCTCTCCCGTAACCTTAATAAAATTGTTGTGTTAAGGCGCTACACTGAGAAATTTGGAGACTTTGAAACGCTGTCCTGCCTGCCCAGACTAGCAAACAGTAGGGGCTGATTTTCAGATATATGACTCTTGACTATATGATTGTGGTACTGACAATAGCGAAACATGATTGCTTAAAATTTTCTCGATAGAAAATAAATCCAAAGTCGAGTCTATATTTTCCTTTTTTTTCTCAGCCTACTAAAACAACGCATTATTAAAAGACACGATTAAGTTAATATGATGGTATTTTACCTCATGGTACTGACAAGAGGAAATTTAATAAACCTGCACAAAGTCAGATATTTAACGAGATGTGTCTAAAAAGCCATTCTCGGAGAGGGTTGCATCCCGTTTTGTCGTGAGCGAAAAACAAAGGGTGTCTCTTTCAATCGATATATCGCCTTAAATTGTTGTTTGTAATCTCCGATAAAATTATAGGCGCGTAATCAATTTATGAATAAAAATTATGAGGTCATTGACAATGACAAGTGAAGTCAATGGGTACAATGAGAATTGGCATTAAATTATACTCATGTAGGTAAATACCTATGTATAGTTGTAAAATATATATCCGAGTTCAATGCACTCTTATCTTTGATACCTACTTAGTGGTAACTAACCAAATTCAATTATTGTATTTGCTATATACTCTACCCACATTAAGATCATGTTTACCATCCTAATGTTATCTGAATCTAACGTTATCTAGAATGAACCATAGTAAAAATAATTTAAATCATGAATTCTATGATAAATCAATAATTTCAATACCTTTCGTCGCATAAAAAGAGATTAATTTGAGTGTCTCTGTTTGGCCCTGTGATTGACTGGTAGAGAAGGCCATTTCGCATTAATAAGTCCGCCATTTGAACATTGTATATTTTTGTACAATAAAGTTTAAATAAATAAGTAATTACTTATATAGGCGGACCCGGACAGTATAAATTTTAGCGCTGAAGCGCACAATATTCACGATTTCACTATTTTTAGGTTGCACACGATCTTAATTTTATTACAAATTCAATTTATAAATATACAATACTTTGTATTAGTTTGTATACTTTTTATAGTGATCATTAATTTTGTCCTACCTACTTAATATTGTATAGGTAAGCAAAAGTTTAGATTTTTGTACTCAATAACGCACAAAACGGCTGACGGATTATGATTAAACATGGTAAACAACCAGTTTATAGCCTGGATATATACCATGTTTCATGTTCATCATCATCATCATCATCCTCCTAGCGTTATCCCAGTACAGTTGCATCCTGAATGATGCCTGGGGTCCGCTACATGATCCCAAGATTTGGCGTAGGCACTAGTTTTTACGAAAGCGACTGCCATCTGACCTTCCAACCGCAAGGGGAAACTAGACCTTATTGGGATTAGGCTTTGTCAAGTGAGTGGGCAACTTGACTGTTAGAAGTTCTCAAGCCGCCCGAAGGCCTCCAACTTGGCTTAACGACTGCTGCCATAGACAGCAACCGGGATCAACGGCTTAACGTGCCTTCCAAAGCACGGGAGCGCTCAGTTAGTAACCACTCAAAGCGGTCACCCATCCAAGTCCTGACCGCTGCCCACGTTGCTTAACCTTGGCAAGCGCAAGCGGTACGCAGGCGCCGCTGGGCCACGAGCACTCTCTAATATTATACCATATATACCATGTTTCATGTTATGGTTTATAAAATACCTACTTTATATCCTGAAAATCAACAATCGAAGGGATGAAATAGGGGATGAAAGTTTACGTGGACGAAGACGCAGGCAAAATCTAGTTTTACATAATTTATGCATGGCCAAAGGTATTATTATTATTAACATTAACCTCACGCATAAAACATAATTATTATTTAAAAAAATGTTTGTACCTACGCTCACACTTGACCTCATCACACCTCACCAAGCTAACCAAGGCGACGGTTTTTATCAATGAAAGAATCACACCGGCAACCAGATATCTACAGATTGTTTGTAGTTACTCGAACGCTCTCCATTGAAGCGGATAAAACGTCAAATAAGCGTCAATTTGCGATAAATTTATTGATAAATAAATCGGCAAAAAGAGAGCTCGTCAAAGAAGCGATCTATCTACTCAAAAGCACGCATTCGATATTTAAAAAGTTACAATTTAAATTTGGAACTAAAATGTGCCAGTGAATTCATTTTATAATCTTTTGTTTTTTAATAAGTGGCCAGTGTTTTAGGAGTAAAGTAATAAAACTTTTTAAAAATGGACGACGACCATTGCAGAGACATTAAAATTGAAGAAAATTCGAGAATAGATTCCCATTATTTAGGACTGATACCAATTTTTGTTTTAATGGTGATTGTTTTTGTACGAATCTCATTCATTTTGTGCAAAAGTTATGGTAAGTGTTTTCCATATATTCATTTTTAAATAATACAAATTAATTTTAATCGTGATTCTACTCAGTTATTTATAAGAATATCAACTATATGTCACGTCAGTAGACACATAAGATATGTGACCGACATATTTATATTGACTAGAAATGAAACAAAGCTTAGGTATTTTATTTTTACGCTTAGGTATATAATTGCATTGTTTATCTATGGGTACTTTTTAGTCTAATTATATATTATTGTCACTTATTAATCCAAAACAATGGATAACATTATTAAGTCTCTCAGAAACTAAGGTAGGAGCAATTTCAGTTTAATAGTTGCTTTGAAACTAACAAAGCAATTTGCTTGTCTATTATTACCTTATTAATTTAAAAATGATTTTATTAAGAACTAATTGCCCAAGGAAGTTTAATGTTCAACCAAGCGAGTTTTACGGGATCTTATAGATCGATTGAGCTCAATAGGAATTTTACCAAACTCGATAACCTGCAATGTTATTAAACTTGTATTTTATTCTATGTATAAATGGTTTTACGAATAATGCTTTCATTCCGTTGACACATAAACAAGTAATTTGTATTCTACGCTCTTCCTCGGCGAAGGAATACAATGCATTACGAAATATTGGATATAAAATTAGGCTCATGGAATGCATAGTTAAATGCGAAGAAAACAAGTGGACCTTGAATTTGTATGTAATGTACAATAGACAGAGGTAAAAATATAAACAAAACAGGTTTTCCGCGGGTTATACTTAGAACAGTCGGAGAATTTGATTGTTTTTCATTTCAATTGAAACAGAGTTCTAAAGAAACAAACATTTAAAGTCCTCGACTGTACAAAGCATTTTAGCAAAGCCTTATTAACACCAGTTCGAAACTCGCATATGTACGTATGTTAGTATAGAAAGAAAGATACACACGACAATTACAAAGAATAACATTAAGGCGCTAGAACGAGAAATATCGCGTTCTTTGAAACGCTGTTCTGCCCAGACGAGGAAACAATAGGGACTAATTTTCAGATATATAATTGTTGACTATATGATTGTGTTTCTGACAATAGCCGAAACATTATTGCTTAAAATTTTCTCAATAGAAATAAAATCCAAAGATGAGTCTATATTTTCCTTTTTTTACTCAGCCTACCGCATTATTAAAGGACACGATTAAGTCAATATGATGGCATTTTACCTTATCTTAACTCTATCAATAGGTAATAAAACTGCACACAGTGAGATATTCATCGAGATTTGTCTAAAAAAGCCATTCCAGAAGAGTCGTGAGTGAAAAACATAAGCGCGTCTCTTTCACGGGGGGCGTGGTTGAGCGAATCGATATATCCCCTTAACCTGCACAACCGCAATTTGTCACAAAATGGTCACAATCACAAGACACAACTCGGCGTAATGCTAGCAGGGCCAGCGCTGGTCTCCCGTTGTGACCATTTGGTGAGATCACGGCGCAGAGATGAAACGCACACATACACAAATCAACTAAAAATACCTAACTTAAATATAAACGATACATTGCAGCCTAAAAGTGTTATTTACATAAATGTTCCTAACGTATCAAAATTGCCCCACAGCCTTAAGAGGAGGGGTAATGAGGGCAAGCTCTGTCCATACAAACTTTGTACAGGATTTTCTTCGTTTATGTTTGCATTAAAGTTATGATTTTTGGTCAGTATATTTTTTTTTCATGGACTTTTTTTTAATTTTATTTTTTTTTGAAATACTTGCAAATTTCCACATCACTTTTTTCGCATATCTAATATTTACAACCAAATAAAAAATTATATTGTTTAGTGCCAAAACCTAAGAATAATAGAATAACGTGCACAGAGTTTGTATGGAGAATGCCTTGCCCACCCCTGACTAGGAAATAAAAATATAGAGCAATTTGTTTCACGACCATCGTCAATCGTAAAAGGTGACTTCGTTTTCCTTATACATGTAGTTATATGGCTCGGAGACTTTGCTTTTAATAAGTGCAGTCGGCAGCAATGGTTGCTACGCGGGCGAGGTCTTCAAAATGATTTACACACGCTCTTATTCCCTTATAATAAAAATGTGTGAAGATCATTTTGAGCATCTCGCCCGCGTAGCAACCATTGCTGCTGACTGTACAATCGACATCATTAGATGTTTCTTAAAAGCCCATACATAGATTTAAAGGCCCTTACTAACATAATTATGTAGGTGCCAATTAGATTTCTGGGCTACGAGTACGTACCTAAAATTTTTTTGTTTGCCTATTTGTGTGTCCCACTTCTGGGCAAAGGCCTCTCCCCATGAATGCCATGACACCCGAATCACTGCCACTTCCTGCCAGTTGATGACGAAGGCGGTCTAAGTCATCCCGCAATCTCCTTTTCGGCCGACCCCGCCTGCGTCGCCCTTGTGGCATCCACTTGGTAGCTATATTAACCCACCTGTCCGGATGCATGCGGCAGATGTGACGCATCCAGTCCCATTTGAGCCTAGCAGTTTTTTCGCCTACATCAGCTATGCGTGTTTTGGAGCACAGCGTGGTGTTCCGGATGCGATCCATCCTCTTAACACCTAAAATGAACCTACTTAGATAAGAAAATTTACATAGTTAGTAATAGCTTTATTTAATCTCTGGCGAAATTCAGAGGAAAGAGACATTACTTATGTAAACGGTGGAGGGAATTGTAACTCGTTTAATGACTGATTGTACCTACATACCTTGTAGGGTTACTACTTAAGGCGCGGCCGCTGCGTTAGGACATCGCATCGCGTCGCATGCGTAGAAATGTACGTAAGTAAGTACTAATAATGGAAGCGGCCGCGGCCCCATTAGTGCGTTGCGTTGCATTGCGTCGCGTCAGCGTCGTCGCAGCTTCAACGCTGCGTCGTTTTACTTTTTTTATGATAGGTGAGCGATTTTAACAAGCTTTGCTTAGTTGTGGAGTAGGTAGGTTAAAGGTAAATGCCTACATCGATTTTTGTAAGTGAAAATAACAAGAATTTGTAGTAAGAATAAGTATGTGGATATTAACTCGGCAAAGTTGAAAACCCTACTATAGTAGAGCACTATTCATCCTTGCAAAAACACTAATTGTCACAAAAACTAGATCGTTCAAACACGACATCTCGCCATATCTGTAACGCAGTTATTTTATCCATATTGAACCGTAAGGCTTCACATTTAGGGTATGTATTAGCATGAGGTTGTACTTATATAATGTTTGATGATATGATGATGACAAGTGTTGAATTTAGTCTGTTATCTGTTAGTTACCTCATTTTGTCGTTTAGTAAGCCTTCCTATCAAATAAGATCACCTCTGTAATTATGACGTAAGATTCAAAGACGGCGATCTCTTCCTCGTCGCCTTTTCCCGTTGGTGCGGGGTCGGCTTTTCTTAGGCCTTGGTCTCCTATAAACGCCATCGGCCGCTTACAGCGTCACGCCGTACGCCGCGTCACAATGCTTACTATAGAGATGTACTGTTAGGCCCTGACAGACCTGTGAGAACATAACAGTACATCTCTATAGTAAGCATTGTGACGCAGCGTACGGCGTGACGCTGTAAGCGGCCGATGGCGTTTATAGGAGACCAGGGCGTTTATATGCCGAGTCTCCAGGCAGTTCTAGTTTGAGCAACTTCTGGTGTTTAATTCAGATTTTTCATGGCTTTCCGGACAGTTGTCATCCATGTGGTTAACGGTCCCGTCTATTTCTTTAAGATAAGATAATAACTTTATTTCTAAGAATATGGTAATGTCGGTTAAAAATATTTTTGATCAGCATTATTCTGCCGAAAATCGGCGCAGAAATGTTTTTTTAACTATATATAATAGGTACTAATATTACATAAACTAATTATTACTAACATGCGTAAAAAAAATCGGGAACTGAATAAAAACACTTACCTATCAAGGAGTCACTTAAAATTTTCGGTATTCATGGAATGGCATTTCTTGACTTGACAAATCTCATTCTCTTCCGATCTCATTATCTTTTTGGACACTTTATCTTTTATGGACGCGACTTTAAAGACGGTGATGACTTGATTTTAAAAATTAGATACTCGTAAATTATGTCACAATCATTTTAAAAAGCCTATATTTATCTGGAGGTTATCTTGTAAGTTACGTATTAAATAATAAGGAAATAAGGAAATAATGCAATAAGAGGAAATAGCACAAGATATTTAATAAATAATTTATATCGAAATAGAAAAATCACGTGACACTCAGACATACTGAAATTTTGAAATATAATAAACGGGTCACGTACCTGTCTTTAAGGTCCAATATCGATTCACATGTTTCGGACTCCGTTTTGTTATAAAATTAGAAAAATCGTGCGATATCCGTCTTGCGATTTCAAAGAAAATAATCTTGAAACCGGAAATTATACGGCGTGCGCTTAACGTGCCTTCCAAAGCATGGGAGCGCTCAGTTAATAAACCACTCAAAGCGGTCACCCATCCATAAACTGACCTGGAGCGACATTGCTTAACCTCGCATACGCGAGCGCTCATAAAGTAATTATGATGTAGGTAAATAATTCAAGTCAGAGTAAATTAACAAAGTACATATTTTTAAATTACTTAGTTTACCCAAGTCTTTTCATGTCGTGTTAAGATAATGTAGATATTTGAAGTAACCTATCGCTACTTACCGTTTACTTTTTCGAATCAACATCACATAGGTAGTTACCTATACTCGTACCTAGTTAAGTATTGGATTTTCAGCCTTCTGTTATGAAAAATTATGTTGCTTTTTGTATTGTTAGAGTAAACACAATTCCATTATCTTCTCTCTGTTACTGCCCTAAGCTTTTGATACGACATTTACATCGACCTTCTCTTTGGCTTGGTCAACTCTCGTCTCGTTTTTGCCCTTCCTCTCTTTCTTTCTATTTTATTAATTGGCAGGGTGCAAAATCCATATTGCAGTAAACATTTTCTAATCGTTTTTTAGATAAATTTAATATGGCCCTAGTAAAATGTGTTATTGTGAATTGTAAAAACACCACAGAATAGCGACTGTCAATTTTACCAATTTTCAAGACCGTGGTGGAAACGAGACCAAAGAAATAAGTGGATAATTGCTGTAAGAAAAAAAAGTAAGTCACCTAACCTGACAACAACAACTGAAAACAACAATTTTAATGTTATTGGCAATAATGTTACTGACCATCGTCCAATATTGTCTAATATAGTAAAATAACACAAGATTTCATTAATTTTTTTCACAATATTTACTTAATTCTCGCTTGACAGCTATGACATAATGCCCATAATGGCCACCTGTCCGTGGCGCTGTCGTCGTGCACGGTCCCAATAGTAGACTTGTAGTAGTAAAATTCTTTATTGTACACAATAACAAAAATTAAAAGTACAAAAATAAATGGTGTGTAATGGTATGTAATGGTAGGTAATGTACAAATAACGATATTGACAAGGATAATTTATGTCGATCTGGGATTTACTATATTACTGTAATTTATAGAGAATCTTTATTTCGAGACAAGAAAAACTACTAACATGAACTTATGATAAACTTAATAGGCTTTAAAATAAACTTAAAAATAGACTTATAAATAAAATATGTGCCCCAGGTCGCCTTCGTGGTTTATGGTGCCCCGTTACTGTAATTCACCCAGCCACAGTTCCTTCAACTTTCCCTTGAGCGACGCAATCGACAGCGACTTCTTAAAGGAGGTAGGCAATTCATTCCACAATCTCCTCAATTGTATTTTAAAACAATACAAGCGGAACTATGATATCGACTCCCCCCGCCACTTACTATGGCATCAGTTTTCCCGTAACTAATAGGTGGTATCTTAATATCATGCCATAACTTGTGGAATGAGCTGTCAGCAGAGGTTTTCCCGAAGCACTATTTATTTATTTATTTATTAAGGGAAACAAACAGGCAAATAAAACACATATAGTAAACCATTATACAAATTCGTAGGCCAAACAGTTTCCACAACTAATTTATAACATATTTGTTGCTCAGACCGAAACCGAAATAACAAAAACAAAAACATCGTGCAAAATTGAAAACGAGATTACTTATACATTTGATTCACACAAATTCAATTCATACGTAGAAGGTAAGAATTACAAATTATTGTTCCTACCTACTGCATATGGCTATTTATGCTTTCACTTATGTTACTCAAAAACACTTTTTGATTCTATTTTTGATTTTATTGCAGAAACAAATTGTTGTAGAGAAAAATGGAATATGTCAATATCATTTATCATTGTAAATTTTGCAAGCTCTGGGGGCCGATTTTTGAGTGTCGAACGCTCGAATTTTCATTCGAGATCTGTCAAAAAACGATGACGCTTTGACAGATCTCGAGTGAAAAGTCGAGCCATCGACACTCAAAAATCGCCCCCCTGGCGAGGAACTTATTTGTTGCATATGTGGTACCACCAAAGTCAATTGCGAATAAGCTAGAGGAACGTGTTCATCGATCAGGACATCTTAGTGCTATTTTTGATATTTTAGGAATAGTAGTAGTGCTGCAAGAATGTTGTGTGGGTCTGAAGGTATAAGTTTTAAATGTGACACCCGTTTTTGTTGTAAGCGTCCATGGACTACGGTGTACCTACGTTTGTTAGCAACAGATGTGGTATGAAAAAAGTATTACAACTCTACATAAAACTATGGTCACAAGTCACAAGGTTGTATAAAAATGCCGGTACGAGTAATGTCAATAGACATTCCGGTTCCTCGATATACTCAGTCAAGGTCTATTGTGAAATTCAATCATATATTGAAGGCATTTGTAGATTCAATATAACTCTAGTATATAATAATAGTCAGATTATTTTTACATTCACGTTTGTTTCCAAATTATTTTGTTAAACATCCAAGCTTGGTTTTTCACACACATTATTTTTCAGTTTAAAATGATACAGTCAGCACATACATACATATATTAGCCGCCAATTTTTTAATATTATATATGTCATACTTATTTGCGAGGTAATCTGATTTGCAATAAAATAGCCCAGTCTATGCGATAAGATTTCAAGACTTTACGTGACTAACTTAAGTCACATGGTTGCTAAATCTACGCATATAGCCTCAAATCTATTTTTACCGAGATAATTCAAGAAAGCCACTTGAAAAGGATTTATTTTAGAACAAAGACACCGCCGATGTGGCTTATAAGAGACATCACATGCTTCCTATTATGATACGGTCATGTGAGGTTGACGGCATTGATAATATAGATTTAGTTTGGTACTCGAGTAGCATTAAAAATGCACTTTTTATCGATAGGATTCGTTGTCTCTTTATCTTCATCAAATCTTTTTAAAATACTTTTAAATTGCGAGTATCAGAAGGGCGTATGTTGATTGATGGTAGTGTTTTAAGTGTACGGTTTATTCTATACGGATTCCAGAGGTCGTGGGTTCAAATCCCACCTGTGGCGTTGAATTTTTCAATCTTTTATCTCATTGGAAATTGAAGTCCTGGTTGCTATGAGTTATATCAAAAGCTCATCAAAAACCGATTCCTATAAATAATTGTTATCTATCGCTTTTACGAATAGATAATGATAAATTACACATGATCATCCTTTTAATATAGATAGGAATAAAGTTTACTAACGTGTATGTCAATTTGTAGTATATAATATCGATGTAAGTACACTATAAACATGTATAGAAGGAGGGTAGGTACAAAAAGGAAAAGTTATTGGAAATTTCATAATCATCATCATAATATCCAGCCGAAAGATGTAGGTACACTGCTGAATATAAATAGGCCTTCCGCGAAGAGTGCTTGCGTCTAAAGGATGATTCACAGTAGACCGTTCCGAGTCCGGGCGGGCCCGTTTTCTATGACAGGACGTGCGACGGCCGTCGATTTCCTGTCATAGAAAACGGGCCGGCCCGGACACGGAATGTTCTAGCATGAATCATCCTTTAAGCTTAAGCCACACACAGAGCGGGCGGGCGTGAGGCGCGCGGGAGCGGGCGTGAGGCGCGCGGGCGTGAGGCGGGCGTGCGGCGGGCGGGTTTCAAGAAACAGACTGCCTTTGCGCCAGCTTTGCGCGCCCGCCCGCCTCACGCCCGCGCGCCTCACGCCCGCCCGCTCTGTGTGTGGCTTTACTCAGATACGACGAGTAGGCATTCCTTCGGCAGGGACGTCTACCGCGCGATCGCAACAACACAGACATACTCGTATTCCCCAGAACTGAACAGGCTACAAAACTCCCAGTAGATCGATTCCACTCACACCTCAGATTGTGGGGATTAGCAATGTTGCTAACATACATGGTTTCTTTAAGCAGGGTGGCAGACGTTATTTTGACAACGCTCATTATCATAGGAACCCGTTAGTTAGGAAGGCTGTCGACTACGGTTCCCATCCCCCCCGTCGACCCTGTCGTAACACAGGGTACCTAGGGTGGAATGGTCAGGATTATCTCCTCAATACCAGTAAATTATTCAGAGAAAATTTCAGTAAGTTTGACCATGGGTTTTTTTTAATTATTTATTTAATAATCCGGGTATACAGTAACGTAAAGTAAAGCTTTGAAAGCTAATCTAATCAAAAAGCTAGTGTTATCGCCCGTGATAATAAAAACATTTACAGACATTAACAGTACATTGTTCAATGATTAGCATAAGCTCTGGCCACAGTTTGTATCCAAAAATACTAAAGAATATACACGTTATCTACACAATTACAAAGTGAAATGGAGTCATCAAGTCAAGAAGATATCGATTATGATGATATTATAGAAGAGTTACCTAGAAGAGTGATTCTAAACTTGGTAACAGGCAGTTTCTTTGCCGTTTTAATACTTGGGTGCCTTATATGGAAGTGCTGGAAAAGCAATAAAAAACTGTAAGTGTCTATTTTACGTCCAAACCGTCTCTATCTATAATATTTAGAGACAGGAACAAGCATCAAATTCGCAGAAGTAAGCACCTTAACGCCTTATTGTTGACACAATTATTGATGCTTTGAATTAAACTTGAATGTGTCATTTGAGACAGTGTCAAACACGGGCTTTTTCTGATAGGTGATAGTTTTTTTTTAACAGAAAGAAAAAGTTTTTTATGTCGAATGTTTTATTCTAGAAGAGGGAATCAGCACGCAAAACTGAAAATGAAAATGAAAAATTTATTCATAACATCGTTATAAGTCAATTCATGTTGATTAGTTAATACATTCATATTGATTACCCAGTTAATACATTTTGTTTAATTAATACATTGGTTATTACATTATTACATATTTATTTGAATTAAAACTTTCGTGAGTCATGTTAAAACTAATACTACATTTTTTTACTACATTTGTACAATGTCAATGTTTCACTGATAACAGATAATAAGTAAAATGGCATTTAGGTTCTGGTCATTTTTATCGCGACGTATTAACTGATCAGTTTTCATCAGCGATTAACGCTTATTAAAACGGAAAGTAATATACCTAAAATAAAAAATAACCCGAGGAGATGAATTCTCAAGAATGTGTTGGAGAGAAATGTGGGCAAGCTAGACTGACGTGGCTTTGGATTATTTTGGCGCCGGTATTAATAACTATTTTTATGCTCTTGTGCCTGTTTTGGAACTGTTACCAGAGTAACAAAAGGATGTGAGTATTTTACGACCTGTTTTTTTAACTATTGGTTCAACGCTAACGAAATTTTGGCGCAGGTACAACTACTTATAATAACAATTATTATGCTCTTGTGCCTGTTTTGGAACTGTTACCAGAGTAATACAATAATACTCGTGATTCTGAGAATTACAGAGAGAATAACACCGCAGCAGGGCCAGTCTATGAAACAGCCTAGGTATGCGCTATTCATCAAAAATAGGGATAGGATTATGTTCTGAAATACGTAATTCTTGAATTTACGACATAGTCTTATTTTTATCCAGGATGTGGCGCCTAATATTAAGATTATGCTGAACATTATTAGGCAGCCTAAAGTGAGGCCAGCGTTTATTACGGAGTTACTGCGCGTTCGAATGTATTCTACAGAGTCAGCGTCATCCGCAATATCTTCGGTTGCGTTGTCATACTTCGCCATTTTTTTATGAATGACTATCAACGGATTTCCTATTGCAAGGTTTTTAAGTATAGTTAAAAGATCTATACCGAACAATAAGATAATACTTAAAACTGGCAGGAAGTTGTTTTACAAATAATCTTGTATTTTTATTAGACCTTATGACATATATGTGCTTGTTATTATTAAATATTTGATTTTAACATCGAATATAAATATTTATTTGGGATCAACATAATATTAAAAACAGTATAAACAACTAAAACTAGACCTAGAAATAAAACTAAATTAAAATTTAATATCTATATCTAAATAAACTAACTAAACTAACATCGAATTGTTTTTATTGTACTTATAAAATAGGCTATTAGATAAACGTATCTTAAAATACTTTTTTCTATTATGGATATTTAATTTTTTTTTTTTGGGATCAACTTCAAAGGGTTTTTAATTAACGAAATATTGTTCTTACAAGTGCCCACTTATACTCTATTAATTTTGTATAGAAACATTTATAATTATTTAAGTCAACAATAATTAATTATTTACTTAATTAATTACGACTGAAATTTTATACATACTCGTATTGTAAATATTTTGTAGCAATAAATGGATTCAATATCTTAGTAAATCTGAACTTTCTCAAAAATCTTCAATTCACAGAATATACAATGAAGTACCTAAATTTACCTAAACATATCACTGTAAAATCCAAAGACAAATTATTTTCTATTTAATTACAGCAAGATGTTAGCTGTCCAATCTAAAAATAAATTCTATGAAATCTTAATTTTAACTCTTTTCTGAAATGTTCAGAATTAACCAGATATATAAAACACCGGATACTAAGCGATCTAGAAAATCTTTCCGTTATTCGGTTTGCTCTGTCACGATCAAAACCTTCACAATCTGCAAACAAAAGGTTGTTTTTGATAAGAGATGAAAAACATGATAATTAAAAGTGGGGATTCCTCGGTAAATGCAAACACGCATTATAGGTATTTCACCAAGTACAATGCAAATGAGATTCAATATGTCTGAAAACACGACTACCCAAAAAAGGAGTAAATATAAAGTTTTTCAATCGTACCGTATAGGAAAGCTGGGGAAATGCGATGTGTATTATTCATACTTACTTATATTATAGCATAACTAAGGCCCTTTTCAAGTTTTAGCTTAGGAAAAGGCTTCAGAAAGAGATTTTGACATCTTATTTCTAAAAATCAGAAAAGTTATTCTAAATTGATTACTTATTTGCAGCTAGTTCCTCATTTTGTAAATAGTGGTCTCAAATCAAAAATGTTTTCTGCGAGTAGGCCTCTTCTACATACCTGTCAGAGATAACTCAAACTCAAAATATTCTTTATTCAAATAGGCCTAGCAACAAGCACTTTTGAATCGTCAATTTTACATTACAATTACAATGGTATATATTATTCAGTGGCATAAATACATAGCAACAATCAACCAACTGATAAATACCTGGGCACATATTTGCTTAAAACTTATCTTAAGTATAATACAGAGATGTAAATGGTCAAAATAAAATATGTAAAAAATATAAATAATACGAGTATCTATATAAATGGACATGTACATACTAAACAGCCTCCGTGGTCAAAATATTAAGTTTTAGATTATGTAAAAAATATCTTTATAGGTCCACAACGAAATCACTTAGGTTTGCGTGACCTATGACATTTGCGGTTCCTCAGATTAGTAGAAAACGTGAAAATCGCAGCCCACAGATGGCGTTTCCAAATATATTTTGCTTGGCAACGTCAGTGGCTCTTTAGCGATAAGACCGCCTTTTGTTTGCCTCTACTTATTATGTATTTGTATTATACTGTGTCCTTTAATTGAGGTGTGCAATGAAGAGTAATATTTGTATTGTATTGTATTGTCAGTCAGACAGTGAATAATTTACGAAAACATAATAGATAAACAGATCATTTTTGTGATAGGTACATACGTATTTGTAATAATTTTCGGACAAAGCGAAACCGCAAAAGGGGACGCACTTCATGAATAATCTTCAGATAGAGGGGAGGGGAAGTTGTGAGTTTTTATTACTTCACGCCCAAAGGTATCATGCCATACATGATTCAAAACTTCACTAATTTGTTTGACTTCCCTATACAGGGTGTCCCAGAAGTCGACGCCGTCCCTTCGAAGGCTAAATAGCCAGGCTCATATGACTCACCAGAATAACGTAACATGACCTTAGTAAAAAGTCTTTAGTTTTCGACACTAACTAGGGTAGTTACTTTAAAAAATTGCTCATTTTATGTAGTTTTCAAAATAGTAAAATACAAAAATATCTAATATATTTATTTATTATCGAAAACTAAAGATTTTTTACTAAGGTCATGTTACGTTATTCTGGTGAGTCATATGAGCTGGTCTATCAGTTAACTCGACATTTTACATAAGTTAACTCGACTATACGATTTCGATGACATAACTACTAAACCCAGTAAAAAACTTCAAGGTTTACTAATCCAATTTTCAAATAACAAATTTGATACGCGATAACAAACCATAACTTTATGAGTATAAAAGTCAAAATGCCGTTGACATGACACACTCGCATGGGTGGTAAAGCGATTTAACCGCCCGAAAAGGTTTTAAAGTCACATATTGTTTGTTTAGCATGGGTATTCTTGTTTGATTTTCTGTTGTGGAAAAAACACTATCCAGTAAAGAGATGCCTAATCTGTACAAATGAGTGTCTCAAGTGTTGTCCTGTCTTGGAGTATTTCCACGTATTTCTTTCTAATAGTACTTTTATCTTACGAGCACGGGTGAGTCATGGTTGTGTGTTGAACTACAGCTACCTACATGCACATTGTCTGTGTGTTCGTATGTGTCACTAGTAACCGCTATGGCTAACCCCGCGGCCGTGAGATAAAAGTAGATACTGGACTAAAAGCGTAGACTCCTATGTTAGGTATTGTATAATCAGTGTGAACGTAAGGCAGCCTGTGGCGGGCTGTTAGATAGTAATGACCCTACGTACCTGAGTGCTCCTGGGGGTGGCCTGTGGGTTGGTGGTACAGGCCCCCGCTCCTCTGGCTTGCCTTAAGGGTCCTTATAAGGTAAAAAGAGCTCAGCTATTTAGCCCATTTTCTGTTAAATTGACAAGTTTCTTGACATTTTATCACTGTTACTATCTAGAACAGGACTATTGCGACCGAACTAAATAAATTTTAAATATATTTCTTGCACTTTTCATTAAGATATTTTGTTTCAAACATCACTCCAAATCGACCATTTTCGAGCTAAAAACTGCTTTTTTCCGCTTAAATTCTACTACACACAATAAAATCAAAAAAGGGCAATGTTACTATCTAAAACTTTAATAAAATCATAGTACCCTATAATCACTTAATTGGTATTATCAATACTTTTATCAAAATTTGAAATCAAAAAAATTTAAAACTTGTAAGGCATTAACCGGCCGTCCAGAGTGGAGTCGCAAGAGCTGTCGCTCGAGGGTGGACGTGGTCACCTAAGTGGCGAGTAGCCATATGTTTAAAGTTCAGTGCCACCTCTCCACCCCCAGCTCTCTGACCGGTGTTGCCCTTAAGGCCATTTTATAATGTCGCTATTTTATGGGGGCCCATCGAGTCACCGTCTGCCGGAAATAAAATGTGAGACAGTTTTATTAGGCGTCCGTTGTCTCACCCAATAGCCCAGCAATAAGTCCGTCATATCAATCCGTAGCATCATTTAAGATCAATATTAAAACCTATCTTATAAACTTGCAAATTTCTAACATATAACTGTGAGTCCATACATACAAATAAGAACCAGTACCTATGATCATGTCGTGTCACCTACATATTTAACTTTAAACGAATTGTTATCAATTCTCATGTCATTTAAAATTGTAATTATTGACCAGCGACCTTTCCTTCCTTCCTTCCTTCCTTCCTTCCTTCTCCATCCTTAAGATAAGCTGGCTAGTCTATTTAGTTATGATGTAATTATTAAGTAAGTAATAGTTAGATTATTAAGTTAAGATTTGTATCTCTCTTTGGGTGCCCTGAAAACCAGCGCCTTAGCATTATATTGCTATTGGCATATGCTGAGTGGTATCCTATTTAGTGTTAAAACTTCCATGTTTAGTTTAGTTAAATTGTTAATTTCATTTATCTGTGTACTCCAAATATCGTACAATGATTTAACACTAAATAAAATATTTTCTTCTTCTTCTTCTTCTTCATATTCACCCAAAAACCCGCGCGTTCATTTAGACTCCATCAATCTGCAATAGTCCCTGTACACCCTGGCGGGTGCTGTCTCTGTGTGCGTCCCATGACACGGGCAGGGACAGTATCCGCTCGGTGTATCCCTTGCATTTCATTAAAGTGTCAAAAGGGCTCTACGTGTTGGCTATGTGGTACTCGTTAGTACTTCGGTACTTCGGCTCCACGCACGCCTTCCAAAGGTCCGGGACAATCATTGTCCCGTGAACGGGAAAGACTACCTACATACAAATTTTCATATGAAATTTACAGCTAAGTACCTAAATAATCTATTCAATTCAATTCAATTTATTTATTTGAAAGATAACAAAGATCTCATTTCTTGTTAGTTTAAACACTTTAAAATAAATTTACTATGACTATGTAGGTATATGTTTATTCCTCTCACTATTTACTCTAATGTTACGTATGTGCCATGTGTTATGGCAAATCTAGAATCTTCACAGCTTTTATGATAAGAATAATACTTTAAAACAACACGAAAGACAAACTCATTTTATTTGTTACTTACACATACTTAATGCTATTATAGATATCATTACATCACGACTTTCCTGAGTTTAGACAGTTAAACAGTCGCTTTGAGCTACGTACGTGTTTTATGGTTAGGATATGAGACATTTAAAAAGATAGTTTATATAACAGTATACTACCCTTTTTTGACGTTGTGTCTTAAAATATACCTACGCTATTTTTGATGCTCTAAAGTTGCAAACAAGCCTCGAGTCACATTAAAAAAAAGTGTAAACGTAGAAATACAAAAAAAAACGTGTTCGACTTAGAAAAGTGATTTTTTCTAAAATGTCTTCGGACTACATGAGACTTTTTTGTGTTGTTTTTATTCCTGTGGTTACGTATTTTCTGTACTTGATTCTGCTTGGCATGTTATATTTAACCAGATATATTCTGACAGGTACGTCGCATATCTTTATTAATCTTTACTAATAATGAGTGAACATGACTGTGTCTGTCTGTTACTTTTTCTAGTTGAAACTTTGTACTGGACTTCGTTATCCTCCATGGTGGAATATAACCTACTATTACACAAATCATGTATTATATTATTTCACGATATTATTTTAATAATTAACCTAATGTAAGTACCTCTTACAGAGTAGTCATGAAAATAGAGCAGTATTAAAATTAAATTAACGTTTATTTCAGGCTCATGGCCCATAAAAAGTTAGTTACAGTAAAACTTATAAACTATGTTAGTGACAATTTCAATTCCACGAAAAATACAAGTTTTATTACATGTAGCAATTCACCGTTACTGGGCTTGTGAAGTCCACAACAGTGAATAATGTACGGACAGTCAATCCTGTCCGCAATCATAGTATTAGTGTATTTCGTCTTTATCATAAGTTGAAGGTTCTTTTTTTCTAAAAAAAAAAAAACAGTATTTCGTCGTAAACTGATGTTTTTTATTTCTAAAAAAAAATTATTTCGTAACTGTAATTAAAAACTATTTAAATAAATGAAGTCACATTAACTAATTGTACCTTCCGCTTTGTCCGTCTAAAATTATTTTGCACTCTTTTGTATATAAATAGGGTACGCACCTTTGCCCTCTGACTATGATTTTAAAAATAAAATGTATGAAAATTTAACTAAAAATTCATTAAAATTACTTCGGTGGAGTATTTCGGCGAAAAGGGCACCACAAACAAACACAAATCCTGCTAGGAGCCAAAATTTTTAAATCTTTCCTTTATTAGAAAAAAATAGTATTAAGTACTACTACTAACTCATTTTGTTACCTATTACTACAAGTTTTTTAAGCGCCCGCGTGGTCGTGTCGTAGATTTCCCCTGGATTTTTCCCAGGTTACTCTCCAACTTCGCTTTATTGGGCCCGGCTTTTAAAGCCACAGTCAGGTTAAAAAAACCTACAATTTAGTCTAAATTACACAGCATTACAGGCATTAGGTAAATTACTTTCGAGATGTTTTTGCATTTGTAGTAAGTAGTATTTGTGTATTTACAGGGATTCTACAATTAAATTTACACACACTTAAAAAATAATTTACACACATTTAAATTTTGTCCGTATATGCCTCAACCTTATCATTGAATTAAGGTAATAAGATTACACAATCTTAGATAACTTCTATCTATTTCGCTCTCGATAAAGTAATTGAAAACATTTATTGTTATTATCTAGTGTAAATGTGGCTAGAAAAGGCATGAGTGACGTGGTGTTTTTGATAGTTGTGACTACGGCTCCCGCAGTCATGATTTTGTTGATTTTCTGTTTTGTGATGTTGGCGGTATCTCTATATTTTTACATTGGTAAGTAAAGATCTATTGCTTAAACTGTACCCTTACCATGACTTTGCAATGTTCGCATTACCGTACTCGCTAGCGCCTGCGTGCGTAATCGATTCTTAGTTCTATTGCGTAACCGCCAGAGGCGCTGTACTTTTGTCCATACTAAATCGTTTGCAGTCGCTAGCGAGTACGGTAATGCAAACATTGGAAACTCATGGTAAGGGTACTGAGTGTTTGTAAGGTAGAAGAAGGTTGGCCGTTTCCTTGCCTCTTGCTTCTGTCGCCGTCTAAGTATACCTCATATTATGAAAAAAACAAAAAACAAATTATTATGTCTGATAAAATTGCAATATATGATTGAAGGATATACAATGCTTTTGTTGAAGATTTAGATATTAACAAATTAATTTCATCATGATTTTGAGTGACTTAGGTATTACAATCGCGAAAAACCAGACACATGTATATATATACCTACCTAGTCCAGGGGGCCGATTTTTGAGTTTCGAACGCTCGAATTTTCACTCGACATCTGTCAAAACCTCATAGTGTTTAGACAGATCTCGAGTGAAAAGTCGAGCGTTCGAAACTCAAAAATCGGCCCCCAGGTCGAGCCTAGCTGAGTTTCGTCTTTTGTATTGCTCTAATTGCAGTTGGTCCGATACAAACATTTAGGTACTTCTCGTCTCGAAAAAACTGGTTCGATTGGTAATTAAAAATTACAATGAAAAATAGTTTATTGGTCACAATCATTGTGTTCATAAAAAGGACATGATTGGGACCCCCTAGTAAGTATGAATAATACATGTGTCAGGAGAATAATAATAGTATATTTTAATAGCAATAAATAATAAAAGAACACATTAGTTAACTTTTACGCCACCTAGCGTTGAGTAGCAAAACGCAGTTCTAATCTGGGCTTGTGATATGGTTCATCGGTCTAGTACATCTAAAACTGTACAGATGGCGCTGTTGTCAATAGTGTATAAACTTTTAACATACTTGGAACTTGCTTGGAACTCGATGTTTTTTTTATAGCAATATATTTCTTTAGATTTTGAGATTATAAGAGAAATCAAACCCTATGTTATATCAGGTCCGTACCATACGTAATTGTTAATTTATATTGCACAGTTTTTTTATACATAAATTCAATACCTTCAATAACTTGAGGTATTTAAATAAATATTTGTGGACAATCTTACACAAATCAACCTAGTCCCAAAGTAAGCAAAGGTTGTACTATGAGTACTAAGCGACGATATACATACTTATATAGATAAATAAATACATAGAAAACATCCAAGACCCAAGAACAAATATTCGTGCTCATCACACAAATAAATGCCCCGGCCGGGATTTGAACCCGGGACCTCCAGCTTCGTAGGCAGGGTCACTACCAACTAAGCTAAAGCGGTAAGCGGGCGGATTTGGCAGTTACATAGTGCAAAACGAATTAGGTAGCATGAAATATTTTGATTAAGTACTTTTATGTCACGAGCGCGGGTTGGTCATTGTTGTAGTTGTGACACATACGAACACATAGACAACGTGAACTCATAGCTCCTACGCTGACGCACACATAGACAATGTGCATGTAATAGCTCAACACACAACAATAGCTCACCCGCGCTCGTGAGATAAAAGTACTCTAACAATTATAACTTTTCCAGACCATAATGTTAATGAATGAGCATAATTTACATTAAGAGTCACAAAAAAAAACATTTAATGTCCCAAATTTTTGTCACCTTTTCCCCGTTTTGCTTATCGTACCAATTATTATTTGAAAAAGTACCGTTTACCTAATTACTTACTGAGCGTTAAGGTTTAATTTCAACTAGCAAATAAAAGCCCAGTCACCATCCCGATTTAGGTAAATTTAGTGCAGTATGACGTCATAAAGCACTTAAAAGCTCGCAATAAGCTTTATATAGATAAGATATAGTTATCTAACAAAATGGATCATACAATATCGACCAGCAGATTCTGATTCCCTTTTGATATTAACAGCGGGTTAGGAGCGTTCCAATTTCGGATTTAGAATGCACAACAGTATTTTTAAAAATAAAAATATTGTTTGGCCAGTCTCTGCCAAGACAGAAAAAGAATAGTCGGTTCTAATTTTAAAATAAGAATAGTGTTCTTTTGTTTGGTGTGTTATGAACTTGATTTGGCAGTGCAGTTGTGTATTTTGTTCATAAATGGAGTCGGGACTATTTTTTTTCCCTGGAGTAGTTGCTGGTATGGTGTTTATTTGTGTGTTTCTTCGGTGTTGCATTTATTGCAGTGGTGAGTTACTATTTAAAATTTACGGCGACTCACGAAGGTAACCCACTCAATGGACTTGCAAAATATGATGTCCGGCATGTCACACTATCTCTTTCATGTCTCTGTAACTCAGATTGTAAATGATAGAGACACCAAAGTGGGGATAATCATAGCGGGGAGAAGACATAGAATTGAACCCATATTCATCATTGCGTACCAATTAATTTGTCAATAACTATAACGTCAATTAATTTGTCATTGTTTGAGTTGTTCAGGGGGGATTTGCCTTCGCGAATACCCATGACTCTTAAAATCATTCAAATTAGTCGATTCGTAGGTACCTAATAAATAGGGATCGGAGTTTTCGTCGCACGGTAAGACTAATAGCAAGGTGTGGAGTCGACATTTGCCATAAATTTAAACTCCTATTCATACTCATACTCATTTATTTAATTAGTTAGTTTTTTATATAATGAAGGACAACAACGTTGACGAGTTTAGAAACGATTATTTAATGTTATCTTTTGAATATAAATATTACAATAGAAAACAATTACTATTTTTTACTGATTTAATTACGAAAATTCACAAACAAACAAGAGAAACATTAAAACACCTAAAATATAGATATATAAAAATAGGAGAACATGTTGGGCCAGGCTTAATATATAGTTCGTCTATTGTTACTCTAAGAGAGTTTACTTAGTTAATTTAATAAACATAAAAACATACATTTCGTTTCATTTTGTGCCATAAAATTTAAAGCAAAATTATCGTAACTTAACAACTTTCAGTCAATACTAAAAAACAAAAATCTTGTATCTTACGAATTAATTAAATTAAATTAAATTGAATAAAAAGTGTTTGAGTGAGTTATTCGAATATTTGTAAAATTAATGACTGCTGGCTATCAAAGTATCTCATGAAACTAACAAGAACTTTTTTGATCAATCATAATAATTTACAGGATGTTTATTGTTCCTCCTAGAAACTTGATGATTTTCAGATACGAGTTTTTTTTAAGTAGTGACGATATTAAAATTGTTGAATTTATGAATTCATAATCTAATACAAAATATATTTTTATATAATTTGACTGATAATTATACACGACCGACCGCTCTAAAGGCATTTTAAGATAAATTAAATAAATGAGTATGAGTATGAATAAGAGTTTAGATTTATGGCAAATGTCGACTCCACACCTTGCTATTAGTCTTACCGTGCGACGAAAACTCCGATCCCTACTAATAAACTTTAGTTAGGTATTCAAAAACGTATATACATTTTAACGTACCTAAGCCATCAGGGAAGATTAGAGATTCAAAATTAAGCGTCCCAAGTAGTCAGCCATGTCTCGTTATTCTAAACGAGAATGACGCAATAATAAAATTATATTTTGAAACTGTCTTTAGATAATAATATAATAGAATTTTCTATTAAAATATTACCTACTTAACTTCTTTTTAACACGGATTTTTTTAATAAAATGAATACCTATGCTCGAGTAGGATTCGAACCTGCGACATTCTAGCATTCCTACTATCTAGTATTTGCCTTATCACTGTGCCGTGGTTACACCAAATGGTCACAACGGAAGACCAGCGCTGGCTTTGCCAGCATAACGCTGAGTTGTGACCATTTCGTGGCAAAATTCGGTTTTGTAATGTCCTATTTGTAAATGTTTTGTTTGTCACGAATAAATGTTTATTTTCTTTTTTCTTTTTCAAAAATTACACAGTACAAACTCTATAATATTTGGGTTATCTCTAACAAATTCAAAGTCAGCCATTACTTTGGTGCGTCTCGAATAGAGTCTCTGTCTTATTTGAGCTGTGATGCAATACTAATGGGTCATGAAGTCAATTGAATAATGTTTCCTGCTGTGTGGTTCACCACTTATCGCCACTTACTTCAACTCTGCCTGCATAATCCATACTATCCACACTAATATTATATTTATAAATACGTTTATATGACATTTTATATTAGTTATACGAGGGACGTTATACGAAGATCCCTATGACACTGACAGTGACATACCATATAGTGATGTGCATGTGTCGATACTTCAATTGTTTTTTTATCTGTGGCGGTTCTTATCAGCGTCCTCTCACGTACATTAATTTAAACCTCAAATGCGGTTATCGTGTAAAAGACGTTTCTGGCTACTAAACCTCCATTTTTAGGGTTCCGTTTCCGAATGGTCCAAACGGAACCCTATTGTTGTCACTCATGCGTGCTTCCGTCGGTCGTCTGTCACAAAAATATTTTTCGAAGATGTTTTCAACTTCCCTTTGACCTATTGACATAAAATTTGGACATAACGTATTCTTACGCCGCACCAGAAGAAAGACCAGTACCTACAGGTCAAAAATGACCTGTGCCGCAGTTAACGTGTTAAATAATAAATAAATATGTTATTTAACGTTGTTTTATTTTTACACAGTCACGTAGCAATTAAAATGAAATATAAGACACGTTATATTATTATCACTTCAATTATCGACATCTGTTATCGACAGCACCGCTTCCTTAGTCGATACAGACCAACGATATAACATTTGCAGTACGTCACCGTGTATATTCCGTTAAGCATATTTCTGGGAAATAAGGGACAATTCAAGTTTCTTTCATATTGTTATAATGTAAATGTTACAATCCTACATAAATTAATTAGCTACATTCCCAAAAGATGCTTATTAACATTTCGATGTGAAATCGACGCTCTTCCAAGGTTATATAAATAAACTGTCACTGCAAGTGTCATAGGGATCTTCAAATAACGTCCTACGTATAGTATAAGTATAACCAATGCACAATGAAAACCTAAAGTAAATGAACATTGTATTAAATTAAACATAGGTAACAAACAATTTACTTAATACTGGAACAGTAAAACACCTTGAATCAGCATAGAACAATATTGCCTATACTTAAATGCGAAAGTGTGTATAAGTTTCATATTAAGGACATACGAGTGTTTTAATGCCTAATTATGTACTGTTACATACATTACTTGTTTCCGGTTCCGGTGATCGTATCGTTAACACGTACGCCATTGCACTCCGTAGATATAAATTGAAAAACAGTGTAAAAAGTGCTTTTTAAAGGTGCCTCGAATCAAAACTCTACGAAATAGACACTAATAAACACTTGAAGAAAGAGTTCACTGTGCAAAACGTGTTTTCTCGTGATAAATAGTGCTAAAAACATTCATCGACATAACCTAAAAGTGAAATTCTCACAAGACAACACTGGTACCAACCTAAACAACCAATTTGTCAAGTGTCAATCCAACCGGTGACGTTTTGACACTGACAGCTCAGTGTTGCTTACAACAAAACATCCATCCAGTGGTAGAAAAATGGAAAAAATGGAGGAATGTATGGAAATGTTGTGGAAAAGATTGGATGAAAAACTAAACCAGCAAACTACACTAATAACCGAGTCAGTGACGAGAAACGTCATGGAGGCGATAGACGAAAGAATAAAAACAATCTCTGAAGAAAACACAGTACTTAAATCAAGAGTATCCTTTTTAGAACATAAGCTGAATACATTAGAGAAAGAGAAACGAAAACACAACTTAGTTTTATTTGGTATCGAAGAGGTAGGAAAATCAGAAACAGAGTTGGTAGATTTTGTCAAGGAAACTATATTAGAATCAGGAACACATCTAGACAGTCAAGAAATCAGTAACGTTTACAGAATCGGCAAGAAAAATAACAACAAAAATCGCCCGATCGTAATATCAATAACATCTATCTGGAAGAAACACTTGATTTTGAAAAACAAAGCTAAACTCCCGCAAGGCATATCGGTCAAAGAAGACTACCCTAGAGAAGTTCTTGAAAAGCGAAAACAATTACAAACACAAGTGGAGGAAGAAAGGAAGAAGGGAAATATGGCCTTCATTAAATACGACAAACTGATAGTCAAAAAACCAACGGACAAAAACAGAGACAAAAGAAAAAGGGAAGAATCAGGCTCGCCCAATTCCTCAACTCAGAAAAAAGTTAATACAAACGACATACTAACACCGTCGAGCTCAAGGGGGACAAAGAATATTGTAAAACCGAACATCCTCCACTATGTGGAACGAGGTCGCCCAGCTTCACTACCGGAAATTCCAAAAAACTTATAATGACCACCGGCACCTGGAACAAAACCAAAACAATCGCCAAAACTATATCTAAACCAACTTATGATAAACACACCCCAAGCCGGTTGGTCACCGTGGGGGAAGATGACCAATACCTTTCAGCAAACATAACAAACAAAGCGAAACCTAACAATATCTACATAGCTACCTTAAATACACTCTCACTAAGAACAGCGGAAAAACTTTTGGAACTAGAAACAGCTCTAGAAAATATTAAGTGGGACATCCTTGGGTTGAGTGAGGTTCGACGTATGGGGAACCAAATTGAAGAACACAATGACTATGTCTTGTACTACATAGGAGAAACAAAAGGACAATATGGAGTAGGATTTATGGTAAAAACGCATTTAAAGAAACAAATAGTAGAATTCAAAGGCTTGTCCGAAAGAATTGCTATACTAAATATTCACCTACAAGGGTACAAAGACATGTGGACCATAATACAAGTTTACGCGCCAACTGAAGCAGCAGAAGAAACAACAAAAGATGAGTTCTACAACCTTCTCTCAACCGCATTGGAGACTGCCCATAAGAACATTATTGTAATGGGAGATTTTAACGGACAAATAGGCAAACAGAATCAAGGCGAAGAGGCTGTGATAGGAAACTATTGTACAGGAAAAAGAAGCAAAAATGGGAAGAAAATCGTAAACATGGCCCTCGAAAATAATTTAACAATCCTAAATACCCTATACAAGAAAAAACAGACTAAAAAATGGACCTGGATATCGCCAGATGGGACCTACAAAAATGAAATTGATTTTATAACAAGTAATCAACCTAAATCATTCCTAAATGTAGATGTAATAAACAACTTAAATTTTAATAGCAACCATCGCATGGTCAGAGCCACCCTGTCACACAAAGGACAGAAAAAACAGAGGAAGCACTTCAATCAGAAAGAGGTTACCACAGTAAATTATAAAATGTTAGAAAACAATAAAACATCAGAAGAACAATGCGAAGTACAGGAAGCCTACAACTCAGAAATAACTGAAATGTACAGAACAGAAACTAAAGAAAAACGAAAGAAAAATATACTATCCTCAAAGACAACAGACCTCATACAGAAAAGGAAAGAGTTACTGGTAAACAGAAGAGACAAGACAATATCCCGAGAAATAACACAACTAAGTAAAGAAATCAGCCACAACATAAAACAAGATAAGTCAAGAACAAGATTTAATTGCATCCAACATTATATAACCAAAACAGGAGGTATAAACAAAGCTCTAAAAGAACTAAAAGAGGAAAAGCTGTGGATTCCAAACATGAAGAACAAAAACAACAAACACGAAACAAGGAGACAGCCAATTCTAAAAATCGCAACAGACTTCTATCGACAACTGTACTCAAGTATAAACACCCTAGAAAGACACATAGACCTCGAAGACAACACGGAAGAAATCCCTGAAATAATGGAAAAAGAAGTTCAACATGCAATAAGAACACAGAAAAACGACAGGGCCCCAGGAACTGACAACATCACCAACGAGATGATGAAAGCAAGAATGCCAGAAACAACATCTAGACTGACTGACCTATTTAACCTTATTCTAAAAACTGAAACCATACCGAAACAGTGGACAACAAGCACTATAACCCTCATTCACAAAAAAGGAGACAGGTCAGAAATGGGCAATTACCGCCCCATAAGCCTGATGTCCAATGTGTACAAGGTGTTCTCAAAAATACTACTCAATCGCATTACAAAGAAGCTAGACGAAGAACAACCACGAGAACAAGCGGGATTTAGATCAGGGTACTCCACAATAGACCACATTCATGCAATAAAACAACTTATTGAAAAAAGTCAAGAATACAATCACCCATTATACATGGCATTCGTGGACTATAACAAAGCATTTGATTCTCTAGAACACCACTACATCTGGCAAGCCCTAAAAAATCAAGGAATAGAAATGAAATACATAAGAATAATAAAAAATATATACACAGACAGTACAGCAAGAATAAAGTTAGAAACCAAAGGCGAAATCTTCCCCATCCGCAGAGGCGTAAGACAGGGTGACCCACTGTCGCCAAAACTTTTCTCTTCAGTACTAGAAGAAGTCTTCAGGAAACTAAAATGGGATAGCTTTGGTATCAACATTAACGGGAAAAACCTGCACCATCTAAGATTCGCTGATGATATAGTACTGGTATCAGACAACCCCAAGAGTCTACAAACTATGCTTCAAGACTTGGCACAAGAAAGCAAGAAGGTGGGGTTGACGATGAACAAAACAAAAACAAAAATAATAGCCAACAGGTCCCAAGAAAGTATAAAAGTAGACGAGGAAGAAATTGAATATGTTAGCTCCTATATTTACTTGGGTCAATTAATCGCCTTCAGCGACCAAACTGAATTAGAGATAGAGAGACGAGTCGCTAACTCATGGAAAAGGTTCTGGGCCCTCAAAGAGGTCATGAAGGGCAAGCAATATAACACCCAAATCAAAAGGAAAATATTTAACACGTGTATACTACCGATTCTAACTTACGACTGCCAGACCTGGGCAAACACACAAAGACATGACCAAAAATTGATCACATGCCAACGAACCATGGAAAGGAGCATACTGGGATACACAAAGAGCGACAGAAAAAGAGCTACATATATAAGACAAATAACAAAAGTAGAAGACGTTACAACTAAAACTAAAACTCTTAAATGGAGATGGGCAGGCCACATGTACAGAGAAAAGAAGAACAAATGGACAAGAGATTTAACAGAATGGACCCCTAGATTCCAAACGAAAAGAAAAAGAGGAAGACAAAGAAAACGTTGGTCCGATGAAATTAAGAAAGTAGCAGGCCCATTATGGCATCGCATAGCTATAAATAGAGAAGAATGGAAAAAGCTGGAAGAGGCCTTTGTGTCACAAAGACACGCCAACACCCCATGATATACAATACTATAATACTATATTATAACATAACTTACCTCACCTAAAATGTTGGCAATAAAGGCTAATAAATAATAAATAAATAAATAAAACATACATTACTTTATTACACATATTATAAGAAGGTACTTTAAGATGGGTTCAGAAGTACATAGAAATAATTACCAACCCGTAATTTCAGCACTTTTTAGATAAACACTGTCCCGTTTCGACAAAATATTTACCTACGCCTCAAATTCATCAATACATCGCTTATAAAAAATTATATAAATAAGTTCACGGGTGGAACTACGTATTATTTTATCCATTATCTAGTGAATTTGTTGTCTCAACTGTGATAATTCAGCGAAATTGATTAAATAAGAATTTGTAAACGCAACGAGTGTCAGACATATGACAGACACATGCCAAATATGACAATACTATAATCGAAATAGCCAGGGTCGAAAAAAATTAGTTCCGTTTCTAGACTATTTTGCCAATTCTCATTCTGATTCTGATATGGAAGTGATATTGGTATGTAGTCTGTCGACTGTAGGTGTAGGTACTCGCAATGACAAAGGTACAGATGTATTGCAAAATGATTTTCTTTCGGGAAAACTCGGATCTCAATCGGAATACGATGGCACCCGAACTGTCAGTCAATGATTGTATTAAATGAGTGACGTTTTCGTATCCATTATTATGTAACTTTATTGTTTAGTGTCAAATGTCAAAGTGTCAAAGTTACCCCTACGGCTGTAAGATGAGTACTGAAGCTAATTGAGAGAGCACGATCAATGCGAACTTTTCCGATAAAGTACGAAGGAAAATAATTTTATGTCACACCTGGCCATAAAGTGGCCATTATCGCACGCTCCGCGCGCGAAAAAACCCACTTCCTGGCCAGGGGGTGACATAAAATGTTGTACTTACCACGGGCGATAATAAAGAAAGCCTCGGATCGCATATTTATCGCCCTTGCCTTCGGCTCGGGCGTAAAATACCTGCGATCTGAGACATTCTTTGTTTTATCGCCCTTGGTAAGTAATGTACTATTGCACTACATCTGTACTCTAAGATACAGTGGCTGTCCAGTATGTCCGACACGAATTTTTCTACTATAATAAGGCTTCGACACACAGCGTGCGTGCGCATGGTAGCTGTGTCACTGCACTTCTTGCGTGAGGTACGCCGTACGCACGTCACGCAAGCGGTGTGATATCTACTATGAGGATTCATATGACTACTTACTTATAAGCTGACATCATTTAATAACCCCTGAGTCACAGGTTTCCCAAGGTAGTTCAGGGGAAGGAATTACAGATCGATTTTTACTGACCCCTTATTGTACAAATATCGATGAATTTGTTTTGGTGTGTTAAGCATGTATTTATTTATGATGAATGGGTCCTAAATTAATGCACGTGACCGTACCTACGATTATTTTTTTGTTTATGTACCATAAATAAACTATTATCTATACTTTACAACGCGCATATCTACGCGCACGTTTACGTATTAAAACCTACGTCACGCGCACGCATCCGGTGTGCCGCTGCTGAAACATTTCCGACTTAGTCCAAATAGCATTAAAGATAAGCTAATTCGTTAATCTACTGCAAAAGATTGTACGTAAGCAATTTCTTAAACACAGCAAAAGCAAACGTAATAGTTTGGGCTAAAGTTCAATGTGAAATGATACTAATAGAATTTTTATTTTTTTTATTTATTTACCAAAAAAGTTAGATACCGTTTTACATTCATATTAGTTCGCCAAACACAACGTTTATTGATATAATAATGCACTCATGTTCTTAACAAATTAATGTACCTATCTACCTTAAAACCTAAAATAAAATATATATTTAGAGGGTTGAAATTCGCCAAAAATAATATTTGACGGTAGTTTTTGAGATAATGTGTGATGCACTATTAGTTTTATTGCTAAAAGTTTTGCTGTTTGACCTTAGACCACCGGACAAACTATTTACTGTAACATCACACACATGTTTCTGTGTATCACTTTGTCATAGTTCTATTTATTGAGGTGTGCAATAATAGTACATTACTTAAAAGGGCGGTAAAACAAAGAATGTCTCAGATCGCAGGTATTTGACGCCCGAGCCGAAGGCAAGGGCGATAAATATGCGATCTGAGGCTTTCTTTATTACCGCCCGTGTTAAGTACAAAATTTTATGTCACCCCCTGGCCAGGAAGTGTGTTTTCCCGCGCGCGGAGCGTGCGGTAATTGCCGCTTTATGGCCAGGTGTGACATAAAGAGTATTTGTATTGTATTGTATCACAGTAACCATTCTCTCTAAACATTATTTTTGAGAATTTTCATGTAGGTACGTTAAATATACTTTCGCTTCGTCTTCGCCTTAATTCTTAACATTATGAGTATTGCGTTATTTTTTGTAAAATTATGTGTGTTGTGATCTTTTCACTTTACCTCAAAAAGAAAAAAACGGAACCCTTATAAGATCACTTTCTTGTCCGTCTGTCTGTATGTCAAGTATGTGGAACGCGTGGAGGTATCGAGTTAAATTTAGAATCATATCTATAGTCAAGTGTATAACATAACATACCTTAATATTGACCCTTGATATACCTTTTTTTGTGTGTAGTAACATACCTTAATATTGTAAACTTTATCTATTTGACATGTAAAATTTCACATTTTATAAATAAATGAGTATGAGTATGAGTATGAGTATAGTCCCTTGAAGCTGAAAAAATCAAAACTTCTAAATTAACCTTAAAAAGAGATACGGCAGTTTATGCCGCATTAAACGTATATTTCGACACTCTCAAGGGAATGATAATTTATAGGGTACTTTCCGTTTTATGAAATCTGGCTAGTAATATCGTCTTATACCTACTACAAGTATAGGGAAAAATCTGAAAACTATACATTTGTAATTGAATCGTAGGTAGGTATATAATCAATCTTCGAGTACTAATTACTTTTGCTATAGGCAAAGATATAATCTTTGCTGTAGATTAGTCTTAATTACAATATGCTACTGTATTCCTCACCTTATCGTCGAAAAACGGCAATATTAAGCTGGATTTAGTACATAATCTAAGATATCTTCTATCTATTTCCCGTTAGATAATTGGTGGTTATTTAATAGTTTCGTTATTCATTCGTAACTCATTCATTCATGCGTACTCGTAGTATTTGAACTCCTTGTTCTGTTTTGATCTGTGAGTTCCCTTAATTGGCTTTGTATTACTACCCAAGCCTCTATCATAATTTAATAGCTGTTGATACTCCTTAAACTAAATGAACGTAGCAAATACCCACCTACCAGAGACAGTGATTCAACACATTCAGTGAACAGTTCAAAAAATAAACTAGATAAACATTTAAAACGAACAACAGGACATTAAAAAAAACAAATGCAGTGATATTCACGCATCAGCTTGTAGCTGCTAGTGTATAATTAATAATAATAAATAAACAAAAGACATGAGGGACGTGCTATTGGTGATATTTGCGACCACTGGTCCAGCTGTGATATTTTTATTGATCTTCTGTTTCGTGATGTTGGTGGTATCTCTCTATTTCTACATAAGTAAGTATAAATCTATTGCTTCAAATTACCTAAAATTTACGCAATATTTGTAATTGGCTTCCTTTTGTACGCAACAGTACCCTTACCATGAGTTTGCAATGGACAAAAGTACAGCGCCTCTGGCGGTTACGCAATAGAACTAAGAATCGCCATACTAAATCGTTTACGCAGTCGCTAGCGAAAGTACGGTAATGCAAACATTGCAAACTCATGGTAAGGGACCCGTAGTTACTTTAGTATTTGACAGCTGACAGTTTAGGGTTATTAAAAATCGAGCACTACACGAGAGAACAACGCATTTTTATTGTAGAACAAAAAATAATGGAATTTTCACGGTGACAGTTCGCAAATTTCGTGTAGGTACTGTCTCATTTCGGTGTGATCAGATTTGCCCCCCTGGGTCATGTGATTTAACACCATTAGATTTCTTTCTATGGGTTATTTCAAGTCAAAGGTCTATATGCCAATGCCAATAAGCCCACAAACACTAACGCATTAAAGGAGGAAGTTCAACGCTGCATTTACGAAATTCAGCTACAATTGTGCAAAATGGTAGTGGAAAATTTCATAAAAAAATTCGTATGTGCTAGCAAAGCCGTGGTGGACATTTGCCCGATATGCTATTTCATACATGACCATGTCCTATGCAGTTTAATGTTTAAATTAATAAATGGGTTTGTATTTCATTCAAATCTGGCGTAAATTTTGGGACATCCTTTATTTGTTATTCATCAGTAATCAGTGTCTTTATTATTATTGCTTTCATAGGTTAGGTACAAGATGTTACATAATTAAAGTTCAGCTATGAAACCCTGTAGGGCACTACAATATAACTTAAATCTAAATTTACTATAATATGTACTATAGGTAATATTTATTACACATCTACAAAATATATAGAATTCAACAAACATTTTAACATTGTCCTTACTATATATCTAACCAAACTAAACTTTAAACTATATTTTGAATTAACTTTCTAAAAACCCTTGCAATGAGTAAAAACAGCTATCTATTAAGTATTTCTTATTTTTTTTATTAAATAATGTATCTTTATCTTCGTCTCTAATAATTTTAGGGAGTTTATTGTACACCTTTATACACATGACGTGGGGGCTAGAGGCATGCATCTTTAAATTAGAATTTATCAAAATTGGGATTTTATTTCTAGGACGTAAAGTAGAGGTTGCTGAATTTTGTGGTGTTGGGAAAAATTGTTAATACTTCCTTAAAAATTTGCATAGCTCTAGAATGTATAAAGAGATCAGAGTCATTATATTGAGTTTAGTAAAGTGCGGTCTGCAACTATCTGTTTGCTTTATGTTAACTAAGATTCTTATACATTTCTTTTGCAACACAAATAGATCTTTAAAATTTGTACTGTTACCCCATAAAATAATTCCATACCGTAGCCAGGAGTGGGCAAATGCGTGGTACGCACAGAGAGCTGTATTTAGATCAGTATGTTTTTTTATTTCCATTAGGGCATAGGTAAGCTTGATAGTTTTGAAGATATTTTTTAGATGTGGTATTTCCAGTTCAAGTTTGTGTCAATTTAAAGTCCAAGGAGGTTAGATGAGTCGATTCATCGAGTTTAGACAAGTTTTTAAATCACACAATGACAAAAGTATTGATAATTGCAATAAACTGGTTGATAAATGATGCTTTCGTTAACATTTTATATTAAAAAGAAAGCCATTTTATCATGAATCATGATGAAATAGCATTCCTTTGAGTGAGTGAATTATGATTTAATATTGATAATAGTTCATTTTTTATTTATTATTGATAATACGTACTTAATTTCTGCACCACCCACTTTTATTTAATGTTCTTTTATGGTACCAAAAGGTTGTTCGTTCTTTAGCGATAAGTCCATCTGTTGTCTACGTCTACCTACATTTTTCTGCTTTGATTCTGTATGTAGGTAACTGATTTATTTGTATGAAGTGTACAATACGTTTAGACACGACAAAAGTTACTGAAAACAAAATTGAGTTGTAAAAGTAGTTATCATATCATCAGGGCCCGTACTTTTCATGCTATGCTATGGTATGCTTTGTATCCTATGATCCCAAATAGCTTTATTGTGATTATTATATTATTAATCATTAGTCGTCAATCATTTTAATCACACGTGGAATAATAACCTACACGTGTAATACCTACTTGATATGTGAAACGTAAATGAAACTATGTCCTTTGTTATAAAGAAAATTTAGAAATCCACCAGGGCACATTTTTTTCTGTATTTAACAACTTATACAATTAATCATACATTTCTGTACACGTTTTTGTATATGACCGTTTGTTTCTCTCAATAAATAAATAAAAAAGCCGGACGTAGTTCAATAACATGTAGGTATATACATTTTATTTTTTAGACGACCGCTTTAGCTTAGTTGGTAGTGACCCTGCCTACGAAGCTGGAGGTCCCGGGTTCGAATCTCGGTCAGGGCATTTATTTGTGTGATGAGCACGAATATTTGTTCTTGGGTCTTGGATGTTTTCTATGTATTTAAGTATCTATTTATATCTATATAAGTATGTATATCGTCGCTTAGTACCTATAGTACAAATATTTTTATTTTTAATTAATCATTATAAATGAGTTTCTACATTTCTACATACTCGTAACGGTTTGAGTACCTATTCAATGCTTCATTTATCTATAGTGGTAGTCTGCTACTATTTATACAATTACTAATATTTATTAATACAATTGCTCAAAAACTGGTATTTTGTGTAGTATTTTTTTAGATTTACTGTTGGTCCAAGCTGTACATCCAACCGAAGAGTTTTAGGTTCACTCATTTTACTTTTTTTTATATAAGGCATTTGGAAATAAAATAGTCCTTCTATTATATTTAAAACATTAACAATTCATATAAGACAAGTCAAAGGGATATAACATATTAAGAAATCTAAAACTGACAAAAAGTTGACTGATTGAAGTCCAAATGACCGGAAACGAGTACCTATTAAATGCGAGACCTCCAATTAGGTAATAATTATTTTTACTCAAAACCCTCTGAATAATCAAAAAATATTCATAATTCAAAAAGTAGGAGTTTTTAAAATTAAAAATGGCCAGCATCTAGCCAGGGAGCAAAGCGGGGGGGACAGTAAATTTAAATATAATTGCTTCAGTGAGTAACAATCGCAGTGAAGGAGAGTTCTAATGAGTATTATAATATCGTAAGTAAGTAATTGATTAACATTAATGTTATCTACTTAAATGGGTACACTTGTACAATCCATGAGTATTTTATCATTATCAGTCCACGGTCTGTAGCGGAAGTGACGTGTTAGTGTTATGGATATTCTTAGAAAATAATCTAGAGTTTTTCAATACCTACATAGGCATCTTCTGGGTGAGCTCGCTTCACCGCCGGCCTCGTCTTTGCCCCCTGGCTAGATGCTGGGCAAGAACAATCCCATTTTTAATTAAAAAGAAAACTACTTTTTGTTTTTTCAACAGTTATTTAAAGAAAATTACGTGGTGACCGTGGATTTTACCTTTTAAACGTATTTCACCTTTCCTTGATCTCTTTTTGCCTCATTTGTCTTTCTTATAACCTTTCTTTTAAATTTCATTTAATTATTAAACCCTGGTACAAGCACAACTGTGTATCATGATTGCGATTATGTTTCTTTTTATACGTGGGGAGAGCTTGACTTCTTCACTTGCCCATTTGTGCCATTCTTTTTAACACAAAAGAACTAAGGTTCCTGTTTTCAGAAAATAACAACTTGTCGGAAGGAGACGGGTGTATTCACTCCAAATCTAAGCTATAGGTATAATTGACAACACTATAGTAATGTAACTAGAAGTTCAATAGAATAACTATTAATATAGCAATCAGTGTCAAGTTGTGATTATAGTGAAGTTATCTGTCCATGGCTTGGCATACGAAAGGAACTTTGACCATAACTATAGCGACAAGTGCATTGTGTATGCTAGTTTTCGTGGTAGTGTTCTGTTTTTGCGTGATATACCACAAAAGTAAGTACTTATAGTTGAAATTCCCATTTAATAAAACTGTCAATAGATTTTGAATCTTCTAGCTAGGATTGTAAAGTCGCTTTTAGAAAGGGCTAGTTTATACAACTCGGCTAACAAAAAAGTATACAATCAAATTTAGTAGTAAATAACGTCTCAGTTGTGGGCACAGATCTCTCATGAGAGCAAAAAGCAATGAGTGAAGTACGTACAGTCGTACACCGATCCCGTGCGGGTTGGAATAGTAGATTGTGTCACAAGGGAGCAAAATGCCATATTTACGGCGTGGGCGTACATTGAATCCTGAACGAAGCGAAGGATTGTACAATAGAATCCCGAGCGTAGCGAGGGATTCTAAAATAGAATCCTGAGCGTAGTGAGGGATTCAAGTATAAACGCCCAAGGTGGAAATAATTTTGCTTCCATGTGACACATACTGCTTTTCACATCACCTATTGAGGATAATGAAAGATCTGAAGTGCTACCGGTAACATATTTATAGATGCTCTAATATATATCAAATTTGAAAACCTTTTCCCTGAATTAGTCGAAATAGAGTATATTGACGATTTTAGCAAAAAAAATTTTTTTTCAACTTAAAATTAAAAATAAGTGTAGAATTTGAAATCCTTATCCCCGAATTAGTCGAAATCGAGTATAATGACAAATTTACGCAAAAAAAAAAATTTTTCAGCTCAAAATTAAAAATAAATGTAAAATTTGAAATCCTTATCCCCGAATTAGTCGAAATCGAGTATAATGACAATTTTTTTGCAAAAAAAAATTTTTTCAGCTTAAAATCAAAAATAAGTGTAAAATTTGAAATCCTTATCCCCGAATTAGTCGAAATCGAGTATAATGACCATTTTTTGCAAAAAAAAATTTTTCAGCTTATAATTTAAAAAAAGTGTAAAATTTGAAATCCTTATCCCCGAATTAGTTGAAATCGAGTATAATGACCATTTTTCGCAAAAAGTAATTTTTCAACTTAAAATTAAAAATAAGTGTAAAATTTGAAATCCTTATCCCCAAATTAGTCGAAACCGAGTATAATGAAAAATTTTCACAAAAAATTTTTTTTCCAACTTAAAATTAAAAATAAGTGTACAATTTGAAATCCTTATCCCCGAATTAGTCGTAATCGAGTATAATGATGATTTTTCGTATTTTTTTTTACTTAAAATTCAAAATAAGTATAAAATTTGAAATCCTCATCCCCGAATTAGTCGAAATCGAGTATAATGACGATTTTTCATAAAAAAAATTTTTACTAATAATTAAAAAAAAAAAGAATTTTTCGCAATCAAAGACATTGAGCTGACGTTTCGTATCGACTGAATTTGATTTTCAGTGATACTAGAATTTTGTTGGTTTTGTATGATGCTTCAAATTTTAATTATTTCATTATATATTATTAAATATTTTATACTGGCAACGGAAATATCCTTGAACAGAAAAGTGCCACTTTGATCCCTCCTAGCAGGGAAGAAAAAGCCCTTATCCGAATAGGTGATGTGAAAACATTAGTAGATTGTTAACCAAGGGTTGAAAGCGACCCATTTCACCCGAGATATTTTGGCGCTCGAACGTAGTGAGAGCGCCAATAGTTCGAGGGTGAAATGGGTGCTTTCACCCGAGTTAAACACTCTACTTTTCATTTCGACTATGAGGAAAATAATTGAGAAATAAAATGAATAGTAAATGATATTCTAAGGATTCAGTAATAAAAACACGCGCTGCAGCCGCCAGCAGCGCAGCTGGCGCCGCCGCGGCCCGGCCGGGCTGCGCACCCGCGGCTGGCTGCCCGCGGAGCACCCAAGCGCGGCGGGCGCGCAGCCCTGGCGTATGGAAATTAAAAAAAAATTACTTTCCACCCTAGGGCTGGAAAAGCGATTTTCAACCCGGCTATCTACTCATGAAAATCGAACTTTCCGAACAGGAGAGATGAAAAATAATATAATGTTATGTATACTATGTATAACTGGATCAAACGTATCATTCACAGTGTGGCGGCCAGCCACCTGTCTATGGAAATAGGCACGTTCGGAGTGTCAGTCATGTCATTAATGATTTATTCACTTTTCGTTGTCACATAATTATATTTGGTGTTTATTGATTTAATTATAGGAGACCTGCAATATAGTCTTTGATTTCATCTCGCCGTAAGGTCCTTTATAACAGTAACTGAAATGTAAAATTAGTATATCTACCTAATTTTGTTGAGTTGTTTAATAATGTTTTGGTACCTATGGACAAAGTCCAATTGTATGTTTATATAAGATAAATAAAATAGTCCCCAATGTAAGTAGGTGTCTGTGTAAATGTGAAATATAAATACACAGTCCGTCCAATAAAAGTTTTAAACTTGTATGGAAAATTTGCGAGTATTTGTTGTCTATTGTGGGCTCAATATGAATATGGGATCTGATTAACACTTTTTTTATATGGCTCTGACATACATTCACTGATTCCTAGTAGTGCCTACTCGTACATAATATATTCAAAATCTCTCATCTCAGAATCAAAAATCAGAGAATAACATTCTACGATATGTTAAATATGTAATCTAAATTTACAGGGCGCCATATCAATCTTTTTCTTTAACAAGGAAAGCGCTTTGAATAACCGCATTTTCTTAATAAATGTTTTACCCCGCCCGGCCATTTTACGGATTTTTCCGGTACACCCTTTCGTTCGTGTTGAATTCAGAAACTTTTTATTGCTAGTTTCCTTATACAAATTTCCGTCACGGCTTCGCAATGGACAATCACAAACATCCAAGTCATTCATTCATCCTCGTTCAGTCCGCCCGCGCCATGCCCGCGCTCATTCACTGCATTTTAAATTTCAAATCGCTTTTTTTTAATGGACTCGGGCACGTCAGCCAGTGTCAAGTTCCTCAATTTAAAAATGTACAAGACTGTGATAACGTTAGATAAGCAAAGATTATCAGTGTGTTTATTTTATTAGTTTTATATAAGTGTCGAACATTATACAAGATGGACATAGTAGCTTCCTTAATGATCGGTGTGTTTTTATTTATGTGTTTATATTTGTTTTGGTTCTGGTTCTGTTTTGGGAATTTTGTGAAGAGGAGTAAGTGTTTTTTTTAGATATTAATGTAAAATGAACTTAGATTTAGTTATGCCTATTGCCTACAAAAAAAAGTCGTAAATTATAGTATTATTAATATAGTAAATTTGTCGATGTAGTATTTATTATCGCTTTAGAGTCTTAGAGAGATAGTAGCTATTGAATATCAGTTCTAAACAATAAAGTGCTAGAATGTGTACATTTTTGCGATGTGCAATGTTCATAATCACGGGTTAAAGCGCCTGCATACGCAAGGCCTTCTCCATACAAACACTGTGCAAGTTTTATTCGTCAGTTTTGGCACTCCTGCATATATATTTTTTTCTTGTTAATATTAGATATACGAAAAATGTCAAGCAAAAAAAAAACAAAAAAATTTAAAAAATAAAATTCAAAAAAACATTTTTTATTTCTTGAGGTTCTAGCTAACTAAAAAATAACCATACTGACCAAAAATCATAGGTTTAATGCAAACACAAGCGAAGAAAATCTTGCACAAAATTTGTATGGGGAGTGCTTGCGTATACAGGCGCCTTAAGTGCGTCAAACATGGTCAAACTGCATTAGGCAATTAGGAATTTGCTTGAATATAGTAAATTGTATAATTTACTTGTCTCTGGTTGAATACATTGGGTTACTCATAAAATGTATCATCTCCTCTCCCCGGGTAATGAAACGTCAATCAACTGTGGAACTACCCAGTTTCTGTGACTAGTTCTGATTCATCATAAAATTAAGACTATTGTGAACCTTTCGTGCGTGCGATAGAGACAGTAGTAATTTCAAGCAGAATTAGTGCTTCGAGCGCTAACGTTTTCCACCTTTATCAAATGAGACAATTTTGCCCTTGATCGATTTGGCCTCACATCCTTAACTAGGTTTATACGTTTTGCTTTTTTCGTTATTCTTTCTAGTTTATATGAAATAATAAGAAAAACCCAGGACGAAGTTTTCGTGTCAAAAAATCGAAACTTTAAGGGTTCATGTTTTCATTTTTATGCAATATTTCTAAAAAATGAAAACGTACTAACTTAGTATTTAATGATACTTATATCATTTCCAAAAATCATGCAAATCGGTTCAGGTTTAGGGGGTGGAAAACGATGGCGCCCGAAGCACGTTTTTGTATGTAAAAAAATTGCTAAACAATCCTCTAATTATTAAAAAAAAAATTGGTATTTCGCAAACTATGGCATACGAAGTCCTCGCTAAAAAAGAGATTGCCTATATCCAGGATTTTACATAAGATTATTGCAAATCTAGAAATGTAGGAAATGAGCTCTTTACCTAGGCTTGTGATGCCGTTAGTCCATCTTACGGTCCCACACTGCGGTTATGAAGCGTTTTATAACGTTATAAAAATACGATAAATTTCACTAACACTTCACAACATTTTGTTATAAAACATGTTACATAACATAAAATACACTAAATAAATGATAAATAACATGATAAAATTTATAATATTTGTTACAATTAATGATAAAATATGCAATACAAACTTCGACTCCCTTAAGAAATCATTATTTCCGAGATAAAAGGTATCATTTGTCAGGATTTTACAGACAGAAACACTTTCGCACTTATAATATTAGTAGGGATAGTTCCCGATACTCGGTATAATATTATCCGAAGATACCGTATCTAATTTATATCCTTGAATATTCACAGAAACAAGGGACTTTCATTATATCACACAATAATAACATAAAATTACATCTTAATCGATAATGCTTCATCTTTGCCGACGAATGTGGAACAGTAACTCTATCAGTAAGATGATAATGTCGAAAATCAATTGTCCAAGAAGTGACGTGCAAACGCAACCTCGTATTTTACTCACAAGTTTCAATGAAATATGAACTGTATGTTGTCGCCGTAATGTTTATATTGCCTTCTTTTGCGAGGCTTTGAAGTACCTATCTATGCGTAATCAGTCTTTATGTTGCCAATAAATCCAATAATTTGCGTTTAAAATAATAGTGTTGAATGCCTCATTAGATGGGTTGAACGTCAATTAATTGATTTTTTTTAATAATGTTTGAGTTGCCAGTAGTACTCCTTTTTTTGACAGTTAATATAGGTTTGTTTTTCTTTCTATACGGATGTTTCGTGAGATATGTCGGTGAGTGCTCCTTTTACAATGTGTTATTTAACAGTTTGAATGTCAACGATAGATGTGGTCCTGTGATATCGTGACTATAACTCCAATGACCAGTATATTTGTTAGTCAGACCAGTATAGTAGTAGGAAGAGTAAAACCGATTCACTATTAGTATTTTTTTATGCTATTTTATTATATGCTCAGCAGTGGGCGATTACGGGCTAACGATGATGATGATGATGATGATGATTCGAACCAGTTTTAGAGACGATGAAACCTATGGGACCAACCACAATCAGCAACACAAAAGACGGAAATTAGAGGCAAAGTACAAGATAGCTGCCGAGCGCTGAAAATGCTCCATACTTATTGATTGAAAGGGAAATGTGACGTCACAGTTTCACAGCCCCTTACTATGGAAAAACGAGTAATTTGACATAACGGTCGTGAAATATTGCGTTTATAATCGTAGTTGCTATACATTTTTTTCATTGAAACATGAGAATTCTAATGGTAACTATGAAATTACAATCAGATTTCAAAAATAAAAAAAAAACATTTTTGCGAATCCTTAATTTACTATTTATTGTGATAATTTGATGTTATTTAATTCGCATAGCCATGTTATATTATAAATAAATTTTCGAGAAGACGAGACATTCGGACATTCTTTCTATGTGTGAAGTGCGCTTTTTTCCTTTTTTTTTTAACTGAGTGTGATTATAGGCTAGGCCCAATAAAGGGGTATGCGGCGGTACCGGGACGAATAGGGACTATATCTGGCGGCGGGATATCGTGTCTGAGTAGGACGCCGTAAGCGCAGCGTTCCATCTTTCGATGGACGCTGATTCAGTGATCGCCGAGTTACAACAGAATAGGGAGGGATGGGAACGCATTTGATAGCTTTCCTAACTAACCGATTCCTAAGATGTAGGTATATGCTTAATAATTGCATATGCACTCAAGCGCATGTCACGCGTGTAAGATGCATTGCACCGAACAGCTTACCTCAGATGTCAGCGGAATCATAATATACTTTATGTCACACCTGGCCATAAAGTGGCCATTATCGCACGCTCCGCGCGCGAAAAAACCCACTTCCTGGCCAGGGGGTGACATAAAATTTTGTACTTACCACGGGCGATAATAAAGAAAGCCTCAGATCGCATATTTATCGCCCTTGCCTTCGGCTCGGGCGTAAAATACCTGCGATCTGAGACATTCTTTGTTTTATCGCCCTTGGTAAGTAATGTACTATTATGTCACACCTGGCCATAAAGCGGCCATTATCGCACGCTCCGCGCGCGAAAAAACCCACTTCCTGGCCAGGGGGTGACATAAAATTTTGTACTTAACACGGGCGGTAATAAAGAAAGCCTCAGATCGCATATTTATCGCCCTTGCCTTCGGCTCGGGCGTCAAATACCTGCGATCTGAGACATTCTTTGTTTTACCGCCCTTGTTAAGTAATGTACTATAACGCGTTCAGAAAGAATAAATACAAAGACAGAAGACATAAGCTGTCTTTTACACGTGGGCTTACAAAATCGCTGCATTCGCTTATTAAGATCAATAATTGAATTTTGTCTAGGTATCTTTAATATTACTAACAAAACAATTGAGCAAAACAAATTATATACGTATGCACACAGAGACACACACACACAGATGACGCGCGCTTTTTAATACATAAAATTATCTGTAGTGTACTTAGCTTAGAAGTAACTTTACCACAAATTTCATAGAAAATTGAACCTTAATTTGATGTTAATAAAGTTGTTGATGGTTTACTTTTTTTAAGTGGTGCTTAATGAAGATAGAATATTGATAATTGTAATTATATAATTTATTTTTACAGAAAAATGTTTCGTAGAATGAATTGTTTCGCAGAATTTTCATTTCATAGAAACTTTTTTTTTCAGAAACCGGTAACTTTTTAGGTACAGTTAAAATGCAATTTTGTAGAACCCAATTAGTTCTACCAGAAAAGTAGGTTAGGTTAGGTTAGAAACTGCGACCCTTTTGTAAAAAAATGTTTTCTCATACTCCTTTCTCGCACTCATAGCTCCTACGCTGACGCACACATAGACAATGTGCATCACATATATAGCTTAAGGCCAGGAAATACCCCAAATGATAGATTTTGAAACGCTCTGAATTGTGCCGGTGAAAAAATCCTATATTATTATGTTATTCTTTAATCTTTTGTATATTATCTGAATGTTTGATTTTTGACACAACCATGGCTCACCCGCGCTCGTGGGATAAAAGTACTATATGAGATTCGCTGTGGAGGGGCGCGTCGTCGTGGATGTCACGCACTTTAGCGTGGTAATTGTTTTATGAATGTCTTAGAATTTAGAATATATCCGGGCTCGGGAGATGATACGACTATCAACTGGGGACCGATTTTTGAGTGTCGAACGCTCGACTTTTCACTCGAGATCTGTCAAAATACTATGATGTTTTGACAGATGTCGAGTAAGAAATCGAGCGTTCGACACTCAAAAATCGGTCCCCTGCCTCTCATTTGTTTTCTTTGCACGGTTCTTTCCTCGGGAAATTCGTCAGTATATACTTAGCTATATTTATCGAATAATTAGCGCACTTACGAGTAGGTGTCTATAAAACCTGATACGAGGATTAAAGTAGATAATGAATGATAACGACCGAAAATATCGATTGGTGATTATTATACACTAGTTTTATGCCTGAAAGTCCTGGAACGTTCGCGTGTTAATGTGTTTGTGTCAATAATGTCGTATTATATTATGTCTCCGAGTTTGTACTTTTGGATAATATTCTTCATTCTACTCATGATGGCCTTGTCTTTGGCGAGACTGAGTAAGTCCATTTTCTTTCGATTTATTACCCTAGCTTTTACTCGTAGGTACTTATATTTCACCATGTTTGCGAAATTGTAAACAATGACTGTCTACTTACAATTTTAATAAACAAACTTCAGTATTTGTAACCATAGCAGCGATTTTCGTGTCAATATCAAAATTTGCTGAAGTGGTGAGAATATTCCAGTTTCTATCTTGGTGGTAACGCCCCCGGTAAGCAGTAGCTCTAGTATAAGTTTTTTCGAAACATTAACTAATTCGAACGCGTTTGCGTTTTGTCTCAAAATGTATGAAAGTAAGTGGTATGATAACGTGAACAGCGCCTGTGGTGGTCACTAGTGGAAACTAAAACAGCGAGTATAACATTTTGTTGCTAACCGATGAACGCGAGTATTTCAAACTCGGTGAGAGAGTTTTCATACATTTTGAGACAAAACGCAAACGCGTTCGAATTAGTTAATGTTTCGAAAAAACTTATACTAGAGCTACCGAGTAGTCACGTAACTTTTCGAACGTACGATAGGTATATTGTAATGTCATTTTCAGTATGGAAGATGACATTAGGTCTCCCTTACGAACGGACGAAAACTTTCCGTGATCAAACCGCTGGATTACAAATATTTCGGGCCTTGTCACAGTAAAAAAACAATATGAAGGCCGCTAGAGATCTCATATGAATGTGACTGTGACAAGGTACGAAGTTGCGCAGAAATCAAATTGGTTTACCGTACATTGTACCTACTGTAGTAAAAATATACTTTGTTTCTCATCAATCACCGTTTTTGGCGATTGCAATAAAATATATTATTCGATGCATGCGCAAGCGTGATAGCGACATACAGCCGAGAAAAAAAACATTGTTTTTAGCAACAACAACAAAAACAATACAGCCACAACCTGCTTTTGTAAAACATTAGTTGTATTTATTTTCTTTAGTCTTAAAGAATTACAGATAGTGCTTACGGCTAACTTTAGTATACTGGGTGTACAATCCAAATGGGTCAGTATGGTGAAGTCGGAAACTATGAGAGATAGCGAGATCTGTTCTTAGGAACCATGACGTCGATTTTAGATTTATTTAATAATAATTACATTCAAACTTTTTTATTAACTCTCATACATAACCGGGAATCGAACCTGGTCAAAATCAATGTGTATAAATTCTGCAAGTCGCAAGAAGCACAACACTAATGGAATCTTGTTTAAATAATTGAAAGAAAAACCCACCAATAAGACCCATTTGAATATTGACCAAAAAAAAACAACATTTTTTTTTTGGTCATTTAAATATTAACCAGGGGGCCGATTTTTGAGTGTCGAACGATCGACTTTTAACTCGACATCTGTCAAAACGTCATAGTTTTTTGACAGATCTCGAGTGAAAATTCGAGCGTTCGACACTCAAAAATCGGCCCCCAGGTTCGATTCCCGGTTATGTATGAGAGTTAATAAAAAAGTTTGAATGTCATTATTATTAAATCTAAAATCGACGTCATGGTTTCTAAGAACAGATCTCGCTATCTCTCATAGTTTCCGACTTAACCATACTGACCCATTTGGATTGTCCACCCGGTAGTTTAGTTTAGTTTAGTTTAGTTTAGTTTTATTCATCTCAAAATACAATTCTCATATAACAAAATACATTTTTGCGTATACTACTATTGTACAATGATCGTTAAGCGCTATCAATTGCGTAATAAATAATGAAAATAAAATAATAAGTAGGTAAGAATATACAGTATATATTCTTACACAACACAAAATTAATGAAAATGAAAATACAAAAATGTCCAATTGAATATAAATAAAAACCACTTAATTACAAAATAATAAAAACTTCGTTCCAATAAGTCATAATATGTCAGTTACTATGAATAGTTACAATTAAGAAGATAAATATGTCAAATTGATTTTCTATTTGGGTATGTCAATATATTCTTTTACAGAGTAGAGTGACTTCTGCAATAAAAGGTTCTTTAGTCGGCGCCTAAACACTTCCTCGGTATATAACCTAACATTAATCTATATTAAAAAATATTTATATCATTTATTTACAAGACAAGACATATGTCGCAGCCGGATTTATATAAACCGCCGTTTTACATTACGGCTAGCCGTTTTACAAAACAGAGCCGTTTTGTAATACGGCGGGTTAACGATTAGCCGGATCGTCATTGCAATACGTTCTACAATATGGCGGCTCACGTTTAGCCGGATTGCATAGTCCGCCGTTTTACATTACGGCTAGCCGTTTTACATAATTGCCGGATTGTTAATGCTAAACAGCGCTGCGAGTGTTAAAAATGGGAACTAAAAGCTGACAAACAGGTCACAGCTAAAACGACGCTATTTTGTGAAAAGGCTAGCCGTAATGTATTACGGCGGATTATACAATCTGACTGAACCGCTTTTTTACATTACGACTAGGCGAATTGAAGAATGCAAAGCGCCGAACAGATTTCGGCGGATTTTGAATCAGCCATATTCAATCCGCCTAGTCGTTGATCCGCCGTAATACAAAACAGCTCTGTTTTGTAAAACGCCTAGCCATAATGTAATACGGCAGATTATACGATTTGCCTGCGACATATTCAAGAATACAACAATTACTTAACTTACCGAGGACCTGGGCAAATTTTTTATTTTTAAGATTTTGTATTATTATTCTCTTTGCCTGTTTTTTTGTTGTTGTCAATAAATAACTTTTTTTAAATATATTTTATAATTAATTATATCACTGATAATCAGCTTAAAGTGACAGTCCTTTTTTTATCTTCAACATAAATAACGTTCGATGACATTACGACGTCATTGGAAGCCACTCGTATCTTATCACAAATAAATTAAAGATAATATAAGATAACAATTTTATTTCTGAGAATATGGTACGAACTCGGTTCCTTTGCATTATTTATTAAGTATCTTTTATTTAACGTGCGATGCAGAAATAAACAAACAAAAACCAATGTTATTTAAGTAACGTTATTTTACACAAGATACCTTTAAGGCGCAGGGTAGGGCAAGGCCTTCCCCATACAAACTTTGTGCACGTTTTATTCGTCGGTTTTGGCACTAACAAATATAATATTTTTTTTGGTTGTAAATATTAGATATGCGAAGATCGTGATGTGAAAATTTTCTAATATTTCAAAAAAATTCAAAATTAAAAAATTTAAAAAAAAAGTTAATAAAAAAAATTTACATCACGAAATAGCTATCAGAAGAATAAGCATACTGACCAAAAATCATAACTTTAATGCAAACACAAACGAAGTAAATCCTGCACAAAGTTTGTATGGAGAGAGCTTGCCCTACCCCTCCTCTTAAACAGTTTAAACAACTTGTGTTGTTTTGAGACATCGATGTGCCCAAAAAGCCTACAAGGATATTGAGAGGAAAACCCTATGACAAAAGGGAAGTTCGAGGCCCAGCTATCAACAGTTTCCTGTTCCAATATTTAAAATAATTAAACATTAAAAAAAGGATAAACTAAAGATTTTTAATGTCTCTCAGCTCAGTCATATATAATATGAACAGAATACAAAACTGCTGCGATATTATCGTCTCTACGTAACATACATCGCTTCCTTGGAATCTTCTTTTATAATCTTTACATTTAAATTGGAATTGTTGCACGCAACTTCCTCTCTTTCAGGTATTTGCTGTTTAATTATTTTAGGCGCATGATTAATTATCGCTCTTTTATAAGAACTTCCACCCCTTTCACCCCTAAGGAATTATTTTAGAGATACATGAATATCCTGTGTCCTTCCCAGGGTCTCAAATAGTTACTGTTGCATTTATAATATACGTATGGACTATATATATTATGGGTATAACCTAGGTACTTTATTATTAGATTACAATTTTTCTTCTCAATCTCAATATGTCAATGATAAATCTGCTTAAAGATAACACCCACATTCGTGCAAGGCAAAAAGGTGCGCGAATATGATAAAAGTCATTGTCCATAAAGATGAAATTTACATAAACATTTTCAATTGTTGGATTTCAGCAAAAATGTATTAGGTATTCAACAGTATGTTTTGTACTTGCTTAAAATATTGACGAACTGTATTATAATGTGGGCAAATAAAAATATTTGTTTTGTTACTAAAAAAATAAAATAATATGACACATTAATTGGATTAAGAGCTAGAAACTTTTCTATTGTTTTTGAAAGTAAACAATGAAAAAAGTTTGAAATTGAACTTGAAAATAAAAATAACTCTGTTTCAATACATGAAACAGTAGAATATTTATTAAACAGTGACAAGATTCAACGAAGTGGTCTTATTTTAAACATGGTGCCTCGATTGGAATTTGAATTAGATTATTCTGATATGGTGCATATTGTTGAGCAACCGCCAATGCAAGATGGCAATCAATCACAACATGACCTACCTGTAGCCGCTGTTGTATACTTATCCGTGTTTTTCACACTACTGATAATGTCTTTTACGATTATGTGCTTGAAGATATCAGCTCTTGGTAAAGTATTATTTGAATTTATTCATATTCAAAATTAGATGTATTTGATGTATAGATAGATTGAAAAAGAAATTAAATTGCATTTCACCTGGCCTGTGGTCATGATTTTTAGAGATACAAAAAAAAATACAGAAAAGGTTCTTATTAAATAAAATTTAAGATAATATAATGTCTTCCTTTACTCCATCTTAATCTCTTGCTATCAAAGATAAAATTTCTACAAGATAATAGGCAAGCATGTGAGCACGGGAAAAAGAAACGGATACGTATCGAAAACGATGTCAAGTGTGATCAACCTTCCGTGAACAAACTTAATATTCAAATATAAGAATTATGTATTACAACTCTTCAGTATATACTGATGTTGCATATAAACTTGACGGATTATAAAAAGGTAGCCTAATAAAAGTATTGCGAGAAGTACAGCGTTATTTATTGATGATGTAAAGTATAGTACAATCATATGGTTGGTGCGAACATAATTGGCTGGAAAATTTAACTTTGTGGTGTTTTTAAACTAAAACATAACTAAAGTTGAACGGAAAAATAGACACTTGGTGATCTTATCAAATTAAGTAATTTGGCTAAGGAACATGTCAGTGTAATGGCTCCTCGAGTGGATTTAAACGAGATGAAAGACCAAGATGTCAATGTAGCAGTAACCGCTTCATCCAGAGATGTTATAATATTCTGGTCTACAACCTTCCTTGTACTAGCAGTTCTTATTGTGTTTGTCCTGGTCATGCACTTCAAGTTTGGTAACGTATACATTATAAGTTAAATTTGCTTAGTGAATATTTGGACAGGTTTACCTTTAAATTAATACATGCATTACAAAGCTTTTTTGCCATATATTTCATGGATAATATTGTGTTTATATATAATTTATGATATTAGATTTGAAAATCACACCATAAATAAAATATTTAAAAACTACTAATAAATAAACGTTACGATAGCAAAGTGTTTCGAAATCGATCGCTAAACATGGAAAAAACTAATCTTATTGAGCTGTCAACTTGTCAAACTGATACGATATCACCGAAAAACTATCGCGCTCGTTTCAAATTATCTCGAGTTTCTGTATGGAGAGTCAGTGTTTCAGTGTTTTTAGTAAAAATGTAATAAAACGTGTCCTGTTTGTGAAAACCGTGTCCTATAAAAGTTAAATTCTATTGACCACTCAAATAATTTGTTCATGCAAATTATTAAGAGTGACTTATACAAGGATAACTCTACCGTTTAAAAAAAAAACGGTTAGAAGTGACATGTCCAAAGTGGTTAAGAAATAATCCAATATGGCGCCTATGTTCGGTCAACCGAATTTTATTTGGTCAACTGAAGATTCGGTAGAAGATCCAAGCGAAGGTTCTGATGAGTTAAACGATCTTGACAAAGTAACAGTAGAAACAGGTGGTTTTGAAGACATGGCGTTCTGGTATATTATTATACTGGTGGGAATGCTGATGACGTGGCTACTCATTTACTTCTGCTTAAGGATCATTTCGCTAAGTATTTATTTTTCATGACCTGATAGAATATATGTGTTATTCCGTCCTCTCGCAGCGACAAAAAAAAACAATCTTTTGTTATCCAGCCGGGGATCCCAGTCAGCGGTAGCTGACGGCTTAATTAGTTTCAATTCAGCTCTGGGCTTATGTTAAATTGAAATATATTATATGCATATATATTTATTTGAACATCTTTGGCTAAATCATAAGTATAAATCAATTGTACTACAACGGAAAGTATTAAAATGTTCTGATTACATGTATATTATTGCGTCTATGTGGATGATCCTTATCGCCAACTTGGTAAAAACAATAGCTACAAATACTAAAATATTCCGTTTTGACGGTCTATGTTAGTCTTTTAGTTGAATTATTGTTGCTTTTTCTTAGATTCCTTCGAAGTCGATATGGTTAAAGTCAATCGCAATGCTTTTAACACAAAAGTTAAGGTGTTCTTTGCTTACATAGTGCTCTTTCTCGTCCTTATTTCGCATATTTTTCGCGACGTTAGACGAGAAATAGAATTATTTACCATACACCCAGATAATACAGACGCTCGTGGCCCAGCGGCGCTTGCGAACCGCTTGCGCTTGCTAAGGTTAAGCAACGTGGGCAGCGGTCAGGACTTGGATGGGTGACCGCTTTGAGTGGTTACTAACTGAGCGCTCCCGTGCTTTGGAAGGCACGTTAAGCCGTTGATCCCGGTTGCTGTCTATGGCAGCAGTCGTTAAGCCGAGTTGGAGGCCTTCGGGCGGTTTGAGAACTTCTAACAGTCAAGTTGCCCACTCACTTGACAAAGCCTAATCCCAATAAGGACTAGTTTCCCCTTGGGGTTGGAAGGTCAGATGGCAGTCGCTTTCGTAAAAGTAGTGCCTACGCCAAATCTTGGGATTAGGTAGCGGACCCCAGGTATCCTTCAGGATGCAACTGTACTGGGATAACGCTAGGAGGATGATGATGACACCCAGATAATACAGACATAATAATATTTATTTTATTGCCTAAGTGAATTCTTTAAAGTGATTGTATATAGTTTCTGATTTCAGTGATTTGATTTTTGCGATTCATACATGTATCTTACGTAAAACTATATACCCTGGATGACCTCTATCCAGATAGTAATCTGATAAAGTTTTTATATCTGTATATAATTTACCTTAATGCGAGTAAAGTGAGGCAAAACAGACGTTATCGTTAAGCACCCTTTAGACTTACCTAAAGTAAGAACCTACGTCGACTCGATAAAATATCTGAAAAGCCGCTAATGGATAAACAGCAAATGTTCAATTTTATAGACCCTCTGATAATAAGACCAATGGTGATGTAGTCGTTATTGTAAGCATGTAGAGCCCACTTTCGCTTGTCTTGGCCTTTGTAATCGATTGTATGTGTATTTAGGATAAGCCTTAAGACGGTTAATCCCCTAAGATAATTATCCCCCCGATTGACCAAACACTGTCAGTTCTTTATTATGTGTTAAAATGTGGGACTGTACAAGCGTGTTATTGTGAAAAATAACGTTAATACATAACAGTCGCGTTTAGCACCGTTTACATGATTAACGTTATGAATTAAATGTGGAGTAGTGAGATTTTGTGGTCGCAAGTTATTTAGCAAAGCATTCTACTTTAACCTTGAAATGGACTGCGAAATATATAAAAACACATTAAACAATAACTGTAATCATGCTAATAGTTTGCGAGAATATACGCGTTATTTGATGTTATCAGTATTCCTAATTATCGTAGTTGTGTTTCTGTCTATTATTATTCGAGTAATACAAATAGGTAATGATTTTTTTACATACATTATGCTCCGTCGAGAAAAATCATTGCCTCACGTTAACGATTTTTTTACGTAACTTATAATTTAACTATGATATAGAAGAGCCCGACTTGTCAAGTTTTTCGTGGACTTTGATGAGAGAATATATAAGATTTTTTATGAACCTAATGTCTTCTTTCCCAAACACAATGTACCCAAATGCTGTCTTAATACTTGTCTTTTCCAATTTAGAAATAGTTTTGTGGCTCTTGGCTGGTGGTAAACATTTTGTTTCTTTATTTCCAGGGCAGAAGACGCGCTCGCCTCCACCGAGCAGGATGTATGTGGGCAGTCGAGCCCGGCAGTCAATGTCACAAGCCGAGCCCACTATTTACGTCAGCCCCAACAATTTTCCCCCACCACCCAAATATGGTAAGGATTCAAAGAAATCTAAAAATATTTATTGGCAAGAAAAATATTTGAAGATAAATGCAATTTTTTGGGTCCTGAGCTAGGAGAGCTTTTCATCGCGGGATTCTTAAGTTTTTATTCACTTAGGAGCTTTTATTTTATTATACAATAATATTTTATGTATGAACCAGTGGCGGAGCGTTCATACAACTCGATTCCCACTGGCTTGCCTAATTTTCAGCCAGTCCAATTCTTTTACTACGGCTCATGAAGAATAGGAAAAGCCAAGTATTTCCGGCTTCCCTAACAATATTTTGGACGCGCCGACACTGGTATGAACGTAAGTAATGTATGAAAATCACCGTTCATTGGACTGAAAGCTTGTTCAATGACAATGAAATATAAAGGTATATTTGAGCTGCGTGTGAACCCCAAAAGTGGCATAGACAAAAGTGTCAACTTTACTATGTAAGAACATTCTTTATACAATTTTTTAATCAAAGTGAAAATTGAAAAATTCATCACCACAGGTGGGATTTGAACCCACGACCTCTGGAATCCGTCCATTGCTCTACCAATTGAGCCACCGTGGTATCCCTTGTTGTGGTATTCTTTATACAATTTTTATTACATACATAGGTACATTTATGACGCATGGCTTGCCCGTCTTCAACCAATTCGATGATCAATCAGCCACCGATCGATTAATTTTATCTCCTACGTGGAGTCAAGGTTTTTTGCTAATCAAAACTTTTCTCAATTCCAGAGTGCCTAGCGCCACCAAGCTACGAGGAAGTAGTGGGCATCCACTACCCTCAGTATCAGAATCAGCCCATCACCCAGCCGATTACCGCGGCCATGGCCACGGCCCAGACGTCAGCCGCTAACGTCACGGACCCTCCGGCCGTCGTCACTATCACGTCCGAGGCGCGGACGTCAGTGCCAGTCTCCTCGTCGTGATTTGTTAACCCGTTATCGCAATAAAGTTATTTTTAAATAACAGTTTTCCGTCATGTATTAAAACAACGTTTTTTATATACAAGCGAGATTGCTGTGTTATTTTTGTTACCGAATAAATCGTTTTTAAACGTATTTTTGATTCCGACATCGAATTAACGAACTTTATTTTTGTTATTTTGAAACGTTTTGTTAGTGGCTCAGGAATGACAAATATAAAATTGAAATTTTATTTTGGTTTTCCGCGATCATGTTTCCTTAATATCTATTTCGAGTCATCCATTCCACTGCAGTCTATTTCATTTTCTAGAACATATTTTGCTAGCAGTATTATGTCATATTTTAAATTTAACTGCTGGACAGTACAAATATGATTATACACATACTACGACTGTTTTACAGTTATTTTGATACATTGTGATACTAGTGTACCAAAGTTAGGGTAATGAACGAAAATGCCAATTTTCAAATACATTCCATACAAATTCTATTTACTTAATTATTTTACCTTCTTTGCCTTTATTAATTTATAAAGAGGACATAAATAAATAAAGGTAAAAGAAACATTTCCATGTATCATGAAAATACAATCACAGATTCGAAGCATAATGATGGTTGCTATTTTATCATTTATCACTGCGAGAATTCTTCTGTCACTCTCGCATTTACTTTACATTTCCCGGGATTTTTGGGAAATTCTCTATTTATCCCGGCCCAGGACTGCATGCCCTAGCTATAAAATTGATAAAATATGGCAACCACCACTTCGTGCAGACGAAGAGGAGAAAACATGTTTTTGTTTTGAATTGTTCTTTACAGACGAACAAAACAAGTATTTTGTTCTCCGTTGCTGTGTGCGTGTTAAGTCACAGTGTAAATATATTTTTATATACATATATGTGCGTTTGCGTACAACTTAGTTTAAGTAGGCTAATGATTATTTAGGCTAAGATTTTTATGTACATACTACATAACTAGACTGTGGGTGAAACTTATAAAAAAAACCGTCGTATTTATAAACTTTAATAAAAAGTTGTTACTTTATACGTGTAATTTATTTACGTAAATGTGTTCATTATAGTATACAATAGTAGTTTATGCAACTGGTACATAATGAGGGGCATTAAAACACGGGTGTGTTTTATGAAACGAGCCGAAGGCGAGTTTCATAATAAGGTCACACGAGTGTTTTAATGCCTAATTATGTACAGTTGCATACATTACTTTATCTACACACATATTATAATTACTCTAAGATGGGTTCAGAAACCGTAGTAAATAAATACAATAATTGTGTTAGTACAACCTTTTTTGCACGGTTGCGGAAATATCGAAATCAGAACTGGCAACCGATACCTGAATGTTATTTTAAAAAGTAAAGAGTCCCTATTCTGATGTGATCATGTCGTTCTAGCTCAAATTTCGTGCCATATATACTAAAAAAACATCGAGCTGACATTTCGCATCGACTGAATTTGAATTTTCAGTGATACTAGAATAGGGACATTTAAATTTTGACAGTTTTGTTTGACGTTTAATATTTTAACATCATATATGAGATTAAAATGAATATTAAATTACTGCTGTAGCCTTAGCCACAGATAAGAAAATTGCCATAAATTCATTGAATGTTGAAATGAGAGTCATTTTCTACGGTTTCCGAACGCATATTAGAGGATTTATGATATTTGTGTAGATAAAGGTTTAAGTAACATCGTAGGTACCGAAAATGTACGTTTTAGTAAGTCATTTTAACATTTTTTCCAAAACTCGAGAATAAGAACTACTTTCCTGTATCATGCTAAGATGATAATCTGTATACTGATGAAATAATTTTTGGAATGGAATTAGTTACCTTATTAGTTACCCGCCGTTCACTGAGCACTGTAGGTCTCCCAGCCACAGAGGTAGGTACATTCTGGGTTGTCCGCATCTGACGGGAAGAGACCCGACGGCTGCACTCTCGTTCCCTGGTGCCTAGGTCGCCCTTTAGCGTGGGACGCAACCTGCGTCGACACGCTAGCCGCATCCCACGTTGAAGGGTCAGCTCGGAAGCCCGAGACAGCCGCTGACCTAGCCCAAATGTCCAAACGCCGCAAGTACGCATTCCTCACGAATGATTATGAATTCGTCGCACTTGCGGTAGACTTTGGGTCCTTGGTCGTCCGACAACAAAAAGTTTGTATAAGAGGTGTCGACTACTACATACTAGGAGGATGTTGACCCCTTTGCAGCGCCAGACTTGGCCGCCCTTTGTTTGTAGGTGTATTCTGGAAAGGATGACGAACACGTCTTATAAATACTTACTTTATTTAAGCGAGTACGAGCCCTTGTGGCACTCTGCCAAGAATACTCCACCCATGAGTCAGAACTCATGCCCCGGAAATACGGTACCTACTTAACAACGCTAAAAAAATTATTACGTTGTCAATAAACAGCTACGGTAAGCTACGGTAGCCCAGTGGTTCAAGCATTTTTTTTAATACTATACGTCGGTAGCAATCAGGCGTACGGTCCACCTGTTGGCAAGCGGACACCGCAGCCTATAGACGCTCGCAACTCCAAAAGAGCACGCCGACCCGTTGCCGACCCTTTATAAAATTTGAGGATTCACTGTGTTGACAGCAGGAGGGACAAAAGGTACCTCGCTTTCTTGAGGTTGCCAGAGTTCCCGTGGAGTGAGGAGCTCTGGCAACCTTGCTCACCTACAGGAACACAACACTACATAGGTACTTGTATAGTAAATAATGTAAAAAAATCGTAAGTAGGTAAGGACCAGTTTTTCAATACACCGTACCCGCTGCCGCGGCCCCCCCCGGGCCCGGGCGGGCGGAGACGGCCATAACCTCATCATAAATTGAACGGTTGTGAGATTTAACTGCACAGCCCGTGAACTTAACGCCGCCTCTGCTCATCGCGCCCACATGAAACACATGAAAGAGGATTTAATAGAACTGTAAGTACATAATTAGGCATTAAAACACTCGTGTGCTCCTATTAAAAAACTCACTTTCGGCTTTTTAATGCCTCTCATTATTATATGTAGCAGTTGCATAAATAAACTACTAATTGTCATTCATTTCAACTTTATTGCACAGTTTCACAAAAGTACAATTGGACTCAATGCCTTAAAAATGAAAACAAAGTTAGGACATACATTACACTGATTTAAAGCGTCCTATACAGTCAAGGGCACCAATATGTATACACTTTTGGACCTTATTTCAATGGAATAAGGTGAAAAAGTGTATGTTTTTGTCGGTTAAAAGTCCTTTTGACCAGTTCACACTTTTGACTGCGACATATACATATTGATGCCCTTGACTGTACCTACATTTTATATTCTGACATAAAAATATCTTCCCATCTAAGGTGAAGTAACACATTAACAACATGCCAAATAGATATATAACTATGTGATCTATTTCCAGCGATAAATTATGGCACAGTGATAACAAGTATGCCCTTACGACCATACTTGGGGTAATCGATCATTAAGGTGTATAAAGACGCATAGTTTTTATGCCAGCACCGACATAGTTGTCAATAGAAATATAGTTTTTCTACACCGGATTGGTGGCAAACTGTACGAATAAATCGTTGCGGATTATTCTAGGCTTCGAAACCTTTTGAACATAAATGGGGCATCACTTTATAGAAATAGAAATAGAAATCATTTAACTATTTGTGAAACACAGGTGGTAATATTATAAAGGTCTTAATTAAAATGTGATACAGAACTCCGTGTGGCTCGTGAAGGCGAACTACATATTTATCCCATTTCATTTCTAAACTATGAAATCGTTAACTTTTGAGAGCTTATCTATAAAATACAGCGTTATTAAACATTACTATTGATCCTCTATCAATACCTACAGTATCGGCCAATATTAGGTACATTTATCAGATATTTAGGTGTGAAAAATAGGCATTAGCAAAAGCTAATAGGCATTGCATTATATAATCTGCGATTTAGCTTAATAATATCAACTACATTAAAAGCTCATTCCAAACTTAGTTTTTTTAAATTAGACTACATTTTGTTCCACTTCTATGCAAAACGCCCTTTTTGTCCGCCACTTATTCGTTTCGGTCGTGTGCCAAAACCCAAAATTAGGTTTCGTTGAAATACTTAAAATTTCTTTATGCATTTTATGAGCGAGGATAATCTGCTAAGAGGTCTATTTTTACACGACTGCCCAAAAAAAGGAGTGTAATGTTTTCAGGTTTCAGGTATGTATGTATGTGAATTTGTTTTTGTTCACCCAGAACTTCTCAACGCCTTATTGTTTATCACTTCACATCTCACGTTGAAATTTTATTATGCTCTCTAATAATCTTTGGTTCCGTTTTAACACATTATCTTAGCTAAAGATGATTAGAGAAGTAACGAATGTGTGAAATATATTGACATTCGTTTGCAATGCGAAACGTGTCTTTTATTCGGGTTTTTAGTCGGTGCAAAGTCCGACATACCCCCCTGCAGGTCGGTGGTATCCATACCGGATTTTGCCCCCGTACAAAACAAATAAAAAGGTATTGAAAGAAAAGAACAACTGTTTTTTGCAAAACGATGGTAGGATTTTGCCCCCGTTCAAAACAAAAAAAAAGGTATTGAAGGAAAAGAACAACTGTTTTTGCAAAACGACGGTAGTATACAAGCTTGCGGCCTGCCTGATGGTATCTAAATAGGTAGATGGACACTTGCGACTGGAGAAGATTCACAAGCGCGTTGCCGACTCTTTATAGACTTGAGGTTTCGTTGTGACAGTTAGAGGGTTCCTCGCTCTCAACACAGTGCATCCTCGGGAGCTCTGGCGACCTTGCTCACCTCCAGGAACACCCAAAGATACACACCCACATACCCAAAGATATTCTGTAAGTTGGAGGTAGTACATCCCCAGATGAGCTGTTCCAAATATGACCGAGATGATGTTCCGCTGTGGCCTACGGCAACGGCATCCTTAGGCAATGGCAACCATTTGTCATTGTGATATTGAATATCTTTATTTTTATTAATAATGGGATTGCTCTTGGGCAGCATCAAGCCAGTGGGTAAAGACGAGGCTGACGATGAAGCGAGCTCACCCAGAAGTCCAGGTCACACACAAACAAATAAACAAACTACCTACCTACCTACCCAACTCAAAACAGCGGAACTGTTGCAACGAAGTCGCAATTGTCGCAAAGCATTTTCCCGCGCATGTAGCATATTAAGATAGCCATCGAAAGTGTTAAATTTTACGCGCGAATCCCTCCACCAAAACAAAACGTTTGTCGATGGTTCTGGGTTAAGTTCTGTCAGTCGCAGTCGCACATCGATGCCGCGGCGAAAGCACGCAGGCGTTTTCCAATTATCCATTTAAAAATTGAACGCGTTTATCGCATTTGAAAATAAGGAACGTAATTGGCAATATTAAAAAGTTGTGCTTCTTCTGTTTTCAACGTGTTTGCGTAAAATCGAACGCGTCTTGAAAATTAAACGATTCGAAATTTAAAAAAGTTTGTTAATATATGTTTCGTTTTTAAACTTGTGTTGTGATAGTGTTTTGTTATTGGATGGGCAAAGCAGGTAGGATATTGTGATTAGATAATGTGATTGTAATATGTGGTGATATTGGGTTAATTACGCGATTGTCTGTCGAGTCTAGAATGTCCGAGAAACTAGAGCGACTCTGTTGTGTGTTGTTTGTATTGTCCGGTGTAATACTTATTATATTTTACCTACTCAGATCAGAAATAAGAGCTGTAACGTTTTGTTTTGAGTGAAGACACCAGGCATTAGTTAACGGACTTTGGTATTTTATTTTTATGATTCTTATGGTATTTTTCTTAATCCCGTGGTAAATACTATTTAATGTGGCGAAAAGCAGCCTTGTCCTTTAAAAAGATCTTTTACTTATTGAGTGATACATAGTAGACTCTTTAACTATAGAGGGTTTTTTCTGTTTGTATGTAACAGATATCACTTAAGTGTTAAACAACAAATGGCACAGGACACAATCGATGTAGGTATGAAACATTTGGATAGCGATCGTTTTAGAAACATGGAACATCCAATGGTTCAACAAAGTTGGACCATTGGATGTTCCATGGTTGGTTGTTAAAACAAGGATGGAACATGGAACTAGAAGCTGCCATTGCCATATTTAACATGAATTTGTTTGTGTGGATTAGATTTTGTGGACTGTTTGTGCTTAGTTAATTTGTTTTATGAATGTAATTCAAAATGATTAGTTTGTTAAATGTTGATATTGTTGATGCAACACACAATTTGTCGATTGCAAACTACAACAGCAGACTTAACGGACATAATTTGCGATTACGAACTCATTCCGCCGCCGAAATCGAATTGAAATTGAATATTGAAATTGAAATCGCCAGTGGTCATAGTCAAAGTTATTCTTTAAGTTAGGAATATACATGCACGCATGAATTTCATCATCATCCTCCTCGCGTTATCCCAATACTACTGAATCCTGAGGGATGCCTAGGGTCCGCTACCCAAGATTTGGCATAGGCAGTAGTTTTTACTTACGCCGTCAGACCTCCCAACCCGAGCGGAAACTAGACCATTTAACCATATTTTTCAAAGCCAAACTATAAACAAAAGCAAAGCAAATGATTGTATTTGTATGTTTGTATGTATGTATGTACGTATATTCGCGCTGTACGCGGAAGAACGGGCGGCGTCGGCCTTTCACCGGCTTTCTGTAGCATTTAAAGTCGTGTGCATCAAAACAAAACATTACGTCAATCGGCGCTCAATTTATGAATTCAGGCCAGGGCATATACATTGAATACATGAAACGCTAGTAGGGTTTGACTTGTAAAAGTGCCATTGCGGCCTACTTACAGAATAAAGTTCATTTTATTCATTTTTTTTATTCATTTTTTATTTATTCATTTTTACATCAGACACTCGTATTGGTGGGGTTGCCAGATCGGAAGGTCAATATATCCGGACAAAAATTCTAAAGTGCCGGTATTTATGTCTCTCTGTCAGGATCGGGACAGTTAAATAATAGGTACCGAAACACAAATGATTCATGTTTTGTAACTAGTAGCTTTGTGAGATATATACTTCACGAGTTTTTTTTTCGTATGAATTCCTATTTCTAATTTACACATGATAGCCTAATCCCAAGATTTTACGTAGGAACTAGTTTTGCGAAAGCGACTGCCATCTGACTTTCCAAAGGAGAGGGAAAATAAGACTGTTGGATTAGACACGCGGTGTCAATACGATGTTTTCCTTCATAGAAAAGCCACTGCTAAATGAGTCGTATAGGTACACTTGAAAAAACAAAAGTCGTCCCTCCTGTGGTCAATAGTTAACGGCTTGTGTGCATGTAATTTATAGTAACGGAGTCACTGTTTAATGCGGGTTACTAGTCCAATTCACAATTTAGTTTATAACCCAATTATATCATATGACATTTCTTACACAAGTTTCTTTTGAAAACCCATTTCACTTAACCGGCCTATTTAAGAGATTTTTTTACTGTCGTTTAATTGGTCGAAAAAAGCACCTATTAGGCACACCTGAAGATTAATTTTACCAGACCAAAAATTAACACGCCGTCAGCTATCCACACGCAATCTTATCTTCAAATTGTGACACGTGACAAGCCATTGAATGATCATGTATATAGCTGGAGGCAGGGACCGGAAAACCCCTCTTCAGGCTTAAGCCTATCCATTCGGTAACCCAATCATTTTGCTAACCGTATGATAGGGTTAACCCTATCATGAGGTTACCGTATGATAGGGTTAACCCTATCGATGCGGTAACCATAACCCTCAATAGGGTTAAGCTTAAAACCCTATCGGATAGGGTTTTTGGATAGGGTTTTCATAGGGTTTTGGTTAACCCAATGAAACCCTATCGCCAGATGCTGATGCTTTGGGTTAAAATGAATTTTAGACTGATCCGTTAAATAATAATTCTGTGTCCTGTGTCCTTTATAATAATTAAAACTGAGGTGTGCAATAAAGAGTATTGTAATAAATGAAAGAATTATTAATATGCATTATACAATTATGTTACTTAAATATACATGAATTTGCGGCTGGTATTGTGTGTGGCTAAATAATTTAATTTATGAATTAATTAACAATTAATATTCAATAATATGTTTATGTTATTTTAATTATGCATCGTATGTAAACATATATGACAATTAGTTCACTAAGTGAAATCTTTATAATACATATTAAGTTATATTAGGTATTACAAAAAGGCTTGACAAATCATATACATATGATGTTAATAACATTTTTTCATTACATTTGCTTTTCTATTAGACAATTAAGAAATTTCTCTTCTGGGACTTGTTCTAACTTTTTTTATTATTTCTACAAGTACATTACGCTTGCAGTTGCAAAGACATAAGTCCCCGAGTGTAAAAAATACAACCTACTTACGATTATTTTCCATTTCAATTAATTGCAATGGTGTGTTGAATTTTTTTTATTGGAGGTCACACGTAAGTCTGTCACATTACACAGATTCATAATAAACTAGCTTTTGCCCGCGACTTCGTCCGCGCGACCTTGTATTTGAGGGATGATTTCAGCGATAAAAAGTATCCTATATGTTAATCCAGGCTATAATCTCGGTGTATACTAAGTTTCATCATAATCGGTTCAGCCGTTTTTGCGTGATTCAGTCACAAACATCCTGCATTTGTACTATTAGTAGGATAAATAGGTACATACTTTAGTTTATTTCATTTGAGAAAAGAGAAACAAATGCCGGTGGGCACGAGTAGTTGTTAAAAGAAAAAGATAAGAGAATATTAGAACAAAAGCACGGTTCGGCACGGTTATCTTTGAGGCGACTGCGCGTGCTCATACAATATAGAGTTGTTAAACCGCCCAATTGCGGGATTATGAAGGTTACAAATTAAAAGTAAGTTTCGAACCCGCGGGAATGATAAGTATGATGTGGAGGTATATATCGTTTATTTTAACCCATTTACTACGTTGTCTTGATTTCGGAACCGTGTTCACGCGCTAGCCACGACATTGTGTCGTTAACACTTTTTGATTAGTATGTTTTTTAACTGTATTCTTAATTTTGCATATTTAAAGGCTATGTTGATAAAAACTGATACTTATTTAGATAATATTAGTGGCGTTCAATAAGCATTCTGGTTTTTTTTTATGTCTAACATATCTAGCTAGCTAGCTAGCTTTAGCTATTTTATTCATTGCATACTTTCACAGTACGTAAAAAAGTGCATTATTTATGTACAGCGTGTTGTGAATGTTATGATACAGCTTGCGGCGAATGATGTATTTTTATCACTGCTAATAGTGACTAAACTTTAAACTTGGTCCATATGCTATAGGCTGCGGTGTCCGCTTACCATCAGGTGGACCGTATGCTTATTTGCCACCGTCGTAGTATAGTCTAAAATAGACCTTAACCCGTACGCACACACTTTATTTATGTTTAAATCGACGAACAGTTACATATTTTTTTGCTTCTTTGTGAGTAATGAATGCGAATGGTGTTATTCTATTCTGTATCTAACCATCGACCCTGCCGAAGACGCGGCCGGCGACGAAAGGTAATTAATGTTTATTGTACTATACAATGACATAAGTTAGTACTGTGAGAAGTTACCTAAATTGGCACCTCAAAGATAGGTGATTAAAAATAAAAAATAGTATCAAATAGAGTATTTGTTTTAATAAAAAAGTTATTAAATCAGCAATATAAAAATCAACATTAGCTACATAACAAAAAACTACTAAATATTAAAAACAATAGATATCAATTACTTATTTAAATATTGAAAACATAAAAAATACGACTATAAAAAAAGAGAAACATTCAAAATGAAGCCGAAATCTTTTCGATTCGCTGCTTTGGGTCGGGTTGCTCAAAGCTTTTACTTCGTCGAAAACTTGCTCCACTTTCTCATCGGGAACGTTTTGCAATAGCTCCTTGATTTATTTGGACCATAACTCTCTCATGTCGAACTGATTATCTGAAAACACAAATTCCATTAGTCTTACTGAATTAATTCCTTATTTCTTATAATGTCGTAGGTAAAAGGTAACAAATTAATCCTAGAATGCTTACACTTCCTGTTGTTTATCTCCTTTGCCTTCATCGACGATGTCGCTTTATTTTCTTCGGCTAATCGCCGGTTTCCTCCTGTAATGATATGATATATTTTCATGTTACTGAAAATTATATTATAAATAACTACTTTATACATATAAATTAACTTACTTTCTCGTTGTGCTTCAGCCTCGTACTCCCTCTTCCAGCTCCTAAATTCTTCCAGATCAAATAAAGCCATGTTATGGGTACTAAGTAATTATTTATGGCTTAAAAAAACTAATGGTGCGTCGCGAGATATGCGAGACGTACTGAACATGATATTTGTTCTACATAGACTTAAATACTTAATTACAGGATGGGGTGGGAGCTATCTGTTTTCGTTTCATTAAATATTGCACATGCTTTCCATTCATGTATCATATACTCGACGGCGATGACAGATATGGCACACCTGCAACTGTTCGCTAACTTTGAGTTGCCGATTGTTTATTGTTTTGCCTTTTGTTTACGTTAGAGTCATTACCTACCAAGGCGGCCCTTTTGTAGATACCTAGGTTGTAGGATTAGTGTTGCTCGTGCAGATAAAGATAATAATTGTATGTGGCGATGAAATAAAAAAACTGATTATTAGTTTTGGGCTTGGCTTTTACCTGGAATCTCTTTTGTTTTTGAGATTGCAGAGAAGGCCGCGCTTTTGTACAGTTAGCGTGTTAATTATATACAATAATAACAACATTTATTATATTCAAACAATTACATAAATGGTTTTAAATAGAAATCATGCATTACGCCATCCGCACAATACTGCGCGCCGGTAAGCCAATGAGTAACGACACGATGTCGTGACTCCGAGACAGCTAGTTCAAATATATGACAGCACGCCGTACATACTGCTCGAATTAGGACGTAGCGATGAATGGGTGAATGAAAATACAAGTTTTAGTGAGAGAAATCAAGAAATCTTGAGCTTTGTTATTATTTAGAATTTAGATAATAGTTTTCTTTTACCGTCGTTGTGTACTTTTTAATCGAACATTATTTTTTAAAGAATCGAACATTTCAACATTCAAAAGACATGTTTTTGAATTCCTGACATGCAAGACATTTTATACAAATCTTGAATACGCTACGCTGCATATTTGTTTAAGTGATGATTTTTTAATCATGAATTTATTTTACGTATTTATTAAAAAAAACCGACTATATTTAATATTTAAAGTTTATAATATTATTTATATTTTATTTTTCATTTATTAAATAAACAGGATAATTAAAGTTCTGATTATCGTAAAATAATGTCCATTTTTATTGTATTTTTATATAATAATTTCATGCCCATATCCGGGCTAAATACACTTTTAAACTAAATACTGTATTAATATATATTTACTGTCTTCTAGCAAATGAACAATTTGGTGGATTACTTGATAGGGTAACAATATTTTTAATAAAATGAAAAAAAGTATAGAAATAAAATACAAAAAAATTGTTTGATTTATGTTTTACGTATCAAGTATTTGTTTATTTTAATATGCGCTAGTAGATTAGTTAATTTACATGTAGGTAGTATTATAAAATAGCTCCCTGTATGTGACAATACGGTATTCCTGCGTCAACGGCATAAAATCAACGGGTACTAATACAATTTCATTATTACCTTAAATATTTGGTCTTACTTGGGTAAAGTTCAAATTTTTGGAACAATCATATGCATAAATATGTATATTTTAATTGTTTATAATTGTATTGATACTTTTGTTACACGACAATTACGTATATTATGAACTGTATGACAACCTTCCCTATCTTTCAAAAAATTAAACTCTACTTATAATTAGTATAAAAAATAATGCAAAGTAACACACTCACCTTTCTTATAACACCCACTTAACTTCACAATCCAATCAAAATCACTAATCAGTGTCCATAAATACACGCCTATATTCAAATACCTATATCTATAATAACAAAAATAACAGAAACAATAATAATAACAAAGTCCACTTCTATGGTCACGCGTACTCAACTAGATGGTTACGTTACGAGAATGCACTTCAGACTGCAAGCAGTGCACTGCTACTGAACCTGCAGATTTACGTAAAATAACTAACGAACTAAACGTAATTATTTGTTTTTATTGTGTGCGTGTGTAGGTTTACCTGGAAAAAAAAAGACAAATACCACGACATTTAGGCACTTGTGTACCTATTGTATTAAGTTGTGAAAAGATAACAACATCGGCATAAATGTCTTTATAGTGTAAGAAAGGTTATTTTTGCCATTGAAACTGTCGCCGCAATCTCGTTAATCCTAAGACAATGGAAAACAGCAAGTCCTATCAGCTTTCGGCTCGTCTGTATCTTGCCGTGCTGGTTTAAATAGATAAACGTTTTAACAACTTGGTAGTTAACAGCCCAATACTTAATGTAATGAAATCCCACACATAAAAATGCGGAATTAATATACTGACTGCAATACGTGTATTAACCTACTACTAAAATCCCGGATTTATTAAAAACATTTTTACAATCCCGGAATTGGGCGATTTAACAACTCTATGTTCGTGCGCACTTGCTTTTACCTCAGGTCATGGAGGACAATCAATTACAGTGGATTTCATTTTTAGCGACCTTGGTTGTAACGACATTTCGGTTGTAGCAACTCTACACCTGTCCCTTGTACTTAGAACATACTTTATATGAAATTCCCACTGGCTATAGCGACTCCGGTAGAAACTCCGATTTTGGATGTAGCGACTGATTTTATCGAGTGTTTACCAACAAATTCCTAGAAATCCCATACTGATGTTGCGACCCCAGTTGGCCTACAAATTTATTCGACTTAAAGTCAATGAAGTTTTTTTATACAACTAAAGAAAGCTCTCTTATTGTTGGGTACATCCACAGATGGTCAGCACTTGCGACGAACGGCGACATTTGCCTATTCTTTAGGTAGGTAGTATACTAACAAAAGAAGGTAACACGTTACACTGTTGATTCGTTTGTAGACCTTATCTCGTTACAATAAGGTTCACATATTGTCAGTCAGGGAGGCTAGTGTTTATTTCAAAATAAAATTTAATTATAGATTATGATCAGTATTATGAAAACGACTGATTGTTTCAAAATATTAAAATAAATACATTAGCGTTCGAATGAACCGTCAAAATGCGACAATTGTGATCTTGATAAAGTAGCATTTTTTATTGGATATTTAATGTTCGACAAACCGACCTTCAGATTATTAGTTGTTGCTGACATTGCACAGAAAGTTAGATAAAAATATAGGCGCAAAAGTTAAAATGTGAAATAAACAAACAATCGCCCGAGCGTGAGCTACAAATCTACACTTGCACGCACGATAAAGTAAATACGATTCAAGCCTAAGGACTCAAAGTACAAAGTTGTTTGCATTAAAAACAAGGAGCGTTTCGGTAGATCAAACCAGTTTGTTTGTACTGAGAGCGGGCCCCACGGCGAGCCGGCGAGCACATCGTCCGTGCGAGCCACGGTTATCTAAAAATGAGTCTAATTGAAATGTGCGTAAAGATTACATTTGTTAAAAACTGGTTAAAAACCCTATTGATACGGTTACCGTATTGATAGGGTTTTGATTTTGGTTAGCGGTTTGTTGGGTTAACTCGATTGATACGGTACCCTATCGATAGGGTTACCGTTTTACATGGTTACCAATATCGATAGGGTTTTTAAAACCACCGTTAAAATAAGCCTATCGAAAACCCTGATTAGGCTTACCGGTTCCGGTCCCTGGCTGGAGGCAATTAATCAGGACCGTTTAGAGACGCGCGCGCAATGATCGATCGCGTGACGATGACGGTAGTCACATGACGGGCGAACGTCATGCAACTGTTACTATAAAGATTATAGAGACAAGTACTTCACTCTATAATACCTACCTCTACCCTCCCACCTACTGGTAGCCCATACAGAGGACTTATATTGAATAAATAAAATGGTTTTTATATCACACCTAGCCATAAAGTGGCCATTATCGCACGCTCCGCGCGCGAAAAAACCCACTTCCTGACCAGGGGGTGACATAAAATTTTGTACTTACCACGGGCGATAATAAAGAAAGCCTCAGATCGCATACTTATCGCCCTTGCCTTCGGCTCGGGCGTAAAATACCTGCGATCTAAGACATTCTTTGTTTTATCGCCCTTGGTGAGTAATGTACTATTATTGACTGAGTTGACGACCGCTTTAGCTTAGTTGGTAGTGACCCTGCCTACGAAGCTGGAGGTTGCTGGGTTCGAATCCCGGTCAGGGCATTTATTTGTGTAATGAACACGAATATTTTGTTCTTGGGTCTTGGATGTTTTCTATGTATTTAAATATCTATTTATCTATATAAGTATGTATATCGTCACTTATTACCCGTACGTAGCACAGAATAAGTAATAGTACAAGTACCCGTAGTACAAGCTTTGCTTAGTTTGGGACTACGTTGAATTGTGTAAGACTGTCCACAAATATTTATTTATGTTTATTTATTTATTAAATTATTACCCTCGACTTCGTTCACGTGGAACCGTTTATATCGTATCTTCATACAAACTTAATTCCTCCAAATTTAACCCCTTAGGGGATAATTTACGGGGTAAAAACTATCGTATGTCTATTCAGTGGAATCAAACTGTCTCTCCATGTCAAATATCATGAAAATCTGCTAAGCTTCCCAAGTATATCATCGACGTCATCATATCAGCCGAAAAACATCCACTGCTTCGTCCGTCGGCGAGGTCAAGCCCTGCCGAGTGAGCCCCCGTTAGGGGAGACCCAATGAGCGACACTCAAGCCGACGGCACTGCAGGAACATCCCGGTCGTTGTCCGTGCGGTAACGCCCTTTTGTCGGGTTGGAGCGCAAGCGTTATTCAAAGTTAAGGGAAGGTATCCCCAACGCAAATGTCCCGCTCTAACAGGCGTGAGTTTATAATTAACCATCCGCTCTCTACGCAATCTCTACGCGCAGTTTTGTAAATATTTAGCTATAGTCATTAAGCCAATCATTCTATCAAAGCAAACCCTGCGAATTTGTCTGTAACTATTTACGATCTTTAATTGAGTACAAAAATAAAATGTTAAATATCAGTAATATAGCCGTAGTATTGAAAATACATTCCAAAAAGGGGTAACTTCGCGATTTTTTTCTAACGAGTGAAATTCATCAGATCATGTAACTGACTGCGATTTTGACTAAACAAGATCCTTATGTAACACATATATTTTTTTTAGATTTTAAGACACTATATTCTATGTCTCAGATGGTTTTTAAAAACTCAAAAGTGGTAATACACGACCTTAAGCAACGTGGGCCGCGGTCAGTACATGGATGGGTGACCACTTTCAGTGGTTACTAACTGAGCGCTCCCGTGCTTTGGAAGGCACGTTAAGCCGTTGATCCCGGTTGCGGTCTATGGTAGCAGTCGTTAAGCCAAGTTGGAGGCCTTCGGGCGGCTTGAAAACTTCTCTGAAGTCAAGTTGCCCACTCACTTGACAAAGGGGGGTCGAAGTTGCACCACGCCCGTAGGGAAAGTTCCCACCGCTACCCTACACGTGACCTCTCCTGACCGTGGTTCTAAAAGTGCAACAAAAACTGGAAACCGTATACTGTCTTCTCGAAGATCTCACGGTTCGAAAATAAATGCCATACGATAAATAAATAATAGCCGGGTGGCCTGAAGTGGTAGGGGGCGATGTCGTGGAGGTGCGTCAGGCGGGATCCGTCCGCACGCTCGAACATTGCCTTGGCCAGTCTGGTGATGAAATCGTCCAAGTGTTCTATGCTCAGATCTCTATGCAGCACAGCGTTGCTCACATAGCAGTGAGAGCGACTGTTGCGCACTTAGTCGTTTCCTCCTGCACTCTCCCATCGCGTGGAGCACCTGCGTGCTCCATAATTGCCCAAAGAGTGCTACATTAGTCAATGACCGGTGCGCCACCGGCATCGGACTTCCGCGACCTTTACCAGGTCATCAATCCACCTAGTGGGGGTCTACTCACGCTGCCCCTTCCGGCACGTGGTCGCCACTCGCCACTCGAGAACCTTTCCGAACGGCCATCAGTCCTACGTGGAATGTGCCCCGGCCACATCAAGGATCGGAATTCGGAGGGATATATCGGTGACTTTGGTTCTGCTGCGGATAAATAAATAAATAAAATAATTATTTCTGGTCAATCTTACATGAATTGACCGAGTTCCAAACTAAGAAAAGCTTGTACTATATGGGTGCAAAGCGACGATATTACATAATTCATTTTTAAGGTTCCGTACCCGAAGAGTGCAAACAGAACCCTATTGCTGTCACTCACGCGTCCGACCGTGCGCCCGTCCGTCTGTCCGTCGTCTGTCACACAGGTTTACAGCCAAACGGTTGGAGCTACAGTCTTAAAATATTCACAATAAGCATCTTGGTGTCCCAAAGCTGATATGGCTTTATTAGTCAAAAATTATTTTTTAATGTTTTAAGGGGACTTAATTTTGCGATTGGTTCGGAACCCTAAATGTGCGAAGTCTGACTCGCACTTGGCCGGTTTTCCTCATGTTTGATGCGATCACGCAGTAAAATTCCTAGCATATTACTTAGGCCTTACTACGATACCCTGATATCCGTGATTATGATTAAATACTATACTTACCGTCGTGAATGTCACCTGTCCTGCCGTTGCAATATTAAAGCCGCCAATCACTCATCTTTATACAAATAGACGGTAAATCATCTGTAGGATAACTGTACGTCATTATATCAATTATCTTCATAGCTCGGTTGTTTCTAACCACGGGTATTTGTTACCTACAGTAAGAATACTTTGAGTTTGAGTCATAATTATTGTTCAATGTCAATAAACAATTAAAATGCCGCACCCCCTCCTAGCATCCTCGGGCGCATCGCGCTTCTAATGACAAATGACAGACAGATGACCTTTGGCTTGCATTCGAATGAGGAGTATGGCGTATGTCTCTCCTGCCTATACATACCTAATCTAAAATATTGCCTCGCGTGTGAATCAGTGTGTGCCTGCGACATGAACCCTGGTCTTAGCAATTGAGGTATGTGAGCAAGGGTAAAGACTATTGCCTAAAGCTTAAGCCACACACAGAGCGGGCGGGCGTGTGGCGGGCGGCTTTAAAGAAACAGACTATTACATTTGCGCGCCGCCCGCCTCCCGCCCGCCTCACGCCGCTCCCGCGCGACACCCGCCCGCCCGTTGTGTGTGGCTTAAGCTTAATTCTTTGTGTTAATTCCCATTTTAAACACATCTGCTCTTATTCTATGTATATTCTACTTTAACCTAGAGAAACGAAGATTTCCGGATTGCCAGATTTCCAGTTGTTCTCCTCTATAAGTCGCATTTCTCAACCGATTCTCGTGAAATTTTGAGTTTCGATAATTATATAGTTTTTTTGTGGGCATCTATAACTACGTACTTGTATGTCCATGATATTATTAACCAATAATACTAGTGGCTCTGTGAGCAGTAGACCGAAAACTGACTCACCATAAAAATTACATATAACTATCGAACTGGGGGCCGAGTTTTGAGTGTCGAACGCTCAAATTTTCATTCGAGATCTGTCAAAAAACTATGACGTTTTGACAGATGTCGAGTGAAAAGTCGAGCGTTCGACACTCAAAAATCGGCCCCCAGTTTTTGAAAATTCAAACAAAATCACTCGCGAGGTTTACAGCTTACAGACCACTAGTGTAATAGAGTGTGTATTACAAACATATGGTTTAAAAACAGTGTCTATATAAAATAAATACTTGGTGTTAAAGCAGATATATCAAATGGAAAAACAGCATGTCAATAATTATAATCATTTATTTATGGGTCAGGCCGTAGATTTTGCCACTTTACTACGAGTCGGTCGCGCAAAATATTCTCCGAGATGGTCGCGCAGATTGACGCAAAACGATAACGCATCCATTTTGCGTGATCGTTGCGCGACACCTGCGCGATCGTTGCGCGACATTTGCGCGACCGTTGCGCGACATAGCGCAAATAAAATCGACAATTACTCAGTAAATTGACTATGTTTTGAAGTGAATTTAACCTTGAAAGATCACGCTCACCTTACTTAATATGCCGCAAGAACAATAACAGATATTAATTCAACACTTACATTGAAATCTCAAAAAATGTGCTCCGCAAAAAAAGTGACCCATTTCACTCCGAAGCACTGCGTCATCGAACTGACGAAAATAACGGCCTCTGTCGCTATATTGACCACAGATTAGGTTAGTTCGGTGTTGCCACTACTCAGAATACAAACTACCCGTTGTTTAACGCCACAAATTGGGGAGATAATGATCTCGCAATAAAAATCACGCACAGACAATGGCTGTTGGTCATTTTATTATAATGTACGAAAAACAATATACTTTCTTAGCAAACACGAAACGATATTTAAAAGGGGGATAGGTAACAATTATATCATAACGTCAAATCAAACAGATAACCAGAAATAGGTATTGTTTCAATTTTATGTTCGCTCAAAGTGCACTACTACCAAGGCGGATTCGCGATTTTTATGAAATTTTCGCCCTTTTTTGACAAATATATCGTCATAACTTTTCAAGCTTATGAATTTATTGTAATATCTCTAGTGACCATGGTTCACCATTTCTTGGGGAATAAAATGCAGTAGTTGATTAATATATAGTCATTAATATAGTTAGGAAAAAAAGAGGCGGAGAGTTAGGTTATACAAAAAGTGGCAAAATCTACGGCCTGACCCTTATAATACTTCTGATATTACATGTCAACTTATTTACTAAATGACGATAAGAGGAAAAAGACGGGAAGACAGGAAATTTCACGGTTTCCGTGACATGAGTAGAGTAAAAATGAACTCGCCTCTCCCGGTTGCTCAAGCGAGCGAAACGTCGAAATTTATAGGTAAAAGAAACACCAAAAACAATAACATTTTTTTTTTACAGTTTTCACCAATGGACTAGGTATTTTGAGGTATTGTGCACATTGACCACAATATAACGATATTGTATATTCTACGTATCCGTTATTGTATAGTATTTTATAATTTCATAATAGATCCTAGTTGTCCTGAAAATCAGCATCATGATTTTAATTTATGCTGCGCCGGGCGCTGCATCCATTTTGGTATTAAATTAAACACTTGTATCTATTGTATTCGTATTTCGTGTTACGTTACCATACCAAATACGTTTTTCTTTCTTTCTTTCTATAAATGTCACATTTTCAACGCTGTTCTCTCAGAGACTGAATTCCACGTGTTAAAGTTCTTTGTTAGGCTTCACACTGAGTTCTGGTTTGCATTGCGATTCAAATGTAACCTTCACAGTCGTATGACCGAGTGCTTCCAAAAATACTTCCAACAATGACATTAACTCTCACTCAGATTACATTAAGCACTGGCCTCATTAATCGTTGTGTGATGCGATGTAAATGATTATCATTTTATGCCCGAAAAACAGCATATCTTAAAACACTAAATAAAGCATTTTATAGCGTGGAAGGTCTTCGGTCACCAGTTGTTTCAATTAAACGATTACTTATTTTCGTAAAAAATGGTAAATAGGAAGTGAGCACTAGGACCCCACGGGTCACGACGCCAAAGGGCATAAAAATGTATTCTGGGCCGTGACCACTGTGTTTGTAGCTTTTCATATTTTCGGCCGCCTTACACTTGCAAATTTGCAATAGCATGCATCTATTTTTTTTTTCATATATGACTGAACAGCAATTGATCTATTTGGAACTACAGTAATGTCAATGCGACGAGACATACTTCATCCTTGTCTGATAAGTCATTGTTATGTATCGCTCCTTTTCGTTCTCATAATACTATTACTTGACTCGTCTCGTTAGTCTTACTTCAAATAATTTCTTGCATTTAAATGGGTGCTTCCTGATTGGTGCGGCATGTGCGGATTGTGCGGCAGCGGGGCGGTATAGGTATATACGAACACCGTACCGTACTGCATCCAAAACAGGCTGGGCTCCGCACAATATATTACTGGCAGTAAACTGACAAGCAAAGCTATCTGGACGAAGATCTCGGTAAAGTACAAAATATCGCATATAGATTTCGCCGCGCCATGACAGGAAACATTGAAACACCACCATACATGACAGGAAACACCACCATACATGATAGGAAACACCACAACATAGATGACACGAAACACCACCATACATGACAGGAAACACCACCATACATGATAGGAAACACCACAACATAGATGACACGAAACACCACCATACATGACATGAAACACCGCCATATTGAAGGACTTCAAACAGGATCTCTCTCGAGGATCGACCGACATGGCACATGAGAACGAGGAGGGCCGACCCCAAATAATGGGAAAAGTCACGGAAAGATGAAGAAATGACAGGAAATATTGATGCTTGGATAGAAATATCAATACGTCAAAGGGTGAGAGTATGATACTTATGACATGACTACCCACCGTCTTAAAAAGAAACATGCTAAACTTGATAAAAACTAAGGACATATTAATTAGAGTTTTCTAGGGCCGTAAATATCCAATTAAGATAAAGTAAATCGTTAATGTTTATGAGACCTGCCGCTGGGACCGGTAAATCACATTAACCTAGTCTAGTATTTATACCATAAGTGATACCGATTACCATTTGATTCACTTGTTTTTCTCGTGGCTTTGCTCGCGCTAGCTATACAGTATACAGGATGAAAATAATAGCCCTGGAGGGTTATCTTAAACCCTTAAGTTAAATCATTTTATTTATGATTAAATGATGTATCTAAAAGAAATACTATAATTATAAGTAATTATTTATAGTTTCTAAGTAATTAATTATAAGGAAAGTTTAAGTAATTAATTACAGTTTCTATCTAATTAATTATAGAAGTAATACCTAGTTACATAATATTATTTTGTATAATTTAATACGAGGTTTTTGTTGGCCCTGCTTTTTGTTGCGCTGCCATTTTACTTAAGATTCTTTAAAATAAATAAAGAATTTACATTCAAGGATTTTAAAAACAACACGATTTTCTAAGAAGTTGTGAATTTTGTATAAAAACCTAACCTAGCGTGCCGCCGGTAGCGAGGCGGGGTCTAAGCTATCGTTGGTTAGGGCGACAGAGAGTAGACCGCCTGACTATCCGCGCCGTGTCCAGGAGTACCGCCTTCTGTATCTGACCCTTGACCCAACCATCTAGCGAGAGTCTCTTGAGGTGTTGGTTGAGACTCTTTGCTATAAGACCGTTCGCAAAGACGACAATCGGTGTGTACCTACTAATATAATATACATTAGACAGGGAGGCAGATATTTCGTTTTCGGCTCTCCGAAAGCCCTCTAGTTAGAAAACACTGGCTTAGAGTGATGGATAGGACAAACTGACAGAATATACATACAATCTATGTAACAAAATTAACCTGATTAAAATGTACGTGTACCTACAACTTTATACGAGCAACCTTAACGTCAAACCTAACTTAATAGGGTCGAAATAATTGCAGACAAATCGACGGCAACGGCCATTTAAAATTGGTTCTTATCACTTTAAAATAAGATACAGGTTAGTAGTGTTAATGATATCTTAGAATTGTAATTGTATCTTATGTAGTTAGTGCATATGCGAAACGGATTATATGCCTCCTAAAACAAACGAGCAACATTTAGTACGATATATAAAGCTATTCTGAACTCTTTGTCTTTGCGATATGATTGAATTTGGAATATACATTGAATTTAGATTTATTTCTCTTTGAGTTATTCAAATGTGTGTATGTAAATGGATAAGTAATGGAAATGTGTGTTATGTCGTTGTACATGTCGAGGATAATTAATGTGATTAATTAAGGAAACAAGAAGTTTTCCTGGGAAAAGCTAATAATAAACTGAAATAAAATGTTACGTAAACACAAGGCAAGTGCGAGTCGGATTTCGCATACTTAGGGGGACACTTTAAGAACAAGCACCAATAATGGACACTTCAACCCTTATTCAAAGATCATAAGGTTTTAAATTGATTGTTCTATAAAAAATGAATGACTCTTATTTTCTTTTACATAAGAGTTAATGCACATCATTGGGCCTTGTCCATTACTGGTGGTGTCACCCTATATATTTAGATTTCCAAAGCAACCGCAAAATTAAGTTCGGGTTTTAATGAAAACTAAGGAAATTACAAGGAAAAATAATATTTATATTATTTGTTGGTAAAATGTATAAATATAATAAAAAAAACATTATCACCCTAGTTCATAGATCAATAGGAAGCTATCAATTTCTTCGGATCAAAATTTTGTGACAGACGTCAGACGGACGGACATGTGAGTGACAGCAATTGGTTTAATTTCGGACCGTGTTTGGACCCTTCGGGTACGGAACCCTAAAAAGGAAAAAAAATCCGTTCAGTTCCTTCGCCAAATTTTGAAATTAGGTGTCAAAGCGGAACTCAGGCTGCTTAGAGCATAACCGGGAAGCCGCATGATGAAGTTATTTTCTTTTTCTTAGTGAAGAAAATATTCAAGTTCTCAGGCCCCTGGCTAAAGGCACTATTGCATTAGAACCTGTAATATAGTTGCTGTAATTATATAAAAAAAAACAATGGCTACAAAAAGTGGTTTTGTCATCACCAGCGCTCTGTCATTTCCGTAGGAAACGAAATCCGCGCAAAGTCAAGGTGAAACTGCGTCCTCAATAAAGATCATTGCCAGTCGCACATCAAGCAATAAGAGCCTCATGACGGTCATTGCAATCACAACTTTAACACAGTTATATAAAGTCTGTATCATATTGTTACACGTGAGTAACATACGCTTTTTTATATTTAAGGTGTAATGCGGATAATTTTCATTCATACATTATCACGCTTGGCTTGTATCGTTAATATCAAGATCGACGTACTTACTTCAGCTAAGCGATACACATTACACACCTGTATCGAGTACATTTTGTTCCAGTATAACGAGGCCCCTGGTTTCCTAATAACTGTGAATGATATGGGATCAAACTTATAGTGGTAGGACGGGTGTTATGAATAAGGGCCCTGGTTTTGTCATAAATTAGCTTTGTACGCGTGATCGTGTGTGTATTATGCATTTGTGTTAAGGGTATCTTTAGTACTGACCTAAGTAGTTGTACATACATTTATAAAGCTTATTGTGTAAGTTTAGTTTTGTACAATAGCTTAAAATGCACGTAGGTTCGTGTCATATTCATTTTCATGCACTTGTTTGGACTTGCAAGGAAAAAAGGAACTGAAATAGTAGTGGTCCTGCAAAGTCAACACACACATTGTTGAAAGTTGTGTTTCGTTTAAACAATTGTTATTTTTGTTACACTGTGTTATTATTATAATGTACTACTATTTTGTATTATTATTAATTAGCTTTGAGGGTTTAGGGTCTGCGTGATTTTTACGGTTGAAATTTCGTTCAAAATAAACATTAAGGGAAAGAAACTTTTGTTCATCTTTTGCCGGCGAAGGAGAAGTAAATGATTGGAAGGAGTAACAGGACTAAGTAATAATCTGTTTGATAATGGTAACATATATAATGCAAAGATATGATTTGTATTTTAAACAAATTAACTGTCTGATATTACAACTGAAATTAATTTAAAAAAAGCACAAATAGTACCTAATTTGTATACTTTATGTAAATATGATACAATTTTTAGCACAGCCGAGTCATAATATATGTTCGTTACCAAAAGTACAAATCTCTGAGCAACCGTATTCCTTTAATAAAGTCGTGTATATATATATATATATATATATATAAACATAAGTTAGCTGAGATGCAGCAAAGTAATTCGTTCAAAAAGTATTCTACCGCTAGAACGATAAGGTTCAAAATCCAATCTCATTTTTATAGAAATTCGGCCAGCAAAAATTATAATATAACCTTTACCTACGCAACATGCATCGAGTGTACTTACCTATTAAACATACCGGCGGAGCGCCGAATGGGGCCGGCTACATGGTGATTATTATCACAATACTTGTAGAGTTTGGCTACTTTAACTCTACCAAGCAAATTAACTGTCAAACAAATATTTGGTTTGGCAACACTACCTCACACGTCACTTTTCCGTGACATTTCCATAGAAATATGACGTATAATGCACAGTGTTGCCAAATTATATTTGTTTGACAGTTCATTTGCTAGGTAGAGTTAACGTAGCCAGACTCTAATCCACTATGATATTGACAATATTATAGTGGATTACAAAATAGCTGGGATTTTCCTTCAATACCCACGTGATACGTATTGTGATATGAGTGAATCTCGTGATAATAATCAGCGACCCCAATGAGGCAACCGGCATGGGGACCAAAGGCCGTCGAACCGTATTGGACGCGTTTCGATACACGCCCTTGTGATGGATAGCGATGAATACCATTATAAGGTCGGCCGCACACTATAGACAATTTAATTTTAAAAATCTACATAAAAGTAATATTTGATTTGGGTTTAGATATTAGGTGTGTTAATGATAAAATTAAACACATTACAGAAACAAAGTTAAGCACATAAATTATACTTACTCGTATTAACTGACTTAGGTTATTTTCTGAATGGACACATAACTTGATATTTTCTATTCGTTGCTAGATAGTATAGGACCACTATAAGACTATTGCAATCTAATATAATATGTTTAACATGTCTTTTTAGAATTTTAATTATGAAAACATCGTCTTAAACGTCACTCGAAATCGACAATTCAAATCCAAGCTAAAACTGTTAATTTTTTAGCTTAAAGTGGCTCCGTTATTACTTAAAAATCTAAAAATTTACTAAAAGCATATTGTCCTATAATCAGTTAATTAGAATTATATAAATTGGCAAAATTTGTGTTATAGACATGTTTTTTGAAAGACTTCATAAAATACAATACTGAATATCTTCTCTTCTCAACTAGTGCCTACGCCAAATCTTGGGATTAGGTAGCGGACCCCAGGCATCCTTCAGGATGCAACTGTACTGGGATAACGCTACGAGGATGATGACGAATATCTTCTCTTCTTCTTCCTCGGTCCCTCACTGCTGAGGATCGCGACTACACATGGCTTGTTTCCAAATGGTGCGGTTGTAAGTTGTGTGAACCGCGCGGTGCATGCCACCACCCAGTGCCTTCTTAATAGGATCAGACCACCTAGCGGTTGCCCTGCCTTGAGCTCTTCTGCCATTGATTTGACCTAATATTATGATTCTCTCGAGGTCATGCGTGGCGGACCGCATAATGTGGCCGAAGAAGCTGAGAGCCCGACTCCGGCATATGGTCGAGAGTCGCGTGGTGATGTTGAGCTCTTTTAAAATTGACTCGTATACTGAATATACAAGTCGTTAATATGCGACCGGCCTATACTTACCGTTGGGCAACTATCATCGACAGTTACTTACCAAAACAGATCTGGCACGATTTATTTCAACAAGTCGCTACCTTTTGTAAACTATCTACTTTGTGATAAGGTCGAATTTTGTTTGGAGGAGGCAGTCTATTGTTTGTCTACATAGTGTTCTGAGAAACGTTGAGATATGAACTGTGAATTTGATTGAAATGTAGTATTTATTGTGTAAGTGAAATAACATGAATGAAAAGTCCATACAAAAAACCGGCCACGTGCGAATCAGACTGCACATTTCGGGTTCCGAACCAACCGCAAAATTAAGTTGGTTTGTTTTTGCACCTCTATAATTATATGAGATTATTTTTTTCAAACGAGTTTTTTTTTCTTTATTTTTGTTTTTAATGGCATAGACATGGCACAGCTCACAGAGCCACTAATGATAAAAATAGCGAATTAAATGACATGCGGAGGAGTGTAAAGTTTAAAGTATTTACACAATTAAACTTTATTAAAGCAAGTCGCCAACAAAAGGATTATAAAACAAGATAAGCGAAATATCTCCATTGTCTTAAGCCTTAATATAGAACCGTAATCTGTCACTTAACTGATAAGAGATAATCAGGGCGACATGAAAGCAATGGCGTTTTACGTGGCATTTTAGCAGAATAAAAAAAACAACACGACAAATAATTTTTTACACTGATATTTCTCGTAGCTCTAATTGAGATGTTTTTTGCTGGCCTATAGTTTTAGAAGACTGTTATTTAATTTTAAATCTTGTAGCATGCAAGATAAAGTCGATTTTTGTACGTATCACTATGAAACAAGTCGACCAATTCAAATAATCTTAAAGCGGGATTTTTGAAGTGAAAACTTCTTTAGCGGCGCTGAGCACTTTTGTACTGGGGAAAAATGTATAAACTCGCGATAAATTCTATGACCAGGTTAGTTGACCCCTCCTAGTATCGTGATTGCTATGTTACGAGGGGTCCCCAGCTGGTCTTCTTAGAAAGCCAAGGTTCTAACTGTTCTAAGACAATCCTAAGATTTTCCATAAAGATCATATTTCAAATAAATTCTCATGGAAAGTAGCTCTTATTGTCCCTAAAAAAACGTTTCCAAAGTCCAATATCGGATAGCCAGACTGACCGATTTCCGTAAAGATCATATTTCAAATAAATTCTCATGGAAAGTAGTTCTTATTGTCCCTAAATACGGTGACAGTTTACTTCAAAATACCTAATGGCCAAGAGTGATGGATAAAATAAATAAAATACCAAGGGCCTGACACGCTTTGTAAGAGAAAGATAGCCTTATTGCGATTCCTATGAGAGGAAGTAGAAAATAGTGCGATGTTTTGTCCTTATCACCGACCGAATTTTTTTTCACGGTCGGGTAAAGCCAATCTTTCATGAAGTGTCAAGAAGATTGCAAAACAAATTGGCAATATTTGGTAGTGCATTTTATAAATGGAGAATTAATGATAAGTTTGGTTTAAATGAATAATAATTTACCAATTATCAGATCCGTAGTGTTTGGGTGTTCAGTGCAAACATGGTGGGGTGTTCAGTGTTGGGCTGTACAAGCAAACTCGACCGAAAAAAGGCGGATGTTACATTCCATGCGTAAGTACATTTTCTTTGCATTTTGGACCCGTGTTTATTTCTAAAATCTCACCGGAACCAATTTACTGCGCTAAATCATTAGTTATATCATGAGACACTTGATGAAATAGGAAAAATATGTAAATTAATTCAAAAATAACCTCCAAACATTACACATACAAACCGGTCAAAACGCGTAGTATAAATCTACCATAGAAGCCAGCTTAGAATTGATGTCCCATCATTCAGTCGGTTTATAATTCGATTTCGGGATACCAACAAATAATAAAAAAAACCCCTGAAGATTACCCCACGTTTCGGGAAATTCAAGTAATTTGATTTTTTCAGTTTTTCAACAGAGGATGAATTCCGAAAAAAATGGATTTGAGGACTGAGGGAACAGGAAAAGAGAATTGGGAAAAAACTATCTATAAGTAGTTAGGTATTTGTTTATGTATTGTAAATAAAGTTATAAATATATTAAGTAAATTACTTGTTCTAATTTAAAGTTTATCCTTTTATTTCAACAACGACATACCTAATTTATCTATGAAAGACAAAAAGGAGCATGTAAGTATTAAGGTTACTTATTTTTACCCGACTGCAAGGCAGGGTTATGTGTTTCGCGCGTATCTTGTATGTATGTATGTAAGTATGTATGTAATATTCTTTATTACCTGACATCTTCCAATTCCCTGAACGGATTTTAATGTTTGAGATATCGTTAGATTTGTCTTACCAGCCCGAGTGTTCTTAGAAAAGTGACGTCAAAAAAAAACAAAGATGGCGGCCACCAGACATCATTTTGTAAAACAATTAAAAAATAAAGTTGACGAACTATATCGTGTGGGGTATCATTGAATAGGTATTTTAAAATCATTATAAGGTTTCTTTAGTCATTAGTTAGTGAAAACAACCGTTTAGGATTTATAACTATTCAAAGTTTAATAGTCGGATCCGCTATCCGCTATGCGCAATCACTCCTGTTTTAGTTGTCATGCTTTACACACGTTTAACAATTGCAACAGTGGCGGAGCGCCCATACAACCCGATTCCCACCGGTTTGACTTACAAAATCTTGCTACAAACTACTTGCTGTTAATTTAATAAATCATCAATTTATGTATACAAAATATCCATTACCTAAATACAATTTGATAATACGATTTACTTTAGCGTCATAATAGATTTAAGCTAACCACTACGAAATCTACGCACGCGAATGCCAAACGCAACGCATTTCATAAAGCCAAACAAGCCGGCGGAGTTTAGCATGCCTCCTAGTATCGTGATTGCGATGCTAGGAGGGGTCAACACAGCTGGTCTTCCCATTCTTCCCAATCGTAAGACTTTAAACACCAAACCTGAAGAATGAAGTTTCCTCTTACTGACTTTTCCACTAAGTCCAATATCGGATAGCTAGACTGAAAGTAGTTCTTATTGTCCCTAAATACGGTGACAGTTCACGTCAAAATAGTGGCCAAGCGTGATGGTCAAAGTACGAATAATTTTGAATCTACTTTGTAATCGATGCTTGGTTTCCGATTTCAATTAAAACTTTAACTCTGCAGAAAATTATAATTAAATCCAAAATATACGTGCATGTGAAATGATAATTTATCTTTGTGTTAATTTGATAAATTATAACGTTTTATGCACTCAAAAACAGCACATTAAGGCATTTTGACGGAGCTCTTCACACGCCGGGAACGATTCTGAGACTGAAGTACGAGTATAATCGATTAATGAAGTAGTTTTTAATAACGTGGCAGATTTTTCTCCTATGCTTTTGGCAGAGGGGTAAGTATATCAATGGCGGTTCCCGTCTTAAATGCTTTAAGGTATATGTGTAGATGGATTATTCGAATATGAATATCAATATCTTTGTTATTTATTTTCTTTAAATCATGTCATTGAATTTTCACTTCTAACGGCACTCCCGGAGTGCAACCCGTTGTTTTTTTATTAGACATAGTAAACTGACGTCTACGGGTCATGATTCCATAATGGTTAAAGTACAGGGTCCAAACCGAACCCTATTGCTGTCGCTCACGGGTCGGTCCGTCCGTCAGTCCTCTGTCACATAATTTTGTACCGATTTTTTTTCAATTTCTATGATTTTTCAAATTTGGTGTTATTCTTCTTAATAAACACACGTAGGACTAGTCTTCAAGGCCGTACGATAATAATAATAACCTACGTAAATTTTATCAACAAATACTAAGATATTGATATATCAGATATTTTTCTTTGAAATTTTATTATTTTTTCCTATAAAAACCAACTTGAATTTGCGGTTAGTTTGAAACTATAAATGTGCCAAGTACGACACGCACTTGGCCGGTTTTTATGAATTCAAGTTACCCTTATATCACCGGTTACATGTATTTTTTAGGTATACTCAGAAATAATGTCTAAATAACGAATTATTCACACTGATATCCACTAATTTCTCTTGCCCATTAATAATTCTACTCTTATTATACGATATACTATCTTACTACTCTCTTTAGAATTAAGAAGTAAATTTTAGTATAAGACCTAGTATAGAGGCGGCACTTGAAAACCCCTTTTAATAAATAAAGATTTAAAATAAAAAATACGGGTAACCGGGGATACTTTCAAATCGAGGGGCGACTTTAAGCCGTGTTTTACTTTTTATTTGGTTAACCTGGGGTCAGTATATCTTCGTAAATTTCCTAACTATGAATAAAACTAGAAATATAGTTAAGGCCGGGTATTACCATTACCGGGTATTACCGGGTATTACTTTTGAGTTTTTAAAAACCATCTGAGACATAGAATATATTGTCTTAAAATCTAAAAAAAAATATATATATATATATATATAAGGATCAGATCTTGTCTAGTCAAAATCGCAGTCAGTTACATGACCCGATAAATTTCACTCGATAGGAAAAAATCGCGATGTTACCCCTTTTTGGAATGTATTTTCAATACTACGGCTATATTACTGATATAAGTAATTTAACATTTAATTTTTGTACTTAAGTAAAGATCCTAAATAGTTATAGACAAATTCGCTGGGTTTGCTTTAATAAAATGATTGGCTTAGTACGAAACTACGCGCAGAGCTTGCGTAGAGAGCGGGATGGTTAATTGTAAACTCACGCGTGTTAGAGCGGAACAATTGCGATGATTATATCATTGTTCTAAATCTTATCAAAATAACCCCATTTTTTCCTAAATTAACCCAGTTTTACGTGCTTATTATGGCGCAAGGGGATTCCCAATACTCATTATTACTCATTATGTTTGGTAGTAATTTACTATAGTAATAATAGCGGCAGGTAGCAGTAGTAGAGCGTGTGGTATAAGTCATAAGCGGAATGTTAAGAAACTATATTGTGTTTGGGTCATAAACAGATTTAGGTTCGCGTCTTTCCTGTGGACATACTCGTATTAAAAGTTAAGGTCTACAAAGCTTAATTTTGGATTGGTCTAGAAGCCCGCATAAACGGCATCTCCAGTTCTATAAATCCATGTAATAAAATCATAACTCACATGCTCATAAGCCGTTAACTATTGACCACAGGAGAGACGACTTTTGTTTTTGCAAGTGTTTATGACCCGTTTACGATTTGGTGCCGCATCAGCGCAACGACTTTTTTGAACTTGCTGTGGCTTTATAAGCCGGGCCCAATAAAGCGATAGAAGTGCGCGGTTGGAGAGTGGCCTGGGAAAAATCCAGGGGAAATCTCCGACACGACCACGTACCATCAACCATCAGGTTCAACGTACAGGATGCAGAAATGCGATGGAATGAGATGAAAATATGTATTTCTCCCCTTAACGTATGATTGCATTATGAAGGTTTTTTTAGGACAGGAAATTTGTTCAAAAAACGAACGACCAAATCTCAGATTTTGTTAGTAGATTCCTAATGATTTTACTTAATTACCTACGTATTTTAGCGACTTATTATAAAATCGTTATTAGGTTGGGAATGGAATACTCGTAGCTGTGAAACATACAGGTATTCATATTTCCTTTCGACTATAGTAAATACTTTTTATTAAACAACTAAAATTAAAACTAAGAACTAAAATTATATTAAAAAGCTCTCCAAGAATGGAGCCCCGTGAAAAGCTGGATTATTCTCTGCTATCCTTGTTTTTCTTTTTGTTGAATATTATCTATCCCGTTCTAAATACCCATTGAGCGAAATTATTACGTTATTTTTTTCTATTTTCCGAAAACTAGTTCTTGCGTGAGAAGAAGGAAGCAGGGATATGAAAAATCTTACATATGGTTCACATCACATGGCGGTAAGGCGACTTCCTGACTTGGCGAGTCGGGATCGATATGTGACATTTTCTTCTTTGACGTAAACTTATTGACGTCGCAAAGATTCCCACTTGACGGAATACTGTCAGTATTACATTTGCGCAGTAGTAATATCATGCGCAGAAGCGGACCAGTACTGCCTTCGCATCGTCCCGCTTCAGCGCATCGCGCGCCAGTCAGGAAGCACTCATTTAAATGTAGGGGCACAGTAAAAAGTAGTACTGAGTTGACTGACAGTTGACACTGACATTTGACAGTTTTCTCATATTGTACCGCCTCCGCACCGACAAATCAGGAAGTCGCCTTACAATTCCCAAAATAAACTTTACTCAATTAGTATAACGCCAACGCCTAAGACAGTAGCCCGCTACCCGCCCCTCCTTTGCGCCGATCCCATCAATACTCAATGAATCACAACATAACTTGCCAGTCGTATCCCGACCTGCGGTCCAGGCGCACAAGTTCAAGTATTTAGTGAAGTTAACAAGTTTATTCAAGTTCAGTGGTTCAAGTGTTAAGTCAAGTTGTTATCAGTGAACGTTTAACAAATGCTCCCTTGAAAATTAAAAGTGGGCGTTAAGTACTGTTAAATGAGGGAAATTATTCCGCGATATCAAATGCGTTTGTTTGGATTGATAAGGTAGGTTATTAAGTTTTTCATTGTAATATATTCCTGAAATTTATATTGTTAAAACTTTTTCAACTAATTGACAAGTGTCTAATTCCTTGAAATTATAACTACCTGTCTGTTTTTGTTGGATTTCGTACTATAGGTACCTACCTACACCCTTTTCGCCTCATTTAATATTTTGGCATCTGACAGTCAAAACAGCAAATAGGCCAACAGGGCATTTTTACGTCTTCTGACGTTAATTCTGTACAATTTCGACGTAATAATTGCCGAGAACCATGTGAGATTCCACCGCCCCCCTCCCCCCACAACGCCCTCACGTGAATAATGGACGCCCCCTTACAGGTGTTTACCAACACTGTTTTTAAACTGAAGTACAACAAAATATGAACTAAGATAAATTGATTTATTTATTTATTATGATTGTATTGTATAGGTCCGATGCAAAAATGTAAAATACAATGAAATATTTTTAACTTCAGAAAAACACCTACCACTACGTATAATATTGTACGTATTGTACGTATCTGCCTACGTAAGTAGCCTTAAGCGGGTATTACACTGTCCCACAGAATAGTATAATAGTCTGTGCTGAATTCAGGACACTTAGAAGGGTTCGGACCTATACGTTAGAGCGAGATGCTTCAACTCCCCTCCAATAGTCAGGATTCTGAATACAGGACAGTGTAATACCCGCTTTAGCTATATGTATATAAAATTCAAATTCATTTATTCTTCAGTTTAGGCATATTACACGCACCTATAAATGTCATAAAATTAGCAATTACCTATAATAACTACCACTACTCAGTTTTTAATTGTAATTTGTATTTTAATGTGTTCGTAATCGATATTTTGTACCTAAGTAAGTAGATATGGATTTATTCCGAAATAAACTATTTATTATAAATATACGTATATAATTAAATGGATTTTAAGGACCTTCGAAAATTATTTTTTGTCTGTTTAGTGCTGAAGTAAAATAAGATAAATTCCAGAAACAATTCAACTGAACAATCGATATTGAATGAAACAAAGGACACCCGTTACAAATAGCTGTCATACCTAAGGCCATTGAACATAATCCGCCATGTTTTATGTTACGGAAACAAAAGACTAATAAAACTAATCCGTAACATTGAAGAGCCCTTTACGAGACCAACTTGTGTTATTGTGCTTTTAAACTAGCTTGGGGGTGGTGACAGGTATCAATATCATCTTATACAGATTATGATAAAAACAAACAATATTTTCTGAATAAATGATTATTATTATTAATAGATGTGTGTACTTAACATTGATCAGATAACTTAGTACCTACTTACATTGAATAATTAATTGAAGTTATTTTTTGTTTGGTTTTGGTTGTCTGGAAAAGATCGCTTTATAGCGATAAGACCGCCTGTTTTCACCTACTTCGATTTATAGCGATGAGACCGCCTGTTTTCACCTACTTCGATTTATAGCGATAAGACCGCCTGTTTTCACCTACTACTAACTTTAAGCTCTGATCATATTGTATAGGTAATTTTCCTGTAGTGCACAATAAAGCATTTTATTATTATTTTAAGTCTGTACCAATAGGTACCTATCTCGTGACCATGGGGTCCCGGATCTTTAGAAGGCGTACGTGGGGCCGAATCCAATAGCGCAGAGACCCTTTAAGACTAATCTAAGAGCAAGGTATTATTATTTATGTGTGTGCTATATTTTTTCCTATTAAAATATTAAACCGGAAAAGTCCGCAACTCCCACAACGCACATGATAAATACGTTGTACCAAAATATTGTGTTGCGTAACTGAATAAAAACCGTGACTGGTCCAAAACGAGTTTGATAATCGTGCGATATTAACGAGTAAGTAATAACTTGAAACTATTTACCAAAATAACACGCCATTAATTAACATTCTTAAAGACAGAACACGTTTTGTGCATCATCATCATCCTCCTAGCGTTATCCCAGTACAGTAGCATCCTGAAGGATGCCTGGGGTCCGCTACCTAATCCCAAGATTTGGCGTACGCACTAGTTTTATATAGAGGTATTATCAATTTTCACTTTGATTAAAAAATTGAGATTTTCGCTAGCGGACGCATCCGCTTAACAAACATTTATTGAGGTTTTATGTAGGTCTTATGTACAAAATGGTTGAAATTATTTGACAATCAATTCGTCACAATCGAATTTAGCATTATTCTTATCCATCATCTCTACACCCTACACCGCCATGAATACAAATATGAACATCAATAAATGCAAATAAACAGCGTAGTATAAAAATATATATTAAAACATACATAATTTTAATCTCGTGTACTTCATAACGTGCGGCAATTATGGACCAATTTTTATAGTAGGTACATTGTGCCACTTTTAGACCCCTCTCCCCCCTTGGTGATCTTTGGTGAGGTTCTAGACGACCCCCCCACCCCCACGAAACCTCACGTGTATTTTTTGAATTTATCACCACCTATTAAATTTTTTAAGTAAATGAGGTATATTAGTTGATCTTGTGCTAATTTTGGTAGGTATATGCGTTATGCAAACGCGATTGTGTAATTTCTCCTATCTTTTAAGAAAATGCTACATGAGTAGATATCATTTCTCGGTATTGTAGGTGCAGTAAAAAAATACACGTGAGGTTTACTTGTATCCCCCCTCCCCAAACGTGATCAGTAGTGAGGTTTAACGTGAGGTTTTTTAAGTTGAGGTAACCCCCTCCCCCCCTTTGGAACCTCGCGTGATTTCTGGATAAGCCCTAACGAAAGTCTAATAGAAGACCGATACCGAAAGCGCAGGGCCTTACCTACCACTCGTTATAGGTAAGTAAACACAATGATTTTCATCACATTTGCGAGGAAATAAAATACAACAAGTCACGTCAATAAAAGCCCTCCGCCTTCGGCGTCAGACTTCTAGTAATCTCTTCTAGTAGTCTTGAAAGATCTAAATTAATACCTTCTTCAATAGAAGTCCTTTTATCTGAATGATTAAAATCGTTATATGAACGAAAACCAAGCTTACGTATCGGTTACTAATCGGGTATACCCGCTGATATTATTTCCTGAAAGTAAGTTAATCGTTGAATCATCGTTAGCTCGTCTTATTTCTATTGGCAAGAAAACACGTGAGGAAGTCTTAAATAAGAGGAGTAAGGAAAAGATAATTCTTTGCCCAGCGGTTAAGTCTGGCGGTGCAAAGAGGCAATGCCGCCAGCGTGCTCGGGACCATGCCTCAAGCAGGTGAACTGGGTGGGGTTTTTAGGGTTCCGTAGTAAACAAGGAACCCTTATAGTTTCGCCATGTCCGTCCGTCCGTCCGTCCGACCCCCGTTTTTCTCAGTAACCGTTAGTGCTAGAAAGCTGTAATTTGGCATGAGTATACATATCAATGACGCCGACAAAACGGTAGAATAAAATCTTTAAAAAAAATTTTTTTTAGGGTACCTCCCCTACATGTAAAGTGGTGGTGCAATTTTTTTTTCTGCCAAACCCCATCGTGTGGGATATCGTTGGATAGCTCTTTTAAAAATATTATAAGGTTTCTAAAAGCATTTTTTGATTAAAGAATTGGTTAGCGTGATATTAAGCTTTGAAGTGATAATTTTTGCTATGGTCAAGTGTCCCCCCCCCCCCCCCCCCCCTGCCAGCTAAACGGTGGCTACTAGGCATGTGAAAAAAATCATGGTAGTAGTATATACGATGAATTTAAAAGGAAAACTATCACAGCTAAGTAGACATTACTAGTTAACGAGTAATAGTCGAACTTCAGAAATGTACTTTGCAAAAGCAAACGTTCGTACAATTTCCATTGATACCTTAGATAATGTTGTTAATTCTTTCAAAAACATAGTAAATATAAGTTTTCGAATTTTTTAGTCCACATAATGTAAAGGGTAGACGACTACGGAACCCTACCTTGCGCGTGGCCCGACACGCACTTGGCCGGTTTTTTATATATAGATATAGGTAGTTTGTATTTTCTGTTTTAAAATATTTTTCTCTTAAAGATAAATACATACCTAACTACTATCAATATACTCGTAAAATACAAAATTATGGAATGGCAGGACTTTTAAACAAAATGTAAGTGGTCCTCATGCAATAATTTTTTCAGCCTCTTGCCGGTATCCGATTTAGCTGAAAATTGGCATATTTAATGTAGGTACCTAAGGTCGGTGACCATGCAATATTATGGCACCACCGAGCTGATTTGATGATGGAGACAGAATCTGGCCATAGCAACTCCTTAACTATACCTACACAATATAAACCCGTCGTATATTGATTTAAACTTACACGATTTTCACACATTATTATTGGGGAACGGGACTTAATCGCGTACAATTATAACTAATTTACCTTTTTTAAGGTTTTTGTCCGACGTTTCGAATGTATCACAACATCCGTGGTCGCGAACTGACTGGCGTGAGCGGGTATCAACATCTAGCCGCACGGGTTTTCCGAACTACCCGCACTTGGTCTTCATTAATTACATTCTCACTAGGGTTGTCACTCGCACGACACACAACACTAACAAACCCGTCGTGTTTGGGCTCACTGGAACCGGTACAGTCGGCAATAAAAGCTTGTACCAGTTGTACCAAACATGAAATTTTTGACGGAAACTTATATATAATATAACCGACTCGTTTAGCCTAGTACAGTCCCCATCAAATATATCTGTACTCTTCAGGGTACCCAAAAGTATCTGAACATGCACTCTAACGGCTTGACAATAGAGGCGTGTTCAGATATTTGTGAGCACCCCGTACGCTCTGATATATCTGATGGCGAATGTACCTCTATAACATTTTTAGATACTTACCTTCCCTTTAAAAACAATAACATTAAATCTGAATTGGTCACAGATTATGATAATGACTAAAACAATTTTATTTCCGATACCGGTTCGTGAAATAATTTACGCGATCATTACTATTCTGTTCTGTGGTTTACGTGACGGGCCGCAGGTTTTTTACGTTGAATACTATTCATAGTTCTAAGAAAATCCGAACGATCTTGTAACGTTCGAATTTAAACCTTACAACTTTGTTAATAAGGTTTAATTTAAACAGCTTAAACTTATTAAGTTTTTTTAGCAATTTGCAGAATTCCGTTCGGTTTTTCTGGAGTCTTGGCGAAGGGCGTAGGTACAGTAAGTGGAAGCGAGGACGAGTGATAAATGTAGATTTGATGTCAAACGCATACGTTAATTCAGATATACTCCGCAGTCATCATCTCTTTTATTCCTGTAGGCTGAAAACAGTGCTCGACCGATGGTCAGCGCGTACCGTCGGTCGGGCGCCGACCGACGTAGATATATCTCTGCAAGTCTATGGCTGGAAACAGAGCACGACCGACGGTCAGCGCGTATGGTCGGTCGGCTGACGGTGAGCATCGCTCTGAACGCACGTATGCTTTCGTACAGCGATAGCTACGCCCGACCGACGGTACTCGCTGACCGTCGGTCGAGCACTGTTTCCAGCCGTATACTTAATAGTGACATATTGCAGCCGCTCGAGTTTCGAGTATTCTGGAGAACTTGGGTTCCCTTCTCGTACCAATGAGTTCAAAAAAACTTACCTAGATACTAAATATATCATGATATTAAACTTGTTTTAGTTTGTTAATTGCATCGATATAATTCGTCGTTCGTTGTATACTATTTTTTGCCCGTGATATTGTGCGCGTAGAACTCATTAATCGCATTATAATTGCTATTCTTTTATTTCAGGCGCTTACCTTAAATCTTCCATCTTCAGGTATTCCATACAAACTTCCACTCCGGGATTATTTCCGGGATAGAAATATCCTTTGTTCTTCCCCGGCACTCAAACTATCTCCACACCAAATGATATCTAAATCGGTTCAGCGTTCAAAGCGCGAAGAGATAACAAACAGACAGACAGACAGACACAGTTTCGTATTTATATTATTAGTATGGAAGTATAGATTTAGATAGTATGGATGTAGATTTGTAGATATTTTATGGTAGTCGCGCTTATCGTTGATTTTTCGTTTCGTCTAATCCACTTATTAAGACGGAGGATAATGATAGCAAAACCGCAGAATAGGAAAATGGATTAGACATAACCAAAAACCAACGACTTTACCCCGCTGGTGCACTCATGTCCCGAATGACTGATCATCATCATCATTATCATATCAGCCGAAAGACATCCACTGCTGGACATAGGCCTGCCCCAAAGAGTGCCATAATGACCGGTCCTGCGCCACACCCTCATCCAGCGGACTCCCGCGACCTTTACCAGGTCATCAGTCCACCTTGTGGGGGGGTCTACCCACGCTGCGCCTTCCGGTCCGTGGTCGCCACTCGAGAACCTTTCGGTCCCAACGGCCATCGGTTCTACGTGCAGAGTGCCCCGCCCACTGCCACTTAAATTTAGCGATTCGAAAGGCTATTTTCGTTACTTTGGTTCTGATGACTGATGACTGATGAAGAACAATAAAGAGAGCACGAGACACATCAACTCAGAATGCAAAATGTGTATCTCAAACTGACCGCTGCACGATGTCTCAATAGATGTTGATGCTAAGTGAGAATTTATTAATGGTGTCCGGAATGTTTTATTCATCGTTTGTTACGCGTATGACATATTTCTTCAGGCGACCAGGTGCCCGCGTCGACAAGAGGATTTCTTTATTTCAAGTCGAATGCATTCCTTCGTCATTACAGGCAATCCAGACCTTTATTTATTTTTCATCTTAGATTAAGGTTCTATTCAATACGGATGAGCATAAAGGATGATTCACGCTAGACCATTACAACTACAAGAAATCGACGGCCGTCGCGCGACCGTCGATTTCTTTGTACTACAAAACGGGCCAGCCCGGACACGGAACGGACTAGCGTAAATCATCCTTAAAGAGACAAACAAAGTAATCCTTGATAATGGCCCTTGCAATAGTGCCCAATTGTTGGAAGCTGACAAAAACAGATATAGATAGTAAATATCACATTATTTATAGTAACTAATAGCGTAAATATACTAATTCCAAAAACATTACGAGTATACATAAAAACCTAACCTAGGGGCCTAAGCTAGGGGTTTAGTTAGAGCGACAGACACAAGACGCTCCGGGCTATCCGCCCCGTGTTCAGGAGTACTACCGCCTTTTGTACCTGACACCTGACCCTTGACCTAGCCATCCAGCGAGAGTTTCTTAAGGCGCCTGTAGAGGCAAGGCCTTCTCCATACAAATTCTGTGCAAGTTTTATTCGTCGGTTTTGGCACTCTCGCATATAATTTTTTTTTGGTTGTTAATATTGGATATACGAAGAATATGTCAGGCAAAAAAAAAACAAAAATTTCACAAAAATCAAAATTTTAAAAACTTTTTTTCTTGAGGGTCTGTATAACAGAAAAATAACCATACTGACCAAAAATCATAAGTGTAATGCAAACATAAGCAAAGAAAAACTTGCACTAAGTTTGTATGGAGAGTGCTTGCCTCTACAGGCGCCTTAAGATTTTAGATGGTGGTGGTGGTGGTGGTGGCCGCATAAGTAATACTCGAAGAAATAAAGTGTGATTAACATGTATAATATTTTATATCTCTTACGTACTTCAAAGACAGGTTGATTAAGTGTTTTCACATAACATCCATCATTTCTGAAGTAGCCTGATTCATTTAATCACTAACCAAGATACCAGGGATCGGAACCGGTTTCCAAATACCGGTATTATTTTGTTCCTAAACCGGTTTGATTTCGTTCTTACATAATACCGGTTTATCAAAATACCTGTTAGTGAAAGAACGAATTATTTCGGTTATCAGTATTCCAGGAGAACGGAATTTTAACGTTCCGTGGAACTTTATTAAACCGGTTTAAAATGTCACGACTGTCACTTTCTCACTTTTGAAGGCTTTGTCGTCAGGTAACACCATCACCCGCGGGCCCCGCGGCGCGTGTGCGCTTATAATTTAGATTAGAAGCTAATTTATATGATGTCGCCGGAACGGAAGACATCCACTGGAACTTCCTAACAGAAAGTGCTACGGTAGTCGAGATGGGGCTCGTTTGTTGTGTTGTCTTGAGTACTTACCACTGGACCTGATGTCGAGGGTCTGATGATGCAGCCGGAAGAGAGTAACTGGAACTGCCTAACGGAAAGTGATAAAGTAGTCGAAATTGGGCTTGTTTGTTTTGTTGTCTCGAGTACTTACCACTGGACCTGATTTCGAGGGTCTGATGATGCAGCCGGAAGAGAGTCACTGGAACTGCCTAACGGAAAGTGATAAAGTAGTCGAGTTTGGGCTTGTTTGTTTTGTTCTCTAGAGTACTTACCACTGGACCTGATGTCGAGGGTCTGATGATGCAGCCGGAAGCGAGTCACTGGAACTGCCTAACGGAAAGTGATAAAGTAGTCGAGTTTGGGCTTGTTTGTTTTATTGTCTTGAGTACTTACCACTGGACCGATGTCGAGGGTCTGATGATGCAGCCGGAAGAGAGGCAATGAAACTGCCAAACGGAAAGTGATAAAGTAATCGAGTTTGGGCTTGTTTGTTTTGTTGTCTTGAGTACTTACCACTGGACCTGATGTCGAGGGTCTGATGATGCAGCCGAAAGAGAGCCACTGGAACTGCCAAACGGAAAGTGATAAAGTAGTCGAGTTTGGGCTTGTTTGTGTTGTTGTCTTGAGTACTTACCACTGGACCTGATGTCGAGGGTCTGATGATGCAGCCGGAAGAGAGGCACTGGAACTGCCTAACGGAAAGTAATAAAGTAGTCGAGTTTGGGCTTGTTTGTTTTGTTCTCTTGAGTACTTACCACTGGACCGATGTCGAGGGTCTGATGATGCAGCCGGAAGAGAGGCACTGGAACTGCCTAACGGAAAGTAATAAAGTAGTCGAGTTTGGGCTTGTTTGTTTTGTTGTCTTGAGTACTTACCACTGGACCTGATGTCGAGGGTCTGATGATGCTGCCGGAAAAGAGCCACTGGAACTGCCTAACGGAAAGTGATAAAGGAGTGGAATTTGGGCCTGTTTGTTTTGTTGTCTTGAGTACTTACCACTGGACCTGATGTCGAGGGTCTGATGATGCAGCCGGAAGAGAGGCACTGGAACTGCCTAACGGAAAGTAATAAAGTAGTCGAGTTTGGGCTTGTTTGTTTTGTTCTCTTGAGTACTTACCACTGGACCGATGTCGAGGGTCTGATGATGCAGCCGGAAGAGAGGCACTGGAACTGCCTAACGGAAAGTAATAAAGTAGTCGAGTTTGGGCTTGTTTGTTTTGTTGTCTTGAGTACTTACCACTGGACCGATGTTGAGGGTCTGATGATGCAACCGGAAGAGAGGCACTGGAACTGCCTAACGGAAAGTGATAAAGTAGTCGAGTTTGGGCTTGTTTGTTTTGTTGTCTCGAGTACTTACCACTGGACCTGATTTCGAGGGTCTGATGATGCAGCCGGAAGAGAGTCACTGGAACTGCCTAACGGAAAGTGATAAAGGAGTGGAATTTGGGCCTGTTTGTTTTGTTGTCTTGAGTACTTACCACTGGACCTGATGTCGAGGGTCTGATGATGCAGCCGGAAGAGAGGCACTGGAACTGCCTAACGGAAAGTAATAAAGTAGTCGAGTTTGGGCTTGTTTGTTTTGTTCTCTTGAGTACTTACCACTGGACCGATGTCGAGGGTCTGATGATGCAGCCGGAAGAGAGGCACTGGAACTGCCTAACGGAAAGTAATAAAGTAGTCGAGTTTGGGCTTGTTTGTTTTGTTGTCTTGAGTACTTACCACTGGACCGATGTTGAGGGTCTGATGATGCAACCGGAAGAGAGGCACTGGAACTGCCTAACGGAAAGTGATAAAGTAGTCGAGTTTGGGCTTGTTTGTTTTGTTGTCTTGAGTACTTACCACTAGACCTGATTTCGAGGGTCTGCTGATGCAGCCGGAAGACAGCCACTCGAACTGCCTAACGGAAAGTGATAAAGTAGTCGAGTTTGGGCTTGTTTGTTTTGTTGTCTTGAGTACTTATCACTGGACCTGATGTTGAGGGTCTGATGATGCAGCCGGAAGTGAGCCACTGGAACTGCCTAACGGAAAGTGATAAAGTAGTCGAGTATGGCCTTGTTTGTTTTGTTGTCTTGAGTACTTAGCACTAGACCTGATGTCGAGGGTCTGATGATGCAGCCGGAAGAGAGCCACCGGAACTGCCAAACGGAAAGTGCTACGGTAGTCGAGTTTAGGCTTGTTTGTTTTGTTATCTTGAGCACTTACCACTGGACCTGATGTTGAGGGTCTGATGATGCAGCCGGAAGAGAGCCACTGGAACTGCCTAACGGTAAGGGATAAAGTAGTCCGTTCCGTCCGTTTGGCAGTTCCGGTGGCTCTCTTCCGGCTGCATCATCAGACGCTCGACATCAGGTCTAGTGCTAAGTACTCAAGACAACAAAACAAACAAGCCCAAACTCGACTACTTTATCACTTTCCGTTAGGCAGTTCCAGTGCCTTTCTTCCGGCTGCATCATCAGACCCTCGACATCAGATCTAGTGGTGAGTACCCAAGACAACAAAACAAACAAGCCCAAACTCGAATACTTCGTCACTTTCCGTTAGGCAGTTGCAGTGCCCCTCTTCCGGCTGCATCATCAGACCCTCGACATCAGGTCCAGTGGTAAGTACTCAAGACAACAAAACAAACAAGCCCAAACTCGACTACTTTATCACTTTCCGTTAGGCAGTTCCAGTGCCTCTCTTCCCGCTGCATCATCAGACCCTCGACATCAGGTCCAGTGGTAAGTCCTCAAGACAACAAAACAAACAAGCCCTAACTCGACTACTTTATCACTTTCCGTTAGACAGTTCCAGTGCCTCTCTTCCGGCTGCATCATCAGACCCTCGATATCAGGTTTAGTGGTAAGTACTCAAGACAACAAAACAAACAAGCCCAATCTCGACTAGATTATCACTTTCTGTTAGACAGTTTGTGCCTCTCTTCCGGCTGCATCATCAGACACTCAACATCAGGTCTAGTGGTAAGTACTCAAGACAACATGATCAACAAACCCAAACTTGACTACTTTATCACTTTCCTTTAGACAGTTCCAGTGCCTCTCTTCCGGCTGCATCATCAGACCCTCGACATCAGGTCCAGTGGTAAGTACTCAAGACAACAAAACAAACAAGCCCAAACTCGACTACTTTATCACTTTCCGTTAGACAGTTCGAGTGCCTCTCTTCCGGCTGCATTATCAGACCCTCGATATCAGGTCTAGTGGTAAGTACTCAAGACAACAAAACAAACAAGCCCAAACTCGACTATCTTAGCACTTATCATCAGGCAGTTCCAGTGCCTTTCTTCCGACTGCATCATCAGACCCTCGACATCAGGTCCAGGGGTAAGTACTCAAGACAACAAAACAAACAAGCCCAAACTAGACTACTTTATCACTTTCCGTTAGGCAGTTCCAGTGGCTCTCTTCTGGCTGCATCATCAGACTCTCGACATCAGGTCCATTGGTAAGTACTCAAAACAACAAAACAAACAAGCCCAAACTCGACTACTTTATCACTTTCCGTTAGGCAGTTCCAGTACCTCTCTTCCGATTGCATCATCAGACCCTCGACATCAGGTCCAGTGGTAAGTACTCAAGACAACAAAACAAACAAGCCCAAACTTGACAACTTTATCACTTTCCGTTAGGCAGTTCCAGTGCCTCTCTTCCGGCTGCATCATCAGACCCTCGACATTAGGTCCAGTGGTATGTACCCAAGACAACAAAACAAACAAGCCCAAACTAGATTACTTTATCACTTTCCGTTAGGCAGTTCCAGTGCCTCTCTTCCGGCTGCATCATCAGACCCTCGACATCAGGTCCAGGGGTAAGTGCTCAAGACAACAAAACAAACAAGCCCAAACTCGACAACTTTATCACTTTCCGTTAGGCAGTTCCAGTGCCTCTCTTCCGGCTGCATCATCAGACCCTCGACCTCAGGTCCAGTGGTATGTACCCAAGACAACAAAACAAACAAGCCCAAACTCGATTACTTTATCACTTTCCGTTAGGCAGTTCCAGTGCCTCTCTTCCGGCTGCATCATCAGACCCTCGACATCAGGTTCAGGGGTAAGTGCTCAAGACAACAAAACAAACAAGCCCAAACTCGACAACTTTATCACTTTCCGTTAGGCAGTTCCAGTGCCTCTCTTCCGGCTGCATCATCAGACCCTCGACATTAGGTCCAGTGGTATGTACCCAAGACAACAAAACAAACAAGCTCAAACTCGATTACTTTATCACTTTCCGTTAGGCAGTTCCAGTGCCTCTCTTCCGGCTGCATCATCAGACCCTCGACATCAGGTCCAGGGGTAAGTGCTCAAGACAACAAAACAAACAAGCCCAAACTCGACAACTTTATCACTTTCCGTTAGGCAGTTCCAGTGCCTCTCTTCCGGCTGCATCATCAGACCCTCGATATCAGGTCTATTGGTATGTTGAGATTTGTATCGGCATGCGCTCGGGAGGAGACGCGCGGGCGGCGGAGACAGCGTGACGTCATCGTCGCGGATGGCGCGGCAACCCGCGAGCGACACTCGGCTTCACGAACGCTACCGGCAACGGACGACTCTCGCATTTAAATTATATATTGTTTGGCCGGGTTCCCACTTGTAATTAAGGCGGAATAAACCAGCCTATTTGAATCTACAGTCCGCTTTCATTTAAGTCCCAGTAGGACCCTAACATTGGTCCTTCGAGCCGGAGTACTCAAGACAACAAAACAAACATGCCCAAACTCGACTATCGTAGCACTTTCCGTTAGGCAGTTCCAGTACCTCTCTTCCGACTGCATCATCAGACCCTCGACATCAGGTCCATTGGTAAGTACTCAAGACAACAAAACAAACAAGCCCTAACTCGACTACATTATCACTTTCCGTTAGGCAGTTCCAGTGGCTCTCTTCTGGCTGCATCATCAGACCCTCTACATCAAGGCCATTAGTAAGTACTCAAGACAACAAAACAAACAAGCCCAAACTCGACTATTTTATCACTTTCCGTTAGACAGTTCCAGTGCCTCTCTTCCGGCTGCATCATCAGACCCTCGATATCAGGTCTATTGGTAAGTACTCAAGACAACAAAACAAACAAGCCCAAACTCGACTATCGTAGCACTTTCCGTTAGGCAGTTCCAGTACCTCTCTTCCGACTGCATCATCAGACCCTCGACATCAGGTCCATTGGTAAGTACTCAAGACAACAAAACAAACAAGCCCAAACTCGACTACTTTATCACTTTCCGTTAGGCAGTTCCAGTGGCTCTCTTCCGGCTGCATCATCAGACCCTCGACATCCGGTCTAGTGGTAAAATTTAATATCAAATTATAAATTAGCTTTTAAATAAATTGTAAGCGCACTCCCGCTGCCGATAATAGTAACCCTTGGCGGCCTCTGTCAAAAATTCGAGTTAAGACTGGTTGTCTCCGTCGAAAACCGGTTAATTTCGTTCCACGGAAACGAAATTGGGCCCAGAACAGTTCCTTCACTAACCGGTTTTGAGTGCCGAAAACCAGAAACAAGAACGAAACCACAAACGCTATTCATTTCGGTTTGGGGTCAATGGCCGAAACCGGTTTGAAAATAATACCGGTATCCGATCCCTGCAAGATACAAGTACTTGTATTGTTATCTATGTAAGATATACAGGTTGTACCTTAAATCAACGCCACGACAAAAATTTGATGATTGAGCGGCTCACAAGTTGGCAGATTATCCAAATTTTATTTCAATGAAAATTATATTTAGTCTAGGCATTTTTATTGTAATCCGTTGACTATTTTGGTCCGTCGAGGACTTAACTGATAGGGAATATCTTGAATACTAAGGCGACTTCCTGATTTGTCGGTGCGGAGGCGGTACGATATGAGAAAACTTTCAAATGTCAGTGTCAACGGTCAGTCAACTCAGTACTACTTTTTACTGCGCCCCTACATTTAAATGAGTGCTTCCTGACTGGTGCGGGATGCACGGAAGCGGGACGATGCGAAGGCAGTACTGGTCCGCTTCTGCGCATAATATTACTACTGCGCAAATGTAATACTGACAGTATTCTGTCAAGTGGGAATCTTTGCGACGTCAGTAAATTTACGTCAAAGAAGAAAATGACACATATCGATACCGCCCCGCCAAGTCAGTAAGTCGCCGTGTGAAGTCTTCTTCATTTATCAAATGTTTTAGGGCCACCGTGTAAGTACACCGTTCCTCTACTCTCGAAGTCTTGTGAGATTATCTTATCACCTCTTATCAGCAAATGCAGAAATGCCATATTTTGCAACAATAGACATATAGTATCCTGCACACACTAGGTATACAATTTATGAGTGTCATATTGATTGTGTGATTAAAGATCATTTTCATGTGACAAGAGATATGTGTGGTGTAAGGTTAGAAATTAGAATCGCACTACAGAGTAGGTTTCGTAAGAGTCTTTTATGGGAATAGAGTTGGAGTGTGTTACGGGCTTGGCTAGCAACCTATTGTTTTTCGATTTTAAATTTTGATTAAATTCGTTAAATTGGTTTGGCATGATTCATGTTTCCTAACTATACGAGTAAAACATTGACGTTCAACCTATTTGATTTCTGGGCCACTTGGTTCGTACCTTGTCACAGTGAAAATCACTATAAAAGCCTCTAAAGATCTTATATTAACTTCACTGTGACAAGGTACGGAGTGGTCCAGAAATAAAAATTGGTAGACCGTACATAGTAAAAATGCTTACCTAATGCTTAATACCCAATTAAATAGTTGACACTCATCATTCACTTTTACTGTCCTGAATTAATATTGACAACAACTGGGCCAGTGTCCGGCACTGGGGCGCTTAACTTACTATTTATTCTGTGACTATGTCATTAATATGTCCATGTTTTTTATCTGAATGTCAGGGCCTTCAATCAACAATTATTTCTTGTTTTCATCTATTCAACTGCTCAGGTATAGCAAAAAACCTTATTATTCATGTCTGTTGTACTTTTTGCGAGCAAATTTGCGTGAAAAAACGTTTTGTGTGTTGTCTCAGTCGTGAAATTAAAGGTTAACTTGCAGAACTCCTATTATTTAAGTGAGTGATCTGAATATGATTCGTAGAAATCACTCATTCAGATCACGGTTTCCTCAATTTTTTTCGCACTAGAAAAGAGATGGAGATTTGGCTTTAGTTTGTAGCTTTTAAATTTGCTTATAGCTTGTTTTGGACTAAACAATACCAAACAGACAACTTAACTCGGGAATTGATTTGAAAAGTTAAATAATAAACCTTTGTTTGATTGCTATGTACACACTCGGAAAAATCCATTGTCCCCCAAAATACACTCTTTCTTTTTGTCGCAGAGGGCATTTACTTATCCCCCGGGCCCAGGGAGACCCATAGTGGGGGTATGTTGGGTATGTTGTTAATTAATTACGGATTGACTTGTACCTAAAAGTGGTGTGGCCTATTTGCAGAATAAATGTTTGATTTTGAATTGATTTTATGACATTAAAAATTGAATTTATTACAAATAACAAAATTAAACTAGCCTATGACAAAGTTTTGAATTTGATTTCTGCGGCGTAAAGTACTCCCACCTAAGTTTAGGTACTTATTATGTTAACACAACACACGTGATGTTTTTCAACGTACGTATATACCTATATACATATAGGTAATAGCGGATATGGCACGCGACAAACCTCAAGCCATTGTTGTAAACTAAGGAAGTTGAATTGCTTACTTGTACCTAACTATATATATAAATGTAGTTAACTATTTTGTAAACACTAGACACAATCTAAATGCTGTTGCAATACATACTAGAGGTACCTAGATATTTAATAATGACTTCGGAAATTTCAAGGATGCTACCAGATGCCATAGGCTATATTATGAATCGTTTTCTAGCTACCACCATACCATTCGCTTGGCTAGCACTATAAGTTTTTTGGTCATATTTTATGCCCGAAACCTATAAAAGGTTATAATATATGTACGTTATGTTTTAGGTATATGTTGTTTTAATATATTTCGGGCATAAAATATGATAAAAAAACCTATAGTGAGTGTATTAATGTTTATATATCTACGCCCTAAAAGGCCACTAAACAAAAATGGTGTTGTATTACGCCAGCGGTCATCATTGAGCGAGTTCAATAACATAGTAACAATCATACTATATTAATCAATCAATGAATAATATAAATTAGCGACTATGACGCGTGACATAATTAAGTATACGAGTACAGTTGACGACACATAGACATGTATTAAGAGAGATATAAAGCCCAAAACTGTAAACATGTGTGACGCCAACCTTACCTAATATGTATGTGTTGTTTACGTAGAGGAAGTGAATTGTAGTACATGAAGACAATGCAGTACATAAACGTTTGCTTACATGTATAATATTAGGTATACTTATGTATATGTATTGTGTAAAGGAAATGACATGGTAATATTCAAGACTATCAAATGCTGTTAAGGTAAACAAGAAAATCAATTTTATGATGTTTTATTTGGTGCTTAAGTTTTATCTTCATAGTAAAAGGGTCCGTTTGACTTTTATTACACTTACAAGGCCATACAGATATTTTTTCCCGTAACACTGTATGGTCTACCACAATAACTTGTAACATAGGTAGGTAGGTACATACATTATGATTTGACTACAGTAAAAATAACTTTATATCACACCTGGCCATAAAGTGGCCATTATCGCACGCTCCGCGCGCGAAAAAACCCACTTCCTGGCCAGGGGGTGACATAAAAATTTGTACTTACCACGGGCGATAATAAAGAAAGCCTCAGATCGCATATTTATCGCCCTTGCCCTCGGCTCGGGCGTAAAATACCTGCGATCTGAGACATTCTTTGTTTTATCGCCCTTGGTAAGTAATGTACTATTTTTTTTACATTATCAATAAACAGACCTTGCATAATACTCGGAAAATAAAGCTTCATCTTATTTAATGAAAATGTTTATAAAATGAATAAAGATCGAAAATAAAATTTCCGTACAAAACTCATAATAACAGACAGTTTTTGACATCCCACCAGTTTCCCAAAGTTGTCTTGACTCATAAATCCACCGTCATATCTTACCCGGTCAAAAGTTTACCTCATTTTAAATGTCCCAGCAATTAATAATGACAGCTATAAGTGTTTAATGATCTTAATCGCCCTTTACTACCTCAGGCTCATAAAGATGGATCCTCCGTAAGATTGTTTATGAGTTAGGACGTTTTGAGTTTGGCGTTGTAAATCTCCTTGTCCTTTACAAGTGGGTTAAGTTTGTATTTACATACAATGGCTGGCATATGGTTGTTAGAATCGTGTTCAGTACTTTGAAGCGAAATTATTAACCGTATTGCGTGGTGAAAAAATGGAGCACATGTGTCAGAATGGCCTGCATTTTTAACAGACTACAAAAACGAGGAGGGTCTTAATTCGATTGTCTCCTTTTTATTAACAGACTTGAAATAGGAGGAGATTCTTAATTCCACAATATCTGTTTCGACTGTGTTGAAACAGAAGGGACAGATTTAGGTCCCTCGCTCTCAACACAGTGCATCCTCGGGGGCTCTGGCAACCTTGTTCACCTCCAGGAACACAATACTACATGTTTACATGACATTTGGCATTGATTTGATGACATTTTGCTGTGCCCTACCTCACCTTAGTTAAGTCATGGAAATCTGTTGCTGGCCCGCTATGATACCTATGTGATATGTGTATTTTTATTGTTCTTAGGCATCTTGAATTTTAACTTACTAATCCAATTCCATTGTTACAGATATGCCCCCATCTTGACACACGAGTTTAGAAGCTGAGAGTGGATGTGCAAACACACATACACGACATGTAAACAGGCGTCACAATGCTGCTAACCATCTGCAAGTCATGCCAGTAGTAAGTACCTTAGTACAGTCGAGTTTGAAAGTATGTCATCCTCATCCTCCTAGCGTTATCCCAGTACAGTTGCATCCTGAAGGATGCCTGGGGTCCGCTACATAATCCCAAGATTTGGCGTAGGCACTAGTTTTTACGGAAGCGACTGCCATCTGACCTTCCAACCCCGAAGGGAAACTAGACCTTATTGGGATTAGGCTTTGTCAAGTGAGTGGGCAACTTGACTGTTAGAAGTTCTCAAGCCGCCCGGAGGCCTCCAACTTGGCTTTACGACTGCTGCCATAGACAGCAACTGGGATCAACGGCTTAACGTGCCTTCCAAAGCACGGGAGCGCTCAGTTAGTAACCACTCAAAGCGGTCACCCATCCAAGTCCTGACCGCTGCCCACGTTGCTTAACCTTAGAGACCGCAAGCGGTACGCAGGCGCCGCTGGGCCACGAGCGCTCGAGTTTGAAAGTATGTACATGGACAAAATAATCAAAAATATGTGTACACACACTACTTTATTGATGTATATCTTTCAGCGCTGTCAATAAGGCGCTATTTCCTTAACGATGTAATAAGAAATCACCCGAATTCATACTAATATTATAAATGCGAAAGTGTGTCTATCTGCCTGTCTGTTACCTCTTCACGCTTAAACCGAAGAACCGATTTAGATGAAATCTGGCATGGAGATAGGTTGAGTCTCGGAAAAGAGCATATGATACTTTTAATCCCGGAAATCATCCCTTAAAGTGCAAGTTTGTTTGGAAGAGCGACGACTCTTAAGCGACGGTTAAGCGCCTGAAATAAGAAAATAGCAATTAAATTCTATCGCGATGAACGAGCAAAAACTAGTTCACAATATTCACATCGACTAACAGGGACTTTTCCATAATTAATTAATGCATCTTTTTTTTATTATAATGACTAATTTTACGAATATACGTATACAATTATTTTTAAATGAACAGTTTAAAGAAACTTGCGAAAATATCCGGAAAACATCAAGCTCCAACTTATTATTATATTTTAAAGAAAATTACAGGGTAATTTAAAAAATAAGGTTTTAAATAAAATCGATGGGTCAACGACATCTCATCTCTGTTTTTAAGTAGGTATTGTTAACATGTTTGCATTGTCATGAACCTTGCAGTTTCGATGTAATTTGTCATATTTATCATGAAGGACCTGTGCCCGATTTTTCGGATCTATATCCGAAGAATCGTTTATGGATACCTATCCATACAATACATGCACATTGTCTATATGTGCGTTGAACTTTTGACATCTTCATATGTCAAGCTACTTTTAATGCTGACTGTACCTACAGTCAGCATCAAAAGTAGCTTGACATAATATGAAGATGTCAAAAGTTCTTATTCCTTTGTAATAAAGACTTTTGACGCCTTCATATGTGTCGCTTTTTTTGATGCTGACTGTACAACCATGACTCAGAAGCGCTCGTGAGACAAAAGTACTGTAATGTAAGATGATTTATAATGAAAATAATTATGTGCTGTTGTTAATTATCGTATATTGCGAAATAATTAAAGCTATTTGGTAGTATTCTATTCACGAAAGACGTTGACCGTGTATAATCTTCACATTTTCCAACTTTAGTCACACTATGATAAACCTGTAACTGTCACCTGTCAAGATAAGTCAAGCTTTGTCACTGGATTAAAAAACGCCGTGTGCACGCATGATGTATACAAGGAGTTACTTCCTTTTTCCTCTACGAAGGTCTGGTGTAAAACAATTTTATAAATGCAGCTCATATCTTTAGTGTTGCATACTAGCCGCATACATGTGCGGCCTACAAATATGTTTATTATCATTTGATTTTAAACTCTCTAGAGTAGTACATAAAGTTGTTTTTAGATTTAGGTTTTTGTCAGAATACGAACTTACGTTTTGCGGCAAATTGAGGTGTTGTTCGACAGCGGCAGTAACACTATGTTTGGAAAAGGAACAACAGCTGGAATTACAAAGTTATGTATGCTGCTGAGGGGGTCGCTACTGTCTTACAATGCTAGTGAATATTGAATGTGGAAGGGGTAGTTCATATTTTATCCGTCTGCAAATACAAATTTGCAGTATTGGAGTCTCGAAAACAGTCTTGATGTTGTTTCTGTCGGATGTAGGTAGGAGCAACATTGTGCGAATTTCTGTGAACTAATAAAAAAAATAGGCTTTTTAGCGTCTGTGACCAGTATCTGAAATGTTCATGGGTTAATTTACTATTGGTGTACAAATGTAAAAACGGAGTGGTAAAAATAACTGTTTTAGATAAAAGCTCCAGTGGTCTTACTTAGTTTAACTAATTATTTTAATTGGTGGATGTAATTATCAAAAAACACTTAGGTGATATTCAATTAGACTACATAGTTGGAAGCATAGTGACAAGTGTACCAGGAAAAGTTGGGCAAAAACTTATCATATCGCAAATATGTGGTTCCTGATTATTATACTGGGTGTAATTCTAGGAGTCCTGTAAGTTATTACTACTCGTAATACCGGATTTTATTACGCTCCATCTATATAAATTTAGAACTGTGGGTATTTTTTTTAATGGGTGTTCCCTTCGGCGTCTCTCTGCGCAACTCGGCCATCGAGAATCAGTTTTTGCAAACTATTTATCTCACGACGTACCAATAATAAGTGCCATAGATAATAACTACCTACATCATTACGAAATGTTTCGCAAACTAATCGAATGAATGATTCGTCGTATTGGATTAGTATTCATAATCATATGAAATCGAATTAATAAATTATACTATTATTGCAAATCAAAATTTCCTGGCTTTGCGGTATATAGTCTGCTAAAAAGGGACTGATAAAAAATGTTGTTGTGAAAACAAAATAGTAGTTTATGCAACTGGTACATAATGAGGGGCATTAAAACACGAGTGTGTTTTATGAAACGAGCCGAAGGCGAGTTTCATAATAAGGTCACACGAGTGTTTTAATGCCTAATTATGTACAGTTGCATACATTACTTTATCTACACACATATTATAATTACTCTAAGATGGGTTCAGAAACCGTAGTAAATAAATACAATAATTGTGTTAATACAACCTTTTTTGCACGGTTGCGGAAATATCGAAATCAGAACTGGCAACCGATACCTGAATGTTATTTTAAAAAGTAAAGAGTCCCTATTCTGATGTGATCATGTCGTTCTAGCTCAAATTTCGTGCGATATATACTAAAAAAACATCGAGCTGACATTTCGCATCGACTGAATTTGAATTTTCAGTGATACTAGAATAGGGACATGTCAACTTTGACATTTAAATTTTGACAGTTTTGTTTGACGTAATATTTTAACATCATATATGAGATTAAAATGAAATATTTTATTACTGCTGTAGCCTTAGCCACAGATAAGAAAATTGCCATAAATTCATTGAATGTTGAAATGAGAGTCATTTTCTACGGTTTCCGAACGCATATTAGAGGATTTATGATATGTGTGTAGATAAAAGAGCATTTTGCCTGTCCGAAAATTTATTATACAATTTATATGGGTATCTTTCGTGTCAAAACGGAATAAAATAAAGGTATTTTAAATGCCTTAACTATATGCCACAAATTTGGTCCCCATCCCAAATGATGTGATTCTAATATGTCGTAAGATTCCACGGCCAAAAATTTATTTTTAACTTTGCAAAAATAATCGATAGCTCACGTAGTTCACAATAACAACTGCGATTATCATCCACTTTAAATTTATCGTTGTTATGATCATCATGAAAATGAAACAAATGTTACTTAAAACATATACTTAAAATCTTAAAATCATTTGAAATGGCAGAGTTGTATCAAATTAGTCCATTCAAAAAGCGGCTTTACTTCACAAGCCAGAAGGTTCAAAGTCTAATGACAATTTTATAACATGTTGGATATCATAATTTCATTTATCCTACGGATATAGGTTTTTCAGAAACTTATGTACGTATTAAATTTCTTTCCGACGACTGCTTTAGCTTAGTTGGTAGTGAACCTGCCTACGAAGCTGGAGGTCCCGGGTTCGAATCCCGGCCAGGGCATTTATTTGTGCGATGAGCACGAATATTTGTTCTTGGGTCTTGGATGTTTTCTATGTATTTAAGTATCTATTTATATCTATAAAAGTACGTTTATCGTCGCTTAGTAGCTTAGTACCCACAAGCTTTGCTTAGTTTGGGGCTATGTTGATTTGTGTAATATTGTCCACAAAATATTTATTTATTCAATTATATTAGCAGTGAAGAAACATAGTGAGGAATCCAGTGTAATCCCAACATGGACTAATTTCCAGATCAGATGAAAATTGTCAGATGGCAGTAAAACTAGTTCATACGCCAAATCTTGCGATTATCATCCATAGATATACCTAGGGGCATTGTTATAACGAGAGCGTGTCTCCGCCAACAAACTGTTAGGCCGGTCGCACATTGGACGAAATTACTCGTCCGAACACGCACGAAGCCGCGAGAACGATCCCAACCTTGGAAGTAATACGGGAGCGCGCTCACTGACCACACCACCCTCCCTCTCTCCCCTCTAAATCCCTCAAAATTTTCCCTCTCTGTAGCACTTGCAAGTCTGTCTGTACGTAAGTGCGACAGAGACGGAAAACTTCGTTTTGTCGTTCGCGGTGGATTGGTCGTATTCGCATCCAGTGAGCGCGCTCCCGTAGTACTTTCAGGGTCGGGATCGTTCGCGCGGCTTCGTGCGTGTTCGGACGAGTAATTTCGTACGAAAACGTGTCCAATGTGCGACCGGCCTTATACAGTTTTGCGGGTTCTGTTCTAGGCTAAGCTGCCATGTAACTTTGTTTGGAATAAATCCCTAGGACATAACCGGTAATGCCAGGAACGTAAATAAATAATGTACAATTGCTTGCTTGCAGCTGTCTGGAGACGATGTATTGGAAATGCTGCGAAGAAAAGTATTGCTTCGACAAAAAAATCGCCACTTACAAGTAGGTAGCAAATTTTTCTCAAAAAATCCAATAATTATCGAACATGCTCACAACATTTTACGAGAATCAAAAGATGATTATGTAATAGAAACTCTATTGCATAGTGTTAAAGTAGATTATCCAATGGAAAAAAAGAGCATTGTCAGTACCATATAATAAAGTAATTTACCTTTACCTATTGTCTAATGAGAGGTATATACATATCGTAACATACGCTGTAATTATTTCCCGCTATGTGATCTGTGCTCGTGATTAGTTGATAGCTCTATGACCTTTTTACCAAAAATAGATCATGAGTAATGTTACCGATTGGAGAACATCACTGGGTTGTGGGCACGGCACTACGGCGCGCAGCGCGCATGTCTAGAAGATTATTCAAAACTAAACTAGAAGACGAACGCCTGTCAAATAATGGCTATTTAATTTATTGTATATTTTCTCAAGAATTAATAAATATATTAATACAAGTTAGCTGCAACTCATTTCTATATATCTATAATCTACATCGTAGTTCAGCTAACATGTTGGTGACCCTCGACAACTGAACACGAAAATTCATTGAAAGAAAAAATTGAAAATCGGCGACGTGCGGATCCTTGGAAACAAGCGGAATCCCGAAGTCCAGCCTGAACCAAGCATTTGACCAGCAAGAGCACAGAGATTACAAGGAAACCCTACGTGTAGTGTTTAACATATCAAAAATATTCGTGTTTTGTGACGAATTCATGGTTTCCTCGATCCTGCTCTGCCTAAAGGTTGTATTCTTTCAAACTACAATATAGCTAAACAATATTGCATTAATTTACTACAATTGCTAACATTCTATAACAAAAATTGCATGATTTCTATACCAAAGTACAGTTCGTACGAATATTTTGTGACAAATTGTCAAATTTCAATTCGAATTCGCTAGAACAAAATAAATGTCACATATTTATATTTCAATAAAAGGTTTCGGGATAATTTGCATGCACTAGCATTTACTAGAATACATTTCCAGGGAATAGTGTGAATACCTACTGTTTCTGGGATTACTTCGAAGTTCGAGTTTAACTGTGAGCTGGCTTTCCGTGTCTTCGCCGCCGCGTCGCGAGGACGGCTTCATCACTGCATGCGGACAGCTCTCTAGTTGCCTTTAATGTCATACAAGGCTTGCATGGTTTGAGTTCCATTTAATTCGTGAGTACAGTCTGTTCAATTTATTTGAATTGTTTTCTAAACATATGTGCATTTTGTTGATTGGTTGAAAATGTCTGACTTAAAACAATTAGTGCGTAAACGTGGTGCCATTAAGGCCAAAGTAACTTTATTCGAGAAATACATTGACACAATAAAGGCAATTTCAACTGAGAACTTTACTAAATGTATGTATGGGGAACTCCAGTTGAAATTGAGCCGTTTTCAAGAATTATTGTCTCAATTTGATGGAATTCAGACGGAAATAGAAAATGTAGTCGAGGACAATAAATTCGACGAACAGCTGTCAGAACGAGAATCCATTGAGGATTCTATTATAAAGTTAATTGCATTGTCACAATTGATACTTGAATCGAACCAACAAACGACTGATATTAAGTATGTTAGTGCTGCGTCTCGGGCGGAAGGCTCTGTTGAGTCAAATATCAACACTCAACAGTCCGTCAACTGTCAAATACGCCTTCCTTCAATAAATTTGCCCTCATTTGATGGCAGCTATACTAAATGGATGGAATTTCGCGACACCTTTGATTCGTTGATAAACAATAATGAGTCCATCCCAGCTATAAACAAGTTTCACTATTTACGTGCATCTTTGGAGGGTGGAGCGTCTATAGTTATAAAATCAATTGAGTTTACCAGCGCAAATTACAAAGTTGCATGGGACTTACTGTGTGAGCGTTACAACAATGAAAGAATTCTGATAAACAACCACATTAAGTCTTTATTCAACTTTGAACCTATTACTAGAGAGTCACACAAGGCTATAAGGTATATGATAGACTTTTATACAAAAAACTTGCGTGCGTTACAGACTCTGAAGGAGCCCACAAATAGTTGGGATACATTAATAATTTATATGATGGTAGCAAAACTAGATGGCGCCACTAGTAGGAAGTGGGAAGAACACAAGAGTACACTTAAAGTTTCACCTAAGCTTGATGATTTCTTAGGATTTCTCCGTAATCGAGCCGACGTTTTGGAAACGATCCAGTGCAGTGCTTCCACACACAAACTTGATAAACCTACTTATCAAAATAAAGATTCCAAGTATGTCAGAACAATGTTAGGCAATACTAGTGACTACAAATATACAACAAATGATAACAAATACTCAACAAATGACAATAAATATACAACTAACGACAATAAATACCATACCAGGACAACTATAACTTGTACGTTTTGTAAACAAAATCATTTTAATCACGAGTGTGCCAAGTTCAAGGAACTGTCAGTGGACTGTAGGCAGAGCGAAGTGTCTAAACATAATTTGTGTAAAAACTGTCTACGGCCTGGCCATCACACCGGCCGTTGCCGCCTAGGCCCGTGCAGGATTTGCAATAGAAAACACAACACCTTACTGCACAATGAGGCGCACGGTAGTAATACTAATACAAATACTAACTCGCCTGATGGTAATAACACAAATATGACTGCTATGAGTACTACATTGTCAACTTTCATGCCGAGTCAAGTGCTGTTATGCACCGCTGAAATAGAAATAGTTAATCCTGTAACAAAGCAGCCTCATCTAACCAAGGCTCTTCTTGATGTGGGTAGTCAATCCTCTTTTATATCTACAACAATGCAAAAGCGATTGAACCTTACCTGCGTTGAAACAAACCCCGTTTCTATCAGCGGCATTAACAAATGTTTAACCAGTACTACAAAGCGCTGCCATGTTAATGTGAAATCGCGCTCTGGTGCATTTGAAATGAATGCTTCTTGTCTAGTAGTGCCAGAAATAACTGGACTTTTACCAAATGTTCAAATTGACACATCTTGTCTCAACGTCCCGGCTTATATAGAGCTAGCAGATCCTAGCTTTTATCGTCCGTCGGAAATTCACGTTCTGCTGGGAGCTGATGTTTTTTGGGATCTTGTAGGATCCAGGCAAATTAAATTGGGAAGAAACAAACCAACCCTTCAAGAGTCTAAATTTGGTTGGCTTGTCTCTGGACCCACAGGTCAGAGCCCAAGCTCTACTACACATTGCAATTTTTCTCGGGAGATCAGAGAATCTCTGGCTAAATTTTGGGAACTTGAAGATATTCCCAACCCTACTTGTGAATCGAAACTGTCGAAAGATGAAGAGTATTGTGAGACTCATTTCAAAGAAAATACGGTTAGACTAGAAGATGGTCGCTTCTGTGTCAAGCTTCCTCTTCGCGAGGTCCCGGAGGATGCTCTAGGTGACTCCTATTACATTGCTAAGAAGCGTTTCTATAATCTTGAAAGGAAATTAGACAAATCTAACATGAAAGGCGATTATGCTGCATTTCTCAAAGAATACGAGACCTTAGGGCACTTAACTGAAACGGACCGTCCAGCATTTGGATACTACATCCCTCATCATTGTGTGATTCGCGAATCGAGCGAAACAACGCGCTTAAGGGTTGTCTTTGATGCCAGTTGTAAAACGTCAACAAATAAGTCATTAAATGACATTCAGATGGTGGGGCCTGTAGTCCAAGATGACTTAATATCAATTTTATTGCGGTTTAGGCAAAATACGTATGTTGTGACTGGGGATATAGAAAAAATGTATCGTCAAATTATGGTAGACGAGTCTCAGCGCAACCTTCAATTGATACTATGGAGAGAGGAAGAGAATCTACCACTCAAAACTCTTAAATTGAATACCGTTACTTACGGCACTTCCTCCGCTCCATATCTTAGCACTAGGTGTTTGGTGCAGGTTGCTAATGAGTGCACTGATGAAACAGTGGCAAATACTATAAGACATGACTTTTATGTGGATGACTTAAATACTGGTTCTGATTCAAAGGCCACTTTAGCTACAACAATCAAGGGTGTTATAAACGAATTGTCTGCTGCGTGCTTTCCGTTGAGAAAGTTTCGTACAAATGCAAGTGATATTTTTGACAATATAGACACAGTACAAAATAATCCACAAGAATTCTGTAAGCAGTCAACAGTGTTAGGATTGAAATGGTCACCTTCAGAAGATACACTACAGTTTTCTTCACAGTTTGAACAAGTCGAAAAGGTGACAAAGCGGAGTATTTTGTCTAGCTCGTGTAAGATATTCGACCCACTTGGTCTCCTGTCTGCTTGCACAATATATAACAAAATACTGCTGCAACGACTATGGTTAATGAAATTAGATTGGGATAATTTAGTGCCCACAGAACTTGCGAATTCGTGGCGAGAATTCATTGACGAATCGAAGCATTTTGCTAACTTAAATGTACCTCGTCACGCACTGTGTCATGCACCTGACACAATTGAAATTCATACCTTCACAGATGCTTCAAAGGACGCGTATGGAGCGTGTTTGTATTTGAAATCCATTGACAGTGAAGGCAAAATATTTGTCCATCTTTTATGTGCGAAGGCAAGAGTATCACCATTAAAACCGGAAATGACAATTCCGCGCTTAGAGCTATTAGGATCATTATTGGGTGCTCAGTTACATGCAAAAGTGACAAAGGCTTTACGAGTGACGGTTACCAGATCTATATTTTGGACTGACTCGACCATTGTCTTAGGTTGGCTTCAGACTCAGCCGAAAACATTAAAAACATTTGTATGTAATCGAATTGATCAAATACGTGAATTATCGAACCCAAATGCATGGCGTCACGTACCAACAGATTTAAATCCAGCAGATCTGGCTTCAAGGGGAGTCAAACCACAACAATTACTCACCAGTGTTTTGTGGTGGGAAGGACCAAGCTTCCTTAAGAAGCCCGATACTGAGTGGCCTTCAGCAAAACGCGTTGACGCCCAATTGCCAGAAATCAAAGTTTTTACAACTGTACAATGTGCAACAAATGAAGTAGTTCCATTTAATAAATATTCTAAACTAAAAACGCTACAAAGAGTATTTGCATTTGTATTGCGGTTCATAAACAATTGCAAGAAAGATAATGATAAGCTATCGGGTGACTTAGGTCTTACAGAATTACAAAATAGTCTAACGATCTTAGCAACTATATCACAACGTGAATCATTTGACAAAGACATTCACTCACTCAAAATATCTAAGGTTTTAAACTGAAAATCTAAATTGTTAGATTTAAATCCATTCTTTGATGACAAAGATATTTTACGTGTTAGTGGTTGCATTGTCAACGCTTTACATTGTCCATATGAACAGCGACACCCAATACTCATTGACAGCAAGCATACATTCACTAGACTACTATTCGAAAAGGAGCACGTTCGGCTGTTACACGGTGGTGCTCAACTGCTTTTAAACTCTATTCGCGAGAGATTCTGGCCTATTGGTGGTCGGACTTTGGCAGCTAGCATTGTAAATAAATGTGTGAGATGTCAGAGGTTCAAACTTAACTCAATACAGCCAATAATGGGCAACTTACCTGCTCCTCGTGTGACTCCAGCTCCACCCTTCCTAAATTGTGGAACGGATTTCGCAGGACCATTCTTAATTTCTAACAAAAAGGGTCGTGGAGCCAAGACTTCAAAATGCTACCTTTGTGTGTTTGTTTGCTTTTCAACTAAGGCTGTCCACCTGGAAGTTGTTAGTGACTTAAGTGCAAACGCTTTCATCATGTGCTTACGTAGATTTATTGCTAGGCGTGGTAAGCCAGATAATATCTATTGTGACAATGGAAAAAACTTTGTAGGGGCTAAAAATGAATTGAACAGATTGTTTTCAACGTGCAAACGGCAGATTGGAGAGTTCGCGTGTAGTGAAGAGTTTGTGTTTCACTTTTCTCCAGTTTATGCTCCTAACTTCGGGGGAATCTGGGAAGCAGCTGTAAAATCTGCTAAATTCCATTTGAAAAGAATTGCGGGTAATACAAGTTTAACATTTGAGGAGTTAGCTACACTTTTTGCGCAGATTGAGGCAATCATGAATTCTCGTCCTTTGACACCTTTATCGGAGAATGCTTCTGATTTAGCGCCACTCACGCCTGGGCATTTCCTTGTCGGGCGACCTTTGATGTCCCTGCCATCACCTGAAGTGAAGACTTTATCGGTAAATAGATACCAGCTCGTGCAAAGACTAAGACAACATTTCTGGTCTCGATGGTCAAAGGACTATTTAACTACACTCCAACAACGTGTGAAGTGGAAAGTCAATAAGGGTTTAATCAAGATTGATGACCTCGTTTTAGTCAAAGATGACAACTTACCGCCAATGAAATGGCTCTTAGGACGCGTAGTCAAGCTGTATCTTGGCGAAGATGGCGTCTGCAGAGTCGTCGATATCCGTACTAAAAACGGTGTAATTAAGAGAGCCGTGTCGAAGCTGTCCGCTTTAGAAGGACTAGGCTCCCAATAGCCTCTTGAAAGCTAGGCTTTCAAGGAGGGGGAGGATGTTACCGATTGGAGAACATCACTGGGTTGTGGGCACGGCACTACGGCGCGCAGCGCGCATGTCTAGAAGATTATTCAAAACTAAACTAGAAGACGAACGCCTGTCAAATAATGGCTATTTAATTTATTGTATATTTTCTCAAGAATTAATAAATATATTAATACAAGTTAGCTGCAACTCATTTCTATATATCTATAATCTACATCGTAGTTCAGCTAACAAGTAATCATTACCTATTTTGAGAAATAGATAATAGAACTTTATGTTCTATCATTATAACTGTTATTATCTACATTATCAGAAACTATTGTAAAACATATAAAGGTAAGTAGGTAGGTTCCTATTCCTACTATTTTAATTTTAGTTAACATAGCAGGCATTGTACGAAACTCATTTAAACCAATTTGTAATGCAAAGATTTTGAATTTGGAACTTTTTATTGAGTACGAGTAGTAGTAGATAAAGTCGAAAAAGATTCAATATTTTGTTCAATTTTCTCAACAGTAGGTTATAGTATGTACTATGAACATTCAATTTCTTCGACTGTAGTACAAGTATTTATGCGGTGAGGGTAAAGTATTGTTTAGATAGGACTACAATGCGTGAAGTCGCGGTCTAGGTAAATTGCGCTGAAGTATAAATACATTTTTTTTTTAATTTCAGGTTAGACGATGACTACGCATATTCCAACGGGTATGCAAACATGGGGGCGAGCCTGGACAGTGTGGTCACCGAACAGCCTATCAACAACAATCACCTCCAGCAGAGGGACATAGGACGACAGCTGAACGAGCTGCCCATACACGCCGACAAGCTATATGAGGTACGTTCATGGTCTATTGTGAACAATGTGGACAGTGTGGTCACCGAACAGCCCATGAACAACAATCACCGCTAGCAGAGGGACGTCGCACGACAGCTGAACGAGCTGCCCATACACGCCGACAAGCTATATGAGGTACGTTCATGGTCAAATGTAGACAGTGTGGTCACCGAACAGCCCATGAACAACAATCACCGCTAGCAGAAGGACGTCGGACGACAGCTGAACGAGCTGCCCATACACGCCGACAAGCTATGTGAGGTACGTTCATGGTCTATTGTGAACAATGTGGACAGTGTGGTCACCGAACAGTCCATCAACAACAATCACCGCTAGCAGAGGGACGTCGGACGGCAGCTGAACAAGCTGCCCATACACGCCGACAAGCTATGTGAGGTACGTTCATGGTCAAATGTAGACAGTGTGGTCACCGAACAGCCCATGAACAACAATCACCGCTAGCAGAAGGACGTCGGACGACAGCTGAACGAGCTGCCCATACACGCCGACAAGCTATGTGAGGTACGTTCATGGTCTATTGTGAACAATGTGGACAGTGTGGTCACCGAACAGTCCATCAACAACAATCACCGCTAGCAGAGGGACGTCGGACGGCAGCTGAACAAGCTGCCCATACACGCCGACAAGCTATGTGAGGTACGTTCATGGTCAAATGTAGACAGTGTGGTCACCGAACAGCCCATGAACAACAATCACCGCTAGCAGAAGGACGTCGGACGACAGCTGAACGAGCTGCCCATACACGCCGACAAGCTATGTGAGGTACGTTCATGGTCTATTGTGAACAATGTGGACAGTGTGGTCACCGAACAGTCCATCAACAACAATCACCGCTAGCAGAGGGACGTCGGACGGCAGCTGAACAAGCTGCCCATACCATACACGCCGACAAGCTATATGAGGTACGTTCATGGTCAAATGTGGACAGTGTGGTCACCGAACAGCTCATGAACATCAATCATCGCTAGCAGAGGGACGTAAGACGGCAGCTAAACGAGCTGCTCATACAAGCCGACAAGGTATATGACGTACGTTTATAGTCCAACGTGAACAATGCAGATAGCGTAGGTCATTGAACAGCCCACTATCAACAAACACCTCCATGCAGGTGTGTGTAGGATGCACTAAAGCAAAAGAACCCACAAGAATAATATGTCATTTAAATAAAATTACTTTTCAATTGACTTAGTGATTCACCAATATTGATTTTTCACGTACTTTTGAATTAACCTAAAAATTAAGAAGTGAATATTTTACTTTTCGCAGGTTTTCTCCAAATCCATGATATTCAGAGACGACCACGAATTAAAATCGAAAGGCAGCAATGACTCACTTGACGATATAGAAACGAAATCAGAACCCGACTACTTATCAGACAAACCAAACAGAACCAAAGTATACTTTGAAGATGAAGTGGATTCTCCAGTTACCGACTTCGAAATAATGTTTAAAGATGAACTTTTAGCAGGTCACGACATGTTCAAAATAGAGGAAGAGGAAGAAAATGATAGCAAGAGTCAAGATACTGAAGAAGGGCTTGTTATGAACGTTGAAGTGAAGAAACAGGATGTTATAAAACCTACCACAGTTACCGTTAAGGATGAATCAAAAATAACGACTCAGAATTCAGTATATAAGTACGATCCTGTGTCAGTTGTGGCCTTACCGTCTTCATTATCTTTACCAAGAGTTGAGAGTGTTAAAGGCATCCTAAGATTAAAAGGCGAGAGTATGCCGAGAAGTTTCAGCACCAGGACATTAGAAAGAGTAGACAGTGGAAGTAAATTAGCCAGACCAAATCTTAACAGAGTCGACAGTTTGAAAAATATAGATCCCATGAAAATGAACAAAGTATTATCAAGAGTACCGCATAGGAGTGCATCGTTCTTGAACATTCCAGAACATTTGATACCTGAGAAACCTCCGCTAACAAAAAGTAATTCGACGATAGGCGTTACATCTTTGGAGCAAGACCTCAAAATAGGAAGGTTGCCTGATACTCCAATTATTAGGAGTAATAATTTGCCTAGGTTCTTTGCCGACAGTCCTTCACTGCCTGAATATAAGGGTGATACTAGTTTGCAAAGTATTAAGCAAAAGTCCGCACTGATGCTACAGGAAGATTATAGCATGCCTAGGTATTATGGTGTAGCGATACCGCTAGAAACGGTTCCGGTGCACGAGAGCAAATCCATGCCGGACTTAAGAAATCCCACCTCAACTGGTAAAGTTAGCAAAAGATTAGTGAAACTAAGGAGCAGGCTAAAGCCTTTAGTTATAAGGAAGAATTCGGACGAGAAATTGTAGAGGATGATATTGATGATATTTTTTGTTAAGCATTGACTTTTATTGAGAGTTTTAATATCGAACAAATATTCGTATTAATCGATCAAAACGGTGCATAATTTGAATTAGTAGTAGAAGTAAGTTATGAGTGGTATACAATGGAAATTAGATGTTGTATGTCAGAATGTTTGTGATTTATATTATCTACTTAAGTTTTATTATACTGTATACACAGGTGATTCTGGAGACGAGGCCAGGAATGACAAGGCTTGATTTAGAATTGGAAAATACGCTTAATATCAACACAAACTTTCTAATAAAGCCCATCATTTTCCACAATGTAATTGTTAAGATGAACTTTTTATTGTTCACAGTAGCAAAGTAGCTACTCGTATGGTGACATTGACTTGAATTTAATATTTACAAAAATAGACCAACATGTGTGGCTTCGTGAATAATATAATTAATAATTATTAGATGTATATTGAGTTGATTGAGCAAAAAGTGATTCTTGGTAACGTCTCCTATATCACCCAATTTATTTAATTTCTTGCGCAGGTTGCCATTTTTCTTTGATAGTTACGTGCAATGTCCATTATCGTGATCTTAATTAAAATAATTATCAATTAGTGTTGAATATGTTACTTTTTGCAGTTTCACATGAGATTGTAGTACTTATTAATTAGTATAAGGTTGTTTCCTAGAAATACGACAACGTGAACTTAGGTTAATCTGACTTTCGTATTTTTGTGGTTATTTTCCTTGCCTTTTCTGACTTTTGTGCTTGACTTGGTCTCTGTCTACAAGACCGGTACGGTAATAACAATTACAATAATAGTATGTTTAAATATTTATTAATTTTAAAGCGCATAGGTACATTTTTATGGTAATTCTCGTTTTATTTTGATAGTGATTTATTGTGTCTCACATTCTATTTTGGTAATTATATCATGGCAGATAAAGGCCTGTGTGATCCTGTAATGTACCTTGTATGCGAAATGCCTAATTTTTATTTGTAGAATACTTAATGATAAGTAGTGTTGTCTCAAAATCTGTTTTTGTAATTAATTTAAACATATTTTGATATAATTAGTATTACTAGATTAGTTCGATCAGTATTTAAAGCTCAAAAGATAGTACCTTGATGAATGTGATTGATAATAATTTAGTTACGCGATTGATAAATATAGCAACGTATGTAATTTATATTCACTTATGTATTTTATTGAAATAATTTGTGACTTAAGTATATCTACTAGACTATGATGCTCTTTTGTTGTTAAATAAACTAATTATTGGTGCTAAATTATCATATTATTGATTTTGTAATTGACTCGATCCAATTACATCATACTTAACTATCATTTTTTCTAGTCATTTCACCACTTACCTACCTAAATGTTAATGTATTAAAATACACTTAGTTTAATAGGGTCTCTCAATTGAAAACGTACTAAATACCCTATAACGACTACTAAGACGAAAACACGAGAGTTATGTTATGATTATTGCCTATTTAATGCCTAGTAAAATATTAGTGCGAAATTGAATAAAATATTTTGAAATAGAATGGTACTTTTTTACATCATAATACATTCCAACTTTCCTATAAAGTTGAAAATGTTCAACAGTGTTCACCCCGTTTTCTAGTACAAGAAATCAACGGCCGTCACGCGTCCGTCGATTTCTTGTACTACAAAACGGGCCGGCCCGGACACGGAACGGTTTAGCGTGAATCATCCTTTAAGCCCTACAATGAGAAATATCGCGTTCTTTGAAACGCTGCTTTGACCAGACGAGAAAACAATTAGAATTGATTTTCAGATATATGATTCTTGACTATATGATTGTGTTTCTGATCTGACAATAGCCGACACATGATTGCAAAATTTTCTCTATAGAAAAAAATTCAAATTTGAGTCTTTATTTTTCTTTTTTACTCAGCCTACTAAATCAACTCATTATTAAAAGACACGACTAAGTTAATATGATGGTAATTTACCTCATCTAAACTCTGTCAAGAGGAAATTTGAATTGACATGATTCTAGGCTACGCACTTCGTAAATGAAAGTACCAAGGTAACATGACAAGCCAGAAGTTTGTTTGGTTTGTCGTGTGGGGCACCTAATGTCCTGACTTTACCTATAGCAAGTCAATAGCGGTGAAAAGGTTAAATAAAATAGGTTCTTGAAAAAAATACGGATGAAAAAAGCGCACAATTTATTACATTAATCACTATTTCATACATTTTCCAGTGTACATTATTTAATTTAAGTATATATTTAAAAGTTCAACGGTAAAATTGTAAGAAATACTTTAATAAGTTTTAAAAATTACAGCCACTATAATGACTTGGAAAAGTGAAACATCTAATATAATTGTATTGTTCTTTTTCATCTACTTAATATTCTATACTATAATTATATAGCTTAAACTAGTATGAACAAGGCTTTTTTATATAATTTTCTTGAAGGATAAGAGAAGTCTACGATGAAAATTTAAGGATTTTACTTACAAATGCTTAAATCTAGATCCCGATTGCTGGATACAGGAACATTTACTACGCCTGTTGCCAGTCCCTTGTTAGGATTGCTTAGAACATTATGACTAAGAGGGAAATATTTTAAAACTGTATCACAAACGGCTAAATTCATACATTATCGCCTTGTACTAAATATTGCATATCATTACTTAGAAAATACTAGCAAAATTTAGCGTTTATTTTCTCTTTAAAAATGCGATTTAAGTTTTTAAAACGCCTGACAAAAATTTAATAGCAAACATATTTTTATCGATCATAGCGAAACTGATACCATTGATTAGTTAGACGCTTCGTTATTAATGCTCGTAACCGTAAGTATTACCCATAGCTGACGATATTAGTATATAATCATTGGATCTACTGGACTATTTTAACAAAAGTATTTGTCTCTATAGGTATTTAGTTTTTTAAATATGTATAAATGTATGAGCGGTATAACTATGCAACATTGCCCATCGTGTAAATTTGCCCATCTATAGAATATTTATTAGGTATTGAGGTTGTACCTTCCCTCTAGGATAAAAGGACGCTATTAAAACAAACCTATACAGACTTTAGTACTACAATGTGACTACAATACATATTCTGGGTGTTAAAAATAAAAAATAAAAGTGGCAATACTGTACTGTATTGTAGGTGTAATGTAGGTGAATATGAATAGTGCAGATGCGGATGTTATTTCAGTACCTATATATATAAATACCTTTACTAAAAAAAATAACTAAAAAGTCCTTCACTTTAATTTAGCTCTGAGAAAGGCCACTCCAACTACTGGCAAAAGTTTTACTAGGTGGTGCTGTTTAAACGATAGACTCTGAGCCATACACATTATTTGGAACTGTGACCAAAGATAACGCCATCTAGCGACTCTTGTGATGTTATCTCTTTATATCGCTTATTGTTGTTATCTGTTATTATTGTCTCTTGTGTTGACGACCGCTTTAGCTTAGAAGAAGAAGAAGAAGAAACATTTATTTACTGCACAAAAGACACACAGATACAAAAAATAATAGACGTACAAAACTCAGAACATATAAAATAATGTGTATCTTCGCGGCAGCAAATCGGTTGCTGTCTCAGCATTATGCTGAGGTGTTAAACACCTGCAGCGCTGGTTTTCAGACAGCACCGTACGTGACCCACGGAACGCAATACAACATAATATACAATACAAAGAGATAAATATCATAAAAAGGCAAAACAGGGCAAAGTGGTATGAGACATGAACAAGGGAGGCATTACTTACTCAACCTCAGGCTAAAATAATAAAAAAACAGCTACAGCTTAGTTGGTAGTGCCTGCGAAGCTGGAGGTCCCGGGTTCGAATCCCGGCCGGAGCATGTATTTGTGTGATGAGCACGAATATTTGTTCTTGGGTCTTGGATGTTTTCTATGTATTTAAGTATCTATTTATATATATAAGTTAAGTATGATATCTTAGTACCCATAGTACAAGCTTTGCTGAGTTAGGGACTAGGTTGATTTTTGTGAGATTGTCCACAAATATTTATATTTATTTATCTCCCTAAGCCGTTTGCTACCGGTGGCTCGGATCCCCAGCCAGATAACAAAATAATGTTTTGTTTTGTTTTTTTTCGCTGGGAGAGGACGGGCTTTACACTATTCTTTTGTTTTTATTTGGTAGATAAATAATGTAGGTACGCAAATACATAGTTACAAATGATGTTTAGGATTCGCTAATTACTTTATCAATAACTATTCTCAAACAATATCACATGAATATAGATTTTTACAGAAGCTCCATAGAGGCCATTCATTTTTTATTTACTAAGATTTTGCTAATATTTTGAAGTTCCAATTACGGTGAAAACAGAAAAGTAGGCAATCTTAGCAACGAATCCAAATTGTTCGTAAAAATAAATAAGTACCTACGTAACTAATTCATCTATATTTTACTTAGAAGGTATACTAATCTTCGTGCGAACAAATCGCCTGTTTTTCTGCTTTCGCTGTACATCGACTATTACTATAATTTTATACCCGTCTTAGAATAATAAACAACCGATAATCTTCTAAAGAAAAATATGTTACATAAATGCAACCAAATATTGGGCACATGCCTTTTTTTCTATACAAATAACTATATATTTGATCTAAAACGGGCAAAAACTACTATACATAAATGTAATATAGGTACTAACTATATTTAAGGGGAAACTTTTTACACTTTACAATGATTTAGAATTATGCTACGCAACTTTTACAGTTTTTTTTTCAACTGATAGGTAAGTAATTTATAGAATAAGGTCAACCAAAGAATGCAATTTTTAAGCAAATAGGTGCGTATTTTAATGTCCTTAAACGTACATAAAGCAAGGTAGAAAAAAAGATATTACAATGATCAAACGAATGTTGTGAGAGAGATAAAAAGTATACGTCAGAGATATAAGAAAATTGCATTAAAGTTGATGCACTAAATAAAATTACAACAGATGTTGGTTGTGTTAGGCACACTTTTAATCCAAAACCTACCTATTAATACCTATAATACCAAATGGTACTTTTGGGCACGTTACGTTGACGGTCACGGACCACGGAACCTGACGGAACCGTACGCTTTGTCGACCATATATCGGTTATAAGGCGACAACAACCATCGTTGGCACAGTTTTTACTCAACGAAAAAATCGAAAGTAGCAAGCACAAAACGTTTACATCAAATATTTTCCTGTTCTAAATAAAATCTCATGGCCTGATACAAAAAAATAGTTACAAAATCAACCAATTGTGAAACTTGAGATCAAATATTGATAGTAGCACCTATAGTCGGTGTTCTCGGTCAATAAATGAATTTAAATAACAAAATAAACAAGGTCATAAGCAAATAACGATAAAGAACAACGCAATTGATATTACAGATTTATTAGCCTTTTTTCATTTAAACCGATCAATAAGGTACCAATAAAAAAATTATAAAACACAAAAGGTTATTTTTTTGTTTTAGTAAGATATACATATATTTTATCTACACTCACCGGTAGAAAATTTGGCCCAGAAACTTTACGTGATTTCAAACTATAAATTGAATAAATTAAATAGGTGATGTTTAATATATATAAATGCATTTTTCTAATTTGGGCCAAATTTTCTGCCGGTGAGTATATTTATATTAATATTTTGTCATTCTAGAAAAGGAATTATATTACGAAAAGGCTTTTTTTCTATTTATGTGTGGACTAGAGGATTCGTACATACAATATTCTTACAAACTAAGATGTTTTTTTATGATAAAAGAAACGATCCTTAAAACCAACATGGTTTTTTTTTATTTTTTGTAATCCAACACCCGTGATTAAAAGGATCATAATCAATAATGAGGTTAAAAAAAAATTGTTAATACTGAAATGACGTTGTAGCTACAACCAAGGGTCATTTCGGCCTGTCTTAAAATTACATACTTTAAACTTAACCTAACTCAGATCTTATAAATGTAATCAAAATACTGGTTCCCTAATGTACCTAGTGCCTACCTAGTTAATAAACAGCACGCTTAGTTATACAAAGACAATTAAAAACAGGTTTCAATACGTCCAACTATAAAATTATCACTCACAGTTTAAGAATCTATAATCAATATTGTGAGTGGTAAGTGTGATTAAAACTTCGTTATAGAAATTTGATATCCTTGATTTAGAATTTATTTTTTCTAACATGAAGATTAATTTATCATGCACTAGGGAGGTACATGCAAGTTTTTTATGACAATGTGTGTAACTTTGCCCATTGGGCAATTACCCTTTACAATGACATGATTCAAATACCGCATTTAACCGAGAGTTTCATTTATTTTGTGACCTTGTCAATTTGAATTTTACATAATACACTAGATCAAAAGAGAGAGTAGTAGTTGGAAAAGGTTAAGAGAAACTGAAGAGTGTTCTTGTATTCGCCAACAAACTGACATGCAGTTTGGCGGAGATTTAATATGTAAATTTTTTTAATCTTGGTTTTAGAACAATAAAAAAAACAGCAGTGGCTTCAGACGGGGTTAAAGTAAAATAAATACGTTTTTTACCGTATACCGAATCGTAAGACAAAAATTATTTTATATGTCCTTGTACAACTAAACGAACTGGTGCTCCGTTAGTAAACGTGAAATAATCTAGGAAAAATTCATAGGTCGCTGAAACTTTACATAGGTAGTTAGCAGCTCTATTAAGGCCTAAATTAGGTACAGTAAATTCATCATGTATGAATTTTATAAACAATCAATCGAAGATGTGATGTGTGAATAGTTGTGAGACAAAGCTACAGCGTGGAGTAAAAAAAACGGTTGTAATACATAGATAAAATCCCTAAATATCCACAATATCTCGTTATAATGATGTAATTTATTTATGTGGATTTCATCTTTTATCCAAATTTCGTTAAATAAAATTCGAATTAAAATAAAAAGATTTTTGCAATGTAAAACTGCGTATTGTCAATCCACTTTTGAAGTCACACAAATGTTAAGACAACCACTCAGTTTTTCTTATTTCACTTCTTTTTATTAAAAAGTGTTTTATATATAGCCTTTGGGGTGCTATATGTTACTGTTAAAGTGTGTCAATCATTTAGTGCGGGATGCTCCAATTTATCAGTATCACAGATCGATCAAATGTCATTCCATAGAAACTTATCAAGCTTTTCATACAAACAGACGATTTGGTATAACCCGCACATAGATTCAACTGTATGATGCGTATATTTAAATTCCATTCACCAATTCACCATACATTAATTTTTGACTAAATGTACTCACTATGTACGGGGAATTTTAATTAGGTAGGCATACATTATGTAGATACCAATACATGTTGCTACTTAATATGGCTGTCGAATTAAATTGTCGAATTGACTTGGCGTAAAACGTAACATATTTATTTTAAGTCAATGTGTACCAATTATTTCAGATGGCAACCCCAAAGTCACACTAGCGCCGTTATTCACAAAGTTCCCCAACCGCTGCATCTCCTGTTCTTGATTGTAACTTGTAACGAACCTAGAAGCCCTAATTATTCTAGAGACGAGCTTGCAGTTCCGTTAACATTCTGAGTAGGCACTACCTAGTAGTAACGACCATTTACACCTCTCACAGCTGTCTCTTACGCACCTAATTGGTAGACGTGCACGTGCCAGCCCTGTTGATCACTTATTACCGAACTATCTTGAACCTCCTCACTTTTATGGTGGTTTTGTTCCCGCAGAGCTTCAGTGCTGTCGCTGCCGCCACGTAGTCACCCTTGGACACGTCTTTGCCTTCGACGGAGAGGAGGAAATCACCCTTTTGGAGACGACCGTCCAGGTCAGCAGGGGAGCCAGGTAGCTGCAACAAAGATTATTATTAAATTCAGGCAGACTGAGGCACTGCTGTGAACCAAGATCTCCCACCCTCACTTCTTCATGTCAGAAATTCGTTAATGTAAACTTTTCAGTTAGATTGTTTACAAGCTACATGAGCACTTAAAGTAGTTAACACGGTGTCAAATTCAAGAGCGATGCGTGACTTTACACTTCTATCACTGAGACTAAATAATAACTTAACAAGCTTCTGATATAGAATCTTTCTATCTATAGGTAATTATAATGTGTCACTTTTTCACAAACATAAATATGGAAATCATAGAAAATAAACAAAAGAAATTTAACGGCATTTTAGATTAGATTAGTTTTTTGCATAAATGCATTAGGTACTTAATCATTAGGTTATTGCTCGTACGCAATGTAATTATTTATCGATGGTTTTGTGTAGGTTTAAAGGAATGAAACGTAGAAATCCGAAATGGTTGGATAATAAATGGAAAAGAAAATGCTCACCAAGTCCCCAAGGTAGACGCCCGTGCCTTCGACCGGGGCTATGCAGGTAAGACCTAAAGTCTTGCCAGCCTTTCGCGCTAACTCGACTTCCACCTCCGTGTACGGGATTGGGTCTGGACGGAACACTGTCAGTTTCAGCTGTAACATAAACAACAACATTAGTACAGAAATTAGTTACAACTACAACGTTAGTACATTCTGAAATTGCATTACTATAAAATGAACATGGCGCAAGACCAGGTGACACGGTTTCCATCGAGTCCATACCAAAATGGTATGAAAGTCACTTGCATATACTGAGCAATTTTCCAAATCTTTTGAACATACGGTTCTACCTTAATATCACCTATGACTTCGTTTTGGCATCTTTTCGGTGCAAGAATGGTGCATCCTTTCAGTGCATCAGCTCTAAGGTTAACAAGCATTACTAATTGCTTTAAAATCAAACTCTGCCATAATCTATTCTAACAGTCAAGTTGCCCACTCACTTGACAAAGGGGGGTCGAAGTAGCACCACGTCCGTAGGGAAAGTACCCACCGCTACCCTACACGTCGTGACCCCTAGGTGGTTCTAAAAGAGCAACAAAAATAGGCAACCGTATTGTCTCCTCGAAGATCTCACGGTTCGAAATAAATGCCATACGATAAATAAAATAACTTAAAATCATTCAGCACGTTGTAACTAGGAGAAAATAATATTACCTTAGGCGCTCGCTGCTTGATGCTCATAGCGATCCGTTCGTAGGTCATCTCCTTGGTGATATGGATGCCGTTGCACTCCACGATTTGATCTCCGACCTTCAACCGCCCGTCCTTCGCTATCGCACCATTCTTGTAAATGTCTAGGATCACCGCCGCTGCTCCCTGGAGTAAAATAGTTTTTTTATTGAAACCGGTCAACTTTGCCCATGATGGATACTTTGCCCACTGAATTGTGGGCTTATACTAAATATAGGTAGCATAAGGTGGTGCTACTTTAGTCCCTCAGAAAAGTCTAATCTTAATACCGAAAAATCGAACTTCTGTTGACTTCATGTTTCTTTTGAACCTGACTGTGGCTTTATCGTTACAGCGATAGTAATTCGTGGTTGGAGAGTAGCCTGGGGAAAAGAAGAACCAGAAGTAACCGACATAGCCCGAAAAATTGGCAAAATTAAGTGGCAGTGGGCAGGTCACATTACCCGGAGGACCGATGGTTGCGCGAGCGAGTTGTCGAGTGGCGACTACGTACCGGATGACGCAGTGTTGGAAGCCCCCCACGAGGTAGGCTGGATTACCTGGTTAAGGTCGCGGGGAGCCTCTAGATGCAGGGAGCCCATGACCGATCGTTGTGGCGCTCTCTGGGGGAGGCCTATGTCCAGTAGTGGACGTCTTTCGGCTGATGATGATGGATTTAAAGACTTACATTGATCAAGGTATCGCTGCCTCCCAGCAGCACAATACCGAGGACCTCGTTCGCTGAGTTAATTTCGATGACGGTGTCGTGGTTGGGGGTGATTTGGCACGTTGCTGGGTCGGGAGGAGGTTCCACTGTGTAAAAATTGCTCGGTTTTGATTTCACACTTTCAACACGTGCAACAATTCCGCTCTATATCTTATTGAATGAGCTAGCGCGAAGCACGAGGAAAGCATCCCAGTTTTAGCTTGGGCAAAAATGCTTTCTAATGTAAGTCCCACGGATGTCCGGCTGTTGATGTGCCTCTATAGGTTGTATTTCTATCAGTTGAGAAATACGATATTGTATAGAGGAAATTTTGTGTCAGAGTACCTATTAAGGATTTTTTGGAATATTTTCAAAATATCGGAGCCATGCAGGTCCCCTAGGAAGTTATCTGCTCGTAGACGCGTAGCCAATAACATGCGTTTCCCCGTACTACATAAAATTGCGTAGCATTGCGAAGAGATTGCCAGCGACAGTGTTAAATGCCTTTCATTATTGTAACAGTTGCATAATCTACTAAGTATCTACAAATTGTATACCTTTTACGGGAGATGGCACTGGCCTCGGCGTGGTAGGTCGGGAGGCGCCCGCCTTGCCGGGGTCCGGGGTTTGGTTCCGGCTCGCCGGCCGGGAAGCGTTGGCTGAAAAAAGATTTTTTTTTTATTCAATCTGTAGGCGTGTCCCACTGCTGGGCAAACGCCACTCCCCATGTATGCCAAATAAGAAATAAGTTAAATACATCGTATTGATGCTCTATGAACGTGAATTCCTTTGTCTGATTTGTAGTAATCCTGCAGAACCTACTAAGCTAGTTGTCTCGGAATCGACAACGGTCAGGGCATTTATTTGTGTGATTAGCACGAATATTTGTTTCTGATTCTTGGATATTTTCCATTTTATTTAAGTACATATCCATTTCTGTAAAATCGTCGTCAAAAATAATTATGTTCGTATCTCATATCTATCGTATCTATCATATCTGTAGATACGTCACACCCGGCAACAAATGGCAGCGGCAAGCGGAAGACGTAAAATTTTGTATGCGGCGGCAATAAAAATATCACCAGACCGCATATTTATCGCCTTTGCCATCGACTCGTCAAACACTTGCGATCTGAGACAGTTTTTGTTTTACCACCCTAAAAAAAATTGATTAATACCCTTACCATAAGATTGCAATGTTTGCATTACTGCACTCGCTTCGCTAGTGTGGCGATTTTTAGTTCTATTGCGTAACCGCCAGAGGCGCTGTACTTTTGTCCATACTAAATCGTTTACGCAGTCGCTAGCGAGTACGGTAATGCAAACATTGCAAACCCATGAAAAGGGTACTATACTGTAAGTAGAGTCATTCGGGTCAAAAGCACGCACTTTATTTTCTATGTTCTTTAAAACCTATCAAATATGGGATTTCCGAAGTGATTGGATAAAAATATCGTAGAGAATTTTATGTATTTCCATTATTTAGGTATATTTACGACCAAAACTGCTTAATTTTGTTTTTGTATGTGTTTTAGCAAAATGTGCCGAACGCGTACTTTTTCCCCGTCATGCGGGTAAAATTACGCAAGCTTTCGGGTAAAACTGCGCATACTGGGAAAACGTACACATTGAAAATCTTGATGGATATTATCAATAAAACGCAGGTTATTGGCATAATCAACGTTTATTAAATTTAGAAAACAATATAATTGGCAACTTTGTGTACTTTACTCTAAATATAACTCTAAATACTTTACGCATTAATTATTGCAATGACCTATAGAGTGTTAAAAGTCAACTAAAGAGAAGATCAAAATTAGGCACAAGGTTTATCATCGCATATCAATATACTCAAGTATTAAATAACCTTACATGCATATTTGTTCGTGTCGGGTTACAAAAACGCAACGTATATACAATTACACGTGCGCACTTTTAAACCCGTACTCTTACCCCAATTAGCAACAATATTTAACGGTCGTTCTCAACCCATATGCTAATACTTATTAGAGACAATGTTTACTCTTAAATAAATAGTACAATAACCAAACAAGATATATAAAACAAACTTACGGGCTTAAATCCATTAATCTAATGTGTACAATCTTTTCCCCGGCACGTATATTGAAGAAATTATCAGCACTTTTCGATTTCTGCGACCTGACGCGAAGAGTACTTGACGTTTACATGCACGGCGCGTGGCTCGAAGCGGTGCCGCTCAGGGCACTAAATTTCGCGAACACACACCTTAGCCTCCCCACCACCGCCGGAGAGAAGGGAGCTGCGTACTTTTACCCACCGCGCGCTGTTACCCCGAATGACTCTACTATAGAACCAACTGAATCGTGACCCACCGTGGAACATTGTCACAGAAAATGTCATAGTGACATCGTACTGCGTACTGCCTGACAAGTAATAGTACATTACTTAACAAGGGCGGTAAAACAAAGAATGTCTCAGATCGCAGGTATTTGACGCCCGAGCCGAAGGCAAGGGCGATAAATATGCGGTCTGAGGCTTTCTTTATTACCGCCCGTGTTAAGTACAAAATTTTATGTCACCCCCTGGCCAGGAAGTGGGATTTCCCGCGCGCGGAGCGTGCGGTAATTGGCGCTTTATGGCCAGGTGTGACATAAAATCATTAAGACACTTTCTGTGACAAGGTTCCACGGTGGGTGATTCAGTTGGTTCGATAGTATATAAAAAGGTAGGTACCTAGGTGGGTATTTAAAATAAAATGTTTTAATACCAGCAGAGCTCCCGGCATCTTCAGTCTTATCGTCTTTCTGGTTCGGGCTGCACACGGTCAGTATCACTACTCCTTCCGTGTGCTTCAACTTCGCTGCCGCCTGAAATGCATTACAATAAAACGAATGCATTTACTAAAACGTTGTTGTACACGGTTACACCGATCCTGTGACACGCGAAGGAACGTAAGCGCTGTGGGTAAGTATGTGTGCGTGCGCTGTCGATACACGCGTCAATTGTTTGCGCGGGTGTGGAGCGCGTGGCGCGGACCGGTTAATAAAGTATTAGACCAGGTGGGCTAGCACAACTTGCTGTCAAGTCGTATCTCGCGCGACTAAGCGATTCCTGTCTCGCTCGAACTGTGTGAATTAAAAAGAGGAGGGTAGATCTCTCTCTACTCGCGTCACGTCGCAGTGACAGTTGTGCTAGCCCCATCTGAGCTTTCAAGTAATTGCACGATAATTGATAAGATATTGATATATTGCATACTCGTAATTGATAAGTAAATGTAGGTACTTACAGCGTCGTAACTGCAACTCAATAAGGAATCTCTGTTCACAGCCAATATCATGTCGCCAATTTGAAGACCGCCCTAGAATAAAGAAAACACATTGTAAATAAACTATAATAGTACATTACTTAACAAGGGCGGTAAAACAAAGAATGTCTCAGATCGCGGGTATTTGACGCCCGAGCCGAAGGCAAGGGCAATAAATATGCGATCTGAGGCTTTCTTTATTACCGCCCGTGTTAAGTACAAAATTTTATGTCACCCCCTGGCCAGGAAGTGGGATTTCCCGCGCGCGGAGCGTGCGGTAATTGCCGCTTTATGGCTAGGTGTGACCAAGTGTGACGTAAAATTATTATTATTTATTGTGCTTCTTGCTGTCTTTTACAATCAGTAGAAATAGTCACTCAGACCATACGCTCAATTTGATTTGCACTAGTTTCCTTTCAGTCGTTTGGTGAAACCGCCTTGGTCGCTTGGTCACTATCATCATCATCATATATCCGCAGAAAGACGTCCACAATGACCGATCCTGCGCCACCCGCATCCAGCGCTATATAGTCAAATAAAATTAATAGTCAAACTGTCCAATTTTTCCCTAGATTGATATATCGCCTGCCGTAAAATAGTTATGAATGAAAATGTAAGGTTCGAAAGGTTTTTACCCGTCCAGATTTGATATTTGTTTTTAACGAGTATTAATAAATTTTGATAAGTGGGACACCTCCCCTTGGGCAAAGTTGACATTACAAATTGAATAAGTATTATTACCTTTCCCCTTACCATTGGACTAATTTTGGTACAGAATACAATGGAGTTAGGAAATATTATGTATAATGGACTCACTTTTGTTTTAGTGTACCCATTTCTAATATGCGTGATTACTTTAAACTACCTACCTACCTCTGTGTATATTTTTAAATATAACAATGAGTGGGAAATGGATAGGTACACTAAGACAAAGTAAGCATCTTTGGACCCCCGGCGGCGGCGTGCACCTGTGCTGTCAAGTTGTACGTGATCTCGTAACTGCATTATTATTGATGTGGACTCGCGCGCAGGGCTGGGGGGCCGCGGGCACGCTACATTGTAAAGCTGGTCCTTACCTATACTTTTTGAGCACATTAAACGGATGAAGATAAAATAAATAATACCATGAGAGAAACTTAAGTCAGATAGGTTAAAATCCGACTTACGTAGGGTCTCCCCAAACTTAATATCGACGCGGAGTCGGCATAAGCCGAGTGCTCTACAATAGCCGAGCCGCCGATAGTAGTCGCTTCGCGTCGTTTCGCTCTTATTGTGTAGACATAAAGCTAGTTTTGATCGGCTCATTCCGACTCTGCGTCGATAAGTTTGGGGAGACCCTTAGCCCTTAGCGATCGCGCGAGTGAAATTCACGAATATATTGAACTCGAATAGGTGTCCTAAAGGAATCGTCGTAAAACAAACGCGCGCGACTACGCGATTATCGCGCGAATTCGCGACTGCTACTAGTAAATATTCTAAGTTAAAGTCGCGCGATCGCGCGATCATCGCGTAGTCGCGCGCCAATTAGGATGATCCCTTAACTAAGGAGTGATAATAACCTGTTCTGCAGCGCTGCCTTCCTGCAAATCTGACACGAAGATACCGCGGCCGGCCTCGGTGTGCCGGCCCTCTATGATCATGATGCCCAGCCCTGAAGGACCCTGGAAACAATATTGGATATAAGAACACAGAGAACACAGCTGCTGTCAAACTAACTACGGGTAAATTACTTTCGAGACTTTTGCATTTTTAGTAGTATTTGTATATTTACACGGTTTCTAAATTTTAAATTTACAGCCACTTAAAAAATAATTTACACACATTTAAATTTTGTCGGTACACAACTATAAATGCAAAAACGTCTCAAAAGTAATTTACCTGTACTAAACTGATATCACTTATCATCGCCATGGTGAAGATTCTGTAAGTTCATACGATATATCCGGTTATTTTGTAGAAGGTTACATATAAGTACGATAATATAGGAACTAACTTTTGCTGCGTAGCTTATCTGATTCATACCTACTTACATAAGTATAGCTTCGTGTCTCACTTATCCATTACATCTCAACATTTCATACTTATAAGCGACCTTCATAGCCTTACCTTTTTGATGGTGATGTCGCGTACGCCTTTGTAAGCTGCATACTTGTCCTCTGACTGGAAATAAGAAAATTGTTCTATCAAGTTTTGTATGAATAAAATAGGTATAACTTAAGTTAAAATCGATGGTTTAAAAACAAAAAAAAAATCGAGCCCTCTTATAACCCCTCTACAACCCTTTGACCAATTTGGCTCATGTTCGAACTTCAAATTTGTATTTCCCTCATTAACCTATTCAACGCCACAGTAGATTCTGTAAGTTATGCCTCACACGCCAAAGTCTATGTAGCAAAAGACTAAAAATGAAACTTAGTTTACCTACGTATTATATTAAGTCAATGGCGGTGAAAAGGTTAATAAGCCTACCAAATCGTAAGGAAGTATAATCTGACCAACGATTCTCGAGTTGTAGTCGAACAAACATACAAACGTCAAATTGTTTCAGTAGACTCGCTGAAATTCGCTCGCTTCCCTCGTCCGTTCAAAAATGAATAAAATCCCGTGAAAAAGGATACAAGTCACAGGTAAATTACTTTATGTCACACCTGGCCATAAAGCGGCAATTACCGTATGCTCCGCGCGCGGGAAATCCCACTTCCTGGCCAGAGGGTGACATAAAATTTTGTACTTAACACGGGCGGTAATAAAGAAAGCCTCAGATCGCATATTTATCGCCCTTGCCTTCGGCTCGGGCGTCAAATACCTACGATCTGAGACATTCTTTGTTTTACCGCCCTTGTTAAGTAATGTACTATAAAGTATGATACTGATATGCTCGTATTCCATTCGATATTCAACTTAAACACTAATGTAATAGAGTTTCTATTACATGAACACTATCGAAAAATCTTACCTATATTTGTAATAGAACCTCTAAATTTTTAGTGTTAAGGCTGCAGGGTAGACCCTCTTTTGAGTTTTTTAAAACCATCTAAGACATAGAATATATTGTCTTAAATTAAAAAATATATACTCACCGGCAGAAAATTTGGCCCAAATTAGAAAAATGCATTTTTATATAGGTATTAAACATTATTTAATTTATTCAATTTATAGTTTGAAATCACGAAAAGTTTTGGGCTAAATTTTCTGCCGGTGAGTGTATATATATGTCTTAGATAAGAATCTTGTCTAGTCAAAAACTTATTCAATTACAAGACTTGATGAATTTCACACAATAGAAAAAAATCGCAAAGTTACCCCTTTTTGGAATGTTTTTTCAATATTACGGCTATATTACCGAGCAAAAGTATTAGTTTAATTATTATTTTTTCGTATTGTGATTCTTCGTACTGGAGTTTGGCAGGTGATGGTTACTGGCCCCTGTGTCAGTCTAGAACGTACACTTTTTATATCATTTGATTTTGTTTGATATTTTCATACAATTTAACTTTTCCTGCATGCATATCCTACATTTTAAGTTTAACTATTATGTAAATCTATATTTCTCTGTTAACTCTTTGCTCCACACAGATGTGAGCTGAGGTCACCTATAAGTGGCTTAAAAAAACTGTTTACAATTTTTTTAAGTTTACAATTTATTTTTTTATATCCTACATTTTAAGTTCAACTATTAGGTATGTAAATCTATATTCCTCTGTTAACTCTTTGCTCCACACAGATGTGAGCTGAGGTCACCTTTAAATAGCTAAAAAAACTGTTTTTTTTTAAATATAACATCAGACTCATTTACGTGGGATAAAGCCGTAGGTTTTGTATTGTGATAATAAAATATATTTATTTAAAAAATATTACTAAAATCGGTGTATCTAAAACGGATGGAGATTATGTACCTATTAATTTTAACGCCGCTTATCAGCATCCTTTTGGTGTTACTGTTTCGAGAGTATGACTTAATTCACTAATAATTCTGCTTTTATAAAAATAGCATATTATAACTGTTTTTTTTTCACCCGGCTGGCTTTTCGGCCGGGCCCAATAAAGCGATATCGAAGTGCGCATCTGGAGAGTATCATGGGGAAAATCCAGATTAAAAGTATTAAATTAAAGCACACACAGAACCTACTTCACCCATTTTTAAAATAAATGCCCCCAGTGGTCGTGTCGGAGGTTTCCCCTGGATTTTTCCCAGGCCACTCTCCAACCGCGCACCCCTATCGCTTTACATTCAGTAGCTCTGGTATCTATAAGTTTTTTCGAAACATTAACTAATTCGAACGCGTTTGCGTTTTGTCTCAAAATGTATGAAAGTGGAATGAAAACGTGAACAGCGCCTCTGGTGGTCACTAGTGGAAACTAAAACAGCGAGTATAACATTTTGTTGCTAACCGATGAACGCGCGTATTTCAAACTCGGTGAGAGCGTTTTCATACATATTGAGACAAAACGCAAACGCGTTCCAATTAGTTAATGATTCGAAAAAACTTATACTAGCTACTTGTTTTTAAAGACACATTCAGGTTCCAAGCATAAAAATAAAAAAAACGCCCCTCGCCTCGTAGGCGTTGTTTCAATCGAAAGTCGAAAGACGGAGCTCGTTAACGATTTATAGTACAGCTACGGACCAAACGCACTTCCTCTACAGTCTTCACATAGGTACGTATATAGTTAAAGACAACGGCAGCTCGTGCCGTTTGTACACCTGGCGAGTCACTTGTGCAAATGTTTGTCTGTCTGCGCGATCTGAACACACAAATAGCACGCGGGGCCTAAAAATACCAAGGTACCTATATAGGTAAAAAACTTAAGTAAGGCCTGTGTGACGAGTTTACATGGGACCATTAACGAATTTTTTACTTTAAAGCTTAGGTATCACGCAGACGGATTAGAGATTCAAAAATGGTTTTAGAAACCCTCAAATATTTATAAACGATATATCATCGATACCTCACACGATAAAGTTTGGGAGAAAAAAATTGCACCCCTACTTTACTTGTAGGAAAGTATTTTCGTATTTTTATTTTACCGTTTTGTCGGCGTGAGCCAAATAATATCCTTATAGTAATTTACGGTTATTGAGCTAAGCCACGGGCGGGACGGACGGACATGGCATAAATAGGTATAAGGGTTCCTTGTTTACTACGGAACCCTAAGAAACGTAAAATTTGATTAATTTATAGTGTTATACCCCATTAGGCACGTTATCGTTGAAACATACCGTATCAGCGTAATCCTATGAACACTCGAATCGGTGATATCTGTGAGATATCTAGATGTTAGCCGTTATTTTATTAAGCCGTTTTTTTAATTTTGTATCTTATGACATGCAAAATTTAGTTGTTTTTTGTACGGGTTACTTTGACACAACACAGCTAACTCAAATAATTTTAAGCATATCAGTAGTTTATTGTACGTCGTAATCCCGTGACATTTTTTTATACAAAAACATTTTTCCAAAAAAAATGTCGCGATGTCTGTTGTAGCTCACAGCCACTAGGTAAGTTATCTTATCTTATCTTATAAATACTACTGGAGTAATAGGTATGTAATAAAAGTACTAAACTAACAGAGTACTCAATTCTTATTTTTCCCATAATATCGTTTGTAGATTCAGATTCGAAATGTGCCTCTTGTTTACATATTAGGTATATACATATTAGGATTACTTGTTTACATATTAGGTTTACATATAAGTATTTATACATACAAATAGTGCTGACCTAAGTCAGAGCTCAGACTCAAATTGTTAAAATCGACCGATCAACGTTAAGGCGATGAACAGGCCGATCATGGATCGACGAAAATAATAAATTTTTAGGTCAAAGTGTGAATAAATACTACTATACTACAAAAATTACTGTAGATTGAAAACGAAAGAAACAAAATAACCGAACAAAATATTGAAAAATGATTTGGTAACCCTGTAAAAAGTCCTAAATATCATCGTAAAAATAAATATTCATGCTGATTATTTCGTAATTGTCAGCGCCAGTGATATGGTTTTATTTATAAAAAGGGTAGTTTTTTATTGATATAACAAAATAAGCGGATAGATTTTTGATAAATGATCTAGTATTCCAAAAATCAATCAAAATGAAATATTCACGATAACTACGCGCAGAGTTCCGTAGAGAACGTGATGGTTAATTGTAAACTAATGCGTGTTAGAGCGTGACGTTTGCAGGGGGGCTGCCTTGATGCTGCCTTGCCTCAAATATGGCGCCGGAAGCTGTTATCCCAGTAGTAACAGTAACTTGTCAAATTTTTCATACAATCAGTTTTTTATATACGCACACCTCTTACGATTACCTACAGACGATTTGGTGATCTCGCTTCACTGTCGGCCTCATCTTTGGCTGGATGGCCAAGAGCAATCCCATTTTAAATAATTTAAAAAAACCCTCTCGTTTATAAGACTCGTGTTAGCCCCGTCAACTCGCCCGAGCTCTTCACAACAGCATTTCTTTAATCGTGTTATTGTCACGTGATTTGCGGTCGAGGTGAACGATCAAAGTGAAGCGCTGGCACGTCGACCCGGATTGTCAAAGACGCAATTTCTGACATTTATGAGCGGTTTGTTTATTATTTTGTATATTTTTTGCATTTGTTATCCGAAAATTTTCCGAAAAATGTCTAGTCTCGTACTTAATAAGGAATCCGCAGGGGATTTTGCCTTGCAAAAGGTAGAGATGTTTGTTTACCCTTGGAATTAAACGCATGAAATGTATACGATGGTTACTGTATTATTAGTACTTCTTCTAAACTAACAACTCGCACACACGACTCCCAGCAATAAGTCAGCATAGACAGGCATATGTGTTAGTTCCGGGTACCTCACGTATTTACTCTAATTGAAAATTCACTCCTAGCATCTATATCGAGATACTTCCCATACCGATTGCCTACCGAGAACGGCAAACCTAACTCCTTCTTTATCACTCGAATACGCAAGTGCGACAGAGAGTAATATATTTAATTTAAGCTCGCTTTAGACTCTGTTGTGGCTACGGGATTGATGAGTTTCACGTAGGTATTTCGGATATTAAGTTATCGTTAATACTTATTCTATAAGAATTTCGTGTTTATTACGTGATAAAAATTAGTATAAGTATAGCACCGGCTCATTCTAGAGCTTAAAGCCTTATTTACACGCATGCGAGTTTTCTTACATTGCGGATTACCCAGGTATAATGATTTCAATCGAACTAGTTTACAATTAACCATCCCGCTCTCGATGAAACTCCGCGCAGTTTTCGTAAATATTTAGTACAGTTTCATTGATTTTCGGAATACTGGATCACTTATCAAAAATCTATCCGGTTATTTTGTTAGAACAATAATAAAGCTACCTTTCCTTTTTGTAAAAAAAATAAACATATCACTGTCGTTGACAATAACGAAATAATCAGCAGGAAAGCTTATTTTTATGATGATATTGAGGATTTTTTGACAGAGTTACTAAGGCATTTTTCAATATTTTGTTTGGTTATTTTGCTACTTTGTTTCTTTTTCAGTCAACTGTAATTTTCGTGTTTGTGTAATTCAACATTATTTCTTCACACTGTAACGTCAAACTTCAATATTTTCGTCGATTCGTGAACTGGCCTTGCCTTAAACTCGTACCGTGTGTGTATTAGAGCCTTTTAGCATCACAAAATCTATCATTTGGGGATAACTCCGCTCCTTAAATTCAAAAAACATAACAAGTCATGTAAGTAAGTTGGTTAGAAAATAAAGACGGCCTTTATCGAACGAAAACAAGGGAATCGAAAATACATACGAGGTTGAGCGCATTATAAATTCATAAACAGACTTCCTTGGTAGCGGCGGCTCAAAATAACTAGACAAATACCAAACTATAGAATTAGATATCAGTAGATATGGAGGTTAAGAAGAAAAACTAAACTAAACATTCTTGTGTCGGCGCAAGCAACATTTTCCTGCCAGCATCTACTGATGTTGTCTCGGAGAGAGGCGGGGTGCATTACCCGCATGCAAAAATAAGCAAGTGGGTGCATCTCATTATCACTGATAGACATACACGTTCTTTCAGCGGAACAGCAAAGCCATTATATATTATTGTTAGATATATCATCGAATTCCGCAAAGTCGCCTGAATCAATCAATTATTTTCTCACCTTCCTCTTTTTGAATGAAAGAGTTCGCCGCCATATTGTGCGCAGGAACGCGGTCGGTTTGTACAGCTCCGAGTCGACGCGACAGGATTCGCTCATCACAGTCATCACTGGACCATTGAAGTCACTGTCATGGCCTGCAACGGCCTGCCGCGATCACGCCATGATTTGTCACTGTCACTTTTGCCACAATCACTTTAAAGTCTACTTTCAAGCGTTTTTACTATCACTCAATTTTTTAATGCATATTTTGGAGAGTTCAACGAATAACTGACTGACACTGATGATTTTGTAATCACGATCACTTTCAAGTCTACTTTCAAGAGTTTTTAGTCACTATTTTATTAAAGCATATTTTTGAGTGTTCATCGAATAACTGACTGACACTGGTGATTTCGTAATCACTGATAAGTACTTTTACTTTTATCACTTTTAATATATATCACTTACTTTAGAATTACAGCGTTTGTCTCACAATATCAGCATCTTTCTGAGAGTATCTTCACTGAATACTGACCTTATAACGTTTCATGAAATACGTAATTGAAATTAGGAACATTGGTTTGACTATTAAAATTTGACCTGTGTAATAAGAAGAAAAACTGACTCTTAATTTTTTTTTATTGACACTGGAATAGTATTTTATACAATCGTTATATAATGAATGCTTTTTTAGTCGAGAACCGCGTTTAGACCACGAGGCTTGCCGAGTGGTCTAAGTAAGGTTCGAGACTCAAAAAGCTAATTATATAACTATTGTATACAATACTTTTTCTACGAGTCCACAAAAATAACAAAATAACAGAAAGTTGCCGCTGAAACGATCTCATTAGTGCATGAGGGTTACACGGTGATTAATAGCACGTGGTCTGCACATATCACAATACGTATCACGTGGGTATTGATGAATATTAAAAACAAGTCTAAATAATTATGAAATTTACGATAATATCACAAGTATTGTAAATTTGTAATAACAATTCCCACAGGGCCGGTGCCCTGTTAAGATGAAAAAAAAATCAGTCCATGCCCGCCTTTGGCATCATGTCAAATTTCGACCAATCACGACACAAGCGAATTTAAGTTTTTTTTTTTTTAATGATTATGGCCAGTATCCAGACGACCGTTTAAGTAGGTAGACATTTGACAAGTGCATTGACGTTTTTACGTTCAGAAGCGCGCGAAGCACTATCAATGTTGAAATATTCATAAAATGAGTCTCCTTAAACTTAATTTTTTTTCATCAAATTACGGCGTTCTATTTTTGAATGATATTTCGATTCTCCGCGCAGTTGTACAATGAAATATTATATTACTCCATAGAGCATAGACTTTTAGTTCAGCTTAAAATGTATAATATTGTGCAATGGTCTATGAAGTTGTAATTGTAATATTGTAGTCGACGAGTATAAAAAGCACTTTTAAATATCTGACACTCTTGTCTCTTGTTTCGAATATTATGATTTCTTGTCCATATATGCAAGGATGTCCATATATTATATACATACATGGACCGACAAAAGCCTACTTCTTCAATTCTACTAATATTATAAAGCAAATCTTTAGATGTTTGTGACTAAATCACGCAATACTTGGTGTAAAACGAGTTTATAACCTGGATTAAGGCGATATATTGATTGAAAGAGACGCGCGTATGTTTTTCGTTCACGACAAAACGGGATGCAACACTCTTCGGGAATGGCTTTTTTAGACAAGTTTCGATAAATATCTGACTGTGTGCAGATTTATTAAATTTCCTCTTGTCAGTGCCTATATGAGGTAAAATGCCATCATATTAACTTAATAGTGTCTTTTAATAATGCGTAGTTTTAGTAGGCTGAGTAAAAAAAGGAAAATATAGACTCAACTTTGGATTTCTTTTCTATCGAGAAAATTTTAAGCAATTATGTTTCGGCTATTGTCAGTACCACAATATAGTCAAGAATTATATATCTGAAAATCAGTCCCTATTGTTTCCTCGTCTGGGGAGAACAGCGTTTCAAAGTTTCTAATTTCTCAGTGTAGAGCCTTAACATATAGGATACTTTTTTATACCGAAAATCATCCCTCGAAGGTATGGCATACATGAATAACCCAATAACACAGAGGCAAGAGAATAAAAAATAGATGCTAGGTAAAATAATACTAAATTTTTTAATCAAAGTGAAAATTGAAAAATTCAACACCACAGATGGCATTTGAACCCACGACCTCTGGAATCCGTCCATTGCTCTACCAATTGAGCCACCGTGGTATACCTTGTGATGCAAGGCCCCCTTGCCTGCTTTGCCTTGGTAGAGCAATGGACGGATTCCAGAGGTCGTGGGTTTAAATCCCATCTGTGGTGTTGAATTTTTCAATTTTCACTTTGATTAAAAAATTGAGAGAGAACAAACATTTATAATACTAAATGTTGGTACAAATCATAACAATAAAGTTCAAAGTGTTATCCCCTCATGGCGTTATCATGGTGAGCATTATTAACAGTACTTACTAGCTGATAACACATGGTATTTGTTTAAACAGAGTGGAACATGGTGGGTACACCCACGAAACACAGATAAAACTCAAACCCCTCTACGGCATTGGACAGTCGCAGCAACTACTAATACTTATTACTTATTAGCAAAAAAGCTTTGATTTATTTTTCTGTTTCATGAATTTGAACGCAGATACAATTCAACTACTTTTTTAATTGACAATAAATTTCATACCTATAAATCTTGCTTATATTTTAATTCGGGTTACCAAATCCGATTTCTTAATTTTTGGGATAACAGCGTTAAAATTTCGTTAAAAACACGTTTAAGATTTCGTTAAAGTTTCGTTTACAAGATTAAAATTTAAGACACGTCTTTAATGTTTTATGTTTTCTTGAAATCAACATATCTTTACTATATTTTCTATGTCTTCGTCAAATATTGTTAGTTGGTTTGTATTGTAAAATTTTATTAGGTACTGACAAAATGCGGTAATTGCTATTTTATTGGTTTTTAATATTGATTGCTAAAAATTCGGGACTATTGTTCGGTCCTAAACTGGCTTCACCGAATTACGGGACATGACCAAATCAAAGGGTAAAATCGGGACGTCCCGAAAATCTGCCCTAATATTACTGCAGCGCTCTTTTCATAAACGTCCATTAAAAATCTACTTTGAAATGCCGCTAAAATTTGTTTGTTTTTGTCAGTCACTTTGTCATATTTGGGTTTGTAAGAAAGGAATAAAAACATGTTTAAAAAACAGGAGAGATGATCCGCGTTGTATTCCAGAAATCTCTGAAATTTCGGGAAGTAATTACATTCAAGTTAGTCCCAGAACCCTTAACACCCTTAATAAGTGGTTAAATACTTAATGCACAAATAAATAAATCATAGAAAAATGGGACTTAATATCATAAAAAGTTATCTAATAATCAATCATTGAATAGTATGAATTAATAGTAAATAAATAACTACTTAAATTTATGACAATTTATAATGTAATTTTTTATGTATGACAATTTATAATGTAATTTTTTATCATGAAATAAATAATCTAATCTAATCTAATCTATTTATTTGTCCTTCACTTTCAACTTGACCGACTTTACTTTAGGTAAACATCATCACATAACTGTTACAACTGATATTTAGACCTACCTTTAATGTTATGTTAGTCGGTTTTATTAGAAACAATCAATAGGTATTATAAAAACATGTACACTTTGTAAACATACAAATTTAAAACAAAGTGTACCCCTTTTATAAATAAATAAATAAATATTTGTTGACAATCTTACACAAATCAACCTAGTTGCAGGCAGGGGCACTACCATTACTAAGGTAAAGGGGTCGTCAATGTCATGTTTTGTATGTTTGGTGTACCCCTTTTGTTCTTGGGTCTATTATTTTACGTCCAGCCCTGATAGTATGCATATATATCAGCCTATACATGTCTGTAATTTTAGAACAATCACAAGCGCACGATAGAGCGATTTTAATTTGAAGCTAGAGACAAATCCTGGTCCCTCGCTCTCAATCTCAACACACCGTATCCTCAGGAGCTCAGTAGCTCTAGTATAAGTTTTTTCGAAACATTAACTAATTCGAACGCGTTTGTGTTTTGTCTCAAAATGTATGAAATTGGTATGAAAACGTGAACAGCGCTTCTGGTGGTCACTAGTGGAAACTAAAACAGCGAGTATAACATTTGTTGCTAACCGATGAACGCGCGTATTTCAAACTCGGTGAGAGCGTTTTCATACATTTTAAGACAAAACGCAAACGCGTTCGAATTAGTTAATGTTTCGAAAAAACTTATACAAGAGCTACTGGACACCACGTACCAACAGAACATCAAGTAATAGTGTTATTATGTCTGCGATCTTCTGTAAGGCGGAAGTACTTCCTTAGTTGGGATGCTCCAAATATGAGCGAGATTATATTCCGCTGTGCCCTACCTCTTTAACTATAAGCTATATATATGATATTTTTTGCGTGAAAGTAAATATATACTAACATATGTAATATATGCGCGCTTTTATTATTAGAAGTAATATAAGATGTTCTTGACGTAATGTAACGCTAAAAATCACTCCCTGAATAACGTTCAAGTATACTAAAGCACTTACAGTAAACCATTCAACTACTTCAATGGGTTAATTAGCATACCTCAGTTCCGTAACACATTGCTATGTATATGGGCCTTATTACAATCACCATAGAGGCTATACAGTGTAAGCAAGATTGGCTTGTGAATCTTGTGATTTGTGTGAACAATTATTTACCAGTTTCGCGTGGTTATAAATTTACATAAATTTAGTTGAAGTAAGATATCGTGTAATGTTTGGCTTAGATTTAAATTTACATAGTTAAAAGTTATCTGCGATTTGTATGAACAAAATAATCATTGTCGATAGTGTCGATGCATTTATTGAATTGTAAATTACTTAAGGTTCTTCATCGGCTCTGGCCGAACTTATGTAAAAATACCAATTCAGGTTGAACGAAATTAAATCTGGACATAACTATATGGATAAAATTCGCTTTGAGCCGACATTAACATTAACTATGTTATTAATTCATTTAAGACTATATTCATTTTGTGCGTGCAAATTTAATTTTGTCCCTAATTTATAAAATAACTACACAATTCAAAGAGGCCTTAATTAATTTGAAAATAAATAAATTTGGTTATAAATATTTTTTAGCACAATTAATTACAATAAACAATTTTGACAACATTCACTCTGGATGGTACTTGTATTTGGTCCAAATACAAAATGGTCAAAAGGGTATTTTCCAGTGATCGAGATAAAAACAATATAATATACGTGTATATATTCATTACAAAAAATGTCAATAACCCTATTCGAGTTCACGATTCTCCTTTAAACCAAAATGATTACAATTTCTTTAAAAAGTCACCACTACTTGTCTGTGGCCTGATAGCATAATGGATTTAATTAATATTATCAAACTTTACCGATATTTCCCACGGCATTTGACATTTGACACCGTATATCAGTGGCACAACTACTTTATATAATATGTAGTCTGATATATACAGTACACAATATAAGTTATATTATCAGTACTATGTTAAGTTAAATTAAGGCCAGTTCATTAACGCTCCCTAGCAAGAAACACGGGCATGATAATTTAACCCTCATAATTTTTCTCATGGATTCGCCACATACCTAACCACTTTATAATCCCACCAACCTATTTTTTTTAATTTTTTATGGTAATAAAATTTAAGAAAATGAGGTACACCATCATCGCCGTATTTCATATATATTAGAATAGTTCATAAAAAACTTATTCAGCAAAAAAAACGTTAATTGCTCACGACTCACGAGTGGATGTTTATGAAAGATCCAAAATGAATTTTATTGTGTCTGAAAGTTTGAATTAAAACTTTCGTGAGACATGTTATAGCTTTATTTTACTAAACGGTTAAAACTCACGTGAGTTTTAACCGTTTAGTAAAATAAAGTGTCTGAAAGTTGTATAATAAAACCAAATTTAACACCGTCTCTACTCTGCCTGTTTATGCGGTCATGAGACCTAGCTCGATCGATTGCTCGTACCCGAAAACCCCTACATACGAAATTTCATAAAAATCGTTAGAGCCGTTTCCGAGATCCCCGAAATAAAGAAATATATATACAAAAATTGCTCGTTTAAAGATATACCTAAGATAATGGATTTCAAGGTTCGTTACTCTTCATGTCTTGTAGATTACGATATGCTTATTTTTATCATATTAAAATTATAATAGTTATGACAGATCTAATTATTCCATCCTCCTAGCGGATAAAATACTCAAAAGATCTAATTAACTATTTCTTCTCATCAAATACATATTGCAAACAAAGAGAAAAATTACAAAAAACAACTATTGTTTTGAGCAGAATAATCCAAATTCGTAAAGTATAATGTTGAGATAAATATACTGCGTGTTTGTAATTGATCCGTTCACGTGGAATTTAGACTATAAATAGTATCCGTAACCTCATATTCATTAAAGTTGAAGTGTAATTATAAATTAAAGGGCACGGCACACTGAGCTATAGCAATAACTCCGTGACGATCATAAATTTATGAAAAAGCGTAAGATTTGGCTTATTATTTTTTTGGAACCGGGACAAACATGTTACAAAAAATTTATATAGTTAATATTTTAATTCTCATGTAGGTGATTGAATTTTGTAAATTATTAGTAGAATAAAGTTCTCTTTAATCATACAAAAGTACATACTTTTCTAATTAACATGCTTATATTATTTAAAATTTTGGTCAAGTATATGAAAACGTTTTATATAATTCGTCAACGAAATGTACCCGTTCTCATTTTAACGTTTAAGCTGTTTCTAAAAAGTACCTATATAAAAATAAGATATAGTAATTTATTCATAATAAAAATATTTATTAATAAATAAAATTAATTAAACAAAACTCTTTGTTAATTGAGTATTAATTTGTAAACCGATACAATTGCTTTGCTCCTTTCATTATGATCTTTTAATATCACCTTTTTTCTGTAATTGTAGTAGGTACACATTTATAAAAGGGAGTTCTCAAGGTCCGAAATAATTGTCACACGATAAATAAAATAAATAAAATGGATAAAAGATGTAACTATGATAAAACTTGTCAGCACAATAATCAAGCAGATATACTTGATTACTTATTACTCAGCCTGGGCCTGTGCCCAGCAGTGGGACGTATATAGGCTGATGATGATGATGATGATGACTTATTACTCATATTCGTTATTAGATTGCGTCCCAATACTTAGTAAGAAAATACTAATTCAATCATTTCTCTGCCTCAATTAAAAGTGCATTTTAATCCAGTTTAAAAAGAGTGAGTTATGTTTTTGTTGTAATAATATAAATAAGTAATAAATCATAGTAAACACTACAGGCCTTCAACAACAAAAGTAAACATTTAAATTATAAGGTATATTTTGTTACACCTACCGTTTACCTCAGAAGGAAATATTAGGCATGTATTAGGTAAGTAAACAGTGTCTTAACTAAAACTATTTATCTCAGAACAATGCCAATATTGCTGTTTAACGCACTTATATAGAAGTTATCCCTCACACAACCAAGTTAACACTTCACTCAATTAATGTTCACTTATCGCACTCAAATTCAGTTCACAGTTTAATTTTTAACTAATAAAAATGGTGAAAAGCAACGCGTTTATATCGCCTGTAAACCATCCTCAAACTACAAACAGTATGTTTGCAATATGACATTGCTATGTAAGATAACATATACAAAAAACTTCGCACCCATACAACCATAACATACAGCAACGCCTTTTGAATACCAACTTTGTTGAATTGTAATAAAGTCTAGAATAAATTGGCAGGCTGAAGCCGCTTGCGTTATTATGGCACAGTAAGAAAACGTAAACACTGAAACTTTTTGTTACAATCGATTTAGAGCCATCTTCGCTTCCTCTTAGAGTTTATTTTTAAATGTGCACGTTTCAAAGGAAAATCATACGGATTATGTCGGCATTCGATACACTGCGGGTGCGAGCGAGATAGCCGACGCGACAAGGTCAGCGAACACTAATGAACATATTTAAATAATAAAGTGTAATTTATCTTTTTTTTTGTAAAATACCAGTTGTAATTGGTTGGTAAGAGCAGATTAACACTGATTGTGAATAAATTCGCTAACACGGTGGCATTCATTAAGTAACGAAAAGTTCAGTTTATGCTTCGAATGTATCGTTCAGTTTATGTATCGGATCGAAACCTTCTTTGAACAGTTTAAAGCAAAAGAGGTCTTCGGAAAGGTATAATCTCCATATTTTCCAGGAATAGAGTGCTATTACCGAAATATTATTTTACCAATGTATACCTACTTGAATTTTTATACTGTTTTAACTAAATACATAAATATTTGTGGATAAATGGACCTTTTTTTATGCGTGACTGAACAGCGTTTGGCATTAGTCTCTCGATAGAAAACGACAACAAGTCCTAAGATGTAGCTCGCTGGTTCAGTAATTGCCTGATTCACCCAAAAAAAATCACCTAATCCCAAACTAAGCAAAGCTATTTGGGAATTTTCCGAATATTACAAGTCATCAATTCTACATGCTTAAAACTTAAATTTTATAACGACACTCAATTCTATTCTTCAAAACATTAATGCCGGCACGATGGGTTGACGATATTAAAAAGATCGCGGGTCACTCCTGGATGAGATTGGCAAGGGACCGGGACGGGTGGCGTACAAGAAGAGAGGCCTTATGCTCAGCAGAGGGCGATTACGGGCTGAAGAAGATGATGGTGATGATGAAAATATTAATAAGACAACAACATGACATCATCATGACTTCGCTGGCTTAGCGCCCTCGAGAGGATGGGAGAAGATAGACAGATGAAGAGAGCAAACTTGGGCCGACCGACTGGACAACGTCCTGTGGGTTGCCCTGAGTAGCACTGGAAGGATTTCTTGGAAGCGGATCAGCGTGGGCTCCGAAGCGGAGTAAACTGGCGAGAAATCCGCAAGACTGGGCAAAGTGACGTATTCTTAACACCCATTTTAGGTCGTCGTGTCAGCTCAGTTAGTTACTTTAAGCATAATTTAGCTTCTCATAAAATACTCAGAGAGGATCAGCATTGCCATTCAACGTAGAAAGGCCGCCCGTATTTAAGGCGATTTGAGAGAAATCTTTTACTTACGCAGTTTTTAATTTTAATGCTTAGTCTGTATTCCAATCTTCTATTTCCTTTATTTTTCTAAATTAAGTTAGATGAAAGACATTTATAGCAGAATCCGCTTATAACGACTCCGCATATAACATTTGATCGCTTTTAACGACTGATAAAAGTGATAAATCAGCTGACGTTAGGGTTCATCATACCAAACATTTTCAAATAAAATCAGTCCGTTTCGTGCGACGTTCTGTTAGTGCGACGTAATATCGCCGGTACCTTGACCGTCGCTGTATCTGGACTGTATAACATAAGACCTTTAAATGTTATAAAAAGGCTCATGGGAGACATCCGCAGTCCGGCTGAAAATTCGGATATTGACTGTGCATTTGACGTGGAATTCACATATAGCAACCAAAAACTTTAATATAAGATGCAGTTGGAAAACAGTTTGGATGTTCTATAGCCAGGTTTATTTTATATTTATCTGACGTGATGCTGACGCCCAACACAAACAGTACCTATAAGCTATAGCATATCAGATGAATGGGCTTATAACCATTCAAGACATATGAAACCGATATCATTATATCGCGTCATGAGTGTCACGACACGTCACGTCAGATAAATATGAGTCCGGCTTAGCATGGGCTTAGCACATAGTCGCTATAAATTTGAACTTACCTCTTCTTCGAGGGCAACCGGGAACTGCGTCAGGGGTTTCACAGCAACGTCTTCTAGTGCCGACTTCCGCCTGTTGACAAATGACAGTCGTTAGGTAGGATAGTAGTACAATTTAAAAATTCCAATTAAATAAATAAAATAATAAAGCATTAATTTGATCCACAATAATATTACAAAAAATAATTAAATGGACATCATGCATGTTTTTGTAAACTCCAATACTAACAAAATAATAAAATCATAATTAGCAGAAGAGGTGTGAGTCCTTGAATGACCCACCATCATCATCATATCAGCCGAAAGACGTCCACTGCTGGACATAGGCCTCACAATGACCCACCGATGCAGCAAAATAATGTGTACCCCTTTTCCCCCGTATCGGCTGTATCCAACGGCTTATAATACGTATACTATATTAAATCCTTCGGAGAAAAATAATGTGTATCATATCATATCATATCGTTTATTTGCATTGAACATACATCGTCATACGTAAATTACATAATATTCATGTCAAATATAATCATTATGAACTATAATAAAATAATAATTTAAATTAGTGATACATCATTATTAAGGAATAAAAACGTTCCAATACGTGAGGCAAAGAACTTGTATAGGTATTACCTATCCCTGCAAAAATTCCGTAACCGAGTAAAAGGCTTTTTGGACCAATAAACTCTTGAGCTTACGTGCAAAACCGAGATCTGAGGTAGCATCTTTTATTTCTGAAGGTATCTTATTGAAGATTCGTGGGCCAATAATTTTAAAAGAGTGACTTGCCTTCGTAAGTCTATATCTAGGAATGATTAAAGCAGGCTTCCTCCTGGACGAGTCCCGTACGGTGGCGGTTGCGAACTGGTCTTTACTGCGTCGCATTAGCTTTCCAACCTCATATATAAATAGAGAGGGAACCGTTAAGATTCGGAGTGCTATAAAAAGTTCTCTCGCTGGTTCATCCGGCGGTACCCGGCACATAGTCCGCACTAGTTTTTTTTGTATGATAAACGGACGATCTCTATCTGCTGCCAGACCCCAGAGGTCGATTCCGTAGGAAAGATGAGTGTGGAAATATGCGTAATAAGCGGCTATCAGGTTTTTCTGTGACAAGGAAGCCTTTAGTCTGGTGACGGCGTAATACGCGGAGTTGAGCTTGGCACACAGCGAGTTTATGTGCTCATGCCATTGCAGTTTCTCATCAAGAGTGAAACCCACGAATCTCGCATTGGCCACAGTCCCAATATTTACATTATTAACAACCACAGAGGGTTTGGGAGTTCGTTTGGTAGCCAAGGAGAATTCAACAAGGTTTGTCTTCTCAATATTGAGTTGCATGCCGTTCGCGGTGAACCAATGCAGAAGTCGCAATATGACAGCTTCGATATTGGCGTGGAGCTCATCGTCACTGTCCCCGCTCACAACGGCACAAATGTCATCAGCATACATGACGAAGTCCGCATATGAGGACAGGAATGGGAGATCGTTCATGAGCAATACAAAAATTGTATTTCCAACATTAGATCCCTGCGGCACAGATCTATCACCGATCAGCCCTGGCTCCGACGCATCACCGGCTATCTCCGTCGTCTGAAAACGGTTGCTGAGGAAGGAAATAATAAAATCGAGAGTTATCCCACGCACACCATAGTGCTCGAGCTTGGCCGCTATCAGATTATGATCAACAAGATCAAAAGCGCGGGATAAATCGAACATTATTGCGGCGACACGTCTCTTGCACTCCAGTTTATTCAGCACTATTCTCAACACCTCACGCGTCGCCCCCACCGTCGACCGACCGGCTTGATAGGCGTATTGCTGCTGGCATAACGATCCATTCCTCCTAAAGAAAGTTCCCAGTCGATCACACACACCCATCTCAAACATTTTGGAGATGGCGGGGACCAGGGAAATCGGGCGATAGTTTTTAAGTTCGTTTTTGCCACCTTTTCCTTTATACACAGGGACTACTTTAATCTTTTTCAAGGTGTCAGGATATGAACCGTTGGACATAGCGGTGTTGAATTGGTCACATAACAGGCGCAAGAATTCATGAGGCAGATGACGCAGAGTAGAAGTCGGGAACCCATTGATATCCTTCGTGGCCTTTAGTTTAATATTCTTTATAATTTTAACTAACTCGTATACGGTGAAAGGTATCATAAACATAGTGTCGAGTACGGGAGGACTAGCAGCCCGCAACAGTCTCAGAGCCCCGGGCACGTCCGGCCTGAGCGGAGTGTCGCGCACCACGGTCAGGTAGTGCCGGTTGAGCGCGTCAGCCAGCCCGCGGCCGGAGCCGGTGGGCCCGCACACAGCGCGCCGCAGCACACCGAACTCGTCCCCGGAGTATCTGCCCTTATTCGTTTCTATTTTAATTGTGTTCCATAAAGCGACAGTTCTGTTTTCGCTTGATTCAATATTTTTATTTAAATATAAACGTCTCGTTCTATTGAGCAAACTATTGTGTTTACATTTATACTCGTTAATGAACTGCATAAGATCTGCGTTCAACGGGTAAAACTGCCGATACATTTCAAGTAATAACAAAAATTCTTTGCTCTTTAGAATTTCATCAGTTCGCCATACTGCATCTTTAGATCGCACTATAACAGACTTCACAGGACAAAGTGACTTGAAAAGGGTTATAAAAGTATTGTGCGTGCCATCAAAGTTATGTTGATTTAATTTAGACCAATCAAACTGCTCCATTGCTCCATGAAATTTCAACATATTGCATCTACCCGTTTCTCCCAGAAAAGTAATTCGTCTCAAGTCTGTGGTATGACAAACTTCATGCAAGTTTAATGTCTCATTGAAGGCAGATTTATACAATGTAGTCTACTGACAAATTACAATTTCAATTAGTAATCAAATCATTATACTTACACGAAATTTTGGTTGACTTTTCAAAAATCATCCAAAATTTCGTGATTGTTATTTATTTGTAACAAGTTTGTGATTGTTATTAATTTTAAGGCCTTGTATTTTAAACTGAACTTAATTATCGCGTTGTTATTGAATTCATTATATGATAACTATTTGAATAGTGCCCAAAATCTGCCACTTTGTATTTAATGTTCGAGTTTTCCAAAACAACCATTTAACTATTTATAAGCAACTACAAGTATGTAATAGGTACTATAATATTCTACGGCGCGAGGTCACATTACATTGAAATGTCAGCAAAGTTGTTTGGCATGTACCCCTACCTAGTTAGCATGACACACACACACACTCTACATCAGACATGTAGGTAGCATTCGTCTCTCTCGTACATACTTGCTAGTAAGGGACGAATGCTATATGCCCGACATAAACGCGATCATAGCTAGGCTGCGTATAGCATTCGTTCCTTACTAGCAAGTATGTACGAGAGAGACGAATGCTACCTACATGTCTGATAATGCAGGGGTCACTTTTCTCTGAAGCTAACTGTATATAAACTATACTCCGTTTTTTTAGAGTAGAAAAATCGTGCGATAGTCGTCATGCTATTTCAGAGAAAACAATCTTGAAACGGGAAAATATGTGGCGTGCTATCTTTGAGACGTGATAAGCTACTGAAATAAGTGAAATTTGTACAATATTCACTCAGATGTCTCAGGGAAACGAATATTTGTAGGTGGAAATTACCGTTAAAATTGTATTGTTAAAAAACGGATTTTTTTATACGTGTGGACAATTGGATATTGACAAACTTCATCCAAGTTATAATTTTTTTGCTTGAGGATATCTGAGATGCGGAAATAATAATTAAATATCTGTAATATTTTCCTTTTCGCGACATCAATGATACGAAACAAAAAATAGCGCTTGTAAAAAACCGTCCGTACCTAATGCGGAGGATAAAATAAATAACCGATGCAACCGTTTTCAAGGTGTTGTAGTTTTTACTATAAATACTTTATTACATTGTCCTTGGATCTATATATAGCTAGATATATAATAGCCTGCGTAAGGACCTAGGTTCAATTTATTTTTTATGGTCTATATAAAAACTAAAGTATATTTGCTTGTTAACTAAAATCTTGCCTTACGACGAGCTTAATAAAGAAACTGAACAGAATCCAGCTTACATAAAGCAGTTTGAATAATATATACGAAATTGTTTGTTTATTACACCACATGTAATGTGATTATTGTTAAAAACGGGTACGCACTGTACAAACTAATTATACGAGCTGTACCCCTTTCTATTGCTCCTGAATAATATGTAGTTTATTTTATGCGTAAAGTATCCAAGAAATGGGGGGGTGTCTCAAAATATAAACGATAAGATCCGTCAAAAGGTATCTCTGAATGGTATTTTATCCGGCTAACGAGCGAGCGACAAAGCCTTGAGCGAAGGTTCTACTCAACAAAGATGTAAAGTAAGTAAATGTGGCACTTAGTCATCATCCTCCTAGCGTTATCCCAGTACAGTTGCATCCTGAAGGATGCCTGGGGTCCGCTACCTAATCCCAAGATTTGGCGTAGGCACTAGTTTTTACGAAAGCGACTGCCATCTGACCTTCCAACCCCAAGGGGAAACTAGACCTTAGTGGGATTAGGCTTTGTCAAGTGAGTGGGCAACTTGACTGTTAGAAGTTCTCAAGCCGCCCGAAGGCCTCCAACTTGGCTTAACGACTGCTGCCATAGACAGCAACCGGGATCAACGGCTTAACGTGCCTTCCAAAGCACGGGAGCGCTCAGTTAGTAACCACTCAAAGCGGTCACCCATCCAAGTCCTGACCGCTGGCAGGCGCCGCTGGGCCACGAGCGCTCCTTGTACTTAGTATTAAATTTTTTTTATTAGTAGTAGTTTTATTTTTTAATAGTATAAAGGAGTGTCCGGGACATTATTCATATAAATATGGGCCTATACAAATATAGGTTTACGATACAGCAAGGAAATGCCGCCAGCATCCTCTCGGTAGAATGCCTAAAGGGCCCGTTTTAGATCTAAGTTAGCTTTCATTTTATTAACCCCCGACGCAAAAAGAGAGGGGTGTTATAAGTTTAACGTGTCTGTGTGTGTATCTGTCTGTGCTATCGTAGCGCCCAACCGGATGAACCGATTTTCGTGTAGTTTTTTTTGTGTCATAGATATTTTTGTCCCGAGTGTTCTTAGCCATGTTTCATGAAAATGTGTTCAGCCGTTTGAAGATCATCGGCTCTTTTCTAGTTGACACATGAGGGGATCTGACTAACTTCCTTATGTCCGATCAATTCGAAATTTGGTAACGTGTTAATTCAATGATATTGAAAGTATATGGTAAGGTAACCATGACCTGATCAGCCGTTTGAAGATCATCATCTCTTTTCTAGTTGATGAGGGGATCTGACTAACTTGCTTTTCCTTATACTATTATTGTATAATGATCGTTCAGCGCTATCAATTGCGTAATAAATAATGAATATAAATTAATAAGTAAGAATATACAATATATATTCTTACACAACACATAATTAAATTAAATACAAAAAATGACTAATATTTATATCTTTAAACGAGCAACTCTTGTATATATATATTTATTTATTTATATATTTATTTATTTATTTCGGGGATATCGGAAACGGCTCTAACGATTTTGATGAAATTTGGTGTGGGGGTTTTCGGGGACAAGTAATCGATCTAGCTAGGTCTCATGCCCGGGAAAACGCCGAGCAAAGCTCGGCCGCCCAGATATTTTAACATAAATTAAGTAATTTAGGCCTTTATACTTAGTTCGTACTAATTGAACTGTCTCTTCCAGAAATACTCCTTTCCTCAGACCCCCATTACGGAGGCCCTTTCTGCCGTTTAATACTCTCTTTATGTGCGTGACGTCATCAATTTATACGTTACGTTGCGTTATAATAAGCTGGGATGAGAATAGACGTTTGGCAAACGATAAGTACAGTTGATGACATAATGTATATACATTTTTAACCTTAATCCATAACCATTTTGAAGCTGGAGGTCCCGGGTTCGAATTTATTTCAATCGAATACCTAAGTTGAATAAATATATACCTAGATTTTTTTTTAAAGTGCGAAGACCTATAATTAGAGGTCTTAGGTTGGTTTTTGCTTGCGTTTGTTTGACAGAATTTGGCCTCAGAGTTTAGTATAAACTGTACCTTAGAAGTATGATCTTGAAGACCGGTCCGACGAGCCCTTTGATGATCGCCGACGCATTGAGGTGACATCGCCCGTGAAGTACGATTCCGTTCACCTGGAAATGGATATCACTAATTAGTGGACGTGTAATACGTGTATATAGATCGACCGTCTTAGGCGACTTCCTGATTTGTCGGTGCGGAAGCAGTACGATATGAGAAAAGTGTGAAATGTCAGTGTCAGCTGTCAGTCGACTCGGTACCATTTTTTACTGCGCCCCTTCATTTAAATGAGTGCTTCCTGACTGGCGCGGGATGCGCGGTAGCGGGACGATGTGAAGGCGGTACTGCTCCACTTCTGCGCATGATATGACTACTGCGCAAACGTAATACTGACAGTATTATGTCAAGTGAGAATCTTTGCGACGTCAGTAAGTTTACGTCAAAGAAGAAAATGTCACAATATCGATCCCGCCCCGCCAAGTCAGGAAGTCGCCTTATTGAGTCCTCGTCTGTAAGTCTAAGGCCTGAGTGGACGCTCGAGTTGGGCGTGCAGCGGGACGTGCAGCAGGGCGTGCATGTTAAACAATTGAAACTCATAGAGTAGGGCTAGCACATAAGGCCTCGATAGTATCTCGGCTTATCTCGAGCTATGCGTCTTTTTTGATAGGTGCTGTTAGAAAGTGACGGATAGCTCGATATAAGCCAACAAACTGACGTTACCATCATGTGCTAGCCATACTGGTGTCCTCAGTCGCCGCTGCACAAATATTATGCACGCTCGCCCGCCCCGCCGAACGCTCCGCTCCGAGCGTCCACTCAGGCCTTGACACTAACGAAACAGGGGTAAGATTCCCAACCCAAGGGCCTGACACGCTTTGATAGAGACAACACTTCAAAAATTCGTTTAAAAAGATCAAAAAATATACACCGTAAGAGTTGAAATATTGGAATTTTTAGAGAAGCTTAATGTACTTAAAATTATTTGAACTGAAGCGCGAAGATTAAAAGTCCAATGACAAGTTTTATAAAATGTCGGACATTTTAAATAATTTCTACTATACCGTCAATTTACAATCTACCCAGTCTTTGGTTTAGAGCACTTTTATCTCACGAGCGCAGGTTGGCCATTGTTGTAGTTGTGACACATACGAACACATAGACAACTCATAGCTCCTACGCTGACGCACACATACACCTGACACAATGTGCATGTATAGCTCAACACACAACCATGGCTCACCCGCGCCCGTGAGATGAAAGTACGTACTTTTTTAGGGTTCCGTAGTAAACAAGGAACCCTTATAGTTTCGCCATGTCCGTCCGTCCGTCCGTCCGTCTGTCCCCCGTTTATCTCAGTAACCGTTAGTACTAGAAGGCTGTAATTTGGCATGAGTATAGATATTGATGACGCCGACAAAACGGTAGAATAAAATCTTGAAAAAAAAATTTTTTTAGGGTACCTCCCCTACATGTAAAGTAGTGGTGCAATTTATTTTTCTTCCAAACCCCATCGTCGTGTGGGGTATCGTTGGATAGCTCTTTTAAAAATATTATAAGATTTCTAAAAGCATTTTTTGATTATAGAATTGGTTAGCGTGATATTAAGCTTTGAAGTGATAATTTTTGCTATGGTCAAGTGTCCCCCCCCCCTGCCAGCTAAACGGTGGCTACTAGGCATATGAAAAAAATCATGGTAGTAGTATATACGATGAATTTAAAAGGAAAACTATCACAGCTAAGTAGACATTACTAGTTAACGAGTAATAGTCGAGCTTAAGAAATGTACTTTGCAAAAACAATCTTTCGTACAATTTCCATTGATACCTTAGATAATGTTGTTAATTCTGTCAAAAACATAGTAAATATAAGTTTGCGAACTTTTTAGTCCACATAATGTAACGGGTGGACGACTACGGAACCCTACCTTGCGCGTGGCCCGACACACACTTGGCCGGTTTTTAGAGAAGCGTAACGCTTCTCTGAAAATTCCAATATTTCAACTCTTACGCTGTATAGTTTTTGATTTTTTTTAAACGAAGTTTTGAAGTGTTAAGAGTTATTGGGTCACAAGAAACAAGAGAATTTCCAGCTAAGAACATTTCAATCAGAATGCACAGCGAATTGTTAATGGGGCAGTTTGTTAGCGTCCGCCGAATAGGGAGGGGACTTAGTGCCAGACCACAGAATACTATAATAGTATATTAGGTACATACAGAACGGCCACGAACCCCCCGCACCGAGGTCAGTTAGCTCGTCCCTGAGAGACACGCCCGGTGTCGATCGGGTGCCGTCGCTCCTTGCGATTCGTCCGCGCCACACGCTATGCACCCGCGCAAACAATTGACGCGTGCACCGACAGCGCACGCACACACACTTACCCACAGCGCTTACGTTCCTTCGCGTGTCACAGGTGTGGCCAGACGCAGCGGGTATTTTAAATAGCTAAGTAGCGGAAAATTAGTCATAGATCAAAACAACAATATTCATGAATGGACTATGTACAATTTTGAGAACAGACCGTGATGAAAAGATCGCTGCTTAGGCTGGGAGGCACCTACTTGTACGATTACATGTTCAACGTTTTAATGACCACGGCAATTGTCATCACTTTCACTGCTTTCGCCAGTAATCTGGATGATTCTAATCGCCAAAGTTCATTGATGTCCTTACCAGCCCAAACGATACATTAAGGATATCTGAGTGTATGAAAATCTCCCGTCTACCCCCACACAAGTGGTAATGTCGTCGTAATGTTTGCGCACAGAGCGTGCGTGAACTTCGATTAATACCCAAAGATATTTTTTTTGGAAGATCTAGATCTTGACCAATCTAATAAAAAAAAACTAAATACAAATTGAAGTAATGATTTCGCTGTAAGCAACAGCGTTGTTGTAAATTCATTTTATCTCGTATATCATCGTTCAGCTCAACCCAACAAAACAACACAATTTAAAATATTTGTTATTACTCACAAAAATAGTACACAAAAGAAAACACGATCAAATAAAACATGTAAAATGCGGTCTCATAGCTAAAAAGCGATCTCTACCTACCCTACTCAACACCCCTCTCAACAATCGCCCCGCCTATGAACCCCGCCATCGCTTGGCTACGCTACACCGACCCTGCGCCCACTTGGCGGCTGGCCAGCCGACCGCCGGAAATCAAGAGATCAGTCTAATGTATTCCCGAATATATATATATATACATATATATATATACACACACACACACACACACACATATATATATATATACAAACGGTCTGTGGTTTGTCCTATCGTTCGATAACTTATCGGTATAATTACTCCCAACTTCAGTCTCATCATTCCAGTATTAAGGCGCCGTAGGTATGTAAATGTTTTAAATTTAAATGATGACAAACATGTTGAAAACTTTGAACGTTAAGGGGTCAGTTTTTGCATTTATTGTGTGTGTGTGCTATTTAGTAGAATAAAAGTTCCGATAGCTCAGCGGTTGAGAATATATTTTTCAATATTATTTTTTTTTATAAAACGACGGTGGCAAACAAGCGTACGGTCCACCTGATGGTAAGCAGACACCGCGACCTATAGACGCTCGCAACTCCAAGGGAGTCGCGTGCGCGTTGCCGACCTTTTATGTATGTATGTACTTTATTGTACACAAAACAGGTTAAAACAATATACATGTCACATAAGATTAAAGTACAAAGGCGAACTTATCCCTATGAGGGATCTCTTCCAGCTAACCTTTGAGGGATTGAGTGGAAAGTGAGAAAATGAAATAGACAAACTTACAGCGTGTACAACGTATTAAATTAACTTAATTTAGAAAAAATATTTATAAAATTATTTTTAAATTTCGAAGACGTAAAAAATATCACGAATGAGCTCTTCAACTCACAAAGGCTTCTGATTAAAGCTAGTAAAACAAAAAAAATTAATAAACGAACAAAATTGACCTCATAAATAATACTAAAAAGTTCAAAATAATTGCCTAACTAGAAGATAGGTCAATATGAGACTTAACGCTTCTTATTGAAAAATGTGGACATATTCAACATATTATAATTTTACATAATTAAATTAGATCTCACAATTCCTCATGGATCCCATCATCAGAACCGGATTCTGGTAACAACGGGACCAACTTTGAAGCATATCCTTTCAAGCAGGAAAAGAATTCTCCAAATCGGTCCGTAAATGACGGAGTTCTGAGATAACAAACATAAAAAAGAACATATCACCGAATTGAGAACCTCCTCCTTTTTTCGTTCCAAGTCGGTTAAAGAAACAGTAAATTGGCGTAATTCAATTGATACCAATATCAAAATTGAATTGATAGTCTTCCACCACTGAAGAAAATCACATTACCAATTCGTTCGCGCGTAAGTATAAAGACGTTGGAAAATAAAAGCGCCACTGAATTTCAGGGGTTCCGACTCAGACGCCGGTTTCTTATTCCAATTCGATTTCAATGTGTTTTCATAGAAAGATAGAAAAAAGAAAAATCATTTATTTCGTGGCACAAAGACAGTACATAATCAAAACATGGTATAATAATATGTAAGTGGTGTTATCTTACTGGGTCTAAATCAGGTCACAAAACACCCGGGGATTCGCTGTGTTGCGATTTGAGAGTTAGAGACCTCAGAAATCAGTGAATGAATACTCAGTTCAAATATTAGGTTGGCAACGCGTTAATGGTTCACGACTACGCTTTCATTCAAGAAGACCGAATATTTGTGTGTATTTAAATATTTTATTGAAATCTTTACAAATTTATTAAGTTTATTGGAATTTACAATAATTTTGTCATAAATTGAGTTCAAAACGTTTTAAAACTTGCAATGCATCTGAAATTAGAATACGAATTTTTCGTTTAAGATTGGCCCTCAGTTTAGCAGCTAATCCATCGAAAATGAGCCATTTTCTTCAGGCGTCCCATTCAGTACCAGTCTGCGTTCTTTACCGCGCCAACCGCGCATTTCATTCTTACAGACATAGTACGGATTGCCGGTCGGTTTGTGATTAATATGCCAAAAGCAGGCTTGTCTCACTTGTTAACACAACTTAACTCTCGTTTACTTCAGAGCACGTGATAATTATTTGACCCCTATATGGTTCCTTTCTATTCTCATTATTTCCATATCAAAAATTCGTACAGTCCATATCTATACCAATATTAAAAAACCGGACAAAGTGCGACTCTGACTTCGCACATTTAGAGTTTCGAACCAAACGCAAAATTAAGTTGGCTTGATTTCGCGCCCACTTTAGCTGTATGGGAGCCCCCCTTAAAAGATTTCAAAATAAGTTTTGACTATTTTTATGGCTTTGGACCACCAAGATTGTTATACTGTGAAAAATTTAAGACTGTAGCTCCAACCGTTTGGCTGTAAACCTGTGTGACAGACGACGGACGGACGGACGGACGCGTGAGTGACAACAATAGGGTTCCGTTTTGACCCTTCGGGCACGGAACCCTAAGAACGCAAGAATGTGTCTGTCTGCATGTGTGTCTGTTACCTCTTCCCTGTTGCCTTCCGGCGAAAAAAATAAACAATAGCATTGTTTTGTTATGTGGCCGTATATAAATGGATTTAGATGCAATTTGGCACGAAGGTAGTTGATATCCACGTATAAACATAGAAGAAAACAATAAAACAAAACATAATACGTTTTATCCCCGAAATCATCCCTTAAGGTGGTTAACGTTTGTATGGAAAAGCGATAACGAGGTAAACGCCTAAAATAAATTAATAGCAATTAAATTCTAACGCGATGAGCGAGTTCTACGAGAAAAAAGTCTCGGGCAAAAGCTATTATAATATTTGTGTATTTATAAAAACGAATCTAACTGAAAATATCATCCATTCAGTTTGTCTACATTTAAGCAAAATTAAAAAAGTTTCCGAGTTAGCCATCCTTCTGACACAGATAGTTGGCGGCATTCCACTTGGCGGAGTTGGCGCCGATTCATAGCAACAAATATTACAATGGATATTCGTGTGGCTTTCTTCAGGCGCTAGCTACCAATCCGTTTGAAAGTTATCGAGACATTGCTTTGATATTTGCAGCTGTTTTTGTGAGGTTTTGGTTGAAGAATAATGACAGTTTAGAAATCTTTATTATTCTAATAGGCAAGACAATAATTGGGTACTTTCCGTTTGTTAACATATAAATGGTGACACTTGCATGTCACAGTTATGTATAGATAGGGGGAAAGAACTTGGAACTTATCCGTAATATCAAACAGAGAAAGGTCGCCTACCTTGGATATAATAATATTGTTGGATCCGAAGTCTTTAAGACAGCCTTAAACAGCTCCACTGACAGCCGCCTGTCAGTTTGCGCGGCAATAGCTCATTGACATTAGATTGACGTCTCGATGTAAGCTTAGATTGATGGATAGGCGCGTTGATTCTTGCTTTCGTATTGATGAATTGTTAATTTTAATGTAGAATCCTTGAATTTATGTAAAAATAGCGATTACAGTTTGTCATTCATTGATTTAGGCGTTTCATTGCCAAAATCAGAAGTGAGATACGTTTATCTAACTGCCCACAAAGTCGAGGCCTAGCGTGGCCAAGTGGCCATGTTTTCTTGTTTTTGTAATGGCTTTTATTTGTTTGAAGAATGAATCAATCGTAATCATAATCTAGATGTTTCGGTTCGATACGTAAGGAACAATGACGATATGTAAGAAACGCAGTCGAATCAGATCTTGTAGAATTCCAAGCGCTGTCACTTGCACTGCGCACTCGCCGGTATCATATTTAGCTGGGATTGTATTTTGTTGGTGCTTAAACACGGCAGAATTGTCATAAAGAAATCGTGTTTGCAATTTTAATCGGAGTCGCAACACTTCACGATCGAAGTCAATGCTGCATTGACACGAAATGACGTAGTAGCTACAAAGCTTTAAAAACTTGTGGAACAATTGGTTCCATGGTGATGTTTAGTGTTCACAGGTCAGATATTCATCGGAAAGGTGAAGTAAGAGCTGCCTTGCAATGGTGCGGTACACAAGCCCTACAGTATGCAGTTCCAAGTTTTAAATGCATGACATGTCATCGGGTATATAAATGTGGGAATCAGTGAAATGTTCATATACAGCGAGCGGCAAGTGTCATTGTCTGTAGTTTGTGCGGATACCGCAGGTTTCTATTGTCATACAAGGGGTAATGTACAAGCTGGTAACTATTTGCCTAAAGTCAGTGCTCTACTATACAAACAGGTAACAAATAGACTTTGTAATCAATGAGGAAATAAAGTTTTGCATAACTATGGTAGTTATGATGTGACTGTGTTAGTTTCTAGTAAAGTGCAGTATGGTGCTGTCTGATTCAGTACTTCCAGACTGTTATTGTGACATCTTAGAGAGATTGAGATACAAATTCAAACAAATACCTTTTAGGTAATGTGGTAAGTCTTAGAATGTAACAACTTATGTATAGTTGTTATGCATTTTGATGTCAAGAAGTGTACTAGCAAACATACAAAGCCGGTGGGTAAACTGGGTAAGGTAACAGTTGTGAGTGCGGTCAGCTCTTATTTGATGGATTTTATGATCATTGAATGTCACATCTAAGTTGATACTAGCTTACAGTTTATTTTAATTCTTTGAGTGAACACCTAATAGATGTACAAAAAAAAAAAAAAGAAATTGGTTTGCAAGTTGTATTTCAAGTACACAATGATGAAAGATGTAAATGGTAACATGTCACATATGACATTTTCCATGTAAGTGGTTGTGGTTATTTTCTAAGCACCTTGCACATTGAGTTTGATTTCAGAGACTGAGTTGCACTATAGATACAGCATAGTTAGAATTTATGAGCAATGGTCAGGTGGTCAAAAGAAAGACTTAAGAAATACATGAAAGTTGCTCCACCGACAAATACAAATAAATACAAATACAAATAATTTATTGTATGAATGTGAGTAATAATAAAGGTGACAATCGTTCGATAGTTCTTCACAATCAGCCATTATATGGCGTACAATATTATGATTCTATTAGCATGTCATTGAATTTAGTGTTCTATTTCTAGCAATAAAATAATACGAGGAATGTCAGGGTCAATATTAAAAATAAAATAAAATAAAAACAAGTTTCAATGTCATGCTAAAACAGGTCAATATTAGAAATAAAAATAAAATCAAAAAAAAAAAAAAGAAGTTTCAATTTCATGCTAAAACAAGTTTCAATGTAATAAAATAATACGAGGAATGTCAAGTCAATATTAAAAATAAAATCGAATAAAAACAAGTTTCAATGTCATGCTAAACAATAAACACATCGGGTATGGTAAGTATTACATACAATGTCATTATAAATTTAAAGGTAAGGAACAAGTCATCATAAATTAAATTTTTTGAAAGTGTTCCTTAACATCATAATACATCTTATTTAGGCACCATTTGAATAATTTGTTCTTGAATTCAATATAATCTAAGGACTTTATTTCTTTAGGTAAATGATTGAAAAATTTTACGGACATAAATAGTATACTTTTTTCAAAGTGAGCAGAGTTATGGGCTGGATAGCAAAGGTTCAATCCATGCAGTCTAGATGTGGATCTTGGATTGGATGGCATAATTTTGTAAGTATCTATACGTGTTTTAACAAATAGGCACATTTCGTATATGTACAAGGTAGGTAGTGGAAGGATGTTTAACTTCCTGAACAAAGGCCTACACGATTCGGTGTTTTTGGCTCCACATATAGCCCTAACACACTTTTTCTGCAGTATAAATGCCCGGTGTGCGCTTGTGGAGTTGCCCCAGAGGATAAGGCCGTATCGGAGATTGGACATAATATGTCCATGGAATGCTAGTAAGGCAGATTTTTGAGAAACGACTTGTGTAAGTCTACGCAGAGCAAAGACAAACCTATTCAGCTTATTTACTAAGTAGTCCACATGAAATTGCCAATTACAATGACAATCCAGTATCACTCCAAGGAATCGCAAAGATTGAACATTCTCTATCGTTTCTTGATTATATTCAACTACTATTTTTTGTGAATTAGATTGAGGTGCATAAAACTCTATATATTTGGTTTTACTTATGTTAACCTTCAAGTTGTTTCGTATCAGCCAATTGTTAACGTCATTAAATACTAAATTTACTTCTGACTGATATGTTGCAGGATCTTTACCAGGAATGATGATAGAGCAGTCGTCAGCAAATAGAAGAACCTTGTTATGAGTAATGTTCGGAAGGTCATTAATATAAACTAGGAACAATAACGGGCCTAGTATGCTCCCTTGCGGTACACCCATGTTGACGACTGCTTCATCTGAAAGCACTTTAGTCAGATGTCTTGTTTTCGGGCAGTAGGATCGGATTTCAGTTTTTTGTTTCCGATCACATAGATATGTCTTTAGCCAATCATAACAATTTCCACGAATACCGTAATGATGTAACTTATTTAAAAGTATGTAAGTAAGTAACTTATACAAGAGCTTGGCTCTTAAATTAATGATGATGATGATGGTACAAGTCATGGATGCTGTTGGGATTACTGAGTAAAGGTCCAGAGTGAGTAGTGAGTGAATGCTAAGTTGGATCGACACATCTCATGTTAAGTTGCAATGTAAATGATAGCGCTGTGCTCTGCAACATTATTTAATTAGTAAGTATGCAAAGTGTATAGCTAAGTGCCACATAGTATGTGTTGTGCACTGTTGTGATCAGTAGGTACATCTAATTTACCTGGAACTTATTTTCGAATTTCATACTTCGGCAGTGTCTACTATAGGGTAGACAGAGATCCTATTTGGGAACCTGCTTGTCTCATATATGTATGTGTACATGGGATGCATTGGTGACATATAGTGTAACCACACTCTAGATGACGGTAGTTCAAATTGGGTTGAAATAAAACTGCTCAACCAAGATCACTAGATCGCAAACTCTTAGGGTATTTCAGTGTTTAAACTGCCCGCGTGGTCGTGTCGGAGGTTTCCCCTGGATTTTCCCCAGGTCACCCTCCAACAAGCTGATGTCACTGAATGTGAAATTAATGACTGGTTGAGGCTGAAATTCTTGAGACAAAGTGAAAAGCTTTGACTAATGTTTTTTCATGTCATAAATTACATTGGACTTAACCGATGAAAGATTGTTCTGTTCTTTAGTACTTTTGTGGGAAAGTTTTACTACATGCAAGTTATTATTGTTCATGTGTAATGTTTCTTTACTTATGTGTATGTGTGTTGGCTTGTTTTGAAACAAATTTGCAGGTCAGGTTTGGTCATATTCCTGAAAATAAATGAGAAATGAAGTTTTGTGTACCGGTGTTGGTCCGGAGGTCATGAAATGCATGGTGTGGTACCATGGGACTGGCCTTATGTTGAATATGGATGGTAGCCATAGTTTAATCGTTTACACATGATGGCCTGGTTGACTTGGAAATTGATGGAGTTACATTGATGAGTAATTGATAGCTGTGTACAGTCAGCAATGTAAGCTCATACAAAAGGTGAAGTTTGGAAACTCATTTTATCTTTGTTCTGTGTATGTCAACTTAGAAGTTTTGACCTCACATATGAATCAAAAGGTGCAGTATAATGTTAATGCAATGGATGAGGTAATATTTTGGATTTGATGAGATGACAAAGCAATGTGTCATGAAAACCCCTGTATTTAACTACTTCTTGAATTTATTGAAGTTGACATTTAGTCATTTGTTTTTGTATGTGTCAATTTTAAATGCTATCTGCATAATGCTATTTTGGACAACATGTATGTTAATGATTGAACACTTGTAGCAAAAGCCATGTTGATCTTAACTTGTTAAAGTCAAATGTGATATGGAGTTGTTTTAGTGAACTGAACTCTTTTAGTGAGTTCATGAGTTGTAAATTGCAGACTTGTGGCCCTGTGATCTGCGACTATAGCTGCGACTTCACATGCTTCAATAGTGTGAATGAATAAAGGTCATCATCAAGGGCTTATTTGTTGATCTGCCTGTTTGATGGACTTCTTGTGACTCATGGGAAATCATTATTAGGAAGAGATTTATTTGGCTTGATAAAAAGTAGCATTGGTTTAATCACTTGTGTTGTGTTGTGTCTGTGTGTTACAGTGAAGCTTTTGCCCAGTGGAGGTGTCATTATGAGCTGGAGGCCTAGAAATGTTTATATGAGTCAGTGAAGGCCGAACGGGGCAAAAATAAGATAAAGCATAGCAGGAATGGCATTGCATTATGGTTTATGATGTACAACTATGTTTTACTAGAATTGTTGGACGGTAAGCGTAGTGTGCTCTTTTGGCTAGGTGGAGCCAAGATTTGTGAAAGGTAACTGACAAAAGCTTGATGGGACAAGCTAAGGGCACGGTGAAATTGGTGCGTATTAGTGAAGGCTTATGTCCAGCAGTGGGCTAACAGGCTGATGTTGTGACAATGATGTTCACTTTATTTTATGTGAACTGGTTTTAAAAAAGGGTCAATAGATGGCGACTCACTGTAATGGTTGTGTTCATGAGTGTAATCATGATTTTGATTTGATTGTGTTTGCTCTGTGCAGTGATGGTTTACTGTGTGAAGAGGACGCAGCGAGCTGCGGCTGATATGCGGGTGGAGAGGCAGACAATCTGCTGTCGAGTTGCTGCTGCTGCGGCGCAGTGAGAGAAGAGTGGTGCCGGGGGTCATGCACTGCTTTTCTGGACCCTATCCTATGCTGTGAAGACGGAAGCGATGCCTGGAGGCATGCGCTACTTGCTGGAGCGGTCAGATGCTATGAGCTGCGGTTCATGAGCGGTTTCGAGTCTATGGTGATGTTGAGAGGATAGTGGTTAGTCATACGCTGCTTTCATTATTGCACCTGAGGGTTGTGATTCAGTTTATCATAAAACTAAATCCCCACTTTCTATTCTTTTGAGTCAGACACATTCTAGTTCCCCTCATAGTTTCTCTTAGGGTCTCCCTGTTATAGGACCATGGAAGTTAGCCCGATATACACTTACCTTTACAGACTGACTTACATTTATTTTATGGTGAAACGAATCACAGCGGGGCGCTAATGATAGTAGATGTGTGTGCAGGTTAGCAAGCTACTGGGATGCCTCTGCTGACGTTTACTTTGAGTAGTGAGAATAGATAGCAGGGTGCTGAGGTGCCTTTCTTGACATTTACTTTGAGCAGGTTAGCGGGGTGCTGAGGTGCCTTTGCTAGCGTTTACGTTGAGCTGGTTAGCAGGGTACTGTGGTGCCTTTGTTGACGTTGTATTTTGAACTGATTGACACGCTACTGATGACGTTTTACACTTAGCTGACTGACATGCATGTCTCTGTCGATGTTTTACTTTGTGCAGGTTGACACGCTAACTTTGGTGCCTCTGTCAACGTTTACATGGTGTGAGTTAACAAACACTTCTCGTGTATGCGGTTTAGCAGGTTGTTGTGACATCTCTGTTAACGTTTTACATGGTGCTGGTTAACAAGCATTGTTCATGTATGCAGGTTAACATGTGGTTGCGATCCTTGTTAACAGAAGACGGGATGTAGGGACGCCTACTCCGTAGCAGGCGGGAATGGAGGACGCTTCTACCCGTAGTGACGAAGTGGGAGCTGCGGTTCTCATCTTTCGTCTGCAGACGGGTTCTGCCCGTGGTTGACCAAGTGGGAACAGGTGGTTCTTATCTTGTGTCTGCAGACGGGTCGTGAGGGTTAGCCTCTGCCCGTACGCGGGAGTTGTGTATCCTGCTAAGGCCATGGCAATGCAAATGTAAATTTAAAGGTTTGAATAGCGCTACTACGAGTACTTGTATAGGAGCTGATGAATGATCGCATGATGATTGAATGAATTATGATGTTACCGATGTATACTGTGGTTGTACTCATTCACGTCACGCCTCATCTTTTATGGATGACTGAGCTATGAAGACGATGGTAATGCGATGTTGAATGGAGACGTTTGATCATTGTGAACGTTTGATTGAACGACGATGGAAAATACGGTTGTATTGAACGAGTGATAGAATGGAGGTACAAAAAAAAGGTTCCTCTTGTGCCTGTGGGTACGGAACCTTAGAAAAAGGTTTCAGATGATTGAGATTGAGAAAGTTGTTGCAGATACAAGACGTGTCTTGCTGCTGGTTCTCAGCAGGTCACCGAGCGCGAGCAACGAGCATCAGGGCTGGTGCCGGAGCTCGAGGGAGCTGTCGACCCTCCCGCGACGCAGCTGTCTTCTGGCGCCGCGTGAGGACGGGCGTTGCTGATGAAGATCGGAAGATGCAGTCGAGGACGATGCAGCGTCAGGAACGGCCGTGTTGGATCCGAAGTCTTTAAGACAGCCTTAAACAGCTCCACTGACAGCCGCCTGTCAGTTTGCGCGGCAATAGCTCATTGACATTAGATTGACGTCTCGATGTAAGCTTAGATTGATGGATAGGCGCGTTGATTCTTGCTTTCGTATTGATGAATTGTTAATTTTAATGTAGAATCCTTGAATTTATGTAAAAATAGCGATTACAGTTTGTCATTCATTGATTTAGGCGTTTCATTGCCAAAAATATGTTCTTCGGCATGATCGGTAAAATTCTCTCCTAGAGACCATAATGATGGGAAAAGTTTCCGAAAAACGCAAACCTGAGGACGCAGGATGTCTTGGCTCCGTAATATCATAGAGTGGACAGGGATTAAGATCGTTGAGCAATTGTTCAAATACAGAGGGAAAAATAGACCTTGTTGAGATAAGATATTAGAACGGCTTTGACTGAAAATTAAGAACCGTTTACTACTAAACATATGTTCTATTATTCCCTTTGATTCATGGTAAGGGCTTCCTTCGAGCCATCACAGTGTACGAGTAAGTAAGCTTATTACAATAATTCGAGTTATTTCCACGTGAGTCAATGAGCACGAGAATTGAAAGCACTTGAACTTTTTAAACGGAACCAGTGGCGACGGAAATAGACGTCGATGGGCTTCTGCCGGCGAGTGGGTTAAATAAAAGGTCACGTTGTAAAAGTCTGAGGAGAAATTGTAACATTATCTTTATCCTTTTGGATTTAATGCTAATCGCATTAAATTTATGTTCATGTTTCTTTTGAAAACGTAGCGAATAATATGACAAATGATTTAAATCTCAGCCGTACTTAACACCTGCTTGGCGATCAAGTCAGGAGAATATTTCAAGACAAAAGAGATACGACTCAGTACGGCGAGCGCGCTTGTATGGCTGCCTTCGGCAGTATTCTGCCTAGTATCAGCCGCAGATAACTAATAATAAAACCGGCCAAGTGCGTGTCGGGCCACGCGCAAGGTAGGGTTCCGTAGTCGTCCACCCGTTACATTATGTGGACTAAAAAGTTCGCAGACTTATATAAATTTACTATGTTTTTGACAGAATTAACAACATTATCAAAGGTATCAATGGAAATTGTACGAAAGTTTGCTTTTGCAAAGTACATTTCTGAAGTTTGACTATTACTCGTTAACTAGTAATGTCTACTTAGCTGTGATAGTTTTCCTTTTAAATTCATCGTATATACTACTACCATGATTTTTTTCACATGCCTAGCAGCCACCGTTTAGCTGGCAGGGGGGGGGGGGACACTTGACCATAACGAAAATTATCACGTCATAGCTTAATATCACGCCAACCGATTGTTGAATCAAAAAATACTCTTAGAAACCTTATAATATTTTTAAAAGAGCTATCCAACGATACCCCACACGATGGGGTTTGGAAGAAAAAAAAATTGCACCACCACTTTACATGTAGGGGAGGTACCTTAAAAAAAAATTTTTTCAAGATTTTATTCTACCGTTTTGTCGGCGTCATCACTATCTATACTCATGCCAAATTACAGCTTTCTAGTACTAACGGTTACTGAGAAAAACGGGGGTCGGACGGACGGACGGACGGACGGACATGGCGAAACTATAAGGGTTCCTTGTTTACTACGGAACCCTAAAAACGGTCATTATAATCAGAGCAAACAATTTTTACTCACAAATCTATCGATAGCAAGTAAACGTCACTATAATACGCATCACTTTACGCCTCTCCATATGCTCCGCAAGTGCGAGCAAGAGGCTAATGGCCCTACATCACAAGGGTCTCCTACTGCGAGTCCTTACCTCTAGGATCTCGTCGTTAACCTAGACGGGCGCTGCAGGTCGACAATCGATACGGTGAGCGAGGTTGTGTGAGCGCCTTCGGCAGTGCACCATCTAATGTCAGCCGCAGGTATATGATCTACATTTCTCCAAGGTTATCCACTATTATCCTCACCTCCAGTATCTCGTCGCCGACCTTGACGGGCGGGCTGGCCTTGGCTGCGGCGCCGGCGGGGTTCAGCCCACATACGAACACTGCCATGCGGCTCCGGTCCCGATGCCCCGCCAGCGACAGCCCCAGCCCCGCTTGCAATGTTCGCTCCAACTTCACCACCACCACTGAGTCGCCGAGGGACGAGTATTTCTTGCGGATCTTGTCTGGAAAAGAAAAATGTATGTTAAAATTTTGGACTCCATGGTGCGTCCACTCTGTGGTCTTTTTGGCACAGCTCATTCGGCACCCGGTAGAGATAGGGTTGTGTTGGGCGCGGTAGACCTCGCCAGCGGTGGCGTGATAACTTAGACTCCTTTTTAAAAGAATGGCCAGATATTGCACAAGGCCGTGAGGAATGGAAAAAGAGGGGGAGGCCTTTTCCCAGCAGTGGGACATTTTAGGCTCAATATAATATAATGTTACATTTTGAACTGGTCCAATATTGGAAAAGATATGAAGAACATGAACATTGATGAGCAGACAACCCAGAACCGGCCACTCTGGCACAAACTGACAAGGAGACTCGACTCCACGTAGGTGGAAAAAGGGAAGGAAGAAGAAAAAGAAAGGTTTTGGACTGCTACTAGCCGGATGGCTCCCACAGAATGGCTACCAAGGCAGAGGCAAATCGGATGGAGATGGCGTCTGGATTGGTGGTAGCTAACACATGACCGAGACGAGAGGCGAGAGCAGTGGTACACTATATACCTAGGCTTTAAAAATATACCAAGTCAGTATTTCATTGCTATAAATCATAGAATAGAGCCTATTTTACAAATACAGCAGCAGCTCTGCTACTATTCAGAAGTCCAAACCTCAACTACCTATATTTAATCTGTGTAGTCTACGGTTCAAACTTTACAGAATTGCATTCCAAGATCGCCGACCATAAAATCGGGACATCCGTCCACGACGCATTTATTTCTGTGACGTCACAAATTGCCATATCCGCTTCTAACTCGATTTACGAGAGCCAGAGCCGTCGCGATACTGCCGTTAAGAAAATGCAGGTTTTGTGCTAAGACATACTTTGTATGCACCGTTAGTAAAGGATTAGTATCGCAGAAGACTAAAAAAATATTTTCGTTACATTTCCATTACTTATATTGCCAGTTTGAAGACAGAGACTTGAAAATGGGTCATTGTCAGAGTTAGGTGCGCGTCATTTTGGATTGGTCTAGTAACCCACATAATCTGTGATTCCGTTACTAGAAATCAATGTTGTAATACAAACATAACTTACATGCACATAAGCCGTTAACAATTGACCACCGAATGGATAACTTTTTTGCAACTGATAATGACCCAAATGGGAAAAAGACTCCTGTCTTCATCACGAAGTAAAACGGCAATTAGGTCAAATTGCGACCAATTTACATAAAAAGGTATTATTATGCAAGAATATAACATCAAAATTATCGCAAATAAACAAAAGGTGCCATTTTTATATGACGCTATGCTCCTCTTATTAAAAAAAGTGTATTATTTCGTCGCCCACCAGTGGAGCGATATGATTGAAATTTTGCCATAAACGAATTAATTTACATACGTAACATGCTGGGGTTCAATTCTCCATTGACAAATATAACTTTGTTGAAATAGACGAAGTATTTTAGATGCTAGTGATATTTCACAACTTGAGTCCATCAAATAATGGAATTCTTTTCCGCAGGATTTAAATTAGATTGAAATAAGAAAAATTACCGTTTATTTTACAAAGCTTATTACACTTATGTATATTTATGTTACACTTGGCCATAAAGAGACAATTACAGCACGCTCCGCGCGCGGGAAATCCCACTTCCTGGCCAGAGGGTGACATAAGTTTTTGTACTTAACACGGGCGGTAATAAAGAAAGCCTCAGATCGCATATTTATCGCCCTTGCCTTCGGCTCGGGCGTCAAATACCTGTGATCTAAGACATTCTTTGTTTTACCGCCCTTGTTAAGTAATGTACTATTGTACTCTTGTCAATTGTATCATATTTTTATAGTTATTATAAAGTTACCAACGCAACGCCATTAAAACACAGTGACAATAAAGTGACGTAAAAACTATCCCTCCAGCTATGCAGGTGAATAGCTGAAATTGTTCTAAAAAAAAGCTCTTTTTGCCTTTTAATAAAGACGTGTGTCGATCATTTTATCTAGGTATTTATACAAATACAAATGCGTTTATTTTCCCTTTAAATTACAATGGTGTATCGGTTAGTAATATCTTATATCTAATTGACATGGAAAAATCGGTGTGAGCACAGCGATAAGCTGGTTGTAAGCCCACCCGTAGTCAATAAGTTGGTTTCACATTAAGTAAATAGACAGGTTAGTAAATTAAATAGTTACAATTGCAATAATACAATATTGAATTGACTATGTAAAGGAAATGGTCTAAAATACATGTAGGTCTAAAATAAATGTATTTTAGACCATTTGTTTTTCAGGTGACTTGTATTTAGCTGCGTTTTGATGCAGTGACCAGTTGCGTTTTAGACGAGTTGCTATTTCTACCAGTTGCGTTTTAGACGAAATGATACTAACCCCTTAACACGTTCACAGTGCAGTGTAAGGTACGTTACATGGGTCACGTCACGACGAATTATCTCCACGAGTCCGTGTCCCGCACATTAAATTTGTTTGTTTAATATTGTTTCTACTTTGTTAGATTATTTTGCTTGACAATCATGATAAACAGCAGCATTACCTATGTGATATATAAAGTTTACATATCCGTGTGCGTACAACGTTTCTTAGCATGGGCGTGTAATGGAAGTAATTTGCTTGGGCGTTACAAGGCAATCGATTTTTTTTGCATGGGGACTGCGAACGTGTTAAACCGACTGAATAAAATCCACCTAGTGTAAAGTGAAATGAAACATCACAGACCCTGCTCTGGTAAAACACTCGACTCCATATAGTCCATATCACTTCTATATATCGGCGAGTGCAGCTCGTATTGAGGTCGAGAGCTCTCAGCCCTGACGTATGCCATTCTCGAAACAACAGGTCACATGTCCATATAATTTTGTACCGATTTACGTCTTTTTTGCATGAAGTTTGGCCCGTAGGTGCAAAGCAAACCGATGAAGGTGATATGCCATGTACGATGTCGATATCGTCTCGAGGATCGTAACAATTAGGCAACCTAATGGTGTGTGCTTTTGGAATTGGAGCAGCCCAAGAGGAATCTGCTATAAGTCTTATGGCCACTTTTTTTTGGACCTGACTGTGGCTTTATATGCCGGGCCCAATAAAGCGATAGGAGTGCGCAGTTGGGGAGTGGCCTGGGGAAAATCCAGAGGAACCCTCCGCCACGACCACGCGGGCGGTTTAAACACTGGAATACTCTAACAGTTTTCGCTCCACTAAGATTGGTTGAGCGGCTTCAACCGAATCTGAGGTGTTAGTGGAATCGAACTACTGGGAGCTTTGTCACTGGTTCACTAAACCTAGCCTAGCCGAGAAGATCAAGAAACTCAGCTAGGCCCGACCTGGGTCGGACTGACTCTACCCGGTTTGCGGCGGTACCGGGACGAATAATGGAGTAAGTGTATGTAAGTACCAGTGGCGGAGCGTCCATACAACTCGATTCCCACCGGCTTACCTAATTTTCAGCCAGTGCAGTTCTTTTGCTACGGCTCATGAAGTATAAGAAAGGCAAATTATTTCCGGCTTTCCTAAGAATATTTTTGACGCGCCGCCACTGGTAAGTACTTATCTGTCCCTATAGGATAGGAAATTTCTATCTCTCTCTTTCTACACCAGTGTATGGCAGCGCAATACAACGGATCCGAAAATAGTATGTTTACCTACATTGTTGGCTTATAACGAGCAGCATTAATCGGGAAATTGGCACTGCCGGCCAACAAGTATTAATAAATCTATAGTTTGACGGCGGATATAATAATCTTCTGCGGATTTATAGCTTTTCTGTACGATAAGTTTATAGCACACTTGAAATTTCCCACGATGAGTAGGTACGTTTTAAACAGGATTTTTTCATAGATTGACGTATGAAATGAAATATCATGGTTCATGAACTCACAAAAAGATCGTCGGAGTGGATATTTATGAATAACAAAGCAATAGAATATCAATATATAACTAATTATAAGACAAAATAAGAATTAAAACAATAAAAACAATTTCAATAACACTGAAATGTAATAAAAATCTCACAACTTCAATTCGCTAGGGTGTCCTAAATATAAATGGTCAAAATAAAAAAATAAAATAAAAACAATACAATGTGTATGGGTAGGTAACTTTCATGTCATAAGTAACGGAAACCGTTGACGTAAATGGTGACCGTAGAGCAGTAGTTTTAGGATAAGTTTTTCGAAACATTAACTAATTCGAACGCGTTTGCGTTTTGTCTCAAAATGTATGAAAGTGGTATGAAAACGTGAACAGCGCCTCTGGTGGTCACTAGTGGAAACTAAAACAGAGAGTATAACATTTGTTGGTAACCGATGAACGCGCATATTTCAAACTCGGTGAGAGCGTTTTCATACATTTTGAGACAAAACGCAAACGCGTTCGAATTTGTTAATGTTTCGAAAAAACTTATACTAGAGCTACTGGCGACTTCCTCGCACAACGTATCAGCATTGCGAATTGCGATGACAGCGATGTAATGCCGCCAGCATCCTCGGTACAATGCTTCAAGTTAAGTTATTGTTATATTCTTATACATGTATTTCCTTGTAAATATTAACAAACATTAAATTGTAGAAGAATTAAAAACCTTTATTGTTGTCCAAAAACTTGGTCCTCAATCCTCATCCATTTTCTATAGGCGAGTAGTGTGCATATAATTTTGACCGCTTCTGTTTTAATTACCGTACCAATTATACCCAGCCTTTTTACATCATCTATTAATGTGATTGGCTTAATGTTGACACATCGCATTTGCAATAGGAGTGGCGCGGGAATAGTGTTGCGCTGTTGGCAATATTACCATTCTGGCAATATTCTCTTTTTTTATACAAATCCTGATAGTAAGTAGCTACAGTATTCTACGAACACTTGTGACTCCAGGAGAGTTACAAACGCTTTGCCAACCCTTATTGACCCTGTCCACCTTTAAAATTTAAAATGCTTGGATATGACAAGCAGCTGAATTTTTCCGCTTCGTACCTAACCTGCGTAATGCAGCGTCCTAAGCCCTAACACACACGTAAAGCGAGCACAATTGCGAAGCGTTCCGATGTGAAGACACGCGAATTCAACGCGATGCGGTGCGACGCGGCGGCCTTGTCCTACGTGCGCGCGTTTTTTTTTGGACCTGACTATGGCCTTATAGACCGGGCCCAATAAAGCGATAGGAGTGCGCGGTTGGAGAGTGGCCTAAGGAAAATCCAGGGAAACCTCTGACACGACTCACCTAGGGCAACGCTTGACTGTTACAAAATTACAGGCAACATTCCAACGTTTTGGCAACAGGACACCACTAGATAATATGTGGACAGCTCCATCACTGGCACGTTAACTCGGCACATACTTTTATACCTACATCTACAAGAGAACAAGAGGAAATGTACCTCTATGTCTGAAAACAATAATAAAATACCATGGGATGGTTTATTTTGTTTGGCATAACAAGTTCACGTATTGTAATTCCTCTGTGATTCTTGGGAAGCATTGAAAAAATAGGTGTATTAATTTCATGTCTTATTAAATTTTAACATTTCAATTTAAAAATCATAATAATACTTAGTTTACAAAAACAAGATGTTATAAATATCAATGTCTATTACATTCTGCTTAACCAAGCATGCAAGAAGATAGAATTCGATTTACATTGTAAAACAATGATTATGTGATTTTCATGTACAACATTAAATACCTACTACCTATATAAATAATACGATTTGGCAACACTTCTAAACTACAAATGATATACTCATAGGTACCATTCGCGGATGAAAAAATCGGTACTCCATTCATATGGAATCAAAACTATAATTATTTAGAAATTGTCACTCGTTATGAATGTATGAAAATCGTTCGAATGCCTAATAGTAAAACTATTGTCATCTATTGTTTTAAAAACCTTACTTTCTATTACCTAATCTTCATACAGTCATAATTTAGACCGACGGATAATTTTACGTGGCGATTGAAAAATCGGCCCTAAGATTTCCTTACTAGTGCTAATAACTCAGTCCGTCTAAACCATATAAGTTAATAAAGTGCAGTTTAACAGAGACTTAACTGCGCCACTTGATAGGGGTAGTTACGTTGCGATATTAATTATATTACTCGCGCGCAGTTGACTTACTAGCTTATCTAGTCTAATTAATAGAGGACAAGGACGAGTGGTCTAATGATGTAGCATTTATAAGACGCTAACTTTTTCCTGCGACTTCGTCCAAGTATTTAGAACTCGTCACCTTGGAAAAATTGGTAATTATTTTAAGCGCAGATTATACAGATACAGATATCAACCTCTCTTTTCAAGGAGATGTCATGATCAGGTCATGATATTTGTCAATTAAACAGAAAATGGCCTAAACAGATTCAGGTTAACTGATAAGGAGTCAACATCCCTATTCAAAGCATAAAAGATAAAGGAAGAGGAATTGCCGCCGCCTTACGAGTTAGGGCAAGGCCACAGATACGCTATAACGGTCATTTGACTGCCCATTAAACGGATATTGTGCCGGGTAGTTAACCCCGCAAGGCCACAATATTTGGAATAACATAAGTCACAAAACATTAGATGGCGAGCCTTATTGAACTTTCTAATAATTCTGAAGAAATCCAATACCTTTTAAGAAAAGTTTCTATTCAGTATTGTACAACTAAATAGGTAATAACAAAAACCGAGTGCGAGTCGGACACCGCACATGGGTTCCGAACCAACCTCAAAATTAAATTAAAAAACATTTAAAAATAAATTTTGACTATTTGTATGGCTTTGGGCCAACAAGATGCTTATAGCTCCAACCGTTTGGAGATAAAACCTGTGTGACAGACGACGGACGGACGGACGCCTGAGTGACAGCAATAGGGTTCCGTTTGCACCCTTCGGATGCGGAACCCTAAAAACAAGCCCTTTCATTGGTCATTATTATTAGAGCCTTCATTAGCGCCTTCATGAACCAGAAGCTCTTCCAGGCGTTTGCGAGGCGTCGATCGATTTCTTTAGACTGCCTATTATCGAAGGATGCTATATGGCCCAAGTAGATACTGCACCCCATCTACAAAAAATGCTCCAAGACCTGAGCACGGCCAGTCTTGAAGTCGGGCTCAAGATGAACAGGGTAACCCAGTTAATGATCAACGGCGTAAAGCATATGGTAAGGGTAGAGATGGGCAGGATATACAATACGTCGACGAGTATATTGTTTATGAACAACTTAAAAATATTGAATGATAGTTTCTGTCTAGTTTCCCCGCGGGGTTGGAAGGTCAGATGGCAGTCGCTTCCGTAAAAACTAGGGCCTACGCCAAATCTTGGGATTAGGTAGCGGACCCCAGGCATCCTTCAGGATGCAACTGTACGGGGATAACGCTAGGAGGATGATGAGTTTCTGTAAGCGGACTAACGATTTAGCATTATAATTTGGTTACTTTAGTCAGTTTTTTTTTCAATGCTTAACATGAATTTGTTCTGCTTTTATGATTTTGTAAAGGGACCGGAAAGGGTGTCTGTAACAGCGTCCCTCATTAAAAGTTTCGACCGCCACGAACCATGTTACTGCCAGATGAGCTTACTGTTTACTAACAACTTAAAAACATTAAATTAACGCTTCTGTAAGCTGACAACAGACTGATTAACAGATAGCATTAAATGTTGTGGAATTATAATACTGTAATTTTATATAAATTGTACCTATGTATCCTGTTTTGAAAAAATGACTCCTCGCCGAGTTTCTTACACCGGTAGCTCTAGTATAAGTTTTTTCGAAACATTAACTAATTCGAACGCGTTTGCGTTTTTTCTCAAAATGTATGAAAACGCTCTCAGCGAGTTTGAAATACGCGCGTTCATCGGTTAGCAACAAATATTATACTCGCTGTTTTAGTTTCCACTAGTCACCACCAGAGGCGCTGTTCACGTTTTCATACCACTTTTATACATTTTGATACAAAACGCAAACGGGTTCGAATTAGTTAATATTTCGAAAAAACTTATACTAGAGCTACGGTTCTTCTCTAGGCAGAGGTTTATTTTATGAAAATTAAGAAGTCCATATTTTTGGAACCTCTTTGTGTAAATGACGTCCACGAAATCATTAACTCACTCAATAACACTAACACAGAAGGTTATGATGGTTGGCAACATATATTATTAAAAATCGGCCAAGCGCGAGTCGGACTCGCGCAAGAAGAGTTCCGTACCATTATTTATAAATAATACCAGGTACGTTATAGTAGATTGTTTGACAAGGGTCTAAAGTAAGCCATATTACCACGAGATAGTTATTTTCCCGAACGTAGTGAGGGAAAATTGTTCGAGTGGTAATATGGCTTTTAGGCCCGAGTAATACACTCTACTTTTCACTTCGATTGCGAGAAAACACATAAACACAAATTATCCACCTTAAATGAATAACTTAACTCTTGGCGGGCTTATGTCTAATTTGACAGCATGTTTTCTTTTCTAAGAACAGCACCATGCCTCACTATGCGTGTTCGCTTTGCGCATTCGCCTCCCTTTCTTTTGCTATATTAAAGAAAGAGATGCAACATCCGCTTTATTTTTCTTTTAAGAGACGTAATTGCTTTGACCATAGACACCGCTTAATCTTTAGAGAACTGAAAAACGTCTTTCCTGATTGGTCGATTTTAGTACAGCTGTGTTCTGTGGTTGGTTGATATTTTTACCAAATATTTTTTAATCTGTCCAATTACTGTTCTGTGATTGGTGGATTTAATGGGTGAAGTATTTTGATTGGTCAAATTAAAATGTTTTGTAAATTATAAATATGTATACATATTTTCCCTAGGGCTTAAATGTACTACTTTAGCCCCGCTTCACAAGTCTAATATGACACACTTTTCGAGCATGAGAAGTAAAAAATAATATCAAGTAGAATTTTGGTCAAGTGTGAGTCGGATTTTAGTTTTCCCATACATTTTGAGTAGAGAGAGATCTATTTGATCTAGAGAGGTCATGATACCCAGAGCCTGACGAAGGCAACGAGCAAAGTTTCTTAAAAGTGTTTTTGTATTCCTATACCCCACGCCCCCCTTAAATTTATATTTTATTTTGTTTTTAGTAGGTATTTGTTGTTATAGCGGCAACAGAAATACATTCAACTGTCTAGCTATCACGGTTCATGAGATACAGCCTGGTGACAGACGGACAGACGGACGGACAGCGGAGTCTTAGTAATATTAGGGTCCCGTTTTACCCTTTGGGTACGGAACCCTAAAAATGTCCTAACATATCTAATAAACTTATCGTTTGAAACAGGGAAAAATCGATTTTGACTACTGGTCCCGTTTTTACATCGTAATGGAATCCAGATAACGCCAGTATCGAATCGAGCTTCGCTCCGTTGATATCGCGTCCATCGATCTCTCTCCGTTCTTCGATAATTGATGAGATGGCTTTTGCGTTTTCAGTGAAATGTGATTGGGGTGCGATTGGACTTATTTCACCGACAGCTTGTGATATGGCTTAACCCTTTAGCCAGTACCTAGTTCCACCGCTGGCGACTAGCGAGTACGCTCACAGTACTTCTACTCGCTTGAGCGAGAAAATGATGCGTACGATGCGGAACTGTGGACGCCTAGCTTTAATGTAGGGGCGCAGTAAAAAGCGGTACCGAGTCGACTGACAGTTGACACTGACATTTATCAGTTTTCTTATATCATATTGGCTCTCTCTGTTTAATCACAACATGAGAGAGACAAATACCGCGTCGAGCTACGTGCCAAGTCATGGTCCCTTTTGATAGCTCTTCAGCAACGAAGAATAGACAGATCTTTGTACGTAATTGTCTAAGAAAAGAGCTTTAGTTCAATATAGAATGGCACGAAAATGAACTTTAATGCCAAGGATTCTAGGTCGGTTTTCGTACATTTAGGACTTATGACTTCTTTCCCACTTTTGCCGGGAAATGTTTGTATTGTGTGTATTTTTTACCCTAAATTGCTACAAGTTCCCGCTGCCGTTGATTAATGACTGTGGCCTGAGTCCCTAGGGAATAAATCCACTGGGAGAAAAACCATGATATCTACACTAGTTGTGTTTCAAGCGTATTTCATTTGTAGCATTAACACTGATTAATAATAATAATAGATCGTAAATGAGTTCGTACCGAGTTACAATACCTACTACACTGAGCGAAAAAAAATACTAATTATTAGTAAGTTTTAGTGAATCCCAGGACAAGGAGATTATATACTGACGGTTACAAACCAGTTTTTGATAATAGTAGTTATTTACTAATACCAAAAAATTTGCCCTTGTAACAACTAAACTGTTTTGTAACCGTTAGTATATAATCTCCTTGTCTTGGGATTCACTAAAACTTACTAATAATTAGTATTTTTTTCGCTCAGTGTAGTATAGTACTTTTATCTCACAATGCGCGGGTGAGCCATGGTTGTGTGTTGAGCTATACATGCACATTGTCTATGTGTTCGTCAGCACAGGAGTTCACATCGTCTATGTGTTCGTATGTATTGTGTCACAACTACAATAATGGCCAACCCGCACTTGTGAGATAAAAGTGCTATAATTGACTGTTTTAAGACGTTTAAGCTGCGACCACACCGTTGCTCAAAATACGGTGACAGTACGGATTCGGAGTGACGTGTCTCATGCGTGATGTTTTTAACTATCACCACGTCCGTAGGGAGTACCCACCGCTACTCTACACGTGACCTTGGGTGGTGCTAAGTGCAACAAACTGGCAACCGTATACTTCTTCTCAAAGATCTCGCGGTTCGAAATAATTGCCATACGATCATCATCCTCCTAGCGTTATCTCAGCACAGTTGCATCCTGAAGGATGCCTGGGGTCCGCTACCTAATCCCAAGATTTTGGCGTAGGCACTAGTTTTTACGAAAGCGACTGCCATCTGACCTTCCAACCCCGAGGGGAAACTAGACTTTATTGGGATTAGGTTTTGTCAAGTGAGTGGGCAACTTAACTGTTAGAAGTTCTCAAACCGCCCGAAGGCCTCCAACTTAGCTTAACGACTGCTGCCATAGACAGCAACCGGGATCAACGGTTTGACGTGCCTTCCAAAGCATGGGAGCGCTCAGTTAGTAACCACTCAAAGCGATCACCCATCCAAGTCCTGACCGCTACCCACGTTGCTTAACCTTAGAAACCGCAAGCGGTACGCTACGCAGGCGCCGCTGGGCCACGAGCGCTCCTCTGCCATACGATAAATATATAAATATCTGGTTACCGTCAGGCAGGCCGTAAGCTTGTTTTTAAATCAAACGGCAAAGAAGCAGATTAAACCAAATATGAGTCCTATCAAGTAATGGCGCACAATCATACAATGTCATATATAAAGTGTGACAAACAGTGAGCCGACGGAGCAGTAATGTAATGTCCACAGTTATAATGCCAGCTTTTGTGCGCCGACAATGCGCGGGTCAAGTGGCCTGTCTTAGGTCACAGTAACCAGTTCTGAGCAGTAAGGCATTGCCTTCGTTTAAGAAACTTAGTAGGGAATTTGACACCACACAAGAAAATCGATAAGTACGATTTTCCCGAAAAATGATCAAATTATCAATAAAATGGCGAAAAACGTAATTCAAAAAAATAAATAGTTATGTCTTCAAAGTTTTAAGACGGGGCATATTCTGCCCCTTTTCCGCAAAACTCACCTTTCTATTTGAACGATCGTCATTTATTATGGCGCTCGAGGTCAGTGCGTCACTGATCTGGGGCCCGATTTTTGAGTGTCGAACGCTCGATTTCTCACTCGACATCTGTCAAAACATCATAGTATTTTGACAGATCTCGAGTGAAAAGTCGAGCGTTCGACACTCAAAAATCGGCCCCCTGTGGCGCTTTCTCTGTCTAACCAGCAACATCAAAACGGTTGTGGCTTCATTATTTTTTGATATATTTGAATAGGATTTTCATTGTTGCCAAACAATATTTTTTGCCTTGTTTCTTTTTTAGTAGTTCTTTGGGATAGGTAGTCAAATTATAAGTCAACAACGCTATTCATCTGTCTCTCCGCCTATGGTCTATCACTTTTCGACTATTATCTATGTATTCAGTATGCACCTTAATACAGTAATATGCACCGCGTACTTGGCTGACTGGGCAACATAAATCTGATTGAAAGTTTACTGTTTTTTTTTCTTTTACTTTGCAGTAATCCCCGAAGCCATCCGTCAGGATGCAACTGTACTGGGATAACGCTAGGAGGATGATGACTTCACTGTAATCGTTGGCGGCGCGAACAAAGAGAACCTACTGCTACAACACTGTTTACTGTGGCCGCCTCGAAATAAATGTACCTAATCTCGTGAGACCGTGGAGCCCAAGTGGACGGAACACCGCATCATCCTGTACTTATATCTACTGTCGCTGGGCGAAATAGATCTGGCATAAATATGTATACAATTTAGTACCTTGTATCAATGGAATAAGGTGGAAACATATTCAGGTCACCCACCGCGAACAAACATAGGTATACTTTTCGTTTCTTCGGGTGCTACATAACTAGTTCGCATCCACATACATTTATAAGTTTAGGTTATTTAAGGTATTATTTTGGTATTAATAATTTTTCTTATTAAAATTGTTATATTATTAAATAAAAATTATTTACCAAGTTCAAGTTCCGCCTCGGCATCCTCGGCGATAGTTTCCATGGCCTCAGCGCATGGCTCGAGACTGCACGCGCGCGCGCGACTCGCACGCCGCGCGCATTCCGAGCACGCCGCGTGCAACGTACCGCCGGTGCACGGTGCGCGGCGGGAGCACGCTGCGCGCGTGCCGAGCTTGCGCAATCGCACAGATTATTAGTGCTAGTTTGCACGAATTATTCGTGCTAGTTTGCGCGGAACAGTAGCGAGTATGTATTTCACAGCCACGTATGCTGGGTATTCACAGTTGCACGGTTGCAAGGATCACTAGTGTCTAGTACGTTTTTTCACAGACACGTTTGCTGGATTTTCAAAATTCCACGGATTATTCATGCACGGTTGCACGTATCACTAGTATGAAGTTGCACGGACACTACACACTCACTGAGAACACGGGTTTCGTTGCGCCGATTAGTCCACAGTTGCACGAATAATGAGTATACATTGAGTGTATACTGTAGCCTTCTGTAGCACTAGTTACGTGTTTTTGTATGGATATTTATTCAGTATGTATTTTTTGATATCCAGCTGTCTTCATAATTGTTAACTTGTAAGAAAACACCTAAAAAACCTTGCATTAAAAAACATAACTACTTATATAAAATAAAGCAATGAGTACGAGTAGGTAACTCACATAATATTGTTATGTAAATTTTATTAGATAAATATTGACGTCAACTGCAATGAGACATGACTCTCTACGAACTAAGATAAAATTACAAATTTAGAAATAAAGGAAAAATTGAAAACTTAAGCACCGAGCAGGATTCGAATCTGCGACCTCCCGGCACTCGCGGCCAGTCGCTCTAGCCAACTGAGCTATAGGTGCAATTACTACCCGGCTTGAAATTCGGGCCGGGAGGTCGCAGGTTCGAATCCTGCTCGGTGCCTAAGTTTTTCATGTTTTCCTTTATTTCTAAATTTGAATGAATGATTTATTTGTCGTTTGGTTTAGCAGCGTTACTGCTTAATACAAAATTAAGATAAAATTATTCAAAATAAAAGGGACTAATAAGGGTTAAGGGTGTAGTATTCATTAATATCTTCTAACTTAATATTAAATCACTTATTTATAATTTAACCAAACATTTATTTATCAAAAATACAGGTCCAGCTTAGTTTGGAATCCGTATTTTGATAAATAAGTTAATTTGTATATGTAAGCTTTTCAATTTGTACAAACGTTACCTAATATTTGCACAAATCGAATAGCAAAATTATGTGCAGGCACCGTTATGTTAAAGGGTAATTAGAGTTCTGTAAATATGTCTATTTTCGGCGTATTTTTCGTTTTAAATATCAATATTGCTGACTGTAGACAAACTTTATAGTATTTGCTGTAGGTAGATGAAAATGGAATTTAGTGAAGCAATGCAATGTTAAATAAATCAATATTTATTTAATCCCGCATCCTCGGTACAATCAATCAAGGGCCTGTTTTAGATTGAAGTTACATGTAACCTATTAAGTTATTTTTCTTTAAGTATCAAATATTGATCAATATCTAATTGAAATAAAATAAGCGCAAATTTCGTTACATAACCGGTTATGTAACGAAATTTGCGCTTAGTGCCGGCAATCGGAGCGGAAAAATAGGTAGGTTAGGTTCGTCAGGTAGCTTCAGGGACCCGAAGGGCAAACGGCCTAGAAATAGGAGCCCCGCTACGCGGGTATCCGTCGACTCAGAGGAGCAGAAACTGTATTTCACGTTTTAAGGGTGCTCGTCAAAAATAATATTTTTGGTGCTAGTTATGTACGGGTATTACTTTTATCTTTAGCGCGGGTTGGCCATTGTTGTAGTTGTGACACATACGAACACATAGACAACGTGAACTTATAGCTCCTACGCTGACGCACACAGACAATGTCCATGTATAGCTCAACACACAACCATAACTCACCCACACTCGTGAGACAAAAGTACTTGAACAAGGGCACATTTCTCAACGCTATACTTTAAAGTTTAAAATAAGATGAAGAAATGGCTTTCATTTTCATAATCCAATTGTTAAGAAGCCTTATCAGGTTGTGTATAATGCGACACACGGTCGAATTCAAATATATGTATTCAATTTTGCACCTTCTTCACTTGTATTAAGACGAAAACTGTATCCATATCTTTGACATCGTCTCAACAAACTTGGCGAAATTTAATGAAAAACCGCGGGCGGGCGTAACTCTCAGTCCATTTACTACTTTAGTTCAACCTATTAAACTCACTCTCAGAACTTCTTCAAAAGTGCCATTGTCAAACAAAATCTTATTTTACGACCACTTTAGCCTAGTTGGTAGACCCTGCCTATGAAGCTGGTGATCCCAGGTTCGAATCCCGGTCAAGGCATATATTTTTGTAAAGTGCACGAATATTTGTTTCTGTTTCTTGGATGTTTTGTATATGTAGAAGTAACTGTATAAGTATCTATATAAGTATGTTTATCGTAGTCTAGTACAGTCAAAGGCAAATATATGTACACTCAACCAATTTAATTTCTGGACCACTGTGTACCTTACCTTGTCACAGTTACATTAATACGAGATCTCTTGCTGGTTTCATATGGATTTTCATTGTGACAAAGTAAAGCTTTGCTTAGTTTGGGACATGACCAATTTGCAAGATTGTCCACATGTTTTTTTTGGCGCAGTCAAAATAAAGCGCCATTGTTATTTTTATTTTAACGACGACGACGTTATTTTTTTTAAATTACGACTTAAATAGTTGAACACTATAGTCGAGCATGGGTTTAATTAGAGTAGGTAATAAGAGAAGACTTTGTTCTACAGCGTAGGATTTGTTTTAACGGCATTTTCACTTTAAAGTGTACCCCCTACTTTTTTTTCGGTTATCGGTGATTTTGGGTGTTCTGACTCAGAATCACGAGTACTATCCATTTCCGCGAAGAAAAAAAGTGTCGCTCCAAAAAAACTCAGTTTTGTGACGCTTTTTTCATACAGTTTATATGGCTCGTCACAAAACTGACACAGAAAATTCGTATGGAAAATCAAGGACATTTTTTTCTCCATCTGAATCAATAGTACTCGTGATTCTGAGTCAGAGTACCCAAAATCTACGAGATCCGAAAAAAGTAGGAGGTACACTTTAAAGTGAAAATGCCCTTAAATGTCAACGCGTTGGAATAGTTCAGAAAAATAGGAGTGTTAGAAAATTATAGTACGTTTATCTCACTAGCGCTCGGGTTGGCCGTGGTTGTAGTTGTGACACATACGAACACACAGACAACGTGAACTCATAGCTCCTACGCTGACGCACACATAGACAATGTGCATGTAGGTATAGCTCAACAAACAACCATGGACCAAACTCGCTCGTGCGATAAAAGTACTGTAGAGCATTTGAATTATAGTCACTTTATATATTTATTCATAGGTGATGTATTTCTGTTGCCGCTGCTATAACAACAAATACTAAAAACAGAATAAAATTAAACGTGATTATTTTGCCGTCTTTAAAGGTAACGGGACGGAACCCTTCGTGCGCGAGTCCGACTCACACTTGGCTGGTTTTGGCTTTATAAGCCGGACCCAATAAGTACCTTAACCGTTTTATTTGCATTTGAGTGTATATCAGCTACATTCGCGTGCAAGTTTTACTAACAGACAGCAAACATGACTTCAGTCACCTTGGCTCTCTCGACACAATAGCAAAATTACTGTATGAGCGTAAATATTAACACACGATACTGACACTTAACTTTTAACCATATCCTCATTGCTTAAGATTCAATTTTAAAATTTTATACCAAATAGTTTGTCTTATTTCAACAAGTTACGTTTGATTCTGCTTATTTAAAGACAGAAAATTGTCTTTGATGAATTCTTGTCACAGACATGGTTAAAGTAGACTTGATAAACGACAAGATCACTTTCCTCCTGTCAGTTTCTGATACTACTCGATAAAAAGTGACAGATGCTTTATTTTGTCGTTTGTCACGCTATCGCGCGACCATAAAATACGGGGCTTGGTTAATGTATTTTGTAGCGATTATAACGAATTATGATGCATACTGAGATGTAAATACGAGGTGGAATTTAAACCATTGCAAAATAAAGAAATGTGATTATAAATAAATCGCCCACGTGGTCGTGTCGGAGGTTTTCTTTGGATTTTCCCAACTCTCCAACCGCGCACTCATTTTTCCGCGGATTCACTGTGTTGACATCAGAAGGGACAAGAGGTCCCTCGCTCTCAACACAGTGCATCCTCGGGAGCTCTGGCAACCTTGCTCACCTCCAGGAACACAACCCTACATACCTGTATAGTAAATAATGTTATTATGACTGTGTTCTTCTGCAAGGCGGAGGTATTTCCCCAGTTGAGCTGCTCCAAATTAGAGCAAGATGAAATTTTGCTGTGCCTCACCTCTCCCAAAATCGATCGATCATATCGATTTGTGGTGCCCCGTCTACCCATATAAAGCTGCGTACGGATTGCGCGTACATTGGCACGCGTAGTCGATTACGCGTGTCCTGGAACGCCATGTCCGTACTTGCAGCTACGCGTATATACTTATACGCGTACAAGTACGCGTAGCTGCAAGTACGGACATGGCGTTCCTGGCCCCTATACCACAAAACTTTACAAGTGTACAATTCGACTAAATTGTACGGTTTTCCACAGAAAAAGTTGACAAATTTGTCGAATTGTACGCTTGTAAAGTTTTGTGGTACAGGCCCCAGGACACGCGTAACCGACTACGCGTGCCAATGTACGCGCAATCCGTACGCAGCTTAAAGCCACAGTTAGTCGGGCCGAAAAAGCAGATTTTTTAAAATATTAATGCTAGTCTCGTAGTAGAATGGATATCATGGACAGAGGAGGAAAACTATATCTTGAAAATAAACTAGTTTTCTTACGACGTTTTCCTTCACCTAAAAGCCACTGTTTCAATGTTACGGGCGCGCAACCGCCAGATTTTAAGTTAAGTAGTGTGCCTTACAGTGGCTCTACTTAAAGCTTTCTTTGGTCATGCTGCAGAAAAGTTTCTATAATTACTAAAAGGTGACAAAAATGTAGACATTAATAATACCCTGCCAAGTATGTCTAAAGATAAATTAAGAAAAATAATATAGTATCACATTTACGAAGAGTAACTTTCGGCATTCACCTATTATCCGAGGCAGCCGACTGAGAAATTACAAAAAATAATATTCCGCTGAAATTTCACACTGAAACTAAGTATCACGTATCATTTTTTTGTGGATGCTGCGAAATTCAACACCATCTCAGAATATATTTATTAGATTCTGGCTTATGAAAGTTGAGACTAGAAAACACAGGCATTTTTTTAAACATCTACTGTTACACTTACACACTGTGCATAACGTGACCAAATAATACTTAATGATACTTAAGCAACAAAAGACACTTTATCTACACACATATCATAAATCCTCTAATATGCGTTCGGAAACCGTAGAAAATGACTCTCATTTCAACATTCAATGAATTTATGGCAATTTTCTTATCTGTGGCTAAGGCTACAGCAGTAATATAATTTTTCATTTTAATCTCATATATTATGATGTTAAAATATTAAACGTCAAACAAAACTGTCAAAATTTAAATGTCAAAGTTGACATGTCCCTATTCTAGTATCACTGAAAATTCAAATTCAGTCGATGCGAAATGTCAGCTCGATGTTTTTTTAGTATATATCGCACGAAATTTGAGCTAGAACGACATGATAACATCAGAATAGGGACTCTTTACTTTTTAAAATAACATTCAGGTATCGGTTGCCAGTTCTGATTTCGATATTTCCGCAACCGTGCAAAAAAGGTTGTATTAACACAATTATTGTATTTATTTACTACGGTTTCTGAACCCATCTTAGAGTAGTTATAATATGTGTGTAGATAAAGTAATGTATGCAACTGTACATAATTAGGCATTATGTACCAGTTGCATAAACTACTATTTCATAAGCTCTTCGTAGTTCATAAAACAGTTCAACATTATATACACAATGCTCAATATACATATACACTAACATTACCAAAAACAAGATATTTCGTATCATCTCGCTTTGCTCGCTCGGTCAATAAATGTGAAAGGTTTGGATGTTAAGATTTTATTAGAAAAACTTCAATTTCATTATCATACCAATGTGATCTTAACATGGCAAATAGTTTAGGGGTTCGTTCCACTCATGTCAGCATCCATTTTACCTCAGAAAATTCATTTTCACACGTCCAAAAATATGCACATTGCGCGACGTAAGTTGAAACATGTTTATGCGATTTTGTCACAGAACGCTTTCGACTCTAGAATAATAAAAAGCGTACCTACTACCTACCCGTGTTTGGTTTTGAGGATTCATTGTACCTATTGAAACATGTCCACGATCCATTCCATTCGGTGAAGGAAAACATCGTAAGGAAACCTGCATACATCCGCGAAGAAATTCAAAGTTGTATGTGAAGTCCCCAACCCGCTCTGGGCCAGCGTGGGGACTACTGCCCAATCCCTCTCATCTATGAGAGGAGGCCTGTGCCCAGCAGTGGGACGAAAATAGGCTGATGATGATGATGATGATGATGATCCATTTTGTACATTTTATATTCCAATTTGAACCTGACTGTGGCTTTCGAAGCCGGACGCAATAACGCGGTAGGAGTGCGCGGTTCGAGAGTAGTCTAGGGAAAATCCAGGGGAATCCTCCGACTCGACCACGCGGGCGGTTTAAACACTGAATGAATACTCTAAGAGTTTCCAGTGAGATCGGTTGAGCGGCTTCAGCCGAATCTGAGGTGTGAGTGGGATCGAGCTACTGGGAGTTTTGTCGCTGGTTCATAGCTGAGACCAGTCCAGCAAGAGACTCAGCAAGGCCCGATCTGGGTCGGACTGGTCCGGTATGCGGCAGTCCGACCCAGGTCGGGCCTAACTGTATCGGACCGCCGCACCTTTAGAACCTAATGTGTCCATTGCAATGGAAAAATGCCTTCCACCTCTTTTCCCATTCATTTCGGTTCTTGATTTATCCTCCTAGCGTTATCCCAGTACAGTAGCATCCTGAAGGATGCCTGGGGTCCACTAACCTAATCCCAAGATTTGGCGTAGGCACTAGTTTTTACGGAAGCGACTGCCATCTGACCTTCCAACCGAGGGGAAACTAGACCTTATTGGGATTAGGCTTTGTCAAGTGAGTGGGCAACTTAACTGTTAAGAAGTTCTCAAACCGCCCGAAGGCCTCCAACTTGGCTTAACGACTGCTGCCATAGATAGCAACCGGGATCAACGGCTTAACGTGCCTTCCAAAGCACGGGAGCGCTCAGTTAGTAACTTCTGGTCAAAGAGTATACGATATAATATGGATAACGAGATAATATCTAACAATGAACGCGCGGCACATATTGAATGCGAATTTGAAGTCTCAAATCGACCCCCCGTGATCAATCGCCGTACATTTGTCAAATAACTGACACTTTCCGTTTCCAGAAAATATCGCCGCCAATATTCTCGTCCCGAGCAATATTCCCAAGGTCAAAACGTTACTAAAATCGCCTGATGTCATTTAATACATAACTGGATAAAATATGGAAGGAAAATGTCCCTGTGCTCGACACTGACCCAAAACATGCCACTTTCAATCTTGCTTGATGACAGAGCTGATTATTACGTGTCATATTACATATACAGTTGTACATACTGAAGGCATCACTGCGTGCCCACAGTTATGTGGCTAAACTACCGAACTATGTCCTCTTACTACGTAAAAGAATTTTTAGAGTTCCCCTCCCGCCGTTTAAATCCCTCTTTGCTAAGCGCGCCCCAGCATACATGCATCTACGAGTGTATAACAACATCTGTAAATCACATAATATACAAGAGCATACTGTGGGTAGAGTAAAACTCATTTTAAAAAAATGGCTCACATCACTGACGTACAATGACACGGAAGCTCTTCTTCAACCTTCCATACAGAATAGTAAAGTTTTATAATGTTCTTAAATTTACGCCCACACACATACACCCACATACACACAAACACACACACACACACACACACACACACACACACACACACACACACACACACACACACACACACACCCACACACACACACACGTACACAGATATATATTTTTGGTAGTTTAGTATATTAGGTACTTTTACATAAGTTTCTGATTAATTTTAGTCGAAATTCTATTTGCCATTCATTTGATGCCTACGTGCTTATTTCATTTGTATAGTGTACTGCTAGGTCCCGAGATACAGGCTCAGCCTAGTTCGGGATCTGCCGGATATTCTCATGTTTTTAGTTTAAGCGTTTCTTGTATGGTTCGAAATAAATGAAATGAAATGAAATGAAATATTGGGCACTAAGGTGTCATCTATTGAGCGCTTGAGGTGTTAATCACTGGGACGCTTACCTTTTACAAATGATATCTAAAATAAACTCATGAATACACAGACAGGTGTCATAAAGTTGTAATTTATGAGAAAATAACTATAAAATATTGACGAGTAAATAAAGATGGAACTTCAAAGCATAGTCGGTTCATTTGCATCGACATAATAATATAACATTTACGTATAATAAACATAATACAATTTATCTAGGGGCACTGTGAGCAGTATGATCTCGAGTATTTTTTCTAAGTTTGCCTCTCCCATGGCTCTATAATTCTGAACATACTATAGGGCACATACTCCTGTTTTTAGGGTTTCGTAACCGAAGGGTCCAGACGGGACCCTATTGCTGTCACTCACGCGTCCGTCCGTGTTACAGCCAAACGGTTGGCGCTACAGTCTTCAAATTGTCACAGTATAAGCATCTTGTTGGCCCAAATCCGTACAAATTGTCAAAACTTATTTTTAAATGTTTTTAAGGCCGTGTATTACCACTTTTGATTTTTTTAAAACCATCTGAGACATAGAATATAGGGTCTTGAAATCTAAAAAAAATATATGTGTTACATGAGGATCTTGTCTAGTCAAAATCGCAGTCAGTTACATGATCTGATGAATTTCACTCGATAGAAAAAAAATCGCGAAGTTACCCCTTTATGGAATGTATTTTCAATACTACGGCTATATTACTGATATTTAACATTTAATTTTTGTTCTCAATTAAAGATCGTAAATAGTTATAGATAAATTCGCAGGGTTTGCTTTGATAAAATCATTGGCTTAATGACTATAGCTAAATATTCACAAAACTGCGCGCAGAGCTTGCGTAGAGAGCGGGATGGTTAATTGTAACTCACGCGTGTTAGAGCGGGACAGTTGCGTTGGGGATACCTCCCCTTAAGGGGGCTGCCATACAGCTTAAAAAAAGGGAAGCGATAAAAATTTTAACCTACCCCTTCAATTGGGGGCATTGTTGGTTATAGTTATAGCTTACTTTATGGGCAATGCCTGAAATAAATGTATTGAATTGAATTGAATTAGCGCTAGCGCTAGCAGACGAAACTGTGTACATAAAGATGAAACAGGACGCAGCATGACCATAAAACCTTGTGACGTCGTTTGTCATTTTTTTTCACACAAACTAAATTTATGACCAACCGAGCGTTTATGATGTTACATAAATAGTTGCTAATTTGACTATTAGCTGGCATCTAAATTATGTCCACAATGCAGCTGATGTCAACACGTCTTTAAAGTCAGTCTATTTTAATCTTCATTAAACTGATCCCATTAAAATTAACATCAAAAGAATTCCACACGACGAAATATTTGGAGCAATTTATAGTAACTGCCAAATTAACTGTTGACATAGAAATAGCTTTGATATCAAACATTCTTCAGCTATTTCGAGGTGAAGGTTTGTGTCAAGAATTTTTGACATTCGCTTTGTTTTTAACGTTTTCTATTCGATGTTGACTAAAATTCTACAATTACTTGAATCAGACAGAGTGGAAAAGTAGGTCCACTTACAATGACAAAACTTTTGTAAATGTGATAGTTACACTAGTTTTACGATTTATGAAGACACCAATTACAAATTAAAAGTGTGTTTAACTTTTTACAAATTTAAAATGCGTTAAAAAATCCTAAATTTTTCTTCGCGTTCGAATCGTGGGAAAGCGCGCGAAAAACATTTCAACGACCATCCACGAGCATTCTTGACGCGGCACTGAAAAACCAAACACGTGGTAGAAAATACACTGCACGTCGTCAATAAAACGACTCAATTGGCCGTTCGCAAACCGCCGAATAGCACTTTATCTCAATACTATAAGGTCGTAAATAGAACCGCAGCGCATAACAAGCTCATGAAAAATTCCAAACAACGTGGCATCACAACTGGCAGTCGATGAAACAGGAAAATATAACCTTATTGCTAAGGAGATAAGCTTTAGTTTCTATTGATATGAGTGCCGATCTGTTTTCAAATATGGAAAAATCGACGGGTCGTGAAAATTCGGTGGCGCTCGGACGATTTCGCGTTCGTTACTGGCCAAGGGTCGTTGAATGACAGCATCGCTCACCGACCAACTAACCATATACGGACCAGTTTATATTCGACCTTAAATAGCACATAGTTGTTGAACTCTAGAGGTCAGATTATATTAGTGATAGATCACAGTGGAGGAAAATGTATTATGAATGACACAAGCTTTTGACTGCAAACAGACGTCGCGAGCATTCACACTACATAGATTTTAATGGCGCAAACACGACATTTTCTTACGGGCAATAATTTACCAACATTCCGAATAGATCCTTAAGCATTTGTAAATAGGGTTTTCTTTCGATTGAGGAAAACGGTTGTTTTCGCCGCTTGGCACGGATTTGCATTTGCTGTCTTGTAACGGGAGACAAATTATTCGTGTAATGATGTGAGAAACTCATGCATGTCAAATAAAGGTGTGTCGAGTTGTTTGTAAGTACGTGACGAGAGAGTTTTGGGCGCTTCCAAACATTCGTTACAGAATGATGAGTGGAGTTGTGTTGGCGAAAACTGGGGAAAGTTTATTTACATACGTTTTTCACTGTGTACTACTTCTCGAGTTTTCGAGCGAAATTGGGGCCACAACAAATTCGTGTTGTTTTTGATTCTGGAATCTGTTTTGCCTACCTGATTTGAACTTGCACTACGAATATAAAAGAACCATAACTGGGAGCATTTTTGATAGCATGAAACGATTTCTGACCACTATCTACATAGTTCACTAGACCCGTCTAGTAGTCTAGATAGCTTATTTGAAGTTCTCGAGACTAAAATTGAGTTTGTTGAGAAGAAAAATATTACACAGACAAGATAAGAAGTAAAGATTTTCCCCTAGGGAGGAAACTAGACGTAGGTATTTATCTTATTTTGATCATGAGAGGACAGACTGTTATACCAAACTCTGATTGCTAAAGCAAAACCACCCTACAACTAGTTAACATCAAAATAAGAAAGTTTTGGTATCAAACAACAAAAACAGAAACAGTTGAAAATATTCCAGGCACTCAGCTAGGTACATTTTATTTTATTTTCTCGCATTCCTGATCGAATGACAGTAACACACAGTTCAAAGAGTTTGTGAAGAGAATAAAATAAATATATGAGTACAATCTTACACTAATCTCTCTCTCTCTCTCTCTCTCTCTCTCTCTCTTCCTAGCTATAATGGACACCGTAGTGGGGTCAGATTTCCGAACCAATCTTCGCCACTTCGCTCTATTTTCGACATCGTCTTCCAATGTCTGATATTCTATCATGTCATTTAGCCCCACATCTTTCCACCTTGTTTTGGGTCTCCCCCTGGATCGTCGACCGGGGATGGAAAGCTGTAGCGCTAAGTTTCCAACGAAGTTATCTACCTAGTCCCAAATTAAACAAAGCTTGTACGTAAGGTAGGTATTGCTAAGTATAAATAGATATAGATAAAAATATCCAAGGAACAATTATTTGACCGCGTCACAAAAATGAATGCCCTGGAGGCCTAGCACGTGTTGCGCTCGAGAGTATGTCGGCGTATCTTGAGCTATCCGTCACTTTCTAAAGTTTCTAACGAGAGACTAGATATTCTCGAGCGCAACATGTGCTACGGGCGCTGCACTGGACGGGATCCCAAGGCCACCGCCTTCATAGCCAGTGTCACTACCAACTATACCCCTTTTTTTAAAATTATAATTTTAATGGTCATTGTCGCCTACAATCTTCGACATCAGAGGATAATATTGTACTAATTGCACTTATTTCAGTAGGTTATCACGTCTCAAAGATAGCACGCCGCATATTTTACCGTTTCAAGCCTAAATTGGTCACCTGGGAATCTTCGTTAATCCTTTATTATAAAATACGATACATACGAGTATAAAATATTACTACCTAGGTAAAATAAAACCGCTATTCCAAAAGGTTGCATACGTTAATTAATTAGCCATTTCGAGAGATAGTAATCGGCTATCGGAACAAATAATGAATTAATCTATTAACTTAATCAATTCCATGAACATGGGAAGTACGTAGAAACGGTAGAGGGAACTTTATGTCTTTTTTAAACCTGACTGTGGCTTTATATTCCGGGCCCAATAAAGCGATAGGAGTGAGCGGTTGGAGAGTGGCCTGGGGAAAATCCATCGGAAACCTCCGACACGACCACCTTTTATGCAAAATAAAGATATTTATGTTCTTCGAATGTTAAATTATTTGCCAATCTCCACATCCGTGTGTATCAAGTGCAGAAATAGTCCAAAATAGTGTTTACATTTAGCAGTTTAAGCATTTTTACGATATAGTAAAACATATTTATGCCCAACTGTTAAGATGAGATACGATATTTAGTACGAAGCAGTGTTTTCTGGACGAGATTTATTCGATGTAATTGTGTTTTATTGTATTTGGGTGGGTTGCACCAACTCAGGATTACAGACCGATATCTTATTATGTCGCCGGCAGTTTTTCTACTAGTTAGATGCATTCTTATAGAAAATTTTCAAATTTTCCATGCAAATAGATATTGACGAACACGGCTTACGATTAGTTAGATACATTAAAGATGGTTTCGTGTCCAGCTCCAGTCCAGTTCAGGAACAAACTCTATTAAATATTTTTTTTTATCTATGAAGTACCATGCTATGTGAGTTCTAGGCTACAAACAAACGAACGAGCCATAGATTTTATTATCTCGAGCAAAAGGTACCTTGTAGTAAAAACAAACAGAGTATAGTGGCTCTTTAAGCTATAGGTACGATGTATACACGAGTGATATTCTACCATCTTGCATTTAAAGTTTTCTACCCTCATAGCTCCACCATTTTGAAAAGTTACCAAAAACTGAATCGATAAAATAAAATCGATATTAATTAACGAAGTTCAACTGTACTCTGTGTTGGCATAGGAACAGCCTGACGACACGATGTGACGAAATTGGACAATAAGTATTCTGCCCAATTCCGTCACATAGGATTCGGAAATATGTGCAAAGAAAAGTAATCAAAAATATATAAACACCGCTTCATTATTAGATTATAAGGTAGCTCAAACTTGTTTTTACATTTGAGAACATATTTATTATCACTTTATAAGTTCCAGTCAGCTACTCCATCTAGCCGCCATTTTGTAAGGCGATCCAAACTAGTTACGAATTCCATGAAAACTTTACGATCGATTCGATGGCGAGGTAGCCAGTTCGATTCTATTTCAGTCAAGGCCCCTCTCTGCAAACATCTGCAGGTGAATAATGTAACGGCGGGATGCGCCCGGTATGGCGCGTATGCCAAAAATTTGCTATCGAATCCAGAATTAATGGCTATTGCTATTGTTCACAAACATACTCGTCCTCACCCCTCACCCGGTTTTATATGGAAACATGATGGAAACATGATGGAAACTGTCAAAAGGTGACAAATGATATTTGTTTTGCAGACATAAGTTTCATAGATGCATTGTTTCGCCGAATTTTTTGGGACCGAATAAATTGGGTTCTACAAAATGGCGTTTTAGGTCTACCTAAAAAGTTAACGTTTTCGAAAAAAAATATCTGTGAAACGAAAATTCAGCGAAACAATGCATTCTATGAAACATTTTTCAGCAAAAGCAGAGGACACCACGTACCTTTAGGAATTGATGATGATGAAAACTTTTATAGCCATATTTTTTAAATAATTGTCCGTTTTGCCAAAAACAAACTGATTTTCATTATGATTAACTATCGTATGATGATCGTGTACGCATTTATGCTCATAAGCTTGACATATCACGATCGCATTCTGCTAGTTTTTGCTATATTATAGTGTGATATATTATAGTCTCAATTTTTAATGATATTATGATGAAATGTCCTGAAAGACGAAATTAAAAATGATCGACAATTCAAAGTTTTATTAATAGAAAAATGTAGTATATTTAGACGTACACCGTCAATGAATAATATTACAATTTTAAATTAGAAGTAACTTAACAATTCGTGAAAAGATACATTATATTTCAAAATGAAAAAAATAATCATGACTGATATTTATGAAATGTTTTTAAAACAGAGGCTGTAATATTTTGAAATTTATTTGGAAACTTGCTTTTTCCGTTGCACAACAGCACATTATTTTGCAACTTTCAGATACAAACCAGACAAAAGCCGCCCATTTTCTAAGCCATTTTCAATGCTATATTTTGACGTTTCATGTGGAGCGCTCGTGGCCCAGCGGGGCCGGGTACCGCTTGCGGTATCTAAGGTTAAGCAACGTGGGCAGCGGTCAGAACTTGGATGGGTGACCGCTTTGAGTGGTTACTAACTGAGCGCCCTCGTGCTTTAAAAGGCACGCTAAGCCGTTGATCCCGGTTGCTGTCTATGGCAGCAGTCGTTAAACCAAGTTGGAGGCCTTCGGGTGGCTTGAGAATTTGTAACAGTCAAGTTGCCCACTCACTTGACAAAGCCTAACCCCAATAAGGTCTAGTTTCCCCTGGGGGTTGGAAGGTCAGATGGCAGTCGCTTCCGTAAAAACTAGTGCCTACGCCAAATCTTGGGATTAGGTAGCGGACCCCAGGCATCCTTCAGGACGCAACTGTACTAGGGTAACGCTAGGAGGATGATGAAGATTTTGACGTTTCATGTTTGTTTCCATATAAATATTAGGAATTTACTTTTATGGAAGATGTTTAACTTACGGGTGTAAAGTCTAAAAACTGTTAAATTTAAAAGGACGGGACGGCCGGACGGAAGAGGGACGATTTTTACACATATCCGCACGAATCACCACGCGCCCAGTGAAAGAGACGCGCTTATGTTTTTCGCTCACGATTAAACGGGATGCAACACTCTTCGGGAATGGTTTTTTAGACAAATCTCGATAAATATTGGTCCTTCCAGAAGTTACTTTTTCGTTTGAGAGTGCCATCTTTGTCACTAAATATGTTTGTCACTTTTGAACCCTATTACACGGAAAATAGATTCCAAAATGGAGAAAGTGATCAAACGAAGTAAATGGTCGAGTGACAAATTCGCCAGCCCACACATTCGTGTCACTGTAAATAACAAAAATACCACCGAGTGAATGCGAAAAAGTACCGAAGTGTCCAGCTACTTATGCGGCCAACTGTACGTTACTACAAAAACCTGCAAAGTAGACTTGGTTGCCGGCCGTAAGCGAGGCCCTCTAACAACACGAGGCAGGCAATTTCTATTCCGATCCAGGAATGTATAGCGCCTTCTTCCAAAAAATGGATCGATCAAAGAAACTTGGAAGAATGGTTGATAATACTCTAAAACGAACGCTTGTCACATCACCCGAATAAAATGAAACCCTCGCAATAATCAGGCATATACCCAAAACAATAGTTAAGGCAAAAACGCGGCAGCTGTTGGAAACAACTAGTAAGTAAGAAACTCGGGTAGTTTGACGATCTGGGTCGTCCGACTTGTTCGACCCGACTTACATAGTACAAGTGATAAAGGCTTTTTTGGCACAATATGTATAGCACTTAGTGATTTGCGAAAAGTTCAAGTTGTAACAGGTTGCCGTTTATTACTTATGACTGTACCTAATAATAAAATGCAGTTTAATTTTGGTAAGCCTTTTGACTAATATCAGGCTTATAACAGCGTCACAGACAGGTCAGCCAAGCTGAAGACGAGTACATGTGTTAAATTATATAAGAATTAAGATTTTTAAAATTACACATTCGTAGTATTCGTACCTACACATTAAATTTGCGATTCAAAAAGTGTGTGATTAGTGACTTTACTCGTTGTTGACAAATTTTATATAAAACGTGAACCTAGTGCTAGTCAATTGAAATCAAAGTGGTGTTTGTCATAAAATTTACAATAATAGTAGCTTATAAAATACTTGATCAGAAAATAGGTCGATATATGTATATTATCTCTGAAATACCGGGTTACAGAAATATTATAAAATTCTAAAATAGGTCCTATTAACTTTTAGTGCTATAGTGAGTCAAACTCACAGCCGCGCAATCCCGTTACCAAAGTATTTTTACGGTCATAATATATTAAAATTATTTGTCTTTGTCACAGCAATTTCAATTAAGTGTTAAAACACTCCAATCTTTGTTACTAACTTGAAATAGAAGAGAAGACAGAATATTTTCTTCTCTTCTCACCGACCATGTACCAATAGACACGCGTAGAAATAAACGTGTATGAGATAGAAGGAGAAACTGAACAGTGTCAATAATGTATCTTTCCACTCACTTGTTGTGTAGCCGAAGTCATCTTCTTCCTCTTGGTCTGCCTCCTTTTCTTCTTTGCTGCGCTTGATGGCGGCGGCTGAAGCTCGATCGATCTAGAAGAACGGAAAAGTTTAGCATGTGACGATGTGAGTTTTGTGCATGATACAATTATATACTGCGCCATCAGGTATTGCAATCCGGTACATCGGTTAGTAGTGTGAATGACACTAAGCGGCTATCGAGCCAATCGATTGTATAATAATGTGTGAAAATCGTGCTAATTTAAATTGATATATAAGGTCTAGTTTCCCCCTTGAGTCGGAAAGTCAGAGGGCAGTCGCTTCCGTAAGAACTCGTAGGAATCCTCCTAGCATTATCCCAGTAACAGTTTCCTCCTGAAGGATGCCCGGGGTTTGGCGTAGGCACGAGTAAATTGTAAGATCCAAAATCATCATAAAATGAAGTGCAGCATGGCCAGCATGCAGGTTCTGCCGAAAGTCGGAGGACACTGCCATCCATATTCCATATTCTCTGCTCCTGTGGACCACTTATGCGCAAAAGAAGTATCTACCTAGTAAGACACATCATGCATCCTATTAATGTACACGCTTATTGACAAAAAACTTTTATCTTATCTTATCTTATCTTATGCATCCAGAGGAGATACAACAGGTTGCGACCCAGAGAATCTGGGAATTCCTAGAAGCAACCTGCCTGCCACAATAGATCAATATCTGGTCGTGGCGGCATATAAGGCCCACAACAAACCAATAATAATAATACTTAAGATCCAAAATGGAGGTGCAGGTAAGCTGATGCAAACTGGAACTTAATTTCAACATAGCCTAGGGCCTGTCTGGTCTATGAAGGCTTGTAGATAACGAAAATTGCTTGTCAATGTCTATGTCTATGTCAAAGGCTATTCCGACTATTGAATACATCCGACGTTAATGACTTTTGCTTGCATTAGGTACTTCCGTTTGATAACTGTCATTGAATTCCCAGCTCTACTCCCTTACGATAAGACCTACCTCAACGCCTTTATCCGAGTAAGTTCGCCCTTGGAGCTCTCGGTCATCTTCCTCATCATCGCTGCTCTCCGAATCCGAATAAACCGGTTTCTTTGGCGGCGTCGGTTCGGTTTCCGAAGTCGACTTCTCTGTCTCCCTCTCGGTGTCTTCTGACTCTTTCTCCTCGTCTGGCTCTGATGTTACTGTGATCTGTAAAATAAGGCTTTTTAGAGTGAAGGCCTTAAAATGGGATTGGTTTTGTTCAGCATCAGCATCTAGCCAGGGGGCAAAGATGAGGCCGACGGTGAATCGAGCTCACCAAGAATATGCCTATGTACTTGTACCTTAAAAAGGTCTAGGTTATATGAACTTGGAAATGCAGACGTCGGCAGGGAATTCCAAACCTTAGCAGTGCGCGTTGTCATTCTCCATACAAACTCTGTGCACGTTTTATTCGTAGGATTTGGCACTAACGAATGTAATATTTTTTTGGGATATAAATATTAGATATGCGAAAAAAGTGATGTGGAAACTTTCAAATATTTCAAAAAAATGAAAAATGAAAAACATTAAAAATAATAATAATGAAAAAGAAAATGACATCACGAAATAGGTAGCTAAACGAAAGATAAGCATACTGACCAAAAATCATAACTTTAATGCAAACACAAACGAAGAAAATCCTGCACAAAGTTTGTATGCAGAGAGCTTGCCTACCCCTCCTCTTAAAGCTACAGCACAAATACAGTTAGTGCCAATTCAGTCTCACAGCAACCTAAATGGTCGCGTCTGGTATGGTTTCAGAGGACTTTCCCCCCTCGAATGCTCCGGTTGTGGATTGAGTTGCCCGAGGGACTACAGTAGGTAAAGGATTCTTTAAGAAAGGAGTGTATAAATTTTTAACGTGTCAGCTAAGCACTGTGACACCTCTCGATGTTGCAGGCGTCCATAGGCTGCTGTGAATGCTTACTATCAGGCCGTACGCTTGTTAACCACCGACTTACTTTGATTTCGTGCTCCGGCGTCCCATCGATGGGCGCCGGCAGCGGCGTCCGCCGTACGGAGTGTGTGGGAGACGCCGGCGGTGACGCGGCTTCCACGTCTGATGAGTCAGTATTCTGGCACAAAAATAATTTTAAATTAAAAGAAATATTTAATAAACTCTTCGATGAGGAATGGAGACATTTAAAGGCTTTTTGCTACGTTTACATCTGTTGGAAAGCCTATGTTGCTAAGCGCCATATCCGCAAGACTCAACCGAAGCCCTCGTATATACCTAGAGATATACTTACAAATTAGCTGACCAGCTCATTGTGCACCGTGTGACCGCAAGTGCACTTTCAAAACAAAGTTTAGCCGTCCATATTCCCAAATAAAGACAGTTGACGGAGTCGCTGTCGCCGGATAAGGCGAGGAGGTCTATATAAATGCTTAAGACTGCGTCGTGCAGGGTAAATTATCAGCGCCTGTCAAATTTCTATTTTTTTAAATTATTTTCCCCAGTAACTCACACATACATATTTCACACACACTACTTCATTTTGTTGGCCCGGGTCATTGACTTACATTTTTTTTAATAGGTATTTTCGGTTGTGTATTGCCACCAGTTAATCAGAGTTAAAAACTCCTTAGAGAAAACGAAATTGTCATAACTTGTCACTGTACAATGACAATGCTCTGTCAATTTCTGTAAGGAATACAAAGTTTTGATTTACAATATTTGATGATTTATTAAGGCATGACAAACATGTAAAAATAAAAGTCAAGTTCTGATCTGTCACCAAAACCTTACTTCTGAAAATTGTGATTTGATTTTAGTAAAACGCTCCTAATTATTCATATACAAATAGATTAAAAGTGAGAAAAATTATTGCATTATTTGGCTATTTTTTGTATGGTTTTGGTTTGCGCCGGAATTAATATATAAATATATATATAAATATAAATAAATAAATATTTGTGGACAATCTTACACAAATCAACCTAGTCCCAAACTAAGCAAAGCTTGTACTACTATGGGTACTAAGCGACAATATACATACTTTATACATACAGATTTAAATAGATACTTAAATACATAGAAAACATCCAAGACCCAAGAACGAATTCGAACCCGGGATCTCCAGCTTCGTAGGCAGGGTCACTACTCACTACCAACTAAGCTAAAGCGGCATTTATAGGTAATGCGAGTTTTAAGCGAAGATGCGGTTGTTTTATTTCGATATATATTATGTAATGAAACTTAATGAAAATTAATGGCAGTATTTTGAAACAAGTTTGTTAAGTATTCTTAAAACCTAATGATAATGAAATAAGTAGGACAAATATGATCAAGTAGGATTTAGTTAATCATTGTCACTATCTGTAATTGGAACTTGGCCGGCCGGACGCGCTATCGTGTGCATGGTTGAATGTACGAGTCCATAGTTATGTTATGACAAATTAGCTCTCATGTTCCTTCTTATAAGAACGATAATTGAATAGAATAATTAGTGGAGTAAATTTTACTGAACTTTTAACACTACTTGGACAATGGTTGCGTATAGCTAAATCCATGTACATGCTGCATACATGCTGTAATGTAACAGTTATAATACTTATAATATACGCAATTGAAATTGCAATCTTACTATTATTTACTACGTTTACGTAACGTCCAAACAATTATTGCGACGTACTTTTTTTGTTTTTTCAACCTGATTGTGGCCTTATAGGTCGGGCCCAAGCCCAATAAATCGATAGGAGTGCGCGGTTGGAAAGTGGCCTGGGGAAAATCGAGGGGAAACCTCCGACACGACCACGCGGGAGGTTTAAACACTGGGATACTCTAAGAGTTGGCGCTCCAGTGAGATTGGTTACGCGGCTTCTACCGAATCTGAGTTGTGAGTGGAATCGAGCTACTTACTGGGAGTTTTGTCGCTGGTTCACTAAACTCTACTAGGCCCGACCTGGGTCGGACTGACTCTACCCGGTGTGACATCCTTACGTATATCCAAAGACTACAATGTATATAATAAAGTAGGTACGTATATCCGTATATCCAAAATCAAAGCAGTGAACCAAATAATTTCAAACCATAAAAAACAATCAAATAGAAATTAGAAACCGTACTTACAGACCTGCAGAAATAAGTAGGACTACATACATATATTTTGTATAAGACTCAGATTCAATTTCAGTTCAGTTCAGTTCAATTTTTTCCGGTTGTTATGCTCTGCGCACTCTTAGAGACCAGTTAAACACTGAGCAATTAAAATTAGTTTATTACGCCCTTATTGAATCCAAGTTACGGTATAGCATTAAACTTTGGGGTAATAGCTATAAATATAATATCAAGCGGGCCTTTACTGCTCAAAAACGAGCAATCCGTACTATGGTGCGTATCAGACAATGGGATTCTTGCAGAGATCATTTCAAGAAGCTTAACATACTTACTGTACCCTGCCTTTATATTTTAGTTCTCTTGACGGATCTTGTGAGACATCGCAGAGATTTTGAATCAGATGAGAAATTGGAACTGAGATTAATTTCCAGAACTAAAAATTTACCGCCACCTGTAGTAGCTCCGCGGCTGGCTGTGATAGCACACACAGCTAGGTTTCAGGCAGTAAAACTGTTCAATAAACTCCCAAACGAGTTCAAAGCTATATTATGTTATGAACAATTTAAAACTAAATTAAAATTGTACTTATTAGAAAAGTGTTATTACAGTGTGGAGGAGTTTTTAGGCTAAGAAACATGTTTTTCGCAATTAAATGTAATTAATGATAGGTATTATTATTTTATAATTAATCTTCTTTGACATTTTTATTGCTAATTTATTGGATTTCGCTGAATTATTTTGATGTTATTTTACTTTGTATTTGTTCTCTGTATCAAATATTTACTTAGTTAATATTATTTTAGTTTATTTTTGTAATGTTCAAACACAATGTATTTATTGTTTATGAATAAATGAATTGATTATACGTCGTCGTTAGAGATATAACTAAGATAAAAACAACACATTTATATTTTCATTCTATAATTAGTATGACCATGCGGCTTCGACAATACAATCTTCTGCTGCTTATTACTTTCTTTGTTGTGTGACACTGCAGATTGATAATCCACGATTCCTGAAGTTATATCACGACATCGGAGATATATTTAGCCATTAAATGTATACCTATTTGACGAGAAAGCGTGAATATCCACACAAATTTCAATAAGTATTCCAATCCAATCAATCCAATCAGTGGGTTCTTCAATGCTGAGGATCGTGACCGCTATGTCTCTGGCGGGGAGTGTAGATGGCTCGCCAGTGGTTCCGATGATGCGCTGCATGCAGCGCCTGGTGTTCTCGGCGTCCGGCGAATTTGGAGATTTTTTCAATCCACTTCGCTGGCCCGAGCTCGTCTATCCTCCACCTTTCCCGTCATCATGAATCATGATGTACTCGAGGCTAATAGGTACGACGCGCGATATGTCCAAAAAATGCCAGTAGATAAGTATGCGTTGTTGGCAAACTGTCGAGAGGCGTGTGTGTATGCGTATTTGGTGTTCGATATCAACATTAGATACGTAAAATTATTGAAATATAAAGAAAGAAAAATGTACACAAATTTTCATTTGAAGTAAGTGACAAATGTCATTACGTTATAAAGATGTTCCGTCAGGGTGACCATTCATTGAAATTAATTTCCATTGTAATGAAACGCATCGGCAACCTTTTAGCGTCTAGAATGCGTTTTCGGGAAGGAAAACATTATAATTTGAACGCATAAGTAAACTTTCGGGACCAAACACTGTATGTTCTCTAAAAAATAAAAGGCTAATACCAAAAATTCCATGTTAAAAGGTTCTTAAAACGCCACACGTCAATATGTATTTACCCTACTTCAATTAATACAATCTTTGTGTGTGGTATACATATTGTATTCGTATACGGGCAAAATGTCAAAAACAGAGCTGTCAAAGCGAAAAAAGGAGCATGCGTCTGCTCTCACCGAGGGCCAATGCCCATCTGTCGATTTTTCGAAAGTATGGTGGCAGGGAAAATGTATGGAAAAGTCACTAAAGTTTAGATTTACGTTTGAAATTCTCATTGGTCTTTGCGAGGAAAAATCTGAAAAGTGTGATAACTTGTAGTGAATACTTTTGAGATTTGTTTGAGTGTGATTTTGAAACGAAATAATAGGTTTTTCAATTCAATTTTGCCTAAACGCCGACACGCGTTCTTCTCATTTTTAGTGCAACTTTACGGTATTGTATTTATTAAAGGGTAATTTATTATAGATTACTAATAGTGATAACTTGTAAACACACTCTTTGTGATAATAATTACATATATTTTATATATTTTTGTAGAGAATCGTGACCTCCACAAATTGAGAGGTGAAGGCTGTTTTTGCTAAATATGCTCGGCGCCCTCTTAATTGCCACCGACATGACACAAACAAGCCATAACTCACCCATGCAGGTAGACTCTGCACAGTCAGCGTAACGGTGTCGCCAGCTGCTTTAATGAGCTGAACCGCTCGCTCGTGCTGCGCGTTTCTGACGCACACTCCATCTACCTCCAGAATACGGTCACCGGTCTATTAAAAAAGAATAAAAAGCCTATTAGAACAAAGTCAAAGATTTATTCTTCAATTTAGGTATATTAAATGCACCTGAGACTACGAACCCAGCGCTTTTCATCATCTTTTATAATGCGCACTGCTAAGGTTTGAAATTCCCTGGCAGCGTATGTATTTCCGAGTTCATATAACCTGGACCTCTTTAAGGCACGAGTGAATAGGCATCTTCTGGGTGAGCCTGAGCTCGCTTCATCTTCTGCCTCATCTTTGCCCCCTGGCTATGCTATGAACTGTTTTGTATTTCTGAGGGTTGCAATAAAGAGTATTGTAAACTTACATGCAGCTCTCCGCATTTCCCAGCTGGGCTATCAGCCACTACATTTTTGATGAATATCCCGTATGTGGCTTTCTCATCGCCTCCCTCATTTTCCCGATCGGCGATTATGTCCACCTGCAATGATAAAAACGTGCCCAATACCTTTTCATGTAATTTAAAACAATTTAATTCTTTAAGCACTCTAGATAGACAATTCCTTAATGGTTTCTTAGTCACAGAATTCACATATTCAAAACAATATCAAATATTCCCGTCGGGCTTCACTGTTGGTCGGCCGGTCCATGTAGCTTGTGACTATGCCAGCTCATCTTACCTCACCTTCCCTCCAACGATGCTGACACCTTGTGGCGCACCAGGACTCCTCGTGAGGTGACCTTCCGCGCCGGGCCCCACTGCTGACCAGCCGTCCCGTCTCCTTTCTTGACCCGTCTCTGCTTGTCACTCACCTTCCCTCCAACGATGCTGCCGCCTAGTGGTGCACTAGGACACCTCGCGAGGATGACCGTCCGTGCTGCGCCCCTCTGCCTGCCATCCCATCTCCTTGCTTAACCCGCCTCTGCTTGTCACTCACCTTCCCTCCAACGATGCTGACACCTAGTGGCGCACCAGGAGACCTCGTGAGGATGACCTTCCGCGCCGGGCCCCACTGCTGACCAGCCGTCGTCTCCTTTCTTGACCCGTCTCTGCTTGTCACTCGCCTTCCCTCCAACGATGCTGCCGCCTAGTGGCGCACTAGGCCACCTCGCGAGTATGACCGTCCGTGCTGCGCCCCTCTGCCTGCCAGCCCATCTCCTTGCTTAACCCGCCTCTGCTTGTCACTCACCTTCCCTCCAACGATGCTGACACCTAGTGGCGCACCAGGAGACCTCGTGAGGGTGACCTTCCGCGCCGGGCCCCACTGCTGACCGGCCGGCCCGTCTCGCCGCGGCGATGCCGTCACCGTCATGGCAGTCTGTGGCACGTAACTGCGAAGAACATTGAATATCAACAACAGTCGAAAGACGTCCACTGCTGGACATAGACCTCCCATAAAGAGTGTCACAATTATCGGTTCTGGTGGGCTAGCACAACTCGCTGCCAAATCGTATCTCGCGCGACTCAGCGATTCCCTTCTCGCAGGGACTGTGCGAATTAGAAAGAAGGGGAAGATTTTTCTCTACTCGCGTCGCGTCGCTGCAGCGGCAGTTGTACTAGCCCCGTTCCCGCGACCTTTACCAGGTCGTCAGTCCACCTTACCGGGGGCTACCCACGCTGCGCCTTTCGAAAGGGATTCGAACGAGAAAGACATTCAATACGTTAGTTGCATGTATATTCGTTTTATATATTGATTTAACGCAAAATAGGAATTAGGAACGACATAAGCCAGACACCGCAGCCCATGTATGCTTGAAACTGCAGGACAGAAACAAACGCGTTGCGCAAGTTAGCCAAGTAATAGCCTAAATCAGTCAAACAGAGCCCAGGGTCATTTTATTGCGATTTATTTATTCCTTTACGGAACCCTGAACATTGTAATTTATATAGCCAAAGTGCGGCAATTTTTCAATCAGTCAATGGGTACGGTCGCGACTAGTTCCCAGCCGGGGGAAGGACACCTCAACAAAAATAAAACAGAAAACATGAACGACAGCTAATTAAGTATTTTACACAAAATAACAAGTGAGTTGCATGGATGTAAGATTTCGAGAAAGAGAGAATTTTTGTAGATTTCGATATTTCTTACGAAAGATGCAATTACCTTGAGAGTGAGAGCGCACTAACTTGTCGAGCGAGAGTGACTTTACTGACGTATGACTGATTTCATGCATAAAGAATTTTGGCGACTCACAACTTTTTTTGATATATACCACATACAACATCCAATAAAATACATTTATAATTACATTATTAACATTAGATATAATAAATAATAGAACATCTCGCTATTCTCAGTATTTTTGCAACGAACGAAACACAATTGGAAACATAAATGTTTTTGTTTACGTCTCCAGGTATGAACGTCCTGGCTGAACGCGAGGACAGGGGGCGACAAAAGTGTTTATATTATATAAATATTTTCACCTCACTAGCTCGGAAAGCCCTTTTTTATTCTTTAATAACAGATAGCAAAACTGCATTTTATCCACATGTGTGCAAAGTAATTTTGAAATCCGAACGTGTTCCTAGTTACTTTTTTAACATAATAACATGTAAGGCCGTGTTCCCACTATCCGATACAATATCGGTGTAGGATTCATTACCGATAAAAATGTTTGGAAAACTGCTTAGTGCTCACACTATCCGATCCGATATCGGTCAGATTCGTATCGGATCCGATATCGGTTAGTGTGGGTGGACACAAAACAGCCAGGACAATTTTCGCCCATATGATTTTTTTTTCAGGTGGTGTGAAAAAAATCAGTCCTTGGATTTCAGATTTTATATTTATTTTGAATTAAAAATTTTTTTTATAATTATTTTGAATTATAAGCAAAAAAAATTATTTTTTTGCAAAAAATCGTCATTATACTCGATTTCGACTAATTCAAGGATAAGGATTTCAAATTTAATATTTATTTTGAATTTTAAGCAATAAAAAAAATTTTTTTTTCAAAAAAATCGTCATTATACTCGATTCCGACTAATTCAAGGATAAGGATTTCAAATTTTATATTTATTTCGAATTTTAAGCAAAAAAAAATAATTTTTTGGCAAAAAATCGTCATTATACTCGATTCCGACTAATTCAAGGATAAGGATTTCAAATTTTATAAATATTTTGAATTTTGAGCTAAAAAAATATTTATTTTGCAAAAAATCGTCATTATACTCGATTCCGACTAATTCAAGGATAAGGATTTCAAATTTTATATTTATTTTGAATTTTAAGCAAAAAAATATTTTTTTGACAAAAAATCGTCATTATACTCGATTCCGACTAATTCAAGGATAAGGATTTCAAATTTTATAAATATTTTGAATTTTGAGCTAAAAAAATGTTTTTTTTGCAAAAAATCGTCATTATACTCGATTCAGACTAATTCAAGGATAAGGATTTCAAATTTTATATTTATTTTGAATTTTAAGCAAAAAAAAATTTTTTTTTGCAAAAAATCGTCATTATACTCGATTCCGGCTAATTCAAGGATAAGGATTTCAAAATTTATAACTATTTTGAATTTTAAGCAAAAAAAAAATTTTTTTTTGCAAAAAACCGTCGTTATACTCGATTTCGACTAATTTAGGGATAGGGATTTCAAATTTAACATTTATTTTGAATTTTAGGTTGGAAAAAATTTTTTTGCAAAAAATCGTGATTATACTCAATTTCGACTAATAAAGATTTCAAATTATAGGTATTTTTATTTGAATTGAAAGTGATTCATTTTTCACGTAATTTTGCTTTATATATTTACTTTAGCATTTGTTTTTGAATTTTGCTTAATTTTTTTTGCGTTTTTTTGTTCAAATTTAGTTTTTATTTCCTATTTTAATGAAATGAAAAATTGGAAGAAACCCAATTTTTTTATTGTTTTACTTTTGTATTTTCCTTTTTCTATTTCCTCGCTTTAGTGAGGTGAAAAGATTTGTGTTACACACGGCTGCAAAGTTATTTTACCTCGTGTGTTGCAACACTCGCTATGCTCAGGATTCTAATTTTGAACCACTCGCTTCGCTCAGGATTCTATTTTCGAACCACTCGCTTCGCTCGTGGTTCAACCATAGAATCCATTCGCTAGCTCGTGGTTCAACCCTAGAATCCATTCGCTAGCTCGTGTTCCAATTCCACACTCGCGGTTAAAATACAACTTTGCACCCTTGTATAACAAATAACTATTGTATATGTATAACATCTGAATGAAAACATTAGCCAAAAACAGTTTTCACTTCTTCACCATCCTCCATTATTTCGAAGAAGTGCTCGCATAGAAAACATTTTCAGTTGGATGCCTTCTCCTCCAAATAAATATGACAGAGATAACGTTCCGTTGAGTCCTAATCAAACGGTATTAATAGAAGATTGTTTGACTAAACTTTTAGGCCCGCGTTATACACTCTACTTTTTACTTCGATTGCGAGAAAACACATCAACACAAATTATCCACCTTAAATGAATAATTTAACTCTTGGCGGGCGTATGTCTAATTTGACAGCATGTTTTTTTTCTAAGGCCAGCACCACGCTATGCGTGTTCGCTTTGCGTATTCACCTCCCTTTCTTTTGCTATATTAAAAGAAGAGATGCAACATGCGCTTTTTTTTCTTTTAAGAGGAGTAATTGCTTTGACCATAGACACCGCTTAATCTTTAGAGAACTGAAAACGTCTTTCCTGATTGGTCGATTTTAATACAGCTGTGTTCTGGTGGTTAAATTTTTTACCAAATATTTTTTAATCTGTCAAATTACTGTTCTGTGATTGGTGGATTTAATAGGTGAAGTATTTTGATTGGTCAAATTAAAATGTTTTGTAAATCATAAATATGTATCCATATTTTCCCTAGTGCTTAAATGTACTACTTTAGCCCCGCTTCACAAGTCTAATATGACACACTTTTCGAGCATGAGAAGTGAAAATAGTACATTACTTAACAAGGGCGGTAAAACAAAGAATGTCTCAGATCGCAGGTATTTGACGCCCGAGCCGAAGGCAAGGGCGATAAATATGCTATCTGAGGCTTTCTTTAGTACCGCCCGCGTTAAGTACAAAGTTTTATATCGCCCCCTGGCTAGGAAGTGGGATTTCCCGCGCGCGGAGCGTGCGGTAATTGCCGCTTTATGGCCAGGTGTGACATAAAGTACATTACTTACCAAGGGCGATAAAACAAAGAATGTCTCAGATCGCAGGTATTTTACGCCCGAGCCGAAGGCAAGGGCGATAAATATGCGATCTGAGGCTTTCTTTATTATCGCCCGTGGTAAGTACAAAATTTTATGTCACCCCCTGGCCAGGAAGTGGGTTTTTTCGCGCGCGGAGCGTGCGATAATGGCCACTTTATGGCCAGGTGTGGCATAAAATATAATAAACGGGTCACTCACGTTTTTAAGGTCTAAGTAATATCTTTCCACATGATTCGGACCAATACGTGGTCCTCAATCATGAGAAACAGTCCCGACAGCCTAATAAAACAATGGTTAAGGGGATACCGGGATACTATATCGATTGAAAGAGACGCGCTTATATTTTTCCCTCGCGACAAAACGGGATGCAACTTCTTCGAGAATGGCTTTTTTAGAGAAATCTCGATAAATATCTGACTGTGTGCAGGTTTATTGAATTTCCTCTTGAAGGTAGAATACCATCATATTAACTTAATCGTGTCTTTTAATAATGCGTTGTTTTAGTAGGCTGAGTAAAAAAAGGAAAACATAGACTCAACTTCGGATATTTTTCTATGGAGAAAATTTTAAGCAATCATGTTTCGGCTATTGTCAGAAACACAATCATATAATCAAGAATCACATTTCTGGGAATCAGTCCCTATTGTTTCCTCGTCTAGGCAGAACAGCGTTTCAAAGTTTGTAAATTTCTCGTTATAGCGCCATAAATATAGGTACCAATGCACAATGGCTTCGATAGTACAGGGCAGGATGCATATAGTTCAATCACTTAGTGAGGCGACACAGACGAGCGAACGCGCTGTCCGCGACTGTACCTACTAGAGCGGGGAATATTATGTAACATTGTTTTGTTTATGTGGGTCATGTAAACAAACCTTTTATCGTATTAATCTATATTAATGGACATATTTTTATAATAGCAGCAGCCCCGTTCATACAAGAACGGCTATATCGAGGATCGCTTCTGAGCTGTCTATAATTCTTGTATATTTATTTACTTCGGGGATCTCGGGAACGGCTCTAACGATTTTGATGAAATTTGGTATGTGGGGGTTTTCGGGGACGAGCAATCGATCTAGCTAGGTCTCATGCCCGGGAAAACGCGAAGCAAAGCTCGGCCGCCCAGATATTTTATATCTTTAAACGAGCAATTCTTGTATATTTATTTATTTATTATTTACTTTGGGGATCTCGGAAACGGCTCTAACGATTTCGATGAAATTCGGTATGTGGGGGTTTTCGGGGACGAGCAATCGATCTAGCTAGGTCTCATGGCCGGGAAAACGCCAAGGAAAGCTCGGCCGCCCAGATATTTTATATCTTTAAACGATCAATTTTTGTATCTTATCTTATATCTTTAAACGAGCAATTCTTGTATATTTATTTATTTATTTATTTATTTCGGGGACCTCGGAAATGGCTCTAACGATTTTGATGAAATTTGGTATGTGGGGGTTTTCGGGGACGAGCAATCGATCTAGCTAGGTCTCATGGCCGGGAAAACGCCGAGCAAAGCTCGGTCGCCAGATATTTATATTAAAACTAGGTAACTTAAATCAAAAACAGGCCTTTGAGACACAGTACCGAGGATGATGGCGGTATTTCCTCGCTGTAGCGCCATGCTGATTCAACTTGAAAAATGAATGTTTCTTGTAAGACCATATTTCAGGATTCGTCTTGGATCATAGAAAACTTATTCCCAAAATACCTACGACCGCTTTAGCCTAGCTGGTAGTGACCCTGCCTACGACGCAGGCGGAGTTCGAATCCCGACTAGGGTCATTTTTTCTGTGATAGCCGTACGTCTGGAAGACCAATGGAAGAAGGGGGAAGGCGGTATGAGCTCATGGAGAACACACTCACCGAAGTACAATTTGTAGAAGAGGCACTGCCCATACGTGGGCTACCTATAAAGAAATACGAGTCACATTTGACCGCCATTCATCCTTTCCTATCCGTTGATAGGTTGTTACGATATGTTACGTTGAATAATAAACAGATAAGACCCTCACAACAGGGGGCTGGCACCTCCTATTGTGGAACATAAGTACGTCATTATTTTAACAATAGCCATGTTTTTAGGGGTTGGGAAAATTGGGGGCTTTAATTTCGCTGCAAATTGAATTAGAATCGAATATGTATTGATAGAATGATTGAAGAGTGAGACAGACTGGCCAGCACCTAGCCAGGGGGCTAAGATGAGGCCGATGGTGAAGCGATATCACACACAAGCTGCCATAGACAGCAGGCGGGATCAACGGCGTAGCGTGCCTTCCAAAGCACGGGAGCGCTCAGATAGTAACCACTTAAAGCTATCACTTATCCAAGAACTGACCCTGGCCCACGATTACTACTATCACAACATAAGACAAGAAATTGTTTCTTGTCTTAAGCATAATGTAAAAACAGCGCGTCAACTCAATTAGTTCACGCAGAACAATGAAGCAAAAACTAGGCGTCGGCAAACATTAACGCAATTTATTTAATTGACGACAAGAGGTTTCCTAGAACTACCTTTAAAAGAGAACATGTTTCTGCCTCCTACTACATTAACAAAAAAAACAAAAGAACCTACAACTAGAGTATCGGTTAATAAGTACGTAACTAAAAATAACATGGAAAACTAGGCGTTAGGTACAGCGCATTATTTACTATGTTTCAGCGTAACTATAAAGATAGGAATCAAGTGAGCAGGAATTATTCCGCTCGGCGGAGCGGAAAACGCGGTGCATCGGAAAAGCCTCCAATTTTACCGCCTTAGTTCGGAGACTACAGTGCATTAGGCAAGGCGGCAATTATACACCTGCGTTTCGCATGTAGATCTGTTTTTTTTATTATTAAGATTGGGATTGCTCTTTGCCACCATCTAGCCAGTGGGCAAAGATGAGACCGACGGTGAAGCAGAAGGTAAATAAATATAATATTTGTGGACAATCTTACACAAATCGATCTAGTCCCAAACTAAGCAAATCTTTTACTATGGGTAGGTACTAGGTGACGACTGACGATATACATACTTATATAGATAAATATATACTTAAATACATACATAGAAAACATCAAAGACTCAGGAACAAATATTCGCGGTACTCATCACACAACTAATTGCCCCGACCAGGATTCGAACCCGGAACCTCCAGCTTCGTAGGCAGGGTCACTACCAACTAGGCTAAAGCGGTCGTCCTAAATGCCTCATTATTCACTAGTTCGCGGGTATACATACTCGTATGCAGGTTTCCCCGCTAACTATAAATTTTCCTTACATCGAAAATCGAACGGTACCTCAATATCTAATTATATTCCGTGCCTATATGAGTTCCGAACAACGCATTTTGCACCTACGGGGTGAGCCGGGAGTTGAACCCACGACCGCAACCGGAAAGAATTCTCCACTCAGTCTGTTACAAAATGTGTGAACATAATTATCAACAGTCATAAAAACACCAACGGAAAAGAGAGCATTTGCTATAAAATTGAAATGTGGATATAAGTGTTTTATTGGCTCCCAAGTTTATTCTCGAATCGGAGATTTTAGGGCGTCGGCTGTGGTCCAAGGCATTACAACTGCTTTACTACAAAGTTTGGCACACAAGGCATAGTCTATTGATGGGAGTCTAGTTTTAAATATTTTTTACAACCATTAAGTAACATCGGATACTATTAGGGAATAAGAGATTTTAATCCTCTTCATAAGCGCAGGTATTTCTATTGTTATCTGTATGTACATGGTAGTTAAATGCTATTCAATCCGGCAAAGAAGGGATAGCCTGGGGCTCAAATCAAAATGGTTTAAATTTCGTAGCAGGTAAATCTTTTTTCAGTTTTTAGGGTTTCGTACCCGGAGGCTCCAAACGGAACCCTGTTGCTGTCACTCACGCTTCCGGTTGGTTCGGAACCCAAAATGTGCGAAGTCTGACTCGCACCTGGCTGGTTTTTATCATTAGAAAGATACTTCTGCTTGTATTATAGCGAGTTGTTCCCGGAGCGAACATTTGGTCAAAACCCCGAATAACAAACAACACAGGACACAAACAAAACAAAAGAGACTCACCGAAATCAAAATTCGAAACCACTCATTCCACACGCGGCGACAAATCCAATGGCGTCAAAAACGCCGACGAACCGACAATTGTCGACAAAGCCGACAAACACCGACAAATGCCGACAAGTGAGGTCTGGCGGGGCCGCGGCCACAATGATACATTGAGGTCAGCTAACCATAATTCAATTATGAGTATTAGCAATTTTCTTTTAGTGACGGAACGTTGCGGTTTCCGCGATATCGAGTATCGCGTCAATTGCGGGGCAAATATTTAAATTTAGTTGTGGTTAATGTCATTATGTATATTACGTAGTTTAATAACAATTGAAAGTCGTAAGTAATCTATACAGGCTATCTATGTATATCAGGCTTTAATATACTTTTTGTTATAAAGTTGAGATAATATTATGAATTCCATCATATTAAGTATTTATTTATTTATTTTCTCTCTGGAATTAGACAATTATTACAACACCTACTTGGACTGGTTGCATGGCGGTTAAGTCCGCAATAAAGCATTCGTCCCTCTCGCACTTACGCACAATAATACATAGCAAGTAAAGGACGAATACCGCGACATGAAACGCGATCGTACTATGGCCCGCCCGCTTAATAGAGACGGCCAACACGATAGCTCTATTGACCCTACCGCGTCACAGGTGCTGCCAGGTATGTATTTCGGATAAATTCGCCTCTTGCACTCCGATCAAGCATGTAGAGAGTATAAACTATCGCGCTAAGAGGAAAAAGCGTGTGTTATACATATACACATACAGTAAGCACGAGCGAGCGGCATGCCATTTCTAACTGGCAAACACCGGTTTTGTTAGACAGAAAGCCTTCTTCTATTCCTGAGTAATACTAGTGGCTCTATGAGCTGGTCTACCTCGCGATAAAATAGACAAATATATATTACGAAACGAAAAATAGATATATTTTACGTTTCAAGCCCCCATGACACCGGCAAAATTGAAAAAAATCCTATAACGGAATCGATCAAAACAATCCATGTAACTATCGAGCCTGATCAATCGCAGAGTAGAATAGCCGGAGTTCTGACGGACAGACAAACAAAAGCATTTTTTGCCCAAGCTGAAACAGAAACGCTTCGCTAGCGCTTCGTGCTCGCTCGGTCAATTAAGTATTATGTGGCGCCGTCTCAGATAAACGTTAAAGTATAGCTGGGCTGGTGAAAAACTATCGATATGGGCCCATCACTAGTCGTGGTTGACTGTTTTCTCTAATCCCCTAAGCCGACCGCGGCAGTAGATTGTTTCTTTTTAATTTGCCCCATACTCGTACTCTTTCATATTAGTTAATGGGAAACGGATACCTGCTCTAGTTTCAGGCATTGTACAGATGAAGTGGGAAAAGTTTGCCCTCTTAAAGTTATTATGATATTAACAGATTGAATACTAGAGTGGTTCTGTGAGCTTTAGACCGCGCATTGTTTTTAGGATAGTGTATGTAGTTAACAAGGAACACTTAGAGTTTCGCCATGTCCGTCCGTCCGTCCGGACTCAGCTCAGTAACCGTTTTTATGCCAGGGGGGCAAAGATGAGGCCGACGGTGAAGCAAGCTCACCCAGAATATGCCTATTTTATGAACTCGGAAATACAGATGCCGGCCAGGAATTCCAAACTTAGCAATGCGCATCCGTCCATCTGTTTCATTCTTTTCGGGCGATAACTTGTAAGATGTGATACTTGTATTATGAAGCGCCGTGGGCGTCAGTTGGCGCTGTTAACCTCTCAAAAACGTAAATATTTTGTATTTTCCTCTTTCGTTGATGGGTTATCCTGTGTTAACCTCTCAAAAACGTAAACATTTTGTAATTTCCTCTCGACTGATATGTGTAATTATCAAATGACAGCGAAGGCTTGAGGAAAAAATACGTCAGCCTTACAAGGTATATGTACCAGTAAACTCCAATATTTCGCGTGCACACTCATAACAATGTCCCATTGGGACCCATACAAGTACCCAATTACGTGGACGCCACTCTTCCAAATTAGCAACCATACAACCGACATACAACGTAATAACCACATGGGGGACTCCATACAACACGTTACATTTCGGTTCTGGGCTGCGCAGTTATAAAAACTAAATGGGTTGGGAATTGGGAGTTGGTGTTTGGGCTTGTTAATATCGTTAATAGATCGCGATGGTATTGGAAAATGACATAGGAATAGATACTTATTAGTATATTACTTACCTAGAGCGATAAAGCAAAGAATGTCTCAGATCGCAGTTATTTGACGCCCGAGCCGAAGGCAAGGGCAATTTTATGTCGCCCCCTGGCCAGAAAGTGGGATTTTATGGCGAAGTGTGACATAAAATAATTTAAAGTCATTAGTAGATTTGCGAGATCACGCAAATTACTGAGATCTTGCGAGATTGCCTCTTAAATCTTGCAAATACTGAAATCGCAGATTATGCTGTAACTCCCTAGTGCACACAACTTACTCAGGATTACGTCGTAATGAAGGTTTCGGTTATGTATTTATTTATTTATCGTATGGCATTATTTGCGAGATCTTCGAGGAGACACTTTCGGTAATATATATAATCAGAGGATGGCCGCCAGCTTTCTGGGCTCTTTGCCCTGCGGTCAGGTTTTTATTTGAAATTATTTAGTTTTATTTTATTTTACTTAAAAGTTAGGTTAGTTATGTTTCAATATATTGTTCTGTATATGTATGTTACTTGTTTTTTAAGCCGTCCGCTACCCGTGACTGGGATCCCCGGCCGGATAACAAAAGACTGTTTTATTTTGTTTTTTCGCTGGGAGAGGTTTCAGCAAATTACTTTATTCAATACATTTTTTTGCACTTGACTGTAAGTACGTGTACACGACTTAGGTCACATGACTAGCCACGTCCCACTCTAAGTCAGAAACCTCTTCAACTTGAACTTGAACAATTGATATTAAAAACCTCTGACGTTCGCAAAAAACTCTTCCCCTCACCAACCAACCAAGCTCCAACCCTATTCCTTTCCATATAAGTTACAATTTACTACTACAGTACGGTGACCATGTACACGTGTTTCTATGACGATGGATATTGAGTCTTGTCTAGCTGGTGTTATGGTTGGGTTTCGCTTGTGATTGTGTAAAGAGATCTACGTAAGCCGGCCTCAGAATAAGGCTCAATAAGGCTTCATCGCATTAGGCTTGTGGGAGTTGTGGGCACGTGTTACGGGAAATCTTTAGTGTAAGCGCTCGTCTGTTGGTTATTTATATAATACAAGGTTTTGTTAAAGATGGCAGTCGTTTTCGTAAACACTAGTGCCTACGCCAAATCTTGGGATTAGGTAGCGGACCCCAGGCATCCTTCAGGATGCAACTGTACTGGGATAACGCTAGGAGGATGACAAGGTTTTGTTATAGAATGGTTAAATCCACTGTCAAAGTCGCATTTTGCTATGTGATATGAATATCTCCGCCATTTTTTGGGTTCCGTAGCAAACCCCTGTAACTAGCAAATGCGGAAAGCGCATTCAAAACGGCCTAATGCGAACTGAAAACCATGTAACTTCCTCTCAGTCGCAATTGCATATTGCAGTGACAGAGAAGGAGATAGGTATAGTTGACGAAATATAAGCTGCACCGATTCCTCGAACAACTTGTATGGCGAATCGGTGCAGCTTATATTTCGTCAACCACACTTTGTTTTCGGTTCGCGATAAGCCATCATCTTTACAAGGTTATTATTATTATATTGAGCCTAATGTGTCCCACTACTGGGCAAAGGCCTCCCCCCTCTTTTTCCATTCCTCGCGGTCTAGAAGTAAAAGCGTTGGTAAAAAAATTGTAGGTACCATTTGCTTATCGGCGATACTGATTAATCGCCGTTCAATGTGTTGCATGATTGTCAAAAAAACAATCCTTCTGAGTAGTCGTAAGACCTAAGAAACTGACAAGTTCATCATCAGGTTTCCCTAATCAGATTGACTAGTTTAGTGACACCAAAAAAGTACTATAAAATAGAAAACAATGCTAATATTTTACAAAAGCAAAAATCAACATACCTGGTTCTCCTCGAAGGCACAAGAAACTTCAAAGGGCCGGCGGACTTCCTCCTATCCTTCACGATTGGCACCATCAACAGATCCTCTTCATCCGTCGTGGACCCTGCGCTGTCCAGGCTCACGAACGCAGGCGCTGACATCCTCCGGTCCGGGACCGTCTTCGGACACTCCAGGATCTCGCGGATCACTTCACAGAACTTGCACGCGTGTGCTTCTGCTATATAAGTTGTTAGAGCATACGCATAGTTTTCTAAAAAACACTTATGGCATCCTGGAACGTAATTTTCTAAATCTGTGGATTCTTCACTTGGCTCTTGGATTTTTAAATGGAGCTTCTTCTTCATCAGAGCTTTGTTTGATTCTAAGATCTTCTTCTGTTCAGCCCTATGCATGTTCTCCTCTTCTTTGATCCTCTTTTGTCTTATTTCTTCTAGGCATTCAGCTTGATCGTTGTAGTATTCGACGCACTGAACGGTTTTGGACGGTTTCGGTTTAGTCGGACTTTTCTTTTTCTTTTTATGACTTATATTCATGTTTATAGGTTCGATTCTTAAGGATTTCATTTGCTTTATTATGTGCTCCTGAATACAAGGGTTGTACGACACTTCATCTACGAGATTGGGAGTGTACTGGTCGATATTTTTGGCACCGGCGTCGTTGTCTTTGTTTCTAACATCTGTTTTATCGTGTTTATCTTCCACTTTGATCTCTCGATCACCGTTGATTTTATGGCCGTTTTTATCTGTACACTTGACGGACGTAGAATCGTCGTCGACGCAAGTTTCGTATCCATCAATTTCATGGTCTATGTACAGAAGAGACTGCCCATCTTCTTGGATGGATATTCTCGTAGTGGCGTCATAAAAACTAACAGTTTCGTCAGTAGGAGAATTTAAGCATTCTTTCCAACTTTCATCACTTTTCACTTTCTCTAATGTAGTTTTTGTATCACATTCCTTCCAATACTTTTCGAAACTAATCCTTTCTAAGCCTGTTGGCGTCACAGCGAACACCATTTCATCTGATGTTGATATATCTTTACTTTGCTGTTTAGACAAAGTTCGTTCAGTTTTCTTCGTGTCAACGAATTTAGTTCTTATATCGGGGAGTTCTCGGGGCGTTATTAACACATCATCTTCTCTTATTGTCATATCGTCATCGGGGTCATCTAAAGAGTCATCGGATTTTGATGCTTTTATTTCTCTTATTCCGTTAACTTTTTCTGATGTGTTTTTAATATTTTCGTTTAAAGTATCATCACGCTTAATGCAGTCATCGAAGCTGAGATCACAGAGGGCTGACAGTTCCTCGTCCTTTATAGACGTGTCCTCTGGTTCAAGGCATATTTGGACTACTTCTAATCCTTCCCCGTACTCCTGGAGGCATTCGTGGAAGGAATCCATGCCGGTGTGGTCGTCTGATGCCAGCGAGTTTATGCATTCCTGTGAAAATATAGTAAGAAGTTGTATTTTAGTTTATAAGTAGCTATGTTGCTACACCCTAGTAGGGTCCATGTCAGTACTGGCTAGCTAAATAAGAACACTCTGTAAACACCATGGTTGCAACGAATAAATGATTATGATTATTATTTTTCGATGAAGTTCTATAGATTCTTGAAACCTAACGGGTAAATTATAAGAAACAAAACAATTGAAATTGTACGCACGTCTGTAGATGTTAGCCACATCAAAAACGTAAATGTGAAATAATGTCAAGTCCGTAAACGGATTCGGTGATAAATGTAAGTAAGATCTAACTGGAAAGTTGGTTCTTTCAATTTCGTGCGTAACGTTCTATAATTTGTTTAAAATGATTCCTTTTTGTTATTTTTATAGCAGCGGTCGGCAACCTTTTATCAGTCAAGAGTACATAGTAGCTAACGAAATTGTTGCGGGCCGCACGTGTTCATAATTTGTGACTTTATCAGATAAAAGGTAGGTACTTAACTTACCATATTTTATATTGTCAGTTCTCAATAAGGAGGTTTGTGGGTCGCGGTCAAGGGAGCTGCCTGTTGCCGACCGCTGGCGTAGGTATAGTACCTATCCCTAATCACGAGTCATCTTTGAGTAGTCCTTTGTGTACGTCTTCGTGTAGAGAGGGTGAAAATAAAACAGCATACATTTTCCAACGTTTATGACAACACACATGATAAAGCATATATAAACAATCAACACAGAGCTCGTCAAGCAACATCTATATAGATATAATATTATTTATTTATACACATATATATATATATATATATATTATTACATTTCACAACAATTCGTTTCCTTTAAAGCCTATATTTCTTTGACATAGCAACGCCTAGGCTAAGAGTCTTTACATCTAGAATATTTAATCTTGGCAGTCAGTTAGCATTGCTCCTTATATTCATGTAATTTCTTTCATCAAAAACTCAAAAACCTAATAAGTATAGCAATATTTAGTGACAATTAGAGAGACCGAAATGACGGTCTTTAGTAGCAGTCCATCATCAGACATAAATCTGTTAAAGCCATAACAGTAAAAGATATCTTGTCTCACAGAATAGTATTAATTACATGCTTGTATACCTTCAAATATTTTTTTCTGAGAATACATAAAGCATCTACTAAATTAAGTAGAAATAGAGTCCAGAAGCATTCCAAACCCGCGAATCATCACAAATTGTGCAAGACGTATTTCACAACGGAATTACACGCTATAAAATACGTGAATCTACGCATTACTCATTTCCATGCATAACAGTAAATTTACGTGACTCAAACGGACCAGTCACTCAAACACAATGTCCTATTTTCGGCACACGTCAAGTTAATTCGCATTTGCTCGACAATCACAAATAGACGGGGAACAATAGCATTGTTTTGTAAAAATAGCAATCTAATTCAAGATCAAAGAGATTTACGGACTTTTTGATGGTTCTGTAAACGTTGCTATGAAACAAACGTTTGATTCATTGAATGTTTGTTTTCGTATTTTACCTCAAACAAATAACGCTTTTTGTGCGTTGTTTTGTTCTTCTTCTGTATCCTGAATAGTAAAATAGGTGGGTGTATAAAATACCTACAAATTGAATGAATAGAATACAGTTGCCAAAAAATAACCCTTAACAAAGCTCAGGCATGCGGCCTATCAAAATGTGCATTAATTCTTACGGGTAACGTAACACTGAAAAAATTATTCTACTCGTATTAACCTCCACAGGTAGGATTTGAATGTAAGACCTCTGGAATTCGTCCATTGCTCATCTTTACTGACTGGGCTACCGTAGGTATCCCTTGCGGTACCTAGAACCTCCAGAGGGGCGTCTAAAAGTGACACAAAAACCTCACGTGATTTCTGGATAAACCCTAACCCACCTGAACCAAGATGGATTGACATATGATTTCGAAAGTCAACATTTCTTCTAATCAATATTCACTCAGATTAAAACTCTGCTTTGACTTTCGTAAAACCTATTTAAATAAAAATCAACATAATAGGAAATCGGTCAAGGAGCATACTAACTGACTACCAATGAAGAACTTATATACTATGATATGTCCAATTGTTTCCTGTAAGGAATTCCACATTGACCAAATACAAATCGTTACGACATTTATTAATAATTTTAACGGACATTGAGCGATAATTAATATTTATGATAGCATTATGAGATCCATGAGTGAAGTACGGGTCCACCAATTCGATTCCTGGGCCATTTCGTACCTTCTCACAGTGAAAATCTATATGAAAGCCGCTAGAGATCTCATTAGGTACTAATGTGAGAACGTACTTACGTAGTGGCAGTCAAATTGATTAGCTGTACCTCTAGTACGCAATCGTGTTCATTTGTTTTGTTTCGAAAACACTTAGACAAGAGGCACTGTTGTACCTAAGCTATTTAATTGGAGGATCCGTTTAGCCTTGTGGTTAGATATCCGATCCTGCCTATGAACACTTTCCCTCCAAGCTTTTCGTAGCGCTACGCAATTTCCTCTACATACCGGGAAACGCACGGTATCGGCTACGCGTCTACGAGCAGTAGCTCTAGTATAAGTTTTTTCGAAACATTAACTAATTCAAACGCGTTTGCGTTTTGTCTCAAAATGTATAAAAACTCTCTCACCGAGTTCGAAATACGCGCGTTCATCGGTTAGCAACAAATGTTATACGCGCTGTTTTAGTTTCCACTAGTGACCACCAAAGGCGCTGTTCACGTTTTCAAAACATTTTGAGACAAAACGCAAACGCGTTCGAATTAGTTAATGTTTCGAAAAAACTCATACTAGAGCTACTGAGCGCCCGCTAGGCGGGTTCCTGGGAGTGAATGTGTTAAGCGGACGGTCCTCGATTTGAATCTCGGCCAAGGCAAATATTTGAGCCTTTTCAACTTATTTTCTTGAACTAGAATTCAACTTTACAAGCCATAAGTTGTAAATGCAACATTAGTTTGATCGTACTTCTTAAGATTTTAAATAGGAAGAAAGGAAATAGGTGCATTTAGGAAGATATCACATTTAAGATTAGTCGTGTCCGCCCTTAACTTCAATATTCCCAATTCGCATTAAATATTTTCGTATCAAATTCTTTATGTCACACCTAGCCATAAAGTGGCCATTATCGCACGCTCCGCGCGCGACAAAACCCACTTCCTGGCCAGGGGGTGACATAAAATTTTGTACTTCCCACGGGCGATAATAAAGAAAGCCTCACATCGCATATTTATCGCCCTTGCCTTCGGCTCGGGCGTAAAATACCTGCGATCTGAGACATTCTTTGTTTTATCGCCCTTGGTAAGTAATGTAGGTACTATTATTCGGTGATGACGTCACTCATTTTTTACTATACCTAATGTACACCTTTTAATAACCTTGATTCATTTAATAACATTTTTTTTATTCCTGTGTCACAAATGAAGCTATATTTCACGACTTTTTAGCAATTAAGTAGTGTTTATTAGTGTTTTTGTAATTGTGTCATCATCACACCTACCTCGAATTTCTCTAATTACCTTAACAATCATAATATCTCTCATCAAAATTCTTCAAAAGCCGCAACCAAACTATCACATATCAATTTCTCAATTGACGGAATCTACACACACGTCTACACAACCTTATTTAATTTTTACAATTATATATATATCGTCAGACACATCTAAAACTAACATCATTGTCACATTAATTCCAAATCTACGTGCACTGGCAAGAAAAAAGTGACAAAATCTCTGGCTCTGTATAGTTCGGACACAACTCTAAGGCTAAATTCTGTCAAACGAACGCAAGCAAAACTAGACTTAGAGCTCTGACTGTAAGGTAGATTTTTGCTTGCGTTAATTTGACAGCACTTGGCCTTACAAATTTGTACGAACTTTATACCAATGGTATAGTTTTTTTTTTCGAAACAAAACACAAACGAACGCGTTTGCGTTTAGTCTCATTTTGTAAAGCAACGCAAGCAACGTCTCTGGTGGCCTTAGATGGTAACTAATTTTAAGATTAAACGCAAACATATTTTTGTTTTGTTTCGAAAAAACATATACTAGAGGTACTGTATTTAGAATTAATCTGCAATCCTGTAGGGAGAACCTATATCTAAATAAAAGAAAAACATTCAATAAATAAATACATAAAACTTCACAGTTTGTCACAGCGAATAGGTAAAACAATTTACTTAGTCGTAATTGCATTGATTGGTAGATGACTTCTATGACTATGACTTCTATGCCAAATTGTATTCTGACAAGGCCCTTCTTCAAGTTAAGGACATCATTTAAATTGATCGATAGCATTCATCAATTACCAAGTTTAACTTGCTATACTCAATTTTGTTTTTAATAAATACCTAAACATTCATTTTATCAATCAAATCGGCTGTACATATAAGTAACCCTTAAATTATTCTAACTTTGGCAGAGTCATGCAACCGAATACATTTTTAAGTCTTATTTAGTAAATAAACAAGCTTGCTAAATTGTTGTCATTACCGACCTTATATGTCCCACTACTCTGCACTACGAGTAGTAGGTATTATCTCATGAGTGAGATATTGTGGGGAGCAGTTATTATTTACTTACTACTTACGCTGGTTCAACGACTCGATGTGGATCTTATAATATTTTTATAGCTAAATTACCTACACATTTTTGGGTGAATACTTTAAAGTATTTAAAAATATGATATTATTATATGAGTAGGTAAGACCTAGCCAACCTCGGTATACCCAACTGGCAATGAGGTGGCGCACAACAGGGATGAGTGGCGTTCTCTTGTGTCAGAGGCCAGGATCCTCTTTGGGTCGTCTAGCCAGCGTAGTAAGTTAGTATATGAGTAGGTAGTGTACGTTTGATACGTTTTTATTGCGTTCCAAAATATTATAACTATCTAAACGACAAAACGGCTTAAGTTTCGCCCATCTCAATTCCTAATTTATCCACAATGTTCTAATGGTCTGTGGTTCTGGATGCAGAATAACATTTTTGAAGTCACTCAAAAAGAGTTAAATCTTGTAATAACAAGAAGACATTAACAACACTAACTTAAGTAGAATAGAATAGAATCACATTTAAACACATCATCAATAAAAAGAAAAACATATTAACAAAGACATCGAGGAAGTAGACAATGAAAGTGAGAAAAATAATACAAAACAGGTGCCTAGATCAGGATGTGAACCTGAAATGGCCTAAAATGTAAGTAAATAATATTAAAACTAACTTAAATCTAAAACAGGCTATTTGAGGCATTGTAGTTACAAGGGATGAAAATTAAATAAGTGTGTTCATCAAAAAAAAAAACAAATACTTGCTAAATTTGGCAGCTTTTCATTAGATTAGGACAGTTTCATCATCATCAGCCTATCTACGTCCCACTGCTGGGCACAGGCCTCCTTTCATAGATGAGAGGGATTGGGCAGTAGTCCCCACGCTGGCCCAGAGCGGGTTGGGGACTTCACATACAACTTTAAATTTCTTCGCGGATGTATGCAGGTTTCCTCACGATGTTTTCCTTCACCGAAAAGCTAACGGTAAATATCAAATGATATTCCGTACATAAGTTCCGAAAAACTCATTGGTACGAGCTGGGATTCGAACCCACGACCGCCGCTTGACAGCCGCACGCTTGAACCACTGGGCTACCGTAGTTTACACGTTACAGAATATGTAGGTATTCAAGTATTTACAAATGAATATAAACGAAAGAAAAAAGTTATCGTCTCAGTTTTTGAAAACACAGTATTCTCTCGTCTAACTTATTTACCTAAAATAGCAATAGGGAAGTCGACTCAAAAAAATTTATTACTTCAATAGAAAGAAGACATAAAACTATGCCAAATAGTGAAAATCCTATTCAAATATCTCAAAAAATAACTAAGCTAAAATGAATAAAAATTAAAATGAAGAAGAAAGTGCTACCTAACCGTGACGTCACTTTTAAGTAGCGCCATAGTAAATGACGATCGTTCAATACAAAGGTGCGTTTTGCGGAAAAGGAACAGAACATACCCACTCTTAAAACTTTGAAGACTTATTATTACGTAATTATTTATTTGTTTGAATTACTTTTTTCGCCATTTGATTGAGAATTTGAGCCTTTATGTAGAAAATTTGGATTTATTGATTTTCTTTTATAGTGTCGTCACCCCTATTCAGCTACCCATTTATCTATCTATTTCCATTTTGTCAGAGCCTCTCAAGTCTCTCATCACTAGTTACATTTTTACTAGCTCAAAAATTCACAGTTCGATACCTGAAACATACTAACGAGTATTATACCCTAAAATCTAGAACTTTTTTTGCCATAATTTATTCGGGCAAAATCATCAATTTCTCATCATTTAGCAATCAGAAATCTCCACACTACGAATATTTGGTAGCGCACTGAAAGAGGCTGTGGCATTACCCATCTACGTGTCCTGCAGCCAAAAAGCTTGAATTTTCTAATTTTACCCGTCAGGAATCTCCACAGTGACAGTATACTTTAGTTTATTATCCTGTCATTTCATGGATATCTCCGCGTTGAGCTTGGGGGGCACGCGGAAGGAGGGCTGCTGTAATGGGGGCGATGGGGGCGAGGATGGGGGCGCGCGGTGCGCTTGGAGCTGCAGCTCCATGATGTCCCGGTGGAGGGACATGATCAGGCGCAGGATCTTCGTGAAGTATTCCAGTTTCTGGAAAGTTAAAACTTTTTATTGTTAAGGTTTCAAGTTTCGATAACTTTAAAAAACTATAGATAATTTAAAAATGCGGTTAATGTAATAAATTGCACTATACTTTGATATTGACAGGTAATTTTAATTCTATTGATATTATGTCTTAATATCCATATAAAAAAGTATCTATTACAACCAGTACTACACTGAGCGAAAAAAATACTAATTATTAGTAAGTTTTAGTGAATCCCAAGACAAGGAGATTATATACTAACGGTTACAAAACAGTTTAGTAGTAAGTAGTAGTTACAAGGACATTTTTTTTGGTATTAGTAAATAACTACTATTATCAAAAACTGTTTTGTAACCGTTAGTATATAATCTCCTTGTCCTGGGATTCACTAAAACTTACTAATAATTAGTATTTTTTTTCGCTCAGTGTAAAAGAAACTGTATACAGTAGGTACCTACTTTTACCTCACGAGCGCGGATAAGCCATGGTTGTGCAATACATGCACATTGTCTGTCAGCGTCAGCGTAGTCGCTATGAGTTCATGTTATCTATTATGTTCGTATACGTGTCACAAATACAGAGCACGGAGCGTTCGTGGCCCAGCGGCGCCTGCGTACCGCTTGCGGTATCTAAGGTTAAGCAACGTGGGCAGCGGTCAGGACTTGGATGGGTGACCGCTTTGAGTGGTTACTAACTGAGCGCTCCCGTGCTTTGGAAGGCACGTTAAGCCGTTGATCCTGGTTGCTGTCTATGACAGCAGTCGTTAAGCCAAGTTGGACGCCTTCGGGCGGCTTGAGAACTTCTAACAGTCAAGTTGCCCACTCACTTGACAAAGCCTAATCCCAACAAGGTCTAGTTTCCCCTCGGGTTGGAAGGTCAGATGGCAGTCGCTTTCGTAAAAACTAGTGCCTACGCCAAATCTTGGGATTAGGTAGCGGACCCCAGGCATCCTTCAGGATGCAACTGTACTGAGAACTGAGATAACGCTAGGAGGATGATGACGTGTCACAAATACAACTATCGCCAACCCGCGCTAGTGAGATAAAAGTACCTACTGTAAATAGAATAATTTATAGTATGAATAAGAGCACCCGTCTGGAGTAAGTTTTAAGTAATTTACCCCTAACAATTATGTAGCTAGTAAGTATTTTAATATCAGTTCAATATTGGTATTAATAAAATATTTGTATTAATGTGCGATTTTATAAAAAAAATACTGTGTCGAAAATGATAGATTTCTATCCTTAAGACATGCATTTATAAATTTATGCAATTTATATATTGTACACTAAAGGGAATTTGATTTATAAACTAATTAGGTACATGATAATTCTAAATAAAAGCTAATCATTAAATCTTAGAGCGGTAATATTCCCTTTACTGTACATATTTTGTAATACAAATAATTTATTGAAAAATCGCATGCTCTTTTTATTTATAGGTAAATAAATACTGCTCTAAGCTATAAAGAAAAATCTTAATAAGTGAAATAACTTACTTTTAACTTTCCCATCAGTGTACAATATCACAGGCACTTATTTAAGTTAAGTATCACAGAGAAAATGGCACTCAAAATACGCTTTTTTTGATAACATATGGATAACATCAGTTAAAAAAATATTTGAGATTTTCGAAAAGTTACTAGTTAATACAAAGTTCCATTGCAAGCTTTTATAATTATAACAGTCTATGGTTGGCCCTCGTAAGTCCCATGATGAATATTATGATCTGCAATTGAAACTAGACCTAAAAATAAAACTAAATTACATATAAATTAAAACTAAGCTAAAAATAAACTAAAACTAAACATAAGAAATTTGTCCCAGATCGCTGCCAGGCGGAAGTGTGCCCAGAAGGCTGGCAGCATTGCCACGTTGTATGGCAATGCTGATCCTCTGGGCGAGGTAAAAGCCAGCCTTCTGGTCACGAGAAGCCTCGACCAGGCGCTTGCATAATTCTTTAAATCATTTGCAATTGCGAAGTTTCATTCATTTCCTTAAAGTTCGGAACTAGAATTTGATTTGTACTTGCATAAGTACGCAGGGGCTTACGAGGATATTATATAATATAAGGTAACAAAATAAGGATAAGTTAATAAAATAACCTAACAAATCGATAAAACTTATTTTTTTTTATCTACACACATATCATAAATCCTCTAATATGCGTTCGGAAACCGTAGAAAATGACTCTCATTTCAACATTCAATGAATTTATGGCAATTTTCTTATCTGTGGCTAAGGCTACAGCAGTAATATAATTTTTAATTTTAATCTCATATATGATGTTAAAATATAAAAACGTCAAACAAAACTGTCAAAATTGACATGCCCCTATTCTAGTATCACTGAAAATTCAAATTCAGTCGATGCGATATGTCAGCTCGATGTTTTTTTAGTATATATCGCACGAAATTTGAGCTAGAACGACATGATCACATCAGAATAGGGACTCTTTACTTTTTAAAATAACATTCAGGTATCGGTTGCCAGTTCTGATTTCGATATTTCCGCAACCGTGCAAAAAAGGTTGTATTAACACAATTATTGTATTTATTTAGTACGGTTTCTGAACCCATCTTAGAGTAGTTATAATATGTGTGTAGATAAAGTAATGTATGCAACTGTACATAATTAGGCATTATGTACCAGTTGCATAAACTACTATTATGACATTTGCCTACAGTTTCTAGCTCAAGCATAGTTATGATAATCACAAGTATAGTCTGGTCGGTGGTCTAAAGTCAAAGAGCCATAAAACTTTATGCAATCTAATTAATAGTGCAACAATAGCACCTTTTGATTGAAATGGTCACAAGTCGTAACGCGATCATTTGAATTGCAACCTAAGCCTAGCTTCTTTAAAGCTTAAAATATCTTGTGCGTTCCGTAAACGGATATTTACAATACAATACAAATATGATTAATTGTTTACCAAAAATAAATAAAACAGTAATACAAGAAACACAAAACAAATTGATCGTCAATGCATTTTTTTATTTTTTGTAATATTATTTAATATTTATTGAAATGTAAAATTTTAGAAAAAGTGTTCATACACTACGGTCAAGTTATTTCAAATCATAATAAACGCTTGCAAACGTTCTCACTGACTTACAGTCAAGAATGGGAACTATTATGGTTGTTTTTTTTTATTTACCGAATCTTTATAAAAATGTCATTGTATTTTGCACCTTATTGTCTGAATGACAAATGGCTTTTCGAACGAATTACTTCGATGAAATCGGCCAACTGATGATTTCAAGTATACTGACCTGGCTCCCCTGCATGCTGTGTCCATTGGCCTTCTGACCGCCCACCACCGTACTGCAGGGCAGGGGTTTCGCCACTCCGATGGTCACGATTCCTGGAACATGAAGATATAATTACCTACCGGTACAGGTATTGCCCCTTATTTCCAGAAATGTGCTTAAGGCGCAGGGTAGGGCAAGGCCTTCCCCATACAAACTTTGTGCGCGTTTTATTCGTCGGTTTTGGCACTAACAAATATAATAACAACAACAACAACAACAACAACAAATACTCTTTATTGCATAACCTCAACAAAAGTAACACATAACAGTACATAATGACAATGAGTACCTAGAGGCAAACAACAGGCGGTCTTATCGCTAATGAGATAATATTTTTTTTGGTTGTAAATATTAGATATGCGAAGATCGTGATGTGAAAATTTTCAAATATTTCAAAAAAATCAATATAAAAAAATTAAAAAAAAAAATTAATAAACAAAAATTTACATCACGAAATAGCTATCAGAAAAATAAGCATACTGACCAAAAATCATAACTTTAATGCAAACACAAACGAAGTAAATCCTGCACAAAATTTGTATGGAGAGAGCTTGCCCTACCCCTCCTCTTAACGGAATATACGCGGTGACGTACTGCAAAAGTTATATCGTTGGTCTGTGTCGACTAAGCAAGCGGTGTTGTTAAACAGATGTCGATAATTGAAGTGAAGTAATAAAACGTGTCTTATATTTCAATTTATTGTAACGGAACTGTGTATGTTGCATTATTGAATGCAAAAAAATCAAACATTCATATTTAGAAAAAAGTTTTTTTTTCTTTATTTTTAAATTTGTAGTTTGCGTTAGCAGCGTTACTGCTTAAAATACAAAATTAAATCAAACATTGTTAGAAGTGCCTATAATAAAATCAATAAACGTCGACCGACATTGCTGAAAAAAAAGTTCTACAAACACTATTAGAAATGTCACTATCAGTGTCATAGGATTCATGTACCGCCGAGCTCTGTATACCTGCTTAATAATAATGTTTCTATTACATACCTAGGTACATACTGCGTAAAAATCGTATGTTTATAATAGAAACTTCATTACATTAGTGGTAAAGTAGAATATCCAATGAACTACGAGCATAAATCAGTGTCAGAATCAAAGTATCCAATCGTACCTGTGTGTTAACTTTTTGGTTGTGTTAACTTTTACTTCACACTTTGCTGTCACCAGTGTTAATTTTAACGTAAATCCAACGAACACAAAAAGTGCACTATTGATTCAACTTATTTATAACTTGTCGCTGTTTACATTAAGCATATAGGAAACTATTTTACATACACGTCATCATGTGGAGAAGGATACGTATAAACTAACATATACGCCATTCCGACATTGAATTAACAATATCTAACATAATTTCCTTATTTGCTTTGCCATAAAACAACGTCAAGCAACGAAGTTGATAGGTATTGTACGACAACATTTGCCATTGAAAATTAAACCTTCTAGCTTAAGAGTAAAGTCGCTATCAGTCGCATCACTGGAAATTTTTGGGAAGGATCAATTAAGAATAACTATTTATTTTCTATTATCCGAAACAAAAAAACAGCTATTTCAATTAGACGTGTGCGCCGCGCCGGTGCGCCGCCGCCGCCGCCGACAAAATGATCGGTGTGAAATCGGCGTGGCCTTGATTGAATGCCAAACGTGCGAAAAATTATTTTGAAAGCCAGATTTATTTATTGCCTTAAAATTTTATTGCACAGATACAAAAATATAAAAGTACAATTGGCGGACTTAATGCCTTAAGTTAAGGCATTCTCTACCCAGTCAACCATTCCCAGATTGTTTTAGTTAACAACAAAAAGTCCTTTAAAGTATCTCTTTAATATACGAATTAAAATGACAAAAAGCGTTCGAATAGTTTTTGGAGCAGAATATTTATATGGAGTTTAGTGATGCGCTAGCGCAACCAAATATTGTGATTTTGATAATATTAACTGTATGATTATGATATTTATGATCAAAAGGTAGAAAATCTGATGTATATAAGCCTTTCATTAATCAATAAATTGGTCTTCCGGTCAGAAATTAAGGAAGCCATACAATTATTGTCTGACAATGAAAAACTCATCATGCGAAGGCTAAAGCAAAACATGTTGGAGAACTTCTAGACCTAAGATTTACAAAAATTCGTGATATCGACGAATATCTAGAAAATAAAAATGACGTTCCTGAATACATATGCGAAGTTCTTTCCACTGACGTTATCAAAGAAGCTAACCAACATAGTGTTAGCCACTATGCCGATTTGGGGCCATTTCGTGGCTATGTTCTGTATTGTGGTGTTATGTTTATTTGTACTGTATTGTGCCACGAATAAATGTTTTTCTTTCTTTCTTTCTTTCTTTCTTTCTTTCTCTCTTTCTTTTTTCTTTCTTTCTTTCTTTATCGAAAAAACAACGGCAACAACATGCCATGTACTTGTAGCGGTGCGGATACGTCACGCGTTGAGTCGCCCCTGCTTAAGGTTGAATTCATTATTCAGTTAGCAAAGCAAAATATTAACAATTCGTCTGGGCTGAGAAAATAAGACAACGAATGAAAACAATTTACACACTTAAGTTCCTACCGAAAACAAATAAGATAGAATAAATACTCAATATAGGTACTTATCTCTCAACTCATACGAGTATCTCGTTTGATCCTTAGTTTAGAGTTTTAGACTGGTAAATATTTACAACCTACACATGATGACGTGTGTTTGATAGATAAGACTTTTATTTATCCGCCAATGATAAGAGATAAAGCCATTACCACACAGCTTGTCGATTTAGGTACTACATTAGAATGGATACATCCAGCGTGGCAATGTGAGGTATTTTTTTATTTATAGGTTTTGCAGATCCGACGGGTCCTGTACAGGTAGGCAGCACGTACCTTCAGGGCGCCCTTTATAGGAGCCTCGGCCTACCTTTAGGTGCGCTCTTTATAGGAGCCTCGGCCTACCTTTAGAGGCGCTCATGATAGCAGCCTCGGCCTACCTTTAGGAGCGCTCTTTATAGCAGCCACGGTACCTTTAGGAGCGCTCTTGATAGCAGCCACGGCCTGAGCGAGCGGCGCGCGCGCCACGTCCTGCGCGTTGACGGACACGAGGCGGTCGCCCGGCGCCAGCCGCCCGTCCGCCGCCGCCGCGCCGCCCGCCACCACCGACCGCACCACAATCACAGAGCTGCCTGGTTCCGAGGGATCCTAAGGAGACACATTTATTTATTTATTATGAGCCGGTAGTGTCCCGCTCCTGGGCAAAGGCCTCCCCCACTTTTTCCAATCGTCCCGATTCTAAAGCAGTATCTGGCCATTCTTTTAAAAAGGAGTCTCCTAAAGGAGACACATTCGTATTCAATATACTTCAGTATTAACTGTTCAACGGTGCTCCCCTATTCTATCGACAAACGTTTCATTTCATAGAATGTATTGTTTTGCAGATTTTTCATTTCTTACAAACTTTTTTTTCAGAATAACTCAAACTAACTGTGTAGAACCCTTTAGATCTACCAGCAAAGTAAGTTAGGTTAAGTAATAACTGCGACTCTTTGTGGAAATATTCTGCGAATCTAACACCACTAACCCAAAACGTAACTAATTGGTTAGAAGAATCTTACCAAATAGTCAAGAATGGAGAAACCGAGCCCTCGCTCCTCCTTCTGCAGCTGTATGTATTCGACGCGGTCACTCCACATCGCTAGGCCACTCAGCGGCTCTAACGACCGCGACCGGTTGCGATCCAACTCTTCCGTGCAGAACTCTAGAAAAGGGGAAGAGCTTGAAGCAACACCGTTAAAGGATGTTTCCATAAGAGCTGGCTGACCAGGGCGGTGTTCAAAAAGTACGTCATTTAGTTCAGTTTTTGCCCATCCAAAATCATCCAAGAGTCATAATCAAATGACTCTCCCCCCTACCGAATAAAATGATGTATTTAAAAACCTGTTTTAAATTAATAATACAATAAAATACCAATTGAACTCTTTGTTATACTAGTCAAATTAACATTTGTACGGAATTTTTAGATTATAAGAAACAAGAATCCACGCAGGCAGTTTATCCAGGAGAAACTACTTGCCAGCATCTATCCCAAGGGTAAAGATGAAAAAGTCTGTTCAGTAAAGCTTTGAAAAGGTTCGGGTTTAAATAAAAAAAAAACAGACGCCAGCCGGGAATTCCCAACCTTAGCATTGGAATTCTCCGTAGTTGTATAAAAAAACCAGACCTGTTTTTGAGGAGGGTCGGTTGGGCAATTGCTGCGATTGCCCTCTCCCCCGCCCCCCTGTACCCGCATCTGCGCATTATATAAAGGAAGAAGAAAAAGAAAGAAGTGATACCGTCGTGATCGTGTCCCGTGGACATGATAGTGTTGGTGCTACAGAGCGACGCCACTGAGCTCTCCGACTTGGCTTTGATCAGGCGTTGCGGAGGCGTCAGCAGATCCTGGAGGCTGCCGCCGAGGGTTTTACTCTGAAACATGAACAGCGGTCGTCAATGACTATTATAGTGCGACAGCGTGTCATCCACGAGGACGCGCCCCTCCACAGTGAATGCCATACTAATCTTTGCGCAATTGTACGGAATGGGCTTTGGAGGGACGCGTCTTCGTGGATGCGTGTGCACTATACACCTATTGATACATGATTTGGTTCATCGCTACATCCCGGCTCTCAATTCGGTTTATATCGTACGCATCCCAATCGCATACATACGTTAAATTTATGATTGCTTAGCGAAACCAGTAGGCCTGTTTCTCTTTCTCCTCCTGATTGCTCTTGGCCAGCATCTAGCCAGGGGGCAAAGATGAGGGCGACGCTGGAGCTCACCCAGAAAATGCCTATTCACTCGTGCCTTAAAGAGGTCCAAGTTAAGTGACAGCATAAGTAAGAGATGATTTAATACTGTCAACTACAAAGACAGTTGCTTTGACTAGCCAATTAGCCACACTAAGTGTAACGATGGTATCGGAACGTTGCATAAAAACTTTCCGGCCTTGTTTCTAACTTTAAATGTTGAACTCCATTTTCCAATTCCACGTGACACAGCACAGTCATTCTCTGGTTCAGTCCGATCTTGATGTCATTCACACATCTCATTTACCTACCCTGGCAAAGTTGCTCTCGTTCTTCGACTTGGTATCCTCGTCCCGCTTCCTCACGCACACCAGCACGACCGGTGACGTCACCGCTCGCAGCCTCGTCACCACCTCAACGTGATGTGCGCCTAGTACCCGCCAGTCATTCACCTGGAAATTTAAGGCTGTACTTTAATAAGGATTTGCATTGCGGACATATGACGTTGTCACAAGGGCTGCTCTGAAAGATCAGCCCTTAGAAGACGTCCTATAGGGAAAGGTTTACCTCATAAAACAGAAACATCATGACTAATCCACTGACTCCCGCAATATTAACCACATCATCCACGTCCATCTCGAAAGACCTACCCACTTGTTCCGGTACGTAGACTAGTTACCTCTAATTTACTTGTCTGTCTAACGATAATCGATACCCAATCTATATTATAAACATTCGTTGACGCCCAATTAAATCAGCCGTTATTTTCACAATCATCAATTCAGATTCAGATAATTTTATTGACAAAAGTATAAATACATTTAATTCTGCCTTTATAGTTCTGCCCATTACAACCAACACATTATTTCCTTTATATAACCTCTTTATCACACGTGATAACCGCTTACCTCCAGCAACTCGTCGCCAACTTTATACAGTCCCAATCGGGCAACAGGTCCGTTCGGTGCGATAGCTCGGATGTAGTGCCTGGCTTGCACCTCTTTGCCTCCCACCACTCGAACTGTACCTTCGAGCGAGATGCCTAGTCCGCTGTCTTTCTCTTTCATTATCGTCCCAACCTGAAAAGTAAATCGATATTTAATTGATTATAGAGGATACAATTGTCTAAGTACAGGGTTGGGAACTTTGTATGTCCATTACCTATAGCCTGTATGTGGCATTTCTAAACTGCTTTAAGGTTATTTTAAGGATCTCGGAGTCTGCGGATATAGTACTCACTGTCATGAGGAGACACATGATTCTGCTTTAAAGATAGAAGGAACATACAATGATATCACATTCCTACTGCTGCCTATCTCGGCATGTGCTCGGACATGTCCCACCACTTGTCCTGTATTCGACGCGCTTCACAGTCTCATCCGAGGTCGTTCGTTCTAACAATCAATCAAGCAAAGCGAGCAAGGGAAGGAACTTACAATGATATCATACTCGTGCTGGTGTCCCGGCCAATCCTGCTCGGCCCGTAGTATGTCCCGCCACTTGTCCTGTACCTATCCGCCGCGCTCCACGCACAGCCACTTCAACGAACAAGCAAGCAAAGCGAATAAGGGAAACTTACAATGATATCATACTCGTGCTGGTGCCCCGGCCAGTCCTGCTCGGCCTGTAGTATGTCCCGCCACTTGTCCTGTATTCGCCTAGCCTCACGCTCGGCCACTTCATCGTCTCGTCCTATCACGATCTCGGCGTCGTCCGACGGCGAGGTCGGGGAGGGAGGATGAAACGGTGCCTCGGAATTGGGTTCCGTTTCTATCACTGTGGATTCATCGTACTGTGGATTGAGAAAGCGTTTGGATAATTATTTTGGTATGATCTTGTGTAGATTAGGTACAGTCGATCAAGAAAGTTGAATTCCACTTTTGAATTAATAATGTGAAAAGTGGTATACCCCTTTATATGATTACTGTATGCCAGGATAATAATGGTAGTGATACTAAAAATTTTGAATGAAATTACATTGATTCCCATATTTACAGAAAATAAAACATCCAAGATCTTCGTAATGGAAACGCATTTGCATTTATAATCATCATTCTAAACTGCTTAGGCTTTCTCTTGTTTATGCCCGTACTGTACAGTGTATACACTCCATGCCATGGCCATGACTTTGTACTCACCACGCTCTGGCATAGTGCTTATATAATCAGACTATTGATGTTTGTAAATCAAATACCTACCACACTAAAGCTATACTTGGCAAGGGAAGTGACGGATGGGCTGGGCGGAGCTAGCGGCGACCTCCTTTCTTCCTGGGCCGCCAGGGCTTTCTGCAGCTTCTCAAACCCCGCCCCGCGGAGATACCTGAAAAGAAATGCCAGATAATATTGAGAACTTTACTGTTAAATAGTCAAATAAGCATGTTTTTATGAAACGTGAAAAACGCTCGGTATGAAGTTTCTAGGGAATACCTAGTGATGTCACACTTTTACATATGGTCAAACTGGGTCCAGGGGGCGACTTTTTAGTGTCGAACAATCGACTTTTCACTCGAGATCTGTCAAAAAACTATGATGTTTTGACAGATGTCAAGTGAAAAGTCGAGCGTTCGATAGTCAAAAATCGGCCCCCAGCGGTGCGATTACGGAACGTTTTCGACCGTTCGAAGGTAGATCTAAATATCAAATCGAATACTTAAAATGACGTTAAAATATGTCTACCGCACGTTTGAACAGTTACGTGTTACCCCGCTCTGTTTTCATCTTAACGTATTTAGTAATCTTTAGCGTAAATAGGTAAAAGTATAATGTTTTCAAGTAGTTTCGTATTATTTGCATATTTATAAGGTAAAGTAAAACTGTTTTTCTTATTGTTGATTAATACCGTATTTATAGTCTATTACTCAGTTTACTATTTAAAGACCATTTATCAACGCTTACTGCTGTATCCCAAAACCTAGTTTTTTTTTAACATACTGTCTGAGGATTTTTTTCCCATCTTGATTCGATATAACTACATAAAATGTTACAATAGAATAATAATGGACCGACCACATTTGATGGTTAACATTGTATGATGCCGTTATTTTCAAACAAAACTATAAGCTCCTGATACAATCAGATTTACCCAACGATTACCAATGATTTGTAAAAAAACCGGCTCTTAATTATCTATCAATAAACGAAAACTAGATGTAATATTTTTATCTAAGTATCAATAAACAAAAACTAGATGTTATTTTTTGATCTATCAATAAATGAAAAGTAAATGTTATTTTTTCAAAGCACCCAATCTATTGAAGTGCATGACAGAAATTGCAAATTTTACATCGCAAGGATCGCATCGATGGATCCTTTTTGCACAACTAAGTCCAACTTACCTTAAGGCCTTTAACCGCACTACCGGGCCTTTCGCGTCCCGTAACAACGCAACTGCCCTATGATTTGAGACCCCGTGAAGAGATACTCCATCGACCTGCAACGAAAGACAGCAAGTTTAATAAAAGTTTTTCAAAACCTAAAGAAAGGAAAGCAAAACAAAAGAGCGGTAAATATTCTTTACCTCTATCACCTAGATTACATAAAGGTTATGTATAACGTCAGCATTCATTATTAAGTGTTATGTTTAGGTCTGTGAACGTTCAGAACAAACAAACCGCGCGGGATCGGTTGAAATTGTTGATATTGGCATAAGAACCAATATGAGTATTCAAGAGAAAAGTACAGACTCGGTTTCAATGAGTTTTATCTCAGATATCTTTGGATCTTATCCAATCTCTGCTACTAAAAGGCAGTAAAGATAAAATTGACACTTACTATTTAATTTATCATATGAGATTTGTATCATTTTGGCGACACGATTATCGTCGGCCAGATCAGGGCCTGGGGCCCGATTTTTGAGTGTCGAACGCTCGACTTTTCACTCGAGATCTGTCAAAAAACTATGACGTTTTGACAGATGTTGAGTGAAAAGTCGAGCGTTCGACACTCAAAAATCGGCCCCCTGTACTCCGAACATCGAACTCCTAACTTCGTATAGTGCCGTCCCTTTCACTCATATAGCGCATAACACTGAATCTCTGAAGAATCTCAGATTAAATGGATCATTATTCGCGCGATTCAACCACCTCACTTTTTGACAAATTGGCTGTAGATTTTGGTGGTATTTCTGAGTCAGTTGGTAGCGATCCCTTGCTTCTACCAAATAACCGAAAACGGCATTAAAATCTTTATCCGATTCGAGAAAATAGTGACAACGATAGTCATTTGGAACAAACGCTCAAATAATTACCCAAAATACCTCTAACACTTAATTCTCCAGTATTCATTTTAAACTGATCTCAAACATTGTTGAACCGCTCAAAATACAAAGAAAATGAGGAAATGCAAGTATGCAAATGCATTCAAAAACTAGCAAAATAGACGATAAAACGCATAACCTAAGGTCTCAAGTCCACTAGAAATGCAAATTGATGTTAATACCCTCGCCAAGCTTCAGCTGAAAAGCTTTAACATGGCTAGCGAATAATAATGGGAGACACGAAGCCAAATTAAAAAGCAGTAAGTCACTATTAACCTTGTAGGCGCATATTACTTTTTAGTTTTGTGTGGTAGGCGAGGTCAAACGTGCGTATACAGTTTTGTACTCTATCACATTGAGATAAGGTTCAAAAATATATATTTTGACACGTACGATGGGCATTACCATAACATAACAAACGATGCTAGATTGCTGACATGGGCAGCATAAATAAAACATGTTTCTGGTGTGCTGAATATCTGCCGTTAGTTCATCATAACTACTCGTAACATCCAAAAAGTATTCTGTAAGAATCCGTAGATATACAAATGCTTTTTATTGCACACTCAATAAAAATACAAAACAGTTCAAAACATAACATAGCAAGATATTAGCAGAGGTAGACAACAGGTCTCCATAAGGCAAGGTGGACTGGAGACCGAAAGTGCCGCGGGAGTCAGCTGGATGCGCATGGCGCAGGATCGGTCATTGTGGCACTCTTTGGGGGAAGCATATGTCCAGCGGTGGACGTCTTTCATACACTACATTAAATATAAATAAATAAATATTTGTAGACAATCTTAAATAAATGTAGTCTTAAACTATAATAAGCAAAGCTTGTACTGTGGGTACTAGGCGCCAAGAGAAAATACGATCGAGAAGTGTATATCAATACATTTGCCCTAAGGTTGACTGGTAAAGAATGCTTATGGATTAAGTTCGCCATACCATACGTTGTACCAGTTTTACTCTTGTGTAATAAAGATTAAATAAATAAATACAAGAAGATACGAGAAAACATCACCTTCTTTATTACTTATAGCAGTTATAGCCCAAAATGAAATATATTTACTAAAATCGGAAGTCATAAAAGTTAAAAACTCAATCTACTACCTCACACAACATCGCAACAAAGTTACCTACTCCAATCTTATTCCCACAAAATTTTATTCGTATCGTACCTCACTTTGAACTCAATTTCCTGCATTCGTTAGCAGAGTGGTACCGGTGTTATTCACAAAGCTATGGCACTTATACAGTCGAACCAGTTTAACCGATTACTTTTTTGGATTTCTAGAAAATGGTCGCTTATATTGCATTATAAAAGAGATATTTACAGACAATCTGGCACAAATCAACCTAGTCCCAAACTAACTAAAGCTTATAAATACAATATACGACTCAGGGACAAATATTCGTGTTCATCGCAAAAATACATTTTCAAGCTGAAAACCGTTTCTTTCTGCACGGGGGAGAGGGGTGTTCATTTGAACAGCGACATAACTCCCAGTAGCTCGACAGGGCCGGCCCAAGAGTGGGGCGGATGGGGCGGCCGCGCCAGGGCACCGGATGTCAATGGGCGCCAAACTGGCAACGGCGAAAAAATTCAAACCAAAGGGCGCCCAAAGACCATCTCGCACCACCCGGATCTAGGGCTAGGGCCGGCGCTGAGCTCGATTCCACTCTCACCTGACATTCCGTTGAAGCCGCTATCTCACTGGACCGCACTCTGCGCACTCTTAGAGTATTACATTGTTTAAACCGCCCGCGATGACCACGTCTGAGGTTTTTCCTGGATTTTCCCCAGGCCACCCTCCAACCGCGCACTCCTATCGCTTTATTGGGCCCGGCCTATAAAGCCACAGTCACGTTTTTAAAAAAAAAGATGTTCATTAGGGTTCCGTGCCCAAAGGGTAAAATGGGACCCTATTACTAAGACTCCGCTGTCCGTCTGTCCGCCTGTCTGTCTGTCACCAGGCTGTATCTCAAAAACCGTGATAGTTAGACAGTTGAAATATTCACAGATGATGTATTTCTGTTGCCGCTATAACAACAAATACTAAAAAATAGAATAAAATAAATATTTAAGGGGGCTCCCATAACGTGATTTATTTGTCGCTTTTAAAGATAATAGGATGGAAGCCTTCGTGCGCGAGTCCGACTCACACTTGGTCGGTTTTTCAAAATTGGTTTCACTCAACCAATAATTTGCAGAACTGCTAGCTGGAGTGGCTTAATTGTAAAGTTCTGAAGTGCATTTTCAGCGCTGCCTCTGCATAATTATGAATAGTTGATGACGAGCCCATGCGAACTGGGTTTTTAACTCTGTTGTTTAATTTTCACAGGAGTTTCGAAACTGTGTCTATTAGCAAAATTGTATTATGTTGTATTCACTAGAGGTATCTACCTAGTTATTAATATTATACAAAACGAGGTTTTGCCCGCGATTTTGTCTGTGTGGAGTTCCACACACGCGGAGCCAAACAAGTTCCTTTGTCTCGTACTTCCAAATAAACTTCCACCGTCCATAACTTAAAAAAACCGTCCAAGTGCAAGTCGGACTTCGCATATTTAGGCGACTTCCTGATTTGTCGGTGCGGAGGCGGTACATATCGTACCGCTCAACATCGAAAACTGTCAAATGTCAGTGTCAACTGTCAGTCAACTCAATACCGCTTTTTACTATGCCCCTTCATTTAAATGTGTGCTTCCTGACTGGCGCGGGATGCGCGGTAGCGGGACGATACGAAGGCAGTACTGGTCCACTTCTGCGCACGATATTACTACTGCGCAAATGTAATACTGACAGTATTCCGTCAAGCCAGAATCTTTGCGACGTCAGTAAGTTTACTTCAAAGAAGAAAATGTCACATATCGATCCCGCCCCGCCAAGTCAGGAAGTCGCCTTAGGGTTTTGAACCAACCGCAAAATTAAGTTGGTTTTTATAGGAAAAATAAGGATCTAACCAGAGAAAGAAACCAAACGAAAGAAAACATGTTAGTATTTGTTGGTAAATTTCAATGGGAAATCAAAAAAATGCAAACACGCAAAAAGCCGCTAGGTATATAACATACTGTAGCTCTAGTATAAGTTTTTTCGAAACTTTAACTAATTCGAACGCGTTTGCGTTTTGTCTCAAAATGTATGAAAGTGGTACGAAAACGTGAACAGCGCTCTGGTGGTCACTAGTGAAAACTAAAACAGCGAGTATAACATTTGTTGCTAACCGATGAACGCGCGTATTTCAAACTCGGTGAGAGCGTTTTCATACATTTTGAGACAAAACGCAAACGCGTTCGAATTAGTTAATGTTTCGAAAAAACGTATACTAGAGCTACAGTACTTACTTTTTATCCCGAAAATTCCTCGAAGGAATGAAACCGGGAGTAAAAGTTTACGCAGACGACGTCATGGCGAAAAGCTAGTCACTTCATAATACTTTGGTTTATGGAGGTTCTAGAAACTTCTCCAACTGAAATCACCTCATACAGGAACTGACCCCACAGTAACCGGAACCAAACTTGGACCATCAACGTAACTACGTCGTTCTCAACTGAAAACTTGACGTCATAAGTTTGTTTCCACTTGAAGAGGAGGGGGACTGGTATACTTTCGCTGCTCACGGTATCGACAATTGCCCTACTGTTTATTTATCGTATGACAATTATTTCGAACCGTGAGATCTTCGAGAAGACATTACGCTTGCCAGTTTTTGTTGCACTTTTAGCAACACCCAGGGCCAGGGGTCACGTGTAGGGTAGAGGTGGGGACTTTCCCTACGGACGTGGTGCAACCCCTCGTGGTTCGACCACCCTTTGTCAAGTGAGTGGGCAACTTGACTGTTAGAAGTTCTCAAGCCGCCTCATGGCCTCCAACTTGGCTTGGCTCGCCCAAAAGACGCTAGTTTGGGGTATCTCTTTGTATTGTAACCATTATCACTGATAGTATAAGTACACTTAAAAACCCGGATAAGTGCAAGTCAGACTCGCCAACTAAGGGTTCCGTACAAATTTGTAGGTCACGCAATTTTTTGTGCCGACGAGTGCTACTCGATACGCTCGTAGCCGATAACATGTAGACATGAGTAGTTCACGAATGAATGATTCAAATGAAGTATTTCACCTCGTGTCACTCTTTCATTCACTAGTTCAGTTCGGATTCATTTTTTTTTACCCAATCTATATCGTAGATGGATCTGTTGAGCTACTGAACTAAACTGAACTAGTGAACTGAATGAGTGATATACTTCACAGTGAAGGATTGAAGTATATCTGTCTTTACTTTTTAGTGACACATTTTGCGCATGTCTAAAACATGGTTTTTCTCATTTGTAGCGAAAACTGTCTACGAGCGGAGAACCCGATATCGCGTCTTTGGCGCTGAATGTGTTAGCCTCGATGACAGATAGTACTTTGAATAAAGACTATATTTTGTAGGATTTAATTACAAATGTATAATTTTCAGATTTTTCGCTGTAGATACGTGTAACATACTAACGATAAACGATATTACATACTAACTTTTCCATAGTTATAGGTCAACTAAAAATATCCTACAAATGATTCCCTTGAAAGTGTCGAAATATGCGTTTACGTTAGAGGAGGATTTGAATTTTTTCACAGCTTCAAGGGATTGTAGACGTGAGTAAATTTTAATTTTAACTCACACGTTCCCAAGATAAAGGGTCTTGATAGATAGACAGACAGACTGACAACAAAGTGATGCTATAAGGCACCGTTTTTTCCTTTTAAAATGTAGGACATTTATTTCTCATGAGAATTAACATTCACTTAACATGAGAAAGATATCGATATTTATTTTACGTAAGTTACATGCAAATAAAATAAATATTTTAGAGGTATGTACAAAGTTAATACGAGTAGTGCATTGATGCTAACAAAATAATTTCGAGGTTTGAGGTACGGAATCCTAAAAATAAAAGTGGTACTTAGTGTGGAGTCAGCGTTTTGAGCTAAATGTGTGCACTGTAAGCGTTCTCGGGGGCGATGGTTGAGATAACGAAGGTTATCAGTGTATGTAGGTCAATGGCTGTATCCCTTCAACTCCGTAGTCTATTACGGATGCCTTCTTGTCTTGCGAAAGTATCCGTAAAGGCACTGCGTAAAGTTAGGTACAATAAAATCGTGAACATTGTCAAATAAGGCTGGGTTCTTGCACTTTTAAGTTTTTTAAACCATCTGAGACTTAGAATAAAGAGTCTTAAATTCTAAAATACTATATATGTTAGATAAGGATCTTGTCTAGTCAAAATCGTATTCAGTTACAAGACATAATGAATTTCAGCCGTTAGAAAATAGTACATTACTTACCAAGGGCGATAAAACAAAGAATGTCTCAGATCGCAGGTATTTAACGCCCGAGCCGAAGGCAAGGGCGATAAATATGCGATCTGAGGCTTTCTTTATTATCGCCCCTGGTAAGTACAAAATTTTATGTCACCCCCTGGCCAGGAAGTGGGTTTTTTCGCGCGCGAAGCGTGCGATAATGGCCACTTTATGGCCAGGTGTGACATAAAATATTTTTTCAATATTACGGCTATATTACTGATATTTTACATTTAATTTTTGTACTCAATTTAAGACCCTAAATAGTTGTAGACAAGTTGTAGAAAAATTAAGCACTATATAGTTGTTCATAGTCCTACTCAAGTTCTACGCATCGAAACACTTTTCGCTGAATCGAAAGCAAGTTTTTTTTTTCTAAACTAGACAGTTAGACACTCGCTCACTCACAATAACTTACCTACGAAAATATAGCAATATTTACATATGGAGATTGAAATCCTAACTACACAATCATATAATTCAATGTTCAATTTCCACAATTCTATTCAAGTTACGTTAGTACATTGCTATCGCGCGCTATTGTTAAACGAATCCTAAGTAGTTAGACTTAAGGCCCAATATTCTAAAATCTAAACTCGCACTACAGTTTCTAATATAAAACTCAGTCTTAGTATCTCAAGAATAGGATTCAAAATGCAACGAACACAGCTTTCAGCTCATTCGCATTCCATCGAAAAACGGCTACAAATTATCTCCAGCTCGATCCACTCGCGAATAAAGCAAATTTATGGATTTACGGCGGATTTATGGATGAAACTTGGAAACACATTATGTAGGTCAAAGTGAAATTACGGGAAAATTCCAGTCATATTACAAGGCTAAATGGCTCAATTACACTCTACTTGAGTGTTTTCCATTCGTTCCATGGAACAGTGATGTCATGCGAGCAAATGATAGAACTAATAGGGATTACCGAAGCTTGCGTTTTGTTTCAAGAAATACATGTTAAATACAGCCAAAAAGTCCTATCACAAAGCTTTATACAGCGCCTTGCCAGCATAATCACTGAGTTGTGACCATTTCGTGGCAAAATTCGCTTGTAATGTGTTGTTTTTAATTGTCATGTGTTTGTCATGAATAAATGTTTCTTCTCTTTTCTTTAAAAACGTGGATGTTATGCGTAACACGCACTGCGGTGGCGGCCAGTTGACAGTATGAAAATCAAGACCGCTAGTGTCTGAATGATTGTTAGGAGTTCCATATTAAACAACTGACCGCCACTTCGGCTGCCACCGCAGGCCGCTCTAGTTGTGGTACGCTTTATGCGTCCATTACTCCATTTCCATTTTTTTTATTCTGAGGCTGCAACCATATTTTACGTCTGCCATGAAAGCCATGTTTGCATATTATGGGCTCTTGATATTACAGTAAGTATATTATAAGCTAATAAATAATAAAACTTAGATTCAGTAACATCGAAATAATGAAATATTTAAGAACATTTCCTAATCATACAATTTAATAGATTAGATGATCTGTATAGATATGTACGATGTTGACTGAACATGTAATAAATTACCGATGTATTTGTACTAAGAAATCAGCTGACGGAGTAGATAAATATTTAGCTATAGCTGATAATTGCTTACGCAATGTATGTGTGCAAACACAACTAGATATCTCTATAACTGTTTTCGCTAATTTCATCATCATCATCATCATCATATCAGCCGAAAGACGTCCACTGCTGGACATAGGCCTCCCCCAAAGAGTGCCACAATGACCGGTCTTGCGCCACCCGCATCCAGCGGACTCCCGCGACCTTTACCAGGTCATCAGTCCACCTTGTGGGGGGTCTACCCACGCTGCGCCTTCCGGTCCGTGGTCGCCACTCGAGAACCTTTCGGCCCCAACGGCCATCGGTTCTACGTGCAATGTGCCCCGCCCACTGCCACTTAAGTTTAGCGATTCGAAAGGCTATATCGGTTACTTTGGTTCTGCTACGGATGGCCTCATTTCTGATGCGATCACGCAGAGAAACTCCCAGCATAGCCCTCTCCATTGCCCTCTGAGTGACTTTGAGCCTTCTTATGAGGCCCATGGTGAGCGACCACGTTTCCGTACCATATGTCATCACTGGCAACACACACTGGTCAAAGACTCTCGTCTTGAGACACTGCGGAATATTGGACGAAAAGATATGCCGTAGCTTCCCGAACGCTGCCCAGCCGAGTCGGATTCGACGATTGACCTCTTTCTCAAAGTTGGACCTACCTAACTGGACAGTCTGTCCTAGGTATACATAATCGTCTACAACTTCGAGTGTAAAGCGTCCGATTGTAACGGGAGTTGGTGCTACATGGGCATTTGACATGATCTTTGTCTTATCCATGTTCATCCTTAGACCAACTCGCTCGGAGGCTTTACTGAGGTCATCGAGCATTGTACTTAAATCCTCCATGGTTTCAGCCAAGACTACTATGTCGTCAGCAAACCGAAGATGAGTGATATACTCGCCGTTTATGTTGATGCCTAGCCTTCTCCAGTCCAGATTCTTGAAAACGTCCTCCAGTGCAGCGGAGAACAGTTTAGGAGAAATAACATCTCCTTGCCTGACTCCCCGCTGCAGCGGAATAGGTTTCGAGTTCCGGTCCTGGAGTCGGACTGACATAGTGGCGTTTTCGTACAAACACTTCAGTACTTCGATATAGCGGTAGTCTACTTGGCACCGCTGTAGAGATTGTAGTACCGCCCAGGTTTCGATCGAATCGAAGGCTTTCTCATAGTCCACAAACGCTAAACAGAGGGGCAGGTTGTACTCTTCAGTCTTCTGTATAACCTGTCGGAGCGTGTGGATGTGGTCTATGGTACTAAAGCCTCTTCGGAAACCGGCTTGTTCAGGAGGCTGGAAGTCATCTAGCCTGCGTGCGAGACGGTTCGTAATGATTCTTGAAAACAGCTTGTAGACATGGCTCAAAAGCGTGATGGGTCGATAGTTCTTCAGAAGAGTGGTGTCACCCTTCTTAAAGAACAGCACCACCACGCCTGTGTTCCATGCCTTGGGCGTTCTCCCTTCCAGTAAGACGGAGTCGAACAACTTCTGAAGGGCCGTAAGGACCGGTTTTCCACCCGCCTTCAGGAGTTCGGCTGTAATTCCGTCTTCACCGGGTGCCCTGTTGTTTTTGAGCTGTTTAAGAGCCATTCTAATCTCGTACAGGCTGATGTCCGGGATGTCGTCGGTATAGTGCCGGGTTAGTCTAGCTCTAGGATCTTCCACTAGACCAACTTCGGGTCTGCTAGTTGACGTGTAGAGCTGTCCATAGAAGCGCTCTATCTCGCTCAGAAGCTCAGGTCTGGATGAGACAGTTCTACCATCCTCAGTTTTTAACTTGGCGAGCTGGCTCTGCCCAATAGACAGATCTCTTGCGAAAACTTTTGAGCCCTTATTCCGCTCGATGGCCTCTTCAATACGTTTTGTATTGAATTGGCGCAGATCGCGGGTCAGGGATTTGGAGATCTGTCTATTAAGCTGCCGATATAATGTCGCATCGACTGAAGACTGTAGAAGCATCTTACTCCTTTCCTCGAAGAGCCTCTGAGTGGAGTTAGAGAGCCTATTGGTTCTGTTGGTCCGTTGGGCCTTGAAGAACTTAGACCCTGTGGTATGGACAGCTTCCACAAACCCGTCGTTGAATTCGTCCACATCGCCGCCTAGGCAATCGAAACGGTTCTGGAGTTCCAGCTGAAAGCTGTCGGGGTTTTGGAGTTGGGCTGCTACTGGTCGGAGCGTGGACTTCATCAGACGAGAGCGTTCCAGCTTAACACATATATTCAATGTGCCTCTTACCAGACGGTGATCACTTCCGGTTTTGACCGTATTAATCACAGAGACATCATTGAATATATGCCTTTTCGTCGACATGATGAAGTCAATCTCGTTTTTAGTTGCACCGTCGGGACTCATCCAGGTCCACTTTCTATGCTCGCGTTTCCTGAAGAAGGAGTTCATCATGTAGAGTCCCTCCTTCTCCATGAAACCAGCCAGTAGGTGGCCCCGGTGGTTCCGAATTCCAACTCCAAATTTCCCCACTCTCAGCTCTTCACCATCTCTCTTGCCCAGTTTCGCGTTGAAGTCCCCCATGACAACGGTGAAGTAGGTTTTAGAACTATGCATGACGTTTGAAATGTCCTCATACATAGCCTCGCTAATTTATTTAGTTACAATAATGGCTTCACGTGGTCCTATTGTGAACAGAACGTTCGTTATACGTTCAATGGTAAATACAGGAATTTGAAGAGGGGTGGGCTTGATGATAGCATTCGTTCTTCATTAGCAATCGCCTGTATGAGGAGATGTATGGATTTGATTGAAGCGAAAAAAATATGTAGGGTGACACCCACCAATTATGGACACTTTAAGAACAAGCAGTCAAGCACTTTAAGAATAATGGACACTTCATCCCTTATTCAAAGATCATTCGGTTTTAAATTGATTGTTCTATTAAAAATTTATGACCCTTATTTTCTTTTACATAACAGTTAATGTACATCATTGGGCCTTGTCCATTACTGGTGGTGACACCCTACGGACCCTTTGGCATTATTTGGCCTCTGCCTACTCCGATGGGATACGGGCATGAGTATTATACGAGTAAGTATATATTTATGTATGTATGTATGACACTTTATTGCAAATAAGAAAACATTTACAAAAACAAAATTATAAAATAAAATAAGAAAGTACAAAGGCGAACTTAACCCTCTAAGGGACCTCTTCCAGCTAACCTTCGAGAAAATGAGAAAGTGAAAGCAACGCACGAAGGCGACAGACAAACTTACTATGCACAAACATGGATACTTAAAAGAAGCAATACCAAATTTAAATACACGTAATCTAAATATACATATACATACAATACAGATATTATACATATTTAACATAAACATAAATATAACTAAATGCATGATAAATACGTTACACGTTTTCAATATCATCAGCAGTCAGGATTAGGTATTTAATTACATTTCATGGCCATAGTTTATATCGGCGAATTCTAATTCCATTATACATCTAGGATTCTCTTTAGGGCGTTAGTCGTCCACGATCTTGGTAGATGATACTTAAGTAGTAATAAGAAAATCGAGGGCCTCTCCTGATAACATTATTGGCGTATTCGAAAATACTTACACCATTAATGATGCCAATAAAAATTGTCGTTTTAAACGCTCTGATATTACATAGGTACATACCTACATAAAAACACGCCTGTATTCCCAAAAGGGGTAGACAGAACACAAGTGCCACTTTTAGCAATTGTATGTTTAAAGATGGAGAAAATGTGATATAGCAGTGATAGGTAGCTAGCCCATCGATCGCCCACAAACAACACGCTTCAACCCGGTTCCCATAGTCGACACTTACGACGCCAACTGGAAGAAAGGGGGGGTGGTGATATTCTAACCCGGCACCACACGGTCTGGTAATCAACCGACATATCAGATCGAGTTCGCGCAACACATCACATTGCGAAGCGATCTGCAGAACCGAATTGATCTTGCGTATGCTATGCACTCACCTCCACGATCCGGTCGTTGACCTGTATCTTGCCGCACACGTCCGCCGCACTACCCTCGCTGATGCTTTTCACGAAGATTCCACTCAGCTCCTCTGTGAAGAAATACAAGAATCAGAACCACGAAAATTCCACTCAGCTCCTCTGCGAAGAAATACAAGAATAATAACATAAATAATCATTCGGATTCGAACCCGGGACCTCCAGCTTCGTAGGCAGGGTCACTACCAACTAAGCTAAACCGGTCGTCATGAGTTAATAGGACTGTGGTAGTCTTGGCCTAGTGATTTACCACCACCTTATCTTATTAATGTAGATTAAGCATATTTCCATGCGCTCATCTATAGTCAGATTTCAGCCAGACCCGATAAATATGAGTGTAAATGTATTTCGGCGTCGGCAATCAGGGAAACAATCCCGATCTTTTATTTTTGCTTTTTATCCGAACTGTCTCAAACTGAACTGAACTGAATCAAAGTAAGAAAAAACGCTTTATTATATAAGAACGTTCATAGTTAGTTGTAGATTCAATTTAAAACAGCCGAGACACTGCGCTCATGATATCTATACTAATAAAAAACCTTGGTTTTTTATTGTCTCATTAGAGGTGAGAAAAGTAAAGCTTACATCCCTCGCTGTACTCAGGACTCAAGTCTCAATTTTCTTCTTCTTTACGAAAATGTTAATGGTTACGGGCTTACCGGTGTACCATGCCGTAAACAATAAAATAATGGATAGAAGTGTAGTGGACGTTTTTCACTCTTCATCCCACATTTTTAACCGTTTCTTGTAGGGCAGTGTTTTTCAAAGTGTGGGTCCCGACCCCCAAGGGGGTCGCGGCTCTTATCCAGGGGGGTCGTGAGATACAGCTTAGAGCTCGTGACTTCATAGAATGAAGATTTCATTCTAGGATAATTACTAACAAAATGATATACTTAATAAATTAAATAAAACAAATAACCAAACTACAACCGAATTGAAAAATCCCCTTTTTTGAGTCAGTTAAAAGCAGAAATCATTCTTAGATATGTATATTTTACGATAAGAAATCACTGAATAGTTAGATTGAATGACAAAAGCCTGCGTTCCAAATCTGTTAATTATGGATAGGGTCCCAAGGGTTAATCATAGACATCTTTTTTGGGGGGTCGCGAAGAGATTTTGATATCATTAAGGGCCGTAATACCAAAAAGTTTGAAAAGCACTGTTGTAGGGTATAGGACCCAGCATTATATTGACAGTTAGCTGATCTGATCTGAGTTATACGAAACTATTTGTAACACTGTTTAACGTACTTATACATAGAGTAAAACCAATATTGAAATGAACGCTCCTCTAGTCTCTTTCCACTCACATCTTAAAGCAAGCATTTGGGCGAAATACATCGAATGTCTGCTGCAAAAGCTAAAAGTGTCGATAGAAGAGGTGGCTTTACAACATAAATTAATACATCTGTAGGTTACAATCAATCACCAGTTCACCACCACTCAAGTATCTTACGCAACGTTACACCTAAAATACAAGTAAATGTTGAAATGTTGCACTCATGTTACAGGTTTTCTTCCATCACCACGCCTTTCATGTTTAAAATAAACTGCTTTTTCGTTGCCTTTGCTGTAATGAAATGAGGCAAATGGATGGAACAGGGCTAAAAGCAACGTGGTTATTGACCGAGCGAGTACAATGCGTCTGCGTTTCAGCTTCGGCAAATGTTTTCGTATTTCAGTCCGGATGTCAGGCTATTCCCCTCTAGTCGCATTTATCAACCGATTCTCATAATTTTTACCCATCCACTCCCAGCGAAAAAAAAAAACAAAATAAAACATTATTTTGTTATCCGGCCGGGGACCCCAGTACGGTATATATATAGCGGACCGCTTGCAAGTTCGATAATAATTATACATGGAGATTTTTAACGATTCAGTTATGGACATATTATGTTTTAAATAGAGGGGGTTGAAAACGTATAATATATTAATAGCGGGTCTACAGCTCACAAGCCCACTTCTTTACAAATTGTACAAAGTCCCTATTTTAACAAAACAAAGCACGTTCAACATTCTAAAACCAATAGCTGTACACCAGTCCACTAACTAGTTCCCTAAGTCCAGAACTAGACAGCTCGTGGCAAACAGCCGCGATAATCTGTCGCAGTCGTTATTTGGAAAGTTGCCGACACATGTTGGATAGCTTGAAATGGATAGATTGGTTTGTTTTGGCGGGCGCGAGCGGAATAAACTGGGAAAGATATTACTTAGGTATTTATTCTATTAAACTTTTAACAACATTATGTAGTGGAACGGGAAGATCTAGGACTTGTGTTCGCATGTCAAACACACTAATGATCGATCGGAGACTAAGGGTTGCACCAACGGGGGGCTGTGGTTGGGTTGCTTTAATTCTGCAGCCGACAGCAGACAGCACGTTCCGCCGCACTCCAAATTGAACCGTAATGATATTCGTAAAGAGAAAGAGCTCAATTTGAATTGAGCGGAGAAGTGAAGCAAAAGCACACGCCGCTCACACTAAATTGGGACTTTTAGCCTTAAGATAACGGGTACGTACGGGTCAATTTGGAGTGCGGCGGAACGTGCAGTTGCTGTCTGCTGTCGGCTGCGGAATTAAACCTTTATGGTTACAGAAAAATCCACGTTAAATATGACGCTTGCAGCTGTCTTCCCAAACAAAATTGTTAAACTTGCCATACAATATCCTCCTCTCCATCTCTCTCCTCTCTTGCCTCTTGTAATAAAATAAAATGAAATGAAATGAAATGAAATGAAATGAAACGAAACGAAACGATACGAAACGGAACGGAACGGAACGGAACGAAACGAAACGAAACGAAACAAAACAAAATAACCAGATTTTATATGGAAACTGTCAAAAAAGGACAAATGACATTTGATAGGTTCTATGTTTGTGAATCGCATGTCTTGGGCGTTATTTACAAACCGACTCGTCTTCATATTGATGGAAACTGATGTCAAACTAAATTGGTGGTGAAAGCGACAAAGTACCAACTGTCCGACTGTACACGACAGCACATTTTAGTTTTACTAGTGGCTTTTGAGGCTGTAGACTTCGTGACCATTTTTTTAACGTTTTCAACCCCCTTATAAATTGTCTACACACCGGATCCATGTCAGTGAGGAAGTTTCACAAGAGGCTATCACTTGTTTCATGGTCTTGAACATAGGTGCTTAAACAATGACTTAAACCAGCTCAAAACACGAACATTTCATAATCTTTAGCAGCTTAAACCACACAGCCACGAAAATGCTGCCTAAAATATTTAAGTACTGCAAAACCTCTACTATTAAGCTTCAATAAGCATTTTTGTAAACGCTAGCTCAAGTTTTATAACATTCCAGGCTCCATTTTTCATGCTTAGCATTTTCGTAAATCATTTCACTCTGTTGCAAGTATAGGTATTTTATGTAGGCTCTTTGTTTCAGGGATAAAGAGAAGTTGAATACGAAAAATATCAAATCGTTGTAACCGTCAAATATAGAATTACTTATTTAGGGGGACGTGCCTGAAGGGTTCGGAACCCTATTGCTGTCAGTCACGCGTCCGTCAGTCTGTCCGTCATTGTCACAAAAAAATCCGAAGAACTTCCCATTGACCAAGTATGATACGATAGGTATAATACGTATATTTTACCAACAAATACTAAAATGTTGATATCAGATTTTTTCTTTGTTTCCTTAGTTTTCCTATTAAAACTAAATTAATTTTACTTCGTTAGTAAAATTGGTTCGGAACCCTAAATGAGCGAAATCCGACACGAACTTAACTGTTTTTTTTTTTAAATTTCGTCTGACATATCTAAATGTTTTCTTTCTATTTAATGTCTAGTTTTTACCAATGAATTTCCAAGCTACGATCAGTCATGGCTCCAAAACATAATTATCTCTATACCCAGCCTAGTTTGAACCAATCTAATACGAATACTGACAAGGACCGATAGCAATATCGAAAGTTGCTTTATGCCTGTAATTAAGCTATGTCTTGTCTTGACAAGATCATAACGTTATTAATGTTATTATATATCTTGCAAAATCTATCATCAATTAACCAAAGTATTGTCAGAATAATACGAGTAAGTCCGTTTCATTGCTATTATGTTAACCTTAGATCGATAACGCCAATAAAGAAAAGTGAGGCCTAAACCCGGAAGGTATACTTGTACACGTAGGAACGTGTACAAGTATACCTAACACGTCTGGCCAACTCTACTGTCACGCATAATATAGAGTATTCAAGAGCAAGTTTGACCTATCCAGCCATATCAGAGCTCACAATAGGGCAAATACATAGTTTTTCAGAGTCACCGTAATCGAAATCGATGAGGACTATACAGGGCTGATGTTTGGGTCGTGTATCAGGAATCAGGCAAATAATCAGGCCCGTGAAACTGGTGAAACTGAAGAACTTTCCCCAAGAAACCATGGACCAACTTTTCATACGAAGTGGCTGGTCACGTGACTATGTGAAGTAGGTTTTTATATTGTCAGATTTCGACCTATATTCCTAAAGTTGTCCAGTTTCATGGGCCTGGTTGTCTGCCTGATTCCTGATACATGCCCCAGGAATCTCCCTGTAGATACAAATACATTCCCCATTACCTGTCAATGAGCCGAGTTTATCTTTAGTTCCTTAAGTCGACCGTCGAAGCCTGCCCGGCCAGCTATAATTTGACACCCGGACAGATCAGCCCACATTCCGCTTCTAAATTTAACCCTTCTATTGCTGTTTGGTCCAAGTTACCAGAGATGTTCAGTTCAAATCATCATTCTCCTGATGTTTTCCCAGCTGTGCTCTAAGAATCGCTCAGCGCTTTATTAGGCAGCCGACCGAAACTCCTGGAGAAGAATAATGGCTATGCTACGTCGGCAGTCATGATCCTCAGCCATGAGGGAACGATTGAGGAGGAGGAGGCTCTCAAGGTTTGGCGAAGGCACTAGATTTAGGAAAGCGACTGCCATCAAGAATTAAGACTTATGCCAGGGATATACTGCTAATGAGTAGAAAAGAGTTTAATTTGGCCCTTTACTTCGCAAAATAAGAATAAAACGTGAGTAACTTGTATAGCAAAAAATGTCTGCATTTAATTTCATCGATAATAAGACTAAGGTCAGGAGTCAAACTTTGAACTTTTCAGCACTGTTTTAACTTTTTCGCTGTTCGCTCATCGCTTGCCCCTGAAATCCAACTCCACCCGGCTCTAGTTAGCAACCCGCTGTTACTCCGCAACTATTTATATTCCACCACTTTGCCCAATATCGGGATAGTTTGCTCTGTCCAATTCGCCGGGGCCGTATTCCGCTATTGTTATTAGTCTTTTCGAATGTAGATCGTATTTTTTCTTTAAATAGCTAAAAATAGGGCACCCATAAGGCATCAATGACGCAAAGAGTGGAACAGCAGCGCTCCAATCAGGCATAATGCTTATAATCTAATATACAGTCGCTGAGGCCTAAATTGTTCAAGACGTCATCACCTCAGTTAACATCAGTACCTTGTTCACAAACGTATCCAGCGACGGTGATGCCCAGACCCAACGCTGAGTCCTTGTTTAGGTCCACCTGGTAACTCAGGGTTTCGGGCTCTCCTGTGCCTCGTATCGCCATGTCGAGCGGCAGCCTGTATTTAAAATGGACAATCATTAGATCTCAACTTAAACTATACATAACTGACGTGATGTGACCTGTCAAATCTAACAATATTCCTTCGCTGAAAGAACGTGTAGCTCTAGGCAAATGTGGCGCAAACAACATCTGCCTGCATCTCCTGATGATGCCTCGGAGAGAGGCGAAACACGTGTCGAGGTTTTTGGCAATACTGGTGGCGATTTGTTGTAGGTATTAATTGCATGTTTGCGTGTGCTCAGGGAGATCGCATTAACCGATTGCGAAAATACGCAAGTGAATTTTAGGGGATGCATCTTATTATCACTAATAGACCTACACGTTCTTTCATCGGAATAGCAAAGGAATATTGTTAGATTTATCATGGAATTCCGCAATGTGACGCTTGATTCAATCAATTATGTGATGTGATCCGGAAAATTGCAAGCAGGTACATGCAAAAAAGATTTTTCATTCCAAACCTCATTGGTGGAGGCTGTGGGTCCGGCGGGGGCAGTATCAGAGGCGGGGGGCGGGGGGCCGGCGCAAGCGCACCTCGTGGCACCACCGCCACCATCGACGCCACGGGCTGCAATATACGATAACAGTTCATATTGACTGGACATAACGATACAAGTAAACAATTGAAAAAGAGCTTGTAAAACTTCAGTAGGGTATTCTACCATAAACAATTTTCCAAACAATATAAACTGACCAGGAGATCAGGTAAAAATAAACTGGAACGATCCACGGTAGTAGCCCTTAATTATCTAGCAGTGGACGTCGGACGGACGACTTAATGATCATGTTGACAGTAATTGTGAAAAATCTCTTCGTTATCACATCTCGAGAACCGGCTTTATTCGGAGCCAGAGCACTGGCTTCAAGGGAATGTGAATTAGTTCTCTCTACAAACTGTCTGTGAGTACACTTTCTCCAATGATGAAGTCTCTTCTCAATAATAATGGATTAGTCATCTCAATAATATGGGCCGGGCGCCACATCTTCGCACAAGGCCCCAAAGCCGTCATGTCCCATCACGGTCAGGGCCCCAGCTTCAAGTATACTGTTCCACTGATAACAGTGTCTTTACATAACACTCTCTCACCCTATGATGAAGCCTCTCCTCAATAATAGTGGGCGGGGGTCAGGCGCCGCGTCCTCGCACAGGGGCCCGAAGCTATCGCGCTTCGAAATAACTAGGGCCAGCTTTAAGAGACTATACTTGTTCCAATGTTACAGTGTCTTTGAGAGTTTGAGTAACACTCACCCTGTGATGGAGCCTCTCCTCTATAATAGTGGGCGGGGGCTCGGGCGTCGCGTCCTCACACAGGGCCCCGAAGCCGTCGTGTCCCGCCTCGGCCAGGCGTCGCTCCAGCTGTACGGGGTCCGCCAGAAGCCGGGACGGGACTACTGGCGCGGAGGACGCACCAAGGGACTGTATGCAAAAACAAAAATAAAAACTGTGGAGAATAGGTAAGTATTTGAGATTTATTTATTGTATAGCAATTATTTCGAACCGTGAGGTCTTCGAGAAGATAGTACGGTTTGTTGAGATGATTATGTGCAAATGTGAGCATTTTACCAGAACCATGGAATTCATGAAATTAATATGAAAGCCGCAAGAGATCTCATATTAATGTCACTTTGACCAGCTACAAAGTGGCCTAGAAATTAAACTGGTTGACCGTGTCGTTAAAGATACAAAATTGAGAACCTTTCCTATTTTCCAGGTCGTTGAATTAATTCATTCATTTCTATCATCACCATATCGCCAATCGTTCATTCGTTTATTTGTTTTATATTCAACAAAATCCTTTTTATAAACCTCTTAAATATTCTAGCTTTAGGGACCCTAAAAATACCCACTTAATAATTCAAAAATTGCGCTGGCACGTTTCGGTGTTTGCTCGCCGAAAATATTTTGCGAAAATTCAGCGCGTGGCCCTGGAATGCCAAATAGTAACCAACGAATAATGACTGCGGAGTTTGTTACTGTTGACTTCAAGCGTCAAAAGGTTCGTCATTTGTATGTATGTATGTATATATATATAGATATACAGAGACCAGAGACAGTGTTTTTTGAAGAAATCACAAGAATGAAACAGGCAAATAATCACGGATTTCTACTCACTTACCTCTACATCTTTTGTTTTAAGTTATTAAAACATTTTTAGAATTGCTTTTGATTCCATACTTTTTTTTTACTTTTGCAAGATTTCTTGAGATTGTAACCGTAATCGCATCTTTTATTTTAGTCTAGTCGTCTTTTGTTTTGCTGCAAAAGTCTGCCCTTAGGGTACCTAATACTTGACATGACCATCCTCTAAAATAGACTCAATTGGATTCGCCAAAGCCCCTTCCAAACGCGCATAATTGCAAAATTTATTTAAAGACTAGAAAAGTCTCTTTGTGCTTACACTGTGAGCAGTTGACCTCGTTAGTGATCTATCCGCCTGATAGACGATAGTGATATTTTTTACGTTTTCAAACCCCTTCATCATCCTTCAATCATTTGAAGCGAGACACGGGCGTAAAATCACAGTTAATGTCCGCCACACCTGTCGCGACTTTATGACGATATCATTATGAATTTATGAACACGTGGACATATTACAGGCTCCGTTACTGTGCAATATGTAACATTAATGGACTTAATACAGGCATCGTTACTGTGCAATATGTAACTTTAAGACATGAGTAATAAAAGAGATGAATCTAAAGTTCAGTAGCGAAATTCAGGCATGTTTCACTAACTCAATCAAGAGTAGACTGAAAGGCAAAACATGTAGGACATTATTTAAACGATGACAGCTTTGTATCTCGGCAGCTTTTTATTTAAACGATGACAGCTTTGTATCTCGGCAGCTTTTTATTTAAACGATGACAGCTTTGTATCTAGGTAGCTTTTTATTTAAACGATGACAGCTTTGTATCTAGGCAGCTTTTTATTTAAACGATGACAGCTTTGTATCTCGGCAGCTTTTTATTTAAACGATGACAGCTTTGTATCTAGGCAGCTTTTTATTTAAACGATGACAGCTTTGTATCTAGGCAGCTTTTTATTTAAACTATGACAGCTTTGTATCTAGGCAGCTTTTTATTTAAACGATGACAGCTTTGTATCCAGGCAGCTTTTTATTTAAACGATGACAGCTTTGTGTCTCGGCAGCTTTTTATTTAAACGATGACAGCTTTGTATCTAGGCAGATTTTTATTTAAACGATGACAGCTTTGTATCTAGGCAGCTTTTTATTTAAACTATGACAGCTTTGTATCTAGGCAGCTTTTTATTTAAACTATGACAGCTTTGTATCTAGGCAGCTTTTTATTTAAACGATGACAGCTTTGTATCTAGGCAGCTTTTTATTTAAACTGACAGCTTTGTATCTAGGCAACTTTTTATTTAAACGATGACAGATTTGTATCTAGGCAGCTTTTTATTTAAACGATGACAGCTTTGTATCTAGGCAGCTTTTTATTTAAACGATGACCGCTTTGTATCTAGGCAGCTTTTTAGCGATAGCACCGCCGTTAACGCCTGTTGATTGTCTCTACTTAGGTATTGTGATTAGGTATATTCTGTAGTTTGTTCTTTTGTTGAGGTGATGTCATATCATAATAGTAAATTACCTACTTACCTAGGGCGGTAAACAAAGAATGTCTCATATTGCAGGTATTTGATACCCGAGCCGCAAGGGCGTTATAAATATGCAATCTGAGTCTTTCTTTATTAGTTTACTTTTGCCCTTGGTATGTACAGAATTTAATATCTCCCCTTGGCCAGGATGTGAGAATTTCCGCGCGCGTAGCATGCGGTAATTGTTACTTTATGGCCAGGTCTAAAATAAAAAGTCATCATTCTCCTAGCGTTATCCCAGTACAGTTGCATCCTGAAGTAGGCCTGGGGTCCGCTACCTAATCCCCAGATTTGACGTAGGCACTAGTTTTTACGGAAGCGACTGCCATCTAGCCGTTCTACCCCAGGTAACATAAGTAAAAAGTATTATAATAAAATTGCACATTCTTGACTGACGGAAAATTCTAAAATTAAATTAATAGTACATTACTTAACAAGGGCGGTAAAACAAAGAATGTCTCAGATCGCAGGTATTTGACGCCCGAGCCGAAGGCAAGGGCGATAAATATGCGATCTGAGGCTTTCTTTATTACCGCCCGTGTTAAGTACAAAATTTTATGTCACCCCCTGGCCAGGAAGTGGGATTTCCCGCGCGCGGAGCGTGCGGTAATTGCCGCTTTATGGCCAGGTGTAACATAAAAATCCTTTATGTCACACCTGGCCATAAAGTGGCCATTATCGCACGCTCCGCGCGCGAAAAAACCCACTTCCTGGCCAGGGGGTGACATAAAATTTTGTACTTACCACGGGCGATAAAAAAGAAAGCCTCAGATCGCATATTTATCGCCCTTGCCTTCGGCTCGGGCGTAAAATACCTGCGATCTGAGACATTCTTTGTTTTATCGCCCTTGGTAAGTAATGTACTATTAACCCAGGGGTAACTGAAAAACAATGAAACTTATGTTGCCGAGAATTAAGCTTTTTGGTTAAATAAAAGGAAACCCTCTTCACCAGCCCGAGAATAAAAACAGGGTCAAAAAACAAATTTAAAAAAATGTGAAGGAAAAAATAGTTATTTACGATACAAGGGTTGTAAAACAAAGAAAGGCCGATATCGCAGATGTTTGGGGCCCGAGCCGCAGGCGAGGGTCTCAAATATGCGAGAGAGGGCTTTCTGTTTTACGACCCGTGTTTTGTACACAATTTTACGTCACCACTTGGCCAAAAAGTGGGTTTTTCTGATCGCGCAGCGTGCAGAAAAACGCGCTTTTTGGCAAGGTGTGGTGTAAAAACATTTAATAAATACCCTCGTAAATTAATAACAAAGGCTGTGCTGATGTCGAGACCTTTTCGTGTTATTTACCTCAAAGAAGAAAGGAACTTACAATAATTTTGTACGAGGAAAAAAAAAATCTCAATCATTTCTATAATAGAGAAGCACAATTCGCTACATCGTAGCGAAAACTTTTACCCTGGTTTCAGACCTATTTCCCGCGCTGCTAAACATAATAAAAACACGACTGCACTATAAAGATAAAAACAAATAAAGAACTCAAGGAAATATATATTGTTTGCAGTCGTGGGACCTAATATTTTGGTTTTACTTGTATGTAGTAGGTCCCCAGGTTGTTTTTATCTTTTTAGTGCAGTCGTGTTTTTAATTTTAATCTTTATTATTTTATTTCGAACTTTTTTTGCACATACATTATATATATCTGGAATCGACTCTTCAAATGTTTCATTTTGATTCCTCACTTGCTAGGATATCATTTTTTTCACGGAACACTCAAAATGGAGTCTACAGTCCGCCATATTGTTTTTATTGCAACGTCATATATCCTTCTGATGTGTCTCTACATACACTCACACTCGTTTATCGTCGTACGCTATTACTATTTAATATCGCCAGCTAACCCCCGTATAATCAATAGCAAAAGTAGGTGATCATTTTAGTACCCTGTCACTTTCACTGCGACAAAGTACTAGAAAGTAAATCATCTACTTTCGCTGTTAACTGTACCACGCCCAAGAGGTAAATAAAGCTTAAGCGCCTATTGTAAACAGAAATATCACCTTTCATTTGATTTATCGATTTTAGATTATCTCCCACAACATATAACCGCGCCGCTGATAATATTACATGTGATTTACCTTTACCCTGATAAACACGTCCATTAGTGTAGGGTAGGATAGATTTTTTATATAATGTTCCTTTTAACGGATCGTGCCGTATTCACTACGGTCTAATATCCTATCATTTAGCGGAGTTTATGATATGTGGACAATATTATGAAAAACAAAGGAAACTGTTTTAGACCGTGGGCCCCAAACAGGTGAAGGTGACCAAGTTCCTCTCGCACGAAAACTTGTACAGTGGTTAAGAAAGATTTATAAAAAAATACTGTGGGATCAGCCACGATTCCGTTGGTGGGTCCAGGAGCAGCAGCCTCCCATACACGTAAAAAAAATAAAATTCAGTCATTTACTCTCGACTGAAACTGGTATCAAATGATAGTTAACACACTACCTTAACGAATAAAAATCATCTGCCAGTTGTACAGCGGTGGAATACCCGTCAGTCCATATTTAAAACTACTATCCAATACATCGAATCAAAAAAAGGTTTCATAGGAAACTCACGGCACTTACGTCCTTTTGCTTGGACTAGACAGTTTTTCAGTATTTACTCAAAAACCGTTCAATTTATCTTGTTAAAACCAAAATTCTTTAAAAGTATGTCTATATTTTCACCTTCTCATTTTATTTCGGAATTTTAAACTCCATAGTTTGGAAATTAAATAGGGTGTACACAATTTTTACGTCCTTTTCCAGCGACTATCTCACCAACGGTTGACTTAAATAGAAAAGTTTTTTAGAAACTCCTATATAATTTTTAAAGGCCTATCTTTAGATATCCCACACGCCTATGTACATTGAATATTTATTGTCACCCCATACAATCTTCAGGGCACTGACTGACTGGTTTTCCACCGCTATACACCCGGCAGACGAATTGATTTCTTCACAATAGCCAATAGCCTTTCATCTGATCAAATTTCATGCGAGAGGAAATTACTGAAAACAAATATTTTTTTACATGTTCATGTGACTGACTGACGGGTATTCCACCGCTGTACAACTTGCAGACGATTTTTATTCGTTAAGGTAGTGTTTTAACTATCATTTGATATCAGTTTCATTCGAGAGGAAATGACTAAATTTTTTTTTACGTGTTTGGGAGGCTGCTCTGCTGCTCCTGAACCCACCAACGGAATCGTGGCTGACGTCCACAGTAATTTTTAATACGTCTTCCTTAACCGCTGTACAAGTTTTCGTGCGAGAGGAAATGACTGACGATTTAAGCGCCTGACCCACGGTCTATTTCAGCTACTACTACTATAAGTTATTCCGGAACAAAACACAAACGAACGCGTTTATATAATATTTTCTATCATTATCAACAGATTCCTCATCCCTTTTACTAAGTTTAACAGTTGTTCGTTAGGTTTCTTCTGTGTCCAACTGATGCATTGTAGCAGCGTATATAATCACACGGAGACAAGTTGCCCGGAGTGACACCCAGTCCTCTCCCGGCGAAAATAGTAAACAATAACAGTTACTTATGTGCCGATATATTCGTCCGCGAGATGACTGTACGTGAGTTTTAACCGTTTACGTTTAGAATATAAGTAGTTTTAAACATGACCTACGAAGGTTCAAATTCAAACATTGAAATCAACTCGGAATACGAAACGTGACTCCCCGATCGACCCTCAAGAGTGGTGGTTGTTGGCAGACCAATGGCGCCGCATCTCGGTAACTGTGCCAAGGTGTCTTTGAAGGGTCCTTATTAGTTAAAAAAGGCTCATCTATTTAGACGATTTTCTGTTTAATTAACACGTATTTTGACATATTATCAATGTCACTATCTAGAACAGGATTATTGCGACCTAATGACATACATCTTAAATGTCTTTTTTGGGTTTTCATTAAGAAATATTGATTCAAACATCACTCCAAATCGACCATTTTCGCACACACAATAAAATCAAAAAAGGGCAATGTTACTATCTAAAACTTTAATAAAGTAATCAATCCTTTAATCACTTTATTGGTATTATCAATACTTTTGACAAAACTTTTGATCATACAAATTTAAAACTTGTAAGGCCTCAGCTTGTTTCCGAACAATACGTATTAAACAACAGTGAAAAAGTTACCAAAAAATCTTATGAAAATACATACTTGGAAAACATCAAACCTCAAAGTACTTACCTTGCTTGAATTTAGAGCAGCCCAACTGGGGAAGTACCTCCCATAGCCATAATAACATTATTTATCATTCAAGTATGAAGGGTTGTTTTCCTGGAGGTAAGAAAGGTTGCGAGAGCTCCCGAGGCTGCACTATGTAGAGAGCGAGGGACTTAAATTTGTCCCTCCTGTCAACACAATTAATCCTCGTGTCGGCAACGCGCACGCGACTCCTGAAATTGTGAGCGTCTATAGGCTGCGGTGTCCGCTTACCATTTGGTGGATCTTAAGCTTGTTTGCCACCGTCGTTGTATAAAATAAAGAAAACTTTGATGTTTCTCGAGTAATTTCGTAAGTTCTGTTAATTTTTAATGTATCGTATTCCGTTTCAAAATTAGTCCGCTGGTTGGTTTGACAACGCGTCGGTTTCCCACAGCGTCCGCTTCCGGTATGACTTCACATCCGCCGGTTGACGAATTATGTGTCGGTTCGAATTCCAATTTTATATTTTCGTTTCCCGGAATATTAAAATAACTGGATGTAAAAATTTACTGTTCGTGTCACAAGACTGACTGTGATAAGCAGTATTTGTCCGGATTTCCGGTTGTTCTCCTCTACAGGTTGCATTTCTGAACTGATTTGCGTGGAATTTTGTGAGCTGGTTCGATAATTACCTACATGTATATACTTTTCATTCAGTCAGTCAGTTCGAGTCAGTTTTTGGAAATTTTCAAACACATTTTTTATTAATGATATCCTATGTCTCTGCGGGCGGATTCCGGTGTGATCTCCTCTCAGACCGTACTATTTCTCAACCGATTCTCGTGAAATTTTGCGAGCTGGTTGGATAAAAATATATATGCGGAAAATTAAATAAAACACTCACGAAGTCTACAACTCACAGAGGCACTAGTCCATATTTTAATAATCCTTTAGCGTTTTGCAGTTTTGGGGTCCTGTATGACCCTTAATCCCAAGATTTTGCGTAGGATCTAGTTTTACGAAAGCCGCCATCTCACCTTCCAATCCAGATGGAAAACTAAACCTTCACCATCTGTTTCCTCACGATGTTTCTCTTCACTGAAAAGCCGTGATTACCACCATCCTCCCATTATCCCAGTTCAATTGCATCCTGAAGGATGCCTGGTGTCTGCTACCTAATCCCAAGATCCATATCTTCGTAGGCACTAGTTTTGAAGCGATTGCCGTCTGACTTGCCGATTCGAGGGGAAACTAGACCTTATCGGGATTAAGGCTTGTCAAGTGAGTGGGCAATTTGGCTTTCCCACATATTTGACCATGTACACAAGATATTTCTACTGCAAGTAGGTACAAAGTAAACTTTCACGTAACTCCTCCAATTAGCAATATAGGTCGCGGCCACACTGAAAGCCCTCAGACGCGGCGTGGCGCTAAGTATCCTTTTACAATTTGCGTCGCTTTGGCGTCTGCGCTTCATTTCGTTTGCTAGTGCTTTAATAACCTTGTTCAAAAGAGCATTATAAACGTGTTCTAGAAGACGAACTTTTCTAGAAAATACATGGAAAATACTAATGAACATCTCTGTTTCAGCTTGGTTAAAAATGCTCTCAATTGTCGTCCGTTCTCTACGCATCATTTGTCAACCGATTCTGGTGAAATTTTCTGAGCCGATACGACAGGCATTTTGTGGGCACCCCGCCTAGCCGGCGCTAGCGGGCTGTCCGGCAGTACAGTATTAAAATATTATTATATGGGACCATAAAATGTACACTTTACGTTCATACTCGTAGGTAGGTATATCTAGGGCGTAGGAACGTCCACTGTCCCGGAATTTTTTGATAAGAGGCTAAGGCTACATATATATTATTGATTAGTCAAATTAAACTCTTCTAATTAAATTTTAAATAGTAAATTCCCGTGAGTTTCAGACATATTTGAATATAATAAACAGGTCATTCACGTCTTTAAGGTCGTAATTCCTTTTACTCGAACCAAGCGCTTTCCGTCATCCGTTATGATACGCACTGCTATGGTTTGGAATTCCCTGGCGGCGTCTGTATTTCCGAGTTCATATAACCTGGACCTTTTTAAGGCACGAGGGAATAGGCATCTTCTGGGTGAGCTCGTTTCACCGTCGGCCTTATCTTTGCCCCCTGGATAGATGCTTGCCAAGAGCAATCCCATTTTTAATAACAAAAACAAAATAATATCGCTCGAGATATCGATGAGTGACCCGTTTAACATATTCCCATATTTCTAGTTAAAGCTTTATTTATTGCCGCTTATTAGGCAGCTCGTAATGAAGTTGCCGATGGAAGTGACGTCACAGTCACACCGGAAGCGGCGCGGATGTCGGCCGGAAACAGTGACGAGTGCCAACCTGACGGAGCTAAATTAACAGGCGGTTTTTATTGGCTTGTTAGGTTTTTACCGGGGTTTTGCATTGGAATATTTGAGTTTAGTTGATTGTTTTAGAGTCACTAGCGTCCATAAGCAAAGATGGATATTTACTATCGGCCTATTTATTTATTTAAACTTTTTCGCACAAAAGAAACCTTACCGTATAAAAGGCGGACTTAATTCCGAATGGCATTCTCTACCACTCAACCTTAAGGCAAAGCATAAAGAAATCCTATCACGTATAGGCTGAGAGCTCATTTCAGACCGTAGTAGCACACCGTGTAGAAAAATTCATTTTTCTACTATGGTAAGACGCGCGCCGACTCCGGATTTCAGTTCAAAATATTCCGACCTATCCTTTCCTTTTGAAATCATTGCTATATGTTTGGGTTTCGTGTTCTGTTGGAAAACTAGCAAATGCAATAAAAGAACCAATTAATTTGTGGTCTCAAACAAACTAACTAATATACAAGACTCAAAGTAACTGTTCCGAAAAAACTGTCCTAATATCAGTATCACTGCAGCCTGTAGGAAACAGCCAACCGAAAGTTTGTCGCAGTCACCAACGCCATGCATGCTCCCTAATTGGACGCGTTGCGTTAACCCATTAGATACGGAGGTAGTTGCGTTTGCGCGTGGGCGCTTTATTGTGTCCCGGAATGTGGTGAAAAAGTGCACAAATTGCACTACAGGTATCGCAGGTATATAGTTTCGTTATGCTCTGCCGCAAAGCCGCCGCCGACTGCCGCGCGCACATCCCCACACGCTACGCACCTGCAGTGGCAACGCGTTGCTAGTCGCGGGCCGCGCCACGAGCAGCCGCACGCATGCGCCGCACTGCCGCAACACCGCCGCCGCCTGCCGCGCACACATCCCCACACGCTACGCACCTGCAGTGGCAGCGCGTTGCTAGTCGCGGGCCGCGCCACGAGCAGCCGCACGCATGCGTCGCACTGCCGCAGCACCACCGTCACCTGCCGCGCACACATCCCCACACGCTACGCACCTGCAGTGGCAGCGCGTTGCTAGTCGCGGGCCGCGCCACGAGCAGCCGCACGCACGCGCCGCACTGCCGCAGCACCACCGCCACCTGCCGCGCACACATCCCCACACGCTACGCACCTGAAGAGGCAGCGCGTTGCTAGTCGCGGGCCGCGCCACGAGCAACCGCACGCATGCGCCGCACTGCCGCAGCACCGCCGCCGCCTGCCGCGCGCACATTCCCACCACGCACACGGCGCCGATGCGTAGGAGCATGTCGCCGCTGCGGAGGCGTCCGTCCTGAACACAAATATCATTTCTTTAGTATTTTACTAAAGAAATAATTCGTCCACGATGAGCTAATCAAAGCTCGTTTTCCAATTAGAAGCCCATAATTTGAAACTGGACCAAAAGTCGACACGGTTCTGTCGCAAGTATCTACTACCTACATACCTAGTAAAAAACTTATAAAAATTGGATTCAATTTCAATCATCATAAAACGCCCAAGAAGACAATTCGTTTCAACGCTTCGCATACTAGATCAATATCAATCTATTCTGCGCACTAATTCTAGAATTCTTCATTTAGTTATTTTCTTTTTATATTAGTACATCCTTACGTGGAAAATCAACAGCGGCAGCGTAATATGTTCTAATGCACCGGAAGCCTTATAGAACATCATTTACACACATAAGTACCTAAAGTACAAGGCATTTACCGAAAATTTTTAATCATAAACAAACCAACTGAATCGTGACCCACTGTGGAACCGTGTCACAGAAAGTGTCATAATGATTTTCCTTGTCAGGCAGTACGATGTCAGTATGACATTTTCTGAGACAAGGTTCCACGGTGGGTCACGATTCAGATGGTTCGATTGTACATAACTAAAGTAAACCAAACCGAAATACCAATTATTTTATTTCTAATTACTAATAATAGCATAGCATCATTAAATATTGCCAAAGGCTAAGTTAATTAAAATTTTGACTGCCCAACCCACCCACTAATCATCAAACTGTTTTTCCTATCCTTCCCATTTTATAAAGTAATGAAACAAAGATCAAACGAAAAAAAACGAATTATGAGTACATACTCGTAGCGGGACTTGAACCCACATACCAACCAGTAAGATGGTCTTCTAATTCTTATTCATTACAGGCTTTACCAACTAAGCTATCGATGATTTTCGGCCAGTGTCATGGGTGACTCACGGAGCGCCATACAAGTAGAAAAAAATTATAAATAACTGCACCTGATAGGGAAAACTGCAAAAATGGAAGGTAGACCTCCTTTAGTTCCTGTGGTGTACATGGGAAAGCACGCTCGCACAAGACAGTAAAATCAAGAGAAATATTGAACCAAATCGACTTCCAAAGACCTTTTTAATTAAAGCAGGGGAAAGGAAAGAAAAACGCCAAGTGAGTCGAGGACGGGCACGGAAGTGTCTACGATTTCCGATTACCGAGTCACTTTGAGCCGAGTTTAATTAAGCTTCGAGATTTGACCGAACTTGGCTTTTTGAAGAGCGTGATTGTGTGGGCGCTAGAAATCAGGAGAGTTTTTTTCTCGTCAAGGTGGCGACCCACTACCCAATTTCATCAATTACCTATGGAATGTTATGGTTTTTTTCCTAGATTACATAATTAGGTAATTAACTCTAAAATTGGATGTTCTCTATGCTGTTAAGCATATATTTATCTAGATATAAGTATGTATATCGTCGCTTAGTACCCAAAGTACAAGCTTAGCTTAGTTTGGGACTACCTAGCTTGATTTGTGAAAGATTGCCCACAAATATTTATTTATTGTTTATTTATTTATAAACTAACTTATAATTAATAAATTAAAAAATTACCCTAAACCACCTTGTGGGGCAGCGTGCCCAGAAGGCTGGCAAGCTTTGCCACGCTGGGCGGCAATGCTGATCCTCAAACACATATAAAGACTTTCAAAGGGTCCGCGATGCGCATGTAACACCCCTGGAGTTGCAAGCGTTAATAGGCTGCAGTGACCGCTTACCATCAGGCGGGCCGTACGCTTATGTGCCACCGACGTAGTATAAAAAAACCTATTGCGCTCGTTTTGCCACACTAGCTCGGTGCGCGAAGCCACGAACAAAATTAAAACCCCAGGGCTTGCGAATATAATAAATAACCATCACAACACAACATAAAAGGCTTCAAAATGAAAATAGCTGAATTATTAAAGCCATTTAACATAGAAAGTACACGAATAATGGGCTACGTGAGCAGGAAGGAAGATGAAGCGTCATAAGCGAGACAAGAACGGTGCTAATCTGCAGTTATTTATGGCCGGACTTGGTGTCGAAAACTTAGTACGTTTCATTAGTTTTCAAATTGTAGATAAACAACAAAGTTACATAATATGTATAGTAACCTAAACTAAAAATAAACTAAACTAAAAACTAAATAAATAGATTTATAGATAAAAAAAACCGGTCAAGTGAGAGTCCGACTCGCGCACCGAGGGTTCCGTACACAGTTCTTGAATATGTAGTTGTGTACCCGTCCCGACCCCATTAATTCAGGAACAATCTTAAAAAAACATGACAGCACCATCTATCGGCGCATTGTGTTACTAATTTGCGCGACTGAATAACTTAGTACGTATGTTGGTTTTTCAAGGATAATTCTTTATCACATCAACCGATTTCAATAATTGTTTTTTTATTTGAAAGAAGGTATTTTCAACGTAATTTTGTAAATTTAAATATAAAACAAAAATATATACAAAGGTGATTAAATTACAAACTTAGTATAGAAGAGTTTTTTGATGATTAAAAAAAAGAAAAACTAGATAGAGCTATGGCTATAATTTTCCTGTAAAATATACATGCATATTAATGTTGTGTAATAATTTCAAATTTTTTTCTTCGTAAACTTCGGAGATAAGGGGGGGGGAATGGTATTTTTTTTTACATTTTCCCTCGTAAATCGAAATTTCCCCAACGAAAAAAAAAAACTAAAAATTGTTTTGGAATGTACAAGTCAAGCCCTTTCATATGATACCCCACTTGACATAGTTGCCAGACTTTAAAATTTTGAACCCCCTTTTATCTGTCATTATTCACAGAAAATAAAATAAAATAATTTAAAAAACCATCTTCTATGTATCTGGGTTACCCTTGTTTATAACTATTCCAAATTTCAAATCGATAGGATAAGTAGTTCCTGAGATATTTAGCGATGTGACAGACAGACAGACAGACAGACAGACAGACAGACAGACAGACAGACAAAGTGAAACCAATAGGGTTCCTTTTTTACCTTTTTGGTACGGAACCCTAAAAATGGGCTCAAGCTCGGAGCTCGGCGGTAGGGTGCCCAGAAGGCTGGCCGCATTGCCGCGTTGAATAGCAATTGTAGATTGTTTTTGTCAATTAGTATGCACAAGAGATTTTAACCATTGATAACTAGTATCCTTTACAATGTATTCTTAACAGTTCCTAGAGTGAATAAGTATCATAATGAACTTCACTTGTATACCAACCAACTACAACGAAAATTTGAACTTTAAATTACCGCTATAAAATGAACATTTTCCAAGTCACAACGGAATCACTTAAATTGCATACAAATTAAAAGTCTTCACTATGGTCCGAAAATTTGGTCCTCACCCAAAAATGAGAGCCAAAGTTAGACATTGCACCTGCATTGTCTAACATTTCACTGCAAAGTTAGACATTACACCTACATTGTCGACAATGGTTTTACTCTACCTCATTTCGTAATATTCTTTATGTCACACCTGGCCATAAAGTGGCAATTCTCGCACGCTCCGCGCACGGTAAATCCCACTTCCTGGCCAGAGCAGACATAAAATATTGTACTTATCACGGGCGGTATTAAAGAAAGCCTCAGTTCACATATTTATCGCCCTTTATTTTACTAAACGGTTAAAACTCACGTATTAATTGTCACTTCGGGCGACATGTTTCTGTTTATCGCCCTTGCCTTCGGCTCGGACGTCAAATACGTTCTTTGTTTTACTGCCCTTGGTGAGTAATGTACTATTACCGAGAAGGAACAGGAACGTGCCCCAAATAATTTAAATGCCCTATGTTATCATTTACAATCTCGTAGGATTTCCGTAGATTTTCGTGTTTTGTTCAATAATAATCTGTGTTACGGTAAATTTAAATTTTGTTTAATGGTTTCCGTTCGCGGTGCTGTAATGTAAACAACTAAATATTCGTAAATTTTATTGCATATATTATACGCAAAAGTTTATAAACAATGCTTTCATTGTTTTTAAACGAGTATTTCAGTAAGTAGGTGTATAATATCTGCAGGTACCTATTTATCTGTTCTAAAAGTGCAACAAAAACTGGCAACCGTACTGTCTTCTCGAAGATCTCACGGTTCGAAATAAATGCCGTACGATAAATAAATCTGCAGGTATTTACGTACTTGCCTACCACATAATCCATACTGTCTGTCTGTCTTTCTGTCTGTTGCCTCGTCACGCTTTGTTGAATGTGAAGTTTGAATGAAAGAGTGATGACTAGGTAAGGGCCTGATATAAGTATAAGTAAATAGCAATTACTTAAATTCTATCACGATGAACGAGTTCCATGCGGACGAAGTCGCGGTCAATGGGGCATGCTGCTGCAAACATGGCCACTAGGTGGCGCCACTAGAGTATGCCACATCTGGATTGATGCACATTTAACTTTAAAAAATATTGTACGTTTAAAATACCGTTATAAATAATAATAATTATTAAACTTTGTATCTTATGCTGAGACACTGTCGGTTAATATTTCAAAGCCATTTAAATACAAAAGGTTTTGTTTAGACAGAAGGGTGTCAGTTATATTTTCGTAAACATATACTCGTCCGTTTAGCGCGATAAAATGGATCCAAATGAAAAATACGGACGTCTGACTCTGACACAGCTAAAAGCACTTTTACGGCAACGCGAGCAATCAGTAAAAGGACCGCAAAATTAAGGTGGTTGTAGAGGGAAAAAGGAGGAAATTTCTGAAAAAAAAAACTACTTATTAATATATTAGTATGTGTTTCGTAAAATATACGTAATAATAAACATTATCAGCAAATATCAAGTTCATAGGTCTCATCCCAAATAGAATAATAATCACGAACGAATGTCTTGGCACAAACTCAGTGGCGCCACCTAGTGGCAAAGTTTGGCAGCCGCCAATCCCATTATTCTCTTTGGGCTGAGACCTATGAACTTGATATTTGGTGATAATGTTTATTATTACGTATATTTTACGGAACACATACTAATACATTTATAATTAGAATTTTTTTTCAGAAATTTCCTCATTTTTCCCATTACATCCACCTTAATTTTGCGGTCCTTTTACTGATTGCTCGCGTTGCCGTAAAAGTGCTTTTAGCGACGTCCGTATTTTTCATTTGGATCCTTTTTATCGCGCTATACGGACGAGTATATGTTTACGAAAATATAACTTACACGCTCCTGTCTAAACAAAACCTTTTGTATTTAAATGGCTTTGAAACATTACCCGACAGTGTCTCGACCTAAGATACAAAGTTTAATACTTATTATTATTTATAACGGTATTTTAAACGTACAATATTTTTTAAAGTTAAATGTGCATCAATCGAGATGTGACAAACTCTAGTGGCGCCATCTATGCAGAGCTTTGCGCCGCCTGCCCCATAACTAGTACTTTAATTAAAAAAAACATTGTCATCTTTCTTAACACTACACTTGCTCTTTAGGCATGTGGTGTTGTGTTTTTGATGGCGAGAAAGGTTGCCAGAGTTCCCGGATGATCCACCGTGGCCTACCTGTCAACGTAACGAATCCTCAAGTCTATAAAAGGTCGGCAACGCGCTTGTGTATGTTCTGGAGTCACGGGTGTGCTTAGGTAGGCGGTCAGCTTGATTGCCGCCGTCGTTGCATAAAAACCAAAATCAATATTAAAATATTACCGCCTCTCGATTAATGAGAGACACCAAACAATATTAATTTAATTTCAATGAGCTGGCATGTTTCAGAAAAACCGGCTTTCCCAACGTTAATTGACATTAATATTAACCTTTCGATGCCCGCTGGCTCCCTAGGTAGCCACTTCTATTTTGACATATATGTAAGTTTCAAAACCCAATGTTATCGATACGCTAAATAGATAAAAACACTCACAACCAATTGAAGTAAGGTCTATGTACACTTTGCCGCGAAATCAGCGCTAGTGCGGAAAGTTATTGACAAGTGTAGGTACCATTGTTTACCTGACAACGTAAATATTTTTCATCAAGAAAATTGCGTTTCCCTAAAACCACTTAGGCAAATGAGTTTTTCCATTCCTGTTTATGGCTAGTTCTAGTTTTGTATGCATTTATTTACAGAATAGCTACAACGCTTTTACCAACATTAAATTATACAAACATAGGTACCCATAAATTTAGTAAATACTACGCGTTTCAAATAATATTAAGATTGATTTTGCGGACAATCTAACTACTTGAATACTTTACACTTTCAACTTTTACATACTACCAGTGCTACCAGAGGCGAACAATTGGTGTTAACTAGTTATTGGGCATTAATTTGTCAAATTGGGACGTTGACTTTAAAAGGTCTGCAAATGGTTACTTGTAGGCAGACTGCTCGTGAGCATTTTTAATAACAATAGCACCACGCTCTTAACCACGACGCGAGAGGATCTCCCAGCCATATTACCGGCCTGACTGCGGTCAGCCACAGGCTTGTCAGCGGTCACCCGGTCAGCCACGCCGCCCGGCAGCACGCTCTTGACCACGACGCCGGAGGAGCGCCCGCCCAGATGTCGGCCTAACAGCGACTATATCCACCCAGCCTGTCTCAGACCTGACTGCGGTCAGCCACAGGCCTGTCAGCGGTCACTCACCCGGTCAGCCACGCCGCCCGGCAGCACGCTCTTGACCACGACGCCGGAGGAGCGCCCGCCCAGATGTCGGCCTAACTGCGACTATATCCACCCAGCCTGTCTCAGGCCTGACTGCGGTCAGCCACAGGCCTGTCAGCGGTCACTCACCCCGTCAGCCATGCCGCCCGGCAGCACGCTCTTGACCACGACGCCGGAGGAGCGCCCGCCCAGATGTCGGCCTTACTGCGACTATATCCACCCAGCCTGCCTCAGACCTTACTGCAGTCAGCCACAGGCCTGTCAGCGGTCACTCACCCGGTCAGCCATGCCGCCCGGCAGCACGCTCTTGACCACGACGCCGGAGGAGCGCCCGCCCAGATGTCGGCCTAACTGCGACTATATCCACCCAGCCTGTCTCAGGCCTGACTACGGTCAGCCAGAGGCCTGTCAGCGGTCACTCACCCGGTCAGCCATGCCGCCCGGCAGCACGCTCTTGACCACGACGCCGGAGGAGCGCCCGCCCAGATGTCGGCCTAACAGCGACTATATCCACCCAGCCTGTGTCAGGCCTGACTGTGGTCAGCCACAGGCCTGTCAGCGGTCACTCACCCGGTCAGCCATGCCGCCCGGCAGCACGCTCTTGACCACGACGCCGGAGGAGCGCCCGTCCAGATGTCGGCCTAACAGCGACTATATCCACCCAGCCTGTGTCAGGCCTGACTGTGGTCAGCCACAGGCCTGTCAGCGGTCACTCGCCCGGTCAGCCATGCCGCCCGGCAGCACGCTCTTGACCACGACGCCGGAGGAGCGCCCGCCCAGATGTCGGCCTAACTGCGACTATATCCACCCAGCCTGTCTCAGGCCTGACTGCGGTCAGCCACAGGCCTGTCAGCGGTCACTCACCCGGTCAGCCATGCCGCCCGGCAGCACGCTCTTGACCACGACGCCGGAGGAGCGCCCGCCCAGATGTCGGCCTAACTGCGACTATATCCACCCAGCCTGTCTCAGACCTGACTGCGGTCAGCCACAGGCCTGTCAACGGTCACTCACCCGGTCAGCCACGCCGCCCGGCAGCACGCTCTTGACCACGACGCCGGAGGAGCGCCCGCCCAGATGTCGGCCTAACTGCGACTATATCCACCCAGCCTGTCTCAGGCCTGACTGCGGTCAGCCACAGGCCTGTCAGCGGTCACTCACCCGGTCAGCCATGCCGCCCGGCAGCACGCTCTTGACCACGACGCCGGAGGAGCGCCCGCCCAGATGTCGGCCTAACTGCGACTATATCCACCCAGCCTGTCTCAGACCTGACTGCGGTCAGCCACAGGCCTGTCAACGGTCACTCACCCGGTCAGCCACGCCGCCCGGCAGCACGCTCTTGACCACGACGCCGGAGGAGCGCCCGCCCAGATGTCGGCCTAACTGCGACTATATCCACCCAGCCTGTCTCAGGCCTGACTGCGGTCAGCCACAGGCCTGTCAGCGGTCACTCACCCGGTCAGCCATGCCGCCCGGCAGCACGCTCTTGACCACGACGCCGGAGGAGCGCCCGCCCAGATGTCGGCCTAACTGCGACTATATCCACCCAGCCTGTCTCAGACCTGACTGCGGTCAGCCACAGGCCTGTCAGCGGTCACTCACCCGGTCAGCCACGCCGCCCGGCAGCACGCTCTTGACCACGACGCCGAAGGAGCGCCCGCCCAGATGTCGGCCTAACAGCGACTATATCTACCCAGCCTGTCTCAGGCCTGACTGCGGTCAGCCACAGGCCTGTCAGCGGTCACTCACCCGGTCAGCCACGCCGCCCGGCAGCACGCTCTTGACCACGACGCCGAAGGAGCGCCCGCCCAGATGTCGGCCTAACAGCGACTATATCTACCCAGCCTGTCTCAGGCCTGACTGCGGTCAGCCACAGACCTGTCAGCGGTCACTCACCCGGTCAGCCACGCCGCCCGGCAGCACGCTCTTGACCACGACGCCGGAGGAGCGCCCGCCCACGATCCCGAAGGCGAGCCCGGAGCCATCGTTCACGAGCTCCACCGCCTCCACTTGAGCCCATTCCCCGAACACCTGCTGTTAACAATCATTATTAGGCTAGGCCGGTAACGCGACCAGCGTCAGTTTATGACCACCTGAAGAACTTTTTTTTTCAAGTTAATGATATTTGTATTTTTGCAGACCCCAGAAAAACAGTAAGTTGTACGCATTTTGTTTGGGTGTTATTGAATGGGAACCAATAAAAAATCGAAAAAATATCCTTTCAGTTCATCAAATCGTACAAGTCGCATATCGGCACATTAAATTAGCATATCGACCCTATTAGGTACTACAAAGAGTCCAAGGGTCCATTCATTAGATGGGACCCTGGAGTCCTCCGCATAAAAACGCAGTTAGCGGTTACCGTGGACATACTGGATAGAAACTACGTAACCAGCGACAAAACTCCCAGTAGCTCGATTCCACTGACACTTCAGTTGAAACGCTCGACCAAGCTCACTGGAGCGCAAACTCTTAGAGTATTCCAGTGTTTAAACCTCCCGCGTGGTCGTGTCGGAGGTTTCCCCTGGACTTTCCCCAGGCCACCCTCCAACCACGCACTCCCCAATGACTGTTTTCAGGTATTTGTTCCCTTTTAATAGTTGTATAAATAAAACTTACCATAATGCGTTTGATGGACCGCTTGGTGGGCCTGCGCGCGCGAGTTTGCGATCAGCTGACTTTGTCCGCCATCTTGTCGACTCACTGACAGCGCGCGCGGAAATTGCCGAGCGGCGGTCGGACGGCTTCGGGAATCGACAGGGGCGCTTCGTCGCACATTGCGCGTGACCGTTCACCGACTGTTACGGTACGGGATTGTTTCTGGACGTAAAGTTTCGATGTCTGTAACAAAGAAATGCTGAGTTAGTAAAGCTATAAATTGTTTTATGTCACACCTGGCCATAAAGTGGCCATTATCGCACGCTCCGCGCGCGAAAAAACCCACTTCCTGGCCAGGGGGTGACATGAAATTTTGTACTTACCACGGGCGATAATAAAGAAAGCCTCAGATCGCATATTTATCGCCCTTGCCTTCGGCTCGGGTGTAAAATACCTGCGATCTGAAACATTCTTTGTATTATCGCCCTTGGTAAGTAATGTACTATTAATGGCTTCATTTGTCACTTACTTATCTGTAGATGATATAAATTTAGTCTACTCGAGCCTAATTATTATTGAGTTTAGTAATTAGAAGACGCAGTTCAAAAACGTAAAATTTATGAAAAACAGTTTTACGTATTTTGTAAAATCTACGTAAAACGTATCTACGTTATTCGTAAGTTCGTAAAAATACTGCCAGTCTATGGTTTATTTCTAGCAATTGCTACTTATTAAAGTAGAAATTAAACTTTTTTTAATTAGTTTTCTCCCGTTAAAACAAGTTTCCTATTCCATAAAACCTCTCCCAGTTTTTTTAGCTACTGGAGCTAGCAGTTTACAATACTCTTGTTATATTAGGTATTAATTACGATTTTTTTTAAATATATAACCAATTCAAACATTAAAACAAGGCTATGCAACTCCACGTACGCTACGCCGTAGCACATGTGATGCGAGTCACGTACGAGTACCTACGGTCAACCAATTTGATTTCCATCTTGTCACAGTGTCAAAGATCGAAAAAATATCCTTTCAGTTCATCAAATCATACAAGTCGCATATCATATATTGATTTAAACTTACACGATTTTCACCACGGATGTTGTGATACATTCGAAACGTCGGACAAAAACCTTAAAAAAGGTAAATTAGTTATAATTGTACGCGATTAAGTCCCGTTCCCCAATAATAAAGTCGCATATCGGCCGCATATGAGACCTCTAGCAGCTATCATATAGAATTTAACTGTGACAAGGTATGAAGTGGCCCAAACAAATTAGTTGACCGTACCGTGAGTGACAGAGCATTGTCTAAGAAGTACAATTTGTAAAAGACACATAGACACGCTACTTTTGTGTCTATGTGCTAGGCTTTGCAGCTTAGATCCCACTTCCGTACTGTCTCCAATGAGCCTCCTGGTTCTGCGATCCACCGAGTGTACTATGGCAAGTTGGTACTTATTCAATACCAAATGATATTACGTACAACATGAGTTTTTTGAAGAACTCAATGGTACGAGCTCAACCCTCAGGGATCTCGAACCGATTTCTATTCAACACGCTAAGATAGAATTAAAACCCTAAAATGTCAATGCCCACAGCCCCTAGGGCGCCTAGATCGACGACAGTTTGACCTTCAGAAGAGAAACCAAAGACATTTTTAGAATTCAGTGATTGGCTGGAGAGAACTCAAAGACTTCGAAAAAAGTTCAGCGCACTTAAAAGTTAGCACCTAGAACTTGAAGTTTCTATTAATTAAAGTTGGAAGCGAACGAATTTGTAAGGTGGTTTGGATGGATGCGCTGTGTTAAGAGTAGGGTCCTGTATTTAATAAAAAAACAGAGACGCTTCGCACGCGCTTCGGTCTCGCTCGTTCAATAATTATGATGAATTGATGATGATGGATTAGATGGCAGGTACACACGCAATACTCACAATATTTATATGTTCTAAATAAAGTTGTGGATACTGACACCAATGTTACAGAAAATGTCAAAGACATCATTTGTCAACCCTAGTCAATAATGGGCTGTCACCTGCGGAACCCCAATTATCGGGGCACTTATTGCCGCGCTGAAATGATAAGGCAGGTTGGATAGTATATATTACATTTCTTACTCTATGGTCTCAACTAAAGCTTCGTTACACACTTGAACGTCATTTATTTATTTGAAGTAAACAAACATGGCGGGCACGTGAGGGAAAACAAGGGTTTTCCGTTGATCAATAATTTAATGCTGAGCCAGAACTCGAAACAGTAAGTCACTCCATTTATAGCCTCACCCAAAAGCACTTATTTTGTGTGTACACCCGTCCCGCTCTGTTTAGCTAGTGTGTGACAGAGACGAGTATTATAAGGTTAGGTATTTTACAGAAAGCGTGTCCGTGGCATGTCTTAAGGCATCACCTTGGTGTTTCCGTCTTTCAAATATTATGGACATGTTTATAGAACGTCTAAATTAGGCCAGTTGTCAACTTCCAATACGGAAATCATATGCTGTCTAGAAAAATACATTTTTAAGCCATAAAAAACGCTCACAGCACTAGCCATGCGTCAACTTCTACGGAAGCAATGAAACAGTTATGAGATGTTTCTCCGCTTGTTGTTGGCTTGGCTTATTCTTTACGAATCACATCATTACGGCCCGGGCCCAGAGATTTCCCTACATTATAATTAATAATGATGAGTATCCCCCCCCCCCCCCCCCTCCCTTCATTATATAAGGTAGGTAAAATACAGAAATGTTCAGTATTTGACCCTATGTTAGGCAAAGCCGTCTAATTCTTCTAGCGTTTATCCGTAGCCTAAGAACGTTTGAAACACCAGTATGGCTAGCACATGATGGCAACGTCAGTTTGTCGGCTTATCTCGAGCTCGCCGTCACTTTCTAACAGCACCTATCAAAAAAAGACGGATAGCTCGAGATAAGCCGAGAAGCTGACGTTGCCATCATGTGCTAGCCATACAGTCCCTAAAGACATATAGTCGACTCACGAGTACACATAGAACAGCCGGCGAGAACATTAATCAAATAAGACTCAGTCCCGATATTGGTTTACGCTTTTTACAAAAGTTGACTATTATCATCGTCTCTTTTGCCAATATTTAAGTAGACGACAATGACGAAATAAACTACCGTAAGAATGCTGAATATTCACCCGTCCATTATAGCACCTAAACCCAAAATTTGGGGTACCTAAACACTAGTTTTACAGCGAAATACATGTTCACATTTGGTTATCACATATTTGACACTTTCCGTATAGATTTCAAGTTTAATGTACATTTCCCCGACCCCAACTTCGACACGACTAACAACACGTGTGTGTTCGCACAGATCATAATTTCCCGAGGGGATACAGATATTTTTACGCGGAAAATTTTCCACGCAACACGGAGTTTGCAGTTTGTGAAAAGTTGTACTTGTACTTGTAGGTACCTATCTGAAAGCTCTGACATGTAAATGTCGTTGTAGAATAAATATTTGTGTTGATTTGAATTTCGAATTGTGAAAAAATGAACAAAATGCTATTGCAAAATATACCATTACGTTCAGGCAAACAAAAAAAAAACCACCTCTAATTTTACACAATAACTGCACGCAGCCTCCCTGCGACCAACTGCGACTAACTCACCTACACCTACTGCAGGAACGATGCTGTCACTGTCCGGCGGGGCTCCTTTCGGGTGAATGGACGTCCCAGGGGTGTGTGAAAGCCAAATTAAGCCAAATTGGCAACAGAACAGGCATTTATTTAAAACATTGAAACAAAAAGCATCTGACACACATGAATAAATTGTTGTCTATTCGGGATCAACAGCTTCGTAAGATACGGCTCAATTAACTAGGCCAGCATATTATATTCAGCCGTAATAACTTTTAAAAAAAGGAACCGCCTTCAAATTGTACACCAAAACCTTCTCCAGAATGTAACAAATGATTTTCTGAATACCGCATCAAAATCAGTTCAGCCTAACGCGAGATAATCGCGGACAAACATACATACGTACCATACGGGTCAAACTGAGAACCTCCTTTTTTGAAGTTGGTTAATAATTGCAAGGCTCCATTACATTCGTTACTAGTAAAGTTAAATTTTCATCAAGTAATGTAACTGAGAACTTGATTAATTCTTTCACGAAAATCCAAAGAGCATTCGCGTACCGAGAAAATATAGTAAAATTTAAGCTTCTGCATAACGAGAAAATCAACTCAGTGGAAAATGAGTCAAATCCGTCGCAATTAAGCCAGATTAAGCGATTGCTTCAAGAGCGATATTTTATTCATGTGGGATTCTGAAAGGCCTTGCCTGTAACGGGGACGCGATCAATGGCTACTTCCATGATGTCTCGTTTGAAAATCACTGGGGCATTATACTCTGGGGAAGCGTTATTTTACGATTAGGCGACGTCTTTATTGCCACATCGATCTATAATGTGATTTAACTGACGGTGGCAAACAAGCATATTGCCTGACTGATGGTAAGCAGATACCGTAGCCTATGAACGCTTGTGACTCGAGTGGCATCTCAAGCGAATGTGTCGTAGATTCATCATCATCATAATCATCTAGATTTCGAATATCTCGCTCTCAACACAAGATTTTTAGTTAATTAAAATCAAATCAAAATCAGTTTAAAGAAATACCTACTAAAATGTGCACAAGGATTGCCGCAGTCGACATAATTGTCTCTTTCTGACTAGTTTGTGAGTGCGCCTGCGATTTGTATCGACACTATACGATATTAAACGCGATAGCATAGCAACCCCTGCTACATTCTCGTCGAGTGGCATGGGAAGTAACGAGGAATGGATGCAGAGACTTATTGTTACTACCTACATAACTCGTCATGCCCTGTATTGTCAAAACCCGTCGTATTCCCAAGATACAGGCACGGCCTAGTGTGGGATCCACTGACTATCTTTCCGTGTAAAATGTGTTTAAGGTAAATGATCTTATCTTATTTAATTGAGCGAATACTAGTAAAGGGCATAAAAGGCAACATCGTGGCAGTACGAGGAGCAGAGAGCGATTGAGAAGCGTTAGAGGCATAGTAGTGGTAGCCGTACAGGCCCAATTTCAAAGAAAAACCGCAAATCGATGTACAGTTTAGCCATTTGGCACACGCATACTAGAGGTCAAAACAAAATTTTTGACCCGCAGTTCCTAAAAAAATTTCCCTTAGGGGGGGAGAGCCGAAACATTCTTTTTTTTGTATGAAAAAAACAAATTTTTTTTCAGAAACCTATCGTGTGTAATATCATATGAAAGAGCTTTTTGAGGCGATTCTGAAAATATACCAAATTATTACATTTCAGCTATTTTTTTTAAATTAAATCAAAAATAATTTTCGAAACATACCAAGTTTGAGGTCCTCCAGACACGATACGGCTGATTTTTAGGGTTCCGTAGTAAACAAGGAACCCTTATAGTTTCGCCATGTCCGTCCGTCCGTCCGTCCGTCCGTCCGTCCGTCCGTCCGTCCGACCCCCGTTTTTCTCAGTAACCGTTAGTGCTAGAAAGCTGTAATTTGGTATCAATATACATATCAATGACGCCGACAAAACGGTAGAATAAAATCTTTAAAAAAATTTTTTTTTAGGGTACCTCCCTTACATATAAAGTGGTGGTGCAATTTTTTTTTCTGCCAAACCCCATCGTGTGGGGTATCGTTGGATAGCTCTTTTAAAAATATTATAAGGTTCCTATAAGCATTTTTTGATTAAAGAATTGGTTAGCGTGATATTAAGTTTTGAAATGATAATTTTTGCTATGGTCAAGTGTCCCCCACCCCTGCCAGCTAAACGGTGGCTACTAGGCATGTGAAAAAAATCATGGTAGTAGTATATACGATGAATTTAAAAGGAAAACTATCACAGCTAAGTAGACATTACCCCAAACCACCCACCCACCACCTACCCACTATACCAACTGATGACAAGGTGCAGTTAAAGGGTTAAAGAGGTATTTTCCGTTGGATATATGGATACTACGTATCATTTTATGATTAATATGTAACGTATCTGCACTAAAGTTCCATAAATCACGTAAAATTGGTATTAAAGTAGAACCGTGTCACTTAGTAATATTCAAAAATTAAAAAAAATACTTACCGAAAATCATTTCGAAATTGCTTTTTTGAGGTTAGATATGAGGATATTAAGTATCATTTGTGGTATATTGTACAAAATAAAAATCAGCCGTATCGTCTCTGGAGGACCTCAAACTTGGTATGTTTCGAAAATTATTTTTGATTTAATTTAAAAAAAATAGCTGAAATGTAATGATGTGGTATATTTTCAGAATCGCCTCAAAAAGCTCTTTCATATGATATTACACACGATAGGTTTCTGAAAAAATTTTGTTTTTTTCATACAAAAAAAAGAATGTTTCGGCTCTCCCCCCCTAAGGGAAATTTTTTTAGGAACTGCGGGTCAAAAATTTTGTTTTGACCTTTAGTATGCGTGTGCCAAACGGCTAAACTGTACATCGATTTGCGGTTTTTTTAATCGTACGGCTACCACTATAGTGTGACAAGAGCCATAATGCATTCAATTTTGTCGAAACGAAGCAGTAATTATGTAAGGCCATATATAAGAACAAGTAATAAACTGACATTTCTCTTTCCATTGGTTTTCCGCAAGCAATAAACGTGTTACAGGATCGTGCTTCGGAAAATATAATAACGGACATTATTTATGATATGACGCAATGTGAGTTTATATATGTATGTAGATAATAGGAAGTACCAATCTGTACCTACACTATTTTAACGTAGATTAACGAAATAAATGCTTTTTTTACTACTTCTACCTTTCCCTTGTTGTTATATTTATGTTCCGTCAAAGAGGAGACAATAGTAGCCAAGTTTCCAAAAGAATCTGATCTATAGGTATACGTATATTAATATAGATCTCTAGCGTACTTAAAGACGTAGATCACCAGATCACCACATCGAAATGCGTTTATAAGTAACATTGTGGCCTATGTGAAACGCTAGTAGGGTTTGACTTGTAAAAGTGCCATTGCAGCCTACTTACAGAATAAAGTTCATTTTATTTAATTGCTAATTAACTCAGGGTTGGTAGAAAAGATTAATTGTCTGGAAGAGATCGCTCATTAGCGATAAGACCACCTGTTGTTTGCCTCTACTGATTGTAATTTATGTAGGTAATGTACTGTGTTATTTTTTGTGAGGTTGTGCAATAAAGTGTATTTATTTGTGTTGTATTGTATTGTAGATTTGAACCCCTAGAAATTACAGTTTTAAAGAGTAACTCAGAGGAGACGTTATTCCATGGTAACAAGCAACAAAAAATATTGTTGACTCACTGATAACAGTAGGATCCATTCAGTTACGATTAAATTATAGTTCGCTAATGAGTATCCAAAAATAGAAGAGGGAAAATGATTGGTCATCTTATATGACACGAAGCTTTTATACAGAACATCATAGAAGGCAAAATTGAAGGAAAGCGAGGCAGGGGAAGACCGAGGATAAGCTACATGAAACACATAAAAGGAAAATTAGCAGTCGTGTCGTATAAGGAGGTCAAGGAGACGGCCCTAGATAGAGTCAGATGGTGAGAGCTACACCGACAAGAGTCTAACTCTTTATGATGAATGAGTATCCAGCTTTATATCCGATGACGACCGTACTCTGAAATGTAAGTAAACATCACTAGTATAGCTATCGGGGCCGTAAACAAAGCAATAACACTTGTAAGATTTATCGATACTTACATAAGCAATTAGGGCTTAGATGGTTACTCTATATTACTCCCTATATATATATATGTATGCCTCCTGTTACAAACCAAGCCCTTATCATCGTTTATAATGCGCACTGCTTAAGTTTTGGACTCTCCTACCGGCATCTGTATTTCCGAGTTCATATAATCTAGACCTTTTTAAGGCACGAGTGAATAGGTATTTTCTGGGTGAGCTCGCTGCAGTGTCGGCCTCATCTTTGCCACCTGGCTAGATGCTATCCATATAGATAGCAATCCCATTTATAATTAAAAAAAAGAAAAAAAGACTCAAAGCACAAAATAAGTAATAGTACCTACTACTCTAAGTTAGTAAAAGTGGCAAGGTACTAAAATGATCATCGACTTTTGCTGTTGACTGTAGGTACTATGCTTCATAAAATATTTCATCTTTAATGTAGATGTTAATATCTTTACTTTATTCATTACCGGCGCGATGTTTTAAGACTTTTAAGCTTTAACCCGCTAAGATTAACCCGTAACTTCTCCAACCTCCTATCACGGCACGTTAACACCCAAAAATAAACACTAAGCCTTTAAAACAAGGCTGCTTTTGGGAGAATTTTAGGTGAGAATGAGGATTGGGAAAATATCTCAGGATAATCGGATGTACGGTCGAGATTTCCCTTGAGCTTAAGGTATCTTAATGAAATTATAAAGCAATCCATACCTGTTTTAGGTATATAGAAGCCGTGTCGACCAAAACGTGAAACAGACGACTTTTGTAAATGTGCCTCCATACTATAACTTGATCGGCTGAATCTCCGTTAATAATAGGCCTGAAAATCAATAACGACAACGCAACGACCGAATCAGCAACCAAGTTGAACCAACTTATAGGGACTTTAATCACAAAATAAAAAATATACAGAAGGTCCGTTCCCGCCGTTCTTGAAAATACATACCTAAACTTGAGGGTTGCTTCTGTATTGATTCTGAATTTTAAAATGCCCAACCTCAAAAATATGATTTTTTTTTTAAATATACGTAGTATTGAAAATTGTCACCAAATTTCAAGTTCATAGGTCAATGAGAAGTCTAAAAATTCTTCGGAACAAATTTTGTGACAGACGACGGACGGACGGACGGACGTCTGGGCGACACCAATAGGGTTCCGTTTTGACCCTTCGGGTACGGAACCCTAATAAATTGATGCGTGACCCGCTGCGAGTTGTGACTTGTGACCGGCGGCGGTCGAGAGCGCCAACAAAGAATATCTTAAATACTGGCGTTTTACCAGCGAACGATAAGATGAATGTGTAATGGTTGATCGTCGTTATCAAAGCGGCTAGTTTCAAAAAAAATCCTAACTACCTATGTATTGTAGTAACTACCAAAATGAGAAAACCGTTTTATTTACCTTTCAATATCGTTTGAAAATTTGAAGAAAGTGTAGGCACAGTTTTTTGTTGTATTTAAACAATAAAATACATTCCAACTGTAATAATATCGGTTATTCATTTTGACGTACGTGACACAAAGTACCTACGTAGCGGCGGCGACGTCAAGTGATCAACGCGCGCACAACTAGCACTCGCGACGCGACAGTGACAGTCGCGACTAAGCTCGTCCGAAATCAACTGAGAATGCCTGTAAATGTTATGTCTGTGTGCGTGCGGCGAAAATGGCACTTTGTACTGAGCGGACTCTCTGCTCCGGCGCGCGCCGCCGCTATTTACTTTGTGCTTTAATGCTCTTTATCTTTTTCATACAATGTAAAGCAAAAATTTCCTTAGTCCCACATTTCTCCTCCCCCAAGTTAGCACAAGGTCCTCGAGGTGAAAAACTTAGGATAGTCTTTCTAGTGTACCCCCGAATAACGCCATAAAATTTCATTAAGTTCCGAGCACTTTCCAGCTACCCCCACCTTGTTAGGACATATCAACTGGATTATAATTTCTACCTAGAAAAGAAAAGCGGCGAATACACCTGGCTAAATTTAGTGAACTTACGGTGGAGGGGAGTTAAAGCATCTCTCTCATTAGAGCGAGATAGTTTAACTCCCCTCTACCAGTTAGTGCACTAAATTTAGCCAGGTGTAATCACCGCTAAGTACCTAGGTATAGTTCGTACACTACTCTTAAGGCCAAATTCTGTCAAACGAACGCAAACAAAACTCGACTTAGAGCTCTGACTGTAAGGTAGATTTTTGCTTGCGTTTATTTGACAGCACTTGGCCTTACAGTTTTGTAGGAACTATACTATCATGTATGTATGTAAGCACTTTATTGTACACAAAACAGGTTAAAAGAATATACATGTCACATAAGATTAAAGTACAAAGGCGAACTTATCCCTATGAGGGAACTACTACTATCATCTTCCTAGTGTTGTACGCTTATTTGTATAAGCAGGCTAGGTTACTGAATTTAAACTTACGTGAGCCATGTTTAAAACTATATTTTACTGAACGGTTAAAACTAGCCACTCCTGACGACATGTTTCGAACTCTTTAGGTGTTCTTCCACAGTATGAGTGAACTCCCGAGATTGCAACGTACACAAGTTACAGAAAATGTCAAGATGATGTCAAAATGTGGCAATTCAAACAGAAAATAGCCTAAATAGATGAACACTTTTAAATTGATAAGAACTCTTAACCTTATCGACGCCAACGACGTGTATATGCGCACCATCGGTTTGAGGTCAGCGACGTATATATCCGTCATGACATCGGTTCGACGCCAACGACGCATATATCCGTAACGGTGTCCAATCCAATGCGATATCAAACTATAGGGTTCAACTTCGCATTTGATATTCCCATATCATGGCGTTTGTTGCATACACGAAAGGTAGGTTGAGAAAGATACAGCAGTAACTTAGAGTTGCATTTAGGCATGCTCTAAGATACAGTTCCTTCGAAATGCAATTATACTCTACCAAAAGTAATTAGTAAAGTACCTACAGCGGTGATTGCACTGGGTATCCAAGACGATGCTGCAACTTTGTCTGTTCATATTCGCATCTATACTGCACATAAACTTCGAATAAATTGCAGCTATTCCTTAGCTAAAAACATAAAATTCACTTCGAATATCGAAGATGTTTCGTTCCTAAGCTCATAAAATGTAGAAGCTATTCCTACGCTCCCGGGAGATAAGTAAGATGCTAGACAGATCGTCTTCGAGTCAGTTATTTTTATTTCAATACAACTACATGTACAGTCGGATTTAAAAATAGATATATATCAATTTATCTTCGACTACCTAACCTGGACCTCTTTAAGGCACGAGTGAATACTGAATTCATAGGCATCTTCTGGGTGAGCTCGCTTCACCATCCGTCTCTTCTTTGCCCCCCTGGCTAGATGCTGGCCAGAGCAATCCCATTTTTAATAATAATTCACAATTGTATGCATTCAAATCGAGATCAATTCTAAATTGTTTTTATTTACATATAAATTGTTTTATTTGCATAACCGCGGAAGCTAAGTAAATTCCGACAATGTCCCATAACAGCGTGCCATAACGCGACAATGCCGCGAACTACGCGTGATCACGTTTGTTTATTGGCGTGGTATCGGTTTTGCCAATTATGGATTTCGGCTTCAATTAAATAAATCCGAAGGGATTGTAGCCCAACGTGATGTCAACTGGCCCGATGTGTGATTTAAATACAGCAGTATTTACAATTTTGCGAACTTTAACTGCGGAACCAATTGGGTGGCCTGACACGCACTTGGCTAGTTTTAATTTTAACTATAGTACCTATTTTAGTAAACGGTTAAAATTCATGTGCTAACTATACGAAATATGTGGCAATGAGGCCACATATTTCGATCTTTTTGGGAGTTTTTTATAATTAATTATTTCTTCGGGCCTTCGTTAATTCCATTAGAATTTGAAATTTAGCTTGACACGAAAGGGAAGGATTTAAGTAGGTATTAGAATGAAAACATGTAAACCAGCCACCAAATTAGAGTTCCAAATTCGAATTGACTTGTATGTAAGAAAGAAAAGGTCTCAAGGACTAAAAACCCCTGTAAAAATGGCTTGAAATGGCGGTCTACGCTTGCCAGACCGCCATTTAAAGTCAACGGCTGTAAAACACACTACGTAGCACTACCGAATAAGACAAATCGGTGTTGCCATTATGCTAAATCGGCACGACACCGAAATAGACCGTCGTTAACCGAAGACATGGACCAACTGCTGTTCTCAAACGGTTCCATGTAATGTGTTTAGACATCCGTCCTCATACACAGTATTCTTCCTTAGCAGGTACATAATATATACTTCATTTTTTTTCAGCCGCTTTAGCTTAGTTGGTGATCCCGGCGAATCCCGGCCGGGGCATTTATTTGTGTGATGAGCACGAATATTTGTTCTTGGGTCTTGGATGTTTTCTATGTATTTAAGTATCTATTTATCTATATAAGTATGTATATCGTCGCTTAGTTACCCATAGTACAAGCTTTGCTTAGCTTAGGACGACTAGGTTGATTAGTGTAAGATTGTCCAAAAATAGTTATTTTATTTATTTTAGCTTAAAAAGATTGTGCGCCGTCCGTCATGTGATTTCAAGGAAAATAATCTTGAATGGGAAAAATATGCGGCGTGCTATCTTCGAAACGTGATACCTATGCTACTGAAATAAGTGAAATTATCGATACTATTGTCATAATTTGAGTTCAAAACATTCTATACCTATTTAACTAGCTTCTACCCGCGACTTTGTCCGCGTAGAACTCGTTCATCGCGTTAGTTATGGATTTTAATACCTCTTAAAGTGACCGGCCGAATGGTTCCGGGGCGGTGACACTGGCTCATGAAATCGGATTGGGAGTTGGGACTCGGCGGCAGTTTTAAGCTGAAGGACCTATATCCTATGGACGTCTAGCAACTCTTGAAGAATCAGAAACGCGTTGCCGATACTTTATGTACTTGAGGATTGGTTGTGCTGACAGCTAAAGATATATAGGTGTATGCCTCATCACAGTGCATCCTCGGGAGCTTTAGTGATCTTAGCCCCCACCAGGACCAGTGCATACACCATTTTCATTCACGAGTCCCAGTCCCAACTCTGTAAAAGAATATATTGACATACCCAAATAGAAAATCAATTTGACATATTTATTTTAATTGTAACTATTCCTAGTAATTGACATTTTTATTATTTAAATTGACATAGTCTAGTTGATAAGTACTAATTAGTACACAATTTTTATTTTATATTATGACTTATTGGAACGAAGTTTTTATTATTTTGTAACTAAGTGGTTTTTATTTATATTCAATTGGACATTTTTGTATTTTCATTTTCATTAATTTTGTGTTGTGTAAGAATATATACTGTATATTCTTATCTACTTATTATCTTATTTTCATTATTTACTACGCAATTGATAGCGCTTAACGATCATTGTACAATAGTAGGCAGTATACGCAAAAATGTATTTTGTTATATGAGAATTGTATTTTGAGATGAATAAAACTAAACTAAACAATAAAAGAAAGTTGCATATTTGTTGGGATTATGCGATATATTCCTATCCTTTAATGCAAATAAAGTATTTTTCCTTTTAGTTAGTTTTGAGAAAACGCTGTGACAGAGTGGCCCGTGGACAGCACTTTTGCCACTCTGTCACATGATTCAGCAAGAAGAAAAATTAAAGTACCTACAAACTTCTTGGAATTGCGAGTAGTCATCGACAAAGGAGGGCATTTGACTTTAAAGTGCCGCATTTAAAAGAACGCAAACTTATTACTTAAAAAACCATTCAAGCCAGCGCCCCTGACAGCGTAATTCGCGAGTTCGTCACCAAAATTAACTTCAATCGTGCCGTCCGCTTTGTGTCTCAAAGTTACGAAGCTATAGGAATACGCCGAATACGTTAATTATATTGTGGACCTTAGTAAGAGGGCGTAACGGAGGTTCTTATGAAATCAGATCAGCACCTCTGGGGCCTAAAATAACTTTTTTCGAAACAAAACACAAACGAACGCTTTTGCGTTTAGTCTCATTTTGTAAGGTAACGCGTGCAGCGCCTCTGGCGGCGTTCGATGGTACCTATTTTTTGCCATATAGAATAAGAATAAGAAGAATAAGAATAATAAATCCTTACAGCTAATGTTTACATTGTGCTTATAATTCTACATACATATTTCGTAAATTGTTTCATGCGCCTAAACTAGGATTACATTCCTGTATCTTAGGCAAAGGTGAAACTTATTACATATTTAAGAAAGTCAAATTAAAATCATGCAAATGAAAGATTATATTATTTTATGTCACACCTGGCCATTAAGTGGCCATTATCGCACGCTCCGCGCGCGAAAAAACCCACTTCCTGGCCAGGGGGTGACATAAAATTTTGTACTTACCACGGGCGATAATAAAGAAAGACTCAGATCGCATATTTATCGCCCTTGCCTTCGGCTCGGGCGTAAAATACCTGCGATCTGAGACATTCTTTGTTTTATCGCACTTGGTAAGTAATGTACTATTTCACTTCTCATGCTCGAAAAGTGTGTCATATTAGACTTGTGAAGCGGGGCTAAAGTAGTACATTTAAGCCCTAGGGAAAATATGTATACATATTTATGATTTACAAAACATTTCAATTTGACCAATCAAAATACTTCACCTATTAAATCCACCAATCACAGAACAGTAATTTGACAGATAAAAAAATATTTAGTAAAAATATCAACCAACCAGAATACAGCTGTACTAAAATCGACCAATCAGGAAAGACGTTTTTCAGTTCTCTAAAGATTAAGCGATGTCTATGGTCAAAGCAAATGCGCCTCTTAAAAGAAAAAAAAAGCGCATGTTGCATCTCTTTCCTTAATATAGCAAAAGAAAGGGAGGCGAATACGCAAAGCGAACACGCACAGCAAGGCATGGTGCTGGCCTTAGAAAAAAAAACATGCTGTCAAATTAGACATAGCCCGCCAAGAGTTAAATTATTCATTTTAGGTAGATAATTTGTGTTTATGTGTTTTCTCGCAATTGAAGTGAAAAGTAGAGTGTATAACTCGGGCCTAAAAGCCATATTACCACTCGAACAATTTTCCCTCACTGCGTTCGGGAAAATAACTATCTCGTGGTAATATGGCTTACTTTAGACCCTTGTCAAACAATCTACTATTACGTGTCAGTTTATACAAAAGAAAACTAAACTAATTAGGTCAATCGCGTTTTGTTAATTATGAAGTTGACAATTTGCACGCATAGCGGTTTAATAGATTGACGGTTAGTAGAACAAAAATAAATACGAGTTAGCAATTAAATGAGCATATTATACGAAAGATACCTACACATTAACATAAATAGAGACGTAACAACATGATTGACTTATTTAGGTCGTAAAATAATGAACTAATACTGAATACAAATTAAAGCTAAGTGTCTGGCCCTCCATAATGAATAGAATTTATCGCCTTTCGGCCATTTTCCTGGCGGGGCACTCAGGATCTCCTATTTTATGGTCAATGGGCATTTTGAAGAGCTTGCATGTTGCACATTTGGGAGCTACAGATTTATTTGGGTACAATGGGCACTCCCTTTCTGAGTGGCCTATATTACAGCAGTGTCCGCACGTGTGGTCTGATGGTTGTTTACACGTCTTGGCGGCATGGCCAAACTGCTGGCATTTGAAACATCTAGTAACAAATGTGAAGTCTCTCACAGGACACGAAGACCAATTGATGAAAACTCGGTTCTGAGATATGAGAGCCTTGCGTATATAGGGGCTGGAACTTCTATAATGTAATTACAGGTCTCGGCGGCTTTTTTACCAGATTTGTGGCTGTATAAATTAAGACTTATATTTGTTTCGAAAAAACTTATACTAGAGGTATTAAATTGATATCATCAGTAGCTTTACAAGATGTCATACGGTATGGGGGAAACTAATGTCCAATCAACCAGTTTGATTACTAGGCCACTTTGTACCTTGTCACAGTCACATTAGTACGAGAACTCTAGCGGCTTTCATATACATTTCCACTGTTACAAGGTACGAAGTGGGCCAGAAATCAAATTGGTTGACCGTAATCCAATGTATAAGTAGTCTATGTGTGGTGCGTGTATCCTCCTGAATCAGGCTGAATACTGGGTATCAAAACTAGCCAAAATAAATTTTACTCTGTCAAATTGACTGACATTGACTGACTGATTGTTATTGGGGCGTACTTAGTGTAGGTAGGTAGATACCGTTCGTCAGGAGAATAGTATCTGATTACAATAGTCATCATAAATATTTCTTCCCGTTGGTGAAAATCTACTAAGAGAACCTGGTTGAAATGTGTTGTGGGGCGATGGGAAAGTAATATTTCTACTACATTTCGTCAGGAGAAAGTATCTGTTTACAATAATCATCATAAATATTTCTTCCCGTTGGTGAAAATCTACTAAGAGAACCTGGTTGAAATGTGTTGTGGGTGATGGAAAAGAATATTTCTACTATTATTACATTTTCTCCATCCATAAATGTACAATTGCTTGAATTGAAATATTAGGTAATTGAAGATTTTGGGCCCGATTCGATAATCAAAATACGACATCCCGGGATATTACCACTTTATCCGTTACTTTCAAAAATAGAATGTTATGAAAAAAGGTTGTTCTAACATAATGCAACGCCCAATGGTTCCTTATGAGTAGTTCTATTAAATATTCTAACTGGAATTTTACACTCAACTACCTATATCCTTATTTGTCTACACTGATACAATAACACAATGGGTACTTACTTATCTCTAATAAGCGTTACAAATAGAGTTACGTAGAATAGAATCATAATTCTAAATAGATTCATAGTTATAAATACTAGCTTTTACCTGCGACTTTGTCCTCGTAGAAGTCATTCATGGCGATAGAATTTAAATGATATTTTTACATCAGGCGCTTGCCTAGTTATCGCTCTTCCATACAAACTTCCACCCCCTTAAGAGATGATTTCCTGGAAAATAGTATCCTATGTCCCTTCCCGGGACTTAAACTATCTCCATACAAAAAAAATCAACTAAATTGGTTCATTGGTTACCCCTGCACGCTTTAACCGCTGAACCGATTTAGACGAAATTTGGTATGGAGATAGTTTGAGTCCCGGGGAAGGACATAAAATACTATTTATCCCGGAAACTATCCCTTAAGGGGATGGAAGTTTGTATGGAAGAGCGATGACTAGGTAAGTGCCTGATATAAAAACTTCCACGCGGACTAAGTTACGGGAAAAAGCTAGTTAAGTAACAATAAATCAGAAATATGTAAGTGGCCCTTATTTTGTTTTGAGTTGTTGTAGTATTACCTATTATGAGCTTGACGTGACAGGTGAACAAGTTCATCTCGGTCATGATTACCATAGCATATCATGCCTCATCATGCCTACATCAGGTATTCGTGCCATGAATAAAGAAAACGGGCTGATACCTACCTACTGTGTCATACAGAGATCCTAATTTGTTTTTTCTGTTCTCATTAGTACGTCCCTACATGGGTACATATTTAAAATAAATTAATAATTTAAAAACACTAGAAATACGCTTTGCGTGTTAATTGAAACCTGATCCTGTTCAAAGTTCATTACGTGACCTTTCTCAAAAGTGCAAACACGACTAAGTATGATACGATATTCCATCATGGAATGCCAGTGCCTATCTTCCGGCTTCATCATCAGACCTAGAAACCTAATCGTGGTCAAAGTTCATTGCAAGACTTTTCTAACAAATCTAAACACAGCTATGATACGATGTTCCATCATGAAGTTCCAGTTCATATCTTCCGGCTCCATCATCAGATCAGTTCGACAGTACCATATTATTGTATTGTCATCAGAACTACATACAGCTGCCAATTTTCATGACGCTACGATTCTTGGAAGATGGTTAAATTAGTTGCCTTAGATTCCATTACATAGTTACAAACAGGTCGACCTAATAAAAGCGTGTTAAAAATGTACCGTTCCCTAAATATAAATAAAAATAAAGGCTTATTACCCGACTGCAAGGCAGGGTTATTTTATATATGTGTTTAGATAAATGTAGGTATATGCATAAGCACTTTCTTTGCTCTACTTAATATAATCTGACGGAAACTGTGCAATTGTATATACAAAACTATGATAGCAACGCTCTACATGTCAAAATACTTTCAGCAAATAATTACTTTTCAATTAACATTTGACATACCTTAATTATAATATGTATACTATAATGATAAACGATAACAATAAACAAAAAAAATACAAAAAAATTCGTAAAAAATTTGCTCTATTTTAATTTTTGTCGCGGGTAGCGAAAATAATATTTTCTGATCCTTCCTTTTTGTAGAATCCATCTCCAACATTAGGTACCTACAGTAATAACGACCCATGAAATCCATTGCAATATTCTAGGCCACTAACTTGACACCCATTGTTCAGTCAAATACGTGTAAAGCTACAAGAAAAAAACTTTACGGCTGTTTGTAGACAATGCCTTAGCCTCATTAAAAAAAAAGAGTTTTCTTTTAATTTGGAAGCCATCTAACGAAACAATGTTTCACCATAAAATTTAATCATAACGATATTACTGAATCGTGTAAAACGCGTAAGTATTCACAAAAATATATATTTTAAATAAAACATACCAAATTTATGTGTAATCCTAACCAAACTGTGAAAACACTGGCTGAAAAAATATTAAAAAACGAACGCGCACCAACAGAGGTTTCAGTCAAATGTTTTTAATTATATTTTTTAAATTTTGGCATGGGATCCGCGCGCGACGATCGCCAAGCGGTGCGGTACTGGCGAAATGGCGGGAAAGCAGACATGCGCTTTGGGAAATCGATGGGAGCGAGCTGTCAGGCTTGTTTGAGTTCCTAGCCGTTGTTTGAGCCCGACTAATCCCAAAAATGCTGAGGATAAACGAAAAACGGTGTTAATAATCCACTTTGATTATTTACTTAATTTACTTTTAGTAGAAGCACAAGACTTACCTGTAATACCTAAATGGTAAGGCCAAACAGAGCATAATCTTGGTAACTATGCTTGGGTATTATACAAACTATGAAAAACTTTAGGTAACTAGGTAATTAACTAAGAAATTATTCTAATTTTTTTTATTCTAATACCTAGACAGTCATTGTTTCCAATTAGGTAACGTTCATTATTTCATTGTGAATTATGTTAACGTAATGGCACCAATTATGGACGGCTTAAGAACTCCGTCGACATCTTTTGGCTGTAACTCTCTTATTTTATAAGTTTGATGTTAGGTATTTCAAAGAAAATGTAGCTTAATAATCACTAATTATAATAAACATACAAAAGTTTTGGATAAACTTGTAAGTTCTGAGAAAATGGCTCCAAATCTGAAAAAGTCGAAAATCTTCGAAAATCCTATGATGGACAGACAAAATCCAATTATGGACACCCAATCTTGGACACCTTATGTTCTAAAAACATTGAAGGCCGCCTGCTATTTCACATATAAATTCCTTTATTTGTTGAATTCCAAACTTTTTAAAAAAGCAGAAACTGTCACATAAAAGGAGGCACAGGTCGTATTCAGCCAATTCAGCTCGTATTTTTCTGTTGGAAACGCGACGTCTTTTTAAGTCTTGAATAATTTGCGTTTTTCGGTAAAACAATACACTTGCGATTCTGTTAAAAAAAAATCCCGCTGTTTATTTTTTGTTGAGCATGATGTTTTTGACGTTTTAAGGTTATGTTTATCAAATATTTATCCAGATTTTGTCGTATTTCCTTCATTTTTGAGAAAATTACTATATTAGCCTTGGCCGGAATGGCAATTGCAGGGTTCGTATTATAAATAAACGGACTCGCAAGCTCGTCCGTTTAAACAAATACTCAGCCTGCAATTGCTTTTTTCCCCGGCCAAGGCAATAATGTATTATTTTTTTTCGGGATAAGGATTCATGGATAAGGAATTCAAATTTTACATTTCTTTCGAATTTTAAGTAAAAATTTTTTTACGAAAAATCGTCATTATACTCGATTTTGACTAATTCGGGGATAAGGATTTCAAATTTTATATTAATTTTGAATTTCAAGTTTAAAAATTATTTTTTTCGTAATATCGTCATTATACTCGATTCCGACTAATACGGGGATAAGGATTTCAAATTTTACATTTATTTTGAACTTTAAGTCAAAAGAAAAAAAAATTACGAAAAATCGTCATTATACTCGATTTCGACTAATTCGGGGTAAAGGATTTAAAATTTTACATTAATTTTGAATTTTAAGAAAAAAAAAATTTTTTTTGCGGAAAATCGTCATTATACTTGATTTCGATTAATTCCGGGATAAGGATTTCAAACTTTACATTTATTTTGAATTTTAAGTAAAAAATTTTTTTTTTCATAGTCGTCAATTTACTCGACTTCGACTGATTCAGGGATAAGGATTTCCCCGAATTAGTCGAAAACGAGTATAATGACGATTTTTCGCAAAAAAAATTTTTTTCGCTGTAAATTCAAAGTTAATGTAAAATTTGAAATCCACATCCCCGAATTAGTCAAAATCGAGTATAATGACGATATTTCGAAAAAAAATATTTTTTCTTAAAAATTAAAATAAATGTAAAATTTGAAATCCTTCTCCCTGAATCCTTATCCCAAAAAAAAGCTTATATCGAGCTGACCTTTCGTATCGACTGAATTTTAATTTTCCTGTTCCAAATTTTACAAAAATCGTTATAGTACTAAATAGGAAATTATAATGAATATTATATTACTGCTGGTAACCGTCACCACAGGTAAGAAAATTTTCATAAGTACATTGATGTTACAATGAAGGTCATTTGCCTACGGTTTCTGAACGCATTTAAGAGGATTATGATATTTGTGTAGATACTTAAAACTACTATTATAATAAAACTGGGTGGCATTTTTCAAACATTTACCTCGCCAATAAATCCGTCCAACATTGGGTGTCCATAATTGGGTAACCAGAATTCAGTATGAAAACCAATCATGGAGCAATTGTCCATAATTGGAGATTAACAAAAAATAGGATCCAGTAATGTACATCCTCTCTAAATCATTCAAATTGGATTCTAATGCAATAAACACTTTAAAAAAGTATTGTTAAATATGTAACGCTTCTCACGAAATCATATCAAAATAATATTGTTTAGAGAAAATAAAGTTTACAATCAAAAACGTAAACCTACTTCCTTAGTTATTTCTGTAAGAAATTAAGGTTATTCGTGAAAAATGCCGGAGCACACTTTTTGCCGTCGCGTCATTTTTAATCAAAATGACCGAGGTGTATGTCATTTGTCAATGTGATACATAGAAGCCTATTCTTTATGCTTAAAGTGTTGCCATGACTAAAATACTTTTCCGTTGCTTAATTTCGACCATGAAAGATTTTTGCGTCCATTACTGGAGCCAGGTCCATTACTGGTGCCACTACGTTAATATAACAATAGCGCTTTATTGAAACCGCCCAAAAGTGGGGTGAATGACTGATAAAGTCTTAGCGAATATGGAAAAAGTATTCTATTAATGCAATATTCAAAAGTAATTTATAAATAATACAGCAATTTAGTTACTACCAAAGTTAGATATGTTGCGTAAGTTCGACGTAATTAAATAATTTCACCTGAGAGACGAGGGAGTTTGGGCGATCTCTTCACAAAACCTTCGCCAAGAGTTTCTTTTCGCTTTTCTGATCTGTTTGTTATATTCAGTCAGTGCTCTACCAGCATACTTTTCCCACTCGTTTGGCCTGGTTGAGTGATTGTATATGCGACGTGTAGCAGAGCTTTTCAAGCTTTTTGTTTCACCACGTCTGTTCTTAGACCGTATATATATGTCATTTGATAGTAGGCTGTAACTGCTGCTGTATCGAGAGTCCAGGTTTTTAACAAATATCTGACACGACTCTATTTGTAGGGCCGGGCCGTAAGGACGTGTCAGATATTTATGCAGCTTTTGTTATGGCAGATATTGGTGCTGGTGACTGTACCTTACCTGTTGTATTTAGTCCTGCTACCACGGATTTGGCGCTAATCCATGGTTCTTGTATGTCCACTTGTCCAGGTCATTTTCGCCAAAGATTTTTCCACGGCCGCTGTGGCCACGATGGCGTAGGCGTAGGCAGTGTATCTAGGTTGGCCTGCAGGAATGACACCGGCCCCCTACATTTTTGTTACATCTTTTCCTAAACTATGTCTTGTTGTAGTTGACGGAAATGATAAACACGGTAGGTATTAAAACTAGGTAGGTGGTGGTGGTGGGGTAGTAGGTGACATGTATATTGTTTTAACCTGTTTTATGTACAATAAAATGCTTACATACATACATAAAAGTCGATTCGGTCGAACGATATCGGTGTCATAAGTATCTAAATTTTTTCTCGGTCAGAATCACATTTATCTGAATGCTTTCTAACGTGACGGCCCAGACTAAAACTTCATGCGTTAGAGCGCAACAAAGAGCATTCAATGTTTGAATCCGGCTTAAGGGGACCTCCCCTTAAGCCGGATTCAAACATTGAATGATCCCCAACGCAAATGTCCCGCTCTAACACGCGTGAGTTTACAATTAACCATCCCGCTCTCTACGCAAGCTCTCCGCGCAGTTTTGTAAATATTTTGCTATAGTCATTAAGCCAATCATTTTATCAAAGCAAACCCTGCGAATTTGTCTATAACTATTTACGATCTTTAATTGAGTACAAAAATTAAATGTTAAATATTAGTAATATAGCCGTAGTATTGAAAAAACATTCCAAAAAGGGGTAACTTCGCGATTTTTTTCTATCGAGTGAAATTCATCAGGTCATGTAACTGACTGCGATTTTGACTAGATAAGATCCTTATGTAACACATATATTTTTTTTAGATTTTAAGACACTATATTCTATGTCTCAGATTGTTTTTAAAAACTCAAAAGTGGTAATACATGACCTTAAGCCTTGGCCTGTCCTATCTGTGAACACAGCATTTGTAACCTCGGTTCCACTCACTCGACTACCTACAAATCCGTCTACATAATTTCGACAAGGAAACAAAACACATTAAATTCCCCCATTTCATTCAACCCACAAACACCATCTTTCCTAGAAGGACGTAGGTAACTAAAATTATTTCTCGACAAACATTTGCCCTTTACACAGTAAAAGCTCTGCCGTGTGATTCACTAATCTCAATCTAATATGACTCGTCTCACAAGTCGGCTCCAGTACACCTTGACCCCGAGACCCGTGACAAGTCAGAATCAACAGAGTTGGTTCTGTTAATTGACGGTAAGCTTTGCGAATGTCCTGTAAATAGGGTTGTCAGGTGTTCGGGATTCTCGCGACTGTGTATGCTGTCTGCGAAAAACAGCCAGCAATTTGTCTAACGTTAAATAAGAGACATTACATCACCTGAGGAAGCAAAATGGGCTTTTTTGGAACTCGATATCTATCTAGATAACGATTGGGAATAGGTAAAAATTGTAAAGAATCAAAGTTGTGGTGTAGATAATTATATCAGTTTTCATTGTGTATGTGTAGTGTAGTGTATCAAAATTTTCTATTAGGCATAGTTTTGGGGATGTAAATAAATAAAAAACCGGCCAAGTGCGAGTCAGAATTCGTACATTTAGGGTTCCGAACCAACCGCAAAATTAGGTTGGTTTGTTTTCGCACCCCCTTAGCTGTATGGGGTCCAGCGGCGGAGCGTCCATACAACTCGATTCCCACCGGTTTGCCTAATTTTCAGCCAGTGCAGTTCTTTTAACTACGGCTCATGAAGAATAAGAAAGGCAATTTTTTTCCGGCTTCCCTAAGAATAATTTTGACGCGCCGCCACTGATGCGGTCCCCACTTAAAACATTTGAAAATAAGTTTTGACTATTTGTATGGCTTTGGGGGTGGCTACAACCGTTTGTAAGCCTGTGTGACAGACGACGGACGGACGGACGCGTGACTGACAGGATTAACCTGAAAACCAAAAAATGGTTTATTTGTGCCGAGGGGGCACCTCCTATAGTATGTTTGTCTCCCAACTGGTCCAAACAATGTACCGAAGGCAACTGTTTGCTTTCGCCCATTCCATCCAATCATTTGTTGCCTAAATATTACTCATGGCAACCCTACCTAGCCACCACTAGCACTAATGAGTTGACAGCCGGGGCCCGGTTGTTTACGATCCCTGGATCACGCGAGGGTCCTGCAGGCTAAGGAAATGGCGGTAATGTTCGGAAACGCATTAGGGTTAAGTAAAAATCCATGACTTCCCTTCCCTGTTCGTTGCTGACTAAAAAAATTAGTTTTTGTTATTTTTTTACCAATGATTATCCCTAGTAACTACTCTTGGGGTGAGATACCAGAGATGTGCACAGCTGTGTTTTCATACATCGTTTTGAATATTACTTTCGGATATATTCATGTTTATTGGTGAGTTACAAAATGTTAAAGTTGAGGTATCTTTGATACCTACTAGATTTTTTTATCGTCTAGTCTATCTGAGTTAACGCAACTATTTAATTTATTTTAAGGAGACGTTACGTACTTGCATCCTGGAAGGAGAGATAGAGGGAACAAGAGGAAGAGGAAGGCCCAGAATACCATATATGGCACAGATGAAAGAATGGTGCTGTAGCCACACATACCAAGAAGTGAAGACGAAGGCCCAGAATAATGGGATTGGAGGGTGCTACAACGACAGAGGGCAAGGCTCTCTTAATGATGATGATGATGATGATGATACGTACTTGCAATTGATAGGATTTTAACGTATGTGATTTGATTTTACTTGTAATTTGGACGTTGTTACGAACTAGTATGCGGTTAAATCCTTTAAGACAAAATTTAATTTAAAACCCATCGTGTAGGGTGTCGTTGGATAGCTCTTTCGAATATTAGAAGATTTCTAAAACCATTTTTAGGGTTCCGTAGTAAACAAGGAACCCTTATAGTTTCGCCATGTCCGTCCGTCCGTCCGTCCGTCCGTCCGACCCCTGTTTTTCTCAGTAACCGTTAGTACTAGAAAGCTGTAATTTGGCATGAGTATACATATCAATGACGCCGACAAAACGGTAGAATAAAATCTTAAAAAAAATTTTTTTTTAGGGTACCTCCCCTACATGTAAAGTGGTGGTGCAATTTTTTTTTCTGCCAAACCCCATCGTGTGGGGTATCGTTGGATAGCTCTTTTAATTCATAGCTTCTTTTAATTATTAGGTTTCTAAAAGCATTTTTTGATTAAAGAATTGGTTAGCGTGATATTAAGCTTTGAAGTGATAATTTTAGCTATGGTCAAGTGTCCCCCCCCCCCCCCCCCTGCCAGCTAAACGGTGGCTACTAGGCATGTGAAAAAAATCATGGTAGTAGTAAATATCATCAAAATCATGGTAGATGAATTTAAAAGGAAAACTATCACAGCTAAGTAGACATTACTAGTTAACGAGTAATAGTCGAACTTCAGAAATGTACTTTGCAAAAGCAAACTTTCGAAAAATTTCCATTGATACCTTAGAACCTTAGATAATGTTGTTAATTCTGTCAAAAACATAGTAAATATAAGTTTGCGAACTTTTTAGTCCATATAATGTAACGGGAAGACGACTACGGAACCCTACCTTGCGCGTGGCCCGACACGCACTTGGCCGGTTTTTTGATTCAAGAATCTGTTGGCGTGATATTAAGCTTTAAAGTGATAATTTTTGTTATGGTCAAGTGTCCCCTCCCTGCCAGCTAAACGGTGGTTACTAGGCATGTGAAGGAAATCATGGTTGTAGTATATACATATTGTATAATGAATTTAAAAGGAAAATTATTACAGCTAAGTAGACAGCACCAGTTAACGAGTACTCGAACTTAAGAAATGTACTTTGCAAAAACAAACTTTCCTAAAATTTCCATTGAGACCTCGATATAATTTATATATGTTTTTGCGAACTTTTTAGTCCACATAATGTAACGGGTAGACAACTACGGAACCCTACACTGCGCGTAGCCCTACATCCACTTAGCCGGTTTTTTTATTGTACAGTTAATCGAGCATTAGTAAACCTTATCTCAGTGCAATAAGTTTCGCTTATGGTCATGAAAAATTGCACAATATAAAAGAATGCCGAACTCTTTAGGTGTTAATGGGTACAAAATAAAAAGCTTCCAATATTTAAATCGATATTCATATATTTATTGTAACGCATACGGTAGCTCACAGCGGCTACGCACCTAATGGAAGATATTACGTACACATATGTAGGCCACGCTGCGTTTGCTGATGCATCATTCACAACCCTGACTAGTGGGTAGTGGGCATCCATACTACGAATCATTCATCATTTACAATCACTGATAATCACTATTTCAAGCTTGCGGACGCTTCTAAAAGCCGTTGTCTACCGGTGACGGGTATTCCCGTTATGTAAACATAAGATTGTTTTGTTTTTTATGTCGGTAGAGGACAAAACTTTACAATCTACTCATATTAAATTCAAAATTTAAGCGGCAATTACACTGCGCCGTTCACCTAATGCGGTCGCCGAATACATTTTAAACTACTTAGGCCAACAAACGTCGTCTTTACACTAGTCTGTCCGCCTACTACGGCGACTTGGCAACTGTCGATCGCCGAATGCGGCCGACTAACGTGTTCTTTACACTTTTGCGGTCGCCGAATGCAGCATGCGGCGAACGACGAAGTGTAATTGCCGCTTTAATCTATTGAGTTCTTCCTTTCAACAAATCTATAGGGTGATACCACCAGTAATTAACAAGGCCCAATGATGCACATTAACTCTTAATTAATCGTAGGTATATAAGAGTTATTTATTTTTTGGACAACAATGAATATATCCGTATGATCTTTGAATTAGGATTTGTGTCCATTAGTGGTGCTTGCCAGCTTAAAGTGTCAGTTACTGGTGGTGTCACCCTACACCTATGAGAACGATTGCGTTGCTACCAATATAATGCTATTTAACTTAGAAGCGTAATATTGGAGCAACAGATGGATATTTATAATATCGTAAAGTGTAAGTGTTTCGTCCAAAATGCAACATATTAAAGTATCCGTAACACACTTCGTCCAACATTACATAAGATAAATGTCCCAATGTGAAACACCAATAGCCAATAGTTGACAATTTGACATCTATCGTTGACCTCTATTATAATGACATAAGTGTCATGTATTGGGCCAGTGTCGAGCACTAGAACATTATCTTGCGTATTTACAAATATAATATTATAAACGAACTGTCTAGTTCTCATTGCAATAACCCCTTAGTAGGCCTTTCAGATCTGTTTTTTAATACTGTATCATTAAACGGATAAGTAAACCGCTATTTTGACGACATATCACCAATAAAGTCATATAAATTTTGCGATGTACTAAAGTACGTGTACTGAAAAATTAATACATAGTCATACTTTAAAATATTTTTAATATTTTAACGAAAAGAAAATTATATCAACTTTCCCGAGCCTGTACAATATATACCTACCTACTGACACAAACGCAACGCAGCCTAAACAATAATATAATTTAATATCCTATGAGGGATACAGAAGTTTCTTGGGTGCCAGTAGAAGATGGCTCGCGGACCGCTCATGACACCAGTTTTCCATATTAAAAACGGTGTACAGACGACATCCAAATCAACTGTACACTACCGTGTGCGAAACATCCTAACTTGCACTCTAATGTCTTCACTATAGAGTCGTGATTGCGTAACGCGAAAAAGCCAAAAATTTTACTGTCATAAAGCAAGGCGTCATTTACTTTGCCGCATATATATTGGTATGGAGATAATTTGAGAATGAAAACGACAGAAGACTTTTATGCCCTTAAGAGGGCGGAAGTTTGTATGGCAGAGCGATCAAAAATAATACGCCTGTAAAAGATAATCAGCAATATCCTAATACAAATACAACTGCGTTTATTTTTTTTCTCTTTAAATTACAATGGTGTATCGTTCGGTGTATCCTTGGACGAAGTCGCGGGTAAAGGCTTGTTTAGCCTGTTTTTTTTATCTTTACAGTACTGTCATAATAAAATGTATGGCGCGTTAATTTGTTTCTTGCTAATTCTTGCATGGAACTTGTATAGGATAGTACTTTATAATAGAAAAACAGAGTATAGCCTGTTCTAGTCGAAAACTGGTATCAATGGTACGGTAAGACATACATACACAGGACTAAATCATACACATTGGCACTCCAAATCTACGATCGGTGGGTAAGGACTAAAGGGCGAGCCACCTTCCTTGGAATTACTCCGCTATTTTACTTTCTTTCCATTCTATTTAAACCTGAATTATTTCACCTATTGGAAATCAATTTAGTATACATTTGTTCTATTTCATCCTGTTATATGATAATGTATCTATATACTGTAACCACTTAACATCTTGTTTGCGAATTGTGGAAAACAACACTTAATTTATTCCTAACACTATATTACACTTTCAAATACCAACAGATCATTCGGTCTACGTTATACTATCTATATATTATGTGATAAACAGATTTACATGTACAAATAAATAGTGAGTCACTATAAAACATTTATATTTTTACCTACAAATCTATGTAGGTATTAATTTACCTATGAAATAATATCATTAATATTAAATTTAATCTATTTTTAATCATAACAATTGCGGAAAGCAATAAATGTAATAGCGTTAATATTAAAATTTCGATTATATTTTTATACATTCAGCTACACAGATTAAAATCTCGTTTATTTAATTTACAATACGTGTTTTGCAAGCAATTAGAAAAACGCTCGTTTATTTAAACGTCAACCAACACAGTGTTCCTGCGAAAATGCATCTTGTTATTCAGTAGACAAGAGTAAAAATCGAATAACAACCTCACTATTCAAAATTACACAACAGTAAATGAAATTACCCTGTTTAGAGACATTGTATATCTTAAAAATTGTGTCCTCAGCCTTTTTCAATGATATCATTTTGTTTTAATATTTTCATAGACGTTTGACAGAGAATATTCATCTGCGTTAAAGTATATATAAATCAATATAAATGTTTCAACATAAATAACATGGGCAACCTTGCCCAATAATACTGAATATAATTTTATTTAAAAAAAAACAACTTAAATTCATTACTCACATGTTAAAGAACTCTTAAGGTGTTATTTTCGGGTGAAACATGTGATCAAATAACTTTTTCAATACCCCCATTTTTACAAATATTTCACCAATGCTAAATCGCAATAGCAAGTTAGTTATCTCTGTAAGAAATACAGTGGTTTCGAGCTTACGCAAACATTATCGACACCCTTAGAAGTGCAAATCCATGTAGTAATGATTTTTGACAATAAAACCAACAACGTTCAAACATTTTTGACACGTCACAGACAACTATTATCTGTCAAAATTTCACTAAATCGCTAAGGGGTCTATCCAATACAGGGCTTTGAAAACAAGGAGAAACAAATGTGGCTACTACGTGAGTTTCGGGAACGATACACGGACATGCTTAACGCTAGGAATGGTATTATATTTGGACAAATAATCTTATACCAGATTATACGTTACGGCATTTTGTCGAAAAATGTACGATACAAATATTATGATTCAAGTATGAGCAAAACAAATAAATATGCTACTGTCACTTCAAAACCATTTACATATTTCAAAATATTTGACACAACCTCGTAACCTTCATATGTAGTAGTCCTAACTACCTAGTGTACTTACAGGAAGTACATACTAGAAATAGTACTTCAGACCCATACATTACTTTTCGATGTTATGTAACTTCTTGCTGCTTGTATTTTATCCAGTATGTCTATAGTTTTCAACGCATCCTGAATTAGTACTTAGTGAAGTACATTCGGCATTTATTTTTGCTATGCAATGATAATGTCAGGTCTAAAGTACTACCGTTAATTAACAACATTTCATTTTACCTTAGCGGCTTGAAGCAGAAATCCATTTAGAGATATGCGCTTGCTGAGTATATATAAAAAATATTGGATTTTTATATTCGATAGTTCTCGAGAAAACTGGAAAATACTTATAAGAAGCCATTACTGGGCTGAATAAGAATATTCCGTGACATGACTTATGTATCCTATTAAAACAATAAAAACTGTCTGTGGATGCGACATTGTCAATTTTGATCGACACATTCGACAGTTGTCAGATGTGGGGGCTATCTTGTCAAGTGAAGTAACTGGGTTAAAATCTTTCGAATATCTCCGTCTATATCTCATTTGCTTCGAGCGATAGAGAAAGAAACATACGAATTTCGATCTTCGAGTGGTCAGGATAGACCCCTGAAATTTGTCTCTGTCACTGTCGCAGGTGACACAGATACAGTATATTTTTTACTTATAATTCAATATTTGACCAGAGTGCTAATCTTATTCATCCCAAATACGTACATACGCCCTTTTAGAACGCGGCAGTCTTAGATTAAGAAAATAAGGGGGATTTAATGAAAATATACTGAAAAGAAAAAATACACGTATCTCCTAATTTTTGAGTACTATTAAATACCTAAATAAAATTAAGAGGTTAGAAAAATGAAATGTTGTCAATTTGAGCTTGTGCGAGGATAAAGAAAAAAGCGATTTTTATTTAAAAAGATAACTTTGTAGATCTAAATAAGATTTTGGTTCTTAATTTTATATAACTTTTTTGTAAAGCGACCAACATTTTTCGACAAAATGGGTATCAACATTAAAATACTAGTTTATCATTATTCAAGAGAGTTAAATACTGTAGAGTAATAGTACATTACTTACCAAGGGCGGTAAAACAAAGAATGTCTTAGATCGCAGGTATGCGATAAATATGCGGTTGGAGGCTTTCTTTATTACCGTCCGTGGTAAGTACAAAGTTTTATGCCACCCCCTGGCCAGGAAGTGGGATTTTCCGTGCGCGGAGCGTGCGATAATTGCCACTTTATGGCCAGGTGTGTCATAAATAAATATAACGTCATATTCGAGTAAAAGAAATGCACATTTCTCAATGCTAAGGCATTAATACAGATCATTCGATTTATAATTAGTAGGAAATAATCTTGGGTAAACATTACACTACACTTAATACTATGCAATATCTTATGACACTAATGTAACGCTTTCAAAATTTTAGTCAAAGCTTTAATTATGTTCATTGTTTTTAAAATTTCCATTAGAAGGATACGGGTCGGCATTTTCACACAAACTGTTGACTCGTTTATCTTAATTATTAATACAACGAAGGTTGCGAACCAGCTTACGGCTCCGCCTGATGGTAAGCAGATACCGTAACCTATGGACACTAGCGACCCTTCAAGAATCTCAAGCGCATTGCCAACCCTTCATCGACTTTATCAACTTTTAATCATACTTTAAATCCTAAATAGGGATGACGACACTATAAAAGAAAATCAATAAATCCAAATTTTCTAGATAAAGGCTCAAATTCTCAATCATATGGCGAAAAAAGTAATTCAAAAAAATAAATAATTACGTAATTATAAGTCTTCAAAGTTTTAAGAGTGGGTATGTTCTGTCCCTTTTCCGCAAAACGCACCTTTGTATTGAACGATCGTCATTTACTATGGCGCTACTTAACAGTGACGTCACGGTTACGTAGCACTTTCTCTCTCTAACTACTAACATTCAAACCGTTATAGCTTCGTTATTTTTTGAGATATTTGAATAGGATTTTCACTATTTGGCATAGTTTTATGTCTTCTTTCTATTGAAGTGATATTTTTTTTTGAGTCGACATCCCTATTACAAACGCTTATATACCTTAAGCGAAAGTTTGTTTCGTCAATATCCTATTTTTTTAAGGGGTCGGCAATGTGAATTTGACACCCATGGAGTTCCAGGCGTCCATAGGCGCTTACCATCAGGCGGGCCGTAAATTTGTTTGCCATCCATGTGGCATAAAACATCCTTTAATGAAAGTGAAAAAGGTAAATAATAAAATTAAACTTTTTATAGATTAAGTAATATATGGAAAATAATGTTTTATGTATATGTGTACGAAAGCGTTTCCCCGTATCGCTATGGTTAATTTTATAGTTTAATATTAAAGTTTATAATTTGATTCGCGTTTTGTTGTGTCGTTGGGCAACGCAATGGCGGGTATCGACTTATGTTAATTTAGGTATAATATCAATTACAGGATAATTCAATATACACATACTCTATGACGACACATTACACAGCCTGCCTTTACTCAGACGAATATTCCGAATAGGGATACATTAAAACATCATTTTCAATTCGGTATTTCACCATGCGACCAGTTTTAAAACAAACTTATTGTACTACCGTTTAAAAATATAACTTACAGTATTAAAAATTAATAAAAGTTTTTGGCATTTGATCGATTACACGATTTACAACGTATGTACATGACGACATCTGTCTTTATTATAGAAACAACTAATATTTTTTTAATTATTTAGTTATTTTCGTTAATTTGCGGCAATGGAATCAAATTTTAGTGACACCACGCACTCAGCTACAGCCTGGCTCAGTAATTAATTTAGCACTTTGTCACATTATGTAAGCAACATTAGACGTAGTAGGTACGGAACTGTCAAATCAGTTTTATAAAATGTGACAAATTGATAAAATTACCAGTTTATTGAGGCAACTGTAACTAAACTGACATGTTCTGAAATGCTTTAAAATGCGCAGTCATAGCTTTTATTCGCTTATTATAGAAAAAATATATGAAAAAAACAACTTTATTATTATTTTGCATGTAATAGCTGTAAAACAACCATTTATCCCCACCAATAAATGAAATATTTTCAAGGAGGCATAAAACCATTTCATTCGAGTATAGCCGTATACTCGTCTAGCATTATGGCCCGTATTTCAATGTCTATAAGGTTCAAATCTACGGGCGTAAAGTGCGAAAGAGATGCCGCCTTAAGTTAGAGGAAAGGAATAACCCTAGTGTAACTCTAGAAGTGTTTTAGGCCGGAGAAATGACAAATTTCTCACCAGATCTCAATCGCATATATTAAATATAAATTACTTTATAAGGTATGTAACATTTTTTATTACTCGAGAACATTTCGAATACTTTATTTAAAATATAAACTAAATGTTATTAACATTAAAATTAAGGGCAGTTTATGCGTCATAGACTTTTGACTGCAATCAAAGATTGTCTGGAATCTTATAGTGTTAAAAATAACAGTAATTAAAAAAAAAAGTTACTGTCAAATATAGTGCCTCAGCACGGTAAGTTATGGAATGACAGTTTTGAATTTACCCATACAAAAATGTATTGTTTTGACATTTGCCTTTTTCTCATTATTATGCAGCGATAAAACGTAAATAATACTTGTGATGCGTGGATGTCATGATTGATACTAAAAGTGATGTTAAAACTATAGTTTTTTGTGGTCACAATGTTAAAACGGTCTCTAGTTAGTTTTAAAATAATAATTCAGAGGGTTAATTAGTATCAGTAATTAGGTCAGAGGCTCTGACCGCCATACGTCATTTGCAAGTCACTAGTAAGTACTATCGACAATTAACTAACAGTGCACCTTATTAAAACCAGATAAGGTTATCTATTAACTATGTCGTCAATAGTATTACAGCATCTGAGAGTGAAAAACATTAGAAACTATGGAGGTTTCAAATATTATTATTATTCTAGGCGCCTCGTTTTGGAACTTTTGGAATCCAAAAGTTTGCAAGAGCTATATTTAAACTCTCCTAGTAGTCGCCGTTTTGGACTTTGTTACTATTAAAACAGAGTCCACGTTATTCGAACATAAGAGTTCTTATATGTACCAATGCTACGCCAAAGAATAGCTTTTATACTTCTTCTATGACGGATAGTCAATGTTTGTTTGTTGTTTACGGTGTTAGTCGATCGCAATGCATTCACAATAAATTACTAGAACTGATAAGGTGGTTTGACTCAAGATCCCGAATTTCCAACATGGTAGCAGAGCGTGGTTTGGCTCAAGATCCCGGATCTCCAACACACGTTTGACAAACCTTCAGTTTCTTTGACTAACATATTCTATTGCATGAATTTAGAATATGAGCGCCGAATCTTTATTTGTTTCGCTACCATTTTTTACTAGCACTTTTGCCGCATTCAAACTTTCGGCTGAACCGTTCACAGTGCTCAAATGCGACAAAGCGCAACCTATTAAGCCGGCGCTAGACATAGCTTCAAATGTTTGAAGTTCAATTGAACACACGTCGATTGCTATGTGTGGCAACTTGCCTAGTCACACTGGTAAGTCACCACTTGCCACTGGCAAGGGACTTTGACTAGGTATGTATTCAACCTTTGAACAAGCATATGCACTTTGAAGTGCCGTCTCGGTTTTTGGACACATCGAAGCGTTCAAATGTTTGCAAAGCATGTCAGGCCGGTTGCGTCAATACGCGTTTGCAGAGTCTTCAAATCTTTGAAGCTATGTCTTTTGCCCGGGTTATGAAAGACCGTTAACACTGTGATCAAACAATAGACAATGTAAAAACAACGTAGGAGTGAAATTAAAAGAATTCGTGCACCTTGCGAAATACCGAGAACGCTGTTCATTTGGTGTTGACGGTCACGTAGCTCGGCTCCTCGCCCTCACCGCCGCGCCGCAGCAGCAGCGGCAGCCGCCGGTCCTGCTGGGAGGGACCTCATCATCATCATCATCATTCAACTATATTTTTAGGGCTCCGTACCCGAAGGGTCAAAACGAAACCCTATTACTGTCCCTCACACGCGTCCGTCCGTCCGTCCGTCGTCTGTCACAAAATTTTGATGTTGTTTCGGAACCCTAAAAGTGCGAAGTCCGACTCGCACTTGGCCGGTTTTTTTTTAAACCTGATTGTGGCTTTATGGGCCGGGCCCATTAAAGCTATAGGAGTGCGCGGTTGGAGGGCGGCCTCCGGAAAGTCCAGGGGAAACCTCCGACACGACACGACTCCGGTTTAAACACTGGAATACTCTAAGTGCTAGTTGCACCTACGTACGAACACAGACCAGTCATCATCAAATATGGCGCCGGCAGCTGTCATCCCATAGAAACTTGTCAAACTTTGCATACAATCAGATTTGACGAACACCGCTTACGATTACAGACTGTTTGGTGTAACCCAGCCTAAGAGTTTGGGCTCCAGTGAGCTTGGTTGAGCGGTTTCAACCGAACTGAAGTGTGTCAGTGGAATCGAGCTACTGGGAGTTTTGTCGCTGGTTCACTAAACCTAGCCTAGCTTAGAAGAGTGAACTTAAGAGCTACGCTCTTGTAGGTGGAGATACCCCGTCCGACCCCGTCTTCCCGGTTCTGTCAGTCGTTTAGCGTCCTGATACGACGCGGCACCAATTTACTCCTTCACTTGGTTGAAGTACGTCAATCTGGGTCTAAGCCCTTTCTTCCGTCAATTTTGCCTTCCAAGATGTGCACAAAAAAGCTGTCGTGCCGCATCAGGTGTCCAATCATAGGAGACAAGGCACAGTTGAAATTATATAAAATGTCCGACATTCTATAAAACTGCCATTGGGCTTTGAATCTTCATACTTGGACAGTAAAGTCGATTTTTGAACGGACTAATTTGATACAACTCGGCCAGTTCAAATAATTTTAAGGCGCTAGAACGAGAAATATCACGTTCTTTGAAGTGCTGTTCTGCCCAGACGAGGAAACAATAGGGATTGATTTTGAGATATATAATTCTTGACTACGAGTATATCATTGTTTTTGCCAATAGCCGAGACATGATTGCTTAAAATTTTCTCGATAGAAAAAAAAACGACAATTAAATTCTAACACGATGAACGCGTTCTATGCAGACAAAAGCTAGTATTAAGGCGCCTGTATACGCAAGGCCTTCTCCATACACACTCTGTGCAAGTTTTATTCGTCAGTTTTGGCACTCCCGCATATAATGTTTTTATGCTTGTTAATAGTAGATATACGAAGAATGTCAAACAAAAAAAATCATAAAATTCAAAAAAACAAAATTCAAAACATTTAAAAAATAAAAAAAACATTTTTTTTCTTAAGGTTCTAGCCAACTAAAAAATAAGCGTACTGACCAAAAATTATAAGTGTGTGTGTGTGTGTGTGTGTGTAAACACAAGCCAAGAAAAACTTGCACAAAGTTATGGCGAGTGCTTGCGTATACAGGCGTCTTAATATAATGAATGTACCTTGACAACGGACGCGTATATGGGCGGCGGCTGAATAGAGGCCGCGTCTCATGTTTGCAGCGCCGTGTTTATCTCGCGGTGGATCGTCGACTGGAAACGATAACAGACAATAAGATTTTTACTTCAAGCCGCTAAGATAAAATGAAATGTTGTCAATTCGCACTGTTCGAGCGAGACAGGAGGAGCTGAGTCGCGCGAGATGCGACTTGGCAGCAAGTTGTGCTAGCCCACCAGGTGTTATACAATACAGTTGCCGGCAAACATCTTGAACCTGATTGACCTGCGCAGTACGAGGTTAGGTTCAAGATGTTTGCCGGGAACTATACGCGGGAACCAACGCACCAGTTCCTCGAGCTGGCGCGCCAGCTGGTCGCTGAGCGCCTGGATGACCTGTCGCTGCCCGTCCTGGGCGGCCAGCGCCAGCTCCAACTGGCTCTGGGCTAGCTTCGCTTCCGCGTCCTGGAATTATACAAATTAATTTTAACAAATAAAAAAGACAGAACATAAAGGCTCGGCACCCGACCGGCGCCGCCCCAGCTGACGCCGGTCAGTATAATTTGTTAAAAACATCATACTGCATCGCCCCAGCTCGGGACCACCTAACGGTGGGGGGACAGTTCGCCGTCGCAGGGTGAACCCGGCGCTTGCTGCGCGAGAGAAGCGCGCGTGGTCGCCACCCATACGGCGCGCGGGACTTCCCAGCCTACTTCATACGTAAAAAAGCTGTCAACCAGTAGATTGCTGCTGGGGCGATGCTGTTTCGGCAAGCTAGCGACTCTAGACGGCGCCGGTCGGGTGCCGAGCCATTATATCTACGACCACCTATAATCGTAAGTCGTCGCAACCCACCCTTAGAGGGCAATATACCTGTTCGCTCTTCCTGGACTTGGTGAACTGCGCCAGCTCCTCATTCTTCTGCGCGAGCTCGGCCTCGAGCTGCGCCACGCGCTGTCGCAACTGCTCAGCCTCGCTCGCCTCGTTGCCTGCAATACAATGATGTACGTAAGTTGAGATCAGATCGAAGTGTCCGTTCATTCCTTTAATCGCTGCAAGTCAAAAAAGTTACTCAAATGTGTCATAAGTCTCGAAAAACACCCCAATGACCTGGCGACTAACCTATCACAAATCAGTTATTTCAAACGACTGAAACGCTATGACGTACAAATCCTGGATAACAGATTCCAAAACTGAAGAGGTGGCTTCTACTGAGAAGCTTTCCCCGCACGTCAAACACAACATGTACAACACATCTTTCAAAAATCAAGTCGACTGATCGCAGATCAACATAGAAAAAAAAGTGTCATAATCATAAATCAAGGAGGTATCATTTACACTCTCACTTTGTCGCATATACATATAAGACGATGGCAGTTCAAGATCTCATGAATTAATCTCAAGTGAAAGAAAACATGGCGAGAAAACCAGTCTAATCTCAACAGGGTCTAGTTTCCGTCGCAGCCGCCGTCAGACAAAGATTGTTGCTTCTCAACGTTGCCAGCTCGAGCTAGCCAGTCCCACTGTGACTCACCTTTCCCTGCGAAGTGTCTGGCGCGCGCCACCTCCTCTCTATACTGGTGCAGCTGTCTCTTCCACTCGTCCACATTGGCAGTGCTCTCCTGCAGCGCGGCGGTCAGACGAAGATTGTTGCTCTTCAGTGTTGCCAGCTCGACCTCCCATTTTTTGGCGTTCGCTGAGCTGTAACAAAGAAAAAGCTTGTTGAATTTCCTTTTGGCAGTTAACAATTATCAATATTATCATCAGTTAATTCGTGAACATGACTAGTGCAGCCAGCATTATGCAATGCGGCAACATTTAAAAGATTCGTTTAGTGTTCTTGAGCCAACGATCTATGTATTGTGTGACTTTTTTATCGCAATAAAACGGCGTAATACAGAATAGACGAGCGAATTGAGCGATTTTGTACCAAATAACTCACCTTACGTATTACTCTATCTATGATCTACGACTTAAATGTTGATGTTTAAAATTTTTACCCCGGATTTTTGATTTATAAAAAAACATGATCCCGCAATCGATTGGCAATCGTGATTGCCGTGATCTTAATCTTGATTGTCCAGAGTTAAGGACCAATTTGTCACAATGATTACATAAAAATATTTCGATCAATCTTAGCATATATTGCAGTAGCAATAAAGTTCCGCTGTAACAAATATTTTAATGATGAATGCAAACGCAACGCACCCATAACTATCGGTGCGTTTGCGCAACTATCGTACCGGGAAACAATTTGATCTTCACGCTAAACGTAGGTATGTAGTGGCCCAGAAATCAAATCGGTTGACCGTTCAGAAAAAAACGCTGATATTACCAGGCCTGTTCCTCTTGCTGCTTCGGCTAAACTCGGCTCCGGCACACCTCCGAAGTGTTCATATACCCTATCGCGCTGAGAACGAAAGAGCACGTGTTATGCGGCGAGCGCGTGTGAGCGGGATGCCATGAATAGCTGTCATCCATCGGTTTTATTTGACAGAAAACCTTCTGTACTTAAGTAATATTAAATTCTGTGATACTATCAACGGTTGTGCAAATATTTCCAAATCCCAACAGCCTACTGAGCATTAAACAATATTTCCAATTATGGTTGAAATTCTTTTTGTTGAACGTATTTGTATTAAACTGTTATTGGATTTTGAACCTTATTGTTTGAACAGTAAAGTAGCTTTTTGAAGGAATTGCTTTGGAGCAATTCGTTCAACTGTAATGATTTTAAGTATACAGTTATGACTTATGATGCAGATGTTCGCATAATTGGTGCCTCGTTACGTTTGGAATAACCAGTGCATATCACTGATCCCTAATCTCACAGATTTAATTTACAAATCTCGTATTAATTTTATCTTGTTAACCCAAATTGGAGCTTTATTCTTAACACGTTAAAGTCGTTTTCGCAACAACGTAAGTTGGCATGATGTGAGAATGTATTTGTGTGATGCGATGGCCCAATCGATGAAATTTATCTTACATTATACTTATCTTAATTGATATAGGCTTATGTTTTATTACCGAAACGCGTAATGCTTAAGAGATGCCAGATTACGAGTATATTGTTGCGAATAATGTAATAGAGACATAATTAAAAAGTCGTAGCGAAATATAATTGTTTGTGACATTGACAAGAGATCTAATTACAAGTGGCCTGTAACAAAGGTCCTTTTTTTAGGGTTCTGTACCCGAAGGGTCCAAATGGAACCCTATTGCTGTCACTCACGCGTTCGCCCATCCGTCCGTACGTCGGGCCGTCCGTCCGTCGCCTGTCACACAGGTTTTACAGCCAAACTGTTGGAGCTACAGTCCTAACTGCCGCTGCCACGAGACGCTAATCCAGAAAAACCTGCGGGGCTAGCACAACTGCCGCTGCGACGCGACGCAAGTATAGAGACAAATCTATCCCTCCTCTTTCTAATTAGCACAGTTCAAGAGAGACAAGAATACCTGAGTCGCGCGAGATGTGACTTGGCAGCAAGTTGTGCTAGCCCACTTGTTAGCAAGTTGTACTAGTCCACATCGAAAAATCTATAGTTGATACTGCAAATTTTCGCTTTATTGGGTTCGGCCTAGAAAGCCACAGTCGGGTTAAAAAAAAGTATAAATGTTACTAAATGATATCATTGTAATTTTATGACATATAAAAGATCTCTTGATGCCTACTTGTAGAATAAATGTGTGATTTTTATTTAAAAAAATACACCTCCATTGCCAAAATATTTTTCGCGAAACCCACAGGTTAACAAATCCCTCGCCCGCTAAATATTTCAACCATGCACAACGGGGAAATAATAACAGGCAAGTTCCGGCGTGGCTGGCAGACATTAATCTTTCAGCACTTTACATACTAATACAAACTGACTGATTTAAGTGAGTTAATGTATTCGAAGTGTAATCATCAGTTACGTTCGTCAATGTATTCTTTTGTAAGGAAGGAAGTCGAGGGAAATTGATGTATTACGAATGATACCCGGCAGTATTTGACAATAATACACATATTATTATAAAGAAAGAATGAAAACATTTATTCAATGCACGAAAGACACGCAAGATTACAAAATAAACGCACAGGTACATTGAAATTGAATTTGAGAGGTAGGGCACAGCAAAATGGCATCTTGATCGAATTTGGAGCAGCCCAACTGGGGAAGTACCTCCACCTTGCAGAAGACCACAGCCATAATAACATTATTTACTATACAGGTATGTAGTGTTGTGTTACTGGAGGTGAGCAAGGTTGCCAGAGCTCCCGAGGATGCACTGTGTTGAGAGCGAGGGACCTACATTTGTCTCTTCTGCTGTCAACACAGTGAAACCTCAAATTTAATAAAGGGCCGGCAACGCGCACGTGACTCATTTGGCACTGCGAGTGTTTAAAGGCTGCGGTGTCCGCTTACTGAGGCCGACGGCGAAGCGAGCTCACCCAGAAAATGCCTATTCACTTGTGCCTTAAAGAGGTTCAGGTTATATGAACTCGAAAATACAGATGCCGGCAGGGAATTCCAAACCTTAGCATTGCGCAAAGAAAAAACATATTTTGCTTTAAATCTAAATATAACCAAGATAAGCTTGGCTTTACTGAACAACAATGGCCTGTACAACATTGAAAAGGGTTTTACGAGCCGGATTTGGCTTACGTACCACGTTGTGACTGTGAGCTCATTGTGAGAGCCAAACCTATTCAAGTCGCGTGAATGTTCACGCTATTATAGTATGTTATCTTTTAATCATAAGAGGTATATCCGTTTGTAATAGCAAACGAATTATGTCAGTCTGGTACACATATTTGAGTTAGAATTAGAATTTCAGACTGTTCGTTTTTCCTTCATATTTTAATGTATGAAGAACAAAAGGATGCGAATTAGCAAACGTAGTGTCTAATTTAGAACTTTAGGGTCATACACACATGGTACATTATTGATATGTATATTTTTATGTTCCAGCGAGAAATCACTTGTGACGCCGATCAAATGAGTAACCGCCCACACATTTATGGTATTCTAGGCTATAATATTCAAAAAATTAGGGGCATATTCGTTTGCATGTGCAAAATGGCAAGCCCAGTCGGTTTGACGCCCAAGTAATTTACAATTGTAATGTTAATCGATTGATAGATAATAATAAATATTTGTTACCGAGTATTTTTACATAACTGTAGGTTGTACAGTTTGCCCATGAAAATGTTGAGGATACTTAGAACCTTGTCACATCGAAATCTAAGAAATATTTAGACTGAAACGTCATAAAATTTGAAACCTCTTTAATTTGACAAAGTACTAAAGTGCTCAACATTTTCTTTGGCCCACTGTACATCGCTGTCGAAATTGTCGAATTCATGACCGGTCGTTTATGCCATTGAAATTACAATTCTATTTCTATATTCTCGTAATTTATTAGGCGAAATGAAAGAAATAAATGACAAAAACAAAAAAAATCATATTATGCTTGGGAATTGCTTTGGAAAGTCATGAATCTTATAATAACCACAAATTATCAATTAGACATGACTTCACAAAGAGTCACAGAAAGACTAAAACATTTTGCCCGTACCGTAGGAAACACTCGGACGTAGCAAGCGTTCGCTTTACATTTGACAGTTTTGGTTTTAAGTCCTGTATTGTACCTAGTATAAATAAAGCTTTGTGAAATAAGGGTCCCTTTCCATCAGAGCTATGCTATGCTACGTCGCTATGGATGCGTTGATATCCACCTATCATATTAATTGCTTCACTGGTGCACATAGCACTGGTGGAAACGGAAAGCTATCACATCCTCGCAGCATAGGTGCATAGCATAGCTCTGGTGAGAAAGCAGCCTAAAGCTTTTCTTAAAAAATCGTATGACATGACAACATTTGTTGTTGACAAATGTGATGTAATCATAAATAACAATAAATAATACTAGGGTGACACCACCAGTAATGGACACTCTAAGCACAAGCACCAATAATGGACACTTCAACCGAGTTCAACCCTTATTCAAAGATCATACGGTTTTAAATTGATTGTTCTATAAAAAATAAATGACTTATTTTCTTTTACATTTTTTTTATTAAAAATGGGATCGCTCTTGTCCAGTATCTAGCCAGGGGGCAAAGATGAGGCCGACGATGAAGCGAGCTCACCCAGAAGATGCCTATTCACTCGTGCCTTAAAAAGATGTACATCATTGGGCCTTGTCCATTACTGGTGGTGTCCCCTATGTATATACATATCATTATGCAACTCTCAGTAATCAGACGAGAAACGTAAAACCATGAAATCGAATTTCTTTTTCACAGAACATATAGAAAGTATTCCAATCTGAATATCGTTCTAGTCTTGAGTAAACATAATATTTGAAGACATGACTCGCCGAACTTAATCGTACATTAAGTGCAACTTTTAATGCGAGCCTAACGACACGGCCATGACTTCAAGAGCGGCGGCGGCAGCGGGGGTTCACTGAGCGAAAAAAATACTAATTATTAGTAAGTTTTAGTGAATCCCAAGACAAGAAGATAATATACTAACGGTTACAAAACAGTTTAGTAGTAATTAGTAGTTACAAGGACAATTTTTTTGGTATTAGTAAATAACTACTATTATCAAAAACTGTTTTGTAACCGTTAGTATATGACTCCTTGTCCTGGGATTCACTAAAACTTACTAATAATTAGTATTTTTTTTCGCTCAGTGTAGGGTTCCCCTCGGGCACGGAACCCTAAAAAACGTCAAAATAAGGACCCTAATATACCTATGTTCCATTTCGCAAAACTGCCTTCGATTTACAAAGTCTCTTAAAGCCCACTTAAGTTTACGAGTACACATAAAGTCTCAGACTCATATACAATTTATCGCCGAATCTGCTTACTGTATGTTTCGTAGACTGGCGGACGCGAATATAGCTATAAACCATGCTTTATTTCCCTAAGGGCAGGGTACGACGAAATGTAATGTCTTAAAGCGAGAAATCATTCATTTTTCTAGACTTATTCAAAACGGATTAAAACGTTATGTTCTATAGATTTAGATTAGATTAGATTCATTTATTTCATGATAAGAATTACATTATAAATTTGTACACATGTCAAAATTACAAGAATAGTTATCATGATCATCATAAACAGGAAAAATAAAAAATAAAAAGGATAATAACATAATGTCAACCAAAATTAAACACACATGATAATGATAAATAGTAAAAAAATATATTTATAAACTAAATACTAAATCCTTAAGAAATAACTAAAAAAAACCGGCCAAGTGCGAGTCGGACTCGCGCACGAAGGGTTCCGTCCCAATATCTTTAAAAACGGCAAAAAAAATCACGTTTGTTGTATGGGACCCCCTTAAAGATTTATTTTATTCTGTTTTTTAATATTTGTTGTTATATCGGCAACAGAAATACATCATTTGTGAAAATTTCAAATAACTATCACGGTTTTTAACAGACGGGACGGACCGACAGACACACAGACGGACGGACGGACAGCGGAGTCTTAGTAATAGGGTCCCGTTTTACCCTTTGTGTACGGAACCCTAAAAACTAATTCCTACGCCAAATCTCCTCGGGGCACAACCTGGCACGCTCTAGTAGAATGATGATGAGGCATCAAGTTTTCCAACATATGTGTAAACTAAATGATAATAATATGTCGTCATAATAAATCTTATTTTTTTGTACTCCATGAAACACATTATCCCTTGTATCAGATCCAAACTTATAGTCTTACAAAATCGCTTTTGCGTACACTCATACAGGGTGTAAAACGCCAGTCACCATTAATAACATTGGCAGAAACGATCGGCCATCTCCATATAGTGGGGCGGGGCGCGAGTAGGGGCAGATTTAACTATTTCTTGGATATAAGTTGATACGTGCACGAAATAATTTACATTTCGGTATAACACGCGACGAGTGACTAACGAAAATGGAAATTTCAATTGTGAGTAAGATACAGATATTCGGTGGTGGTTGAGTGGTGTTTTTGGACTTTTTCTCTCGCATTTGTTATGCGAAAGATAATTTGTGTGTAATACATAATAAATACATGTTTATACATAATATTTAATTTGTGCTAAATAGTGTCTGTATATAAAAAGAAACCGTTAAACTTAGATCTATATTTAGGGAGCTTAGTGTAACTATTGTTCTATTATTTATCGATAAATTGTAACTAACCGTAAAGTTTAAAGCTAAAACTGCATTTAAATTTATTTTTTGTTCATAACTTCATTTAGAAGTCTAGTAAAAAAATGGTGACCTAATTGCAGTAAAAAATATTTAAGCATTTTTTTTTCTTTTACTTTAAATAAGTTAAATAGGTAAACCTTTTTATTATGAATGTAAAATTACTTGAATTTCGAAGCGAGATTTTACATCATTTGAAAGTATAAACTCAAACTCAAACTCTTTATAGCGGTTGACTCCAAATTTAGATTAATTTATTTAGAGAATTGAACAATAAGTTATTTTCGTCTATTTTTCTCCTTGTACGTCTAGTTTAATTTTAACTCTACACAGACACTGACACAACTCAAATCATATAATAGTACATTACTTACCAAGGACGGTAAAACAAAGAATGTGGCAGATAGGCTGGACAGGCAAGGGCGATAAATATGTGATCTGAGGCTATCTTTATTACCGTCCGTGGTAAGTACACAATATTTTGTCTCCCTCTGGCCAGGAAGTGGGATATCCCGCGCGCATAGCGTGCGGTTATTGCCACTTTATGGCCAAGTGTGACATAAATGATTATTACAGTTCTAAATACATTTCCGACCAAACTGCGACCGAAACAAAACAACATTCGCAAAAAATATTCAAGAGTGAGTGAAAACCCATTTCTTTGCGTGACAACACGCAATTTTCTAACCACCTGTTTTGTTCACGGTTTCCAAATTGCACTCTCTCGTGTTTAAGATAGGATTGCTTTTGCAATAGCAACGTTGAGCAAGATAAGAGGTGGTGGAAGTCGGTGGTAGATTAGATACAGTAATAAAGTATAGGAAATCAGGAAATGTAATAAATATCTGTACTACGTGTCGGTTATGCTTGTGTCGTGTCAGCATAAGTGAGTTATTGTGAACTAGGGTACAAAATGGATACAAACAAAATCATTAATACGATTCGCCCTCAGAGTGAATCATGATTAGTTACTTTTGATTTTACATTTTTGCTGTAAGTGATCATATCATTATAAGCATTTCAGGACGTCCTCCCTTTATTGTAGACCGAAAAAGGGATCAAGGGGTTCAAGGGGTTTAACCTAATTAAAAAAAAACACTATACACTCCTCATCACTTAAAAATAACTTTATAAGAGAAGCTCTCCTAAGATTTATTCAGTACAGAACAATGAGAGTTCTAACGTTCCAAATAAACTTTGCACCCTGTATACGTCGATCAATACATCCAGGACATTCAACAAATACCTTACACGATAATCAACTATGTTTTCATATAAAACTAAATATAAATTGCACTGGCACGATATTTGCATGGAAGATCTCAGGAGAATAGGGGTTCCATTTGCTCGAGATGTGCGCCTACTTAGCGGTAACGTGACATAATCCCGCGTAATGGCGGTTTCGCTCTAACCTCGGTTGCTCTAATTGTAATTAGATTTGTATTGGATCTCGCCAAAGGCTACACTTGTGTGGTTTCATGTACAGGCGATTTTACAAATGCATTTACGCATCCTGCTCGGTGCAGGGAGACCAGGCCCCGTACCACAAAACTTTACAAGCGTACAATTCGACAAATTTGTCAACTTTTTCAATGGAAAATTGTACAATTTTGTCGGATTGTAGACTTGTAAAGTTTTGTGGTATAGGGGCCAGATGGTATTAGGCTAACACAAATTACTGCCAAGTCTATTAGTTTTTACTATTTACTACCTATTGCTCTCTCACTCGAAATTAAAGCACTCGTCCCTTAGTAGCAAGTATTTACGAGTGAGACTCCACTGCCTTTTATGCGACATAAACGCGATTATGCTAGGCTGTAATCGTTAATTGAGTTGTGTAGGGTCATAAACACTTCAAAAAACAAAAGTCATCCCTCCTGTGATCAATAGTTAACGGCTTATGAGCATGTAAGTTATGCCTTTATTAAATGGATTTATAGAAACGAAGACACCGTTTATGCGGGTTATTAGACCATTCTGAAATTAAGCCTTGTAGCGCTTAACTTTTGATATGTCCACAGGAAAGACGCGAACCTGAATCTATTTATGACCCAAATATGTCGCATTTAAAAGAAGTTGAAGTGTTGCAATCTCCCCACTACATCATGTTCGAGTGTCCTATCACTGATGCTAACCTAACACTGTAAATGTTTGTCATCTGCATTTAAAAAATGCTATGTTTATGTACAGTCAAGTGCAAAAATATATATCGAATTAATCCTCTCATAAATATGTACCAAAACCTTAATTCACCGACATAAGAGCTATGATGGGACATCTTTTTGAGCAAGTTGTATACACCGATATTTTTGCATTTGACTGTACTCATAACAGTCGTAACTCATAACACTAACATCAATTACTGACCAGAATGATTTGATTTGAGGTTGAGAGCGAAACTATTACCTACACGGGGATTATGTCACGCACCGTGTGCGGTCGTTTTACTCCTCTTTATGGGTCTGTACAATGAACACAATGTCATATTTACATGGCTACGATAATTATGCATAATTTGTGCCATTTTCAATGCGTTTATGGACATGTTTGAAGTATTAGTTTACTTAAGTTTTAGGTACAAGAGCGACAGTAACAAAGTTACGCCGTCATGTTTTTTTTAAATACATTGTAGGTACCTATTCCTGAACGCTATTGACGAAGCAATTTTTTTTATACACGACGGTGACAAACAGGCGTACGGTCTACCAGATAGTAAGCAGACACCGCAGCCTATAGACGCTCGCAACTCCAAAGGTGTGACGTGCGCGTTGTCGACCCTTTATAAAAATTGAGGATTAAAAAATTCAATAAGTCAGGCGAAATTAAATCATGAATCTATGAAATAGCTGTAAAAACTTTGATTTATATGCGTATTCATAAAAAAATAAAAAACCGTTATACTCCGACCCCTGTTGCTTCCCACCCTGTATACAATGTTGGCTTAATGTTTGCGCTTACATGATTATTTGTAGTTAACACCTGCTTTAATGAAAGTTGTTAAGTGTGCTAGTTTATGAATGGACAGCAATTATGTACGGTGACGGGCAGGCGTGTTACGAAACCCAAGTGAGATGACATGATGTTTTCTAGTGGTTGTTATTGATTAAAATATAGTTAGTAAATGTCAGGGCGAAAGCGCATGGGCGCTTTCTCGCTTTCCTGTATGTTTACAACTGATTATACGAATCATACTCCTAGCGTTAACTATTTGAACCTGACTGTGGCTTTATAGGCCAGTGCGCGGTTGGAGTGTAGCCTGGGGAAAATCCAGGGCAAACCTCCGACACGACCACGCGCGGTTTATAAACTGGAGTGCTCTAAGAGTTTGCGCTCCAGTGAGATTGGTTGAGCGGCTTCAACCGAATCTGAGTTGTGAGTGGCATCGATCTACTAGGTTTGTCGCTGGTTCACTAAACCTAGCCTAGCGAAAAACGCAGCTGGGTCGGACTGAGCTAGGCCCAACGCGGGTTGGACTGAATCCTCCTGGGGTTGACCCGTTCCGAAAGGGGCCCGTAGTGGTCTACATTGGCAGCTAATTCCAATATTTTGCGAAGGCACTAGTTTTTACGAAAGCGGGCGATCTACTTTTCGAAACCAGAAGGAAAACTAGACCTTGTTAGCACCGGTTTCCTCACGATGTTTCCCTTCATCGCTTATCTTAAACACCAAGTAACATAGTCTGATAGGTATTCATATGGTTTATTGACTCGATAGAAATCGCATATGAATAACAAACGTGGCAATCGATGCAGAACAAACCGTCAGACGGACAGAGAAATCAGTTAGATAATTCGCGATACGTATGCAAACATTGTGTCAGTTTGTCGCCCTTGCGTGTCACTGTTCATAACTTGCAGTTGATAAACAATACAAGAAGATATTTGACATGTTTGTCATGTCATTCGAGCCAGTTTTTAGAGACGATCAAATTGGACAAGCTAAAATTACCTAGAGCACAAACAATGACTAAAATTAAGGACAAATCTTTCCTAAAAATTATTCTTTGACGGATAGATTTTATCCCAGATATCACCCTGATATCTCCTCCTCCTATCTGCATTCATATTCATCCCAAATTTTAAGCGTGAAAAGGTAATAGACAATTTTATAATCCAGTGAGCCCGCGACCAAGAAAGTTGTGATGTGGATACATTCGAAACGTCGGGCAAACCTCAAAAAGTACATAAATTACAAGTGTACGTAATTAAGTCCCATCTATCAAATCTAAAAAATCGTGTCAGTTTTTAAATTTATACAATATTAGTTTGTTTGGTCCACCTGTAACATAATCTCAAGATTTGGCTCTTTTGCGACTGACAATACTGCCATCTGTGATCCGAGTATAAGTTATTTCGAAACAAAATACCAACAAACGCGTTTGCGTTTAGTCCCATTTTGTAAGGCAACGCAAGCAGCGCCTCTGGTGGCCTTAGGTGGTAATTATTTTTTGCCATATAAATTAAGACTAAAGGAAAACGTGCTCGTTTGTCTTTTGTTTCGAAAAAACTTATACTATAATAGAGGTACTGACCTTCCAAACCAGAGGGGAAACTACACTTTCTTGGGATTGGACTTCTCACAATATTTTCCGTCGTGTGCCTTGCCGTTCGGCTACAGTGCCTACCACTTAAACATGATGTAATTAAAAAATACGCATTTCATATCGAAACCTACAATCGGAGTAAAAGTTAAGTGCCGTATAAATATCGGTCGAAATATCCCGCCAATTAACAACTTATACTCTAGCTTCCTTGATATTCTGTCATACATCGCACAAAATACGCACGATACCAGTATAAATAGTAGATCTTTCTACAACTTATACTTGAAACTTTACGCGTAGATACGTCATCAAGCGGGAATTATTTATGTTGGTGGTCAGGATCTCGAAAACGGACCACGTACCAAAAATATATGAATCAAACACATATTTACATGATCTTGTGTGACAATAAACTTCAATTCTATTCTAGTTCGTTTCAGTTTTTGAGCAGTTTAGTCCAGTAGCGTGTATGGCTTTAGGTCATCTTGGATGTCCTTGGACCAACGCTAATGTGGGACCACCCGACAGACCCGAATTACATTTAAAAAGAGTTCTTACTGTTTACACTGTGCCGCTCACTGCGTTTTTGCAATATTCGTTTATCGTTGCGTGTAATGGACCACGTACACGCACGTACGAAACGTATGCGACGGGCGTCCCGGGCGCCGCTTCCGTGTCGCTTGTAATGGCGGTTGGCGAGGAAGTTCGTTAGCAATTGGTAATTTAAAATTGGAATTATGCGACAGGCGCTGTTAATCATAAACTTCTATTAAAAATTTACAGACTAACTGCATTTTGAATGCGATATTTGGGTCAATCAACTTTTCCTTGTTGTTATTCTGCCCCGTCAGCCAGGAGACAAACAGTAACCGAGTTTCTTAGAAAACATGTTACAATAAAAATCATTTTTAGTAGTATTAAACAACAGTACACAGTTTTATAGAGTGACCCTGACGACGTGACCATGGTAATGAGCTACAAGAAATAGTTGATTGACCCATTTAGAAAAGGCGGATGAATGAATATAATGGACAGATCGCCAGAGTTTATAGTTATTTTATTAATTAACAATTTATTTGCACGGCGTTACGGTATTACACCAATACACTGAGAAACAGCACATAAATTCCTAAGTACGCATGAGTTGTAGATAAGTCTCAATTCACTAAGTTACAAGAGGAGTTCCACAGGGATCAATTTTAGTCCCGACCCTATTCATAGTTCATATCACATTCATGAATATTTTCGTCCCGGGCTGTCGCTCAAATTCCTCCGTCTGATCCTCATTATGAATAAAATAAAATAAAATGAATAAAATGAACTTTATTCTGTAAGTAGGCCGCAATGGCACTTTTACAAGTCAAACCCTACTAGCGTTTCACAGAGGCCACTGCCGAGAAGAAACGCCGAAAGAAACTCGACAGTCAGCCATTTTCTCACAAAAATATGCTTATTACAATGATAAATGATAATACTTAACCTACTTAAGATCAAGAAATCTAAGTATCTATATAAAGCAACACAAAAACAAAGAATAAAATGAGGAAAAAAGCCAGTTATGTACAGTGTGTAATTCTGCAAGAAAACATTTCGAAACTGTATACCATAGCATTATCAAATTCTATTTAGGAAAAAAAAAATTGAATCCTTTAGACTATAAATTTAGTTATAAATCTTTTGATATGTTTTCTTGCAAGAACTGCGTCAACTAGATAAAATTAAAAAATACACAATATATGAATCTTTACTCTATTTAAGTATCTGGTTTGGGCCATGCTTTTCTGTCTGTTAGATAGTCCTCAACCTTGTAATAAGCCTTCGACATCAATGATTTTTTCAAGTACTTTTTAAGAGCTGGAAAAGGTAAATTCAAAACTTCATCAGGTAACTTATTATAAAAACGGACACATTGACCTACAAAAGATTTGTATACTTTACGGACACGAAATTTTTTAGTGGCAATTTTATTTTTATTTCTAGTATTAAAATTATGTATATCAGAATTTTTACAGAAGGAGTCTATGTTCTTAAGGACATAAACAATATTCTCATAGATGTACTGGGACGCTACAGTTAAAATGTTAATTTCTTTAAAGAGTTCTCTTAAAGATTCACGTGAGCCTAGGTTATATATGGAGCGAATGGCTCTTTTTTGTAACACAAAAATTGTCTGTATGTCAGCTGCTTTACCCCAAACCAGGATACCATACGACATAACACTATGAAAATAGCTATGATAAACTAGGCGAGCTGTTTCTACATTGGTAAGTTGCCTGATTTTTCTGATAGCATATGCGGCTGAACTTAATTTACGCGCCATAACGGCTATGTGGGGACTCCATTGTAGATTTTTGTCTAATGTTATACCTAAGAATATTGCTTTATCTACTATTTCTAAGCACTCGTTATTTAAGAGTATACTAGTTTCCACCGGTCTAACATTAGGCAAAGAAAATCTGACACATTTAGTTTTCTTAGCATTAAGTAACAGATTGTTAACGGTAAACCAGTCAAGTACTTTGTCCAGTGTGCCATTAACTCTACTATAGTCAACTGATTTTCGGTCAACCTTAAAGATTAAAGATGTATCATCCGCGAATAAAACTATATCACAAAGATTACTTACTATAGACGGCAAGTCATTTATATAAACCAAAAATAAAAATGGACCTAAGATAGAGCCCTGAGGCACTCCTAACGTTACTATTGCCCCACTAGACTGGGTTCCATTTACAACAACTGCTTGAGTTCTATTGCTGAGATATGAAGACATAAGACTTAACGCATTAGCAGACAAACCATAATGTTTAAGTTTCAAAACGAGCGTCCCATGATCCACGCAATCGAAAGCTTTAGAAAGGTCACAAAAAATACCTATCGCATCACAGGAATTCTCCCAAATATCGTAAATATGTTTAATAAGCACAGATGCAGCGTCAGTCGTGGAGCGCCCTCTTGTGAAACCGAACTGTTTACTTGTAAGCAGTTTATTTCTATTAAAGTGCATTAGCATATCGTTTAACATTAATTTTTCAAAAACCTTACTTAATACAGGTAGTATCGATATGGGACGGAAGTTGGTTAGGTCGTTTAAATCACCCGATTTAAATAGAGGTATGACTTTACTAAACTTCATAAGATCAGGAAAAATACCCTCTGATAAGCAGTTATTGTAAATCAAAGCTAATTGGGGCGCAATGACATCTATGATATGATTAATAACTTTTACTGATGTTCCCCATAAATCCTCGGTTTTCTTTAAATTGAGCGATTTAAATGTTTTAACAACCTTGATTGAATCTACTTGACTAAAATTAAACGTTACATCACATTTACTAATGTTAGCACAAAGCAAAGCTTTAGCTAAACTCTCTCTATGAACTCCGTCACTCCACTCTGATTTTAACAAATAACTCTTAGATGAAATAGAATAATTTATAACGGTTCAAGGGAATTTCCCAATTATTTCCAATTGGTATAGGGAGTAGTTCCACCTGGGTGTTTGAATGGGAAATATGCCAGAGAATGTCACCGCATTATTCAAATTCCGACACAACTAAACTATGCGATGTCTATCATTATTAGTATTCGGAGTTTCGGTGACAAATTTCACACAGTGGGTAATGGAGTCGTTTTTATGATTAACTTTTTAAGATTTAGAAAAAGTACTTAAGTATGACATTAAATGGCGGCAGGTACAAACATTATACTGTCCTGACTGTTTAGGTGACATGTTTGTACGTATGTAATAAGTAAAAACAAATAAATTTATTAAACAATGTTTACCTGCATGCTTGTGTTATTAGTAGTCCTGTGTTATCGTGGTATAAGTAGGTAATGGTCGCAAGATAATTTATAAGAAGTATTATGCAAAATTAATCATTTAATCGTTATTCGTTTAATCAAAACAATAGTTAGGCGACTCCATTTACCTCTGTGAAGTTTGCCACGGAAACTCCGAACACTAATCATTATTTCATATTTCAGAATACAGTACAGTACCTTGAGAGTCCAATTTAATAATGGGTACAGAATGCTGATGGGGTTGGCCCGATTTTGCAGTGCGTCTGGGATGTTTGCGGATGCGGAGGCTCACATGGATGATTTCCATGCAATAATGCGGAAACGCATTTTTTCCCAGATGTGCCGAGTTAGGGGCAGAGCCAACAGTTTTCTTATAGAAATAGCGGAGAGACTTGATAGTCCCTTTAAACACTGGGTCTCGACTTATGTGCCCATTTATCAGTGTGCAAAATAAAATCAGTTTAGGTATGAAATTGTAACTATTTACCAACATAGCAGTAAGGAATGTGTAACTAACAATCTTTGGATCTATGACGTCTGTAATAAAATATTATTTAAAATTCAATTATATTACAGATGATAATCTGTCATCTCTCTCTTCCGCAGCGCGCTTTCCCCCTGTTGGTGCTAGTGGCGTCAGCGTTGGCGCAATACGAGGGTTATCACGGCTACGAGCACGAGCTAGACGCCTACAGCTTCAAGCCGGCCATTCCGCACCAGAGCCTGGACGAACATGACTACGAACTTGACTACCATGTAAGTGAAATTTATTGTTTGTTTTTTTATATACAACGACGGTGGCAAAAAGGCGTAAGGTTCACCTGATTGTAAGTTGACACCCCAGCATAAAGACGCCCGCAGCTTCAAAGCAGTCACGTGCGCGTTGCCCTTTATAAAATTTGAGGATTCACTGTGTTGACAGCAGAAAGGACAAATTTAGGTCCCTCGCTCTCAACACAGTGCATCCTCGAGAGCAAGGGGCTTGCAGTGGGCGGCGCGCGTCGCTTTAAATGCCTACCGCTCGCTCGGCCTGGGGCCCGCCGTCAGTCGAGGGCCGCCCGCCGCCGCGCGGACGCGTCTATATGCACGTTACCGCTGCCGCCGCAGACTAGAACGCGACGAGCGACGAGTCGATAGCCCTAGCGCTACACGTGCCGCGTGTGAATGAATACAAGTTATACGATAGACAGAGATGCACAGAGTAGGCATGTTTTTTATGCCTAAACGCCGTTTTTGTTAGAAAGTGAAGCTTCTGTACTTGTACTATTACTTATTCTGTGTCGAGAGCCTGACAACCTTGCTCACCTCCAGGAACACAACACTACATACCTGTATAGTAAAAGATGTTATTATGGCTGTGGTCTTGTGACAGGCGGAGGCACTTCCCCAGTTGGGCTGCCCCAAATTCCCCTACCTCTCATAATTTGTGGCCGACTACCATTTAAGCGGGATTTAATGGTAAAAAATACTAGGCCTACCACGGCTATATAAATGATATAATATAAAGCACTACGACTTTTTCAGGCGCACCCGAAGTACGCGTTCGACTACTCAGTGAAAGACCCCCACACGGGCGATGACAAGGAACACTGGGAGACTCGCGACGGGGACAAAGTTAAAGGTAACGCCGATTTTTTTTTCTTACTACGTTTTTTCATACGTAATTGCACCACGTCCGTAAGGAGTATACGTGACCGCTGTGAGGTGTTAAAAGAGCATCAAAATGGCAACCGTACTGTCATCTCAAAGATCTCACGGTTCGAAATAATTGCCATACGATAATAGTATATTATTGCCGTGGCCGGGAAGAAGGCAATTGAAGGCTGAGTATTTGTTTAAACGGACGAGCTTGCGAGTCCATTTAATTATAATACGAAGCCTACAATTGCCATTCCGGCCGAAGCTAATATAAGTAGTGCTTTTCTCAGAAATGGGGGAAACAAGACGAAATATCAATTAAGGTTTTGGAAACATCCTCAAGAATCGAGCCTGTGGATTGTTCTTTATTTTTTAATTTTCATCTGACCTTAAACTACACGATTTACCTACCAATATGTAGTGAGTAAAGTGCGGGCTATTTTTGAGATTTTTTTTTTATTGTTGTACCGTATTCCAGGCAGCTACACCCTAACTGAGACGGACGGCACAAAGCGAGTAGTGGAATACGAGGCGGACGACAAGAACGGCTTCAATGCAGTCGTGCACAAGATCGGTGCACCGACGCATCACGAGCACAGACCAGCCAAATACGAACCCATTGAGTACCATCACGAGTTCAGCCCGCAACAGTTCGATGATGGCTTCGTACCCATCGCAGGGTACTCACATTAGATTACTGTTCTAGGTGTACTCTTAACTGAGACGTCAAAGGGTAGCGGGTAAGGGGCGGCGGGGTCCCTACCTCCCGCTAGCCTTTCGCGCGTCTCAGTATTGTGCCTATTGCCGGGTACGCACATTAGGTTTTGTTATAGTTGGGATTCTTTTTGTTGACTGAATTTCTATAAAACTATTATTGGATTTTGATCCTTATTGTTTGACAAGTTAGGTTTTAGGAACGAATTACTTTGATGCAATTCTGTCAACTCAAATGATGTCAAGTATACATGGGTCGATCGATTATTCCGTGTTGTACTCGTAATTCTGTCACTTCTAGCATGCTATGCTCAAGGGATGACCCACGTCAAATGACGTCATGTTGGGTTTATTTATAATGATGATTAAATTTATTAAACTCATGTTTGGTAGATTAAAAATCCTATAAAATCGAGTGACTCAGGAGACGTAAAGAATAGTTGATTGGCCCACATACTACAAATAAGGCAAATAAATAAACGAACTTTATTATGCAAGTAGGCGGCAAGGGCACTTTTACAAGTAAAAATCTGCGAAACTTAGATTTTGCAGATACTAATGCCTTCGCGTACGTGTCAATTATTTAGTGAGGTTACAACAGTAAGCTTATTCAAAAGCATTGTTGGCTGTCTTTTGAACAAGAACCAGTGACTAATAGACTAAAGAGTTCTGGAACCTTGTGCAAAGTGTTAATTAGGTGTTATTGCAGGAGTCTATAAAGTTTAGAAACTAAGAGAAAAATAATCATAAAAAAGGTTTATTCGTTCTACATTCTGCTAAAAAATCAATAGAGTTGTTTACAGTCTGTTCGTAAGGAAATAGACGCGTGTTACTTATCTGCTAGTGAACGAGGAGACAAAATTGCTATATCTAACGTATAAGAAATAGCAACATTCCAAAAACGTATAATTAAGTTCATACGAAAGTAACCCAAGAGACATAAAAGTGGATTGGCCCGGAAATTACAAATACGCGAACGAGTAATTTATTGTCACCTAGTATTTACAGAATTGATACCGTACTCACTTAGTAAACAGCAGACTCATTTTTGCGCACAGACGTTCGGCAAGTATGCTTTTTTAATTCATAATTCATAATTTTATGAATTATGAAACAGCACATTCATTTTTGCGCACAGACGTTCGGCAAGTATGCTTCCATCCTATGTAACATTTGCCTTATTTGTAGAAATATTTGTTGAAAAATTTACGATGCTCTTTATTTTGTTAGTTCTACTGATATTATGAGGATAGAGGCTTTTTGTATACTTCTTTAGTATTATTACAAACGATAAAGACTGTACCTGTTTACTTCTTAGTTTTAGTTTTTAAGTATTGTACAAAATACTTGCAATGTAATAAAACATTAAAGGTACTTTTTTTTTCATTTTAAATTCTAGCCTCCAAGGGCCTTATCAGCTTATCACACTTGCGACTTGCGGGCGACTTGGAAGCGCGGCGAGCGCGCAACGATTTCGCGGCGAGTGCGCATGGAGGTCGCCGCATCTAGAGTATAGAGATTTTCCCGCGAGTACGCTACAACTTCGTTGCGCGCTCGCGGCAAAATCGTTGCGCGCTCGCGGCGAAATCGTTGCGCGCTCGCCTCGCTTCCAAGTCGCCCGCAACTTCCGAAATTCAATTCGCAAGTGTGATAAGGCCCTAAGTAAGATGCGGTACAGATCTAGATTAGATTGCCTGTGTATAGCAACAAATTACTTAATTTTTTAACTTTCGTATTTCGTATGCTTTGTCCCGTATCTATCATACACAATTTTTTTTTCTAAGGGGCCCTTGTCTATATATGCTAGGCAACAAAGTACGAGTAAATCATCATCATAGTTGCATATTCTACGTCGACACGTCGTTAGCGCGATCTAGATAATAGCCTTGGCCGGTACAGCACCATCTAGCGAGTTATGAGTTATCGATTGACATTTGTATCCATAAATGCACGCTTCAGAAGGTCGTTCTCGTAACCAACGCCGTTATTCTCTAGTCAGAAAAAGCTAGTTCCTCACTACCTGTAGATCCGACATCAACACACTGTTAGAGCGATGTAGGATTCGCCTCGGCCGGTACAGCGCCATCTAGCGGACAGTCGGACTCACCTCTGGGCCAGCGCCAGCTTCAGACGGTCGTTCTCGTACCGCAGCTGTTGGTCGGTGGACTCGGCGGGGGGGTCGCGCTCGGAGCGCTCGGGCGCCGCGGTGGACGCTAGGGGTCCGCGGGGCGCTCGGCCCACGGTCGCGTAACCGCCCTACAGCAGACATAACAGCTGTTCATTTCTCTTTAAATAATCTTCGACAAACACGCACATCGGCATATAATTTTTAAGAGACTTTTAGGTCAAGTTACAGAGGTATTCATATTCATCATTCGCTTGCCCTTATCCCATATAGTTGGGGTCGGCGCAGCATGATTTTTTTCTTCCATAGCTCTCTATGGCTCGTCATCTCGGCACTCACGTTCTTCCTCTCTATCATCTTTCACGTAGTCCTTCCATCAACCTTCTCCTGGCCTACCCCTTCTCTCGCATCCCTCCACATTCATACCTTCATACCCTTCTTGTTAAATGATTATCTTCCCCCCGCATAAAATGACCATACCAACGTAAGCGATGAGCTCTCAACTTATCGACTAAGTGCAAAGATATTGTGTCGGATTAATCGTCTCGTAAACATGTTAGTGAAGGTAAAATGTTAACTAAACTGACCTGAAGTGAGGAAGACACGGAGTGAGCTCTTTGGTGGACCATCATCTCGTCATTGTCCACTTTAGGCTGCAACAAAAAATGAATTATTGATAATGGTAGTATAGTCGCAATTATTTACAATGTCCGACATTTTGCAAAACCGTCATAAAATTTTGAATCATCTAGTCTGGACATTAAAGTCGCTTTTGGAACGCACTAATTAGATTCTAATGATAATGGTAGTATAGTCACAAATATTCCAAATGTCCAACATTTTATAAAACTGTCATACAATTTTGAATCTTCTAGCATGGACGTACAGCTTCAACTCGGCCAAGTCAACTTGAAGGTGCCCCTCCTTTTGCAGAAAAGTGTCTCATAGAATGTATTGTTTCGCAGAATTTTCGGTTAACAGTTTATTTTTCAGAAACCGTTAACTTTAAATGCCATTTTGTAGAACCCAAGTTGGATGTAATAGAAAAGTAGGTTAGGTTAGATTAGAACAGCGACCCTTCTGTAGAAAAATGTTTTCTTTGAAATGAAAATTCTGCGAAACAATACTTACTTGTATGAAACTTGTCTGCGAAACAAAGTACTATCGACGTCAAGGTTAACTGACCATAACTAGGCCTTATCTCGTTACAGTAACGCTGTGAGGACGGTCAGTTAACTGTGTCTTCGATAGTACAACCCGACTTCAAATATACCTGAACGGGCGGGGCGGCCACGGGCGGGTCGTCGGCCGGCGCGCGGGACGCCAGTGTAGCGAGCGAGGACGCCGTCACATATACTCAAAATGTCAGACAACCTGAATGAGCCGTGACTGATCGGTGACTAAAACGCCGCGCCGGGGCGAGGTAACTGACCTCGGTGCGGGGGTTTCGTGTCCGTTCTGTATGTAATAGTATATACTATTTTGTGGTAATACCTGTACGGGCGGGGCGGCCACGGGCGGGTCGTCGACCGGCGCGCGGGACGCGAGGAGCGGAGAGGCCGTGGCGGAGGCGACGGGCGTCGCCGCGCCGCTGTTGCCGTTCGTCGCCTTCCCGGACATCTGCTGCGCTTGGATCGCTTCTTTCACCTCTTGGAACTTCTCTATGAACTGGAACAAACATGGCGAGTCAGCCGCGGATTTTGTGAACCTATCATATACATCATTTTATGTCACACCTGGCCATAAAGTGGCCATTATCGCACGCTCCGCGCGCGAAAAAACCCACTTCCTGGCCAGGGGGTGACATAAAATTTTGTACTTACCACGGGCGATAATAAAGAAAGCCTCAGATCGCATATTTATCTGCGATCTGAGACATTCTTTGTTTTATCGCCCTTGGTAAGTAATGTACTATTGTGAACGGTTTAGAAGGCAACGTTGAAGGAAGGAGGGGAAGTAGACCCAGATTGAGGTACTTCAACCAAGTGAAGGAGAAAATAGGTGCAGAGTCGTATCAGGACGCTAAAAAGCTGACAGAGAACCGGGAAGACTGGCGATCTCCACCGACAAGAGCGTAGCTGTTACGTTCAATGATGATGATCATATACATCATCATCATAGCAGCCGAAAGACTGCTGGACATAGGCCTCCCCCAAAGAGTGCCACAATAACCGGTCCTGCGCATAGCCATCCAGCGGACTCCCGCAACCTTTCCCAGGTCATCAGTCATTCATTTCAAAATCAAAATCGTTTAATTTTCACATAATTTTAGAGCGCCAAGCATCGAACAGAAATGACACATCGCTGACGCTACACCAGCGCATTTTTCAACGCGAAATTAAACCTTACGCAATCGCGCATAGATCGCTACTGCTTTAGCCAAAACCTTTCCTTTACCTTTCCCAACTCGGCTTCCGAAGCGAACCCCAGCCCGTACACAGTGTTGGCTCGAACATCGCTCCACTGCCCGAACTTCTGTGAGGTTTTCGTGAACGTCATGTTGGCTGTTATCGTGCTGTTTATCACCGCCTGAAACGAAACAACATTAGTCCAATCTTGTAGGTATGTAATGACTAATTGAGTCATGGTAAAAGCTTCCGGTAAAAATTATCATCGCAAATGCGTTCTTACTGTAATGGCGTTCGTATTGCTAAGATGGATAACAATGATAAAACTACTTTAAAAAATATGATACCTAATTACTATAGGTTACTTTTAAAAGTTACCACTACCCCAAACCGAATGAATGGCTAGTTAGAAGTTTCATGATAATCGTACAGTCGCCATGAGATATATCGACTCGAACGAGGTGCTCACAAATATCTGAACACGTTCCTATTGTCAAGGTGTGTCAAGATTGCATGTTCAGATCTTTTTGAGCACCCTGAAGAGTACATCATGTACATGATGGCGACTATAAAAGAAGTATTTCTCCTAACTAGTCCAAACAAAATCACGAAGTCAAACTCTCTGCTTTCGACCATTCCATCCACAACCATTCCTTGCCAAGACTATAAGAAGTACCAGGGATGCATACCTTGGTCCCTTCAACACTGATGATCCGGTACAAGTTTCGCGACGAGTCGTAGAAGAACGAGACAGAGACAGCGGCGGAGCTCGCGGACATCCACGAGCGCTTCGTCTTCGGGTCTATGTGGAACACGTGCGCCTTGCACGTGAAGATTGGCTGCTCACTGTTGGAGAGAGATGGCCTTAGTTTAGTCAGCTTAGCATTATAATTAGGTTCAAGTAGTTATAGATGCGCCACCGAGCGACCGAGGCATGAGAAAGAATATTCATATAAAATTCGTACTACGCAATTTGAGCATTTTGCATGTCCAATGCATTGCATATGGAAGTGTGCCTGTGCCTATAACCCGACGATGAAAAAATGCTCGGTCGGTGATAGACAAAGCATGGCACTCTTTTCTATTTCCTTTTATAGGAATCGCAATAAGGCTAAATATCATTCTCATCAATGCGTATCACAGGCCCTTGTTGGCTGCAAACCGTTAGAACGAGATGGCTATAGTGCAGTCAGTTTAGCTAGTAAGCGGCACACTGTTGGAAAGAAATAGCCTTAGTTAAGTCAGCTTAGCTAGTCAGAGCAATGGGTTAGAAGTAAGCAGAGGGTTCAACAAAAATTACGTGCATACAGTATTTCAAATATTCACTAATTTATTTAATTAATCTTTATAGCACAAAATAAATAATCAATGAAAATTCGCACGACAGTTCTCAGTTGATAAATAAAGGCCCTAATCTGTAGTAAGTAGATCTTTAGAAATGAATGTAAGGTTTCTCATATATCACGTAAACTCCTTACTTGTGTTACGTTGTTTCATTACGATGTGTTTAATTAAAGGAGTTTAACCTGGATCTATTCAGGGCTCTTATCGACAACCGAACGGGGGTTGGAGTGTTGCCAGCTAATACGCTACATTGAACAATAGGGTAAAGGTACGTTTACGTAACGTATACCTTTAATCGTAGGCATAATTTATTCTATAACGTAACGTTTTCCTGGCCGGTAATTAGCTTTTTCGCACGATCTGTCAGAAAATCTCTTGACTACGGAATGACGTATCCAAAAAAGTCTATGACATTTCATTATTTATTTAATAATCATAAATACATCATAATTCATAATACTTAACTAAATTAAATACTTAAACATATAACACTACCCCATAAAAGTTAACAGTTTAACTGTTGAATCCGGAATAAAGTATACAATAGTAGAGTACAGATATATAGGTGATATATAAGTTTAAGGATAGGTGTATGTTGTACCTATATTACAGGTAGTTCAAGATTTCTTTTTAGTGAATCTAATTATCCACATTCCAACTTGAATCTAGTTTTAAGCTGTTTTAGCGTGATAGTTATTTTCACATAATATTAATGTTATGAAATTCGTCGCCTTTTGCCGTGTTAGCTTAAAATAGGTACATGACGGCATAACACTTTTAGCAAATTACTTTAATTCGCAACTCTTGCTCCCAACAATTCCAATTATAATTGAAGCATATTGTCACAGAGCTCGACAGAGCTTGTCTGAGACTTTAGACAATTTGTCCACTTATGTAGATCATATTTAAGATTAGTTTTTCGGTTTAAAAAAACATAGTGGGTAAACCTCAAATTGACAGAGTCAGATGGAGAGAGCTACACCGACAAGAGTCTAACTCTTAAATTTATGATGAAACCTACTGAAATATAATAAACTGGTCACCCACGTCTTTAACGTCGAATATCGCTCGGCATGTTTCGGACCAATAAATGGTCCTTAATCATGAGCCACGATATTATATTTCAATATATTTGAAACTCACGAGAGGTATCCCCATTGCAAATGTCCTGCTCTAACACGCGTGAGTTTGCAATTAACCATCCCGCTCTCTAGCTCTGCGCGTAGTTTTCGTAAACATTTAAACATAGAAACCAATCATTTTATCAGAGCAAACCCTACGAATTTGTCTATAACTATTTAGGGTCTTTAATTGAGTAAAAAAATAAATGAAAAAGATCAGTAATACTCATACTCATACTCATACTCATTTATTTGCAATGGATCATATAGCCGCATTATTGGAAAAAATCCAAAAAAAAATCTATGAAATTCATCTAGTGAAATTCATTCGTCCGGTAACTGAATACAATTTTGACTAGACAAGATCCTTATGTACTTAACACTTTTTTTTTATTAAAGTCACTATATTCTGTGTCTCAGATGGTTTAAAAAAACACAAAAGCAGTAGCACCCAGCCTTAATTACTGCAAAGCGCGAGATGAATCGCTAGTACAGTCAACAACATAAACATGCATACATTCTTTCATTTTACTGCTTTGAAATGAGGTTAAAAATTGTATACATACTCGTATTATGATGCTGGCTTTACACAGTACGATAACTTGTGATGTGAGTTTGACACTGACATATTCTCTTATTATATTGGATATTCAACTTTAACACTAATGTAATAGAGCTTCTATTACATAAACACTGTCTAAAATTCGTATGTTTGTAATACAGGTGAATTTTCTTTTTTGTTCAGTGAGGGCAGCTGCCAGATCCCGTGCTGCTACGCGAAAACGGTCTTAGAAGCCCTTCCCTCGATTTTAAATGAAATGATTGGTTTACAAATTTGGGAAAAAGCATGACAGGATGCGAGGCAATTTTTGACAAACTTTTTTTGGTGCCAATCGATCAGGTTCCTATCCAGGATCATAAGCTTGTACGGGACCAAAAGACCACAAATAGTAGGGGAGGTACACTAAAAAAAATTTTTTTTAAGATTTTATTCTACCGTTTTGTCGGCGTCATTGATATGTATACTCATGCCAAATTACAGCTTTCTAGTACTAACGGTTACTGACAAAAACGGGGGTCGGACGGACGGACGGACGGACATGGCGAAACTATAAGGGTTCCTTGTTTACTACGGAACCCTAAAAATCAAAGAAATCTTAGTGTATAAAAAAATAAGCTACAAAATTACACGTGCCGCACTTCGGTTCTAGTTTCATGACGGTTATTTAGCAACACGAGATGTTGTAAAATCTCGCTTCAAGTACTTTCCGTCATCTAATCTGTAACCAAGTACAACTGTGCACAGTTCTATGTAGATACATGTAGACACAATGTAATACAAATTCACACACATTTCGCGACGTTATTGTGTGGTATTTCATAAAGAATGCTACGAGGTCAGAACAAAGGGAGAGGCAACGGGCGCCTAAATATAGTCTGTTTACTCAACGCGGTGAGAATATTGAATTTCAAAGGGAAAGAAAACCTGAAGGCTTGTTATTGTTGGAGAGCGGTAAACGTACATCGAAAAAGGAATTTCCTAAAACGTCAACCTTTAATAACAAGGCTTTTAATAAAAAAATTGTTTCTGCCGCGGCTTTCTGACTGGGGATCTGGAGATCCTATTAACGTTTTTGTATAACTATTGTATTTCGATTTTTTATTATTATGAATATGACTTGAGAGACCGAGCTTTGCTCGGCCTTTTCCCGAGAATGGGAAAAGGCCGCCATTAAACGCGATTGATGCCAGCTAGACTCAAACCTTCACCGAGGCATGCCCCGAATGTTCGATTATTATTCGGTATTCGGCATTTTTTTGAATGCTCGGTATACGTCCGATTTATTCGGTCCAGCTGCCGAATATGCACCTAAATTTTTTGATAGGTTTTCGTTACAAGAATTTTGGTAGGTATAGGTAATATAGTTACAGCTACGTGAAAATTCTTATGGTTACTGCAACGACCGACAACGATGGTTATTGTGACGACCGCTTTAGTTGGTAGCGACCCTGCCTACGAAGCTGGAGGTCCCGGGTTCGAATCCCGGCCGAGGCATACACAAATATTGATTTATTTATTATTCAACTTTATTGTTAATATTTCGCCTTAATAGTTAACAAAAGCCATACCATTGAATTAGTTCTTCATTTTGTTTTACAACAACGGATGAAGGCATTACGTTAAACCGAATAATTCGACCTTCAACGAAACCTAATGTTCTACTGTACAGTCTACACCACATTTTCCACGAATACCCAAAAAGCTAACTGGAAATCCCCTGTACTACCTACAAGGTAATAAAAAACATAGGTAGATAAGAACCACTTCCATCAAGACTTTTAAAAAACCGCAAATCGGTTCATTCGTTAGAGAGCTACGATGCCACAGACAGACAAACATACACACAGATACACTTGTTCAACTTAGGACCCCTCTTTTGCGTTACGCGGGGGGTAATAAATAAGTAGAAACGCTCAATTGTTTAAACGGAAACTACGCGCAGAGCCTCCGTAAAGAGCGGGATGGTTAATTGCAAACTCACGCGTGTTAGAGCGAGACACATGCAATGGGCTATGCTCTCCTTAAACTTAGATATTTAACTTGCCAACTTTCAGATACCAGGAAATAGTTCCGTACGAGTAAATATAGAACAGTATTCCCCTAATTGCCTTAATGACTAACATATTTGCGATCACAATTAGGTCAAACTATAAACTTAACTCATAGTAATTAGCACGCAATGTGGGTTACTCGTCTATTAGTAAACCAGTATATATAATTCAAGGTGAGCTTGTAAAGATACCCATTCATACTAATTGTATATCGTGAATAAATGGTCAGATTTTAAGGGTCCTTATCAGTTAAAAAAGGCTCATCTGTTCAGGGGCCTGTACCACAAAACTTTACAAGCGTACAATTCGACAAATTTGTCAACTTTTTCTATGGAAATTCGTACAATTTTGTCAAATTGTAGACTTGTAATGTTTTGTGGTACAGGGGGCTGGTGTTTTTTCTGTTTAATTGACATGTATCTTGACATTTTCTCAATGTTACTATCTAGAACGGGACTATTGCGACCTATTGACATACATTTTAATAGTAGATTGTGTCACAAGGGAGCAAAATGACATATTTACGGCGTGGGCGTAACTTGAATCCTGAACGAAGAGAAGGATTATATAATAGAATCCTGAGCGTAGCGAGGGATTCTAAAATAGAATCCTGAGCGTAGTGAGGGATTCAAGAATGAACGCCCAAGGTGGAAATAATTTTGCTTCCATGTGACACATACTGCTTTTCACATCACCTATTGAGGATAATGAAAGATCTGAAATAACAATGGTTGTGCATTTATTTTATCAAAATCGATACTAATAACTTATTACTCGTTACAGAAAAGTGCCACTTTGATCCCTCCTAGCAGGGAAGAAAAGTGCCATTTTGATCCCTCCTAGCAGGGAAGAAAAAGCCCTTATCCGAATAGGTGATGTGAAAATATATTTTCTTGGTTTGTCATTAAGAAATATTGTTTCAAACATCACTCCAAATCGACCATTTTAGAGCTAAAAACTCCTTTTTTCCGCTTAAATATTACTACACACAATAAATTAAAAAAGGGCAATGTTACTATCAAAAACTTTAATAAAATCATCGTATCAACACTCACTCACTCACTTTACTTTTTGTTACTTTATTGGTATTAATACTTTTGTCAAAATTTGAAATCAAAATATTTTCAAACTCGTAAGGCTTAAATATTGAGATAGCGGAAACATGTGCAACATAATGTTTAAATATACTTTGGTGATAAAGCCTTGGTTAGTTAAATTGATTAATTTCATTACATTAAATATACTCGCGGAATGCCAATTAGGAATAAAAACATCAGGATGCTATGAGTAACAATCATACAAGCCGAAGACAAAATTGAATTCCTTAATACATATGTATTGTGATCAAAATAAAACTCATTAAGCATAAAGCGCATTTGGTTTATTTCTATTATAGGATTTTACACTTTACAACACAACATACAGAAATACATATTGATAAGGACAACGGTATATTAATGACTCCTGTGTGTGTTTATTTTTAAGATTTTGAAAGTCAAGAGTTTTTATCACCAAAATTAAGAACGGACACAGCCTATAGGTATTTTAGCTCATCAAAAGAACAAGGAGACAAAACAAAATCAGAACATGATGTAACTCACAATATTTCATTAACTAGCTCCATCTAAAATGCTTGACAAATATAATTTCCAACTCAAAACTTCCTTCTAATGACAAAATGTCACAAAACTGAGGAATCAATAAGTGTACCGATATCAAGATATGACAGGATTGACATGAGATAACTAGGATGCTCAAGCAAGGAATGCAATGATAAGATATGACTTGAGTAGTGTGAACTACAACCTCGCTTAGACACATGATATACAACATAAGCAAGTCTTCTTGTACAGTCAGTTACAGAGAAACATGACCTCCGTTTGCATAGAGGTTTCTCTGCAGCTGACTGTATAGTTGAGGAATAAAAAGCCACGGCAACTTTTGACTTTATTTTTAAGACATTTCATTCCGCAACTACATCTAATCTTTAGGGACAATATTGGGAATTTTTCATTCACAAGATAAAAAACAAGAAAACAGGACAAATTATGCTATTATTTTAACTGGTTTTCAGGTTAGGTCATACCCACTACTAAGAAATACAATACTAAGAAATTATGAATATTTATATAAAAAATAATGACAAAGCCGGTATTATAATCAATCAATATTTTATTTTGCACTAATTTAAAGTTTTCAGGAATTCAGTCGCAGGGACTATTTATAGTGTATCATGGATCATGCAAATACTAGTAAATGTCAGGGCTGGTGCCAGAATCCAAACCGGGATGTATTATATAGTAAACACTGAAGTTGAGACAGGGAGGTGGTATAGGGATTTTTTTTATGTTAAGCTGGGGATGAAATTAAAAAATCACTTACTCCACTTCGGTTATAGAGGGCAGAATGCCTGAATTTTTATCCTCACGCATTATAACGAATAAATTTATAGAAGTAACTTGATTTGAATATTTTTTCAAGCAAATATTGCTCTAATATACGCCCTAACGTGCCAGGAGTTCAGAACCAAGTAAAGGACTACTCTGGTATGAATATTTTAAAAATAGAACCTTCTGACCCGACCCCAGGCGACCTTACTGGCCGTAAATCCACTCGATCGTGTGCAATCGATGTGCAATTGCCTATTTAGGCGGAAATAGATGCAACATACGAGGAGTGCTAACGAAAGCGCAGGAAATGGGGTGTAATTGATTGTAAAGGTCGCGTATTTACGTCCCCCACGCGTTTATTGACGTCATATTGTGTTGTGATTGTAAATAATACGGATCCTTCGAGGACAAACTTAAAATACCCCTACGCATGGGTAAAATGCATCCCCTCCCTCGAAATGCCAAGGGGCAAGAAATGGAATTATCTTGGCAAATGTCTTCGTGAGAAAGGTACAATTTTATGAATTAAATTATGCGCAAACTATGGAGTACAACTTACCCCATCGTTTCTTTTCCTGCTGTCATTTAAACACAATATTTGAAAAATGTTTTACTTCATAATTTCCAATTTTTCTTTCACGAACTGTCACAAGCGGCGATCGCACCATAAACTAAAGAATGTCGTCGAGCTACCAACTATACAAAAAAACTAAGTTTTAAGACAATCTCGACTATCTATGAATACATTATATTTGAAGAAATAAACTTCCGAGTTCAAAAAATTGCGTCGACGATAGTTTTCACTTTGTAAAACTCAATTTATTACATAAAACATAAAACCAACATTACTCAAAATCATGTATCAAAATAGGCCTTCCCGCCATCTCGTGGCAAACTATGAATGTTTCAATATTATAGTTTTTCTACTGCCCGCTAGATGTCAGGTTATGTTATGACTCGACTATTCACCACTAGATGGCGTGTTCCACATAATTACCATAATCTGAAATAGATGGCGATGTATTGCAAAATTTTAAATACAAATATTTGAACAAAAGCCGTTGACCATGACTAGCTACCTACTCGTAGTTATAAGCTGATAGTGATAGGACATACAAGGTTCCGAAATTAAGATTATTGCCTCATATCGAACCTTTTATATTTAAAGTCAATTATTGGTAGACGGCATGTCTATAGCCTCAGGCGTTGTCACAGAATTAGTAATGTTGTCTTAATTTTCGTACGTGCTGAATTTTTACCCGGTTAATGTTAATATTTTTTCACCTATTTCAAGCTAGGATACTTACGTCGGTTAGCGACCAGCTAATTTTGTGAGCTGATTTGCGAGCAATTGGATGAGCGAGTTAGATAGTAACGTGTAACGTGGCCACACGACGTCCCTCGCTATTTCCCTCGCCATTCGACGAGCGTGTGGCCCAGGCATAAGATTTTAAGCTCACATGGTCCTTTACATTAGAATTACGATTAGTAACGGGAAGATAGGTTTCAAATATAAAGTGTCCGACGTCCAGTTAATCGTAAGTTCGCTACCTAATCAATAATCAATAAGAGACTTTTTCGGAAAGAACTCGCTTGTTGATATTGTAAGGAATAAACAGACCACGGTAAGCAAAAACAAAGCAATCACGAAGAAAATTAGAGTTCATTTTAAATTGATCTGTAGTTTGTAGGTACATACGTATACATAGGTATGTAAATCAAAAACAATCAACACGAAAATGGATGAGTAACTTGGAGCGCGTGAGCGGAAACAACAACGAAGTTACGAAAACAATTCTCATCCATATTCGATTATTATATTGATACGAGATTCTACCATTTGACACAGCGAATTCTCTTACACCCGTTAAGGGTCGGCAGTAAACATGTCGACCTAGATTTTCAGTCATCTATCTACGAGTTAAGCAACGGTGTCCGCATACGATCCATAAGATCGCAGTGAACTATATCAAAAGTAAAGATAGAGCCGTCCAATATTTCGCCAACTTGAATTGCCGACTGTACTTGTTTTTTCACAGTCATCAACTACTCGTGGAGACGGTCCTAATGAGCTCAAACACGACGGGTTTCAAAAAGACGAGAAAAACCGAATAATGGGACGAACCAAACGATATAAATCATGAACTGAACGGAATGAAGTATTGAAGTATATGAATCCGAACTGAACTACGAGACACGAGACGAGGTGAAGTAACTTCATTTCGTTTGAATCATTCATTCGTGAACTACTCATGTCTAATCAGGTGGACCGTACGCTTATTTGCCACCGTCGTTATTTAAATAAAAAACATATAGTTATAAATATAAATGTGTAAGTATTCCAACCACGTGATGCAGTGAAGGTGAAAGCACTTGTTATACAACTTATACACCGATTACAGCGCTATCGATAGCCGTTATTGTTTGCTTAATGAGAAGCTATATCAATGTTTGATCTCCAGACAGTCATAACATAATATATACTGTATTTATAATTTCTATAATTTGGAATCCGCATGAGGTCTCTTACACCTTACTATTAGAAAAAATCCAAAAAGCTTTTTTACGGTTTCTTTATAAGAAAATATATGGCTATTATCCATTTTTATATCCAACAAAATTTCTGTTAGGGGTATTAGGATTTAACTCGCTTGAGGTTAGGCGCAACTGTAAGCTTCTAATGAACGTTTGCAAAATCCTGCTAGGAAGTTCAGACTGCCCGGAGCTGGTAGGTCAGCCAGTGCGTCTGCTTGTCCCCTCACTACCGAGGATTCATTTTCGCCCGCGCAACCGGCTACTACCTGCCGCCTGCCGGCCTTCGGGCGGCTTGAGAACTTCTAACAGTCAAGTTGCCCACTCACTTGACAAAGCCTAATCCCAATAAGGTCTAGTTTCCCCTCGAGGTTGGAAGGTCAGACGGCAGTAGCTTTCGTAAAAACTAGTGCCTACGCCAAATCTTGGGATTAGGTAGCGGACCCCAGGCATCCTTCAGGATGCAACTGTACTGGGATAACGCTAGGAGGATGATGAATTCTTTTGAGAATAAAATTCTTTAAACCGATTTTCACGCTCTATAGCATACAAAACAAAATAGACATAGGTAGTTACCTAATTCTAACTTCGTGCAGATTTGTCGCAAATGCAGACAGGCTATTAAACTACTTTCCCTTAAACTAGTGACTAGCCGACATATAACTATTTTTGTACAAAAAAAGAATAAAATAGTCACCGAAAGAGGGCGTTGAACTCTCTCGTAACGTTTGCGTAACACGCCATCTCAAGATCGAATTTGTTCTAAAAAGTGGACACCACATAATAAGTACGATACACAGCACATATTTGTAAATCTTACTAAAGTTTAGTTGTTTAGATGTTTGTTACTCATTCACGCAAAAACGGCTGAACGGATTATAATGAAACTTGGTATACAACATATAGAATAATTTTTATCCCGAAATCATCCCTAGAAGGGATGAAATAGGGAGTGAAAGTTTAACGCGGACGTAGCCGCGGGCAAAAGCTAGTTAACAATAAGAAGATAATTTAAGGTGCAAAATGGCGGATATCGTAATCGTACGTATGAAAAAATTATGTTGAATGAATAAAGTGAAACGCATTTTTAAAATGATAGCCCCTTTAGTGTGATTCTCTCGCTCGACTTTTCACTCGACATCAGTCAGATCATCATAGTTTTTTTGACAGATCTCGAGTGAAAAGTCGAGCGTTCGACACTCAAAAATCGGCCCCCTGTTCTTGGATGAGTGACCGCTTTGAGAGGTTCTTGACTGAGCGCTCCCGTGCTTTGGAAGGCACTGCATGATCCCGGCTGTAATTTTGTGTTATCCGAAAAATCATTCATGTTTCCATAACCACGTGAGTATCTCTGCGCACGTTTCTCTTCCGGTTAATTTTCCTGCGCCGGCGCGCCGCGACCTCACCGATGCAGATTTCCTCCTCCGACCTTCGCCGGGGACGGGCCACGCGTGATATGTTTCTATTTACTAATGAAACACACAAAAGGGCTTACAAACAGACAGACAGAATACTGCAAACGCAAATATAATAGATAAGTTATTTTTTAACCTGACTGTGCCTTATTTTATTTATATATTTATTTATTTGAGTCAGGCAACAAGGCACATATTTACATATACCTTACAGACTAACATACCACATATAAGAATAAAATAAAAGTTCATTTAGGCGACGTAACGGTGTGGCTCCGCTGCGTCGTCAGCTCCGGGGCAACCAACCTACCGAACCCTATAGGGAATCGCCGAAACACGACACCCTTCGGCCAGAAGTTAGCGCACGCGATGGTCCCCTCCAGTGGCCGCGGCACATGCACAGCAATGCCGCATAGGCCGGGCCCAATAAACCGATAGGAGTGCGCGGTTGGAGAATGACCTGGGGAAAATCCAGGGGAAACCTCCGACACGACCACGCGGGCGGTTTAAGCACTGGAATACAGATTCAGATTCAGATTCATTTATTCACAATATACGATTACATTATAAATTACATGTCAATTTACAAGAATCTCTATTGTGATCGTCAATAAAAATAAATACAAATAAAATCAATGAATACAATAGCAAATAAATAATACAGTGATGTCCGCTTAATCTAAAAAAGTGGACGCAGTATGTTAAAATTCACCTGAGAGGATCGTCATGGTCATACAACAATTTAATAATAATATAATGTCAATACAAAAAATGAAGTCACAATTAAAATTAATGTTCCAATATAATTACAATTATGCGGTTATGTCAAAAAATTCACTCACAGAATACAAAGGATTACTCTAAGAGTTTGCGCTCCAGTGAGATTGGTTGAGCGGTGTCAATGGAATCGAGCTACTGGGAGTTTTGTCGCTGGTCCACTAAACGTAGCCTAGCTGAGAAGAGTCCAGCAAGAAACCTAGGTCCCGAGTCATGACGAAGAACACTACTGATCCGTAATGATCCAAGTCAGCGAATCATCAGCAAATATCGCCTAATACTTATATCCAAACGCATCCCCACGGAAGAAAGCAGTTAAGGGATTAAACTTATCGTGTCATCGTGTCACTGGTTCATGACGCACGGCAAATCAGTTGCCCTACTTATGTCAAATGATGTGGGAAGATCGGGTGTTAGCATAGTCGTCAGATATATGTATATTGGGGCGGACAGTGCCCGCACAAATATCTGTACATGACTCAGCTACCGATGCGTGAAGCGTTACTCGTAGAGTGCTTTAGCATATTAGAATATTTTTAGGCACCATAGTAGCAGACATATTTAAACGTGACTGACATAAGTTGACCGAATAGTTGGAACTTTCAACCTTAATACTATTGTGAACCTATCGTGCGAGCGAGAACAGGCATTCCGGAATATTCTTGCGTGCGATAGAGACCGATATCGCCGTCACCGGATTTTTGAGTGTCGAACGCTACTTTTCACTCGAGATCTGAAAAACTATGATGTTTTGACAGATCTCGAGTGAAAAGTCGAGCGTTCGACTCTCAAAAATCGGCCCCCAGGTTCAATAATTATATGAAGTCATGGGGGTTGATAACGTAAAAGATGCTCGCGAGATCTGGAGCCATACCATATCCACTAGGTATTAATAATAGAAGTGAACACTTGTCACCTACTGGGTGTTTGAGTGTCTATCATTGGAACGTTTACCGTAGCTGCAATAGTGCGTGTTGCATATTTATAATGCATCCTTGTTGAGTGTGATTCACGCTATACACACTGCCAAAGTCAGTTCCATAATACCGAACTAAATATAACTATGAGTACCTATTATAATGTTCCTCTATGTATGACTTTCTTATCTTAATAATAAGATTCTCAAGCTCAAAAGACACAATTTTTTGTGTATAATAAAGTTATTACATACATACATACCTACATTTATTCATGGCGAGACAAACAAACACAAAATAATACAAATAAAAATAAAAAACACACGGAGTCGTCACGAAATGGTCTCGCCTCAGCATAATGCCGACTCAGGGAGTCGGCGCTGGGAGCCGATTTTTGAGAGTCGAGCGCTCGACTTTTCACTCGAGATCTGTCAAAAAACTATGAATGTTTGACAGATGTCAAGTGAAAAGTCGAGCGCTCGACACTCAAAAATCGGTCCCCCTGATCTTCCGGCGAAACCTAGGAGATTTATTGGCGGTGTTGTAGCACGCCCCGCCTAAAATTGAACGCGACCTGACAGCGCTGTCTTGTGACCGCCTAAAATTGAACGCGACCTAGTACGTACAACCTGACAGCGCCAGGACAGCGCTGTCTTGTGACGTCGAGCCGCCCTGGCCAAGACCAATCCCATTTTTAATAAAATAAAATAAACAATGTCAAATTGTCAAAGATGCGTCCAAAATGGCGAGGCCTACTATACTACACACACTAACGAATACAATGCTGGGCTGCGGGCTACCGAGGTAGGAGAAGTACGATCAAACCCTGCAATGTAATGAAAATCGCATACTAGTTCTTGCACCGTGTAATTGGGCCTTATGCCACGGCCTCAGGTTCGACGGTAGTCATTCACCGACATTATACTCCAGTTCTGGGAACGAAGCCACCGTATTAACGGCGGGTCAATGAATATTCGAGCGCATTAACTGGCATTAACGTGGGAGCGCCCGGCGATCTGTTTCATTGGGTGTGCGCGAGCGCATAAAATGACGAGTTCCGTACGTAGTGTGTGATTTTTATGACTATTTTACACGACTGCCCAAAAAAAGGAGTGTAACGTTTTTCCATATTATATTTGATTTAATCTTTGACGTTTATATGTATTGTACATAACTATTTTTTACTTAATTTTATTTTACTACAGTGCAGTTTTATTTATTTATTTTTATTTATTTATTTACACAATTTAATTACATAGCATTACAGATAACAGAAAAATAATAATAATAGCAGAGCCGAACGGGCAGCTACTACTACTACTACTTTAGCGGCGCAGCGACCCAAAGAGGATCTTGGCCTCCGAAACGAGAGCACGCCACCTTTCCCGATCCTGCGCAGCCTCCTGCCAGTCTTCGACCTGAAGCTGCCGCAGATCCGCCTCCACACTGTCTTCCCAGCGATACCTGGGTCGACCAACCGGGCGGCGCCCACTCGGTCGCCCCAAGTATGCTTTCTTGACGGCTCGATCCTCTCCCAATCTCAGTAGGTGGCCGAACCAGCGAAGTCTGTGTGCCTTTGTTTCGCCGATGATATTCGGTTCGGCCACCAATTCTTCGATCTCGGCATTTCTCCTGATCCTCCAAGAGCCGTCATCGTTCTTGACAGGTCCCAGGATCTTCCGCAGAACTTTTTTTTCTGTTACCAGGAGTTGTTTTTCTTCTTTTTGGGTTAGTGTCCAGGCTTCACAGCCGTACATGAGGATAGGCCTTATGACGGTTTTGTATATCCTCATCTTCGTAACGGGCAGCTACTTATGAATAATATTAAGTAGCATGGATGAATACTGCGGACTCCTGTTTATACAATAGTGCAATAATACTTATTACAGTTTAATTGTAAACAGTATAATTGGGCTACAGTCCGTGCTCCGGCACGTTATACGTTTAGTTGCCCTTAACCCTTTGCATGACGTAAAAAAATATTCGTTTAAATTTGAACCTTGATACGATAAATAAGGTCTACCACGATATTTGCCATATTGTTAGTATGAGGTAACGAACTAAACACGATCGTTGGCTTGACGATAAACGTCCCAGTGCTCGACACCTTAGTCCCCAATAGATGACATCTTAATCACCTCTGTTAGTTATCATGACATAAGATTGTAAGTGCTATATAGTGGGTCAGTGTCGAGCACACAGCGACGTAGAGATGCGACATTAAGGGCAATGTCTGAAACGGGCAATGATGATTTTCAGTTCAATTGAACAAGGGGCCGATTTTTGAGTGTCGAATGCTCGAATTTTCACTCGACATCTGTCAAAACACTATGACGTTTTGACAGATGTCGAGTGAAATGTCGAGCGTTCGAAACTCAAAAATCGGCCCCCAGATGCGGAAGAAACGAAAATTGTCTTTCCTTTCCTGTGCTCAATATAGTTACTTGTAACAGCTTAATGTGTAAGCAATGTTATGTTGCATATATTTATGGAAATAAAAACGGTGATCATGCAGCTTGTGCAATTAAAATTAAAGCGTTAGGTATAGCCCCTACACTTGGACACAGAATAGTATAACATCTTTAGATATGTTCGCAAGCAGACCGCCATTTTAGCCTATTGCCGACTTTTACGAGTAGGTACATTAACTGCTAAATACAAAAACATCTGGATTTTTTTAACGTTAAATAGGTAATCACAATTATTCTAACAATTAGCAAGGTGTCATGTAAACATGATTGATTGTTTTAACCCAACAATGACTCGTAATGATCTTCGCTCGTTGGCTCGTGTTGTTGCGTGTGTGATTGTTTGTTATCTTGTGTTATATAAAAGGCAAGTCAGGGCCTGGTTCATGGGTTGAGGAAGTGGTTGCCATTTGCCAGTGCAACTGGTTGCAATTTGTGCAGCTATGAGCCCAGCTACCACGATAATTATATACCGTACTCATTCTTCTGATAGCCAATGAACTGCTGATATTTTTTTAAACAAAAGACCATGTCAGGGATTGCCAATATTTTAGTAATAAAAGGGTGACAAGAAACTTGGAATCAGAAGTATTTGTTATTTTTTTCAAACTGTATCGTATGGAAAATATCGTATTTTATCGTATGGCACAGGCTTCGAGAACACAGTACGGTTACCAGACTTGTTGCACTTTTACCACCATCCAGGGGTCACGTGTAGGGTAGCGGTAGGTAATGTAGGTATTTTCCCTACGGACGTGGTGCAACTTCGACCCCCATTTGTCAAGTGAGTGGGCAACTTGACTGTTAGAAGCCGCCCGAAGGCCTCCAACTTGGCTTAACGACTGCTGCCATAGACAGCAGCCGGGATCAACGGCTTAAAGTGTCTTCCAAAACACGGGAGCGCTCAGTTAGTAACCACTCAAAGCCACCCATCCACGTACTGACCGCGGCCGACATTGCTTAACCTGGGATACCGCACGCGGCACGCAGGCGCCGCTGGGCCACGAGCGCTCCGAATACCTATTTACTGAAGGCAACGTTACACCTAAAACGTTACAAACGACATATATCCCACATCAGATACACCACCGGTCTGTGTAAAATAATCTAAATACGGCAGTGCATTGCCGTGTCTTCATTTCTTACCTTTACCTGACTAAAATCATTGAGCTCGAAATACAACACTCCTTCTCCATATGGAATGGAATGCGTTTTACTTACCTATTGCATTACAGTAGGCATGCCCAGGTCGGGCCTAGCTGAGTTTTTTGTTGGACTCTTCTCAGCTAGGCTAGGTTTAGTGAACCAGCGACAAATGTCCCAGTAGCTCGATTCCACTGACACCTCAGATTGAAGCCGCTCAACCAATCTCACTTGTGCTCGAGCGCAAACTAATGTTTAAGCCGCCCGCGTGGTCGTGTCGGAGGCTTCCTCTGGATATTCCCTACGCCACTCAACCGGGGTCTTCTATCGCACAGTCAGTCAGGACAGTCAAGAAGGTTCAGAATCAGTTGAACGTCAATTTGATAGTAGCCTAGTACTTGGCCAGTGTCCTGTAGAGAAGACTGCGTATGGAGATTTTTTTCGGAGAATAACACACTCATGCTGTAGCTCTAGTATAAGTCTTTTCGAAACATTAACTAATTCGAACGCGTTTGCGTTTTGTCTCAAAATGTATGAAAACGCTCTCACCGAGTTTAAAATACGCGCGTTCATCGGTTAGCAACAAATGTTATACTCGCTGTTTTAGTTTCCACTAGTGACCACCAGAGGCACTGTTCACGTTTTCATACCACTTTCATACATTTTGAGACAAAACGCAAACGCGTTCGAATTAGTTAATGTTTCGAAAAAACTTATACTAGAGCTACTGAGCAAAAACCGCGTATTTATATATCATACAAATGAGCAAGTTTCATCATTGTTGTTCACAACTAGAAACTACACTTAAAAATGATCTTTACAAAAACTCGTTTTCCTTTCAGCTCAGAACTAGTTCGATCACCTTCTAGACTAGAACAATGATCCGAGTTCACTTATTTATCAATCAATGAAATAATCTCATTTTCAATCGTTCCAATTAGTTACATCATCTTCTTAGTAAGGTCTCGATACTAACCTAGATCGATTAATAGACTTTTCCGTTTATTACTTAACTAATGTCTTAATTTTGCTTCATAATACAACTATTTTTTTTGTTTTCTGTGTTGTAATGTAAGTCCCCGCGAAGGATACGGGCGGCTGAATTCACTATTAAGTAATTAACGATTTCTAATCTATGTGTGATTCTATGCATTTGAAGAATTGAGGTTCATGAATGATGAGATCGATGCGATGGTGGGTGAACTGTGGATCGACCGTACCGTTAAACTTTTGCAGGCTATTTAACTATGATGGTCGTGGAATGATACAACTATTTATTTTAGTGTTTATTTAATTTGTTACCTATTGCTGCGCCTGCGCAGGTTATGTCGGACTTGCACCGACTAAAAACGAAAACCCCCGATTGTCCTCGTCAACCCATTTCCTAGGGAGGTAAAACAAGAACGTCTGATGAGATCGCGTATTTCACGCCCGAGCCGATAGGGATCAATTAGGACACCAGGGGGCCGATTTTTGAGTGTCGAACGCTCGTCTTTTCACTCGAGATCTGTCAAAAAACTATGATGTTTTGACAGATGTCGAGTGAAAAGTCGAGCGCTCGTCACTCCAAAATCGGCCCCCTGTTCGCGTTCAATATGTATCATCGCGTGATCGCGTTGTAAGGACGATCCCATAGAAGACAAAACGCAAAACGCTACACTTGATTGAGTCCACAGAAATATATATTGATATATTTCTGTGATTGAGTCCTATTTTACGTGACGCATTTGCAAAGTTCGTTGAATCTTTTAAATTCGGTAATCGGTTATTGGCTTTATTGTTTAATCGATTACGGACGGCCATGTTACGCCGATAACCGGTTACAACCAGTTTTCTATTTACTAGATTACAGCTAATTATTAAACGGGGCTGAAAGTCCTCAATTTTCTAACATAAATACTTGTTCCAAAGAATAGTTTATAAGTTTAACTCAAACGGAATAGGGGGCAGAGGCGCGGATAATACAATACGGGGGGGGGGGGACAGGGGGGGAGTAATAGGAAAATTCCTAACCTCGAAACAGGCCTGAGGGAAAACTAGCCCTTGTTGAGATTATAGCGGTATCTGCGATCCTTCCGTTCACCGTTAAACATCAAATGATATTTAGTAATGTTAAGGACAGGACTTAAGCTTTGTTTCGAAAAACCCATTGGCACGAGCCGGGGTACGAAAACACGATCGCCATCCAGATTGGAAGTAGCAGCCACAGTAGCTTCTAACTGTACTATGAGTCCGACCTTTGGCCTAAAACTGGGATTTTATGATACAGGAAATCTAATACGGAAACGTGTCACTTGTGGTCAAACCAGTATTTCGGATCAGCCGTATGACCACTCTGACTATCTTCCTACTCAGTAGGTAAACACAACGTTAATGGGGTCCTGCACGAAATTTTGACGAAGTGTCCAACGCTCGACTTTTCACTCAAGATCTGTCAAAAAACTATGATGTTTTGACAGAATGTCGAGTGAAAAGTCGATCGTTCGACACTTAAAAATCGCCCCCCTGATATTCTTTATTTTTCCGCGTTGTTTTTGTCTCGTCGTCTTAACAAAGGCCGTCTTAAACAATATTATTGACTGAGTATTAGGAAGATAGTCAGAGTGGTCATACAGCTGATCCGAAATAGGTATACTTGAACTTGAACATGGCTACAACAACTTCGTTGGGTTTAAATTCATAATGTGCGTGAAATATCGATCTAAATACGCCTCATTTTTGGGAAAATTTAGTTTTTCCGGAAAACACGAAAAATGCTGCTCCATAAAATTTCCTAGGAAAGCCTGCCGATTTTTCTTGTTTATTTCTTTGTCTGAAATTATTTAATTCGTTTTATTTTAAGTAAATATTGTATTATTTATAGATAGATAGAGTTAGATTTTGATTTGTACTAGGTACTTATTTGCAGAATAAATATTCTGATTTAAATTGTTAATTTTGAAGCAGACTTCGCGTGGTCAGCACTTGCAATCAGTATCAAAAGTAGCTTGACATATCAAATCGTCAAAAGTCTTTATTACCAGGGAATAGGAACTTCCGGCCACTTCATATAAAAAAAAACTGTTTATTTCAGTAAAATGTAACATATGCCAAGCTGATGCTGAATGTACTAATTGACCAGATGTTATTTAACCTGTACAGAAGCTATACTATAAGATTCTATAGATACCGTGGTGCCAAGTGCAGCGCTCGCCTTAGGAAACGTATCTCGAGAAAGTTGCCGGAGTGATTCATGGATTATTTACTTTCTTAATTGAGGCAAAACTGTTGCTTCCCAATATAAATTACAAGTAAGTATAAATATTTTATGGACAATCTTACACAAAGCTACCTACGCAAAGCTATGATTACTAGGCGACGATATACATACTTATAATAGATACTTAAATATGTACATTAGAAAACATCCAAGACTCGGGAACAAATATTCATGCTCATCGTACAAATAAATGCCCTGACCGGGAATCGAACCTGGGACCTCCACCTTCGTCTAACTTGTCTTCTAACATCGTTTATTTTCCTTTCACATACTACCTAAAAAACGATCAAAAAACGACACATAAAATAAAGTCATTTACTCCTTCCTCGTTGCGCGTATTATTTTAATAGCTCTTATATAACCGTAAGTGGTTACGTGATTACAGTGATTGTTATTACCGAATTTGAGCTAATTAATGACTTGCTTACGTACTTATAGCTAACCGCAACGACGCGATTGACTTGTTTGATAATGATGATAGTGATGGCCTAGCGGCGCCCGCGTACTGCGTGCGGTATGCGAGGTTAAGCAAAGTCGTAGATCGGGGACTTGGGTGGCCCTTTGAGTGGCTTTAACTGAGCGCTCCTGTGCTTTGAAAGGCACGTTAAGCCGTTGATCCCGACTGCTGTCTATGATAGCATTAGCAGTCGTTAAGCCAAGTTAGAGGCCTTCGGGGCTTGCGAGCTGCCCACTCAAGTTGCCCATGGTCTTGGTTATGGTTATGGACTCCTTTTTCCGCACTTAGTCCATGTATGTTGGACCATTGTGCGTAGTTTGTTCGCTAGCTAGGGGTCTAGCCAGCCTAACTCCGACCAGAAGCGCAGGATCCTCCTGGTGTCACCACAGACTTCACGCGGAGTGACCTCGGTGCGTTAAGGATTTGAGTCCGTTGTGCAGCTACACCTTCGCATTCCAGGATGGCGTGGGTGGCTGTTTCATCGGTCAAGATGCCCACTCACTTGACAAGCCGAATCCCAATAAGGTCTAATCTCCCCTCGGGTTGGAAGATCAGTTGGCAGTCGCGTCCGTAAAAAGTAGTGCCTAATGCCAAATCTTGAGATTAGGCAGCGGACCCTATGCATCCTTCAGGGTGCAACTGTACTGGGATAACGCTAGGAGGAATGATGATAGTGTTTTAGGAGGCGTTGTACTCGGTGCGTATATGTTAGAGGTCTACGGTTACGGCTCGGTACGGTAAACGTCCCAACGCCTACTTGGCGGTCATTGTTCACCTCTTTTTATAATGACATAAGATTGAAATTGTCATGTAGTGGATCAGTGGGGACGAAGTTGCACCACATCCGTACGGACTACCCACCGCTGCCCTACGAGTGCGCCCACAGGGTGGTGCTACAACAAACAATCACCTAGGCAACCGTTCTATCTATGGTTCGCACAATACTGTAAAGCCAAGTGCTGTCAAATTAACGCAAGCAAAAATCTACCTTACAGTCAGAGCTTTAAGTCTAGTTTTGCTTGCGTTCGTTTGACAGAATTTAGCCTTAGGGTTTTGTGTCCGAACTATACTTGAAAATCTCACAGTTCGAAATAATTGCCATATCTATACCTAGGTACGGTCAACGTATTTAAATTATGGGCCACTTCGTACCTTGTTATAGAGAAAATCTATATAAAAGTCGCTTGAAATCTCATATTAATAAATAAAAATAAATAAATAAATAAATATTTGTGTACAATCTTACACAAATCAACCTAGTCCCAAACTAAGCAAAGCTTGTACTATGGGTACTAAGCGACGATATACATACTTATATAGATAAATAAATACTTAAATACATAGAAAACATCTAAGACCCAAGAACAAATATTCGTGCTCATCACACAAATAAATACCCCGGCCGGGATTCGAACCCGAGACCTCCAGCTTCGTAGGCAGGGTCACTACCAACTAAGCTAAAGCGGTCGTCAACGGTTAATGTCACGTGACAAGGTACAAAGTGGCCCAGAAATCAAATTGGTTGACAGTATTAATACCTATTTACGATAAATAACTAAGCGGATCAGTGTCGATGTCGAGCTTTGGGAGTTGCGACTTACCCTATGTAGAGCATGTGTGAATATGATTGCGTCACGTCATTCCGTCAATGTAAATATGATATAGTTCAAGTTCACACTTTTTATTTATATTGACTTGTTAAGCAACGATATTAGAAGCGTGAGAATTGATTCGACAAGGCAAGCCGCCCGAAAACACCCACTTTCCAGTACCAAGGTCGGAAATGAGACAATTTGTTAACTATTTATTCAATATTTTAGAAACGTAAAACATCACCATCCTCCTAGCGTTATCCCAGCACAGTTGCATCCTGAAGTAACCCTGGGGTCCGCTACCTAATCCCATGATTTGGCGTAGGCAGTAGTTTTTACGGAAGCGACTGCCATCTGACCTTCCAACCCGAGGAGAAACTAGACCTTATTGGGATTAGGTTTGTCAAATGAGTGGTCAACTTGACTGTTAGAAGTTCTCAAGCCGCCCGAAGCCCTCTAACCTAACTTGGCTTAACGACTGCTATCAAATCATAGACAGCAGCGCAGCGTATCATAGAAACATAAATAATATTTGGAACAATTAAAATTAAAACTTAAATATGACTAGCCTATTATTATTGTCGATTGTTTGGGTCTTTATATCCGCTTGGACCATCGTATGATCTATTGTGGCTTTTAGAGTTCACCGTTAAACCCTTTGATTCCAGGAATTTCAGATTCTTTGTGCGATGATGTGTTGTACCTCCTCTTCTGGCTGCATGTGCTACCCTTAGGTAGGTACATCTTTTGCGCATCAGTGGTCCGAAGAAGCAGAGAGACTAGTCTAACGTAATCTAAATAACAATCAAAAACGATCCCCCAGGTCGGATCCCTGTGGAAGGGTTCTCATAAGACTGGGTGCGTTTCCCTTTTGGATTTCTACCTATGCTATTTCCTGACTTAAATTCGTTGCCTAATTGTTAATTTTCTATACAAATAAGACTCAAACTTCATTAACTTGTTTTACTACGGTTATAATTTTCTGGAATCTAATTGTCACTACCTACTCGTACTTGTGAACTCTCTTATTTATCAGGCGCCGGTCACTCTTCTCGTACGAGTAAAACAATATGTTCTGCAAATCTTATTTATTATTTTAAATATAACTTTTTACAATAGGTAGGTACAAAGACAACAGAGGGCACCTATAAAAAAGCACCTCGGCAACGCCGATATTTGTGTACTCTGCGTCATCGAATAAATTAAGAATAACGGAAATAAAATTAAAATAAACATCACAACGAACTTAAACAACATTAGACTTAAATAAAAGATGACATGGCGCGACTGACTTACATTAAAATTATGACTTAACCGTTGCATGGAAAACGATTAGTTCCGCCAAACACGGCGGGCTGTTACGATTGTTACGATTTTATCTCATTCCTACAGAGTCCGGCGAACGACAGATTTTTATAGCGATGTACGACTTTTACTTTTGCTCGTTTCGCAAGCCTTACACAACTCCATTGATCGCCGGTCGAGTCTACGATCACTCGCATGTCGATTTTGTTTATTCATTTTGTGCTCACAACTCGGACATTAATCGGATGAAAACTCGCAGCCCGCCGCGCGCGCTTCACAATAAATACGCGACAATAAATACTAATAAATTACAATCAAAACCTGAAAACTAAACTAACACAGCTGTCTGTGGCTTACGACTAAATGAGCTCATTCTCAATCACATTATTTCCGCACGCGGCTCCGCCCGGTAAGTACAATAGGTAACTAAGGGTTCGGCCGGCCGCGTTAGATCAACGCGGAGAAACTTAAACTAAACCGTCTAGAACACACGCGATCACATAAACAATTCGCTTCCTCGTACGAAATAGATTAAAAACTAAGCGGGCATAACGTGAAAGGCAGTTATCCAACGCGGTTAGAAAGGTGTCACGGTTGGCGGGCGCTTTCTAGCGCGAGTAGAGCGCGAGGTCCGAGATTCTGCGCTGGCGCGCGGCGGCGTGGAAGCCGCGCGTGCCGTCGGGCACCAGCGGCGTCCGCGGCTCGAAGCGGGGCGCGCACGACAACCGCCGTCCGCCGCACTCCGGCCCCGTCAACGAGCAGCCGGACAGCCGGCGCGCCAGCCAGCCGTCGCCGCTGCTCGCGCTGCCCGTGCTCGCCTGCGACGTCCGCCGGGACCCGCAGTAGAACGATACCCCCGAATCCGAGCTGTGGCTGCACGTCGACGGCCTTCGCGGCACCCACGTCTGGATCTCAGGCGCGCGCGGCGCGAAGAACCCGCTCGAATTTCTCCTCAGGAAAGGATTCCCGTATCTGTACTCGTACTCGGCTTCGCTGCCGCTGCAGCACGAGGAATATTCGCACTCGTGCCGGCGCGGCGGCGGCCGGCGGATCGGTGCCTTCCTCTTCGGTTCCCGAGGCACACCGTTCAGTTCGTACACCTTCATACCCTCATCCTCGGAGTTCTGTAGTCGCAGCGCCTCCCGCGCCGACTCTGACTCCGTGAACTCAACTAAAGCACACACACAATTCACAAGACTAGGGTTCTTGTTGAGGAACTGACGCACGTCAGCGGGCACAGGATTGCCAGGACGCAGCACGCGGACCAAGGCGATCTCTCCGCAGCTCGCGAAGAGACGAGACACGTTTTCCACTGAAGGCTTATCGATAGGCATCCGAACGGCAACGACAGTCCTGGATGGCGTAGTCTCGTCGTATGCAGGCAAAGGTTCGATCCTGCGCAGTTTTGTGCCCGCTTCGTTGATTTCCAACTTGGTCGATCGCTTCAGAGCTTCGGCGACCACTCTCCAATCCTTCGTCAGATGTTTGACGCGTTTGAAGCTCGAGATCAGCTTGAGGGACACATAGCCCTCTTTGTTGCGACGAACATGTTTGAGCAGGAAAGCGTCTTTAGTTATGTTTGCGTCTGAGAAGTAGAACTCCACTTGAGCCACAATCCGGTTGGCGAGCTCGTCGTCTGGCGGCGTGTAGGGCGGTTCCTGGGCTTCTGCGGCGACTTCGCAGCCGGAGTCTTTGCCGCCGCCGGAGCCGGCCTCGGATGCCGTGTCGGAGAGGTCCGCGTGGTCGTCGGTGGACAGGCGGCGGTCGGTGGCGATGCCTTCGTCCTCCGGCACGCCCGGGCTGGAAGGGCTCTCCATGATCACTGATAGTGAGACTCCACTAGCACATCAACATCACACGTGTGTCGTGCTCGGTAGCGCGGTGCGGACTGGACTGCGGTCGCGCGCCGTTCGACGCCTCTTTTATAAGGTCGGGGGGATGTGTCGGTAAAAGTGACTCGGAAATACGAGATGACATTGCTTGCCATGTGCTGTATTGTAATTAGCTTACACTGTAAGGTGGCTTTGTGTAAAGGAGGTTACTCTAGAATCGGTGCGTATGTTGGAACGCGGTCTCACGCAACTGTTATCGCTGTAAACAATTAAACATGCGAATGATTACACGAATGTAAATGTTTCTATTATTGATAGCGCATGATTAGATACTTCATTACAGAGCGTAACCGCGATTTGTAACAAGGTCGAATATGCATCTTCATTGCATTCAGAATAACGTTTATTGTCCAGAAATTGCCAAGAGATTTTACTATCTTACACATGAGCTATAAATACAGCAATAATTATTTACATCAGACGTTGTATATAATGGCTTATTATGTTTCATGAATATGTAATTGACGGCAAAAAAATCATGTCTGTGGTATGGGAGCCCCCTTGTTGCCCCTATTTGTTGTTATAGCGGCAACAAAAATACATCGTCTATGAAAACTTCAACTAACTAGGTATCACGGTTCATGAGACCAGAGTTCTGGTGACAAACGGTCGGAAGGACGGACGGACAGCGGAGTCTTAGTAATAGGGTCCCGTATTGCCCTTTGGGTACGGAACCCTAAAAAGAACACAGAATATTAGGCATAAAGTAGAGGCAAACAGCATGCGGTCTTATTGTTAAAGTGCTGAAAAACAGTTTTTATTTTTAATAATTAATTCTACTATTTACACAATAAAATCAAACAATGGCGCCGTTACTATATCTAAAACAACTATGATTTAGATATAATCATCGTATCCTTTATTCAGTTAATTATAACTAGCAAAGCTTTTGTTTTGTCATAATTTGAGTTAAAACATTTTACGGAAGGTCTCCTATTTTCTAGATTCTAGACGACCAATAAATAGCCTAGTTTTTTTTTAACCTGACTGTGGCTTTATATGCCTGGCCCAACAAAGCGATAGGAGTGCGTGGTTGGAGAGTTGCCTGGGGAAAATCCAGGGGAAAACTCCGAAACGACCACGCGGGCGGTTTGATTAAACACTGGAATAATCTAATCAGTTTGCGCTCTAGTGAGATTGGTTGAGCGGTTTCAACCGAATCTGAGATGTCAGTGGAATAGAGCTACTGGGGAGTTTTGTTTGCAGTGTAGTGTTTTTAATTTTATAATTATTATTTTGTCATTCATCATTTAAAGGGTTAATGTTCTAAATAAGAACAAAATTATCTATATTTTGGTACTTGGAACCTTAACTCAAGAAGGGTGGTAGTTAAGTAATATTCCAGTCATCGGAATTCTCGTAGCATTTTTGAGCTGTCATAGGGACTTCTCGTTTATCGACTTCCGATATACATATTTTGTCGATACATTATAGAGCACAACACAACATATCAAAGAAGATTAAAAGTAGAGGTAAACAACAGGCGGTCTTATCGCTAAAGAGCGATCTCTTTTAGATAACTTTTAAGTGGCTGAAAATGTGAAATAGAGATTTGCAATTCTCGTTGCCATTTCTTTTGAAAAATGTTTAATAGCCGTAAGAAATCCACAAATTATTTATAAGAAATAATAAAATATTATTATTTTAATTTCTATTTATAATTTCCTAAAAGTTGGCATCCAAAGGTTACATCTCGAAGAGATCGCTCATTCGCGATAAGACTGCATGGTGTTTACTTCTACTCGTAATCATAATTATTTTACATATTATATTCTGTATTTATCGATATACATATGTATAATCGGAAGTCGATAAACGAGAAGTCCCTATGACAGCTCAAAAATGCTACGAAAATTCCGATGACTGAATATTACCTATACGTAACGTAGGTATATGTGTTGTTACAGAAAAGCATCTATATGTATACATCTACTCGTAATTTCCTTCGCCCCTTTCTTCGTCAATTCTGAGTCAGTCCTGTGACATAAATTCTAAGTCACCTACGTACACGTAACTGATAATGATATGACTCCTGCTTACGTGAAGTCATATATTATTCCTATATCTAGCCAGCTACGATCTTCTGTCATTAAAACATACTTACATCAGGTGATGCGGGGGCGACCTGGACTGTTCACAACTTATCTTAAGGCTTTAGAATCCTTAATTTGGTCCTCGGATGCGTCGAGTTATTAAGAAGTTAGAGGTCCGGTTAAAGTGGTTGTCTTCGTGAATAGGCAGACGCCCTTTGCGTCAACGAATTCTGCCAAATAAGAGGATTACCGTTGTGCAACGGTGGTAATTGGATGATTACTCAACGGTTAGTTTGCGGCGAATAATTATGGAAGACCCTCAACGGAGGGCGGTGATCCCTGTTGTAAGTGGGTCATTATTCGGGCGTTTGTACCAAATCACTTTCGTGGTCACTATTTTGTTGAATTTGGATGATGATTTCAATGCCATTCTCAGTAATCTGATAAAAGAACGGGACATTCACCACCTAGCTCAGAAATACCACCAAAATCTACAGCCAATTCGCCAAAAACGTGTCCACTAAAGTGTGGCGGTTTAGGCCCGTTTTGCAGTACAAGAAATCGACGGACGCGTGACGGCCGTCGATCTCTTATACTAGAAAACGGGCCGGCCCGGACACGGAACGGTCTAGCGTAAATTATCCTTTAAACGGCTGCTGTTAATATAAATGTTAATATTTACATATTATATAGATAAAGAAAAAGAAGTAATTTCCATTTCAATGTATTTTTCTTAACCTGGCTGTGTTTTTATAGGCCGGGCCCAACATAGGAGGCCCGATGGGAGTGCGTGGTTGGAGGGTGGCCTGTGGAAAATTCAGGGGAAAACTCCGACACGACCACGCGGGCGCGCAGTTTGCGCTCTAGTGACATTGGTTGAGCGGCTTTAACCGAATCTGAGCTATGGGGAGGTTTGTCGCTGGTTCACTACAATATATATTGTAGTCTTTGGTTCACTAAACCTAGCCGAGCTGCCAAGAGTAGGTACAGCAAGGATCTCAGCTAAGGCCAGACCTGGGTCGGACTGACTCTACCCGGTATCGGTACCGGGACGAATAGAGACTATATGTGTATGTGTTGTCGCGATCGCGCGGTGGACGTCCTCGCCACTACGTTGATATACACTAGGAAGTAATAAACAGGTCAGGGGGGCGATTTTTGAGTGTCGAACGCTCGACTTTTCACTCGAGATCTATCAAAAAACTATGGTGTTTTGGCGGCAGGCGAGAGAACTAAGTAGGTACATATGTATACCTTATACAAACTTCCCTAATCTCGCAACACAAGAAGGAAGTCATCTCTTCAAACTGTTGCAAAAACTTATCCATGCTCATCTCTTTAAGTGCACTTTACCACGCTATTCTGCAGTTCAACACTTACTTATAATAGTTATAATTACCTAACAGTTTAGATTATTATCTTCCGTTAATATACATAGCTACCTGAAACATGGTTCGTTAGATATAATTAACTTATACGTGCTTACTAGTTTTTGCCCGCGACTTTGTTCGCGTGGAAGTCGTTTGTACCGTACCAGCATACAAACTTTATGGGATGATTAACCGAGAAGACTATCCTATGTTACATTGAGATTTTTTAAAATTAAAAATGGGATTGCTTCTGGCCAACCCAGCATCTTGCCAGGGGCTATTACTTATTCTGTGCCAGGGGGTAAGATGAGGCCGACGGTGAAGCGAGCACACCCAGAAGATGCCATTCAGTACTAAATTCACACATGCTTACACGGAGAAAAAAACATCACTAGATATTATAAAGTCGTTTTATTACTGCCCTAATTACTAAATTTTTATAATTTAATGATAAAGTTTTGCTTTCATTATACTAGCAAATAATGCTATGTTTTACACCACCCTTAGTATTTTGCTATCTCTACAAGTTTTTAGTTGTCCTTACAAAACCAACTTGTAGTTATTTATTACAAAAAAATGTTGTCGTACCGTTAAGTAAAATTTTATAACCATAACTAAAATTTACTAATAATAAGTAAAGTTTTATTCTCAGTGTATTCCTATACGTATTCACAGATTCACACTACCTCCATGCAAAAATTCATCTAAATCCGTTAAGTGGTTTAGGCGGGAAAAGGTAACAGACATACAGAGTTCTTTTCACATTTATAATACATATTAAGTAGGTATGAATTTTAAATGATTACATACTTCTGTTAACAATGCAAATGTAGCTGCTTTAGATATGGTTCGTTAGATATAATTATCTAAGTTATAGGTATGAAGCTATTGTACTTGACTTTCGCAAAATATATTAAATTTGCCACATTGCTGAGCAAACGTGTGTGTGTATGTGGCAAACAAATAAACATTTTATCTATCTATCTATCTATTTTATTTCTCTTCTCTTCTCTGTTGTCTGGAAGAGATTGCTCTTTGGAGTTCGAGTTATTCGATTACTTATTGGAGCAATTAAGAAAAAAACTGAGATCACCCGATTTTCTTTACTCTGTTTGCGTCTTTTGTATGGCGTTATACAAATTGAAAACCTAATTCAATTTCGTATTGCAAAATTAAATTAAATCTATTTAACATTGGAAGTTTTGAAAGGGATGGCAAATCAATCCGTCTCGGTCACGGATAGGTAAGTAAGTGCATTACAAAATTATATATATTTAAGTAGTTTAGGCAAGTTTTATTGCCAAAACTAGGTAATTTGCGTAGGGTAGTGTTGAAAACTATTGCAATATTCCCACTATTTCATAAAACCTAGATATACATACGTACACTGAGAAAACTGTTAATTATTAACGATTGACGAATTGATTTCACGTAAAGTAGGGATCAATCAAAGGGATACCACCAAAAAGTATGATGAAAATATTAACATTATGGTCAAACTCATCACATAATTGTAGGTATTGAACTCATCGAGAAATTCAATTATTTCTTTATATGGTAAAATTCCGCTGGATGCGGGCGGCCCGTGACCGGTCTTTGTGGCGCTCTCTGGGGGAGGCCTATGTCCAGCAGTGGACGTCGTTCGGCTGATTATGATGATGATGATGATGGTAAAATTCTAGTGTTATATACTTATATATTTTACGTAGGTACTAACACTTAATTTTAGTACAATGCATCACAATAACATCAACGTAATTATATTCTAATATGAAGCCAAAACGACCATTTTCTCAGTGTATAGGTAGGTAGGTACTTACCTCAGTCAAGATGGAGAATATAGATGGCGAGTTAAATTTCAAAAATATGCGAGCGGAAGAGCTGACAGATTTTTTGTACGCGTAGATGCCTAGGTGACGCTCAGATTCAGTTGAAGTCGTTTAAGAGGAGGGGTAGGGCAAGCTCTCTCCATACAAACTTTGTGCAGGATTTACTTCGTTTGTGTTTGCATTAAAGTTATGATTTTTGGTCAGTATGCTTATTTTTCTGATAGCTATTTCGTGATGTAATTTTTTTTTTATTAAATATTTTTTTTAATTTTTTTAATACGATTATTTTTGAAATATTTGAAAATTTTCACATCACGATCTTCGCATATCTAATATTTACAACCAAAAAATATATTATATTTGTTAGTGCCAAAACCGACGAATAAAACGTGCACAAAGTTTGTATGGGGAAGGCCTTGCCCTACCCTGCGCCGAGGGCGTAGATGGCATTGCAAAAGTCCCGCTCTAACACGCGTGAGTTTTCAATTAACCATCTCGCTCTCTAAGGAAGCTCAGCGCGTGTTTTTCGTAAATATTGATGTTTATTCTAAACGTGTATATTTATAAGGATGATCTTTTTATCAGGTTTGAGAACTTATCATTTTACAACTATTAAACCAAAAGGGTCATTGTCAGTCGGAAAAACAAAAGTTTTCCATTCGGTGGTCAATAGTTAACGGCTTGTGTGCATGTAATTTAAGTTTTTATTACATGAATTTTATAGACACGATTACAGATTATGCAGGTTATCAGATCAATCGAAAATTAAGCTTTGTAGCCCTTAACTTTTGACATGTCCACCGAAAAGACGCGCACCTAAATCTGACAATGACCCAAAAATCATTGTTAAAGATGGGAGGGTTTTAAAGATCCAACCAAAAACATCGAAAAAAAGGTTTATGTTTGAAAAATAAAAGTATCGAGATTTTTTTTGCAAATCGTGTTTTCTCTTTTAACAGACTGGAGGAAAATAGTTCAAGATTAATATACCTACTGAAAGGACAGATATTTAATGCTGAGATCTAGGTCGATAAACATTGGTAAAAGTGCATATGTGGGCTCCTGGAGTGCATCTCGCGTCGAAGGTCTCGCCTAGATTTTCCCCAGGCTCCTCTTCAACCGCGGCCCGGTCTATGCGTAGGTATGTCACAAAAAGGTAAAAAATAATATCTATAATGGTGAAGAAGACCAAATAAAATCTGGTACAAGTACCTAAGTTAACTCTTTAATTCACCTTTTGTTGTTGTTACTGTTTTAATTACAATCCACAAAAAGTTGACAGCACGCACAGCCTAATTAATCGAATTAAATAATTACCACAAAAAATCCAGTGGTAATAAACCTTGACACGTGCCCCAATTTAGGGTGGTTTGCCCGCTACACTACACATATATTTCTATAGGTACGTATGTGACATAATTCGGCTGACCAAGCATTTGGGTTACATCACTGTTAGGGCTTCGTATTTAGGTACAGTCAAGTGCACCAATATTAATACTTTTTGTCACCTTATTCAATTGTATAATAAAGTCCAAAAATGTATACATATTTATACCCTCGATTGTACCAGATAATTACAATATAAGAGCAATACATCATTTTATACTTACATGACGTTTATTTCGGTGAAGGAAAACATCGGGATAAAACCGGTATATTCCAGATTCCAAACAAGGTCTAGTTCGCTCCGGCCCTCTACTCCGAACATCGAAATTCGTATCGTGCCGTCCCTTTCACTCTTATACTGTATAACATGAGAGTGAAGGGGACGGAACGACATGAACTTCGGATTGCGATTTTCGGAGTAGACCCTCTGGGCTGGAAGGTCATGGCAGTCGCTTTCGTAAAACAAGTTCCTACGCCAAATCTTGACTCGGTGACAAGCTGAGCCGGGGCTCCTTAGCGCACAAGTAGAAAAAGCTATTAGGATATGGATGGGTCTACGGGGTCTACATGACACCGTAATTAGGTCCCTAGGTACTACCTACTTTCAACAACTCAGATGATGACTTGATGCGGTAGTACATCGTACCTACAGCGACGCGATTATACATTTATTGCATTTTATCACAAGAATGTAGACAGAAACCATGTTTTCAGTTCGTTATTATAAATGAAATATTCGGAGGATAAAGGCACAGTATGAAGAAGAAGATTATTGCTTGAAAAATAAATGCTCACTACCTACAGATGTGATATAAAACAATACCTATTTAAGTTTTTTTTACCCACTAACGACACTTCGTGCATGGTAACGAGGTAAAAAACATAATTTGCATCAGGCCGTTCGCGTTTTACCTTGGCCTAGCATCAATTAATAACAAATTCAATATGGCCGACTGCTCACCGCTAACGTACCTTATTTTCGCCTGTTACATCATCCGCCTCGGTAGCGCAGTAGGCAGCGCGTAAGTCTCATAATCTTAAGGTCGTGAGTTCGATCCTCACCCGGGGCATACTTTTTGTCTTTAATATTTATTTTTATGTTTTTTTTTGAAGTACTACAATTTGTTAATCTCAGTTGTTCGTATGTTGTTAGAGACGAGTGTCGTTGTTTTTTCCTCAAATTAAGTTCACTTCCTGATGATAATAAGATTAAACATTTTTCCTTCCTTGTGTTTCGTACTTACATTTCGAACGATACGAAAAAGTAGATTTTACGTAATCCTTAAAATGCTTCATCATCATCATCATCAGCCTATCTACGTCCCACTGCTGGGCACAGGCCTCCTCTCATAGATGAGAGGGATTGGGCAGTAGTCCCCACGCTGGCCCAGAGCGGGTTGGGGACTTCACATACAACTTTGAATTTCTTCGCGGATGTATGCAGGTTTCCTCACGATGTTTTCCTTCACCGAAAAGCTAACGGTAAATATCAAATGATATTCCGTACATAAGTTCCGAAAAACTCATTGGTACGAGCTGGGATTCGAACCCACGACCGCCGCTTGACAGCCGCACGCTTGAACCACTGGGCTACCGTAGCTTCTTAAAATGCTTACAATAAAATAAATAAAATAATTATTTATTCAGGCAATAATCACATTACATTACAGACATGTTCAAAAATTAAAAATAATTAATTAAGTAGTAGTAGTAGTAGTGGTAGTACGAGTAGTAGTAAATTGCTTAAATCTAACAAGTATACAATGAAAATACATAATAACAATTTAGGATTTTCGTCTATATGTATGGAATTTTTGTATCTATATGTATGTATGTAATGGACGACACAATATTAATTTCCGGGCTTACATTTTGACGCATTCACAAAATGAACGTTAAACAGGTAACTGTGTTCACACCTATATTATCGCATGAATTAAATGTTAAACATTCATGAACAAAAAGTTCTAATTTTATTAATTTACAAATGATTATGATAATATATAACGACGACATCCGTGGAACTTTTCTCACGGCCTTCATAAATAATTAAAATGATTAGAATCGTATTACTTCGTAAATTAATAAAAACGAATCAATAATGGCTCTGACAATTATACTATACAGCATAATATCCGTGACTTTGTCCGCGTAGAGCTCGTTTAATTGCATTTTTTTTATTTCACTTCCGCCCCTTAAGGGATGATTTCCGAGATAAAAAGTGTCCTATGTCCTTCACAGGAGCTCAGCATCACGCAGCGTTTGTCGGTCGTAGTACAGTCGCGCATACTGCAGTACTTTGGACATGTGACATGTCTCTAGGCGGGATAACGACTCCATAGAGCGGCTGGTCGTACAGGGAAAAGTGGAAGGAATCAGATCGCGCGGCAGGTCACCTATGCGCTGGACTGACCAAGTGAAATCCGCTGTAGGAAATCGCGTATCTGCGCCAGACAGTCTGCCAACAGGGAGAGGTGGCGGGAGATCGTGAGAAGAGCTGTATTCGCCCCTACCACCAACGTGAATGCCTCAATGTGACCACGACCGCTCTGTCAAGAGCGTAACGACGGAGAAGAAGAGATGTCCTTCCCCGTAACTAAAACAATCTCCATACAAAATTTCATCTAAATCGGTTCAGAGGTTTAGCGTGAAGAGGTAAAAGAAAGACAAACTGACACACTTTCGCGCCTGGCGGCGTGCCGAGTCGCGCAGCATGCTGGTTGTGTGACCGTGGCCTTAGAATAATTAAATAAAATTTAATTTTTGGTACGTAAAACTATTACCGACTGCCGACTGTACCTGTTTCTTCGACAGTCATCAAGTTTCCCTTTCAGACCCAAAAACAACATGTTTGTCTTGTGTTCATGTGTTGTTTAAAGCTCTAAACGCACTGACAGCGGTGGCGGCGCGGTGCGGAGGCGGTAGGTACCGGTACAAGCTTGTAATAGATATTCGAACTAATATGAAGGGTCCGCACAGAACGCCTTTTTTCCCAGCCGGTTTTCTGTGCGGACTAAGTACCGCCTCCGCACCGCGACGCCCCGCCCCGCTACCGCTGTCAGTGCGTTTCGACCTTAAAGGTTGTAAAAAATATATTTACGGACAGTATTTTTGACGACGACCGCTTTAGCTTAGTTGGCAGTGACCCTGCCTACGAAGCTGGAGATCCCGGGTTCGAATCCCGGTCAGGGCATATATTTGTGTGATGAGCACGAATATTTGTTCCTGGGTCTTGGATGTTTTCTATGTATTTAAGTATCTCTATCATGATCATCAGTCGCTCCCCCAATGCTGAGGATCGTGACATCATGTCCCATTCTTGCCGACCTGGGGCCTGTACCACAATACTTTACAAGCGTACAATTCGACAAATTTGTGAACTTTTTCTATGGAAAATTGTACAATTTTGTCAAATTGTAGACTTATAAAGTTTTGTGGTATAGGGGCCTGGGGGCCGATTTTTGAGTCTCGAACGCTCGACTATTCACTCGACATCTGTCAAAACGTAATAGTTTTTTGACAGATCTCGAGAGAAAAGTCGAGCGTTCGACACTCAAAAATCGGTCCCCAGCCTCCTCCATTGGCTCCTGTCACCCGCCTTATGGATGGCCTTGTGCAGATGTAGTTGCAGGGGTGCAGTGACTTGGATTTATCTATATAAATATGTATATCATCACTTAGTACCCATAGTACAAGCTTTGCTTAGTTTGGGACTAGGTTGATTTGTCTAAGATTGTCCACAAATATTATTATAACTATTATATATTACACAAATTGATCGAAGTCCCAAATTAACCATGCAGAGATCCTTCACTCGCCAATCTCGCCATATATTCGCTTTGATTTAATGCTGCGGTCGACCCAGGTCGGGCCTAGCCTAGCTGAGTTTCTTAGGTTCTAGGTTCTCTTATCACCAGCGACAAACTCCCAGTAGCTCGGTTCCACTTCCACTCACACCACAGATTCGGTTGAATCCTCTCAACCAATGCCACTAGTGTCGAAGCTTTCTTGGGCCCGGCCTATAAAGCCACATTCAGGTTAAAAAAATGGCTAACGGTGCCTTTCCACTTGAGCTATACTATATGCTATGTTTTCATACATTTGACACGTAGCTGGAGCTATGTGTCAAATGTGTGAAAACATAAATATAGAATAGCTCAAGTGGAAAGACACCCTAAGAATGATGAACATTCGCACGATCGTTCAGTGAAGACCATTTATATACCCCTATTAATACATAACACACGTAATATTTGTACGTAAACAAGGCCGCACAACAATGTCCGCGAACCAGGCTCATGACCTCACCGGCGCGGCGCGACATTGACGCCCGCGGAATACACTCAAATGTTGTATAACATGAGTAATAATGAGGAGATACGTCTTTGTTTTTATACAGGGTGAGCCCTGTAACAGGAGCAAATATTTAAAAGGACGCTTCTTTAGAGTATTTGCAGTAGCCCCTTGTGTTCAAAAAGATATTAATTATTTCAATTTGGAGAAACTTTGATCTAAAGTTAGGACCCTCAAGTAATGGATCTTGAAACCACGAGATCATAGCACCAATGCGGATTCAGAGGTAGCATCAAGATGAGTCGTCATAGTTTTAGCATTTTTGGTTTGACAGGATATTTTATGGCTTTTTTTTTTTTTTGTGTTTTAGAATAAAATATTTATTAATACTACTCCAAAAGAGTAATAAAATACAGGACAACTCTCTGTGTCGAAAAAAAAATTTTTTTTTTCAACGATAACTCTGTGGAAATAATTGCAAGCAAGGTTAATAATCTACCGTTTAATTTTTTGCTCCTAATACATGGCCCAGTATTAGGTACAACAACGGTGGAAAACAAGCTTATTAACTGTCTGATGGTAAGCATACGCCGTAGTTTATGAACATTTGAGTCTACAACGCGCTTGCGGCTCCAAAATCACAAGTTTGCGTTGCCGATTCATTATTTTTATTATAATGAACTGGCCTACTTTGGAGCCAGTTATTTTTCTTGTTTGACCCCCGCTCGGCACGTCCTTAGGGCCATGCTGAGGTCAAAAAGAAAGAAAAGAGAAGATAGGTAACTTAATTTAGCTGTAGCGGACGAGAGCCATATACATATTAGTCAATAACATGTCGAGCGATATTCGACCTTAAAGACGTCAGTGACCCGTTTATTATATTTCATATACATAGAGTCACGGAAGTTTTCTATTTAAAAAAAGAGAGCTGCACTATTGTCAGTGTGCCACAGTAGATACTCAGTTGTGGTTCAGTAAGTACTCAAGGAGTGATTATTGTTTTTTAAATGGAGTGCAGATAATTGTGATTTGACTGTACAGGTTGGATTTTCTTTTTGAGTTATTGAGGGCAGCTACTAGATCCCGTGTTGCTACGTGAAAATGGTCTTAGAAGACCATCCCTCGATTTCAAATTAATGAAGATTGGCGTTTTCCGGAAAAAAACATACAGGGTGCGAGAATAAGGTCATTTTTGACAAACTTTATTTATGTCGGTCGATCCCATTTCTATCCAGGATCGAAACTATCAAAAGATAGTATGGGACCATAAAAAAATCCGGTTAGAAAAGCCACAAATCAATGAAAACTTCAATATCATGGAATAGCCTACACAACTTTTTATGAAAAATCCAGTGGTAGGTATAATAAGTAAGTATACCTACGAGCTGCTCGGCTCCAGTGGCTTGTTTGCAACTTTGCAACCCAAACTCATCCACTGCCCATCAACTATTATCGTTTCAAAGAAATTTCGAGAATTAATCCTAAAAATGCGTCATTCTAAGACATTGAAAAAACCCGCCATGAATTACCACAAGTTATCGGGCTACCTTTCCATATCCTTCCTCAAGGCGACTTCCGGCTGCCAGTGTGTCTAGGCCGCGGATAAAATGCTAAAACACTTGCACACGTCGCGCATGCGTGACATATCGACACAATTTATACCATGTTTACTTATAGGTACAGTCAAGTTAAAAAAAAATATTTGAAAAGGAGCCAAAAATGCTGCCTGCGTCCCACGCTGTATACAAGGTGTCCCGCGGCTGTGCCACATGGAGGTGCAAACAAATTGACATAATTTTCAATAAAACTAGATAACATTAAAAAGAACAAATATAAAATTAAATTGAATTATGACTAATTATAAATCGAACATATAAATCTAAAATAGCACACCCCACATCCCACCTGGTGCAAAAGTAAATAATTTAGTTACAAAAATGAAATAATACTTACATAATGAAATAATAAATGTGTATATCTTATAAACTAGCATAAGTATTAACTATCTTGAATCCATGACATGACAGACAGATTCAAAAGAAAATTAACATTGCACAATTGATGACTGATAAGTATTTAATTTATAAATAACTTGCCAATGATTTAACAATAAAAACGCAACTCTTCAGAGAAGCTGACCTACTCAACTCCTCATATGGCTACTCAATCGCTTGAATGAAACACCAAATCCGGAAAGTAAACACATGTTTTTTAAAAAGATCGATACTTCAGTTACTATTGTTCAATTTTAAATCGTATGTTATTTACAATTATGGTTAATTTTTGTATAAAGTTCCTAGACCGTTCAATCTTTATATTATGGTCAAGCATTCGGACGCATCAGTACGAAAGCTATCAGCAAAAATATACCTTAATCCTGATTCATTATAGTTGCTATTTGCGTACGAGTCCTTAATAAATCATATGCATCACTGAATATGATAAAAGGATAAAATCAACTTTAATACTATAATATAAGGTTTATATTACTTATTATAATTTAAGAAATACATTGCCATTTTCGAGCCAATGTCGAGAACGGAAGGAAGTAAGGTCAGACGATAACTTGCTATCATTATTAATTAAATGTATTGAACTTTGAAAAGCCGAGTAATTAAGAGTTATTATTGTTAAGTAGGAAATATTCTGCAAAAGTTCATGATATTTTCGGCATTTAAGTAATAAGTTTTCTTGAACTTTCATCCAAGGTTAATCGATCAATTACCTTGCCAATAATGAATTTGCTTAATATGCAGTTATTTCAGCCAATACTCAAATTCTTATGTACAAAAAATAGACTTTTGAATTTTGATCAACCACGAATGTGCTACCTATGTTGCTAGGGCAACCGCGATGCCCTTGCATTGCAGCTATGCGATCAATATGCGACACTTAGCACCATCCTCACCTGTCAGCCCTTTTTTAGGGTTCCGTAGTAAACAAGGAACCCTTATAGTTTCGCCATGTCCGTCCGTCCGTCCGTCCGTCCGTCCGTCCGACCCCCGTTTTTCTCAGTAACCGTTAGTACTACAAAGCTGTTATTTGGCATGAATATACATATAAATGACGCCGACAAAACGGTAGAATAAAATCTTAAAAACATTTTTTTTTAGGGTACCTCCCCTACATGTAAAGTGGTGGTGCATTTTTTTTCTGCCAAACCCCATCGTGTGGGGTATCGTTGGATAGCTCTTTTAAAAATATTATAAGGTTTCTAAAAGCATTTTTATTGGGTAGCGTGATATTAAGTTTTGAAGTGATAATTTTTGTTATGGTCAAGTGTCCCCCCCACATGCCAGTTAAACGGTGGCTACTAGGCATGTGAAAAAAATCATGGTACTACTACGATATTACTATATTACTTACTATTACTTACTTACTATATATTACGATGAATTTAAAAGGAAAACTATCACAGCTAAGTAGACATTACTAGTTAACGAGTAATAGTCGAGCTTCAGAAATGTACTTTGCAAAAGCAAACTTTCGTACAATTTCCATTAATACCTTAGATAATGTTGTTGATTCTGTCAAAAACATATTAAATATAAGTTTGCGAACTTTTTAGTCCACATAATGTAACGGGTGGACGACTACGGAACCCTACCTTGCGCGTGGCCCGACACGCACTTGGCCGGTTTTTTAAAGTTACTTTAATGTTACGAAACGGCCAAGCCAAGTTAAGGCTTGTAGAGTTGGCAGCTTGACTCTACATGGGATCTGATAACTTTTTGGCAGTCTTGTCTTAGCAACATTTTATGTTTTTGGAGGGATTTCATTTCTTTTTGTAAGTTGCTTATGACATAGTAAAAATGAATGATAATAATGAATGGTAATGATTTAAGTAGTAAAAATCTTGAAATACGTATTTAATTATTTTATAACAAGCAGTCCCTACCTCTATTTTCAGACCTCTAGCATCAATATTTGCGAATGTATCACACAAAATACCATCGCCTAGTTTAAGGAGGGACTACCAACTTTTAGGATTTTTCTGTTGACTTCAGGAAGTACCCTAAGAATTGTGTTGATCATCAGTGATCTAAACACAAGTTATGAGTGGTCAAAAAAACGACGAAGCACTTCGAGAAAAGGTAGGTAGTGAGTGGCTTTGTGCTTCGCTGGGCTCGTCTTGGCGGGGGCACTACCGTGCCCCCAGTTCATTATCATATCAAATTATGCACAATTTGCTTAGGAGTAAAATGCAATCTTTCATTTAATAAATCATGATGAGAACAGTATTCATTATTGCATCATTATCAGGTTTTCCAAAACCACAAGGGCACCAAGTATTTTTGGAGAAACAATGCATTTAAATGTCCATGGTTTAAAGTTATAATTTTTGTAGGTACGCTAGTTATAATTAATTTATTTACCGAAATTATGGGCCCATCATGTAAAACAATCATTTGTTTTTAAGAAAATATATACAAGAATACAACAATAACTTCATCATCATCATCATCATATCAGCCGAAAGACGTCCACTGCTGGACATAGGCCTCCCCCAAAGAGTGCCACAATGACCGGTCTTGCGCCACCCGCATCCAGCGGACTCCCGCGACCTTTACCAGGTCATCAGTCCACCTTGTGGGGGGTCAACAATAACTTAAATAATGCTATTTGTTGTCCCATCATGTTGCTTGTGAATTAATTACTTATAAGTAATCATTTGTTTTTTGATTATGATGACAAATAAGTTAATGATACAGTATTAGGTACTACATACATTCGTTTTTAATACTTACTCATACTCATACTCATTTATCCATAAAATGTGAGAATTTTATATGTCAATGTAATTTAATTTACAATATTAACGTAACTATGTCTATTGACATTACCTATACATACAAACACAATCGCTTTGCGAGGAACTCAATAAAAATTGCATTACATACCCCAATTCTTATCTTACGCATTGATTGACATCCAATTAGGCTAAAACACTTGTTAAGTATTCAGATAAAGTTGTTTTCAGCTATCATAACTAATGTAATACCAATATCATATTTACCAGATAAGAATCATGAAATGTCATACACCTTATACAAAACTGCAGCACTTACTACCTTTCCGCGTGCATTTTTCGATAAGTTCTCGAAGCAAAACGGTGCCAAGGTCCCCAAGATGAATGGTTGGCTCCAGATTGTACGAGCTTTTGGATACTCGAAGGTTCGGAGCCTTTTAAAGCATAGCTTTTGAGTACTTTTGAGTTAGTTACAGTCAATTTGGTCATAGTAGGTATGATTAAGTGGTTGACCGCCCACGGCCCAGCTAGGTAATTAAATAGACAATAAACTTATTGACTTATTTTATTGAACGAATAAATAACCACTGACTGACCACTATTCATGACACATGATGATTCTAGTGCGTCCACAGCTGAGATGATTCCTATCTCCATGCTTTATACCTTCCTTTCCTCCAAGCCTGCAGTCCCATTAGCCCACCTATGCACTTTTGCCAATATTTATCGACATAGATCTCAACATCTATAGTGATTAAATATCTGTCATTTCAGTATATTAATCTTGAACTATTTTCCTCTAGTCTGCTAAAAGTGAAAACACGATTTGCTAAAATTTTCTCGATACTTTTATTTTTCAAACATAACCCTATTTTTCGATGTTTTTGGTTGGATCTTTAAAACCCTCCCATCTTTAACAATGATTTTTGTTCAATAGTTGTAAAATTATAAGTTCTCAAACCTGAGAAAAAAGATTATCCTTATAAATGTACACGTTTAGAATAAACATCAATATTTACGAAAAATACGCGCTGAGCTTCCGTAGAGAGCGGGATGGTTCATTGAAAACTCACGCGTGTTAGAGCGGGACTTTTGTCCTGCGAAACACACACAGAGCGCTTTTACAAACGCGTTCTCTTGCCAGTCCAGCCCAGTTAGCATGATAGGTTTTATGGTCATTTTTAAAGTTACATAAAACCTATAGTGCTAGCTGCTAACTGAGCAGAAAACTTCTCTTTTCTGCTACTGCAATCGGACTACGACAGTATTTGCGTTATTTGCTCTGTACGTTTTCTAGTAAACCTGGAATCAGATCGTAGACAGCCGTAACTGGGAAACGAAGTTCAAATATAAAACAACCTATTTTCAAAACTTTTAGAAAATTATTTCACTGATTAAAGAAAATTTCGGAGCCGTTGACATCAAATATCGTATATTCCAACACATACAGAGGATATAATTATTCAAACGGAAACAACAATTACACTGATTACGCAACAATAACCAACAAGGTAAATAAATGTTCCTAACCTTTACCACAATACAAACAAGTGAGTCGGAACGGAAGTACCAACGGAACCCTAAAAGCGACCTGACATGTCACTCACGCTCATTCGCGATACTTTCAATGCCGAAATATAATAAGGTCATGACCATACGTGTACTTGCGACGAAAGGACTACGGGTTTTAAGACACGAGATCAACGCGGGCTCGTCGACGCAACTGATGACCAATTTAAGTATACAGCGAGGGAACGCTGCCAGCGTCTTTGGTACGATGCCACGGGGGCCCTTTTTAGATATAATATAATTTAATTACTTTTAATTTTCGTTTAGTTTTTATTATAATTAGGTTATTTATCATTTTATATTAATTTTAAGTATTGTTGTCAAAGTATAAATATTTAAATAAAGAAATTGGTTTATATTGCCTAGATACGTTTCCGGGAAAGTTCATGAGATGGCAATATTCCCCGTATGTCAAAAATATGTAATAATAGCAATAAGGGGCTGAATAAGATAATTAGAGTTGGCTAATCAACTTGGCAAGCCACTATTATTCCGTCTGTTAATTTCAAAATCGGGTTTTATCGTCAAACTTTCAAGAACCATCGTGATGTAGTGTATGGAAAACTCGCTCTAAGCTTGCATCTTAAATGGATGCATTTTAATACCAGTACCGAGCGGTACCAGAAAACATCGTGCATGAGCAATCAACCTTACATTTTTAATAATTTATGGGTATAGATAAGTTTCGCTATTAAATGTTTTGGACATATAACTCTAATATTGGCATACCCGCGAATTACGGGCACTTATTATTGTGTAATGAATATGATTTACAGTCAGTATCTGAAACCAATTGAAAAACAATGCCCAATTGCCCGGACAATTGCCTTATTCTCCTACTGCTACTACTACTTACTTTAACGGCGCAGCGACCCAAAGAGGATCTTGGCCACTGAAACGAGAGCACGCCATCTTTCCCGATCCTGCGCAGCCTCCTGCCAGTCTTCGACCTGAGGCTGCCGCAGATCCGCCTCCACACTGTCTTCCCAGCGATACCTGGGTCGACCAACCGGGCGGCGCCCACTCGGTCGCTCCAAGTATGCTTTCTTGACGGCTCGATCCTCTCCCAATCTCTGTAGGTGGCCTAACCAGGGAAGCCAGCCTTATTCTAAAGACATTAAATAATTGGACAAAGATTCTTACCAAAACTATAAGTACCGTCAACCGGGGTGACTACGTTAAATATTGAGGCGGCGTGGCAGAACAAATTGAAAATGAAATAAAACATGTTCAAAACGTTTAATTGTGTTAATTACACATAAGTCAGATCATTGTTAGATATATGCCTAGAAAGGATGTTCTGTGCTTTAATCTAGGTAAATTTTAAAGAAGAAGAAGAGAAAGAAATTCCAGTACTTATTTCTGTTTTATATTTTAGGATCACCAACAGAAAAAACTACACAAAAACTGCATAAGTACGGTTAGTAACATTCTAGGTTGATGTTCAGTTCATCTAATTAAAGGTATCTAGGTAACATTCATATATCGCGAAGGCTTTATGAAAACTAAACGTTTGAGTGAGAGGACGACCCATTTAAATGTATCAATTACATAAAAGAAAGTATAAGTGTTTAGGTATATGGTATATATTTATAAGGTGATAACTAAATTAAACATCATCCTCCTCGCGTTATCCCAGTACACTTGTATCCTGACGAATACCCAGGGTAAACAACCTAATCCCAAGATTTGGCGTAGGCACTGGTTTTTACGGAAGCGATTGTAATTTGACCTTCCAACCCCGAGGGGAAACTAGATCTTATTGGGTTTAGGAAAATGAGTGGGCAACTTGACTGTTAGAAGTTCTCAAGCTGCCCCAAGGCCTCTAACTTGGCTTAACGACTGCTACCATCGACAGCAATCGGGATTAATAACCGATATTGCTCAAAACTCTGTTAACATGTAAATTGACTTTATGAATAAATGAGTATGAGTAGTATACTTTACTGTGACAGTTAACATAATTTGTAAATCATTTATACCTTGACATATTATCATTGTTTCTGACGTGTAATGTATATGATCCATTGCAAATAAATGAGTATGAGTATGAGTATGAGTATGAATACTTATGGTGGCTTCCAAAGCAAGGGAGCGCTCAGTAATAACAATTAACTCAAAGCGGTCATTCCCATCTAATAACTAAATTTAAAAGCAACAAAATAATTCAACAGTAAATTATGTGCAAATAACCGTCCCGAATAAGTTTGCTACGTGACCTTTTGACCTCAGCACGTCTAGTATATCGCCAAATTGGCAGGTACTAATTGAAAACATGATGTTTTCTGTTTTTATTAATTGATACTCAACATAATTATATAAGTTTTTTTTGAAGTCACTCGCTGCCGTAGGATATGTTAAGTATTTAATCTTATTTGGCATTCAGAAAAATTAATAGACCGATATGTTAATTGTATTTGAACAAAATATCATAGGTAATCGAAAATATTTCCTAAATATATATGATTTTACCTCTTTATTTCTCGATTCTCATTAAAAGTGTACTTATCGTCCCTAAACACCCATAGAATAAGGTTTGTCTTATCATCATCATCATCATCATATCAGCCGAAAGATGTCCACTGCTGGACATAGGCCTCCCCCAAAGAGTGCCACAATGACCGATCCTGCAACACCCGCATCCAGCGGACTCCCGCGACCTTTACCAGGTCATCAGTCCACCTTGTGGGGGGTCTACCCACGCTGCGCCTTATAAAATATAATGTTTGTCTTATAAAATATAATAATGGACATAAAGAATCGTTAGTAATAGAGCATTAAAAAAGAGCGATCGTGAAATGCCGTTTCAAAAAAAATCCCATTCTCCGCGCTCGACGCTCGTAGCACAGGTTGCGCTCGAGACTTAATCTCAAGCTACGCGTCTTTTTTCTGATTGGCGCTGTTAGAAAGTGACGGATAGCTCGAGATACGCTGACATACTCCCGATCGCAACACGTGCTAGGCACAGGAATATCTCAAGTGCAGTGTGCAATTGTGCAATATTGCCGAACACTTGATTTTATTCCCGGAAATTACAATAACGTAAATACTATAAGTTATTTAATAAAAAACAATTTGAGACTAAATAAAATCCAAATAAATCCGTTTAATATTCGTTTATTTTATCAAAATATCTGTAAAACAAATGACGACCAATTCATTTCCCAAACCGAGGCTGAGTGGATAAGACAATATATATCGATTTAGTAATTTATTATCGACAATTTCCGATCACCGAGGGTCAAGCGATGGTGTTGCCAATTTGTCATACAATACATCAAAGGTCAGTACTTACGTTATTAATATTTATGTGTTGGTCATAAGGCTTTTATGTTTCTTTTGAGTTTTTTACACCGACGACGGTTGTCCGAGTACCATGTGCATTGTCGATGAAAAAAAAACTTATACTTATAACAGACCTATACGAGTAGTCAGTATGTCGAGCCGTTGTAAGGGTGTAACCCTGGACAGAGACATACCTATTATTATAATTACAAAATGTCATGTAACCAAGTAAGTCCAATCTAATAAAATTGTACCAGTCAGTACCCTAACGTCCTTAAACCCACCGCACCCTAAACCTAAACACGATAAACAGAAAAATACATAATTAAGAACCAATAAAACATAATGTATGAATAAATAACCAAATGTTGACACAATAAAGCTCATGAAAAAACTCAAGCAAGTGTTAAACAATAAAAATAAGCATAAAGTTGTGTTTGTTTATTTAACAAGGTTACGAAATTTATAATAAGTATAAATATTCGATCCGATCTGATAAAAGTAAGGTTATGCCAAACTCGCGGTTGACACACATGTGGTGTCTTGACCTTCGCTTTGTACTTGATACTTTTCTTCGAAATGTTCATTATTTTAATTTGCTTGGGAATACGCGAGGTAATATAAAAAAACCTGAATGAATAAGCATGTGGTTTGTTTATTCATTCTCGGAGACCGCTTGCGAGACCAGATTCGTTCCAACTAGAAAATTACTCAAGAAAAGCCAAATTAAGCAGTCATGGGGTAAAACCATTGTACGAAAATTAAAAGTAATTACAATTAGGTAAAATCTGAAAGTAAAAAATAACAGACGGCATTTCACTCGATATACTTACCTGGTAATAAATCGGGGATAAAAGAGGAAGCTGCCGGAAGCTTTACCTTTTTTAACTTCTGTGTGATATCAGCAAACTTTTGTAATTATCATAGATAACATTACAAAAGCCAAGGATGGCCAAGGGCAATGTCTCGCGTTCCTTCTACAATTATCTCGCAACAATCTGTTCCGTAAACAGACGTTTTGCTATAAATAGACATACGGTTGCAGTGTGTCACAATTGCATCTCCTTCCTGCTTCCTAGACATGATTGTGCATATAAGTGGCCGAGCTGGCCACGCATTTAAAAAATGACCCAGAACACGTAAACATGGCAACGAGCTACATTAAGAAACTATATAAGGTTTCCGTTTTTGCTAATTAGGCCACGCCACGGCACCCTAAAATTTAGATTGACGCAAGTGATTCTATTCTGTCAGTGTTACTATTCCTGGGAACGCTGCTACGGAAATATTGCCAGAAATGGTGTAGGGATCCTTATAAAAAATATGTAACAAAGTGTTTTTATTTACTTAGTTATCTCGCAACTATTAATTCCGTAAACAGACTGCATTAAATAGTAAATGCGATTGTGAAGTAACGTGTCATAATATCATCTACTTCCTGCTTCCTAGACATGATTGTGCAAATAAGTGATGGGTGATGGCCGAGGTAGCCACGCGATTATGGTGTTTTATTTATGTGATGTTGGCAATATTTCCGTTCTCAGAAGTACCGAATAAACCGAAAAATATTGCCGAATCTCTTCAAAGAAATTGATAGGTCCTACAGTCAACTAATATGCACCTTTAATACACAAACGTGGATATTAGATGCAAGCTTTCTGCAAATAAACTATAAAAACTTTAAATTTACTAGGATCTTCTCTTTTCCTAATATAGCTCTAATCTAAGCTCCAAAATAAACGTACCTAATGGATGTTTTGTTTGTCATTATTTAATATAGAGTTAAATAGCAGCGCAGAGCAGCACTTTAAGGCTACGATGGTCATGGTCAATCAAGATGCACCGGCCACAGTTAATGTGTAAACGACTCAACCGTTTAGTGTGATTGCACTGTTCCTACTTCCACGTCAAGATTGTAACCATCAAAGATATGTATATATTTTTTATCTTATTACTAAGGGATAGGGTGTAAAATTGTGTACGTATATTTGAAGTGTCCACACGGTCTGTAAGTCGGTGTTAAATGGCTCCATGTCAAGTTATTTATGTTTTTGTTGACTTCAGTCTATTGCTAGAGACACTGTAGTTAATCGTTGTGGCTGTAAATTAAAAATAAACAGTACCTATAGATACCATTTTTGTGATGCCGCATTCCCCGTGTCTACAATTCCCAATTTTAAAGATTTTCAAATGTACTCACAGATTATACCTATTCTGTAGAATTTGATTACAGGGGGCCGATTTTTGAGTTTCGAACGCTCGAATTTTCACTCGAAATCTGTCAAAACCTCATAGTGTTTAGACAGATCTCGAGTGAAAAGTCGAGCGTTCGACACTCAAAAATCGGTCCCCTGATTTATCAAATCTCAGTAGGTAGAATATGAAAGAAATGTCTACAAAATCACACTCGTAGGTATATACTCGTACAAATTTTATACATTACATTCTCTACAAAGATCTATTATGTAAATATATGTATCTGCAGACGCTTTACCTAATCTATAGAAATGGAAATCAACACGGGCGGAAATCTGCAATATAGGAAATTTATGAAATGCAAATTTGACGTAATGGGGGTCTGAAATAAAACAGAAATCTGCAGACGCGGGAACAATATCATTTTTTTTTTATTAAAACATAAGTATCCCTAAAACTAGGATTCTATACCTTGAATCGACAAAACCTGCACTTCAGGATATTCATTAATCAGTGCACAATTCCACGGTACAGCGCCCTCTAGCGCGACATCTCGCAACTAACGCATTCAGCCAAGGAACAAACATTAGTTTTCTAAACACCTTATGCGATGCACAGTTGCATCGCACCAGGAAACAGCAGGTTACACATTACCCTTGCTTTTCCGACGCATTTCCTGATTATATTTATAGACCTAGGTCGTGTGGGCCTTGGGGCTGCTGTTTATCAGTGTTGCGTATGCTTCGGCAACTGGTGTCACTGTGTTTTCCTGTTTTTCATTCAGTAAAGGAATACTGATGATGCTCTCTAGATGTAAACAATGGAGAATCCAATGTCTAACACACGACATCTAGGTACACTTCTTCTTCCGCCTCTTGTGTATAATTGTTTCTAGTCTCATTTTGCGATTGCATTTTCTTGTAAATACACGTGAGTCTTCTAAGGTATTTTAAAAAAAATAATATATCACATTTAGTACTTAATTGATTGACTTATGCAATTGATATAAGTAGTCATACTGGTTCTAAGATATATGTAACTAGATTGATGTAAAAAAAATCATACTTTTTTTTAATATTTTTGGAGGATATTTTTCATAATGGTGTTGGCATGCCGTTCCGTAACCCGTAACATTAATTCGTCTATTTTATCGCGATGTCTACAGCATACAGAGCGACTAGTATAGTACCTAATAGGTAATTGGAATTAATTAGAGCTACACACAATAAATTTTTCGATTCAAGTGGCTATTCCGTAGTTCCGTTTTTATTTTTTTGAACCTCACTGATGTGGCTTTGGTACGCGATAGGCGTGCGCGGTTGGGGAGTGGCCTGACGAAAATCCAAGGGAAACCTCCGACACGACCACGCGGGTGGTTCCGTAGTTCCGCGCGAGCCGCGCGAGTTTGGAGCGCGCATTAGATAACAGGTGTTATGTCGGGCGCCGGACGGCGCTGCGCTGACCTCACGGAAATGCTACCGGTGTAGCGTCTGCAGAAACACAGGTTTTGTAACTTTTCGTGTCAATAAACCTGGGCTAAACTTTGCAATAGATATAAGATCATATTTGACTCCACAATATTTCCGGAAACGGGCTGTTCCCGGCAATATTTCCGGTGGCTTGAAGAATAAAACTTTGACTTTTATCATTTATATCGCGTGTTCAAAAAAGGAATCCACTTTAGCCGAAAAGCATGTATCCTATTACAGGCTCAGTTTCAGCACAGGTTCCGTACCCAAAGGGTAAAACGTGACCCTATTACTAAGAATCCGCTGTCCGTCCGTCTGTCACCATGCATGCGGCTGTATCTCAAAAACCGTGATAGTAAGACAGTTGAAATTTTCACAGATGATGTATTTCTGTTGCCGCTATAACAACAAATACTAAAAAACAGAATAAAATAAATATTTAAGGGGGCTCCCATACAACAAACGTGATTTTTTTGACGGATTTTAAGATAATAGGACGGAACCCTTCGTGCGCGAGTCCGACTCGCACTTGGCCGGTTTTCTTAAATTATTGATATAGTCTGAATTTATTTGCTATCCCTACAACACTCCGCTGACCTTCCTCAATGTCTCGCGACAATAGGCCTTTCACGTAAGCTGACGAACTTAACCACACACCCCGCAACATCCTTAACACCACCTGTTAAAGTGTACATTCGATTGAAACATGCCAACTAATAAAAGTGCATATGCCTAATCTTTGGATTTATCTCATTTCCTAATGTTACTAGTGTAATTGGTAATCGACTGTATCTCTGTTGCCATAATGAGCGTTTAAAATTAATTTTCAAAAAGGCTTATACATGTATGTTGTATTTAATAATTAAAGTTATGAAATGATCTAGATTTATACTCTCCTGATGCAAACGCTGTATCCAATGGGTGAAGAATTTAGATCTCCATACTAATATTATGTCTGTCTGTCTATTACCTCTTCGCGCTTAAACCGCTGAACCGATTAAGATGAAATTTGTCATGGAGATAGTTTGAGTCCCGGGGAAGGACATAGGATAATTTTTATCCCGGAAATCATCCCTTATCCTCTCCCGGCGAAAAAAATATGCAATGCCATTCTTTTGTTATCTGCCCTGGGATCCCAGGGACTGGTAGACGACGTGTTAATGGTTGGAAGTTTGTATGGAAGAGCGATAATTAGGTAAGCCTTAAATTTTATCAATATATAAACGAATTCCATGCGGACGAAGTCGCGGGAAAAAAATAGTTGTTTTATAAATTGATTTGTGTAAACACGCCATACGATTAAATGAATAAATTAAAGTATCGTAACATTTTAGTTTGTAATTGGTCCGTCATTATTACTCAAATCATGTCATATTGCACCTTTGAGGGACACAATTTTTTTTAAATAGGAAATGAAATTGCGGGGTTTTGACAATTTTGGCGAAATTATCTAGTCTTAAATATACATTTGATTAACCTTATATACTTATACAGGGTGTGGCCTGTAATAGGAGCAAAAAATTAAACTTGATGCTACCTCTGAATCCACATTTACGGATGTGTTATGATCTCGTGGTGTGAAGATCCATTACTTGAGGGTCCTAACTTTAGATCAAAGTTTCTCCGAATTGAAATAATAAATAAAATATTTGGACACAAGGGGTTACTGCAAATGCTCTAAGGAAGCGTCCTTATAAATATTTGCTCCTGTTACAAGCCACACCCGGTATGGCCTAAGTGGTAAAATATATTAAAACCGCCCACATGCACTTAATGACTAAGTATCAAATTGTCGTTTGTCATAGTTGTATTTTTTTGCACTTGCATATCGCAACGCAACCTACTTATAAGGAAAGGACGGAAATATCCCGCTAGAAACTTCCCACACTTAAGCGACTACAAGTCCACATTTTTGGGGTACTTAGTCATCAAATTGATGTGCCTCTTTTGCAGAAAAATGTATCATAGAATGTATTGCTTTGCAGAATTTTCGTTACACATAACTTTTTTCAGAAACCGTTAACTTTTGAAGTACAACTAAAATGCCATTTTGTAGAACCCAATTAGATCTACCAGAAAAGTGAGTTAGAATATAACTGCGAAATGTTTTCTATGAGAGATGGGTGATGATGATGATGGATGATTTATGTCAATCGGAGGGTTCTTATCTTTTTAGTCCAGCCAGTCCAACATAACCTGCGCGCTACTCCCGACCACGGATGTTGTGATACTTGTGATACATTGTAATCGAAACGTCGGGCAAAACCTTAAAAAAGGTAAATTAGTTATAATTGTACGCGATTAAGTCCCGTTTCCCAATAATAATGGATTATCCCCCCGTACAAAAATCGTGAAAGACGACTTTTGCTAAATTTGCCTACAGACTAGTATGTGGCAAACCAGTGCCTGCCGATCATCGCTGACGATACGACATATGATACCAGAAAAATCCGTTCATTTACCTATTAAGATCTATGCATGTCAGGTAGGTATTGAAAGGGAGGGGTTTCAAATTAATAATCTGCCTGAGATTGGTGCATTTGATATTGGAGACCGTAAACAGACCTTGTGTAATTAAATTATTTTTTTATTTATAAAATGATGACCACAGCGCAATCATTTAAGCCTTAAAGCAAAAACACAATGATACATTATCATATTTATCGTACAAGATCAATACGAAACTTTGGTTAAATATTCATAATGGCGTGGGCGGCACAATCCACATTGTTTATTTGTTAATTTAAATTATAATTGATTCATCTCATTTAGTTTGATCAAACAGTAGGAAGGTCAATAGTTAGATCAGTTTGTCAGGAGTAGGTATTTGTTTGTCTTATATATGCAAATAATGTTTACCCAATACATCATCATCATTTTCAGCCTATAATCGCCCACTGCTGAGCAATTGAGAATATGTATAGGCCTCTCTTCGAGTACGCCACTTGTCCCGGTCATCAGCCAGTCTTATGATAAGACTCTTATCCAAGGGTGGTCCGCGATCTTTCTAATACCAACTGCAACTACTGCAAGACCAAGTGAGGAATGCAGAGATGTCATTACCCAATACATTATAAGTACCATATTGCAGAGCAGAGCTTTTATAGTTCTTAGATCTAATAAATCACATTACGCAAATACGACACAAGAAATGAGGGCGATCATTTGTATCTCGTCTCTTCAGTCTCTTGTGTCTAGTGTCTTGTCTACTAAGTACTTAGTACTTACTTAAAGAAATAAAGACTAAGACTAGGTATATACGCGGTATAGTGTTGAGTATAAAAATAAGTAATTTTAGAATGATACCATTATAAAGGAGGATCAATAAGGTCCATGATGCAATCTGCATGATGTAAGATTTGCTAGATTATTGTTTCCTATTAGTTAGTGCACATCTAATTAGTTGATTTGGTTATAAGGTTACCTACTACGCCGCCGGTCTGATCCCAGTAAAATCCAGTTTTCCCTCTGGGATATAAGGTCAGATCACAGTGCCTTTCGTTAAGACGAGGGGTAGGGCAAGCTCTCTCCATACAAACTTTGTGCAGGATTTTCTTCGTTTGTGTTTGCATTAAAGTTATGATTTTTGGTCAGTATGCTTATTTTTCTGTTAGCTATTTCGTGATGTATTTTTTTTTCATTCATATTTGTTTTAATTTTTTTGAAATATTTGTAAATTTCCACATCACTTTCTTCGCATATCTCATATTTACATCCAAAAAAAATATTACATTCGTTAGTGCCAAAACCTACGAATAAAACCTGCACAGAGTTTATGGAGAATGCCTTGCCCACCCCTGCGCCTTAAGAGCCCACATGCATATGATAATAAGCATTGGCAAATTTACATAAATTTGCCAATGTTTATCGACATAAATCTCAACATCTGTAGTGATTAAATATCTGTCCTTTCAGTATATTAATCTTGAACTATTTTCCTCCAGTCTGCTAAAAGTGAAAACACGATTTGCACAAATTTTCTCGAGACTTTTATTTTTCAAACATAACCCTTCTTCTCGATATTTTTGGTTGGATCTTTAAAACCCTCCCGTCTTTAAAAATGATTTTTGGTTTAATAGTTGTACAATGATAAGTTCTCAAACCTGAGAAAAAAGATTATGCTTATAAATGTACACGTTTAGAATAAACATTAGTATTTACGAAAAGTACGCGCTGAGCTTCCGTTACAGAGCGGGATGGTTAATTGCAAACTCACGCGTGTTAGAGTGGAACATTTGCAATGGAACTACGCCCTCTTAAAACGAGTGACTGTTTGTTTACGTAAATAAAATAAACAAAAAAAAGTATTTTTGTGTTGTATTGTATGTGCGTCGTTCCATTATGTAACGTTTTACATAAATTAGCTACCCAGAAAATATTTCCTCTTATTATAATATTTGTTATTGTGATTATTAATCAGTGTCATCATTTAAAGTGTTTTTAAGGCGGAAACTATCAAGTGCTCCAATCTAGATTAGCCTCACTTAATTAGGTACTGGATTAAGCCTCGTGAGAAGATTCTTTATTACAGGGCATTAAGAGTTGTTTTTGCAGATATTTACTTTGAGACGGAGCAAAAAAAGTAGGCGTAAAAAATTAAAGTTCGTCGGTTAATATTATGACCTCATGAGCATTGTATGATAATTTATGGAGTAGGTACCTAAGCGGAGTATACAGGGTAGATAGTTGGAAAATACTTAAATTTAATGAATTATTTATAGCAGTGTTTTTCAACGTGTGGGTCGCGACCCCCTGGCCTCTGCCTCTGCAGGGGGGTCGCGAAGCCTCTGCAGGGGGGTCGCGGGGGGGTCGCGAGAGGTTGAACGAACTACCTCAGTAAAAAAAAACAATAGTGTTTGAAAGGATAGATTTATTAAAAAATATTAACTGTAACGACTGTAACGTAAAATACCATATACGAAAAATACCCAAGGGTATCGCGGGGGGTCGCGAATAATTTTTTGGTCCTAGGGGGGTCGTGTCATGAAAAAGGTTGAAAAACACTGATTTATAGTATGGTATTTCAGTCATTGGATTCAGTGTAACAGCCAAGTAGGTACCGTAAATAGCCTTATTTAAATCTAGATAGATGCTTGCGTAATTTTGTTGATAAGGGATGTTCCCTTATCTACAAAATTACGCAAGCATCATTTAACTACTTTACGTTTTGACCCTTTCTCTCAAATAGCCAGGGTTCTTTTAAATCTGATACACAGTATGTTTGTATTACATTTCTTAACCATTTTTTAAACTTTGGAGGTTTGAAGTAGTCAACTGATTTCTGAATAATCTGAATTCTGAATAAATAAACCGTTTAAAATCAATTACTTTGAGTTTGACTCTGCTATGCATGTATTCCATTGAATATTCCACTTTAGTAGTAGTAGTAGTAATGAAACTCTTTATTGTACACAATAAAACACATGAAGAAATACAAAAGGAAATATTATGCACAAAGTCGAAGTTTCTAACATAGAAACTATTTAAAAATCATAAATGCTTGTGGTAGACATTACATTAGCATTAAAGTCGAATATCCAATGGAATTAAGCGAATATGTCAGTGTCAACCTCAAAGTACCTAATCGTCCTGTATTTGGTGTTACACCGCGCCTTAATCGTTCAGTAGTATAATAAAATTTTAAATGTATCAATGAATCGCTAAACAGAGGCCTAATCTGCAGAGGTCACCCTGTATAAACATGAGGCGCTTTGCTCCAAATACATAACATTCCCAAAACTATAACGCTTTAAGTCGTACATTCTAACACATGCCATTTTGAACTTATATGCAGCTCAATAACGTATAAATTGGCAGTTTAAAGAACATGTCATATGCCGCAGACATGTTTTAATTCGCCGCCGGCGACATGTCGTCATACCTGTCAATGGCTATGTTATTAACATGACATGGCTGTAATTAAATTGATTGTGTGACACTTTGTCACCGCTAGCATTCTTGTAAGGTAACAATTATAATACCTAGTCTGCGCAACATAAGAAGTCAATACTGACACGTGCCATTTCCAAGCATTTTGATATAGGATGGCCCATTCTTATGAATTTTTAAACTTCGAGTTATCTCGAAAACTACGAAAAATCGGCTAACATACATGGGGTATATATTCTGATAGCCCACGACATCAGGAATTTAAAAAAAAAATTTTTGACATCAATGTATACAAAATATTATATATTATTTCAAATTTGGAAAACCATATAGAGAATATCGTGTACGTGCACGTCAAAATGCACAGCAATGCTTGAATCGTCTGCAATAGACGTAAAGGCCTGATGAAGATGCACATGAACGGTAAAGTATAAAAGCGACCATTGCCTTCGTCTTACGAACGCATTTTAGAGGATTTATGATATACTAGCGGCCCGCCCCGGCTTCGCACGGATAGTCTAGTTTTGCTACCTAATGTTTCGATCTACCTACTCTATATATTACTACAGACGACATTTCTCTTGTCCCATACAAACATTCAACCCCCTTTTTTACACTCTTAAGGGATGAATTTTCATAAACGCTGAAGTCACTTTTCTTATATCTTAACTGAGAGTCTCCCCAAGTGCCTATGAAGTCACTCGCTTAAAAAATTCAGGTTGCTCAAATAATGTTTCAACCCCCTTTTCACCCCATCAAAGGATGAATTTCAAAAAACGCTGAAATTAGTTTTTTTAAGTATTTAATTCTATGTTTCAAGCACCTCGGTTAAAAAAAAATTTGCTCCCCATACAAACTTTCAACCCCCGTTTCACCCCTTTAGAAGGCGACTTTCGAAAAACGCTGAAAACAGTTTTCTTTAATTAAGCTATTGTAGTTTAAAAATCGTTTAATATCTATCTACTAAAAAAATAGTCTAATTTACTAAAATGTATTAAATTAGATACAGGTCCTCCTGATACAGGTGCACGAAAACCTACTAGGCGGCCTCAACCACTATTGTCAAACTAAATGGTGTCATAATTAACACCACACATACTCTTACCTACCTACTCTATTAATTACATAATAAAATAACTTCAAACGTGTTAATTAGCGGAAACATACGAATAGAAACCACAAATAAACCGAGTCGCAAAAACTTGTTGTTTAGATGACCATGACCCCACTTCAAGCGATGCGCTTCGAAAAGCCGTATCTCCATACCAGCCTCATACAAACCTACAACTTTTTGATATTTATTTATCTTTAGTTTTTGTTCGGTATTTACCAAAACACCATTAGTTTCACACAAAAACAAAACATATTAACGACTACCGTGTACCTGGATGTTTATGCTATCAATATATATGTAAAAAATATTGGTAACACTTCCTATTTCCTTAACGCGAAAAGGGTTTTTGGAACAAGCTTTATAGACCTACTGGTAAACTGGTTTTAAATCAGATTTAAATAATTATCGTAAGATTTTAACTAGCCCTCGCGAGCGATTTTTTATATGTTTTCAACCGCCTTGGCTTCGCCAATTTTTTTTAATTTCCACGGACTGAATCTTCAAAAAATCTCCATATATAGGTAATTATAGAACCAGGGGCCCGATTTTTGAGTGTCGAACGCTCGACTTTTCACTCGACATCTGTCAAAACGTCATAGTTTTTTGACAAATCTCGAGTGAAAATTCGATCGATCGACACTCAAAAATCGGGCCCCTGGGTTGAGAAATGCGACCTGCAGGAGTACAGCTGGACAAATGAAAGCAAAATTTTGGCCAAGCTAAAAAAAGTTATTTATTATCTACCTATTTATTGAATTGAGCAATAAACTTTCATTGTGCTTTCATGCATAATTTGAGTTCATAAAAATTTAAATAAGTGCTCTTAAAATCTATGCGAACCTGTTTTTAAATCAGGTATGTACTTAACCATTATTTTAAGAACAAATGAGATTAATAGCGTTGCTAACTTGCACAAGGCATTACCTGTAACGGAACGTACAGATAATTCGAATTTTAAAAATCAGTTGCCGCCCCTGACACGGTTTCGGTACGTTGTCATGTGTGGGTCATGTTGTATGTTGGTACGGTTGGCAGCATTGCCTTTTACACGCTTTTGTGAAAAGAAGACAATGAAATGTCTTCCTCACAAGAAGGCCAATGACACGTAACGTTGTATAACAGAACATTATGTTCTGATTGTTTTAATTTGGATTGTTCTCGAAATTCAGGGTTAATTTCCATTATAATGTCTTAATACCTTTTGCCATTTTATTTAAAGCCCGAATGATCTTCAAGGCGAGAGTCAATGGGTTTTTACGGGATAACTGAGCGCGTTCCATCCTAGACCACAATTTCGCTTACCATCCGGCGGTGATTTTGTGGTCTCGCGCAAACCTACATATCTAGAATAATCCTGCTAGCGTTATCACAGTACAATTGCATTCTGAAGGATGCCCGGGGATCGCTACCACATCCCAAGATTTGGCGTAGGCACTAATTTTTACGGAAGCGCCTGCCATCCAACCTTCCAACTCGAGGGTAAACTACTGGGCAACTTGACTGTTAGAAATTCCTAAGCCGCCCGAAGACCTCATAGCTTAACGACTGCTGTCATAGACAACGGCCGGGACAAACGGCTTAACATGCCTGCAAACCTACCGTAAATACTTTTTGCTTTCTTGTACCATTTGATTCATGTAAATATCTAAGTTAAAACCCTTTATTGACATCGCACACGTGTGTAACAAATCCCAGCATCTTGGCAAAGTGCCCAAGCAAAAAAAAACAGCCAATACGAAAAAAATCCCAACATCGACCAAACTCTTCTTTTTAGGGTTCCATACCCGAAGGGTCCAAACGGAACCCTATTGTTCTCCCGGGCGTCATCCGTCCGTCATCTGTCACAAAATTTGTTCCGAAGAATTTTTGAACTTCCCTTTGACCTATGAACTTGAAACTTGGTGATGATGTGTATTATTTATTACTTATATTTTACGTACCAACAAATACTAATAATTGATAGATCACATTTTTAAGTTTGGTTCGGGACCCTAAATGTGCGAAGTCCGACTCGCACTTGGCCGGCTTTTTACTTAAACCCTGTTGTATGACACCTTTCTAGGTGCGATTTTTTTTCATAATGAGAAACAAACGTATTTTTGAACATAAACATAACAGAGCCCACACATCGTATGATTTATACCACATAATCGAGTTACCGACTCTTCCTCATACTTATCGGCCAGCTACAGTCGGCCGCATTAATCCAATAACCGGCTTCCTGGCCGCGGTTATGCAACAATGTACAGTCAACCAAGGGGTATACAGTGAACTACACTTTAGAACCTTAATGAATAAGTAATAGAGTCGTAAATAGGACAAGTTACTCGGTTTACTGTATATAATCTCGTTTGAAGAGGTTCGCGGGAAATGGAAATGAATGCTAAATGCTTTGTTTACTTCTAACGTCTGTGAATACACTGTATAGCCAGTAGATACTACATAGGAATCACATAAATACGATAGGTAGTTGATAAATGTAAAAAACACCTAAATTATACTTAGGTACATTACTAATAAAGATCTCATGAAAATACTCGGATTATTAACACTATAGAAATAAAGGAAAAATTGAAAACTTAGGCACCGAGCAGGATTCGAACCTGCGACCTCCCGGCACTCGCGGCCAGTCGCTCTAGCCAACTGAGCTATAGACTATCCTGCTCGGTGCCTAAGTTTTTCAATTTTCCTTTATTTCTAAAATTTCTAATTAGCGTTAGCAGCGTTACTATATACTTATTTTTGCTATTTTAATAATTTGTTCTTTCACTCTCTAAGTTATAACATAGAGTTTTCGAAGTTTTAAAAATGTTGCTGATTTCACTATTTAGTACGTGTTGTTACGGAACATCGACCTTATAGACCATTTATAGACATTGTCTCCCGGCAGTTTCGGGGTCCAGGAGACATACCTAACAACATACTAAATGCTGGCGCTGGTTTCCGTAAGTGAAGTATCTTCCCGTAACAACATGCACTAATAGGGATGTTGACACCAAAAGAGAAAATCAATGAATCCTAATTTTCTCGAAAAAGGATCAAATTCTCAATGAAATAGCGAAAAAAGTGATTCAAAAGAATAAATAATTACATAATTATAAGTCTTCTAAGTTTTAGGAGGGGACATTTTCTGTCCCTGTTTCGCAAAACGCATCTCTGTATTGAACGATCGTCATTTACTATGGCGCTCGAGGTCAGTGACGTCACTGATCTGTAGCGCTTTCTCTCTCGAACTAAAGATATTCTAACCGTTGTAGTTTCGTTATTTTTGAGATATTGGAATAGGATTTTCACTGTTTGGCATAGTTTTATGTATTCTTTCATATGGAGTAATAATAATTTTTGAGTCAACATCCCTATTAGTCAACATCCAATCGTTGAGCTTCATGAAAATATTTTGAACCGTTTTTATTACTCAGGTGTAGTACCTATAGTAATAATAACGGAGCGTATTGTCTTGTGTGTCCATGGCAATGTCCCGGTACTGACTTGACCGTAATTTACGGAAAATCCCGTGGGAAAATCATAAGATTTTCAGGCAATTACCAACGTATAGACCGGTCCCGAACTGAAAACTTAAGGCGCAGGGGTGGGCAAGGCATTCTCCATACAAACTCTGTGCACGTTTTATTCATAGGTTTTGGCACTAACAAATGTAATATTTTTTTGGATGTAAATATTAGATATGCGAAAAAAGTGATGTGGAAATTTTCAAATATTTCAAAAAAATTAAAAATGAATAAATTTAAACATAATATAAATGAAAAAAAAATTACATCACGAAATAGCTAACAGAAAAATAAGCATACTGACCAAAACTCATATCTTTAATGCAAACACAAACGAAGAAAATCCTGCACAATGTTTGTATGCAGAGAGCTTGCCCTACCTCTCCTCTTAATATATAATTATAGCAATTTCACGAAAGCAAACGCTCGAAATTAACTAAAAACGTTCATTATCATATGAAAAAGGTCAATTTATTTATATACCAGCTACATTTGGTGGCTACAGTAATAATTCCACAATGTTAAACATTTGATAACAATAATTGGATGGCATCCAACGAGATGCCGCCAGACTATTTACAGTCAGAATCTCCTGTCTAACCTATTACGAACCTTATAGTATCGTAATAAGGTCCTCTAATTGTCACATGTAATCTTAGTTTTGTTAAGATTATTAAAACCGGATGTTTATACGATAAAATGAGAATAGTGCGGAAATCAAGGTTAGGACGAACGGGGAAACTTGTTGCATTAAATGATTATTAATGCGAAAAATTATACGATTAACCCTCTGAACGCCATTTTTCATGTACATAAGTACGGCAGTGACACCTACGTACAAACAAATATTCCATAAGTGATTGAATGCGAACTTTAGTATTAATCACTAAGGTGACTTTGACAACGTACACCATAACACCTTATAGGTGTTAAAAGGATGATTCACGCTAGACCGTTCCGTGTCCGGGCGGGCCCGTTTTCTAGTACAAGAAATCGACGGCCGTCGCGCGTCCTGTAGAAAACGGGCCGGCCCGGACACGGAACGGTCTAGCGTGAATCATCCGTTATTGGCGCCGTAGGCACTAGGGACGACCACATGCGACACTAAGTGTCTTTTCACATCACCTATTCGGATAAGGGCTTTTTCTTCCCTGCTAGGAGGAATCAAAATGGCACTTTTCTTCCCTGCTAGAAGGGATCAAAGTGGCACTTTTCTGTAACGAGTAATAACTTAATGAGTTATTGTATCGATTTTGATAAAATAAATGCAAAACTATTGTTATTTCAGATCTTTCATTATCCTCAATAGGTGATGTGAAAAGCAGTATGTGTCACATGGAAGCAAAACTATTTCCACCTTGGGCGTTAATTCTTGAATCCCTCACTACACTCAGGATTCTATTTTAGAATCCCTCGCTACGCTCAGGATTCTATTATATAATCCTTCGCTTCGTTCAGGATTCAATTTACGCCCACGCCGTAAATATGTCATTTTGCTCCCTTGTGACACAATCTACTATTTTGTACGCGGGGAAATAATAGTACATTACTTACCAAGGGCGATAAAACAAAGAATGACTCAGATCGCAGGTATTTTACGCCCGAGCCGAAGGCAAGGGCGATAAATATGCGATCTGAGGCTTTCTTTATTATCGCCCGTGGTAAGTACAAAATTTTATGTCACCCCCTGGCCAGGAAGTGGGTTTTTTCGCGCGCGGAGCGTGCGATAATGGCCACTTTATGGCCAGGTGTGACATAAATGCATTTACGCATTCAATCTGGCTGGGGAGGCCGGAACGGTAGGTATGACGGTCTCCCGGGAACCGCCCGGACTACCGTCTAAATGCCAGTTATACTAACGTACGAACACAGATCGGTCATCGTCAAATATGGCGCCGGCAGCTGTCACCCCATACAAACTTGTCAAACATTCCATACAACCAGATTTGACGAACACCGCTTACAATTACAGACTGTTTGGTGCAACGTTACCCAGCCTGGTTGCACCAAACCCTACGGTGTTCGTCTCGCTGCTTGTTGTGAAGCTACAGAAACGCTGCAGAACTGAACCGCAAAAGAACCCGTCTCTGGGGAAGATTGTGGTTCCCCATCGTCAAGGGCGTGCTCGAACACTAAGCACGCGCTCCGCGACACTACTCGCGCGAATGCACGGAGCGCGGCATACTAAACTGCCCGCCCCGGGCTAACACGTCCTCTCCCAGCGAAAAAAACAAAACAAAACGTTCTTTTGTTATCCTACCGGGGATCCCAGTCACCGATCCGCTGCCGGTTTTGCTCAAAGATGCTAGTTTTTTTTACGCGGGCGGTTTAAACACTGGAATACCTACCCTAAGAGTTTGCGCTCCAGTAAGATAGGTTATAATGAGAGATGCTAGTAAAAATCATGCTTAATACGAGCACGTTGTAGACACACATGCTTAGTAAAGTAGCATTTGCTCATAGAAGCATGCTTTCGTGCTAATTTTGAGCATAATGTGTAGCAGAACCTCATCGTCAGTTACTAGACTGGGGCCTACCATAAAACTTTACAAGCGTACAAATCGACAAAATCGTCAACTTTATCTATGGGGAACTGTACAATTATGTGTAATAGTAGACTTGTAAAGTTTTGTGGTACAGGGGCCTGGTGTCCAGTGCCGCAACTCCCTCTTCTCCCCCTAATAGTCCTCAGCGAGACCCTGGCCTGGTGGGCGCATCGCCAGCCCAAGATTAACCCAAGTGCGTTAATATGCACAATGCACGTGTTTTGCTATTTCTTTACTGCATTCGTAATGGCCTTTAATTATGGTTTGATAAACTTTGGACTTGGGAAAACACATTCATTATTAAACCACGACAAACAAAACTAGTGAAACATTTCGACAATGGCCAACCGGATTAAGGATGATTCACAGTAGACCGTTCCGTGTCCGGGCCGGCCCGTTTTCTAATACAGAACGCGCGACGGCCGTCGATTGTTTATACTAGAAAACGGGCCGGCCCGGACACGGAACGGTCTAGCGTGAATCATCCTTTAACGGTCCGCCTTAGCTTAGTTGGAAGTGACCCTGCCTACGAAGCTGGGAGGTCCCTCGTTCGAATCCCGATATTTTCTATGCATTTAAGTATCTATTTATCTAAATAGGTATGTATATCGTCGCTTAGTACCCACAGTACAAGCTTTGCTTATTTTGGGACTAGGTTGACTTGTAAGATTGTCCACAAAAAGATATTTATTATTAAATCGATTTAGATGAAATTTGCTACCTAAGAAGATAGTTTGAGACCCTGGGAAAGACATTATCACCTAAGGGGGCGAAATACGAGTGAGATCAGGTGATTTGCGGTCAAGCGCAAACCTACAAAAGTAAAGTTTTATGGTATTTTGAAAAAAAATATGACTATCCGCCGTACGCAACATTTTCAAAATCTACCCGTAACCAAAAATCTACCTGTGCTGTGTCTGTCCGTTTATTCACATGTTGTTTTCTTCTTTATCAGTAGAAATACGTACGGTCAACCAATTTGATTTCTGGGCCACTTTGTACTATTGTCACAGTGACATTCATATGAGATCTCTAGCGGATTTCTTATTGATTCTAACTGCGACAAGGTACGAAGTGGCCTAGAAATCAAATTGGTGGACTGTACAAACGCATTATCGCTATCAGTTTGTAACGTATAAAGAAAGGTATACCTTTACATACGAACCAGGGCTTGCATTTACATACGAGTATTTAACATATCGGCCGCGCCCATGTCGCAACACGTTGCAACAACCGATTGTCACCTCGTAGTGACGCGACAACTATAGAAAATAGCTTATAAATTGAGGTACCGGTAGTCATATCATATGGAACAAAATCGAACATAGTACTTACTTCGCTCTAGCTTTTAGCTCGTGTCCGTGAATTATTCGCATACGCGGAGTTTTCTATTTAATAAATAAATAAATAATAAATAAATAAATATTTGTGGACAATCTTACACAAATCAACCTAGTCCCAATCTAAGCAAAGCTTGTACTATGGGTACTAAGCGACGATATACCTACATACTTATATAGATAAATAAATACTTAAATACATAGAAAACATCCAAGACCCAAGAACAAATATTCGCGCTCATCACACAAATAAATGCCCCGGCCGGGATTCGAACCCGGGACCTCCAGCTTCGTAGGCAGGGTCACTACCAACTAAGCTAAAGCGGTCGTCAAAATTTATAAGTTTATTTATAAATTCATTTATAAGTTTATTTATAAATTCATTTATAAGTTTATTTATAAATTCATTTATAAGTTTATTTAAAGTTTATGTTAGTTGATATATAAAAGTCTCGATATAAAAAAATATACTCGTAGTCGCTTTAGAAAAATAAATGTTAATTACAGTATATTAAGCCCTTTTCTCTGCAAATTTCTATTTCCCCCCTTCTCTTTTCCCGAAAATCCCGAAATTTGAACGGGAGCGCAAACTCTTAAAGTATTCCAGTGGTCGTGTCGGAGGTTTCCCCTGGATTTTCCCCAGGCTGCTTTCCAACCGCGCACATCTATCGCTTTATTGGTCCCGGACTATGAAGCCACAGTCAGGTTCAAAAAAAAGAAAAAAAAAAGAAACGAAATCTTGCCTACCAATCCATACTTTAAATGCGAAAGTAACTCTGGCTGTCCGTTACCTCTTCACGCTTAAACTGCTTAACGGTTCCATCTTCATATCAAATTAATTCAATTGAGTTTGATATGAAGATGGTTTGCATTTGCAACCTTCCTCGGAAACTATCTTATGTTCTTACATAGGATAGTTTTAATCCCGGAAATCATTCCCTAAGGAGTTACGTGGAGACGAAAGATTGTATGGAGGTACCATCATATAAACGACTGCCACACTAAGAAAGTCACGGGCAAAAGCTAGTAACTTTAATAAAGCTTTTATCGATATCTTTCACTGACCACACGTCCTCACCTAGTGTGTGACACGGCTGGGCGCGGCTGCTTGCCTTCGCAAAAGTATACTTCAGTCAGATCTTATACAGGGTGTCCCTAAAACAAACTTCTTTTTAATTTTACTTTTTAATTCTTTTGGTGTTTTTTAATGTTTTTGTTTTTTTATTCGTGTATATTTGTACTATTTCTTGTTGTTTTGTGTGTTTGTTTCGTCACTGTGCCGTGATTTCACCAAATGGTCACAACGGAAGACCAGCGCTGGCTCTGCCAGCATAACGCTGAGTTGTGACCATTTCGTGACAAAATTCGGTTTGTAATGTCCTGTTTTGTAAGTGTTTTGTTTGTCACGAATAAATGTTTCTTTTCTTTCTTTCTTTCAACGCCAAAATGAAGAGGGGTGATAGAGCAGCTCAAAAGCTATATCAATTGGACCCCCATGTATGTTCTGCGATTTTTAGTAGTTTACGAGATATTTACAGTTTTACTAGTTAATTTTGGGGTTTTTTCCTTAATAACCGTATTACAGGATAGTAGCTAAGTTTAAGTGAAATTTCATTTTTTTTTCATCAGTATCCTACATCATTTGCTCGCTCGTGGCCCAGCGGCGCCTGCGTACCGCTTGCGGTATCTAAGGTTAAGCAACGTGGGCAGCGGTCAGGACTTGGATGGGTGACCGCTTTGAGTGGTTACTAACTGAGCGTTCCCGTGCTTTGGAAGGCACGTTAAGCCGTTGATCCCGGTTGCTGTCTATGGCAGCAGTCGTTAAGCCAAGTTGGAGGCCTTCGGGCGGCTTGAGAACTTCTAACAGTCAAGTTGCCCACTCACTTGACAAAGCCTTATCCCAATAAGGTCTAGTTTCCCCTCGAGGTTGGAAGGTCAGATGGCAGTCGCTTCCGTAAAAACTAGTGCCTACGCCAAATCTTGGGATTAGGTAGCGGACCCCAGGCATCCTTCAGGATGCAACTGTACTGGGATAACGCTATAGGAGGATGATGAGTATCCTATATCATTTGATTTATAACGAACTACTGAAGTTTTTAAAAACATGCGCCAGTTTATTTTTCGTATGATTCTATTGAGCAATCACGCAGTTTGATTTTACATACTTTGCATAAACCCAAACACGGAAAACGTTACTATAGAAAATCAAACTTTAAGTGATTACTCAAAAAAATCATACGAAAAATAAACAGGCACATGTTTTTAAAAACTTCAGTAGTTCGTTATGAATCCAATGATGTAGGCTATTGATGAAAATAAAGAAATTTCACTTAAACGTAACTACTATCCCGTAACACGGTTATTAAGGAAAAAAACCCAAAATTTCTGGTAAAACTGTGAATATCTCGGAAACTATACTAAAAATCGCAGAACATACATGGGGGTCCAATCGATAGCTTTTGAGCTGGTCTATCACCCCACTTCATTTTGGCGTTAGTTTTAGGGACACCCTGTATGTTGGTCGATATTTTATTAAACTGTTATTGAATTTTGAATCTTTTACCACGCACAATTAAGTCGCTATTTGTTCTGACTACTTCCACACAACTGGGCAAACTCGAATTAAGTATAGCCAGCAACAGCGGAAAAAGTTGTAACCCTCAATGCTGATGCAAGGCTGCTGACGCTACCATGTGGGTGACATAATATTAATTGTAACGGCTTTAATGCACGGCAAAAGGTCGAAGATTTAAAACAACGGCTTTATAAAGCTATATGTTTTTGTGAAATAGATGGCGCTTTAGACGTTTTAGCGTTGGAGTTGTATTGGTATATATAGTTGTCGAAGGTTTTCTACGCAAAACAAGTTGAGATACTTAGGTATATGGTCTGTCACACACTAGAATAATTTAATACTGGTTTATGCCCGATATAATAAATATTAACAGACAAGCTTATCCTGCTAATCCTACTAATATTATAAATGCGAAAGTTAGTGTGTTTGGATGTTTGTGACTCAATCACGCAAAAACGGCTGAACGGATTAAGACGAAACTTGCTATACAATGAGATTATAGACTGGATTAACATATAGGATACTTTTTATCCCGAAAATCATCCCTTTTACGCGGAAGAAGTCGCTGGCAAAAGCTAGTACTTAATAAATAACATTACTAAGGGCGGTAAAACAAAGAACGTCTCAGATCGCAGGTATTTGATCATATATGCGATCTGAGGCTTTCTTTATTACCGCCCGTGATAAATTCAACATTTTATGTCACCCCCTGGCCTGAAAGTGGGATTATCGCGTGCAATTTATGGCCAGGTGTGACATAAAATACATTAAGTACTTCTACTTCGAGAAAAACATATTACGTAGGTAAGTATACCTACAGCTTGAACATATATAACTACTCCTTTTAATAATAGTACATTACTTAACAAGGGCGGTAAAACAAAGAATGTCTCAGATCGCAGGTATTTGACGCCCGAGCCGAAGGCAAGGGCGATAAATATGCGATCTGAGGCTTTCTTTATTACCGCCCGTGTTAAGTACAAAATTTTATGTCACCCCCTGGCCAGGAAGTGGGATTTCCTGCGCGCGGAGCGTGCGGTAATGGCCGCTTTATGGCCAGGTGTGACATAAATTAAATTATAAACAATATCCTAAAGAAAACATCTATCCATCACGACCAAATAATATGTATTTTCGTGCTCGAATGTACAACTTAATCAGACATTAGTGCATATTATAACAGTTTATGCTAACATGAGTAACATGCCAACATCGCGCCGTTGAAGTCTCAAGGCGACTGATAAACAAGCACTATCACGAACCGTTGATTAAGTGCACATCAGTTACATACTACACACACGATTCAATACTAGCTTGTACCCGTGACTTTGTCTGTAATCGATAGGGTTGCCAACCGTCCCGCCTCAGGCGGGACGTCCCGTTTCCAGCACCCTAGATGATGCGTCCCGCAAAGGATGCGTGCGGGACGCCAATTGTCCCGTTTTCAGGCCTCGGCAGAATTATAAGAACTGGAACGAACATTTTGTTTCATTTCAGGAAAGAGTGCACAACTTCGATGAATGAAAATAAGTAATTTGTAACCCGCTCCCGGAGGACCGTACCTACTCGTAATAGGGTAATTTTAGGTCAGAAACCATCCACTAAAAACGTGTATCTATCCTACATCACAATTATACGTTAGCAATATTGATAGAATGCGCGAGTCCCGCATTTTTTAGCTAAGTCCCGCAATTCTACAACAAATGTCCCGCAAATCGGAGCACATAAGTTGGCAACTCTAGTAATCGACCATAAAGCTTTTCGGTGAAGGAAAACATCGTGAGGACACCGAGTAACGTCCGGCTGTTATCTCTTCTGAAAATTCTCGTAAGGTTACTGGTTTTCCACTTTAACCAATTTGTCAAAAACAAAAGTATTAGTTAGTACAGTGGTGAAGTAAAGTGTATTACTTAGAGTACAGTGGTGAATAAAAGTGTTTTAGTAAGAGTTGGTGTAGTTTCCTTGGACCTTTTTCATGGTTCATGGACGTAACCAGTTTTCGATAATAGCAGTTATTTACTAATACCTAATACCAAAAAATTTGCCCTTGTAACAACTAAACTGTTTTGTAACCGTTAGTATATAATCTCCTTGTCTTGAGATTCACTAAAACTTACTATTAATTAGTATTTTTTTCGCTCAGTGTGGGCGGGCGATTTTTGAGTGTCGAACGCTTGACTTTCTACTCGAGATCTGTCAAAAAACTATGACGATTTGACAGATGTCGAATGAAAAGTCGAGCGTTCGACACTCAAAAATCGGCCCCCAGTCTGTGGCTTTATAGCTTTTTAGACCGGGCTTAATAAAGCTATAGGAGTACGCAGTTGGAGGGTAGCGTGGGGAAAATCGAGGGGAACCTCCGACATGACTACGCGGCAGGTTTAGCACTGGAATTCTCTGAGAGTTGCAGAAATAAAGTGATAGGAGTTCGCAGTTAAAGAGTAACGTGGGGGAAATCTAGGAAATCATCCGACACGGCCGCGCGGGCGGTTTATAAACACTGGGAATACTCGAACAGTTACACAGATACCTAAAGCGATTTGAGTGCGTGGTTGTACAGTAGCCTGGGAAAATCCAGGGAAACCTCCAACACGACCACGCGGGAATACTCTAAGAGTTACAGAGATAAATTAAGCGATAGGAGTGCGCGGTTGTAGAGTAGCCTGGGAAAATCCAGGGAATCATTGATTGATTGATTGATTGATTGATTGGAAACCTCCGAAACCACGCGGGTGGTTTAAACACTGGAACCCTCGAGTTACACAGAGCCAATATTTATGTTAGTTATATTAGATGAATGCCCAACCTCGGGCGGGTCAGTGACTCGACAGTCCACATGTCTGGTTATCAGAGGTATCAATCTCGTAGTTTAGCAATACTACCGTCCGCAGCACAAGTGACTTTTCCTTCTAGTTGAGATTTATTTGGGCATGACATGACATGACATGACCTTGCACTTACTCGTACCTACACTTGACTCATTCTCTCTTGAATATATACAAGAATACAACAATAACTTAAATATTTTTTCATAATTGGATTTTACAATCTCTTGACGTCAATAATAATAAACATTTAAGTAACATAAGGTAAACTCGCGTATTTCCGAATGTTTATGTGTAAGTACCTATATGAAATTATTTTTATGTCACACGTGGCCATAAAGTGGCCATTATCGCACGCTCCGCGCGCGAAAAAACCCACTTCCTGGCCAGGGGGTGACATAAAATTTTGTACTTACCACGGGCGATAATAAAGAAAGCCTCAGATCGCATATTTATCGCCCTTGCCTTCGGCTCGGGCGTAAAATACCTGCGATCTGAGACATTCTTTGTTTTATCGCCCTTGGTAAGTAATGTACTATTTCATAATTGGATTTTACAATCTCTTGACGTCAATAATAATAAACATTTGAGTAACATACGGTAAACTCGCGTATTTCCGAATGTTTATGTGTAAGTACCTATATGAAATTATTTTTTTATAAAGCAGTAACGCTGCTCACGCAAACTACATTTTTTTTTTATTTGTAGTTTGCGTTACTGCTTTATACAAAACTAATTTAGTATGGGAATACGCATCGTAACTGACGGTTTCTCAACATAATTTGAGACGTTAGTGCCGTTAATGAAGCCTAAGTATTCTGGTAGATGTCGCCGGTTGAAGAATTAGGGGGCGAGTGTGGCTGTGGGTCGCACCTATACCTCAGTTGAAGTACAGCGACTGGCCGCGAATGCCAGGAGGTTGCAGGTTCGAATCCTGCTCGGTGCCTAAATTTTTCAATTTTTCCTTTATTTCTAAATTTGAATGTGTATATGTATTTCCATGAACTATTCAGTATCGCTAGAATTACCGAATCGGTTGAGACATACTAATTATTTTTGTCGAACCTGAAAGACCTTAGTTTCGATCGGTCAATGAGGCAAAATTAACCCCAGAAGGCTCAGTAGGAAGCTCAGCTGATGTGTAAAATTGGACAGTAACGCCAGTAACTAAACAAAATATTTGTCAATAAATTAGTGATTGTTTTGCTGACGCTCCGTGGAATGTGTGTCGACATAGCGGGGCGCGGCCGTTGCGTGCGAGATCCGTGTGTGCTGACCCTACCTACTGGACTACCACCTTAGTTTATTGCTATTGGACAGTCCACACAGCACACTCATGAAGTCCTGGCCGTAATTTAACTGGGGGCTTTACGGTGCCTTTCCACATTTTCATACATTTGACGCGTAGCTGGAGCTATTGTGTCAAATGTATGAAAACACAGCATAGCATAGCTCAAGTGGAAAGGCATCCATTAACTTATTATTAGTCAAGTAGGGTAGGGTGGTGTGATCTCGCTCATGTTTTAGGGCAGCCCAACTGGAGAACTAAGTTAATTACCTCCACCTTGCAGAAGACCGCAGTCATAACAAAGAGAGAGCAGCGTGTGATAGGGGTCCCTTCATGTCTTTTTAAAATCAGAATATTAGTGATTATTACATAATTAAGTTGTTAGTTGAGTTGAGAGGAATGACAGGCTATAATATTCTCTTTGGGGGGCTCTTTGGGGAGGTCTATGTCCAGCAGTGGTGATGGTGATAATATTCTAAAGATGACCTCTTCTGCCACCTACCTAGGTATTTACCGAACCTATTCAAAAAATCTTCTCCCCTTTTTTGATTTTCGATCGCACTCATGATATTTCGGACAGTTGTGCTACTGCTTCGACCATTATACGTAGCTGTGGGTGGTTTTTGGAACGTCTAGTTATATACGCTCAATGCCTTTGCTATGTAACACGCAACTCACATGTGTCATTGCATTATTATAGTTAGGATTTCAGATCAATCTGTGGGCTGGATTCAACAGATTCTGACGATTAAATGCCTTATAAATTAACTATTTATTTACAAGAAAATATACAGGGCGTCCCAAGAATATGGGACATCAAGGGAAAAAAGCTACGGTAGCCCAGTGGTTCAAGCATGCGGCTGTCAAGCGGCGGTCGTGGGTTCGAATCCCAGCTCGTACCAATGAGTTTCTCGGAACTTATGTACGGAATATCATTTGATATTTACCGTTAGCTTTTCGGTGAAGGAAAACATCGTGAGGAAACCTGCATACATCCGCGAAGAAATTCAAAGTTGTATGTGAAGTCCCCAACCCGCTCTGGGCCAGCGTGGGGACTACTGCCCAATCCCTCTCATCTATGATAGGAGGCCTGTGCCCAGCAGTGGGACGTATATAGGCTGATGATGATGATGATGAAGGGAAAGTACCTTGAATATTGTAGATGGAAGATTTTACTAAAAGAATACATTATTTTAATTTAAAAAACAATTTAAACTGCATTCATAGATTTTTAAATAATTACATGGTTGAACCGGAAGTCGAACCCGCTACACGAGAAAAAAAAATGTGTTAAAATTCATGGTCTTCCTTTTATTTCTGACACTATGTTATTTAGCAAAAAATAATCCTTATGATGAAGCCCTTCGATCGGTATGATAAAGCTGCAGGGTATTTTTTTTCTCGTGTAGCGGGTTCGATTCCCGGTTCAATCATGTACCTACATATTTATTTAAAAATCTATATGAATGCAGTTTAATCTTTGTAATTCAAACTGCTTTTTTTATATCTAAATTATAACTCACAGCCATAATGTGTACATATATATTTTTGGACTGTAATAGTCATGTATTTTTCCGTTCGTTTTGATTATGAAGTTCGGCAGCGCGCACACGTGTCACATCACATATGGAGTTGCGAGCGTCTATAGGTTACGGTGTCTGCTTACCATCAGGTGGACCGCACTCTTGTTTGCACAGTGCATCTCAGGAAGCTCTGGCAACCTTTGCTAGCCTCCAGGAACACAACACCCCTAACCTTAAATTAACCCTAGGATAGACAGTTAACGTGAAATGTAACAATGTTTCTTATTTGGTTTAAAGCCAGGGATACACTAGGGGACAAATATCCCATGACATGTGTCGGCAACATGTCAAGCGAAGCTGGCCGATTTCGCCTGACATATCTGGCGACATCGCGCGACTTATGACCGTAGCGACATCAGGCGAAGTCGTGCGACTTCGCGAAACTTCATCTGACATATATCTGGCGACATCGCGCGACTTATTTCCGTAGCGACGTCATGTCGCGCGATGTTGCCTGACATGTCGAATGAAGTCCGGCAACATCGCGCTACTTCACCCGACCTCGCTGGCGACACGTGTCGCAGGACATTTGTCCCCTAGTGTATCCCCGGCTTGACAGACCTTTAGAGCCCCTACAAGGCTCAGCGGAACCTTTCTGGGCTATGCCATTGTTAACCTTAACGCCTTTTCCGATGCGATCTAAGGTAACGTCGTGACCGAGCTTCTTCATGAAACAAGTATAAGATGGAACTGGTGATACACACATACAAAGGTGTGTGAAGGAGATGTAAGCATAGACAATAACACACGTGGGAGCGAGAAAAAATGACATATCTTCTGTCCCTCATCACGTATAAGGAACCGATTATTTGTCACCGGCCGTTGTCACCGAAATGTCATCGATGAACCAGTGGCCAGAGTATAAAAAAATATGTTACCCATAATGTTGGGTAAACTAAACCGGCTCGAATGCTAAAAATAACAGATTAAAAATTTAATTGTCGTAATTGGGAGGACATCGGATGTTTTGTGTTTGCCCGCTAATATTTACTAAGAGTTTATTTTGAAGATTCTCAATAATTAAAAACGTACTTGTCAGTAAAAGTGGGGAGATTATTCTTTTTGTGGTAACCCCAGAAAAAACTGTCACAATATCTCCGTCCTTGTGTGTGATTCGCTAACCCTCCTTCTATATATCCTTTTTAGGGTTCCGTAGTAAACAAGGAACCCTTATAGTTTCGCCATGTCCGTCCGTCCGTCCGTCCGTCCGTCCGTCCGACCCCCGTTTTTCTCAGTAACCGTTAGTACTAGAAAGCTGTAATTTGGCATGAGTTTAACTATCAATGACGCCGACAAAACGGTAGAATAAAATCTTAAAAAAAATTTTTTTTTAGGGTACCTCCCCTACATGTAAAGTGGTGGTGCAATTTTTTTTTCTGCCAAACCCCATCGTGTGGGCTATCGTTGGATAGCTCTTTTAAAAATATTATTAGGTTTCTACAAGCATTTTTTGATTAAAGAATTGGTTAGCGTGATATTAAGCTTTGAAGTGATAATTTTAGCTATGGTCAAGTGTCCCCCCCCCCTGCCAGCTAAACGGTGGCTACTAGGCATGTGAAAAAAATCATGGTAGTAGTAAATACGATGAATTTAAAAGGAAAACTATCACAGCTAAGTAGACATTACTAGTTAACGAGTAATAGTCGAACTTCAGAAATGTACTTTGCAAAAGCAAACTTTCGTACAATTTCCATTGATACCTTAGATAATGTTGTTAATTCTGTCAAAAACATAGTAAATATAAGTTTGCGAACTTTTTAGTCCATATAATGTAACGGGTAGACGACTACGGAACCCTACCTTGCGCGTGGCCCGACACGCACTTGGCCGGTTTTTTTTCTACGGAGCTTCTTACTCACTACAACTTCAGATAAGTGCGTATATAGATACGTTAAGGCTCAGTTTTATAACAATCCTTTAGGCCTTGTTTTTGGCGCCCTGTAGCCCGGGCATAAGAATACGGCTACGGTATCCTCTGCCTGTCGTAGAAGGCGACTAAAAGAGGGTCCTCGGGGCCGAAGACGGTCGTAGTTGGGGGCTGAGATCGTACATAAAAACATGGCGGGACCCGTAGGTGGACTCTAGGGCGGCACTGGAGAGTTCCATGGGAGAGCCCAGAGCCGTCCGAAATGGGTTGAGGAGGACAATCGGGGGGTTTTTAGTCGGTGCAAAACCGACATAACCTGCGCACTGTCCCCGCGGTGCGGAGGTATCCATAAAGGATTTCCCCCCCGTAAAAAAAGGGCCTCGTGGTTGAATGCCTTACAAGTTTTCATATATTTTGATTTCAAATTATGCCAAAATCATTGAAATAGGTAACAAACATTTTTTTAATCTGACTGTGGATTTTAAGCGAAGCGATAGGAGTGCGCGGTTGGAGAGTGGCCTGGGGAAAATCCAGAAAAATCTCCGACACGACCACGCGGGCGGTTTAAACAATGGAACACTCTAAGAGTTTGCGCTCCAGCGAGATGGTTGAGTGGCTTCAACCGAATCTGAGGTGTGAGTGGAATCGAGCTATTGAAAGTTTTGTCGCTGGTTCACCAAACCTAGCCTAGATGAGAAGAGATATAAAAACTAGACCTTGTTGTTGAAATATCGATTTGTTTTAAGCTATATATATTAACTAAAAAGGAACCTTAATGAATATGTACTCGTATAATTGAAACAGTTAAGTATCGCATCTATATCGATCGTGATTCGTGATCCGTAAGCTCGGCTATTACCGGTGACATTCACCTACTTATGCAGAAAGCTCGTGTGTGTCCGGTGACATTGGGGAGCGAACAGTTGAGGCTCTTCTGTGGCGCGAACTTGATTTATACAAAGAGCAAGGAAACTGGGACATCTCGTATAGACATTTGTGAATAGAAACTTACTAGGTTCGTTACGCCGGTCACGTAAGCACTGTAGCTGTAGTATAAGTTTTTTCATAACATTAACTAATTCGAACGCGTTTGCATTTTGTCTCAAAATGTACGAAAGTGGTATGAAAACGTGAACAGCGCCTCTGGTGATCACTAGTGGAAACTAAAACAGCGAGTATAACATTTGTTGCTAACCGATGAACGCGCGTATTTCAAACTCGGTGAGAGCGTTTTCATACATTTTGAGACAAAACGCAAACGCGTTCGAATAGTTAATGTTTCGAAAAAACTTATACTAGAGCTACTGAAGTACTCTAAGATAAGAGTTTGCGCTACAGTGGGAGTGCGCGGTTGGAGAGTTGCCTGGAGAAAATCCAGAGGAAACCTCCGACACGGCCAACAGGGGGGACCGTGAAGTACTCTAAGATAAGAGTTTGCGCTCCAGTGAGATTGATTGAGAGGCTTCAACCGAATCTGAGGTGTGAGTGGAATCGAGCTACAGGAGTTTTGTCGCTGGTTCACTAAACCTAGCCTAGACGAGAAGAGTCCGGAAAGAAACTCAGTCAGGCGGTCATAATTGTGCGGTAGGTAATTAGTTAATAGTTAAGTCACTCGCTGTACGTTTATAATAATTATTAAGGCGATATATCGATTGAAAGAGACACCCTTTGTTTTTCGCTCACGACAAAACGGGATGCAACCCTCTCCGAGAATGGCTTTTTAGACAAATCTCGTTAAATCTCTGACTGTGTGCAGGTTTATTAAATTTCCTCTTGTCAGTACCTAGATGAGGTAAAATACCATCATATTAACTTAATCGTGTCTTTTAATAATGCGTTGTTTTAGTAGGCTGAGGAAAAAAAGGAAAATATAGACTCGACTTTGGATTTATTTTCTATCGAGAAAATTTTAAGCAATCATGTTTCGCTATTGTCAGTACCACAATCATATAGTCAAGAATCATATATCTGAAAATCAGCCCCTACTGTTTGCTAGTCTGGGCAGGACCATGCTATGGCAACTTAGAAGAAAAGAAATGGAACGCTTTGATTGAGCTGCAATCTATATATTGGTGACAAAATAACGAGCTCTTCAGCTCTAAGTACTGCTTGTCTTCTTTTCCAAGCCAAGGACTTCGTCGTTTTTACTCATGCTGTTAGATGTCAGTACTGCACACAGTTATGTTAAGGTAATGTATACACTGTAAAAACTGTAACAAGTAACACAAACTTGTCTACTATGTATACATTAACCTTTACATTTACTTGTCTATGCATTAATTTCGATGACGTATTTGCTACCTAAATTTATGGTACTAGGAGTTTTTTCCTTATCGTTCCAATTTACACAAAATATTTACATTTTTAGGTAATGTACACAATTATGTGATAACAACACCGAGCTAATTGAGCCTCATCAATAGTTCATGCAAACAGAAAATTGATTAGAGTGCTAGTTAAATACCCCATAGACATGGATAAATATATGTTGTCAGCCTCTCTTACGTTATAAGTTACGAGCAAAATTTTATGGACTATGAGTGTATATCAGCTTATATTTGGGAGTAACGGAACGTTTATGTTATAGATACGTTGACATCTTTCATCTTTTGACAATTTTCAAAATAAAACTTCAATTCAAATATATTTATAAAACTGTTACTGACAAATCCATTTAATTTAATTTAAAATAGTTGTGTTTTCATTTAAATGCCACAATATTCGAAATAAAAAACATTGTAGTGTAATACGCATAGTTTGACAATGTGATAGTGAGCAAGGACTTGTAATCCAGGAATACCTAATACCTATGTCATTCAGGACACAGGACAGGAATTGTTGCGTTGTGTACGGTAGCCATTTTGTAAGGGTGGACACGGAAAAGGTAATTATTTGTATTTGAGTAATTGATATGTTATAATAATAATATGCCTTAGTGTGCACCACTAAGTAAAAACATAACAAAAAACTTAAACGAAGCAACCAAGTTATTTTTTTATTTATCGTATGGCATTTATTTCAAACCGTGAGATCTTCGAGAAGACAGTACGGTTGCCAGATTTTGTTGCACTTTTAGAACCACCCAGGGGTCACGTGTAGGGTAGCGGTGGGTACTTTCCCTACGGGCGTGGTGCAACTTCGACCCCCCTTTGTCGAGTGGGAACTTGACTGTTCTCAAGCCGCCCGAAGGCCTCCAACTTGGCTTAAAGACTGCTGCCATAGACAGCAGCCGGGATCAACGGCTTAACGTAGGCACGTGCTTTGGATGGCTCCAAAGCACGGGAGCGCCTGAGCTAACTGAGTTAGTACTGACCCTGCCCGACAATGCTTAACCTTGCATACCGGTTGCGGTACGCAGGCGCCGCTGGGCCATTAGTGCTCCTAGCAACTAAGTTATAGTAGATTAATAGGTAATAATGTCTAATCAAGTAAATTCTTTCATTTTTGGCATTTATTTTCCTTTCACAATTGCAGGAACCCCTTACACAGATTTCCAAGTCCTCACCTAAAGATTCAAACAGGTTTAGGGCTGGGAAGCTCAGTTGCGGATTTGATTTTGAAGAGCAGTCATCACAGCACAAACAGGAGGGTTATAGAATGCATTTTACTGAAGTATACCACTACCCAGAAAATATGCTTGCGACTCTTGCGAGGTATGTATTTATTTTTATTAATCAATAAAAATAAATAAATCATCTAATAAGATGTGTTGATATTAGAGTGAACTGTGGGACGAAAATATAAAAGCATAGGTACAATTTTGACCCCAGTCATATTCTCGGAGGGATATGGAGGAGTGCCTACTAAAAAAGAAAAAGATACAAGCGAATTGTTATCACTTGAAGGGTCTGAGCAACAACTGGAGTAAAAATATTGCTTGAATTTAAACTTCGTGAGACATGTTATAACTTTATTTTACTAAACGGTTAAAACTCACGTATTAATTGTCACTTCGTGAGTTTTAACCGTTTAGTAAAATAAAGTTAAAAATATTGCAGCCATAATAACAGCAAAACTATGTCTGTATGTACTAATTTGATGTTACAGTGGCCAGTATGGTCGCCAGAGTTCCCAATTATGCGCTGTGTTGAGAGAGGATCTGCATTTTTCTCTTTGTGTAATTGCAGTGAATCCTCAATTCACTTCGGGGTTGGCAACGCGCTTGTAATTCGTCGGGAGTTGCAAGCGTCAATATCTTATGGTGTCTGCTTACCGTTAGACAGGTTGCGTATAGGTACTTATATGTTGATTTGTTTGTTTCCAGCTCATTAAATATAAGGGCCTCGGCTGTGAGTACAATTTTGTACCTTTTGGCATCGAAAACTCGAGGTCCATGGGGTCCCAGCGCACACAAGTTATTTACTGAAATCGTGAAATGTTTGAAGTAACTGGTGACCGACGAACCTGGTGACTTCCTCATACAACGTATCGGCATTTTTTTTATATGTGCGGGCCACCTGATGGTAAGCGAGAAAATATAGGTACCATGCCTCAAGGGGCTGTTGTAGATAAAAGTCAGTTTTGATTTTATTTATGCCATGTATGTTATTTTTAATAGATTGTTTGTTTGTTTTGCCATGTACTTATGTTATTTTTAATAATAACACACATAAACAAGGAAATGAAGTTTCACTTGATTTTTTATTTAATATTGGTAATATATTATTCTATTTTCCAGGACCTATTCCAATTCTATCCTATAATCTATAATCTCCAATATGGACTAGTGTGGTGTGGCATATCTTAGAAGTTACGTAGAGAAATAAGTTTCTAAACAGGTACGCAATGAATTTCATAATCGCGTTTAGAAACTTATTTCTACGTAACTTCTAAGATGTATCAAACTAATTGAATGAATGTTTTATATGTGTATGTATTACCTACTTATGCATGTGTGTGTGCGTGTGTAAATCAGTTTACACATCACGAGGGATAGATGGCAGCACAATCTACCAGTTTCCTAAAACGGTAGAGTTACCAGTCTATACTTTAGTATATATATTGTAGTCTTTGGGCAGGACAGCGTTTCAAAGTCTCCAAATTTCTCAGTGTAGCGCCTTAAGTACCTATCCTACTTTAAATTTAAATTAAAACAAATGAAAACCAAACAAGCTCCCATTAAAAATACATTTTATTTTATTAACGGTAAGTAACTACCTAACCGTATCCGCAATCACAAGATTACCTTAAAACCACCAAACATCCTGTTATATTACACTAAACATGATCGATCCGACCAATATTATAATCAAGCTTGACATTGAGATGATATTTATGACCCAAATTTATGCATTTATATGGTGTATTATTTTGCCAAATTAATCATCGTAGGCGTTAACACACGTTAACAGCGTTTGGAGGTCCATGGTCGATCTCTTCCTTATTTATGGTTATAGTTTTTTTTTCATACGTTATCTGTGGGATCGAATCATGAGCCCGCAGTGGGTCAAGGCCGTAGAGATTCATTACTTTTTTTAAAATAATTACACTGTGTTTGGGCTTTTGCAGAAATACCTATATTGTTATTTTTGTGGGATTGGAAACACGTTTCGTTTTTGAGATAATAACGTGTTATTTATGATTGACCAACAATACGTAGAGCTACCTCGCTTGGTTTGACTCGTGTTCGTGTATTTTTTTGTCATAGGTAGGTACTTATTGGGTTTAGGTATGACTCTGGAATTCTGGATGTCGCTAAAGTAAAGTAAAGTATTTATTCATTGTAAACTGTGTACATAAAGGTCTTACAATACATATATATAGAAACAACAGTTGCTCATTTCGAGCGTACAATTTTTAGTCTTAAAGCTATCTTACCACCTACTGGTATTCGAAAAAAATTCTTTCAAAGTATAGAACACATTATCCATTAAGAATCTTTTCAATTTCATCTTAAATTGACTACTCTCTAACATCTTAATATTATTAGGTAGCTAGGCTTTCCAGCCGGACCCAAAAAATTGCATGTTGTTTATTCTTTGGTTAAAGTTACTTAATTACTTAGAGTACCTAAATAAGCCAATATTAAAATGGACGCCCCTCTCCTAGTACACATTGTTATAATGTCTACAATGTGTGTTTCTGCTTCGACTTAGAAACGATATATGTTTAAATTTTCGGTACCTACAGTAAAAACAAGAAATTTGACTACTAAATAATCAGTCATTTTGAACCGTAATGCATACAGTGGTATTACTTGCGCATTACGGTTCAAAATGAGTAGACAATTTATTTGACTTACTGTGCGTGCATTGATAATAGTACATTACTTAACAAGGGCGGTAAAACAAAGAATGTCTCAGATCGCAGATATTTGACGCCCGAGCCGAAGGCAAGGGCGATAAATATGCGATCCGAGGCTTTCTTTATTACCGCCCGTGTTAAGTACAACATTTTATGTCATCCCAGGGCCAGGAAGTGGGATTTCCCGCGCGCTGTGCGTGCGGTAATTGCCACTTTATGGCCAGGTATGGCATAAATATCATTATACAAATAGAGCCTATAAAAGATCTTTGGCCTCTAAACATCGTAGGTGTACTAGTGATCCGTGAGTTACAGTCAACACCGAAAGCACTTTCATATGTGAAGTCGTCAAAAGTCTTTATTGTCAAGGGAATAAGAGCTTTTGATCTCTTCTTGTGTAGTTACTTTTGTTGCTAACTGTACATACATGTAGTGCAGCGTATGTGAGCAGAAAGCGACAGCAAACTCGGTCAAGTGCAACATCTCTTACACATGAACGTGTGGCTTGAAGCCTTTATAAACCACTTTAAAAAGGTTTGTAGGAGTAACATTATGGTGGCAAAGGGAATTTCTTATTTCTTAATGACTCATGACTCCAAACTTTTATTTGGCGCTCATAGATGATATTGTTGGTGGTGCCTTAAAAATGCTAGGGTTTATAATGCGTAGTTCTGTTAATTTAACTCAGGCGAAAACGTTAAAGAATCTTTTTTGTTCGCTGGTTCGGAACAAACTTCAATATGCGTGTCAGATTTGGAATCCTTGTTATAAGACCTATATATAGACAGGATCGAGCGTGTTCAGGTAAAATTTGTTAAATATTTGTGTTACAAACTAAAGCGTCCCTACAATTCGACCAATTACTTGACCATTTGCAAGGAACACCACCTGGTTCCATTGTATAAGCGTCGTGAAATAGCCGATATTATTTTTCTCTTAAAAATCACTACTGGCGCCATTGATTGCCCAGAAATGCTACAAGAACTCTCATTTGTTACTCCTACCCGATCCAAAAGGTATTTTCCTCCTATTTCTTTGAAGCGTGCAAGTCGAAATCTGAACAATTTGACGAAAGAGCTTGATATTGACATATTTAACTGTGCAATTCCTTCCATACGGCGACAAATAGTTTAGCATGTGTTTTGATTAACTTATTTTTTATTCCTGTAATTGGCTCTGTATTTTTAATTAATCTGCTACTTTGTATATTTAGCTTTTGTTTCTCCATAATAAATAAATTAAATTTGTAACACACAATAAACAACAAACAGCACTGCAATATATACCTAATAGCAACATTCAACGAATAGCAAGAACGAAAGGACAGCCTACCCAATTGCTCACTAGATGGCGCTGCACGTAAGATAGATCGCGCAAGCGTTTGTTCGTCGTAGAATGTATAGGACTCCCAGTTGATTATTGTTAAATTGATTCTAATACGAATAGAAACCTATTTGTTACAAGGCACACGGCTTCCTGTGAAATTGCTCTCTGCTCGCTTCCACTTGTGGGACGTTCGGTGACTTGCTCATACTAGCCCGCGGTTTGTTTACGCTTCGGCGGACGCTCCTGCTTCTGTGGGTCGGCGCTCGGACGTAAATAAAATAGGTGTTGCCTTCTTTTTGATATACTTCTGTACACTATCTGTCAACCGCTGATTAAACAACTACGTACTACTGCTGCTGTTTTCGCTGAAGTCACACCCGACGATCCCGCCAACACTATAATCTGGCGTCCAACGCGGGCACTTCGAAGACGGGGTACGTCGTAATCGTAACGAAGTCTGGACGTGTGACTTCGACAAAGGTACAGCCGAAGAAAGTTGTTTTCAAAAGGAAGATGGGAGTAAACTTATCGGAAGAACAGTTCCAGCAGCTGATTGGTGTTATTGCGGGGGCGCGCGCTGCAGCTCCTCCTGGACCTGCTGCGTTGCCGGCGCGTTCAACATCTTTTGCGTTGGCCAACTTCACCTACAATGGGGAGAGAGACCCTACGCTCGTCAAAACATTTTTAACTGCGGCGTCATGTTTCAAACGAGTGGAGAACATGAGCGACGAGGATGCACTGGCGAGTCTACCGCTCGTGCTGAAGGACGATGCTGCAACATGGTGGAACGGGATAGCGAACAGTGTCACTACATGGGAAGATTTTAAGGAGCGACTCCATAGGGCATTTGCACCAAAAAAACCAGCACCCTCTATCTACCAAGAGCTTCTTCTTACGCACCAAAGAAACAACGAGCTTACAGAGACGTTTGTAGCTGCGAAAAGAGATCTGATCGCTCAGTTGCCACTGCCAGTCCACCCAGAACCTCATCAGCTTGATATGGTGTATGGAACCCTGAATAAGAGGATCAAGGAAAAGGTTACCAGGGAGTCTAGAAACACGTTCGATGCACTCCTTAAAGCCACCCAGGGTGTGGAAGAGCTCTTCGAAACCAAACCTCAACCTCAACCCTCCAAGGGACAACGACGAGTTCGTTGCAGCCACTGCAAGAACCCCGGTCATACAGTAGAAGTCTGCCGAAAAAAGAAGTTTGAAGAGAGCAAAGCTACTAAAGAACTGTCGAAACCCTCTAGTTCAATAGCTCAGACCCAGATGCCCTCACCATCAGCACCGCGATTCTCTTGCTACGGCTGTGGTGCGCCCGGGGTAGTACGAACTAGCTGCCCTACCTGCACCAATCAACCACGCCAGCAGCCAATCAAGAACGAAAAGATCAGCTTCTGGTAAAGACACCAGATCCAGACCGGTAGTATGTATATCCATTAAGAACATCCATGGATATGCATACATCGACACGTGCGCCAGATCCAGCGTAGCGTCCTATTAGCTGTACTGTTAACTGAAGGGTATCAATTCATAACTGAATCAGCACAGCTGACTTTGGCTGACGGCGTGCCCAAAATACAACCTGTCATGAAAGTAACAGCAGAGGTGACCATCTGTGGACGGACTACATTAACCACTTTTATAGTGCTACCCGAACCACGAGATAACAAAACACTGCTGGGTTCCGGATTCCTACAAGACGCACGCATGATTCTGGATATGGGACGATTTACCTAGTGGTACACGGACGCTCCCGAAGATGTACACGAGATGTATGAAGAGGATTTTCTTAGATTCAAAACCCACGGAGCATCCAGCATGCACCGAAGGACCTCAACAGCCACCAGCACCAACGCGCCTCTCGGGTAACCACAGTCTGTAAGACCAGGGATGAAGAGAACCAGTCGTCCAAGGTTCATTAACAGGGGAGATGGGTCTACATACAGGCTACACCGTATAGATGACACCATTACGGACCGAAGATACAAAACTTTTGACGGATTCTCTCCGAGACTCGACTATACATATGATGCGTGATGCACAGAGGGCTATAAACGAACAGAGCAGCCTGTTGAACGTGAGGAGGAAGTGGATATATTCTCCCTGGATATTACACAAGCCAGTATAATGGACGACGATCAACCGCTCAATAAACAACTACGTACTACTGCTGCTGTTTTCGCTGAAGTCACAACCAACGATCCCGCCAACGCTATAAATTAAATTAAATTAAATTAATTACTCACCTGATTCTCCGGACGACATTTTTCAGAAGAAACCATCAGGAAACTATACTGACGAAGTCTGCGTAGCGGATTTGAATTTCTCAATGTGGTTTTTCTGATTATTTTGTAAACTAATAATAGTATATTGTTTGACAAGGGTCTAAAGAAAGCCATATTACCACGAGATGGTTATTTTCCCGAACGGAGTGAGGGAAAATTGTTCGAGTGGTAATATGGCTTTAGGTCCGAGTTATACACTCTACTTTTCACTTCGATTGCGAGAAAACACATAAACACAAATTATCCACCTTAAATGAATAATTTAACTCTTTTGGCGGGCGTATACGTCTAATTAGACAGCGTGTTTTTTTTCTAAGGCCAGCACCATGCCTCGCTATGCGTGTTCGCTTTGCGTGTTCGCCTCCCTTTCTTTTGCTATATTAAAGAAAGAGATGCAACATGCGCTTTTTTTTTCTTTTAAGAGGAGTAATTGCTTTGATTATTAGACACCCCTAAAACTTTAGAGAACTGAAAAACGTCTTTCCTGATTGGTCGATTTTAGTACAGCTGTATTCTGGTTGGTTGATATTTTTACCAAATAATTTTTAATCTGTCAAATTACTGTTCTGTGATTGGTGGATTTAATAGGTGAAGTATTTTGATTGGTCAAATTAAAATGTTTTGTAAATCATAAATATGTATACATATTTTCCCTAGGGCTTAAATGTACTACTTTAGCCCCGCTTCACAAGTCTAATATGACACACTTTTCGAGCATGAGAAGTGAAAAATAAATTATTCTATTAGTCCTGTTTCCTGATTCACCCGTGTTCGTATCGAATTCGGGCAACGAGTTTTTTTACCACTAATAAAATATAAAATAAAAACAACAAGCAACAAGACGCGGAAACAATAGTACATTACTTACCAAGGGCGATAAAACAAAGAATGTCTCAGATCGCAGGTATTTTACGCCCGAGCCGAAGGCAAGGGCGATAAATATGCGATCTGAGGCTTTCTTTATTATCGCCCGTGGTAAGTACAAAATTTTATATCACCCCTGGCCAGGAAGTGGGTTTTTTCGCGCGCGGAGCGTGCGATAATGGCCACTTTATGGCCAGGTGTGACATAAAATACCTACATTTACTATTACTTCGTCGATCTACGAGCTCAAAAATAAAACGGCCCTTTTATTTTATAAATCCACAGTCGACGAATGTAGCAACTAGGACTCGTCCGCACCCTCTTAAATTATGTACATATATTGCTGATGATGAAACCTGTGGGTTGACGGCGAAAAAAACACAACAAAACAATGTTGCAGAGCGCTTGAGTGGATAAAAAGCTACTTGACAGACAGGATGCAATGCACAGAAATCAGTAGATTTGTTGAAACAAACAATATCATTAGCAAAAAAGTTTTTAGATCTCCATACAAAATCAATAATACTGGTGTCCCACAGGGAAGCATATTGGGCCCGCTTCTCTTTGTCGTCTACATAAACGACTTGCCAAACGCAACCCCGAATAAAGTCATCATGTTTGCAGACGATACGACCATAATGGTAAAGTGTAATAATAGGTTAACTTTTAATCATGACATTAATAATTCTTTAAATGACATTATAAATTGGATGGAAATGAATGATCTAAAAATTAATATTAGTAAAACTAAATTGATGCAAATTAACTCCTATAATTCAAATAACATACCTATTACAGTTCAATACAAAAATGAAAACGTAGATCAAGTAGCCTCACTTAAATTTCTTGGATTCACTATAGACAACCATCTGCACTGGAAGGGTCACATTGAACAGATTTGTACCAGACTAAACAGATTTGTGTTTGCTCTCCGAAGGCTGAGGGACACTGTCTCTGTGGAAGCTGCACTGACGGCTTATCATGGATATGTGTCCTCAGTTCTTCGGTATGGCCTGATTCTGTGGGGGAATTCTGTCGATGTAGAACGAGTTTTCAAAATTCAAAAAAAATGTATACGCGTCATTTGTAATGCTTGGTCTGACGATTCTTGTGTCCCTTTATTTAAAAAATTACAACTTCTTCCCTTACCCTGCCTATACATTAGAGATGTATGTCTTTTTGTGAATACCCATCGACCTTTATTCAAAAAGCGAGGGGATCTGATGCACAGACTGACCAGACAAAAAATTATGAACATGCTATACAAGCCACGAGCTCGCAAAATGATCTATGCAAAGAACATATTTAACATGTGCATAGTAATATATAACAAACTACCGGATGACATAAAATTACTGCAAGGCAATAGGTTTAAGAACAAAATGACTAGCTGGCTTCTGGACAAATGTTATTATAGTGTAAGGAAATACTTGGACCAAAATTGACAATGGTATTAATGAATTATTATTTCTGACATTTTAAATTATTATTGTTTTTTATTATCTAATATCATTATTATAATTTTGAATTTTGACTCCCTTGACATTGTTCCGTATACACGTAGGCATCTTTGAGGAGTAGCTATTTTTTCTTTCACACGTATCTTGCGTTACTTAATTCTAGTTCTGTAAACATTTCAGCACTGCTATCGGCAGCCTTACGTGGCTCAAATACCATTATCCTTCGCATGAGACACGTAACATTTGATTGTATCCTTTGCATTTTGTATAATTAACGTTTTTATGTCTTACATACTTTTGTCAATTGCTCGGCCCCTGCACGCTGTCGAACATTGGTGCCATACAATGAAATACTACCACGATTAAGACCTTTCAAACGAGGTATGTCTCAACTGTATACACCGATGGTACATTTTGCCCATTCTCCTTTGCTAATTATGTGGATATATTTAATTATTATTATTGTATTAATTATGTCGCTCCTACAAAATGTTTGCACGCCTGCATGCAGGCTGAATGCACTGGACTTTCTTTTATTTTTAACACCTTATTTATAACATGTATTCTGAGCAAATAAAATCTTTGAATCTTTGAATCTTTGAATCTTTTGTTTACTTGACTTCTTTTCGAGTCACCGGTAGACATGAGGTTAAGACGAAACTGTAAACCGACAATAACAGTTTACACGTATGTATATGTTTGTAAGCTCACTAGCCTCGCCGGCAGCGGTAAAGAGCGGCCGACCTCAGGGGATACGACGGGGAGTCGTCATGACGTAATCATACCCTGTCTGCTGAGGGCTATGTTAATCATTCATTTTGTGTTAAGCAGTAACGCAAACTACAAACTAATTAAAGGAAAAAAAGGAAACCACCAACACCAAGCTGCGGAACCAGCAAGCTACATCTTAGGCTTTGTCGTCGCTTTCCATCAAGTGAGACTAAGGTCAATCGGTGTTCAGCCATAAAAAAAATTGAAAATTTTAGGCTCCGTGCAATCCTGGAATGTGGGAATCCGTTGGAATTGAGTTCGATTGCTCGCCGTACCTCAGCTAGAGCGACTGCCCGCGAATGCCAGAAGGTCGGAGATTCGAATCCTGCTAGGAGCCAAAAATGTTCAATTTTTTCCTTCATTTAGAATTTTTTAAATGTCGAGTAATCATTCCTCACCCATTAGGCTAAAGACAGTATGAATGAAACCATAGTTTACCGTGCCGTCGATGATAAAGTATAAAAGCGTCCAATGGGTATCATTAGTTAAACGCATATAATTATGTGTGTATGTGTGTCCTCCAGAACGCAGCTCCAAAACGGATGAACCGGTTTGGGTGCAGTTTATTTATCGAAAGTATTGTCTTTGTACAGTCCAGTGCAAAAATGTGTATCGAAAGAATCTTCTCATAAATATGTACCAAAACCTTAATGTACCGACATAAGAGGTTTGGGACATATTTTTGAGCAAGTTGTGTGCACTCATATTTTTGCACTCGACTGTACCTATCGAGTTTGTTATACAAAGCTGTGTGTGCTGTATTTTAAATGGTTGAATTAGGTTATAGTGTCTTTAAATGTCTTTATTATAGTGTATTTCTATGGTACCTAATTGCGCCTAAAATAAGGCCCGCTTTATTTATTGTTTTATATTTTTGATATGATTTTGCAATTTTTTCTATGGTAATATATTAACAGAACATGGGCACAAAATTTTATCCCATGGGCACTTATTTATTTAAGTATGAAACTATGAAAGTGAGCAAGCTTAGGAACTGGGCCTTATTAGGCGCACTTACCTTAGATGTACTTTTACGTGGAAAACTAACTCAGTGTGTCTATCTAATCTTAGCATAGTGCTTCTGACCGCTACAGTAAAGTTGCGCACTTACGTTGGCAGTTATCCGTTACTATTGTTACATCACTAACCGCGAACATTTTGACGGTCAACAACCGCAAGCGGTCGCTGCCACTTTCACTTTTCCCCGCCATGTTTGCCGACAAACGTAACATAGCGACATCTATCAATTGACTGAGTAAAACTTGCCGCGCCATCTATTGTTGAGTAGCAATATCTTTCACTAGCATCGCAGCAACTATAGTTTTATATTAATTGTTTACTAGATGGCAGTAATAATACTGCCTTGCGTTTTATTAGAATTGTAAAAAATTGGTATAATTGATATTTTACAAGTAAACCCCACTATTTTGAGGTTTGCTAAGTTTTACAATACAATAACTAGTTTTACAATGGATTGAATTTCGTTTGTTGAATTGATCTATACAGATATAATCCAAATCCTATATCATCAAAACAAAGATATATGTATTCCTACCTAGACGTATCGCTTATCGTAACTTAGTTCGTCTTGAAACTTATCATATCATACGAAATTCATGAACACCGAGTTAGATTGAATATATTTTGTATCTAATTAATAATTTCACCCAAACAGTCATCGTCAGGATGGCCGAGCGGTCTAAGGCGCTGCGTTCAGGTCGCAGTCCCAGTGGCGGATTTACCCCAAGGCTGAGTAGGCTGAAGCCTAGGGCGGCAGATTTTAGGGGGCGGCAAATTTTGGCGAAAAAAAATAATATAAACTACTTTTTTGCCCCATACGCGGGGCGCAAGCATCCCGCCGGATTCTTTGGGTTGATCTTGGGTTGCCCTTAAGTTGACTTTGGACTTCTATGTCGTATAGGAGGGAGAGGGAATATAGGAATGGGAGAGAAGGAGGAGGGAGTCTGAGATTAGGACGAGTGTCCGTGTGGCCTCACCCGTCGCCGAAGACGGGCCGTCGGGCCGCAAGCTTCGAGCCTTCGGCTTCGCGTGGTATTGCCGCTCACCTTCGGGCCTTGGGTTTCAAGTTCGCTTGTAACAATGACAGGAATAGTGAGTGTCCGCGGGCCGCAAGCGGCCCTCAGGCTCGCATGGAGGGCGCGTTCTGATGGGACGCTTCGGGCCTTCGGCCTTCAGCAGAGCCGGATCTAGAGGGGTGGGGGGGGGGGGGGGGGGGGGGGGGGGGCAAGCCGGGGCCCATGCCCCGGGCGGCAAGTTAAGGGGGCGGCAAATTCGAACTTCTTGACAGGCCAAAATACGTCTTGACAGGACAAAAAATTCCGCGCTCGCTGCGCTCGCGTTTTTTATGACTTGATGCATATGAATTGTTATATTTCTCGATTTGCTACGAGTTGATGTGTATGAAGTATTATCCGCATCTGCATTATAATGTCAGAAAATTGTCGCGCTCGCTGCGCTCGGATTTTCTTGGACCCATATCTCCTCACAAGCCAAAATTCAGCTCTCTGCGACCATTTAGAATTTAGTTTTTTCTAAAAACAGTCGTGTTTTTACGACGAAAAAAGTATAAATAGGTTTGGGAACTAGGGTACGTATTGAATTGTGGAGGTCAGCAGGGGCGGCGAAATTTGAACAGCCTAGGGGCGGCAAATATGTAAATCCGCCACTGCGCAGTCCACTTCTGTGGGCGTGGGTTCGAATCCCACTTCTGACAGATTTCTTTTGCTACTGCAGCGCTTTTTTTTATCAATTTTAATTATTATTTTTTGCGTGTGCTTGTAATCTAACAATATTTCCATAACGCTATTTTCACACCAGCTATTGAGAAAAGAGTATTGTTTGCCTTCGAATGAGGGATCAAAGTCGTACTTTTCTTCCTCCATTTGAGGACAACAATGACTTCTTCATATGTAGAAGGTGTGATGTGCCACTCTATAGTAAAAGTATTTGTAAGACATTTTATGTTTATAGCAAATAGCAGCGGGCCTCATAGGCGGTGCAAAATTATTTCTGTCTTGGCTTGGGCATAAACACTTCAACCCCTCGCTAGGCCCAAGATTCAATACCTATACCGCCCTCGCCGCCGCCGTAATTATATCATTTTGCTCCCTTGAGACACAATCTAGTATAGGATACGTTAAAGTTTTATCCACCTCGTTCGATCCGATATATCTGATGTCGACTGTACAGTCAAGTTAATGACATGAATAAGCGCAACGACATTAAAGCTACATATCTTTGAACTTTTCAACTAAGTTTTTAAATTTGGAACTTCGTATTGCGCAAGAGTATTTTTAATGGTTTATTTTTTGGCAACACTCTTATCAATGTCAATGACCTTAACCTCTAATGAAATGTCATTTTGATTGAATAAATAGTATAGTAATCTTGTAGTAATAGCCGGGTTCACAAAGATAATTTGTAGCTTGTTTTTTCACAAAATCAAAGACCATGACGACTATAAAAGTGGCCAACGAGAGCGAAGTGATCAGTAAACTAAGTATGTATGTGGAGAAGATATCAAACGACGCTATTTACAATAGGGGAAAGTTTTACATCGGGTTATCAGGTAAGTTTGGAAGTGAAATAAATTATCTTTTTATTCGGAAATGGGATGGATTTAATCTTAACTTGAGTTTTTCAATGAGTAACGTTGTTGATTGGTAATAGCCTAATGAATCTTTTTCGAAGGTGGCTCCGTGCTCAAGTTTCTATGCGAAGGTCTGCCGAAGGTCAAAACAGTATGGTCGAAATGGACGCTAGCATTCTGTGACGAGCGAGTTGTGCCAGAGGACAGTGAGGACTCCACTTTTGGGGTCTACAAGAGGGACCTCATACCTAAGACTGCGTTGACAGAGGAGCAATTTATTGTGTTGAAACAGGGAGTCTCTGGTAAGTTGGTTATTATTGGAAATATACTGTTTTGGGCACTTATGTTAGGAATTCGGAATTCCAGAGTCGAATGTAAAATTTAACAATGTGTTTACTATGTGAGGAAACCGGTATTATCCCAAGGGCTTCTGTGTTCAGATGGCAGTTGCTTTCGCATAACTATAGGTTGACCGTTAAACTGAGGCCCTGCGGAAGGGGAGGTAGGGCCCCGCAGCCCGCCCGCTACTCTTTGACTTCCTCTCCTGTCGTGGGTGGTCTCAGTTAAACGGTACACACATAGTGCCTATGCCAAAGGATGCGATTGGGAGCCAAAGCGCAGCACTAGGAGAATTAAAGTTGCTCTCTTCATTTAGGTTTTATATAAACTTTGAAAACCAACAGTGAATCCTCAAATTTTATAAAGGGTCGGCAACGCGCACGTGACTCCTTTCGAGTTGCGAGCGACTATAGGCGCTGATTTGCCACCATCACTGTATAAAAAAAAATCTCACAGAGAGCTAATAGATTATTTATTTGTTTATTGTATGGCAATTAGTTCGAACGGTGAGATCTTTGTGAAGACAGTATGCTTGCCAGTATAGATTATTGATACATTCAAACTGTTCTTTCTTCCAGCTGAAGAGGCTGCGAAAGACTACACCGAAAAACTAAAAGCAGCGTTCAACAGTGAAGAGTTCAAATTCGACCTGCTCTTACTGGGCATGGGGCCGGACGGTCACACCTGTTCACTGTTCCCTGGCCATCCACTCCTGGAAGAAACCAGCTTGAGGGTGGCAGCTATCACGGACTCACCAAAACCGCCACCGGCGAGAATTACGCTGACATACCCTGTGATAAATTCAGCGAGGAATTGTATTTTTGCTATTAGTGGGGCAGGGAAGGCTGATATGGTGAAGGTAAGGGCACATTTGATTTGAAATGTACAAATCCATTCTGCCTAATATAATCATGCATTTTCTTACTGTCAGAGCCACGTCACGAGGTTCATTGAAAAAGTATGTGTATACAAAACAATTGCAAAGTAATAGTGCGCGCCATCCACGACGACGCGCGCCTCCACAGCGAATCTCATACTAATCTGTGCGCAGTTGTACGGCGCGGGCTGTGGAGGGGCGCGCCTTCGTGGATGGCGCGCACTGTAGGTGGCTCAGTTTGTGTTTGTACTAAGAGACGACTAAAGACTCTTACGCATGTCATAGCCTACTCACATTGTTTCAGCGGCGCTATCGCTAAAGTAGAATTTCGTATATTTCCATCTCTGTCGCGAGAGCATGTGATAAATACGAAAATTTCAGAATTCTTGACAAAAGAGTTTGGGCGGGCGAGGCAGGTCCCTGCCGCTCCACGCCATTTTGAGTAAGGATCTCCCCAAACCTATCAACGCAGAGTCGGCATAAGCAGAGTGCTTTTCTCCACAATATTCGCATTAAGCCGTAATCGCCGCCAACAGTAGTCGCTTCGCGTCGGCCGATCCGATCAACGTGAATTCGCTCTTATTCGTAGACATAAAACTTTTTTTGATCGGCTCATGTCGACTCCGCGTGCCGAGACTCTTAAGCAATAACCCTATAAGCCTATAAGTAACTTACTACTTACCTAACTTTGACTCGAATTTATCTGTGATGAGAAGCGGTCGGATGTTTCACCCTATGCTGGCCCTTGAGGCCGCAAGTATAGGGGTTGTCACACTCAAAATTCAAACATTTATTCTGCAAATAGGGCACTTTTACATGTCATAAATTCATAATGTTAAAATTTACAATTTAAGAAAGTCTCACCTCACTCGTATTATTACACGAGAAAAACGGATGGGATCATTACTCGCAATGTTGATGCCAGCAATAATGTCATTATGATGTTGCCCCGTCATATATCATATAATGACGCCCATCCCTCCAAACTCTGATGATAAGCATTCCCTCACAATCTTTGTGGCAAAGTTCATCTATAGAGCGGACGTTATACGAAGATCCCTATGACACTGACAGTGATATACCATATAGTGATGTGCATGTGTCGATACTTCAATTGTTTTTTTATCTGTGGCAGTTCTTATCATCGTCCTCTCACGTACATTAATTTAAACCTCAAATGCGGTTATCGTGTAAAAGACGTTTCTGGCTACTAAACCGCCATTTTTAGGGTTCCGTTTCCGAATGGTCCAAACGGAACCCTATTGTTGTCACTCATGCGTGCTTCCGTCGGTCTTCCCTTTGACCTATTGACATAAAATTTGGACATAACGTATTCTTACGCCGCACCAGAAGAAAGACCAGTACCTACAGGTCAAAAACGACCTGTTCCGCAGTGAACGTGTTAAATAATAAATAAATATGTAATTTAACGTTGTTTTATTTTTACTCAGTCACGTAACAATTAAAATGCAATATAAGACACGTTTTATTATTATCACTTCAATTATCGACATCTGTTATCGACAGCACCGCTTCCTTAGTCGATACAGACCAACGATATAACATTTGCAGTACGTCACCGTGTATATTCCGTTAAGCATATTTCTGGGAAATAAGGGACAATTAAAGTTTCTTTCATATTGTTATTATGTAAATGTTACAATCCTACATTAATTAATTAGCTACATTCCCAAAAGATGCTTATTAACATTTCGATGTGACATCGACGCTGTTCCAAGGTTATATAAATGAACTGTCACTGCAAGTGTCATAGGGATCTTCAAATAACGTCCTACGTATAGAAGAGATTGCTTTTTAGAAATAAGACTGGCCTGTTGTCTACCATCAAGATATTGAAATCTAATAAACTCACGTCTGTATCGTCGAATATCGCTCGACATGTTTCGGGCCAAAACGTGGTCCTTAATCATGAGTGATCGCGGCGGCCTCGCGTTTAACACTGCGCGCGAGCGCACGTAGCGTCGCGTTTATTAGATTTCAATATGTCTGAGACTCACGGAAGTTTTCTATTTAAAATTACCATCAAGATGTTTAATTTTAATCTTGTTTTTCTTGTCTTTTTTTGGCGAACAATAGTATTGTATTGTGTTCCAGCGTATACTAAAGGATAAGGAGGATCTACCCGCCACGCGCGTGAAGCCGCAGGGCGCACTATACTGGATAGTCGACGACGCCGCCGCCGCACACATATGATCCAAAAAATAAGAGTAAAACTACCATCTGACTTTGTAAGGCAACGAGAGCAGCGCCTCAGGTGGCTTTTGGTGGTAATTATTTTTTGCCGTACAAATTGAAACTAAACGCAAGCATGTTCGTTTGTGTTTTGTGTCGAAAAAACTTACACTTGAGATACAGATTACAGACTTTAACCGTTTAATGCATTGCCAAAAGGTTTACAATCGAATACATTTTATCACTAGGCTTTAGTTAGGGGTGGCTACATCAAGGTCATTAAGCCGTTGTCTACTGGTGACGAGTATCCACGTCATGAAAACAAAAGATTGTTTTTATTTTTATTTTTTATGTCTGTAGAGGACAGGAGCTATGTAAGTAACAAATATGGTCTGTTTGTTTTTATACTGCAGATAATAAGGAATAAGGGTGCTGTTAATAGCAAATCTTAGTGTTAAATTCAATGTAATCGTACTTTACTTGCTCTTTGAGAGTGAGTGACCTAAATATGTGAGCTCTCGAAACAACGAATCCTCAAGTCAAAAATGGTTGGCAACGCGTTTGTAATTTTTCTGGACTGGCAAGCGTCTATAGGCTACGGTGTTTGCTTACCATCAGGCAGGTCGTAAGCTTGTATGCCGCCGCCGTTGTATAAGAGATAAATTTTATATATTTTTATATCGTTGTCATGTATATATAGTATAATTAAGATTTTAAGCATTCCTGTTAATTTATGTTTTTGAAATAAAAATGGTGCAAGTTACGTATTGTTTTAATTAGGCTTCTTGATATATTTATGGATCGAGAGGCCTCAAAGTAGCCATTATTTCTTCACACTCTACCCTCAAAATTTAATATTTTCGTCGATTCATTAACTGGCCTCGCCTTAAACGCGCCGTCGCCTCGCGTTCTCCTACTACATACAGATGTATTGCAAAATGGCTTTCCTTCGGGAAAACTCTGATCTCAATCCGAAAAATCGAATGTCAGTTGACACTTGACACACAATTAGCTTGACATTTGACACTAAACAATAAAGTTCCATAATAATGGATATGAAAACGTCACTCATTTAACCCTTTGACCGTCAAAGCGATAGTGTGTCGTCGTGCCCAGTACGCCAAGCACTGCTTTTTGGTGTAATGTTTAAACCAATAAAAACAAATTAAAACAGTTCATAAATAATTTTATTCATGATCAAAGTACACCTTCACTCCGACCTTTTAAGTGGTTGTGGTGGGCACGACGACACACAACCACTTTAAATAGGTTTTTCGCGGTCAAAGGGTTAATACAATCATTGATTGACAGTTCGGGTGCCATCGTATTCCGATTGAGATCAGAGTTTTCCCGAAGGACATCTGTAGTTCTCTCAACAAAGGATAATTGATGAAGTGTAGAAGGGGAGAGGGGGGCAGCCTGGTACATTTTTTACACTCAGTGACGTATTTCAAAATATTACCCATAAAAACCAGTTTTAAGCCTCTACACAACAACGTATGTTATTAACCTATGTAATTAATGCATTTGCACATGTCCAAAGCTAAAGACAAAGGTACAATTCAGAATTTTGCAGCTCAAGGAATAATGTTCAATACTGCCCCAAGCGTGGGTAGCTTTGAATTTACTTGGGGCAGATTTGAAATATTGGGTTATAAGGCAATAATGTTGAGATATACGTGTTTTTTTTACCTGTACTTAGTACAGGTAGTCACTAGAAATGGTCGTATTAACATTTTACTCGTATAATTTGCAGTTATAACTAAGAGGGGGTAGTTTTGCACAGAAATGATTTTTGTAGTGTTCAAAGGTGCCTCAGGGGGGGTACCTTTGAAAAGTATTGAAATCCTACTAAAGCTGCCCCCTTGAGGCAGTTTTGCACACAATATTGTTCAAGACTACCCCAACCATGTAGCAGGGGATTATAATTCAGTATTTATTATGTTTTGGCTGTTGTTAAATATAAATATAAATTGAAACGATTTAATTATTCATAATACCTACACAAATTAAATTTATATACAGTAATATTGTATATAAAGAATTCTAATAAATATTATACCAAACAAGACTAAACGTAATGAGTACAAAACTAATTAATTCAGGTAAATGCATTATGAGCGTTTACATAAGATATTATTTTAGTTTACGTGTAGGTACATGCCAGTTTATATCGGGGCAGATATGAACATTTCTTATGGCCGGGGTAGTTTTGAACAGACTGCTAATCAAAGCTGCCTCCTAATTTTTTATCAAAACTACCCCAACACCTGTTTAAAAAAATAAACATCGATATCTTCCAAAACAATAGCAAATTCTCATTATTTATTCTTTGTCACTAAAGCTAATAGATTGTACTATCGAACAAATTAAGTTTCAATTACCGCTTCCTTCAAATACAGCCTGAAAATCCTTAGACACGGGCGAGCAAAACCGCTAACGGATGACATCGAAATCAAAATATGTTACTAGTTCGTTCATGTTCTGTCAAACGTCAAATCTGTCAAGTGACAGTTGTGTGGGTCAGTGTTGCGAGCCCAAAAAATGGATTTGGACCATAATCGCACTAAAAATACGTCTTTGAACGCATTTGTTCTAAGCTGCCTCCAGTGATAGCTGCCCCCCTCTCCCCTACTGGTGGATGGGGGCGGATCTAACGAGTGAAGTGAGGGGTGTAAACGTCCCTTTATTTGGTTCTTTGTAAAAAGCTGGCAAACGATGGGCCGTATAAAAAATACGGACCTTTACATCCCCCCCCTCCCATTAGGTCCACCCCCATCCACCAGTAGTTTTAGTATGTTGTTTAGGGCATCTTTTCCTATAACTATGCCATTACACTCCTTGTTTTGGGCAGTCGTGTAAAAATTCGCTTATACACGAATTAGTTCCACCAATTGGCAGTTGTTCTATGAGTCTTCATTACGTGAACTGAGTTTGCAGATGGTGGTTTAAAAACCGCGGTGTGCATAGCATATGCACAGGCCCGGCTATTTACTGAAGATTTTCACCCTTAACGTTTTTGATGGCAACATATATGAGCACCACGGTTCGATGCCAACAACGCATATATCCGTCACGGCGTCCAATGCGATATCAACCTACATGCATTTCTATAGGGTTGAAAACGCGTTTCCCATGTCATGGCGTGCGAGTGACGGCTTTTGTATTTGACAGAGCGCTGAAGAGGTTCAGGCCCTAATAAACACGTTCGAGACTCGTATAGTAGAAATTATTTAAAATGTCCGACATTTTATAAAACTTGTCATTGTACTTTGAATCTTCACGCTTGAACAGTAAAGTCGTTTTTTGAACGGCCTAATTTGATACAACTCGGACAGTTCAAATAATTTGAAGTATACGAGTCGCCCCAACAGTGGGCACATTAAAACAACAGCACATGTTCCAATACGTGTAATTCCCTCATACTTTCAAATGCCCGCGAGATCATCACATTGCATTCTTTCACATAAAAAAGACCTCGACTACGGTAGTTACGTTTACTTTAATAGATCGCTGAACTTTTATTCAACTATAATATGTAATTACAAAAACTCTGTCAACTAAATATAAAAAGATTCGGCGCGCATAGCGTACCAACTCTTACATACATATACATACAAAGATAAGATATACATAGTACTAGAGTTAAATTTAAAGGATCGTAACCTATGGGGCCGCTGGGGCTAGACGAAACAAATTCCTTGCGTATTATACAATGTTCCGGTGACGCGCGAGCGCCGTCTATGTACAGGTGCCCGGACCAACGGAGCTGCAACACACACAAATATATACGTATTAGTGGACAATATAACAGACCGGCCAAGTGCGAGTCGGACTCGCGCACGAAGGGTACCGTACCGTTATCTGTAAAAACTGCGAAAAAATCACGTTTGTTGTATGGGAGCCGCCTTAAATATTTATTTTCTTTTGTTTTTTAGTATTTGTTGTTATAGCGGCAACAGAAGTACATCATCTGTGAAAATTTCAACACGTCTAACTATCACGGTTTTTGAGATACAGCCTGGTGACAGACGGACGGACAGCGGATTCTTAGTAATAGGGTCCCGTTTTACCCTTTGGGTACGGAACCCTAAAAACCGGCCAAGTGCGTATCGGACTCCGCATATTTAGGGTTCCGAACCAACCGCAAAATTAAGTTGGTTTTAATAGGAAAAATAAAGAAAATTAAATGAAAAATTGTCGTCAGCACTGTAAGCGCTGTGAGCGTTGTAAGCGTGATTCGGAACACGGCTTGGGAGTGTGAGCACCGTGAGCGCCGTCCATGACATCATCAGTGACGTCACAACATCTCATGTCAGCGCTATGAGCGTGAATCGGTCCGATCGTAAGCGCGCTTTGAGCGCTGTAAGCGTGATTCGGAACATGCCTTTAGTATGGCGATTCTTAGTTCCATGGCGTAACCGCCAGAGGCGCTTTACTTTTGTCGATACTAAATCGTTTAAGCAGTCGCTAGCGAGTACGGTAACGACTGCTTATGGTAAGGGTAGTATTGTATTGTAAGATATAACGCCTGGGAGTGTGAGCATCGTAAACGCCAATATGGCGCCGTCCATGACGTCATCAATAGCCGTGTTCCGAATCACGCCAACAACGACCACAGCGTTTACAGTGCTGACGGCCGGTCCGAATCAGTAAGCGCGCTCAAGGCCGCGTGAGTGGTGTTTTGATTCGGACCGGGCATGTTGTGTTTACTGTCATGTTCATATATCAAACGTCAACTTGACGTTTGGTTTAAGGTGCTTACGCCTTGGAGTGTGGGCACTGTAAACGCCAATATGGCGCCGTCCATGACGTCGTTAATGACGTCACGACATCTCATGTAAACGCTATGAGCGTGATTCGTTCCGATCGTAAACGCGTTTATAGCGTTGTAAGCGTGATTCGGAACACGGCTATAGTGTGTGTATGTGTGTGGTATGGTATGGTAGTTTAGTTACCGTGTGGATGTGGGCTAGTTGGGCGCCCAGTAGGACTGGGAGTAGCTGGGCTTGCTGGGCGCTGGCTTGGCGGCCGCGGCGCGCGCGCCTCCGCTCTCCTGCAAACAATAGTACATTACTTACCAAGGGCGATAAAACAAAGAATGTCTCAGATCGCAGGTATTTTACGCTCGAGCCGAAGGCAAGGGCGATAAATATGCGATCTGAGGCTTTCTTTATTATCGCCCGTGGTAAGTACAAAATTTTATGTCACCCCCTGGCCAGGAAGTGGGTTTTTTCGCGCGCGGAGCGTGCGATAATGGCCACTTTATGGCCAGGTGTGACATAAACACATTTGTACTCCCTGCCCACACGTATCCCCGTCATTCCCAGACATATTTGTGATTTTGAATTTGGTAGCTTCATTAATTTAGTTAGAGTTTGAAACTTTATAATTTGTACATTAGAGTATACATTGGGCCTTCCGACGTAGTCGAAGAATAAAAAGGTTCGGCTATTTTCAACTGTATCTCAATAACAGTTCAAAAAGTGACGAACATTTAATTCCGCGACCGTGCACTTTAAGTATTGCTCCGACGGAGACGAGAAGGAAGTTGTGTTAGTTATGTGCCAGTTAGTTAATCTAAAGGCTGCGAGAACTTGCCTGCAATTTTATTAAACTTACTTACTAAACTTTAAGCACTTCTGTTCCGATAAATGATTATCGACGATAAAATAATCACATGATTTAGTTTTCCTTTGATTGTATACTGTATCGTAATGTATTGCCGGTAGAAAAGCAGCCTTAGGCTGGGTTGCACCAAACCGTCTGTAATCGTAAGCGGTGTTCGTCAAATCTGATTGTATGGAAAGTTTGACAAGTTTCTATGGGATGACAGCTGCCGGCGCCATATTTGACGATGACCGGCCTGTGTTCGTATGTTGGTGCAACCGACCCTTAGTCTTGAGTAAAATTTTAGGTAACAGACAGTCACACAACAGATATGCCAAAGTAATTTTGTGGTAATTTTGACAAGTGTAACTTTTTCTGTTTTACAAAATGAAACATAATCCGATAGCCAAGCTTCAACAATTTTTACATTGATGTGCTTTGTTGTTGGTGCATTATTGTGATTGATTGATTTATTTATTGTATCTGTTTACGCCGACGTTTGTGACACAGATATCTTTTCCTGACTCAAATACTTGTAGCTTTTTAACATCTGATTATTCTTACCAAACTACAAGAACATCAGTTGTATAAAAACCTTTGCCAACACGTATTATGCCGGATTTAGACAACGTCCATGATGGCCCAACGTACAGGGCGCAGGTATGCGTTAAAAGGAGAAATACATATCCTGGTGCTGTGCCATCATGACTCTTTGTGGTCCCGGCATTAAATACGCACTATTCATTATTGAAATTTTTGTAAACATTTGTATGAGCGTCTGTTACCGTATATTTATCCGACAATCATTATTGAAGGTCTCAATAAAGCATTCAGCATTAATGTAATAACTTATAGTAGTAATAAATTAATAATACATACACAATATAAAAGCAAAAGAACAGTATATAGAATAAAGCGGAATAAATAGATAAAGAACATACAGAACAATAACATTACATACATACAGATATAGATCATGCGGAAGGCGGGCAGTGGCAGCAACGTGCGTATACATAGCAGTGTACATAAACATATATATATGTGTAACTTACCCGCCTATTATGACTACTGTTCACCCGTACATCCATCTACAAACGAAACAAAACTCTAAAAATATATTTTAAATTTAGAATATAGTCTAACACATGCATTGAACGAACCACGAAAATATTAAAATGATAGATCATGCTCGATATAGGTTTACGTGTTACATGCATACAATTATAACTTGTATTTCTATAATCAACTAAGTATGTACATACAATTTAAAATAGAAAACACCCGTGAGTCTTGGAAATATTGAAATATGGCCGTAGTGACCCCGTTTATTATATTTCAACTACATACATTTGTCTGAAATCACAGACATAATCAGTAGTGTTCGGAGTTTCGGTGGCAAATTTCACAGAGGTAAATGGAGTCGCCTAACATTATTTTTGATTAAACGAATAACGATTAAATGATTAATTTTGCATAATACTCCTTATAAATTATCTTGCGAGCATTACCTACTTATACCACGATAACATAGGACTAATAATAACACAAGTATGTAGGTAAACATTGTTTAATAAATTTATTTATTTTTACTTATTACATACATACAAACATGTCACCTAAACAGTCGGGACAGTATAATGTTTGTACCTGCTGCCATTTAATGTCATTCTAAGTATTTCAGGTAAATGAATAATTTATTTATTCAAATCTTAAAAAGTTATTCATAAAAACGACTCCATTACCCACTGTGTGAAATTTGCCACCGAAACTCCGAACACTAATAATCAGTAATAATGTAATGCTGTATTGTATATCTTATATTGTATAGGTATTAAGTCCGGTTGTGTGTGCTTTACTGAATAAATGGTTTTTCTTCTTCTTAATATGGTGGAAAATACTGAACTCTTCTTCAAAAATATACTCTCGTTTATTTACAACGTCTTGATTCGTTCATGCAGTCTTGGTCAATAACAATTCTTGGGAAAATATTTAGACAGCCTCAAAGTTCAACGTATATTAGCATTTAAAAAAATTTAAATACATAAAGATGAAAATAAGACGCACTTTCACCATAGAAAATGTATATACAAACATAATGGCCATACCAAATTGGCTCCAAATTGTCTTGCCCCTTTATACTGACGAATACAGGGTGTCCCAAGACTATGGGATATCAAGGGAAAGTACCTTAAATATCGTAGATAGGATATTTTGCTGAAAGAAGACATTATTTTAAATTGTTTTTTTAAATTAAACTGCATTCATAGATTTTTAAATAAATAAATAAATATTTGTGGACAATCTTACACAAATCAACCTAGTCCCAAACTAAGCAAAGCTTGTACTATGAGTACTAAGCGACGATATACATGCTTATATAGATAAATAAATACTTAAATACATAGAAAACATCCAAGACCCAAGAACAAATATTCGTGCTCATCACACAAATAAATGCCCCGGCCGGGATTCGAACCCGGGACCTCCAGCTTCGTAGGCAGGGTTACTACCAACTAAGCTAAAGCGGTCGTCATACAATAATTCTTACATGATTGTACCGGGAATCGAACCCTGATTGTACCGGGAATCGAACCCGCTACACGAGCAAAAAAAAAATACCCTGTAGTTTTACCATACCGATCGAAAGGCTTCATCATAAGGATTATTTTTTGCTAAATAACATTTTTTTTTTTTTTTTTTAGTAGCCTATTTAGTGTCCCACTGCTGGGCAAAGGCCTCCCCTCTTTTTCGCCACTCGTCTCGGTCGTGTGCCAGCACCTGCCATTCAGTAAAATATGTGTCAAGGTCGACCCGCCATCTCCTTTTCGGTCTACCTCTGCCTCGGTAGCCATTCTGTGGGACCCATTCGGTGGCTAATTTGGCCCATCGCTCCGGGTGCATTCGGCAGACATGCCCAGCCCAGTCCCACTTTAGCTTTGCAGCCTTAACACCCACATCTACGATGCCAGTTCTGGAACGCAGCTCCGTGTTCCTGATCCTGTCAATTCTACGGACTCCAAGTATGCTGCGTTCCATTGCTCGCTGGCAGACCTTGAGTCGAGACTTTTGGGCTTCGGTTAGTGACCAAGTTTGGGCGCCATAGGTTAATTAAAATAACATAGTGTCATAAATAAAAGGAAGACCATGAATTTTAACAAAACATTTTGTTTCTCGTGCAGCGGGTTCGATTCCCGGTTCAACCATGTAATTATTTAAAAAACTATGAATGCAGTTTAAATTGTTTTTGAAATTAAAATAATGTCTTCTTTTAGTAAAATCTTCCATCAACAATATTCAAGGTACTTTCCTTGGATGGCCCGTAGTTTTGGGACGCCATGTATATTGCTATTGTACATGTTTAGTTTTAAGCTGAACTTCTATGTAATTTTTGATGAACAATAAAGAATATTTGTATTGTATTGTTATAATATTCCGCCTAGATTTCAAAACTAGAAGGGTTCCGCTTTCGCCTTTTTGGCTACATCTACATGACCCTAAAAAGCAGCGAGCGTTGCTTCATGCAAATTATTTTCGTGGTTCGTGTATAAAAATACATATATTTCATATATCTGTAAACATGCTGTCTACATGCCGTTTGTACCAAAAACTGTTTTGGTGGCTAGATAATTAATACAAGTCAAATTTAAAATTCACTGATAATTCCGTTATACTTTTCGTATTAATGAACACATTGTCAGTAAAATTATAAATTTTTGGTGCAAACGGCATTCTCTACGTCTAAAAAAACTCATAACTTCGTACGTAAACTATTCAAGTTATTAAATATCAAACTTATACTAGTCAATTTTCGTGTTGCAAATATGTTTAGTGTTTTTACATTAACACATATGAATCACAATACTCGGAGATGCTTTGTTATTGTGAAATTATGAAACATCACTGAGTTGGGTGTTATGTGTAGTACGGAAACCAGGCGCGGATACAGGAGCAATTGCCCCCCTGAAGCATGCCTTTCTCGTATAAAAAGTGCCCCCACCCGCGCCGCTAATCCGATCCTATTGTAATAATGACCGGCCCATTTTAATGGGCTGCGACAATAAGCCGCCACATAGGGCAAAGTGCTGGGTTGCATCAAACCGTCTGTAATCGTAAGCGGTGTTCGTCAAATCTGATTGTAAGGAAAGTTTGACAAGTTTGTATGGGATGACAGCTGCCGGCGCCATATTTGACGATGACCGGTCTGTGTTCGTACGTTGGTGCAACTGGCACTTAGGCTGACCCGCTAATCCGCGCCTGATCAAAACGCCGATGTTGATAATTTGTAAACGTAGCCTAGCTTAGCGCGATCTGAGGTCAGCGCCCGTAGCACATTTTGCGCTCGAGAGTATCTCGACTGATCTCGAGCTACGCTTCTTTTTCTGATTGGCTCTGTTAGAAAGTGGCGGATAGCTCGAGATACGCCGACATACTCTCGAGCGCAACACATGCTAGGCCTACAGAGCAATGTAATACTTTGTCTATAATATAATAGTGTATGAAGCGTTCCAAGGCTTCATTCACACGGACGCTGTGTACATGTTTACGTGTAAGTGTGTACGTGTGTGTGTGTGTGTGTGTGTGTGTGTGTGTGTACCTGGTGCTGGTGGTGGTGCGGGTGGTGCGCGGAGTGCGGCGCGGGGATGTAGAGATGCGAGCCGGCGCCGAACGGCGGCGGCGTGCCGCTGTGGAACGTTGCCTTATCGTAGCTCTGCAAGAAAACATTGCTATTAAGGCTGATTTACATTGGCAAGAACTTGCATGCAAGGTTTTTTTACATTGCGGGCTGCGGGCTACCGAGGTAAGATGAATACGACCAAACCCTGCAATGTTTTTTTTTTATACCACGTCGGTGGCAAACAAGCGTGCGGCCTGCCTGATGGTAAGCGGTCACCGCAGCCTATGGACGCTTGCAACCCCAAGGGAGTCACACGCGCGTTGCCGACCCTTTTAAAAATTTATATACTCCTTTCTTGAAGACCCCCATATAGTAGTCATAATGTAATGAAAATTCACTGAATATTGCACGCAAGTTCTTGCTTGTCTAAACCGCGCATTACAAAAAGTGGCCGCCATTTTAAACTTTTTTATTTACGGTCTGCTTTTGTTAAAAATCTATATCGAAGTACAAAAAATTGATATCCGAGGATAGTATGGAATATTCGAGGCGGATAATGGCGGCAGTATTGGATTTACATGGTAATTGCTGTCAATTCGCGTTCATTTTCTGGTATGAGAGTCCTGTGTCTTAAAACGACAGTGATTATATTCTCTTTGGTCTAACTTTTGACACGTCTCTTTAAAACTATTAAGTACGAAGACTTTTCACTCTTCACTGATACATTTCTTCTTGCAGTCTTCGCATACCGCATTGCCTAGTAACGTAAGTAATTTACAAAAACTAGTAGAAAGATGCTGTCCCCGTCCCCCGGATGAAGTACACCGCGTGTGTGAGTGGGAGGCTAGGCTAGGCTAGGCCGCGTGTCGTACTCACGTTGACCTTGTTGAGCGCGACGTGTCCCTTGGCGTACATGGCGGACGCCAGCTCGGGCGGCGCGCCCGCGCCCGCCGCCTTCCCGCTCGCCGAGTAGCCACCGCCTGCAACACAACCACAGAATACTATAATGGTATAACATACAGAACGAACACGAATCCCCCGCACCGAGGTCAGTTACCTCGCCTGGCGCCGACGGGCGCCGGTGCGCCTCGCGATTCGTCCGCGCCGCGCGCTACGCACCCGCGCAAGCAATTGACGCGTGTAGCAACAGCGCACGCACACATACTTACCCACAGCGCTTACGCTCCTTCGCGTGTCACAGGTGTGTAGGTAGATAGTAGATAAGTAGCCACACGAACCGAATACTCAATATCTCAATAATACTTTCAGATTATATCAAGCAATTCAAGGCACCGGAGGCAAGGATGTGCCTCTTCAAGGCAAAAGTAAATAGGCATCTTCTGGGTGAGCTCGCTTCATCGTCGGCCTCATCTTTGCCCCCTGGCATCTATCTAGCCAAGAGCAATCCCATTTTTTAAAATAATAATCAAAACTATATATAAAAATTTTATTTCGGACAACAGGTAATGGATCCATAGAGTGTTAGTAATGCAAAAACTTATATATTTACTACTTTTTTCCCGCGACTTCGTCTGCGTGGATCTCGTTTATCGCGATAGAATTTAATTGCTATTTTTTATATCAGGCGCTTATCTAATTATCGCTCTTCCATACAAACTTCCACTCCCTTAGGGATGATTTCCAAGATAAAAAGTATCCTATGTCCTGCCCCGGAACTCAAACTATCTCCATGCCAAATTTCATCTAAATCGGTTCAGAGGTTTAAGCGCAAAGGTAACAGACAGACAGACAGACACACTTTCACATTTATAATATTAGTATGGATGTTAGTATCTAAACTTAAATGGGAGGACCAGTGCCTCAGTAGGCCGCTGTCCCACCTATCCGCTACAACGCTAAGGAGACCTTGGCGCATATATAAAATAGTCCCTTCCATAATATCAATAAGATAGTCTATTCCATAATACACATACAATCGTAATAGCTTACATAATAGATACACTAGAATATGGCACAACTGCATTCACAAACAAACACAGCTGCAACCAAAAATAAAAATTGTGTTCAAAGTAAAACAATTTTTATTCACACCTGGCCATAAAGTGGCAATTTCCGCACACAAAGGGCTTCCTGGACAGAGGGGTGACATAAAATTTTGTACTTACCAAGGGCGATAATAAATAACGCCTCAGATCGCATATTTATCGCCCTTGCCTTCGGCTCGGGCGTCAAACACCTGCGATTTGAGACATTCTTTGTTTTACCGCCCTTGGTAATAAATGTACTATTTTATTATCACACGAACGTACCGGGTTTGTACGAGTCCTGGTCGTAAGGCGGCTGTTGCTGTGAGTAGCTGGACACCTTGCCGCCGCCGGAGACGGCGCCGGACACGGAGCCCACGCCGCCCACGCCCCCTACGCCGCCGACATTCGATCCGCCGCCGTACTGCAACAGGTCAATTAATTTTTATCAAAAATAGCCTGCAAACTGAAAGGTACTCGCTACATATTGGAAGGTAAAGAGAGTATAAGGTCAGATCAAAATTTAAAAAAGCCGGCCAGGTGCGTGTCGGATCACGCACAACGAAGGGTTCCGTACCGACACCTAAGCCGTGTTCCGAATCACGCCAACAACGACCACAGCGTTTACAGTGCTGACGGCCGGTCCGAATCAGTAAGCGCGCTCAAGGCCGCGTGAGTGGTGTTTTGATTCGGACCGGGCATGTTGTGTTTACTGTCATGTTCATATATCAAACGACAACTTGACGTTTGGTTTAAGGTGCTGACGCCTGGGAGTGTGAGCATTGTAAACGCCAATATGGCGCCGTCCATGAGCGTGATTCGGTCCGATCGTAAACGCGTTTATAGCGTTGTAAGCGTAATTCGGAACACGGCTCTGGGAGTGTGAGCATTGTAAACGCCAATATGGCGCCGTCCAGGACGTCATCAATGACGTCACGACATCTCATGTAATCGCTATGAGCGTGATTCGGTCCGATCGTAAACGCGTTTATAGCGTTGTAAGCGTGATTCGGAACACGGCTCAGGTTTTATATTAGAGTTAACAGTGACGTTATTCAAGGCCATATTTTCTAGCTTCAAACGAATTACTATTATTTTCACATAAGCATTCTTTCTAGCTTCTAGCATATTTTCTAGCTTCAAACGAATTACTATTATTTTCACATAAGCATTCTAATAATATCTTTTATTTGACTTTTGGACGACAAAATAAATTCTAACATTTATTCTGCAAGTAGGCCTTAAGGGCTCTCTAACAGATAAACAAAACATAATTTTTCCTAATTTTTTAAATATCTTATTTTATTTTGGTAAACGTCTATAATTTTCAATTCATTGTGACATTTTGATGGTATACTATCCACAAAGCGACACCATGTTATAAAATAAAATAAACAATGTGTCAAATACCCAATTATGTATAGTTTCGTACATCGTACAATTTTAATTTAGGGGGTGTTATCAACTCTATAATAATATAACAAACGTCGAACGAAGACGAGCGTGAAATTATTATTTATATTTTACTTTCTTTTGTATAAAGTATAAATTTTCGTCCTTATAACACACATATATTATTTAAATATTTCTTTCTGCCACTATATATTTGTGAGATGACCACGAACATTTCTTCCCAAATCTTAAGATATTCTATGTTTTAGTTTATTTATCTAGGATGGATATATAGCGAGAAACAAGATTTGCTTAGTTTAAGACAAGATCGATTAAAAAAGATGAATAAATTAGTCAGTTACTTACCGTGGGGTAGACTCCGTATTGGTACGTCGTTGGAGGAGGCTGGTAGAAGTAGGCATATCCTGGAGGTAACGCGGCAGGGACCTGGTGGGGAAAATATATCGTTAAATATAACCATCGGTTGAACCCGGCTGCTGTCTATGACAGCAGTCGTTAAGCCACGTAACGGATATACACTTTGACTCATCACATCAATTTAAAAAATCTGTCCGCTCCTGCTTGGCTAAAAATGTTGTGTAATAACAGTGTTAGTTGTAATTGAATCTACCCACTGTACCTAATATGTAAAGTCTGCGGTTATATTACTAACGGTATACGTAAATGTAATTTTTTTTATATGATGCATGTGGTGTTTACCTGTAAGTAACTGTTACGCTTAGCAATTGTACTTTAACATCTTGTGTTGTATTAACTGATACTTAGTGCAAACAGTTGTTGGTGAACCAAATAAAAAAATAAAAAGCCAAGCCTTCGGGCGGCTTGAGAACTTCTAACAGTCAAGTTGCCCACTCACTTGACAAAGGGGGGGTCGAAGTTGCACCACGGCCGTAGGGAAAGTACCCCCCGCTACACGTGACCTCTGGGCGGTTCTAAAAGTGCAACAAAAACTGGCTTCTTTTCGAAGATCTCACGGTTCGAAATAAATGCTATACGATAAATAAATAGTAGGGAGGTGTGGTGTGTGGTGTGTGGTGTTCTCGTTCTCGTTGTCGTACCTGGCTGACCTGCTGCGGCGAGGCGGCGTCGGTGCGCGTGAACCGGTCGCTGGGCCCGAGACCGAACGCGCCCTCGCGCGCGCCGCCCACGCCGTACCCCACTTCATAGTACCCACCCTGAAGACAATCAAACACGCTAGTATACGATGCCGGCACACTGAATATAAAGCCTTGGCCAAAAGTGTTGAGCACTCACACGTTTTCCATATAAAAGTTAAACTTTCAATCAAGCATTTCATATCCTTTTATGAGAAAATTAAATATTTTTCAAAAATTTGCTACTTTCGTTGACGTTAAAGATAATTGCACGGATAAAAATGCAATTTGTCCTTTTCTTGCTAACCCGTCTATTTTTAGTCTTCAGTTAGCAATAGCTACTTCGAAATGATATTATCTAAAGTTCTCTAGATGTTCTTTAGTATATACCTTTTCATATTTTACGTCAATGTGCATTTTTGTAATTAAAAAATAATAGTTTTTTTATAAGTTACTAAGGAAAATAAGGGGTGCTCAACACTTTTGGCCAAGGCTGTATGTACGTTTACTCAATCGGGACTTGGAAATGACTTGAAAAAGACTTTGAAAATCATAAAGTTATTGGACTGCAACGACATTTATTTAGGAATCTCAACTAATAATTATAGGTATTGTAACAGCCGCATGAGTCGTCTTTTTTTTTGACTATCTCATCATAGTCATCATCATCTTCGTCGGTACACTTTACAGAGTGGTCGTGGCCATTATGTATGTTTTTGAGTGACCCGTTTCACGACACGCCGCCACTCCTCCCGTAAAGCCACTTTCGTCACACGTTTCGTTCGTTTGACTATCTATTGGAAGGAAATCACAAACTAATCCAATAGCAGCTATGGTAGTGGTAGCCATATCACGCTGCCATGCCGCGCGGCGCCGTAGCCCGCACTGCGGGCGCCCTTTGTCACACAAGCTATATGTACTGTATGTACCATGTGGTGCGGCATAGTCCTGGTGATGAGTTGCGCCTCGTCGTAGTGCGCGTAGCCCGCGGGCGCGGCCTGCACGCCGCCGTATAGCGCCGCGCCGTAGCCCGCACTGCTGGCGCCCGTCACCCCGGCGTTGACCGTGCTGGCGCCCGCGTTGGCGCCTGCGCTTACTGCAATTGTAACAAGAATACGTCAAATACGGTATTACGAATACGTTGGAAGGGGTAATGCGAGAACAAATTTTGATAGGTACAAAGGCTTCCCATGAACCCCTGGCATTAATTAGTAATTACACAGGACCTTTAGAGGTCCACCCTATCTATTCGATCAACGCAGTATTTTTGTCCCTTCAATTTGAAATTTTCTGTGTTACACATTTTCGATCAACCTCTAGCTTTTGTCCGCTAACTTCGGCCGCGTAAACTTCTACTTCCTATTTCATCTCTTCGAGGGATGAATCTCAGGATAAAAAGTATCCTATAGCATATCAGGATAACAGTATCCTATAGTCTATAAACACGTTGCATATCAAGTTTCAGTTTGTTCAGTCATATTTGCGTGATCGAGTAACAACAAACAGCTTTCGCATTTATAATATTAGTAGAGTAATACATAGCGAAAATACGTAGTAACAGTTAGATATTAGTAATGTTTAGTTACCTGTGGTGGTGGCTACTTTGGCGTTCGAGCTCTGTGTCGTTGACGTGCTTGTTAAACTATTACTAGATGCTACCGAGTTGTCATACTGGAAATAAAACATTATTCAGGTTAAAATACGAAACAATTTTACAAAAATAGTTATACGTCTAACGACTGTCTGTGAGTATGTGTCGGCGTTTCTTCTCGACAGCGGTGTTCTTTTTAGAAAAGCCTACGTCAAATTTAAAAAAAAAGGAAAATTTGAAAAATTTACGCACCAAGCAGGTTCGAACCTGCGACGTCCCGGCACTCGCGGCCAGTCGCTCTAGCCAACTGAGATATAGGTGCAACTACCACCCGGCCAACAATTTCTCAATTCTTCCAATTTTTCCTTTATTTCTAAATTAGTAGTTTGCGTTAGCAGCGTTATTGCTTAATACAAAATTAAACGCCTAATACGCTATTTGACTAAATTTTTTTTATAATGCCAATCGAACCAGTTTTTAGAGACCATCAAATGTCTATATGGGACCAACAACATTTGGAGCACAATAAAGGGCTAAAATTAGGGACAAACCTAGCTCGACGCTAGCGGGTCTCAAAAAGGCTCCTACAAATTGGCCCTGGCAAATGACGTCACTTGCACTGCATTCGACCAACCGTTGTATGGGAAAATTAGTATTTTGCTGTTTTAGTCGTAAAATAATGCGTTTAGGTACATAGTTGCCATACAATTTATTTTTTATTTTTACATAAGCATTCTACTGATACCTTTTATTTGAATTTTGGACGATAAAAAAATTTACATAATTTTCTGAGTTTTTGATGATTGATATATTTTTATGATTTTGGTAAAATTTTATAATTTACGGTTTATTGTGATATTTTGATGGCTAACTATGCAAAAAGTGACACTGTGTTATAAATTTTAATATGTGTCAAATACCGTATTGCATGATAAACTTGATTTCATTTACCATTATGCAATACGCCGATCGAATGAAACTATAGTTCTACAATCAACTTCTACTAAACTAGGTACTCCAAAAAAACCTCTACCATGAAATATATTCTAGTTGTACTATGGCGATTTTCAGTGTTTAAGGGTAGCACCATAGTTTACTGATACAAAAACGTATATAGCCTGTACGTGCAAACAAACTGCCATCGGTCATCCTCAATTAGTATGTCTGCTCTGCGGTGAACCTAAACTCCGTCAATTTTTACAAAGGATTCCATAGTTTGACTGACTTTAGACGCGGACATAAAACTGGAGAATGACTGCTATACAGTTTGACGGATAAGTATTTCTGTAATATTTTATTGTAATAGATAAATAAAATAATAATAATACGGGAACTAATGCAAATAATATATCTATACGAATAAATACTTCGGCCCGTTACTCCGTCTCCCTGCCCGCCTACCTACCCGCAGAATCAACGATTCTTGCCTGGCGACCCTGCCAGGAGTTTTGTTCGGAAATGCGCTGTGACCTCTGCGATTAAAGATGAAGCTGTACCTGTGGCGTGTTGTCCTTAGTGGGTTCTATGCGAATCAATAATTCGGCTTGTTTGACGGCCAGGGACGTCTATCCCCAGAATCAACAATTGTATGGCGACCCTGTCAGGAGTTTTGGTTGAAAATGCGCTGTCACCTCTGAGTCTCAAGATGAATACCTGCGGCGTATTATCATGAGTGGGTTCTATGCGAATCAATACTTCGGCTTGTTTGACGGCCAGGGACGTCTACCCCCAGAATCAACGATTGCATGGCGACCCTGCCAGGAGTTTTGGTTGAAAATGCGCTGTCACCTCTGAGTTTCAAGATGAATACCTGCGGCGTATTATCATGAGTAGGTTCTATGCGAATCAATACTTCGGCTTGTTTGACGGCCAGGGACGTCTACCCCCAGAATCAACGATTGCATGGCGACCCTGCCAGGAGCTTTGGTTGAAAATGCGCTGTCACCTCTGAGTTTCAAGATGAATACCTGCGGCGTATTGTCCTGAGTGGGTTCTATGCGAATCAATACTTCGGCTTGTTTGACGGCCAGGGACGTCTACCCCCAGAATCAACGATTGTATGGCGACCCTGACAGGAGTTTTGGCTGGTAATGCGCTGTCACCCAGGCGTGGGGTGAGAGAGGGTTCAAGGTGAAGTCGTACCTGTGGCGTGTTGTCCTTAGTGGGTAATTTGGCTTGTGGACTGGGCTGGTATGTGTATAGCGCGCTGCCCGCGTACACTCCCGCTGACGACGATGTCTGCTGATACAAAACGTTATACAGTTAGTTTTACCATATATTGAGTAGTTACATATTTATAATAACCCAAAAATCCTAATCCTCACGATGAAGGCGTCGCGACACGTCGGTAGAAAGGTGCGTACGTAAGGAGGTCGTGCTTCTTCACATACAAAATTAATAAATAAATAACCAAATTAAATTCGACCGATTGCTAAAATTAACTTGCGAGCCTTTTTGATATTTATACTATTTATGTTTGCTTATGCCCAGAGGAAGACCGGTCAATGTAATGCAGTATAAAGGAGCTCAAAGCGTTGACAGAGAACTCAATATATATTATGATGACGGCTTGTCACGTTCGACATAGCTCTCGCTAGCTTGAGCCGGCTGTCTCAATGTGTCCAAATGTGCTACCAAAATCTAGTAAATTGACAACGCGACCGAGAAATTAGTCGACCGCGAGCGTATTTTATCACCGCGCGAGGTATCACGACTTAAGGCGCAGGGGTGCTCCATACAAACTCTGTGCACGTTTTATTCGTAGGTTTTGGCACTAACGAATATAATATTATTTTTGGTTGTAAATATTAGATATGCGATGATGTGAACAGTTTCAAATATTAAAAAATTGCAAACACAAACGAAGTAAATCCTGCACAAAGTTTGTATGGAGAGAGCTTGCCCTACCCCTCCTCTTAAGTGTAAGGAAGGCCTGAGTGGACGCTCGGAGCAGAGCGTTCGGCGGGGCGTGCAACGGGGCGGGCGAGCGTGCGTGTACTATTTGTGCGGCAGCGACTCAGGACACCAGTATGAGTTTCAATTGTTTGACATGCACGCCCCGCTGCACGCCCGACTCGAACGCCCACTCAGGTTTGACACTTATGTGGAGTCGTCCATGTTACCTGGTAGGAGTTGATCATGGGCTGGTACTGCGTGAGCGCGGCGGCCGAGCCGTACGCCGGCGCCGACATGCCCGACGTTAGGGACGCGTTCGTCGAGCTCGCCTGCTGGACATCATTATACATATGAGGATACAGTAGCTCTGGGGTAAGTTTTATCGAAACAAAAAACAAATGAACACGTTTGTAAATGTTTATTAACTATACTACTACGACTATAGCTCCGGATTTCAGTTAGTTTTTAAGGGTGGCCCCCATGCAGCTAAAGGGGAACGTGAATAAAAAAATATAACTATCCTATTGGCAGGGTGCAAAGCGGGTGGAGGGGGTAGCCTAAACGATCACAGCGCTCGCTACGGCTAAAATTTACATTTTGTCGGTGACTTGAGCTGTCAAATCCATATTGCAGGAAACATTTTCTAATCGTTTTTGAGATAAATTTAATATGGCCCTAGTAAAATGTGTTATTGTGAATTGTAAAAACACCACAGAATAGCGACTGTAAATTTTACCAATTTTCAAGACCGTGGTGTAAACGAGACCAAAGAAATAAGTGGATAATTGCCGTAAGAAAACAAAGTAAGTCACCTAACCTGACAACAACAACTGAAAACAACAATTTTAATGTTATTGGCAATAATGTTACTGACTACCATCGTCCTATATTGTCTAATATAGTAAAATAACACAAGATTTCATTAATTTTTTTCACAATATTTACTTACTTCTCGCTTGACAGCTATGACATAATGTCCATAATGGCCACCTGTCCGTGGCGCTGTCGTCGTGCACGGTCCCAATAGAGCACCCCTCAAAATGGTATTTGTATTTGGGTTTATAAGGGGGGCGCGAAAAAAGAAATGTAGATAATTTTATATTTTAAGTCCTAAGAACGTTTTTTGCTATGTGCCACCGTTTACGAGTCTTTTACGAAATATCGAAAAATGGGACCTAAACCCTCCCTCCCCAACAGCGGCGACTTTTGATATGTTAACCTCCTAACTAGCCCAAACAAAGTTACCAAGTCAAAAATTGTGTTCCAAGCAAATGCTTGGAAGGTATAGAGGGAAATCCCTCTATACCTTCAAAATGAAATGCCTATAGGTAAACCTATGGCGCATACACTAACCTGTGGTGCGTAAACGTTGGCGCCGTACACGGGCGGGTGGTGCTGCGCCGCGTGGTGCGCGTACACGTTCTGTTGTCCCATGGCCTGAAGGCACAATGGTTAATGGTTGGTTAGTTTTCTTATTGGTTATTATTATTGCTAACTGTGAGATCCTGTAATTGTCACTGCTGTTAATATTCATGTTGTTATATTGCTGTTTGTTCTACAGTCCTAACATAAATAAATAATTTATTGAAAAACTGATAAGTGATAACATTAACACTGCTTTGATTCGCAGTCGGGTAAAAAAGGTGCACATTTTTACGATCAATTGGTTACTGAGAATTACGTATTTACAAGGCTAGGCCTACCGCAAATTTGTCCCAGTCTGCAGAAAATTTGTCCCAAAAACTTTTCGTGATTTCAAACTATAAATTGAATAAATTAAATATGTAATGTTTAATATATAAAAATGTATTTTCTAATTTGGGCCAAATTTTCTGCAGGTGAGTATAATATATCTGAACTGCGCTATCTTTGGCGCTCTGCTTGGCACCTTTTCGTTGTCTATAGACCCAGGGGCCCATTCGAATCTACAAGTTACAAATTACAAGCGGAAGTCTCTTTTCAATGCCTTTCAAGAGGAGACTTCCGCTTGTAATTTGTAACTTGTAGCTTCGAGAAATGGGCCCCTGGGCCCTATTTCTCGAACGTTACAAGCCTTGTATTACAAGTGTGTATCTATGGTAACGCTTGTATATCCATATAAAATACAATCGTTACCATAGATACACACTTGTAATACAAGGCTTGTAACGTTCGAGAAATAGGCCCCTGGTCTATACGACGGAAAGGAAATGGGCCCCAGGAAGAACTCTTTAGTATGTTGTCCGTAACTACTGCTTAGGAGCGGCGCTTCTTCGTTGTACAAACGACCTATAGCTTGTAGTAACGGAGCCTAGCCTTGTATACCTATGGTTCTCGATCTCTCTATGTTACCTTGTGTCGGTGGAGCTGTGGGGCGGCCTGAGGCGCGTCGCCCGCGGACACCGCGAGCTGCTTCATGGCTGCTGTTAACTGTTTCTCTAGACCTGCAATAATTGGATGCTAGTAAGAAAATGTGCAACATTACTACAGCTTACCCTATTGTACAGTCAGCAAAAAATGCGGTCTACCACCCTACGGTCGAGGTTCATTTGAACGTTATGAAACAACAAGGTCGATTTCCCCTTGCAATAATATTATGACAGTGACAATTGCTCCTTTCATTTATTACATGTATTTAAGTCATGTCATGTGCAAGTTTAGATTGTCTAGAAATCTCACTATTATTGAAGCACTCGTTATGAAGCGCTTTATTGTTAGCTCGTTCGGCTCTTGTTAAATTACGAGGCATTACAGCGGTCAGCAGTAAGAAATCAAGAAATTAGAATAATATATAATTACACGATTGTTGAATATTACGTTGACAATAATACTTGACCGTATTTGTCAGTGATACTTTCTTTTTCAGATGCAAAAAGATTTTCTTGAAAAAGGTCGTAATGGTTTTAATTGAAGAGAAGAATATATAACATTATTGCAAAATAATAGCCTATTGCATTCATAACAAAGGTCAAAATAAAATAACACATGACTTTATAATGTCAGGCATTTCAGATAATAGACGTACGTACGTAATTTGTGCAACTCTTACACTCCGTTAGAAAAGTCAACCCCAGCAATAATTAGATCTCACAGAAACTTTTGTCATAACTGGTAGACCACTTTCTTGGCCGACTGTACTATTGTTCAACATCAGTATTTAGGAGCCGGTACGAGTATAAGGTGTGGTGTATGCGGTACTAGTTTTTTTGAACCTAATTGTGGCTTTATAGGCGTCATTAAAGCGATACGAGTGCGCGGTTGGAGGGTGGCCTGGGGAAAGTGGTGGGCAAAGAAAGGACACGACCCCGCGGGCGGTTTAAACATTAAAATAAAATACGTTTAAGTTTGCGCTTCAGTGAGCTTGGTTGAGCGGTTTCAACCGAACTGAAGTGTGTCAGTGGAATCGAGCTACTGGGAGTTTTGTCGCTGGTTCACTAAACCTAGCTTAGTTGAGAAGAGCTGGGCCTGGGTCCGACTGACTCTACCCGGTATGCGGCGGTACCGGGAGTATATGTGTGTGTTGTCGCGAGCACGCGGGGCGGGGGAGGTCCCCGCCGCCGCCGCCGCCGCGGTACAAGTATAGTATAGTATAGTGTAGTATAGTATAGTATAGTATAGTGTGTCGTCCTCACTGTTGGGCTGCGGCGCGGCGGGCTCGGCGGGCGCGGGCGCGGGCTCGGGCGCCAGGCTCTCCTGCAACTGCTGGGAAATGTACAAGTTTACATCAAAAATCATGCTCTATAGCAGAGGTCGCAAACCTTTTAGCAATATAAGATTTCTAGCTCACATGATCATTTATATTAGAATTAAGATTATTATCAGTTTGTTGTAATAAGTCAATTTTCACACAGCGTGTAAGCGACTAGCTAGGCGGCAAGCGCGCAGGTCGCGAACATTCAAGTACGTTCGTTTTACTAAAGCCGTGTTCCGAATCACGCCAACAACGACCACAGCGTTTACAGTGCTGACGGCCGGTCCGAATCAGTAAACGCGCTCAAGGCCGCGTGAGTGGTGTTTTGATTCGGACCGGGCATGTTGTGTTTACTGTCATGTATATATGTATATCAAACGTCAACTTGACGTTTGGTTTAAGGTGCTGACGTCTGGGAGTGTGAGCATCGTAAACGCCAATATGGCGCCGTCCATGACGTCATCAATGACGTCACGACATCCCATGTAAACGCTATGAGCGTGATTCGGTCCGATCGGTAACGCGTTTATAGCACTGTAAGCGTGATTCGGAACATGCCTTAAGATTACTCGCTAGGCGACTCGTTAGGCTCTAGACGCCGCCTGGCCTGTGCGTAGGTAGCCTAAACAAGCAAGGAGTATGTGTCGGCTCACCATAGCGGCGGGAGTGTTGGCGTAGCACGCGCTGGGCTCGGGCGCGAGCGCGGGCTCGTGCGCCGGCGCCGGCGCGGGCGATGGCACCGTCGCCGTGCTGCCCACCTGCTGGGGAGACACATTTATCACTTGATGTGCCAGTTGCACCAACGTACGAACACAGACCGGTCATCGTCAAATATGGCGCCGGCAGCTGTCATCCCATACAAACTTGTCAAACTTTCCATACAATCAGATTGACGAACACCGCTTACGATTACAGACGGTAAATAAACCTTGGCTGATTTTTAACCTCCTATTATTTAAATTGTATTTTTTGAAATAAATATTTCTATTTCTATTTTGTGTGCGCAGTAGCGAATTTACGTACAAATTACGCTCCTGCGCAGGTCAATTAGGTTCAAGATGTTTGCCGGCAACTGTACAATAATGAGAGTCGGACGGCATGTGAACTGGCATATGGCACTGAAAACGTAAAATTATTTGACGTGTTTTTTTTAATACTACGACGGTAGCAAACAGACGAACGGCCTACCTGATGATAAGCGGACACCGCAGCCTATAGACGCTCGCTACTAAAAAGGGGGCACGTGCGCGTTACCGATCCTTTATAATATTTTTGAGGATTCACTGTGTGGAAAGTAAAAATTTAGGTCCCTCACTCTCAACACAGTGCATCCTCGGGAGCTCTGGCAACCTTCCTCACCTCCAGGAAAACAACACTACACACTTGTATAGGAAATAATGTTATTATGGCTATGCTGGTAAACAGGTTATTATTATTATTCAGAGCTTCAAGTGTCCCACTGCTGGACAAAGCCCCCCTCCTCGCATCCCTGTCTTGGGCAGCGTCCCACCAGTCTTGATCGAAGACGTCAAGTTCGTCTTGCCACCTCCGACGAGGTCAGCCGCGACGCCTTGCTCGGTTTTGTGGGACCCATCATCATCATCATCATCATCAGCCTATATACGTCCCACTGCTGGGCACAGGCCTCCTCTCATAGATGAGAGGGACCCACTTGGTTGTAATTTTAGCCGACAAGTCCTCCGGCATCCATCAGACATGCCCGGCCCAGTCCCACTTGGGTGAGCTACGTCAGCTATCTGAGTTTTGAAACGCAGTATGGTATTTTTAATGCGGTCCGATAATTTCACGCTCGAAATACTGCGTTCCATGGCTCTTTGGCAAACCAGATTTCTGAACTGAAGAAACTGGGCCCTATTTCACTACGTCGAAAATTGTCAGTGACATATATTGAGTGACAATTGTCAAGCGACAGGTGACATGTGACATTTTTGAAAATTATTTTGTATAGAAATCATTGACTTATAATATAGAAATAGACACACAATGCCGAACAAAAATGACGGAAAATGTGGCACTGATTGACACTGTCAGTTGCATACACGCTTTGTCACTGTCACTGTCTGCCGTCAACACGAAAGTACCTCAACGCGGTACATTTGAGGGTGCCATTTTTTTCGCCTGACTGTGTATCTAGTTCTTGTATGATAGAAATACATATAAATTATTTCCAAAATTGTCACATGTCACCTGTCGCTTGACAATTCTCACTCTACATATGTCACTGACAATTGTCGACATGGTGAAATAGGGGCCTGGTATGTTAAAGAAAGTACTAACCGTGGGGAGGGGCTTGGTGGGTTGCGCAGGTGTGGACGCGGAAGCGGGGACGGGAGCGGGAGCGGGCGCGGGCGCGGGCGCGGGCGGCGGCGCCGGCTCCGTGAGGTCGGGCTCCAGCGCTCCGAACTGCACGTCCAGGAACATGGCGCCGCCCTCGCCGCCCGGCATCTCCACCGCCGACGACGGGATCTGAACAAACAAATTTTGATCTTATAACATAGGCTACATGGTGGCAATTTGATTGATAACCCGTTTACAGTTAGCTAATTTCCGCGGACGACGGAATCTGTACATACAAATTTGGATCTTATAACATAGGCTAGATTGATTGAAATCTTGTTTACAGTCAGCAAATTCCGATGCAATCACAACTTACGGGTAAACTTCACAGTGAATTTTCATTCTAATGTCTTTCGGACTTTGCATCAATTTCATTCTAAAGTTTTTTGGATTGCATCCGTTATAGAACCTATTTCTTCATATTCACAAAAACAAAGTAATAACATACAAATTAACGTCCAGCAATTGCGACCGCTTCCGAGCTATAGCATATACCATATAAAATCAATTGTATGAGATAACATGGCACTTCTCGATCTATAAATCTACGACTACAATTAAAAATGAATGTTTTGATTCCTGAACCTTGTAAAATCTTTCTAGACCTTACCTTGGAAGGAGGAGGTACTCTCGCCCGCTGGGGCTTCCTTTGACTCGTGATGTCTGAAGAACCGTAAACACCGTAATTTGACGAATATACACCTGGAATGGAAAACATAGAAGAAATAATTATTCAAACCGAATGTACATAAAAGATACTTAGGCAATTTGCCAAAGACGTTGAATAAATTGATCTACAATAATAACATCTGTAATATCTAATCTAAGTCATGTATAGTATAAGACAGAATTCATCAGCAAAATTGCTTCAAATCCATTTTCGACAAAACGTGAAGTGAACACATATCACGACGAGTAAATACTTGTAAAAAAAAATTTTTATGCTGTTTCCGACGTTACACTAAGGCTGGGTTGCACCAAACCGTCTGTAATCGTAAGCGGTGTTCGTCAAATCTGATTGTATGGAAAGTTCGACAAGTTTCTATGGGATGACAGCTGCCGGCGCCATATTGTACGTTGGTGCAACTGGCACTAAATCTGGTGTGACCAAAATGAACGAAATAGAAAACGACACACAAACGCATATTCAAATATCTCTCTAATGACGGTGACCTGGGGGTCTATGATGGTCACATTATAGCGTGGTAGACGACAAGGTAAATCATCTGCCACTTTCAAATACCACTTGACAGAAAGTGATAGATGCTTTATTTTATCGTTTATCACGCGACCATAGTTGACCCCTTGAACATGAATTTCATTAGATAAGCGACAATAACAATAGGGATGTTGACTCAAAATTTATTAATACTCCATACGAAATAATACATATAACTATGGCAAAAAGTGAAAATCCTATTCAAATATCTCAAAAAATAACGAAACTACAACCGTTAGAATGTTTTTAGTTAGAGAGAGAAAACGCTACAGGTCAGTGACGTCACTGACCTCGAGCGCCATAGTAAATGACGATCGTTCAATACAACGGGGCGTTTTGCGGAAAAGGGACAGAAAATGCCCCCTCCTTAAACTTTGAAGACTTATAATTATGTAATTATTTATTATTTAGGATTACTTTTTTCACTATTTGATAGAGAATTTGATCCTTTTTCGAGAAAATTCGGATTCATTGATTTTCTTATTTGGTGTCAACATCCCTATTATACCGTTAACGTTTAGGTTCGAAATGGAGTGTACTCACTGTTGTCGTGCCGTTGTGACTGCTGGGTGAGTTGCGACAGGTACTGCGACTGCGCCGCGGTCAGCGACCCCGACATGCCCATCGGCTGCTGACAACAACGATTGAGAGTCGAAATTATGGAGTGATTGAACAAATAGTGAAGTGAGTCTTAAGTCAAACACAATACGGTGATTTTTGCACAGCCATTAGAATAAACCGTTGATGCGGCCATTAAATATGTACAGTACTCGGCAATTAATATTGAACGTTGACCTTTGGAAAGAGATTCGGTTAATTTCGGTCTAATAGAGCGCTATCTCATACTACCTATGCGACGTTTGTCAGTCGTCGTCAAAATATTCAATGTAGAAAATAATACAATAGTTTGATTATCCTTTTTTTTATTCTGAGGCGGGACCATTCGTGACAAACGAACTGCCTGTTGTTATAGTTTTAAGTCTTGCTCAATTTTAATTTTAATTATAGTCTTAAGTTCTTGTAAAACACTGTTTGTCACGAATAAATTATTTTCAATTTCAATTTCAATTTTCAATTATTTTCAATTTTTCTAATAGTTGATCGAGTGACATGAAAGTCTCCGCTTCAGCTTCGACAAATATGTTTTCGTATGACCGGCCGGCGGGTTTCTGGTTGTTCTTCCCGATTCCCACGAAATTTGGTGAGCATGTTCGATAATTATATAGAACTTTTTTTATCATGACAGATTTTGAAAATTAAAATAAAACAGTACCCTAGCGAGGCACGTACCGGACGACGCAGTGTTGGAAGGCCCCCCACGAGGTGGGCTGATGACCTGGTTAAGGTGGCGGGGATCTGTTGGATGCGGGCGGCCCGGGACCGATCGTTGGGGCGCTCTCTGGGGGAGGCCTATGTCCAGCAGTGGACGTCTGCAGGCTGATTATGATGATGATGACCCTAGCGAGGTGTACAGGTCACAGAGCCACTAGTCTGGTAGTTGGAACAGGTGTAAAGTTACCTGGTGGCGAGGCTGCGGGTCGGCGGGCGGCGCGGGCTCGGCGCTCCCCGCGAGCGCGACCGAGTGCGGCGCCGAGTGCGCGGGGAGCGGCGCCAACGGCGCAGAGTTCAGTGTGCCCGGCTGCAACACAACACACAATCTAGCATACCAACACCTTATCTTATCTAGATGAGGGCCCTTGCGGATGCACTTCGTCCCAATGGGATCTTTTGTGCAGTTGCCCCCTCCTTTATACCTACTCCAAGCTGTTCACCAATTCGCAGCAAGTCTTCCATTGTCTCGTCATCCTCGCCACACATCCTACAATCCATGTTGTCTTATAGTCCCATCAACTTACTATAGTGTGTCATCCACGACGACGCGCCCCACCACATCGAGTTTCTTGCTATTCTATGCGCCATTGTACCGATTGGGCGCCTTCGTGGATGACACGCACTATACCTTAGTAACTAATATTTTATCTATATTTATGTGGACGACTATAACTAGCTCTGATACTCTGAAAAGCCGTATGTATCACACGGTATCAGCATTCCATCGTAGAATATTTCGCTTCACTCATGATTCAATATGCTGCCCTCGCCGCAATATATAATTTTACTTCCGACACAATCTAGTATTCTGCATTGCTATGGATGCCCTAAAGAAATAAAAACTCACCACAGGTGCCCTGGGCTCGGGCAGGCGGCTGTAACTGTAGCTAGGGATGTGCTCCGCGCCGTTCGCCGCCGGCGTGTCCCAACACTCCTCCTGCTGAATAACACACTTCGTTATTACACCGCTGACATATAATAGTACATTATTATCGAGACCCGGAAGGAGACAATGGTGAAACATAAAGCCTATCACACACTGCGGCGGCCTGCGGTGGCGGCCAGGGGGCCAATTTTTCGACCGAGCGTTCGACACTCAAAAATCGGCCCCCAGTTGACACTATCACAATCAAAGCCACGTGTGGGTCATTATTCGCGCGTTTCAACCGTCTCACTGCCGTGGACACGAATTCGACAAATTGGCTGTAGATTTTGGTGGCATTTCTAAGTTAGTTGATAGATCTTTCTTTTTCGTTTTTTTAGAATGCTTGGCCTGGATGTTGACTGGTAGAGAATGCCTCATGGCATTAAGTCCGCCTTTTGTACTTTCAAGTTTTCTTTTTTTGTCAGACAGTTTTCTGCCAAATAACCGAAAAAGGGCTTTAATATCTTTACCCGAATTCAACAAAATAGTGACCACGCAAGTGATTTCCGAACTGAAACAAACGCCCGAATAACGACCCATGTGTCTGAAATAATGTTAGGATAGTAGTAGTATACAATTGACCACCACCACTAACGCCGCAGTGTGTGGCCTGCTTTACAAAAACATTATCTAGTTAGCCCTCAGCTCTCATAATCTATGGTCACAGGGCGGCCCCGCCCCGGCCCGCCCGGACACGCGCCGAGGCGAGACAAGTCGAGACTTGTCGACCGAACGACGCCGGGACGGTCCCCCTCCGATATGAGTTCTCATCATTGGGCGTACAAATGCAACTTGATCGTTTTACTTTCAACATTTACCAATATCTCATTTATAATGCACCTCATCGCGCGAGTTAAAACGGCTCATCTGTATAAAGTTCGGACACAACTCTAAGGCTAAATTCTGTCAAACGAACGCAAGCAAAACTAGACTTAGAGCTCTGACTGTGAGGTAGATTTTTGCTTGCGTCAATTTGACAGCACTAGGCCTTAGTTTTATACGAACTATACCTCTAGTATAAGTTTTTTCGAAACAAAACACAAACGAACGCATTCGAATGGAAAAAAAATGTTATCACCTAAGGCGCTGCTCGCGTTGCCTTACAAAATGAGTATAAATAGCTTGTTTCGAAAAAAAAAATACTCAGGGTTCTGAACCAGGCCTATGAGTACAGTAAACTTACCGTGGGTATGGCCGCGGACGCGTCCTCACCAGCCTGGGGCGCGGTGCTCGGCGTGAACACCTACGGCAGACAACACTTAGCGACTAGCATACATACACGACTGCGTTGCGCCGCCTCCCATACAATAAACAGTATCCGACACGAAACATTCATACAAATCATAAGTTGAAATATATTTATTTATCGTATGGCAATTATTTTTCTAGATCTTCCAGAAGACGGTAGGGTTGCCAATTTTTATTGCACTTTTAGCACCAACCTGGGGTCACGTGTAGGGTAGCGGTGGGTACTTTCCCTTCAAACGTGGTGCAACTTCAAACCCTCTTTGTCAGGTGGGTGGGCAAAAATAAGTTAAATGAAAATAACGCATTCTTTCGGCTTGCCGAAGTCAGGCAAAAACTGTAAAAAAAAGCCTAAGTGACAAAATATTACGCCATCTTTAGAATTGCGAAGTAAAAATGAGAAAAATCGGAATTATTACGTCAACTTGCTGATCTGTGAGCGAAAAGCCATACTGTCTACTGTGTGACTTGAACTGTCCAATAAAAATATGATTATAAAATGAACAACTTATGATCATGTTTCATGCCAGATACCATAGTTCTCTAACATATAAAAGACATAGTTACTTTTTTGTTGAGTACCTTATGAACAATAAAAAAATATACGATTAGCATATAACTCTGATTAAAGCTGAGAATTGTCTCTCATCTCATCACATTTAACGACATGTCCCTTGAACTGTTTTATCCTACTAACTTTTACCTGCGACTTTGTTCGCGTAGAATTTAATTACTATTCTTTTACTTCATTCAGGCGCTTACCTAGTTATCGGTCTTCCATACAAACTTCGTGATGATTTCGGAGATAAAAAATATCCTGTCTTTCCCCAAGACTCAAACTATCTCCATATCAAAGTTCATCTAAATCAGTTCAGCGGTTTAAGCGTGAAGACGTAACAGACAGATGGAAGTATGGATTATCCTTTTAAATATTCTCTCTGACTCCCAATTGATATATTTGGAATGTTAATTAATATTAATTATTTAGATTATGATGGTAGACACAAGGGTGTATTGATGTATTCAGACCATTCTCAGTTTTGCGCTCAATGTCACAGGCATGCATGTATGTATTATAAAACGCTAATGATCTAACGACGAATTTATTCACTATCTAAATAAATAATAAGTAAACGAGTAAAACATCTTGAATAAAACATACGCTCTTTGAACAGACGGACTAGTAGTCATTAATTGTAAATTCTAACTTGACATCGATCGTGTTCATAAATGAAATCCCGTTCTCAGGTCAGCATTTGATGATTTGCTAAGTAGTCGACGGTATAGATATAGATATGAGGGAACGGGCAAGCTGTTTAAGTGTGTTGGAGACTTCAAATACACCTTTGAATTTCATGCCTTTGACTCAGATGTATGCAGGTTTCTTCGCGCTGATTTCCTTCTTGGAAAAGTTAAAGATTACGATAGATTTTCTAAATAGAATAAATAAGATGCGAGTATACCTTGGTGTCTGATAGAGATCCCGACCACTCCTCGTTGTCCCAGTCTTCTGCGTTGGGGAATGAGTCTACAATGTTGTTGCCTGCAATCAAACCATTATGTAAACTTACTCATGTTTTACAAATAAATTATCTCTTATCTCTTAAATATGTCATTGTTATCTTGAATTTGAATTACGCTTAATTATTGATTATTTATGACTATGCGAAAAAAATGTACTAATTAATTTATTACTAGTTAGTAACTAAAATTAGATATAAGACTACTTATTGCTGTGCCCTACCAGGGTCCATGTGAACGCAAAATTATAATTTTTAGACCTATATGTAATACCATGGATGCAATATATGATGATTAAATGATTAAATGTTATTTGTAAATCAAGTACTTATTTGTAGACTTGTAAAGTTTTGTTTTATAGGGGCCTGTAATCCGATATCGTGCGGCAAACTATCGTACATTCGCTCGCGGCAGCCGCGCGCAATGGATACCGGGCTCCCGCGCGAGCCAACTCGATCATTGGTGCGCACCACCGTGCCGCACGACACGACGCCGCGGCTCCCCGCTTCCCTGCATTATTGGCCGCATCGATTTTCAACAAAAAATGCACGAAGCTACGTCTTTAGGCACAGAATACTATAATAGTATTACCAGAGACTAGGAATTATATAGACTGCCAATGCCTATACATTGTGGCGTAATTTTAAAATAATGGGCCTGCTGTAGCTAGTTTCACTATGGAGAGATCACTTTACCATTTAATTCGTATGCGACTAAGACCTCGGCTTAAAATATAGCGCCATCTGTTGGGAGCTTCTACGTTGTGTTCATAGATGACGCTATGTTTTAAGCAGAGGTCTTAGTGGCATACGAATTAAATGGTAAAGTGATCTCTCCATAGTGAAACTAGCTACAGCAGGCCCATTATTTTAAAATTACGCCACAATGTATAGGCATTGGCAGTCTATATAATTCCTAGTCTCTGGTATTACATACAGAACGGCCACGAGCCCCCCGCACCAAGGTCAGGTACCTCGTCCCTGAGAGACTCGCCTGGTGTCGATCGAGTGCCGGCGCGCCTCGCGATTCGTCCGCGCCCCGCGCTACGCACCCGCGCAAACAATTGACGCGTGTACCTACCGAAAACGCACGCACACATACTTACTCACAGCGCTTACGTTCCTTCGCGTGTCACAGGTGTGCTTCTGCTTCGCTAGACCTGATTCTTCGCGTGTCACAGGTGTGAGAGGTGTGTAGTGTGTACTGTATACTGACCGTCGGCGTCGATGCGGTCGGCGGCGCGCGGCCGCGGCCGGCCCGGGGCGCCGCGCCGGGCCCCGCGCGCGCGGCCTCGCGCGGCGCCGCGGCCCCGCCCTCGCGCTTCTGCTTCGCCCCGACCTGTCACACATACCAGATTGTTACCGGAGGACGAAAACGAGAAACTTGAATAGTTGGAGACTGAAATGATTGGCTCCTGTACTATAATTTGAACTGCAATATGTCGTGACATATGTCTGTGACGAAGTCATCCGTACTTGAATTTAAACTTTCGCGAGACATGTTATAACTTTATTTTACTAAACGGTTAAAACTCACGTATTAATTGTCACTTCGGGCGACATGTTTCGAACTCTTCGGGAGTTCTTCATCAGGATGAGTGCGTCTGCAACACCTCACCTCACCAACACCTCATACAACACCTTCAGCGCCGAGCTGCCCCCCCGCCCCCGCCCCCGCGCTGTCTGCGCGTGCGTCACGTGCCTTGCGGCGGGCGGCGGGTAGTTCGACAGTGTGCAATCGGCGCGGGTCGCAGACGCACTCATCCTGATGAAGAACTCCCGAAGAGTTCGAAACATGTCGCCCGAAGTGACAATTAATACGTGAGTTTTAACCGTTTAGTAAAATAAAGTCATCCGTAGTCAATTGCACTCGCAATGCTAGCAGCCGTCAGAGATGGAGAGACATCGCAAGGGAAAGTATAAAGCCCAATGCCAAAAACAAATCCGGATGTGAAGATCAGCCGTGTACAGCATCTAAACAGCCCCGACCACTCTGACAAGAGTGTTACGACTGAGAAGAGAGAGTATGTACAGGCACATAAAGAAGTGGCGACCACGGACCGGAAGGCGCAGCTTGGGTAGACCCCCCACAAGGTGGACTCATGACCTGATAAAGGTCGCGGGACTCCGCTGGATGCGGGTGGCGCAGGACCGGTCATTGTGGCACTCTTTGGGCGGCTTATGTCCAGCAATGGACGTCTTTCGGCTGATATGATGATGATGATAAAGATGACGTTAGACTGACGTGGTCTGGGCGGGCCGGAGCGCTCGCGGGGCTCGCGGGGCTCGCGCTCGCGCGCCGGCTCGGGCTCGCCGTTGCCCGCGGCGGCGGCCGGCTTCTTCTTCTTCTTCTCGTTGGTCTGCCACTCGCCCTGGGAGCAAATACACAACTTTACAACCCGGCCACGATACACGGGCTTAGCCCTTAAATGCATGATTTTTTCTTTTTCAATAAAAACGCGATATTTGGTGCTTTATTTATAACGGGAAAAATAATATCAAAATTCTCTTGTATGTTCTTCATACAATATTCATAAATTAAAAAAACAAAGGAAATACATTCTAGGCAGAAAAAACTACTTACTAAACTATAAAACTGCCAAAAACACTGATCAAAAAACCTCAATTTTCGAGACCACAAAAAAATGGCCGCCGTTTTTTTTAAATAACCGACTTATCGTTTATAAATCAATGCAAGGTTTATTGAATATATAAAACGGTTAACATTTTAAGAATGAAAATGATAATATATTAAATTACCTTGTGAAATAAGCCTCAATATTATTTAAAATATACCTACAGTTAAATAAATCTTAAAATATTTGTTATGATGTATATATTCACACCATGCATTTAAGGGTTAACTGTTTATTGCGCGGTAGAGTCGCTCAATGCATTCCGGTTGGGTTGGGACCACACGCAATGAATTAGGAAACCACTGTCGCTGCCACTTGATGTTGTGGCCGGGCCGTTACTCTATCCAGACATCCCCGTCCCACAAGCACACCACAACGACAGCACGTAGTGGGGCGATAATTTACATACCTACAAATCAATACTCCTATCTACACGGAACACAAATTTCTGTCAAATTTTATAAACAATCTCAAGAAGCTCTTGATTAATAAGCAAAGGTCACAAGCAGTCATAAGTACATTCAGATAGACACACACACGCTCACATACACACACGCACACGTACTCCACACATACCTACACGCACACCACACACACGCGCACTCATGCCCAGAGGAAGTTGTTGATCGCACACATATTAACTTATTCGCATTTTTTTATAAGTACTGTAATTGTAACTTTATTGTTAGTTCTTAGTTTAAAATTTCTTGTGTTAACTATAGTAAATCATGTATGTACCATCAAAAACCACCCTGGTGACCACGGGCGTCACTGAAAATCAGCGTCACGATGTAAACCCCGGTTTGCTTAGAGACATAAAGCTGAGTGACGACCTTTTTAGCATATATCGCTGTATATCAAAATCTTTGTTTGTATTTCTTTAAAATGCTAAATAAACAATACAATACAATACAAATACTCTTTATTGTACACCTCACACATAAACTTATTTCATTTCATTTAATTCATTCAAATTTGACGGCGTGGTCCGGTCGAATTACACTTCAGTGCTGATTGTACAAAACGCTGTTGCTTTATGTACAGTCAAGAGTTTTAATTTCGAACCCACTTTAGGTTAGGTTAGGTTAGTCCTGTCAAACTGTATAGAAATTAAAAGAAAAAGTTTGCGAAATGTGTCATAAATTAAAGCGCGTGACCGTACGTTCCGCTTGTGCACCATGTGCGTTGTGTATATTTTGCGTGTTGTTCTTGTTATTCTTCAATTTAGGCATATTACATGCACCTTTGACTGTCAAAAAACTATTACACATACGCCCTTTTTGCTGTTGCGTTGTGGTGCGTATAAGTAAACCTTCAGCTCCCGTATTTGTTTGAAATAAGAGTATTACAAAGAATGAACAAAAGCCCTCAGCTCTCATAATCTATGGTCATTGGGCGGCCCCGTCCCAGCTCGCCCGGACACGCGCCAAACGGCGTGACGAGCCAAGTCCAGAACAAGTCGACCAGGCAAAGATGCGACGGTCCCCCTCTGTTATGAGTTCTCATCATTGGGCACACAATAGTACATTAGCGCCGACGCTATTATAACGTTTGTCTATGAATTATCCACTGCAGAGTTAGAGTCGGCCATAGCCAGCCATAGTAGTTACTTACATTACTTTTAGCTCACGAGCGCGGGTGAGCCATGATTGTGTGTTGAGCTATACATGCACATTGTCTATGTGTGCGTCAGCGTAGGAGCTATGAGTTCACGTTGTCTATGTGTTCGTATGTGTCACAACTACAACAATGGCCAACCCGCGCTCGTGAGATAAAAGTACTATATATAGTAGGTAGGTAGGTACCTGTATCCGCTGACTCTCTTCCAACAGAAGGTTGCAAGCGGCGACCATATCATTGTCAGAGTCGTGAAGCGCCGAGCACACCTCTTCTTCCGTGCGACATGTCATTTCCATCAGCTCGAGTACCTGGGAAATCGCGAAAGATAGTTTAAGAGAGTAGCCTGATTTTTTTTAACCTGACTGTGTCTTTGCGGAACCGAATAAAGCGATAGGAGTGCGCAGTTGGAGATTGGCCTGGGAGAATTCAGGGGAAACCTCCGACACGACCCCAGTTTGAGCACTGGAATAATCTAAGTGTAGAACCTGAGTGGACGCTCGAATCGGGCGTCCAGCGTTGCGTCCAGCGGGGCGTGCATGTCACACAATTGAAACTCATACTGGTGTCCTGAGTCGCCGCCGCGCAAATAGTATGCACGCTCGCCCGCCCCGCTGGACGCAACGCCGAACGCTCCGCTCCGAGCGTCCACTCAGGCCTTACACTAAGTCTCAGAGTTGGCGCTTGAATGAGATTGGTTGAGCGGCGTCAACCGCATCTGAGGTGTGTGTGTAGCCTGAATAAGTTTACAAAACTCGACAAAAGAACACACTGAAGGAAGTTGAAATTCTTGTTAGCAGTGGAGGGACGAATAAATCATGAGATCGCGTAATTATTTACCAGTGCATACTACGCTCGGTGTCACCATTAGATATGTCAACTAAAATTCATGTATTACGAAGTTAATCAATTAAAGAAATGAAGTTACCTTACACAAATCAAAGACGCATATTTGTTCCCGATTCTTGGATGTTTTCTACATTTGTCTATACTTATGTACTTTGTCGCCTTGTACCCATAATACAAGCTCTGCTTAGTTTGGGGCTAGGTCTATTTGTGTTAGTTGGTCTACAAATATTTATTTATCTACACACATATCATAAATCCTCTAATATGCGTTCGGAAACCGTAGAAAATGACTCTCATTTCAACATTCAATGAATTTATGGCAATTTTCTTATCTGTGGCTAAGGCTACAGCAGTAATATAATTTATCATTTTAATCTCATATATGATGTTAAAATATTAAACGTCAAACAAAACTGTCAAAATTTTAACTTCAAAGTTGACATGTCCCTATTCTAGTATCACTGAAAATTTCAATTCAGTCGATGCGAAATGTCAGCTCGATGTTTTTTTAGTATATATCGCACGAAATTTGAGCTAGAACGACATGATCACATCAGAATAGCGACTCTTTACTTTTTTAAATAACATTCAGGTATCGGTTGCCAGTTCTGATTTCGATATTTCCGCAACCGTGCAAAAAAGGTTGTATTAACACAATAATTGTATTTATTTACTACGGTTTCTGAACCCATCTTAGAGTAGTTATAATATGTGTGTAGATAAAGTAATGTATGCAACTGTACATAATTAGGCATTAAAACACTCGTGTGACCTTATTATGTACCAGTTGCATAATAGTACATTACTTAACAAGGGTGGTAAAACAAAGAATGTCTCAGATCGCAGGTATTTGACGCCCGAGCCGAAGGCAAGGGCGATAAATATGCTATCTGAGGCTTTCTTTATTACCGCCCGTGATAAGTACAAAATTTTATGTCACCCCCTGGCCAGGAAGTGGGATTTCCCGCCCGCGGAACGTGCGGTAATTGCCGCTTTATGGCCAGGTGTGACATAAACTACTATTATTTGATTAAATTAAGTGAGCAAATAAATCTTACAATCAGAGTCCAAACTTGCCCGATTCAAACTAGCGAAAGAGAATCAATCGAAATGATGAATATAAGATTTTGACCTCTAATCTCGCCAGTAACTCCCACAAGAACAATCGAGTTTCGATCCGATACCGGCGCAAATCGTGTGAAAGCGAACTCACCATTCTTCGAACGTCTGAAGAGTCGTCGGTGGTGCGATGGTCGATCATTTTTGCCATACGGATCTGTTCGTGGGTTGCCTGAAACATTCAATTGTCAATCACTACATAGTATAAAACAAAGTCGCTTCCTGCTGTCTGTCCCGTTGTATGCCTAAGATCTAAATCTTTAAAACTACGCAACGGATTTTGATGCAGTTTTTTGTAATAGAGTGATTCAAGAGGAAGGTTTATATGTATAATTTGCACCCGTGCGAAGCCGGGACGGGTCGCTAGTATATTATATATGAATTGGATATCACTAGTCCCCAACACGCATTGGGCCAGCGCATTGGTAAATGAGGTCAACTTTTGCGTTTGACCCCAATAACCTTTGACTTTTTAGCTGTCAGTTAGCTGATTACAGGTTTGTCACTAGGGATGACCTTGATATTATTTTAAAATGCTTTTTATCTCGGTACGATATTCGTTACTAACAGGAATATCTTTTCGTAATTTCATAACAATTATTATTTTTCGTAGTTTAACCTGTAACTGCGGTATGACCTTGACCCAACCGGAAGGTGTTTATTGCCATTGACCCTACCATTCCGATGTAGTTGGCCTTGGCCCCATTAACCTGTAACTGTGATTTGACCTTGACCTCCCCAATTTTTGACAGTTGTTCGACCTTGACCCCACTAACCTGTAGCTGTGGTTTGACCTTCTCCTTAGCCGGAGGTTTGTCGACGCCCTTGGACTTGTCCTGGACGTGTTTGTCCTTGCCCTTCGCACCACCCTTGGTGGCGCGTGCTCCCAAACTCATCTTTATCTGCTATAATTATATTTACAGCCTCTATTTACAAGTTGCTGGAACAAATGTAAACTTACATTAGTGTTATGCCTACTTTTATGATAACTACTAGCTTTTGCCCGCGACTTCGTCCGCGTGACCTTGTATTTGAGGGATGATTTCAGGGATAAAAAGTATCCTATATGTTAATCCAGGCTATAAACTCGTTGTATGCCAAGTTTCGTCTTAAGGCGATATATCGATTGAAAGAGACACCCTTTGTTTTTCGCTCACGACAAAACGGGATGCAACCCTCTCCGAGAATGGCTTTTTAGACAAATCTCGTTGAATATCTGACTGTGTGCAGGTTTATTAAATTTCGTCTTGTCAGTACCTAGATGAGGTAAAATCCGTCATATTAACTTAATCGTGTTTTTTAATAATGCGTTGTTTTAGTAGGCTGAGGAAAAAAGGAAAATATAGACTCGACTTTGGATTTATTTTCTATCGAGAAAATTTTAAGCAATCATGTTTCGCTATTGTCAGTACCACAATCATATAGTCAAGAATCATATATCTGAAAATCAGCCCCTACTGTTTGCTATTCTGGGCAGGACAGCGTTTCAGTCTCCAAATTTCTCAGTAGCGCCTTAATCCGTTCAGCCGTTTTTGCGTGATTGAGTCACAAACATCCTCACAAACACACTCACTTTCGCATTTATAATATTAGTAGGATGATAAGAGTTGTCCCCCTAGTTCACGATCATGCTAATTACAAGAAATTTGTAGGACAATAGTAAATACAATAAATCATTAAGTAATAATGTCGTAGACAGAAAGATATTGTTAACAAGCTATCGATATTTTTGTCTTAACCGTAACCGTAATTACCTAGAGAATGTACAGTGAGCTGCAGAGAAACCTGATTCCTGAAACTTTATGCAGGGGGGTCATGTTTCTCTGCAGCTGACTGTAGGAAATTTGCCTGAGCACACAGGCCATCAACGGAGGCGTCGTTCGAGACAAAAGCCCGACTCGTCTACCGACTAAAAAAAAACAACAATAACATACGGACGGTAATAACCGGGCTCGGTACTCGAGGGATTAACACATTTAGCGCCAAGGACCCTGTAGTCGGATCACCGTTCGTAAACAGTTTTCGCTACAAAGCGGAAACAACATGTTATCGGCTACGAGCGTAGCGTTATGTGTTATTAAAGCAACAGTGCACCACTATCGCTTAAGAGCTTCTTCTAGACAACCTTCGAATGCAACGGACGCTTGCAACTTCAGGGGAGTCACATGCGCATTGCCGACCCTTTAAAAATGTATACGCTCCTTTCTTGAAGAGTGCCATATTATAAGTTCTAAAAGATTAGCTCACAAACACACATTTACCAAACTTAGGCTGGGTTGCACCACTTGCACCAAACCGTCTGTAAGCGTAAGCGGTGTTCGTCAAATCTGATTGTATGGAAAGTTTGACAAGTTTCTATGGGATGACGGCTGCCGGCGCCATATTTGACGATGACCGGTCTGTGTTCGTACGTTGGTGCAGCTGGCACTTAGTTGTAACATTTGCCTGAGCCAACAATTAAAACCTTGGACACTAAGGTCATCGGCCGTGAAATCGCAAACGCGTTTACTTCGCGAGGGGGTTATTGACGTGTTATGCTCGGTGCACACTAGACGCGAGACGTTCTGCACAAGGGCGACGACACACTGGAGTAAAGGACTGTATTGACGGTCTTAGCCAGCTATTAGCTTCATCAATTTTAGCTATTTTGTAGAATTGTGCTTTTTTATATACTTTGTATGTACATGTATATTGTTTTGAAAAAATTACACCGCGCCGAGTTTCTTACGCCGGTTCTTCTCGATGCAGACGTTTATTTTTTTACGAACGGTGGTAGTTTTTTGACATTCATACGTGCATGTAATATGCCTAAATTGAAGAATAAATTAATTTTCATTTTGTTTCTTGTGTAAAAAAGTTATGCGGTCTGCCATAGCATTGGTGATAAAAAATGAGGGAATCCCCCCATAAATTTCTATTTACGTTTTAAAACTTCACCTCACCATACTATCAATAAAGATAAAAATAGACCACAAGTGTAGAAAATGTACAGCGACGAGGAAACAGAAGCCGTCGTAAAAAACATAAAATACCCATTGAGAGCATCGTAAAATTAATTTCCTCAAAAATGGCCCAGCAAAGTGAACATTACTCGCTACATAATGGAAGGTAAAGTGTATAGTTTAAGGTCAGATCAAAATTAAACAATTTGCAGGCCGCCTGGAATGTTACATATATAAATTCCTTTATTTGTTCAGTAAACTTTTTAAAAAGTAGAAAACAAAATATAAAAGACGTCACAGGCCGTTTTAAAAAATTCAACTCGAATTTCTGTTCTTCGAAACCTGGACTCCCACTTGTCCAAGGCCGGACTTGACAGATACCAGGCAAGCGGAATATGGCCATCCCAGAAAAACTTGGCGGCGTTCTGTGGATCAAGAGTTGAGATGGAATGGGAAAAAGTAACCCAAATAGGGATGTTGACTCATAAAAAATTATTACTTCAACAGAAAGAAGACAAAACTATGCCAAATAGTGAAAATCCTATTCAAATATCTCAAAAAATAACGAAGCTACAATGGTTAAAATGTTCGTAGTTAGAGAGAGAAAGTGCTACTCAACAGTGACGTCACTGTTGAGTAGCGCCATAGTAAATGACGATCGTTCAATACAAAGGTGCGTTTTGCGGAAAAGCGACAGAAAATATCCACTCTTAAAACTTTGAAGACTTATAATTACGTAATTATTGATTTTTTTGAATTACTTTTTTCGCCATTTGATTGAGAATTTGAGCCTTTATACGTAGAAAATTTGGATTTATTGATTTTCTTTTATAGTGTCATCATTCCTATTGCTTGAGGCCGGAGCAAATGGAGGGACAAGCCATTGAAGCAACCTACAGAAGACCCCCAGACCCTGCCCTGGAGGGTAACAGGATAAAGAAGATCAGATGATACCCACTATGAAGATGAGAAATTTATTGTCATCATGTCATCTACTTAGAGACCATATGACACCTCTGTTTTCTTTACTCTTAACACTTATTATTTTAATTATGGTGCTTTGAAACCATGTGCATCTAGGACGATAGAATAGTTATTATTAATTGTATTTTTATGCATAAAGACCATTTACATCTTTGGGATTATTATATTAATTTTGTATACTCTGTTCTATTCAGACTGAGACCTATATACATCTTTACTGACATTGTAAAAGATAATAGGGTATTAAACTAAGGTAAAAATAAATTATTTTTTACTTGACTAATAAAAGATCTAACGAAAATACTCGAAAAACATCAATTATTAATTTATTTTAGCTAATTGAAAGATTTTATAAGCATAAAGATTTAAAAAGGACCCTGATTTGAACAAACCAATTCACACTGTCTTAGTGACGTCACAAAGACAGTATTTCCCTACAAACTTCATATTAACAAACCGTTTTTGACATTTAATAAAAAGTTGCTGATTTGACTATGAGTTTAATACCATATTAATATTTTGACAAGTAAACATGTCCCTGTGACCTATTAATAGGATAAATGTTTGGTTTTAATTGATTTTTGTTTTTGAATCACTTTTGAATGCCAGGATTAGGCTGAGATCAAACCATTTCTCGACAATAAAATATTTCTCTTTGTGTTTTAGTGTTGAATAATTGATTTTTTTATTCTTTTCATTAAGGTATATAATTGATATTGTTTTATAGGCCAAAAATAGTTAATATTTTCATTAAGGTATTTATTTGATTTTGTTCCAAAATTTTTTATTTACTTAATTTAATATGGCACTGGATCTGGATACAAAAGCAGCTTTTGCATCAGTTTGCAATACACCAAAATTACATTTTTTTAAATGAAATGGACTGGCACAACAGCCATAGTTATTTAGTACTTCTCAACTTTTTGGACTTGTGTTTTTTAAAATTCTATTGATTCAGTTTTATTTTTAAATAATCAAGCTATGCAGATTTATATAATACAAAAGATTTCTACTTGGTATAGAGTAATAAAGTAATATTTCATAAAATTAAGTTGGAGGGTCAAGATTAAGATGCTCAAGATCGAAATCATGGTCATATTTATATAGCATTTCCTGCATCACTACTAGAAATCACAATTTTTTCCAGTTTTTACCTAGTTAAGTATAAACTACATCTAAACGAAAGATACCTATATAAGTTACAATTATGACTTTAGTTCTTTTGTGGCTAAAAATACTTTAGTTCTAATATTTTACTAAGTATATTGTGGTTCTAATTAGTAATCGCTTGCTCTCTGAAGCACAGGTCTCTGGTTTTCTAATATTTTACTAATGTACCTACAAAAACAAATCCAATTATTAAAGATTTTGTGATAAAGATCAAGCTTTAAAATTAATTTTAAGAAAATAATTGTTATTAATATCATTTATTGAATTAGCATTATCAATAAAGCAAAGTTATTGTTGTGGATGTTATCAGTATCCCAAGCAAGATATAAACAAAACATTACCTACTTTCACTTCAAATCATTAAGTTACCCTGCAATAATACTACAAGCAGGCTATAGCATACAAGTTCTTTTGAAAATTCCAATCAGAAAAAAACCTATAAAAAAATCAAGGACATACCATTCCATCTCTCAAAAGTGATTGCCCTCCCACCCACATAACCTATTCTTTTACTAACTGGGACTATTAACAAATGGTACCTGCACAGAAGTGCTAAAATCACATACCCATCAAAAATATAACATGAAATCCGATCATCAACAAAATACGTAGGCACTGTATCAGCACAAAGACATCACTACCGCCCGAGGCGGTGTAGGAGCGGCAAATTGATAAACAAAACACTTGTGTAAATTTACTACAAACTACAACTTTTACCCATCACAACACTGCAATAAACTCTCGGAAACAATAACGTCGCCTTCCGCACCAGTGGAACCGACAAAATACTGAATTATTCGGCTTCTTTAGCAGAAATCAGGACAATGATTCATTGCAAGTGGAGCGCAAGGGCGATACGCGAAAAACGAGGATGCGCGTCGGCTTCCAGCGGAAATCGCGCAAAATTGCGATAGCAGCACTTTTCCATGAGCCTAGCAGCCCGCGTCGACAAATCCTATCACGTTCAGCGCGAAACCGAATACCAGCGGCACATGTGGGGGGACGCCATTCTTGAAGCAGCTTTCTTGGTATCAAAATGACAGCCAGTCTTTCTTTCTGATGAAATCACGTACACAACACCATTTAACACATTGCTCGACGCACATCAGCACACGATTAAATCTCGACTTAAATTTTTACCTTAATTCTAAAGCAATCTCCGAAAATCAACTTATTTTTAAATAAAATTTACTGATTTCCATACCTGTGATGCGCTCTCAAACGCAAGCTGGTCACGTGACTTACTAGTGGTGTTCCATGTTCACGTTTAACGTAACCAAACGTAACGGTTTGAAGAATGGCCAGTTTTTAATGCCAAAAAAAATCTTGATTACATAATAATCAGCAGATCGATCAGCGATTCTATAGTATATTAATAAAATGTTTAAAACTTTTGTCCGTGAAATATAAGAATATGTAATATTAATAAAATAATCTACTGAAACCGATCCGATTGCTTTCAGATTGACACAAAAACGAGTTTGCGTGATAATAAAAATAAAGGATTGATATTTAATTTCTTTCATTCAATTTTATTGTCTTAATTGTAGTTTTTTCCATTATGTGATGTGATATTGTAAAACGTAATTTTTACATGCCTAAGCCTGGCCGCAGACGCACGGAATTCCGAACGGAAACGGAAACCGCATCGGAATTCCGTGCGTCTGCAGTCAGGCTAAATTCGTTCATGAACGAGAACCGTTCCTTTACACCTTTATATTACCCGGAAAAAGTAACATTGACTTTTATTAATTTCCTATATTACAAGAATAGCACTGTTTGAATTAGTATTTAAAAAGTAAACTAATTTCTAATTACTGTTATAGTGTTAGTCCCGTCGTCTTCCAAGCCCGGGAATCATTACACTTTTATCTAGGCCGGGCATAATCGACGGTAGCAGTCGCAGACACCACATTTACGACTGCGTGAAATGAAATGAAAAAAAAAAATAGTTTCCCGTTCCCTTCCCGCTTTTTTTAGGCCGTCAGTGGAAACTGGAAATGCGAAAGTAAATTGCAGTATTTGGAGTTAATAACTTTATTCACGCATAATAACGTCATTTGTTTATGGTACACGTAGGTTAGTATCGTTTTGTGAAAGCTCTTAATTCAGAAACTTACTTACCAAGCATAGGTCAGGTTACTAATAACTTCCTACACACATCTGTAGTTGTAAAAAATGTCCCTGCTAGAAGATGTGTTTTTGGAGGACGAGGCAGGTGAAGCTCAGGAGCTGGAGCGCGTTATCGAGGGCGACGAGTTGGATGTGAGGCCAGGGACTCCGGACAGCAATGATGATAGCGAAAAGGAAGATGAAGCTGGTATGTTTACCTACTTCGTTTATTACTGAATTTGTTCTGCGAACTTTATGGCCGATCAATTAAAAAAAATCATAATTATTGTACAAGTAGGCCTGAGCTATTTTACATATCAGATTGTGGCATCGAGTGACGCGAAAAAATTAATCGTAACAACATAAATTTCAAATACCTGGTCACCTAGCATGATATGATGTATGCTCATGTTTTATGTGACGTTCTGTTCTGGGCCAGATTGTCGTGAAACAACCATAGTCTATCATGCTATCTAGTCTGCTAGTCCATTACATTATGATTATTGCAAGATGTATTCCTAGAGAATCTTAAAAATAAATGTAATTACACTAACAAAGTTTGATATTGTTACAATGCTTGCGCTACTATCTTTTACAGAGGAAGACAAGAGGGTTGTAGATCACACAGGCAAAGCTAAACGCGTTGTGAAGAATCCCAGGTTTGTCCTCAACCCTGCACGACTCATGGGCCCCAGGGGAATACAGGTTATACCTGAGCATTTCAAGGATTTCAAGTTTAAAGGTAAAATAAACTTTAGAATCATTATAGCACAGGCTAAAGTTAATTTTCATATTAAAAGAACTATGTGTAATTCAGCTGTATTCAAACTTCTGAGCCCTATCTCTGTTTTGCAAGAGGGCTTGTTTTGTAAAATTTACTTTATTTAACATAAATTTAAATTGTAGGCCCATGAATGACCTTATTTGTCAATATAAGAAGATCAAAGAACAATGTTATTTAAATATGTTTTTTTTTACTTTCAGGAAAAGGCCATGAAAAAGAGGATTTAGACTTCATCCTCAAGAAATTGGAACACTGGGCATACAGACTGTATCCCAAATTCAAGTTTGATGACTGCTTGAAAAAGATTGAAACACTTGGGAGGAAGAGGCCAGTTATGGTAAAATATAATTAATATAATTATTTTACAAGGAATTTAAATGTTACAAATTTAAATGTTTGTAAACATTTAACTCATTTTGTCAGTTTCGTTTACCAGAACGGATTTTGTCTGAAACAATCTATTCTACCAAATATTTGAAAATAGTTCCATAAAGTAACTTTTGAAAAAAAAAGAAAAAGAGATTTTTTTGAAGAGAGATTTTTGGGTTAGCTCGCTTCACCGTCGGCCTCATCTTTGCTCCCTGGTTAGATGCTGACCAAGAGCAATCCCATTATTAATAAAAAAACCCCTTTAATAAAAGAAATTTCGGACACATGTTAAAAAATAAAATAAAAATATCACCTAAGTAGTTTAAAATTTAAATTGATTATATGATTATTTTATAAGTTACAGAGTATTTAATGTAATTAATATGCAGTTACACACCAAAATGTACCACAACAAATACCATTTCAAGGTGTAATCCTCCTATTCCTCAGGTCCATCTTCATAAGATCCGCACGGACCAGTACCTCTCCGAAGAGACGGTTCAGCAGCAGGACTCCAGCGGAGACGAGGCAGCACCGCCACAGCAGGAGGAAGATGAGTTTGACCGTTTGTTGCAGCAGCAGATAGAGCTGGCACGGTCCACACCCGCGCCAAACTCGGCTAAGAAGGAATTGCATACACCAATGTCCAACCCTAGGTATACAAATTATTTATTATTATTCTAGCCCCCTCATAAAACTTAACAAACCTCTGCTAACTAAAATGTTATTTGTCCCTTTCTCACAAACGTAAATGTTAGAGTGACAGTTAAGGACAAACAAACTTTAGCAGCTTGTTAACTATAGAGGTTTGATGGACGTTTATGAATAAGGGGGTTGGAGTTTAAACAGCTGAATTTAACACTTTGATGGACACGAATGCTATAACAGTCGTCAAATGTATGTTAATAAACATCCCTGGGATCCCAGGGCACATAACAAAACAAAGCCATTGTTTATTTTTTTCGCCGGGATAGGATGGCCTTGAAGTGTCCATGAAAGTGTTAACATGTTAGCTTCTTAAATAGAAGCATGGAGCCAATTACAGAAACTCACAAATAGAAACAAGATTTTAACGTTAGGTACACTAGACACACTATGTTCATGTATCTGAAAATTAAAGGCTATATGGAGAACAGTAACCGCAACATAAGATGGCCATCGCTTAGCGGACACGCCACCGGAAAATCGTGCCATGGACGCCAACGACAGCTATAGCCGACGGCTTGTCCAAAGCAGATGCGATCTTGAACAGAACTTGTTGACGTTGACCATTATGTAAAGTAATAGCATTATTTAATAAATGCTAGTTTTCAGTGTAATTGATGAACTTAAAGGACATGTATTTAATCTATTTATCTACATAAGTATGTATATCGTCATTTAGTACCCATAGTACAAGCTTTGCTTAGATTGGGATTAGGTTGATTTACTGTGAAAGATTGTCCGCAAATATTTGTATCTATTTATTTATTATGTCATTATCAAACTACTAAAATGGTGTTTTCTTTCAGATCACTCATGTTACCTAAAGTATCATTATCACCGTCAATCAGCGACGAACAAAAGGAGAGGATGATGAGGAACAGAAGACTTGCTGAAGAAAGGCGCCTAGCCAGGCTAAATCAAACAAATAATTCTACACAAAGTGCTAATACTTCCACTGAAGCAATCACTGAAAGAACAGTGGAACTCAATTCAAATAAATCTGCTACGAATGACTCTGAAAGTACAGAGGAAATTAATATGCAGAAAGCTTCCGATATTGACGGGATAGTAATCAATGATATTGATGAAGAGCCACCTGTATCAAGGAAACATAATAGGACTAATGTTATTGACAGTGACAGTTCCGATGATGAAAATGTTGTAATGGCCGTAAATGAATCAATAACTGTTGACGTACATAGCTCTATTATAAAAGATGTTAGCAGATCCAATGAAGCAATCCTAGAAAGAGATGTTGAGAATATAGATGGTATTCCTAAGGATGATACTAATATGGAAAGAGTTGCTGATGACTCCACAGTATTTCATGATGTTATTGAAGACGTGCCTATAGTAAAGAAACATAACAGGACTAATGTTATTGACAGTGATTGTTCTGATGATGAAAATGTATTGAGACTGAATGAGTTAGTCACAGTTGATATTCAAAACCCCCCTCTACAGGATGTTGATGGAGAACATGATTCAGATAAAGATACTACAGTTGAGGAGCTTGATAGGGAATCTGATAAAACTGTAACAACAGTTTCTATTGATAAATTGACTGAAAATAAGGAATCAGATAATATGAGTGAAATGGATCTGCCTAATAATGAAACGAGCAAAGATACTCATTATGAGACAACAAATGACAGTAATATAAACAAAACGGATATAATCCCATCTGACATTGAAAATATAAAGGAATGTGAGAAAAAAGACAGTGACCCAGTGATAGAAGAATTAATGGATGTTGATTTCTCTGATGATTTTTAAATAAAACGCTATATGGGGTATGTTTTAAAAATTTATTGTTAGCTCGAAATTAAACAAACCATAAATTATCACAGTACAAACGATCCGCTATGCATGCTGTAATATCAAATAAATATCCATACACCTTAATCTTTACAAAATGCACATCTTTGTAACAATATAACTAATATTATATGTGTTTTACATAATTTAGAATCATGCGTAGCATCGTTTTATACACCCAAATATTCGAAACATTTAAAGAAAATTCATATAGATTTCATTTACACTCGAAACATTCCTAAAGGCTGTAATGGCTAGTCGAAAAATATTTGAATTACAGTTTTTTTTACAATTTCAATGTAATCTTTTTAAATTAAAGTATACGGGAATGATTATATTGGTTTTACGCAGTAAATAATGAATTAATGATGAGAAATCTGATAGTTTAAACTTAAGGGTTATAAAAACTACCCATGATTCACACTGAAAAAATACCGGGCAAAAAAATAACGAGGTCATCGCTAAATTTAAATAACTGGACTGGGGGTCTACTCCGAACATATACATCCGAAATTCTTATCGTGCCATCCCCTTCACTCTCGTGTTATACACAATTAGAGGGAAAGGGACGGCACTATACGAAGTTCGGATTCGATGTTCGGGGTACAGGGGCGCAGGCAGGGATTCTAATTTATTTGACGAGGAAAGTGTTTTTTTCGTCGAAAATCACAAGCACTATACAAAGTCGAGATTTATTATGTAATCGATTTTTTTAAATTTCATGTTTTTATCACATAAATACAGACTTAACCTATGCAGAGCTAATAAAGCTACTCTGGATTTTTAATATATTTATTTATGCAGGAAAGTTCATGTTCTGAAATAAACTAAATAAAAAAAAGCCTTGCCTTATTTTAGTTAAATCCGTCCTCTCCCGGCGAAAAAAATATACAATGCCATTCTTTTGTTATCTGCCCTGGGATCCCAGGGACTGGTAGACGACGGGTTAATTTTCGTTTGTCCGTATCACACTTTGACATTTATGTTTGTGAGAAAGGGACAAGACACATTTTAGTTTACAGAAATTCGTTAAGTTTTGTGAATAAGAAGTAAGCCTTATCCACCAGTGTATACCATGTACAAACGCCGACACAGTTAATTGACCATTTATGACCCTTATTACAATGCTCATAAAGTCCATGAATGATCAGTTAACTGTGTTAAAGATGGTAGGTTCCCCAGGAAAATAATAACATTAAAAATCCAGAATTGCAATTCCATCTAAAGCTAGAAAATATAAATTATACACATTTAGTATTTGGTTTTAAATCAGTACAAGGAATTTGAACAACCAAAAATTACACTAAAATTTTAAACGGGGCGAGTACCACTTGCCATCGCAAATTAGATATTAGTTTCAAGAGTTATTCCTACTTGTTAACACTGGTCACAGCTGGGATTTTTTGTCCCATCTGGGATCCATTTTCAATTTTTACCACTAAAGTATTGATGGTTGGTCTAATTTCTCCCTTTTACCCGTGACAGACATGGAAACTCCCGCGTTGTAACGGGTAGGAACAACCCAGTTGCGACTAAGTCGCGCGATTAAATCGCGTCGGCGATCTAACACGTTGTTCTACGTGGGCGAACGAACGCGAAGCGAACCGAAGCGGCGGCGGCGCGGCGATACACGAATGCGCGGCGAAGCGGTTCGCTCACGTAGGACCAGTGTTGCCAGAGCACTTCCGTCAAAAAGTACGGTCGGGTGTTGGACACCCTAGGATACCAAGCACTGGTAAATTAAACCTCTTTTTTTCAACACTAACTAAAAACACGAATACTTGAAACGGTCCCAAACTAGACATTTACTTTACACACGCTTTTCTAGATCTCACTCATAGTGACACAAACCTATATGTACTCCATTGAATCTATTAACAATAAAGGCTTGGTCACACAACCTGTGTGGCGTCGATAACGTTACCGCACCGCGAGCGCACCCAACGCGTCGCGCACGCTGTGACCAAGCCGAGACTGATTTTACACGGTTAACTGGAAGAGATCCCTTTTAGGGATAAGTTCGCCTTTGTACCAAAATGTCCTTATTTGTTTGTATTTCTTGTGTTTTTTGTGTACAATAAAGTTATTACATACATTCATTAAAGGGAGAAAGACATCATCTCATTCCACCGCATAACAGCGTCCTGTACATTTGGCCATCATGGCCCATTGTGTGAATCCGGCATTATAATAACCAAGACGGTGGCATGTGAACAGGGCCGGTACTCCGAACATCGAAATGAGGACTTCGTATAGTGCCGTCCCTTTCACTCTTATAGTGTAGTAACACTAGAGTGACGCGGACGGGACGATACGAATTTCGGATTTCGATGTTCGGAGTAGACCCTCAGGTACAGTCGCATCAAAAGTAGCTTGACATATGAAGATGTCAAAACTCAAAAGTTCCTATTCCTTTGTAATAAAGACTTTTGACGTTTTCATATGCCCAGCTGCTTTTGGTGCTGACTGTACTAATACGCTTGCTAAGATCGCAAATGCGAGGCCTGAGTCGATTTTTCAAATTAGACCCAAAAATCGACTACTGTATATCTTTCTCTGTCGCACTTATGTCGAGCGACAAAGAGATACTTCGTTTTCTTTTCGGTAGGCACTCGGGTTCTAGTTACGTGCCGGGTAGAATCCAGTTTTTTATTATCCTACCATACATTTTATTTTATGTTATCGACGCAAGTGCATATATTTTAACGACAATTTCATGCACCATATGCTCAAAAACCATGTCATCCCATATCTAATTAAAATCCAATACATCAAAAGACACATGGTCGCGTTTATCGATAAAAGACGAAGATAAAACAGCCTGCTAAGTCGGAGAGAAAAAATGTTACAAGACCACACCTTTCATCAGAAATCATAACCAAATAAACGTGTCACAAGGGAAATTTTAATGCAAATTGTGTGAATTGATAATGGGATAGCATTTAGGTGTTTATGCGAAACTGGTCGCGGACTCGACGCCAGCGACCAGGAGGGCGATTTTTGAGTGTCGAACGCTCGACTTTTCACTCGAGATCTGTCAAAAAAACTATGACCTTTTGACAGATGTCGAGTGAAAAGTCGAGCGTTCGACACTCAAAAATCGCCCCCCAGCGGCGAGAATAAAGCACAACTTGCTGCCAAGTCGTATCGCGACATAGAGATTCCCATCTTGTTCGAACTGAGTGAATTAGAAAGAGGAGGGTAGATTTTTCTCTACTCACATCGCAGCTGCAGTTGTGCTAAAAACTTTGAAGACTTATAATTACGTAATTATTTATTTTTTTGAATACTTTTTTCGCCATTTGATTGAGAATTGAGCCTTTATGTAGAAAATTTGGATTTATTGATTTTCTTTTATAGTATCGTCATCCCTATTAACTATGGCACCTATATAAAGGCACATAAAAAAAAAACCTCAACCCAAAACTGCTTATTTGCAGGACAAAAATACTAATTCCACATCAAAACCGCGTTTTGCTGTGCAAGTGTTTTAGCTTTGCAAAACGGTATTATTTTTGATACGCAAGTTCAGTAGTTTTTATGAATTATAGGTACCCTTATATCACCGGTTACATGTAGGTATTGCTATGCATATTTTTGGCAAAATAATGTCTAAATTACGAAATATTCATGGTGATATTTGTCAGTGTAGTGTCAGGATACTATCTCTAATTAAAAATATGAGTATAGTTCAATATTCCTCTGTGACACGTCAATTTGGTTAACGGCCAAAAATTTCCTCTCCCGACTTGTCTTAACGCGACCATCACGGCTACTATATCATATATAACCTACAATTTACACAGTACAAACCGTTACGTCATAACGTTATTCCCTAATTGGTATCCGGTATCAACGATGCGAAAAACGTTGTGAATATCATCCACGTTACCGCCAGAAGCGACTGTTGCTCCTCCGGTGGTGTTGGTGGAATGGTCTCACTGGTTTGGTTAACCACAGGTTCCTGGTTAGCTGGGTTTGGTTCTGGGGCCTGTGGTTGCGGTTCTTGGTTGGGTGGCATGTCGGGGTTGGGTTGGCGGGCAACTGGGGCTGGTTGCATCGGCCGCGGATCGACGTTGAGGTCGCGGAAGAAACCAATTTGGTGCCTGGAATAAAGTAAAATTTAAGGATATTATAGTACTCGAGATAACTCTCGCAACAACCGAGATACAGTGAGTCAGCTCTACAGAAAGTTCTACTGCCCTTATTAATATACGTTCATCAATCCTGTTTTAGCTAAAATGCCGCTAATATTTTTTTTAACATAATTTATTTGTATTGATTGTAATTTATTTGTACTAATCTTAGGTTAATTTTCTTATAAGTGATACTAACAATGATTGATCCAAGTTGGTCTTTAAATAAATGAAATTGAATTGAATTAAAATTTTAGACCCTCAATTTGACAAAAAAATAGCATGTTTTGTTATTTTTTGCTTTCGAGTTGCGCATGCACGTGATTGCTTTGGAGTTGCGGGCATCAATAAGCTACGGTGCAGTGGCGGAGCGTCCACACAACTCGATTCCTACCGGCTTGCCTAATTTTCAGCCAGTGCAGTTTTTTTACTACGTCATGAAGAAAAAGAAAGGCAAATTATTTCCGGCTTCCCTAAGAATATTTTTGACGCGCCGCCACTGCTACGGTGTCCACTTACCATCAGGTGGACCGACACTAGTTTGCCACCATCGTTGTATAAAAAAAAGTTCAAGTATCCCGTATTAGTATAGTCAGTATACTCACAAGTATCCAGCTGCAGCCAACAGGAGCACTAACAGAAGCCGCGCCGGGCTCCCGTACAGATACACCAGCGAGAACAGTATCGCGATCCGCGACGCCGCGTACAAGTGGTCGAGCCAGTCGCGCGGCGCTAGGTCGTCCTCCTCGGGCGCCGGCGCCGGCGCGGGCTCGGGCGCCGCCGGCGGCGTCTCCGGACCCGTCGGAGCGCCGGGGACCGCGTTGTGGGTCGCTTGCCACCTGCGGATAAGATATACCACAGAATAAGTAATAGTACTACGTACAGAAGTCTCACAGTTAACAAATCCCCAATTTACAACCCCAAAATATAATAGGTAAATAATCAACTTTGACCACACCAAGCGAATGATGCGAGAACGCGACCGTCCGGTAGCAATGCGCGGCAGCCACTGAATAGACCACCTACGGATGTACTTGCAGCGGCGCGGCGAACTGACGGAGGGAAACCCCCTGCTGATTATACAAAAACTTATGCCCTTATTCCACAAAGCGTCCTTATGTTTCTTTGGTCACTTTCGAAAAGAATTATAACCCTCCCTGCTCGCTATGCTACATAACAGCCTGATATGGTCTCCCGCTGGCAGTGATGTCTTCAATAATCTCCGAAGTCAAGGAGGTTGAAACGTTGAAAGTGTTGAAACACTTTGAGAAATGCCCCAAAAGTCTTGACCCCACGCTCCGAAGGAGCCTGAGTCGCTACCGCGAACCGCAAACGAAGTTTTCCGTCTCTGTCGCACTTACGTACAGACTTGCAAGAGGGAAAATTTCGTTTGTGGTTCGCGGTGTGGTAAGGCCGCTTCGGCTAACCTCTGGGCACCTCCGAGATGTCGCTACACGTTAGCACGTGGCTGTATACTTGAAAGTAATCACAATGCGCAAATCCGTTAATTAGATTTCAGGCTTAGTGATACGTGATACATTCGTAGTCCCGTTTGCTTCGAAGGTGTTTGGTAAACCCGCATTTTTATATCTTACTAGCTTTAGCTTAGCCCGCAACTTCGTCCTTTTATTTCAGGCGCCTACCTATAGAGCGGACGTTATACGAAGATCCCTATGACACTGACAGTGACATACCATATTGATGTGCATGTGTCGATACTTCAATTGTTGTTTTTATCTGTGGCGGTTCTTATCAGCGTCCTCTCACGTACATTAATTTAAACCTCAAATGCGGTTATCGTGTAAAAGACGTTTCTGGCTACTAAACCGCCATTTTTAGGGTTCCGTTTCCGAATGGTCCAAACGGAACCCTATTGTTGTCACTCATGCGTGCTTCCGTCGGTCGTCTGTCACAAAAATATTATTCGAAGATGTTTTCAACTTCCCTTTGACCTATTGACATAAAATTTGGACATAACGTATTCTTACGCCGCACCAGAAGAAAGACCAGTACCTACAGGTCAAAAATGACCTGTGCCGCAGTGAACGTGTTAAATAATAATTAAATATGTAATTTAACGTTGTTTTATTTTTACACAGTCACGTAACAATTTAACGTTTTTTTTATTTTTACACAGTCACGTAACAATTAAAATGAAATATAAGACACGTTTTATTATTATCACTTCAATTATCGACATCTGTTATCGACAGCACCGCTTCCTTAGTCGATACAGACCAACGATATAACATTTGCAGTACGTCACCGTGTATATTCCGTTAAGCATATTTCTGAGAAATAAGGGACAATTCAAGTTTCTTTCAAATTGTTATTATGTAAATGTTACAATCCTACATAATTTAATTAGCTACATTCCCAAAAGATGCTTATTAACATTTCGATGTGACATCGACGCTGTTCCAAGGTTATATAAATGAACTGTCACTGCAAGTGTCATAGGGATCTTCAAACAGTGTTGCCAGGTCTCCTGTTTTTACAGGAGATCTACTGTTTTTGGGGTGTGTCTACTGTTCTACTGTTTTTCCCAAAAAATCTACTGTATTTTAGAAATTTCTACTGGATTTCCCAAAACTTCTACTGGATTTTATAATTTCACTTATTCAACTTCAATTATCAAGAAGAAAACAATAACATACATATAACTTGTCAAGTTTCTTAAAGCGAGTGTAGGGGTAGTGGGAGTAAATGCGCAGCGTCAAACAGAATGGCGCTCTACTGTTCATACAAAAGTGAACTTTTTTTGAACAGCAGCGTTTGTAAAACCTGGATGCGAAGCTGCATATCCGCAAAACTCGGCCAAAGATCTCCTACACGTATACCTACAACTTCGCGGGACAAGTGCACCATGTAACCGCATATTCAGAACTAAATTTGGCTTTGCTAGTCACTAATAAATAACTGACAGAGTCGCTATCGCCGGACACGGCCAGGAGGACTATATATCTATAGTGAGCAACCAAATGGCAGCCATGGTCACCAAATAGTCATTATTTGATGTGAAGTTGAAGTGACAGATAGATGAGATGAGATTTTCTTTTATGAAATGGCTCTGTGGAGTGTGGCAGTTAATACTTACTATTATATTATCACTGAAATCACTATGAAATATGCATTTAGGTAAATTTTATGGAATAAATTTTGTCTACTGTTTTTTTTTCGAATCTCCTGTTTTTTAGGGCATGTAGCTACTGTTTTTTTCAAATTAGACCTGGCAACACTGTCTTCAAATAACGTCCTACGTTATAGTTATCGCATTTCGGTAAAAAAGGTAAACATAAATATCGCGTTAGACCAGTTTAAACAGATCTTTTAAGTATGTTTACAAAGCGCGAGAGTTTAAAATGTTATATTAAATAACTTGTTATACTCACATGTTGGCATACTGTTGCATGTACTGCAAATACGCCTGCTGCATCATCATCATATGATTCGCATACGACGTCGGATCATTAGGATTCACCGGCAGAAACCTGCCACCGAAGTTATTATAGTTATTCGGATACGGCGGCACCCGACCATAGTTATTGACAAAGGAACTTAGATAATTCTGCATTTCGACTGTGTGATTCTGATCGTTCTGCCTCATTTCCGGTCTGGATACAGTCTCAGCTGGCCTTTCGACATTCCTTTGTCTCAGTCCGTCGGTAGATGGCTCTGGATCGGCGTTCCTTTTCGGTGCGCACACTAGGTGCATGGTATGTGCGATCTGGCTCTCGTATGTACGTAGGACATCTTTGAGAACCGTGTTGTCGTCTAGTAGTTGGCCTGAGTATATGATTTTTTGTTCGTCTGCACCCTGGAAAGAAATATATTTTTTTTAGTTATTGGGGTCCTATAGCTCAAAATGGGACAAACGTGTTTTCATTAAAAACAATGATAGATTTCAATTGCCAGCAATAACCCTCAACTATCTAACTAACTATCCTACTAATATCATAGATGCGAAAGTTAAGATGTTTGTGACTCAATCACGCAAAAACGGCTGAAAGGATTATGATGAAACTTGGTATACAATGAGTTTATAGCCTGGATTAACATATAGGATACTTTTATCCCGAAAATCTTTACTCGAGCGAATGAAATAGGGAATGGAAGTTCACGCGGACAAGAGCCAGTAACATCTTTACTTTAACATGTAAATAGTTATTACATGATTTTTACTAGGTACATAAACAACACAATACATCAAATAAATACTGAATTTTGATTGGCTGTTAAACCAATAAACTAGCCATATGCTGATAAGGCGGTCTAAATAATTGTTACTGATAAGCAAGGAGGTAAATGGAAATAATGGTTTTGTACATAACTTACATTTACATGTTAAATTGTGTTTTTTTTTTCAAATACATAGTTTTATACTTGAACACATATGAATTACAAGAGTGAACTAGAAAAAAAAAATAGGTTTTGTCTTTAATTTGTAAATAAAGTGTAAAGAATATAATACTAAATGATTGAAATACATACAAGCTGGCATAAACACCCACATATTTTGGCTACAGTCACACACTAGCTATGACATCAGTTGTGATCTTTATAAGTACAATATGAAGTTACAAGGTCATTTCACACTGAATAGATTATATTTTAGTTCATTATGAAGCTCTTATAATGTAAATATTTCAAGAATAGTTATGACTACATGGTGTCCTGCCCTGGGACATTCCAATAACAATAAGAAATGATAGATTGTTTCTCACGGGAACAAAATGATATATTTATGGAGGGGGGGGGGGGATATTGAATACTGACTGCAGGGGTGGGTAAGCTCTCTCCATACAAACTTTGTGCAAGTTTTTCTTGTTTGTGTTTGGTCAGTATGCTTATTTTTCTGTTAGCCATAACCTGGAGCAATATTTTTGAATTTTTTTGTTTTTTTCTTTAATTTTTTTTTCTTGAGTTTCTTTGTATATGCACACGATAGTATGGTAATATAATGTTCTGGTAATGTGTTACCAGTTTTTATTATTTTTTTTATATATTTTTTTAAATTTTTTATGATTTTTATAGATATTAATTTCATTGTGTGAAGTATAGGTACTCATCTGGCCCAAGCCGAGTGGCTGTTTATAGTTTATTGCTTATTGTTCTGTAACGTATACTAACAGTAGTTGTAAGATTTTGTAATTTGTATCCACTAACACTTTATGGGCAATGCCTGAAATAAATGTATTGAATTGAATATCCAATATTTACAAGAAAATAAACAATTTATTCAGGAGTGCCAAAACCGACGAATAAAACATGCACAGAGTTTGTATGGCAAAGGCCTTGCCTTACCCTGAAGCGAAAGTTCTACAATAGCAGTAAAGCGAGGGATTCTAAAGTAGAATTTTGAGTGTAGTGAGGGATTCAATTACACCCAGGATGGAAATAATTTTGCTTCCTTGTGACACACACTCTGCTTGTCACACCACCTATGAGGTCCGCTGCTAAAACATGATCAAGAGATCATGACATCCCTTCCAAATTATTCTGCTGCCGAATGGCACATATATCCTGTATGAGGAAAATAATAATTGTTGCCCTCAAATTATGGAAGAAAATTATGACTGTTCTTTTTGCAAAAATTACAGGAAGTATGAATAATATCATAAATTATATTGTCAATAATGTGGCCTTCAAACAAGTAATTACTGTTATATTCAGCAGTAATCACCATGCATTCACAACAATCATATCAAATTATACAAATCTATTAATTTTGGTACTTATACATATGAGAATAAGATTCAAATTTGTATGGTTCCGTTTTAGATTATGTACACAAGTGTTATCACAGATATATGATGAATGTGTAGAATTTGTGTTGTAGTCCAACTAGTATACTTCTCGTTTTTAGTCTTTATGAAAAGGAAGTTTGTAGTTTTTTTTAAATTCAATCATTAATTAAATTTTATACTGTTTTTTTATTTAAATAACTATATAATTTATTTGTGTATCATTTTTCTCTCATCCCACTATGAAGCCGAACAGACCTTCCCTTTTGCACCCATGACATGGTCATCACCAAAATTAAAAAAATGCATTTTTTTTCTAACACCTTCAATGAGCCATTTCCTGTCAATTTCTTTATAGATTTAGATTAGAGGGCCCATTTTCCTAAGAAATACTACACTATGATTTCATTATCATTATTCAAATGCAACCTATTAAATTGTCTGATGCAAACTATAAAAATTCTTACCGGTTTGCTTGGGTAGACCTCAGAAAGGTGCCCCTTAAGCTGTTTCACAGTCCACGAAGATAGGCACTCCACATTCTGATCCTCAATTTGCTGGTTCGGGGCCTTCACAATCAGCGTGACGTTATCAGGAATCATTTTCGTCCATCCAAATGCGACAACTAGTTAGATAATAGAGCTTGTGATTTGGGCACAGCAAAAAATATAACTTACACTAACACTGAGGTATATATCAAATTCAAAACACAGCGCACTATCACTTGCAATTTTGACGACGAAACGCGTTAATCAAATTGTATATCTTAAGAGCGTCCCGAGTGGAAGTCTAATGAACAAATTTATTGGTTTTGATGTAAATAAATACTCCGTAATAACTAGGGGCCCTGCACTTGTCAATTTGCCTAAGCCTTGAAATTATCTGTCGATTTTTCATTGGTCCAGCAATGACGGCTGATAACACAAAATTGTTTCTATAATCGTATTCGCAGCGGTACTATTGGCTAACGGTGATTATTTTTCTTAGGTCGGAATTTAATTGGTTTTTGATATAATACGATTTGAACAAAGAGAACAAGACAATGGAGTCGGATTGTTGCCAATGAAAGTATTATTTTACATGGCAACACAGTCTATTCCAACTATTAATATGTTCCGTGTCACGCATATGCAATAAACTACATCACTAAATCTAATCTTTGTTCTATCTCTTACTTAGATCTTTGACTTGGGTTTGTAATGTTTATATTGCACTATTTATATATTTCTGGCTACTAATTTTGCAAGCATGTTTGCTTACCTTTAGAATTAATATCGCGTTAAAATCTTACGTGTAATGTGACGGTGCAAAGTATACGAACGAACGTGGAAATAGTCTCAAAATCATCGAAATGTCACTCAGTCTGTGAATAAAGTGGAGCGAATTGTTTTTTTGTATTTGCTGATATTCTAATTCTAAGTCATTTAGATCTATTCTTATTCTATTGGTTCATCGTCTATCTTCACGGTGCTGAATACGAAAAGTATACATTTCATTTCGCTTGAGAAATGCAAACTGAACTGCTCTAACCTAACCCTTATCAACAAAACAAATTAAACAATAGCCATGGGAGTTACAGTGTTAGTAGAAGTCTCTTTAAGAACAGTAAATGATAGTTAAGTTCTTAATGATGTAGATTAACTTGTATTCTCCTGGCAGTTTGCAGCAGTACCCAGTACCAGAGAACAAGACCGGAACGTATGTGATAGAGCTGCTAACGAGGCGTCTGTTGGCGCTGGGAGCCACACAGCAAGGCCAGTTTCTGGTGGATTGTGAGAGCTACCTGTCGCATCCACAAATGGGTTAGTTACTAAATAGGACTTTATTAAAACATTGCGAGAAACATGTAGACATCTGTAAAGACAAAGAAAAAAAAACTAATTTTCAAGTAGCTCTACACAAAAGCGCTACTAAATCTACTGGAATTTAATTAGTGACAGTTTGATCGGTGGCAAAGTTCAGTTTTTAAAACTTGCTTTAACTTTGTGTCCAATATGTTATGTTTTTGAATGATTTTTATATCAACTGCTAAAGCTTACTTTTCAAATATGAAGTACTTACCTTCTACCCTTACCTACTTACCTACTACTGCTTGATTTAAGGTTCCAATTGCTTTTATAAAGATAATTTTGTTCTTATTTAAACCATTAGACCTATTAACTGAAGAATGTCAAAAAATTTAACATAAACACCTTTTATCTACACCCATATAGTAAGTCCTCTTTTATAAGTTCAAATACCGTAGATAAGACCCCGCTTTATAATATACTGTGCGGCTGTTGCGTGCGTCCCCTATTAGATCACGAAATATAACACTTTAACGAGATCACATACAAAATTAAGACACAGCTGCGGGCTGGCGGCGGAGGCGCGAGCCGGCCTGTCGAAACAAACATGGCGCACGCCGGCGAGAAGTGCCCACACGAAACACATGAAAGAGGATTTAATATATGGATGTAGATAAAGTAGTGTATGCAACTGTACATAATTAGGCATTAAAACACTCGTGTTTTAATGCCCCTCATTATGTACCAGTTGCATAAACTACTATTTGTCTGATACATCAGGAAGCGGTTAAATGGTGAAGAGTTCTTTATCAAAAACAGTTCAAAAAACATTATATATGTGTTACCGTCAGGAACCACAAAAACAGTTCACATCCTCCACAACTCGGAACAGCCAGCATCCGTCTTCTCAATCCTCGAGAGTGGTACGAAGAACATCCATGTCATAGCCGACGGTTTATTCGACCTGCTCATGATGAAGTTGTCCCAGCATTACACGTCTAAGAAGCAGACGAAGATTGAGAGTAAAGGGCCCCGGTTTGAACTCGGGGACTTTTGTGTTAAAATTGGATCTGTTATGATGAGTCAGACTTTTAAAGGGATTCTTATCGAGGTAAGTTGAGTATTAATAAGATTCTTTGACTAATAGACTAACTCGGTTATTCATAAAACTTAACAAACTGAATAACTAAAATGTGGTGTTTGTTTTCCAGAAATACAAATATAAACACTTTGCAAAACTTAGCCTAATGACAAAAATACATAGAGTACAGAATTATTATTATTTATTATACACTAGCAGCTACAAGCTGATGCGTGTATATCACTGCACTTATTTTTTTTTATTGTCCTGTGGTTTTGTATTTAAAATGTTTATCTAGTCTATTTTTGAAACTGTTCACTGAAGGGGCACTTATCACTGACTCTGGTAGTTTATTCCACCACCATTGTTAGCATAAATTCTTGTTTTGAAATTGATTTCCTTAATTATTTTGGAAGTAACTTTAATTTAAACCATACAGGTATGCTGGTATGTACTATGTAGGGGTATAATATGTTAGGTTTAGGTAGTCACTTATTATTTAGTAAAATGTATAAGTAGTGGACCCCGGGCATCCCTCAGGAGGCAACTGTACTGGACATTAAACTATATTGTCTTAGTTATATAGCTTGTAGGTTTCCATCCTGATTCAAATAATAACAAAGAGTTTTGGCTCTTACTGGTCATTTTCAAATATTTCAGGTGGAGTACCGTCCCTGCGTAATGGCGAACGCAGTGTGGGGCCTCCTCCGCGAGTTCCTGCAGGGGCTCCTGGGGCCCTCCGTGCCCGTGAGCCCCCCGCAGCACCTGCTGAGCCGCATGCACGAGATATACACGCCCATTGACACCATACACCAGTACCTCGAACACTTCAGCAATTATAGGAAACTTACCCGACTGCCCAACAAGTAGACTATAGTCGCCATCTATGTAAACCCGCCACAGTCGTAGGCTGGTTTTCACGTCATCGGAAAATCGTGCCATGGACGCCAACGACGGCTATAGCCGACAGCCTGGCCAAAGTAGTAGCGATCTATGCGCGAATGCGTAGGGTTTAATATCGCGTTGAACGGGTGGCGTTAGCAATGCGTCATTTCTGTCCGTTGGCATCGTCTTAAAATATAGGCGCCATTTTAAAACGAGCATCTAAAAATACGTAATAACCACGCCCCCTGGAATGGATTAATTGTTTTAATTTCCTTTCAGTATGACTCCAAGCACTTGGCAAGCAATGAAAATAGTAGTTTCTTATTATTGATCAATGATCGTTTATTTATATTTAGAACTTACGACTAATGTACGTAATAACGATAAGTGTACAAATAAGCTTCAAACAAGTTAATAAATAAGTAACTTTTTTACAATTAAATGTTCGTTTTGTAATAATCTATCGGGCCCAGACATTTCCGACTACTTATCTATTCATAAGGAAAGACCGCAGTTAGACAACAGATTTTATCATTTAAGTATGTTTCACCAGAACTTGTGTCTGATGCAAAAGTTTGTGTGTAGACGACTGCTAGAACGTGTCTCGTCTTACATGATCATATATCTATGGTTCTGTCGGATTAGAATCGATCGGTTCTCTTAAGCCGGCATTACACCTTATTCCTGAATTCAGAACCTTTTGAGCGGGACGTAAATATATGCTAGAGCGAGATGCTTCAACTCCCCTCCCCTATATTCAGGATGCTAAATTCACGACAATGGAATCTCCGCTCTAGTATTAATCGGAGATTTTTTTCAGGAAAGGAGTCTTATGATGTTATTTTTTTTATTTGCACATGAAGACCGTTTATTTGATACTTACCCCACTCGATAGGTTTTTGAAGAGGGATCTATTTATCATACATTAAATTGATGATATAATGTCCACCCGATTCAAAATACTAACCATGACCCCTACTCAACTTTCCCGAAAAAAATCTTGAATGTTCGAGCGACAGACACGAAAATACGTACGTAAGGCCAAATTATGCCAAATGAACGCAAGCAAGAATCTACCTTATAGTTAGAGCTCTGAGTTGTTTTATGCTTGCGTTGATTTGATAGAATTTGGCCTTTGAGTTTCTATATATGTACTTCGTTTTCGATATTAACCTTCTAAATTCAAATGTAACCGTTTTCGGCGCAGTGCACGATACTACCAGCCAGATTCAGGCGTTTTTCACTTGTTAAGTTCTTCACTTCAAGGACATCAGCCATGTTCAGCGTTTTGTCGTCCACGTCGTTTCGAATCCACTGGAAATAAGCGTATTATGGTCACGGTTATCTTCATGCGTCACTTTCTATCAAGAGATGACAGATAAAGACAGAGAGCCCTAATTGACTCAAAAAATGCAGACCACTTTTATAGTGAAAATCGTGATAACCGATAGTTTCGAAGAATAAGTTGTTCCTCGTAGAAAAAACGGATGGTGATCGCGTTTTTTTACGAGGGGAAAGGATTCCCATTTGGTAGCTGAGGCCTGTGTCTAGCAGTGGACGTCTTTTGGCTGATATGATAAACTAAACTTTGTGAGTTGGCTAGGGAAGGGAGACATTATTTTCTTGGAACGTTATGATTTATATTGTTTTTATCACGCGATAAAAGCCAACGTGATGGCACATGAGTTAGGCAAGTTGATAAAAGTAGCCGAAACCGACTTGTGGGGACAATATGATAGAGAGACGGTATACTTACTTCGCAGACTTTGTTCGTTATATCACCATACGTTAGTTCAGTACAGACAGCTTCCAGATTAAAGGCGAGACCGAAAAATGAATATTTCCTCACTTCTTCCATAAACACGTCATATGTATAAATACCAGGATCAGTCCCTAGTTCCTTTATTCTTGTTGCCAAATTCCAGTGATAATATTTCAATAGTCCATCGTGTTCTTTCAACAGCTCTATACTACTATATAACACAGAAGAAATATCAAGTACTGGACTACTGCATCTAGTTTGCTGAAAGTCCACCATTTTGATGTCAACTGGTCTTGCATCTGTGTATTTAAACAAATAATTACTGTTTCTACAATCTCCGTGTAAGATAACACTATTTTCTGTATCATTAACTGCTTTTATTAAGTCTTTAAATCGTCTAGGGACAGCGAATTCCTTGATTTTCCTTACATAAATGCTATTAGGATATTCCTTTTCAACAGCGTCAATGGCAACGGAGCAAATTTGACTCCATAATTTCTTGTACCAACTCCAGAATTGTTCGCCGTAGTACGTTTCAGATATTTTATTGGTTAATACTCCGTATTCTTTAGGTTTTTGAGTTTTCAACGCAAATGACAGAGCGTGGAATTTTGCTAATGTTTTCAAAATTAACTTCCCGTGATCTATATCTATGGCAGTTGGTCTGGCTTTCTCAAAACCCTCAATTCGAGCGTCTCCGCAGCATATCGCGTCGTTTTTCCCATCCCAGTAAGTGAAGCAAAGTTTAAGATGATTCTCGAACTTTCCGTAAACTTCTTTCGAATTCTGGAACTCTAAAAGCTTCGGTAAAACCTGTTCGTAGAATGCGATCTCGTTTTTGAAGAAATCTCCGCTTCGGGAGCTTCTGGCTCTAGTCTTATTTCTGGGGTAGAATTTAAGCATGAGTTCTGTGTACTTTTGGCCATCGGTAAATTTTACACATACCTTCCATTGCACAACTTCGCTGATGAAGGATGTTGCGTTGCGAGGTCTTCAAGGTACTGGGGAATAAACAAACGGTTCTGAAAACGGTGTTTAAAAAATGAGATGTTGTTTATGGGGCTGAGTAAACAGAATCATTGCTTTTTGAGGTTGACTGGTGCTAATAACGTAGTAATAAAATGATAGAAGATACTTATATCTATAGACGCATCCAGTCTGCTGGATCCCAAACGGTTCAGCCAGCATGGCACACTGTCATATAGCTGGCTTAGAATCTCTTTTTGTCTGTGTAGCTGGCTGGCTACCCAATGTGGACGCCAAGGCGTACTGCCATGCGGGACCGTGATGATGCGTTTTAGGATCACAGATTAAGGGAGACAGACATATTTCCATCTTATTCCACCGTATAACTACTGTACATTGGGTCGTTATGGGCTTATAGGCCGGTGCACATTGGTTGCGTGCCGGTGCACAGCGGTGTGATGTGACATCTACTATGGATATTCATACTTTACAACGCGCACGTCTACGTACACGTCGACGCTTACCTGCTGCGCACGCAACTAATGTGCACCGGCCTTATGGGCCATTGTGTTAATCCGGCATTAGAGTAGATAAACTATAGGCTTGGTACTTACAATAACGTGTGCGAAGAAGGCCGCCTCGCCGTGCCATTTCGTCAGGGCGTTGCACAAGAATTCGTAGGTGAGCACCGGCCCTGTATGTTCCGGGACCTTACTGAAGAACGTGCCCATCTGAGGAATGCCACAATCGGCGCAAAGTATTTTCAATACAATACAAGTTAATTAAAACTTATATCTATAATAAAAAAATAAAAAAAATATTTGTGGACAATCTTACACAAATCAACCTAGTCCCAAACTAAGCAAAGCTTGTACTATGGGTACTACGTGACGATATACATACTTATATAGATAAATAAATACTTAAATACATAGAAAACATCCAAGACCCCAAGAACAAATATTCGTGCTCATCACACAAATAAATGCCCCGGCCGGGATTCGAACCCGGGACCTCCAGCTTCGTAGGCAGGGTCACTACCAACTAAGCTAAAGCGGTCGTCACATATTTATTTATTTATTTCGGTGGTCTCAGAAACGGCTCTAACGATTTTGATGTTTGTTATGTGGGGGTTTTCGGGGAGGAGGAAAACGCCGAGCAAAGCTCGGACGCCCAGATATTTAAAAATAAAATAAGAAAAACCACAAGCTAAGCCACACTGGGCGTCCGAGCTTTGCTCGGCGTTTTCCTCGTCCCCGAAAACCCTCGCATACCAAACATCAAAATCGTACTTACCTTCAAGTATTACCTACTAAAATTCAAACATTTATTCTGCAAATAGGCCACAAGGGCACTTTTACATGTTATATTGTTAATGTATAAAAGAAAAATCATCTCCATTTTTGTAGATTTCGAATATACTAAATAAAGTTAAAAAATCTGAACGCTATTATCCCCACCTTCGCGCGTTGTATTTTGGGACGGGTTTCGCCTTAACTGTTGCCGGATTTTCTATGGAATTATCGGCTCCACTCGCTAGTGGAAACGCACCCTTACCCCTTACAATTCATGTAGGACTATTTTTAATGATAATGAATATAAGAAAACAAATTAGCATTAAATGTAGCTCGTTTATTATAAAATATAGGGGATAACACATTTAATAAGTTTTTAAATACAAATATTGCACAAAGCACTTCTTCAATAAATTAAAATAGACCAGTAAAATTAGCTTAAACTTGAAATAATCCGATAACTGTGATTTTCTTTTTGTATGATAGAAACTATTGTTAGTTATAGTTAAAATAAAAAGAATTAAACATTTTAAGACCCCGCGTCAGTATAAAAAAACCAAAAAACAGAATTTTAAGCACATTTTGATTTCATAAGTACAACATAATAAATAACTTTGTTAAAGTACCTATTTTATGATAGGACGCTTGCACTCCAGTTAAAGAAATCAAAATTACACGAATAAATCAATCGGGACTATCATTAATAAAGAAAGTTCGGTAAGTTACACATATTCTGGCTTATCTTACCTGATATTATAGATAACTGAAATTTGACAATTTATAATGAATAGTATATTAGGTGTGTTGATAAATTATCTAAACTTAAACAGATACTCTTTGAGGATTTCTAAAGTCACAAATATTGGTAATTTTGGGATACCCAAAATACAGAACTACTTCAAAAGTGGTTAATTTATGCCGTCGTCGTATTGTTATGACTATAAGTAACAAATTAATCACAAAATATGCACGCTTATTAATTATTTGATGTTTAATATTACTTGCGTTTTAATATGAACGTTATTTCTTGCCATATAAGGCCGTCTTTTCTTTGTGCCTCAACTCCCGGCCATGCTGTCGCGAGTAGCGCTGCTCAAAGGGCCGCCGGCGCCGTCGGCTGACTTTTTAACCGACTTCAAGATTTCAAAAGAGGAGGTTCTCAATTCGGTTGTGTTTTTTTTATTTTTTTTAATGTTTGTTACTCCATAACTAACTCCGACATTTCTGAACCGATTTTGTAATATTTTTTTTAGATTGTAAGTATATATATCCAAGTTGGTCCCGTTGTTGTCAAAGCGCAGTTCTGATGATGGCATCCATGAGGAATCGAGGGAACTCCTCAAATGTGAAAGGCACACAAATAGTGATTTTAGTATTTTCATCAACTAATCAAGCATTTTCATTAAAAGAGTGACATTTGATGAAGTGGAACTGCTGATGATGATCAGAACGGAACTCTTCAACGACGCATAGTACATGTTTGCCGATTTGTTCTCTTCGTTATGTTTGTCAAGCAAATTAGGTTTTCAAGGGATATTTTTGTAAAGCTTGAGTTCTGATGGTGGATTCCATGAGGAATTGAAGGTAATTACTCTTTCACCATTATAAACATACTCTTAGCCATTTTTATTTGATTGTATGGATTCTAAGACTAAGTCTAATATTCTTTCACCGGCCTCCAACACTGAAGTCGGTTTTTTTTCCTAAAAATTATTAACCGACTTGAAGATTTCAAAAGAGGAGGTTCTCAATACGGTTGTGTTCTTTTTTTTTTAATGTTTGTTACTCCATAACTCCGTCATTTCTAATCCGATTTTGAAATTTTTTTTAGATTGGAAGTATATATGACCAATTTGGTCCCGTTTTTGTCAAAGCGCAGTTCTGATGATGGCATCCATGAGGAATCGAGGGAACTCCTCAAATCTTATAGGCAAACATATGAGACCGTCCATAACAAAAGGGCCCTTATGGCACTTTCTAGTTTCGTAGATATCAGCGTTTTAGTAAAATACGGTAAAATCACATATTTTTTGTTTTTTGCATATTGATAAAGTATAAGACTAGATGTGTATTTCTAGCTTGGTTTCACACGTATAAGTTAAGTATTTCTACCTTAAAATTAGTTGTAAAGTTTAGTAAAAAAGGGCCCTTATGGCAGAGCGCAGATAATAATGATATAAAATAGGTTAATAACTTATTCTAATTACTTCTAACCATTTTCTGTATTATTTATGTGCCTTTTCTGTTTACTGGATTAGGTGGTACACGTTACAAATACCTATTCCTAGTCTCAAGTCAAGGAAGCTCTAGTCGTGCCGTGCATGACCGTTGCAAAAAAATTTGTTTTTTATTACATTTCCTATTGAATTGTATTTTTAGAGTTCCGTAACCAAAATGGTGAAAACGGAACCCTCATAGTTTCATCATGTCTGCCCGTCCGTCCGTCCGTGCGTCCGTCCGTCCGTGCGTCAGTCCGCCCGTCCGTCCGTGCGTCAGTCCGTCCGTGCGTCCGTCCGTCCGTCCGTCCGTATGTCACAACATATGGTAGGAAAGTATTATTCTATGAATTGCTACATAATATAATAGTAACGTTAACTTAAAATAAAAGGTAGTGCCCCCCCCTCCCACCCTCTAATTTCCATATGTATGAAAATTCTGAAAAATAAATGAGGTGGTGTACAGTCACCAGCATTAATATCTGCCAAAACAATGGTGGCATTTAATTTAAATATCCGACACAGCTCCATTTGTAGGGCCGTAAGGACGGGTCAGATATTTATGCCGCCTTTGTTATAGCAGATATTGATGCTGGTCACTGTACATTAATAAATACTTACGACGATTTTTGGTTTGATAAAAATACGGCTACTGGTTTTTGAGTAATTGCTGAAAAACTGTTTTGCCCAAACAAAAGGGCGTAAGTGCAGTGAGTTTACTATGAAGATACGACCTTTTTCGATTCGACGTATCAGATAGTGGGTTTAAATATGGACTAGTAGGTGTCGGTACGGAACTCTTTATTGTGCGTGGTCCGACACGTACTTGGTCGGTTTTCTTATTAATAGAGTTAAAAAATAATTGTTACTATGCGAAATTGCTTTTTCGTATAATTTAAAAATTACGCAAAATTCAAAAAACTTGTAATGAAAAGATTTATTCAGAATTACGTTCGAATACAAGATTGCTACTTAGATAATGTAAATATTATTATTTACTTACATTTTTGGTTACATTCGTCCATAAAGGTCCGTTTCTCAAATGTATGGAAGTAAACCTTGATTTTCATGTAACTTTAATCGGTCATAAAACTGAAACTAATTGACATAAAAAAAATTAAAACCTGTGTAATGCTTGTCTAGACTAATTACAGGTAAGTATGGTGTACTACACGGAAATTGTTAAATTTATTCGTGACGAGATAGAAAAAATATAATTTTCTATATTTATTAAAAAATATATATCACGTTAGTTTTTCGTTTTTATTTTCCAGTCGAGGTGTAAAGAAAACTATTTTCTAGCATACACTATGACAAAGATCACAAAATACGAAATAATAATTCACATATTACAAATTTCCTTATTTTTTTACGATCGGCGCCTTGCACTGATCAAAGGCCATTTTTTCTCAACGGGGTAGTGGAATTGAAAAATCTTTGATTGTTTCCTACAGAAGAGAACCTCAGGATTCAGAATCTACCATCATCTATGTAACTTCCCACGGGAACATACTTTAAATGAGTTTTAAACTTCTCTTAGTTATTTCTCTAAAGTGCATTTTTGGGTTGCGTAACTTTGATGATTTTTAAAAAAAAAGTATGGCACCTAGGGTCATGGTTTTTATTGTTTTTGGTTGCTTATGTATTGTAGATTATAGATCCGTGCGTAACTCAATACCGACTGTAGTGTTTGTGTATCATAGATACATATATACATTGTCTCATGTACACCAGTGTCGAGGTAACTGTCAGCTGTCAGTCTACGTCTGGTGACTGTGGAAGCAGGACGTGTACCTGCGCACTGGGTGTAGGGGTGAGCCAGTGACCTATATAGTATATACATATATCATCACGGGTTGGCAGGAGGTACTACAAGTGGCGACGAGGAAAATGGTCAGCGAAAGTCTCTAAAGTATTTTTTTTAAAAAGGAGGTAGGAGTAATGTTGGTTGGAAATAATGTTAAATACTTACGGAAATCTTATTCGCATGATCAAGAAAAGCACCTAAAGCTACAATAATAATTAATTTAGATATTCTATTTAAATGGCCTGCATTAAATGAACAAATATAAGCCTTCCGCGCATTGTTTGACATTAGGACATGACGTCGTGGTCTCGGGCGGTCGGAGTGAAAATAATCAAAGTATCAACTACTAAGTACCTACCTGCTTACCGGAGACATCGTAAACAAAATACATATTTTAACTTGACACTGGTATAATTACACCATAAGTATGTATACGTTTCGTAACTTATGATTCTATTATTGTGTGCATGTACCTACTTGGGAATTACTTTACTACTGCTAGCAATATGAGTTGACACATGTCACATCCACATATATTTAAATGTATTGTGAAATTTTATGAATTTTCAAACTCAAATATTTGTTAACCGCGTCGAATTGTGTTCAGGTACCTACAGATGCAAATATACTTCTTGTCGTGGTAGTTGCGCGGTGCAGCATTGTGTTGGTGCGTTACTATGAACGTGTTATAATATTAATTATTCCATATGAACTTCATTAGGTAGAATAGAAATATATATATATACATATATATATTTAATGATACTGTTTATAATAAAATACATATATAAAATGGCTATGAAATAAGTTCTTGTTATAAATATATTTTGGCGCGCCGGCGATATCGAAATTTGTTTTACGAGGTCTGTCTTTGTGATTTAGTCCAATATGAAATACATTAACACATTATGGAAAGTTCTTCCATAATGGCGACGAATTGATAAACTATGAAGGTCAAGTAATGTGCCGAAATCCCCTCAATCCCCCTGTGTTTCTTGCGCGGCTCGCGATCGAGTGGCGCCGACAGGGTTGACGGACGGGACGGAGCGCCGCACGCGCGCATCGGAGGAGACTTGTTAAGGGTAAGAGTGATACACATGTGGGACTGTTCTTGCATCGGCAAGATGTCGGATGAGGAGGTAAGAAATTAAATATTGTACATTTTAGTTTTATATAAAAATTAAAGCCTAATCATTTATTCGTCGCAACCATGATGTTTACAGAGTGTTCTTATTTAGCTAGCCAGTACTGACATGGACCCTACTAGGGTGTAGCAACAGCAACATAGGTACTTATAAACTAAAGTTAACCTAAACATTACATATGTAAATATTATACTTATACATATCTACTCATAAAATCAACAATTTAATAGTCTACATATTTGCACTGCTTATTTGGTATGTACATGAATGGTTCATGAACTCCTGTAGCGAATACGGACATTCAGTACCTAATGAGGTAAGTTTTAAGTTTATTTACAAAGGTGTTACATATAACTTCATTTCTTATGTGCTGCGGAACTTTATTGTAGATTCTAATGGACATTGCGTAAGGGCCTTTATTAAACATTGTTAGTGTGGCGGGAACTGCTTCAACTGTTTTATTGCGATGACGTAAGTTGTGTGCAAGTGTGTGTTGTTATTCTGATATTTGCGGATAAATTCGCAGGCTTTGCCCTGGAATTGTGTAGCTGCAAATGGCTTACATATGACAATATTCAAATATTAGGAATCAAATTAAAAAAGATACTTCAGATTCGGACTCTAAAGAGGCTTTGTTTCGTCGGTTGATGTGTTAGCTTTCGAGACCGGTGACTTCAATTAGTAATGGTAGTAATAGTAATCTCTATTGCAAACCATGGTATTACAGAGATGTTAAAATATAAATAGAATCACATGGACCCTGGTAGGGTGTAGCAATTTAGCAATATGGGCCTTTTTGTAATTATCTAATATTGGCTCTGAAGCGACACGACAAGTCCGTCTCTACGACGTTGCACTTGTGTTGAATTTAAATAAATAAAGGAACAAGCGTAGCAACTTCTTGGGGGTATAGGTATAGAGATGGTAATATCAAAATTTGGAGTCTTGTAATGTCTTCTCTTGAAATGTGGTTTGCAAGTGGAAGTTTGTGGAATGTTAACTAATATTCGGACACATTTTGGGCTATAAATATATCGTGAGCGTCAGCACTATGACCCCATAACAGGATACCACTATTCATGTTAGCGAGCACTATCAAAAGATTGTTTTTGTAATGCTACGCAATCCTTCGTTTTTTTAATACAAATCTTTGTTGTGTTCGAAATCTTTTTATTGTATCATTGTTTTTTTTTTTTAATTTTTCGGTAAAATCGTTTATAGTTGTGAAATATTTTCTTCTTGTTTACATTCGATGACTTTCATCATCTGTTGTCAAGGAGTAGTGCTCCTTGCCAGTTAAATAGATACCACTGAGAATTGCAACATGGCGAGGGGCAAATAAAATAAAACGCCGGAATTATGGCTGGTAGACTTTGAACAAGTAAAGAGGACCCATGGCATATCGAGTTGCCGCTGGCGAGTGACCAAGACAAAATTTGGGAGCGCCACGGGACGTGAATTGGGTACTTGAACTTCTGATTCAAAATTGGTTGTGAAGCCCTACATTGGCGACATATTTTGTAAGTTGTGTACTTTGGCGACATTTATCGTATTGAACAGGATATTATAACATTCAGTATGTAAATTAAAACAGATAAGAAAGAATGCATATAGAGAAAAGGGTCTTACTCTTCCTTTTGGAAGTAGGTTAAAATTAACATGAACAGTTTAGAAGTGCTACGTCTCAAATACTACCCTAAAGATTTGTCTAACATAGGTGTGGCGGACGGGCCCAAAACCGGCAAGAATGAGCCTATTTTTACAGTCAATATGACTTGTATAGCCGTCAATAAAGATAAGAAAACAGTTAGGTAAATTTAAGAGTAATCCTGTTTCGTAAGCTCAAATACTTAAGAAACCATGTTATTTACCCAACTAGTTAGCATTCCGTTCACGCTAGGTGAACGGTATAAGTACCTAGGTATCGTCCGTATACTTATTTACTACCTCCTTGGACACAAAGGAAAAGTCCGGAAACTATTGCGCAGTTAGATAGTATCGGCTACGCAGTAGCATTTTTATGTGCGTCACACATCGATGGAAAATCCCATCCAGTATTGCGCAATAGTTCGAGATAGCCCAAAAATATAGACATTTTGGCTATCTCAAAGTCACAAATGGTGACACAGCTCAAGAGCCTGTGACTCGAATCTATATATTAAATTCAGTAATGAAGAAGCCGTTAAGGCGCACCTGTACCACACAGCATCTAGTCTGTGTCGGGTAAACTCTGATCAGTAGAAATTCCCGAGCGCGGAATTTTCCCGTAAAGTTGAATATATTCGCACGTCACAGACTCTCAAGCCCGAACACGGTGGATTAGTGCCCCCGTAGTAAGTCTCATGCAGACGCCTCGAATGAGCGATTCATCTGTCCAAAGATGAGCTCATGACGGCCTCCCGTGACGACAGGGGAAGCCTGGAACCATCAGTTCCATAAGCCAAAAGGGGAGGAGTTCCACTTTGGTCGAAACGTATGTCGGTCGAACCTCTATGTTAGGTCGACCCGTAAGCTAGTTAATAAAAGAGCTTTATTCCTGGAATATGTATGTTCAGCTATGTTCAGCACAGTGCTATCCAGTCATCTCTTCAGCAACAACCAGGAACTCCGCTCACCGAAGAAGTTTAGGAAGACTAGACATTGTAGTCATAGTTTCAGTTAGAATCGTTAAAAGTATAAGTAAAATCGTATAAAACTGTTTCTTTTGAGCATTAAAATTAGACTAAGGGATCGGATATTTATAATCAATTAATCGTGTATACAAAATAAACCGTGTAAAAAACAAACATAACTTTTATCTTGAAAAACAAACATAAATAAATAGTGTGTGAAAAATAATCGACTTGTAATTTCATCCGTAAACCGAAAGTTAGACATAACCTAACCTAACCCATCCTAACAGCTGTTTTCGTTTCAAAGTTAGTCACCAGCAATTCGCTGATAGTAAGTTAGAGTCAGTGACCGTCTATAAACAATAATAATAATAGTTTCTACAGTCCGCTATTGAAGAATAATACTTTCTCTACTTAGATCTAACGCGAATTAGATTTGAGTGGAAAAGTTAGTGAAGGTGCTCCTTACAATATAAATCGACTTGAGCTATATCATATGGTCCGGGTCGTTTATAATAGGTAACATAATTTCGTTTTGTTTCAATCCGGAGACGGTCCCATGGCATTGTGTTCTTCTCAAATTGGAAAATCGAATGACATTTACGAGCGTTGGTTAAGGGGTCTGTTTGCGTTTAATTGATCATGTTTTTACATTGATCAATTGAACGAGCATTCCTTTTTCGTTTTGAGTACTTCCTCGTTATGCGCGAGAAAGGTGGCATTTAGATATATTTTTACGTTGGCGTGCGGAAGCTCGCCGAGCATAGATCCGGCGCGGGCGACAGTCGTCGGCCGATCGACTTGGCTGAGGGGGGGCGTCTTGTCATCTTCTTGTATGGAGGGCACGGCGCCAGCTGTCTTGAACTATAGGGTCGTGTGCGACGAAGTCGTGTTTGTCGGTCCAAATGATACTTATAAGCCGTTTCATAAAATCTAACGGGCATTTTGTAGTGTTGTTTGGGTGAATCCATCTTGAAAGCTTGAGAGGCTTTAACAAGTGCCGTTTCTCTGCGGAATGCGAGTCTCTGTTTGAAAGGAGGTGTTTTGGCGAGGAAGAGTCTGTTACAGGGGTTGTCCAGTCGTGTAAAGCAACGTGCAAATTAAGGTTAAGGGTGTGATTGATCGTATGAGTTAATTTCGCTTTCGGTGGCTTGGTTGCTGAGAGGAGTGGAGGTCCCTTCAGCCAATATGTTCATTCACATTCCTCATCATAATATGATGCGCATACTAAATGACTCATTTACCAAATGGGAAACGTGATTGAAATTAACTTGTATCGTTTCTTAGACGAGACAAATTTTCAATGAAATGAAATAAGTATTGTAACTCATGACACCATCGCATATACACATAACGCATATACGCTTATCGTTTTGATAAGATATCTCTGAAGAACCAACAAGAATCTGCCGGTGATTCAAGAGCAAATCCATATTTCTTTACAAATCACAAACTAGGGTTGTGTAGTACATGTACTAAGAACTAAAAAGACCTAATTCCCAACACTGTAGGTACTAGAACAAACTATTCCGTAACGTTTCTGCTCTTAGTACATTTAGTACATTCGGAGCGAAACCTGAATAGAGACAACAATATCCGAATGACCGACCGACCAAAGCGACCGAACGAAACGAACGGCTCTCGATTGGCGCGAACGCGAGCGAATGGTCATTCGATAGTTCACTCATTCAATTCAGTAAAAGGAGCACGAATAGGCACATTTCTTTCGGTGTACTAGTGTACTAAATTAACTAAAAGACCGAACTAGTACATCTGAGAGATTGTACTAGTCCGGAGCGATCCGCTCAGTGAACGAGCGCGCACAAGCCTATCACAAACCAACTTACCCATCCAGCGTAAAATAATTAACTTTGTGTACCGCAACCATAACCTATCTGTAGTTTACAGTGTAGATATTTATATTGACGTTCATAGCTAAAAAATGCTATTCATCGGTTGTCCATCTCTGCATCCATGAAATTGGATGAATCATCTCTGCATCCATTCAATTGGATGAATCATCTCTGCATCCATTCAATTGGATGAACGACCTCAGCATCCATTAAATTGGATGAATCATCTCTGCATCCATTCAATTGGATGAACGACCTCAGCATCCATTAAATTGGATGAATGTTCCCTGCGTCCATTAAATTGGATGAATGTTCCTTGCGTCCATTAAATTGGATGAGTGTTCCCTGCGTCCATTAAATTGGATGAATGTTCCTTGCGTCCATTAAATTGGATGAATGTTCCCTGCGTCCATTAAATTGGATGAATGTTCCCTGCGTCCATTAAATTGGATGAATTTTCCGTGCGTCCATTAAATTGGATGAATGTTCCCTGCGTCCATTAAATTGGATGAATGTTCCCTGCGTCCATTAAATTGGATGAATGTTCCTTGCGTCCATTAAATTGGATGAGTATTCCCTGCGTCCATTAAATTGGATGAATGTTTCTTGCGTCCATTAAATTGGATGAATGTTCCCTGCGTCCATTAAATTGGATGAATGTTTCTTGCGTCCATTAAATTGGATGAATGTTCCCTGCGTCCATTAAATTGGATGAATGTTCCCTGCGTCCATTAAATTGGATGAATGTTCCCTGCGTCCATTAAATTGGATGAATGTTCCTTACGTCCGTTAAATCGGATGAATTTTAGGTCGCCCCACAATAGTTGCCATGGCGTAACAACTACCGCCTCCAGAAAAGTGGATTCGGAGGGTGACAGCGCTTCAGTCGGCTTAAGATGGAAAAATGGAAAAAGTGGGGACGTTATCGTGATGAACGAAGAAACGGGAAAATTTAAAAAAAAGTTGAAGAGAAATGGGGAACAGTTCAAAACGGGATTTTACCATCTGATTAAAGATCAGCGAGAAAATGGAGATTTACCTCCTGATTATACAATAGCGTCAAAATATAGATTAAATTTCTGATTAGTTATTAGATTGCTACTTTGTATAAGTACCTTGTGTGAATCACTTTAATTGATGATAAAAATGTTAACAAGGAAGGGATGTAGTGTTTGTGTATCATAGATACATATATACATTGTCTCATGTACACCAGTGTCGAGGTAACTGTCAGCTGTCAGTCTACGTCTGGTGACTGTGGAAGCAGGACGTGTACCTGCGCACTGGGTGTAGGGGTGAGCCAGTGACCTATATAGTATATACATATATCATCACGGGTTGGCAGGAGGTACTACACCGACCATAAGGGCCTCTGTGTGATGGACGGTCACATATAGTGATTTTAGTTTTATCATCAATTAATTAAGCATTTTCATATAAAAATGTGACATTTGATGAAGAAGTGGAGCTGCTGATGATGATCAGAACAGAACTCTTCAACGACGAAAAGTTCACGTTTAGCGATTTGCCCTCCTAGCTTTGTTTGTTAAGCAAGTTCTATTTTTCACGAGAAATTTTTGTCATGCTCAAGTTCTGATGACGGGATCCACCCATCGAGAGAACTCCTCAAATGTGAAAGCCACACACATAGTGATTATAGTATTTTCATCAACTAATCAAGTATTTTCATTAAAAATTGTGATATTTAGAAAATATACGACCCTCTTCTCACGCACTACGAATATTATTAATATTACGAATAGTCGACCGAAAATTGATATGAAAATCGTACACTGACGGTTACCCTTAAAGGCAGTATACTTTACCACGGGGTCACATCGAATTTTCGAATACCTTTTTACAGGCCAAATAAAAAATAAAAAAAACGGAACCCTTATAGATTCGTCATGTCTGTCTGTCTGTCCGTATGTCACAGCCGATTTACTCGGAGACTATAAGTACTACAATTATGAAATTTGGTAGGAAGATGTATTCTATAAACCGCTACATAAATGTGATATGAAATCAGGAAAAATTACCCCATACATGTAACCGGGGCATGAAAAATTTTTTTCAAAGAAAGTAGTAGTCAATTGTTTGTGAGATATTAGCGGCCAAAGTCGTACAAAATGTGTCCCCCCCCCCCCCCTCTAATTTCTAAACTATTAAAATTAAAATTCGTGACGTGACCACATATGAGGATACGACTTTTTTCGATTCAAGGTATTATTAAATAATGTTTTAAAATGCGGAAAGCTAGTTGTCGGCACGGAACCCTTCGTTGTACGTGATCCGACACGCACTTGGCAGGCTTTTATTTTGTTTATTTTTCAATCTGAACTTTGAACCCCCCGCCCCCCCACCTGTCGCGGAGTTCAGTCTGGCTACCGGGTGTTTTGGGCTTAGGTAGACGTATATAACATCCCTGCCAAATTTCATTACTGTACCCCAAAATGTCATACTCATACTCATTAGAAAACGGACTACGAGTATATTGATATATGTAAATACTTTTTTTTATGTCAATTAGTTTCAGTTTTATGACCGATTAAAGTTATATGAAAATCAAGGTTTACTTCCATACATTTGAGAAAAGGGCCCTTATGGACGAATGTAACCAAAAATGTAAGTAAATAATAATATTTACATCATCTAAGTAGCAATCTTGTATTAGAACGTAATTCTGAATAAATCTTTTCATTACAAGTTTTTTGAATTTTGCGTAATTTTTAAATTATACGAAAAAGCAATTCCGCATAGTAATAATTATTTTTTAACTCTATTAACAAAAAAACCGACCAAGTACGTGTCGGACCACGCACAATAAAGAGTTCCGTACAGTACCGACACCTACTAGTCCATATTTAAACCCACTATCTGATACGTCGAATCCAAAAAGGTCGTATCTTCATAGTAAACTGACTGCACTTACGCCCTTTTGTTTGGGCAAAACAGTTTTTCAGCAATTACTCAAAAACCAGTAGCCGTATTTTTATCAAACCAAAAATCCTCGTAAGTATTTATTAATGTACAGTGACCAGCATCAATATCTGCTATAACAAAGGCGGCATAAATATCTGACCCGTCCTTACGGCCCTACAAATGGAGCTGTGTCGGATATTTAAATGCCACCATTGTTTTGGCAGATATTAATGCTGGTGACTGTACACCACCTCATTTATTTTTCAGAAATTTCATACATATGGAAATTAGAGGGTGGAAGGGGGGCACTACCTATTTTTTTTTAAGTTTACGTGACTATTATATTGTGTAGCAATTCATAGAATACTACTTTCCTACTATATGTTGTGACATACGGACGGACGGAAGCACGGACGGACGGACGGACGGACGCACGGACGGACTGACGCACGGACGGACGGGCGGACTGACACACGGACGGACGGACGGGCAGACATGATGAAACTATAAGGGTTCCGTTTTCACCATTTTGGCTACGGAACTCTAAAAATACAATTCAATAGGAAATGTAATAAGAAACAAAAATTTTTGCAACGGTCATGCACGACTAGGACTTCGTTGACTTGAGACTAGAAATAGGTATTTGTAACGTGTACCACCTAATCCAGTAAACAGAAAAGGCAAATAAATAATACAGAAAATGGTTAGAAGTAATTAGAATAAGTTATTAACCTATTTTATATCATTATTATCTGCGCTCTGCCATAAGGGCCCTTTTTTACTAAACTTTACAACTAATTTTATTACTTAACTTATACGTGTGAAACCAAGCTAGAAATACACATCTAGTCTTATACTTTATCAATATGCAAAAAACAAAAAATATGTTTTTTTACCGTATTTTACTAAAACGCTGATATCTACGAAACTAGAAAGTGCCATAAGGGCCCTTTTGTTATGGACGGTCTCATATTTTCCTTTGAAATTGTCACAAACTTTTTATCATCTCGCCTTTTACTTGCTGCAATTAAAGTATTCTGTCCTTTTCGACCTACAGACACCACATCAAAGTTCATTGCACACATACATATCATACAATTAGGAAATTCCATATTGATAATATTGATATCCGCATAATTTGCACGCGCGACGGTAAAACCATGTGCATAGTAATAAACTCGTTAGGACAGGTCCACCGCGCCTCTCGCCGCTTGCTCGCCACTGACGCCCCGCTCTCTCCACCCCGCACCCCACCGCACACATCACGCTTCGCACGTATTTTGAATTGGATTTTCAATTTTTTAAGCGTGACATTTACTTGTTTAATTTTGATAAAAACATGATTATAGCAAAGAAAAAAGCTATCCTTAAACAATAAAATCACAGTTATGGTTTTTAATGAATGAGAAATAGATTATTATTAAAACGTTAACAATTAATGATTAAGTTTGGTCCTAAGTGTCTAAGAAGACACAATATAGCTTAAACAGATAAACACATCATAGTTACCATTTTGGCTTGTCTAGATATTGAGATCAGATAAAAACTGTGAAAAAAAACGTACATGCAAATTTGGTTTCCGTTTAAGTTTGTTATTAAGAGATCGCATTGGAATGCACCTCAAAATTATACTAACATTGTATTTAGTTATCGTTTTTGGTTGTAGCAAAAAGTTAGGTAGTGTACAATATCTCAAGATTTTTATCAAATACGGGTAAGACCCCGGATTTTTTTATTAATATATCGAATTAATATTTGATACTCAATATCAATAAATGATTACATAACAAAAATAACGAGTTTATGAATTATGTCCAGGTTAAGCTAATTTGACTGGTCTAAAATTAATCTAAGCATAAAAGGCATTAATTTTTTTATCTTTTGTCTGATGACACTACTATTACAATTTTATTCTAAAATAACATAATTATAAAATGAGCTTTTAATGAATTATTTTTATTACTTCTTATTTTTTTAAACGTAAGTAGTCATAACAAAATGCATCATTAATCTAGTCTAATCAAATCCAATAATTATAGAAACCAAGCTTTAAAAGTATCTTTAAGTGAGAGTTAATACCATGGTTACAATAAATGATAATGATAATAAAGTGATTCCGAAAGAGGTATCCGAATCATCCTAAACCTCAACTTGGGGTAACACCGCTTGACCTCTCTATTGACGTATAGATATTATTGAGTATTGCAGTTGACTGTAGCCATTTTATGTTTGTACGTACGAGCTACTGTGACTATATTATTTGGTAGATCCTATCGATCGCTTGGCTTACATAATTGTCTACGCGCTCTAGCTGGATCGAGAGTATTTAATTTAATACAGTTCAAATCTAACTAAACCATTAGTAATTCGGAGTATTTTGTGTTTTGACTAAGTCCGTAAAAATGTATCTATTCATATCCAAGATATACATACAAATACATGGCAAAATACTACAGGAAAGGCAAATGTATGGTGGTTTACAAATTAGAATTTATTATATCGCTAATTGTGCCCTATTTTTAATGGAACCCTCGACTAGCCGGTGGAAATACAGCTTAAGTCACAGCTTATATGTATCCCCGGTCGACGCAGTGTTTCACATTGTTTGCTTCCCTCTGGCGTCCCTCTTTGGTCTTGAATGGCGTCATCGGCCAGATCTCGTCTATGTTGCGTTTTTTATCGCCCTGTAACAAAACAGTGTATTGTATAGGCGAAGGATAAACAATATTGAGAGCCGAGCCGAAAGTGAATTACTCGAAGATATGTCAAATTTTACAGTCTATGCGTAATGACGTGCTACGATAATCAAGAAAATTGATAACGCGATCAAGATATTTGACAAACGCGAGCGAGTTTTGTCGCGGCGCGAGCTAGGTATTTTTACATAAAACTTAAAATAGGAAAGTGTGTAGTCAATGGAGTCATCATCTGAGCAAACATTAGCACAAATATCGCCCACAACTGAACTTTTTAGGTTCAGTTACTTTGAGTTAATTTGTCGATCGATACAACATGCGCATTCTTCTAAATATATGTATTTAGCTAATAGTTGTTAATCTAAAATCATTTACCTCCATATTCATATCACAAGCTTCTTCAGGTGGCAACACGATATGTGGCGTGGATTCCAAACTGAACGCCAGCCCGAAGAACGAATACTTCTTCACCTCTCCCATAAACGTGTCATATGAATAAACCTTGTCAGGGTCACTCCCATATGCCCTTATCTGTGCTGAAAGCACTTCATAATAATACTTTAACAACTCATCATAATGTTTCTGTCGCATCTCCTCCGTAGTGCAGCCGTATATCACAAAACTGGTGTCCAGAACAGGTGAGGCGCATCTCGTTAGCTGAAAATCGATCATAATCGCGTCTACGGGACGCCCGTTCACATATTTATACAAGAAATTATTCGTCCAAGAGTCTCCGTGTGAAATTACACCATGTGTACGATCTTGGACTGCCTTTATCAGCTTCTTATACACCTCTGGTACAGCGAACTCTTTAACTTTCTCCACATATTTAGAGTTGGGGTATTCCTTTTCTACGGCGTCGATGGCAATACTGCAGAGACGCTTCCAGAACGTCTCGTACCAGCCCCAGAGCCGCTCGTCGTAATACGTCTCGAACGTCAAGTTCCTGATCCTGTTAAATTCCTCAGGCTCTTGGTCTCTCATTGCGAAGGAGAGAGCGTGGAATTTAGCCATGGTTTTGTAGGTTAACTTGCAGTGATCGAAATCTATTCCCTCCTGTCGAACTGGATATGGTCCGAAGTTAAATATAGAGGCGTCTTCAAGGCAGATGATGTCGTTCTCTCCATCGCAGTGCGTTAAGAATAGTTTCGGGCAGTTGTCGAATGGGTCGGCTATGTTCTTTGTAGATTGAAACTTGAGCAATGCCGGGAGGACGTCTGTGTAGAAAATGATTTCGTTTTTGAAGAACTCGTCGCTGCGGAACGTGAGGCGGCGGGAGACGCTGCGCGGGATGCTCTTGAGGATGACTTGGACGTGTTTGGGAACGCCAGAGTCGGTTTTGCCGAAAATTTTGATTCGGATCAGTTCGCTCAAGTATGAGTCACCTTTTCCAGTTTCGCCGACGTACTGAAAACGAATAGTTGAGTTTAGACTTCAGTTTAAGACCAGAAACTTTCAGGGAGTTCCATTGAAGGTGACCTGATGACCTCTTTTATAATCTGTGACTTGGATAATGTTTGCACTCTAAAGGCTGGCGTCCACTAGGCTCGCCGAGCCGAGTCGAATCGAATCGAAATAATTCGCCTTCATACATTAACTATGAAAGTGCGTCCATTCGGTCGATTCGATTCGGCTCTGCGTCAATCGACGCACTTTCATAGTTAATGTATGGAGGCGAATTATTTTCGATTCGATTCGACTCGGCTCGGCGAGCCTAGTGGACGTCAGCCTTAACGCCCAATGATAAGAGTGCCTTCAACCGTTGCTATCAATTCAGAATTAGTCCACGGGTAAATTTTATTAGCTGATGATGTTTATTTATGTAATCAAAACTAGAAGTAGGCAGATCTATGTTATTATCGATGTCAATATCATACTTTGTCACACATGTAACATGTACCTGTACATATACATAAACGTTTGTACCACCGATGTCCTGCGTGTGTAACATTGCTTTTCCTATCCATACCTATAAATAAATTTCGACTAAAAAAATTACAACTCTGCCACACTTTAGTGAATTTAAACGAGTTCGCTTCTTTATTTGATGTGCAATGAAGTGACATACGCGATTGCTAAGTACACGGCATATTTTCTATTTATATACATAATTATCTTTACGTATTTACCCACAGGTTTATGTTATCATTATACTAATGCTTATAAACTAATCTGTATAGAGTGTATAGTGGCATGGCTGGCAAAATCAGATATTTAAACGTAGTAGTAGGCATTGTTTTTATTCAAAACATGACAAATAAATTTTACGGAAAAACTTCTAGCAAAGGGTACGAATTGTTTATCATTCCGCACGAGCGACTCTTACAGGACCTGTGAACATTCGTTTTCGTCTTCAAAAAATGTTACTTCATATTTGTCTTTACTCGTGTTAGAAAAAATATGCAATTATTCTGTAAGAGGACCTAATCATCGGAAGAAATTACACCAACTACAACATAATGCGAATAAAGGTGCCTTTTCACCGGCGAGGGGAAGTTTTGTTAACGACTTTTGGGTGATATTTCCGGATAGTCAATAGACATTTCGGTTTCTTTAGCTGGTGAAAAAGCACCTTTAGTAAATTTTTGCATGGGTTAAAAGTCGAACTTACCTCCCATCGAGTAAAAGAGATGTTTTCTCCGAACCAATCGGAGAGCGCTTTGCTGAGCTTCTCATTGGTAAGTATGGGGTACATACCACTCAGGGTACTGAAATCTTCGGAAGACATGGCGGCCTGAAACAGAAAGACAGTACTTCATGTGAAACCTGGCCATAAATGGGTCAATTACCCCTGCTACCCCTGCTGCCCTTACAATGAGTTTGCATTACCGTACTCGCTAGCGACTGCGTAAACCTCGGGAATCCCATTGCTCTTAACCAACTGAGCTACCGTGGGTATCCCTTCTGGTGGTGAATCTTTCAAAAAATGCTCCAAAGACTATTTTCAAAATAATTTCAACCATAGGGTTTATTTTATTATTATTCTAATAATTACATAAGTAGGTAGGTATGTGAAACTGATGAGTGGACAGGATCAATTTATATATTTTGTGAATTTTAGTATATTTATTTAAATGAAACAAAACAATAATGAATACAAATTGCTTCTATAGATGTACTAACTATTTGGTTCTTTCTGTATAGGGACTAGGGTAGGGAGATAAATATTCTATAGCCTTTCTTCTGTTTGTGTGAGTCACTGGGTGGGGTATTTGAGTACAATGGTAGAACCATAAACTAGCACAGTTCAGATTAAAGAAGCAATGGCCCTGGGAGTCGCCCTAGTGAAGAAGGAATAGGTAGTATAGCAGTAGGACCCGATAGCAACTTAAATGTTTCATTTATGAATAATTTACTATGTATTAAGTACTAAATTGAGTAATTTTTTACTGGTTTTAGTTACCTAATATAAATATACATTACTTAATTTAATGAATTAAAATACATGCATGTATATAAATTAATACTCACCTCTATTACTTAGGTACAGCAATCAGTATTTTTATAAAAAAATTAAAAATGGCGTTGCACTAATGCAAAAATGCATTTAACCAATTTGTTTTTATTTTTTTTATTTCATTTGTTTTGTTATATTATATACCTTGTTTTTTTTATAACTGGATTTAATCAGAAGTACGGAGCCAGTTTTAATGTCTAAACTAGTACTAAATAAAATTAATGAACCCGAATTCAAATTATGTTCAATTAACTTTTCAAATACTTAATGTTTTAATTTCCTTAAGTTACTATGACTTACAAACGCATTTGTAAAACGTGTAAAGATGTAGAGTTACAAAGAAAAATATAACACTTACCGTAAATCCCGGGCACTTTTAAATCACTTAGTAGTTTTCTTTTCATACAATGTTATGTCCGCGCCAACGGCTCTCATCTTAGGTATATATACGCTCGCTTAAATTGTCACCATAAATATTATTTCTCTTTCACGCTATAATAGATACAATACAAAAAGAAGAGACAGCACTACAACAAAAAACGTGGAGCAATAAGAAACTCAGTGTTTTTAACTTCACAGTTCACTCGTTGTTTGGTAACCCGACTGAATATTATAGTGATCTTTTTGGGCGTTTGCCCAGCCGTGGCAGGTCTTCTGAAACAGGTCGAATATTCGCAACGTCAAACGCTTTGATTGGGCGAGAATGACGTTGTCAGTGATGACGTGGCGGGGTTGCCATAGTGAAGATAATATTTTTCGGGAAAAATCTAAGGAAGGGGTAGGGGCAAGGCATTCTCCATACTAACATTGTGCACGTTTTATTCGTCGGTTTTGGCACTCCCTAATATTATTAATTTTTCGGTTGCAAATATTGGATATACGAAGAACCTGAAGTAAACATTTTCAAAAAACTGAGGACACAGGACATGGCTAACAGAAAAATAAGCATACTGACCAAAAATCACAACTGTAGTGAAAACATAAACGAAGAAAAACTTGCACAAAGTTTGTATGAAGAGAGCTTGCCTTACCCCTCGCCTTAAATAATAATAACATCTCAACAACGTCGGTATTTTGCTTTTTTGAGATGTTTACTTCTATTATATTTTCAAGTTTTATATTTTTTCGGCTATGCATTTTCACTACCTACTTATTTTCATAAAATACTGCTGATAGTGCAAAACAAAATTCCATACTAATTTGTCGTTTTAAAATGTATGAAATAAGATTCCAATGCATGGAAACGACTGTACCCTCCTTCTTAAAAGCATTCAAGTCAAGCCTTCCCGAAAAGCATTCGAGTCCCTCCCAAACTCCCAACTAAGTCAAGCTCCCCAGCCCCCAGCCCTCCTGACCAAAATCCTTCATTCTACAAATACTGTACGTAAAATCTTTGAAGCTCCGTTAATTTGGTGTTGCTGGCCACATCATCATCTGAGCGTTTTGATATTGCACGTAAAGAGCAAAATTCAAGCAAACAGAATGCAAACGTTTTTGATATCTGACCTTGCACTAGTCATAATTTGAAAATATTGCAGTCATTTACAACGAGGCATATTTTTTAATCTTTATAATTTATTTTTTCGTGAAGAACCAACGGCCACGTGAGACGTTTTGACGTTTTCGCAACATGCAGTATCTAAACGTATTCGAACTCGGCGGAAGCGCGAATTGAACGTTCAAATAAACCAAATCAAAGCTCGACAGCAACTACTGACGATTGGCTAAGCACTTAGCTAAATAGGTATTATAAGTTGTCAATTTACTGTTACCGGATGAAATATCCGTTACTCTCGCATTTACAACACCTATATCGATCTTTAACTGACTTCAAAAACAAATACCCTACAATACGTTTCCGAATCTTTGAATATTTAATGATTCGAATGCCTAATTAATTACATTTTTTTACTATATATAACAGGTATCGAATGGATATAAAAATAGTAATTGGTTTTATCAGCATTAATAATAAGTATGTTGGGTTAAGACCGGTTCGGGTCAAGATCGGATAATTCAATTTTCTACTAAACTAGAAGAGATTTTCGATTGGGGACAACACACCTGCCTACCCCATTTTTGTTGCGCCACCTTATTCAACCGCGTGGATTTAAAGCGACAGATTATTTGCGACAGCGTGAAATATAAAATTAGTGTTTTTTTGTAGTTTTGACAGGAAAAGAACGGGTATTTATTTTTCCAACATACTATTTTAATACAATTTATTTAATTGATGTCTGCAATTTTAATTGAATTTTCGGCTCCTCTCGGTGGTAGAAACGCACCCTTAGAATTCACGAAGACTTCTTTGCCTAACTTTAATGATGATGACTGAGTTTAATATATATATATATATATATATTGTATTGCATAATAAGAAAACAAAATATCAATATAAATATTGCACATTGATCTTCTTCAATAAATACCTAAACAATTATTATTAATCTTCAAATCGTTACGATAAGGATTAAATTTTTACTGATAGTAATGATACAGTTAAGATCTAACTAAACCGTAAGTAATTCGGAGTATTATTTTCTGTTTTGGCTAACTCCGCAAAAATGAATCTGTCACATCCACAATAGACAAATATATGGCAAAGTACTAGGAAAAAGCAAATTTATGGTGGTTTACCACCGGCGAGGCGAAACGAAGCAGAGCGATGTCATCAAATCATCATCACTTATATCTTATAATTTGTTTTATCGCTAATTTATACTATTTTTATTTGAGCCCTCGACGAGCCGGTGGAATTGCAGTTTAAGCCACAGCACAGCTTATATGTATCCCCGGTCGACGCAGTGTTTCACGTTGTTTGCTTCCCTCTGGCGTCCCTCTCTGGTCTTAAATGGCTTCATCTGCCAGATCTCGTCTATGTTGCGTATTTTATTGCCCTGTAACAAAACAGTGATATTGTAGACAGGCGCAGATACAGGGGAGAGGCAACAAGATGATTATAACATTTTAAGACTTTATCTCCAAGTGCTCCGTTTGTGTGAAACTTGTGTGACTGACGACGTACGGACCGATGGACGGACTAACGGACCGACACGTGAGTGACACCAATAGGGTTCCGTTTGAACCCTTCGGATACGGAACCCTTAAAAATAAATAGTACGAAAATGTATAGTCATCAGTCCATCACATCAGCAAACATTAGCACAAACGTCGCCCACGATTTAACTATTTCGGCGTTAGATCGGAGTTCTGATTTTTGGGCAGTTTTTTCAAATACGTTAGCTATGAGATCGTATTTGTATACAATACACGCTAAATTCTTCTAAATATCTAATTAGCAAATCATCGTTAATTAAAAATGAATCTACCTCCATATTCATGTCATAAGCTTCTTCAGGTGGTAACACGATATGTGGCGTAGATTCCAAACTGAACGCCAGACCGACAGACGAGTACTTCGCCACCTCTCCCATAAAAGTGTCATATGAATAAACCTTCTCAGGGTTACTCCCGTACGCCCTTATCTGGGCTGAAAGTACATCATAATAGTATTTCAATAACTCATCATAATGTTTCTGTCGCATCTCCTCCGTAGTGCAGCCGTATATCACAAAACTGGTGTCGAGAACAGGTGAGGCGCATCTCGTTAGCTGAAAATCGATCATAATCGTGTCTACGGGACGCCCGTTCACATATTTATACAAAAAATTATTCGTCCAACAGTCTCCGTGTGTAATGACACCATGTGTACGATCTCGTACTGCCTTTATCAGATCCTTATACAGCTCTGGTACAGCGAACTCTTTAATTTTCTCCACATATTTAGAGTTGGGGTATTCCTTTTCTACGGCGTCGATGGCAATGCTGCATAGACGCTTCCAGAACGTCTCGTACCAGCCCCAGAGCCGCTCGTCGTAATACGTTTCAAGCGTCAAGTTGCTAATCCTGTAAAATTCTTCAGGTTTTTGGTCTTTCATTGCGAAGGAGAGAGCGTGGAATTTAGCCATGGTTTTGTAGGTTAACTTGCAGTGATCGAAATCTATTCCCTCCTGTCGAACTGGATATGGTCTGAAGCTAAATATAGCGGCGTCTTCAAGGCAGATAATGTCGTTCTCTCCATCGCAGTGCGTTAAGAATAATTTCGGGTAATTGTCGAATGGGTCGGCTATGTTCTTGGTAGATTGAAACTTGAGCAATGCCGGGAGGACGTCTGTGTAGAAAATGATTTCGTTTTTAAAGAATTCATCGCTGCGGAACGTGAGGCGGCGGGAGACGCTGCGCGGGATGCTCTTGAGGATAATTTGGACGTGTTTGGGAACGCCAGAGTTGGTTTGGCCGAAGATTTTAATTCGGATCACCTCGCTTAAGTATGAGTCCCCTTTTGCAGGTTCGCCGACGCACTGAAAACGAACAATTGAGTTAAAATTTCAGTTTAAGACCGAAAACTTTCGGGGAGTTCCTTTGATGGAGACCTCTGTTTGAGAAATTACGGAGATCGAACGATTTGTTACAGAAAAAATCTTGTACTTTGCAATAGCCGATGAAAAATGAGCGGTAGCGTAATGCCATACTTCTCCGGTGTGGCTTACATACCGCCATAGCGACTAGAACACAATTCAACCATTTTTACCAGGCAATTTTTTGCACAGCTAATCATTGTCGAGTAGCCATTCAAGAAAATCACCATGCCATACTTTTCCGACGGTTCATAATGGCCGCCATACCACCGCAAGCGAGTATAGTTTTGTTGGTTAAGGCGATTTGTACCAGTATGGCATTTGGATTTTTCGACAAGTTAGATGAATGCCCACGCGATTGGGCCGTTGGTGTCAGCGCTACTACTAGGCATAATTTTTCATCATTCCAGTGTTCCACCACTCGTGTGGTCATGTCGGAGGCTCCACTAGATTTTCTCCAGGCCACTCGCCACTCTCCAACCGCGCACTACTATCGCTTTATTGGACCCAGCCTATAAAGAGTATAAAGCCATAGTCAATAGTCAGGTTTAAAATACCGCAGGAGCGAGTACTTATTAAAGAAACTGTCAACTATCATTTTTGTCTTCATTAAATCTTACTTGATATTTGTCGCGTGTTACAAAAAATACTTATGCATCAACGGAAGAAATTCAATCATCTGTTTTATTCTATATGAAATGATTAGGTCCAATTGCACAACATAATGCGAATAAAGATGCATTTCCAATCAACGGAGAGGTGAAGTTGTGATTATCGACTTTTGGGTCATATTTCCTCTCTCCTCTCTCTCCTTTTAATTAAAATTGAGGTAATTTTTGCACATGGGTTAAAAGCCGAACTTACCTCCCATCCAGTAAAAACGACGTTTTCTCCGAACCAATCGGAGAGCGCTTTGCTGAGCTTCTCATTGGTAAGTATGGGGTACATACCGCTCAGGGTACTGAAATCTTCGGAAGGCATGGTAGCCTGAAATTGAAAGAAAGTACTTTCTGTCAAACATTGTGTGTTAAGGGATTTTTCTCAAAAATGGCCCGCAAACTAGACTTCAGTCGCTACATATTGGAAGGTAAAGTGTATAGTTTAAGGTCGGATCCAAATTAAAAAGTAAAAAATATTGCAGGCCGCCTCAATGTCACATATAAATTCCTTTATTTGTCGAGTTATAAACTTTAAAAAAAAGTAGAAACTGTCATACAAAAGGAGGCACAGGTCGTATTCAGCCAATTCAGCTCGTATTTTTCTGTTGGAAACGCGACGTTTTTTATGTGTCTCGGATAATTTGCGTTTTTTGGTGGAAAAATACACTTGCAATTCTGGTAAAAAAAAAACGGCGGGAAAGCATGATGTTTTTGACGTTTTAAGGTTATGTTTATCAAATCTTAATTAAATGTTTGTCGTATTTCCCCCATTTTTGAGAAAAGCACTATATTAGCCTCGGCCGGAATGGCAATTGCAGGCTTCGTATTATAATTAAAATACTCAGCCTGCAATTGCTCCCTTCCCGGCCACGGCAATAATGTACTATAAGAACAAAATATTTGGGTAAGGCCGTGAATTTTGACCAATGTGACATAAAATAAACATAAAAAAAATACGTGACGTTACTGTAAAACGTTACATAAGTTGCTATAAAGCTAAGATCATACTGGTGAATATTTTCATAAGATTTAAGGCAGGTAAAAAAAAACAACAACATTTTATAAAACGAAGTTTTATTGAGAATTTTTTCCAAATAAACATACGTTTCGAAGTCAAGAATAAAACATTGCCAGTTGCATTACTTAACTAAAACTGTACTTGCATTTTTGATCATCTAGCAAAACGACTGTTTAATAATAAAACAGCTGTAGTTATATTATTATTAGGCTGTTGCTGTTTCATTATTTTACGGGAGTTTTGTTATAGTTTGTCAACCAATATGATTTTTGGGAACTTCGTACCATGTCACAGTGAAAACCTATATGAAATCCGCTAGAAACCTTATCTTAATGTCACTGTGACAAGATACGAAGTGGCCCAGAAATCAAATTGGTTGACTATATTTTCTACTATACAGATCTCCTTCGACACAGGCATGAAGAAGTACACATTTCTTACTTTCTTACAATGTCGTACTCGTATTAAAGCACCCTCGTGTTCTATTATATCGAGTGATTATTAAATATCTCTAAGAAATGGCCAAAACTTGTGACAATGTGATATCAGGAGGTAAACACAGAACTCGCCACAATTTTCGTAATGCCGATCCTAGTCCATACCGACAAATTCGAATTATTTTTTCTCAAAAATTCCCACCTAGGTAACATATATTGTGTTTTATCATTGAAAACATCTGTGCTTAAGTTAGTATTTATCTGTGTGCACTTCCCTTTACCACATGTTTTCGTTGCGTGACTCAAAAAATACGTTACAATCTACAAAATTTTAACAAAATCGTTACGAAAACGTAACGTATTTTCGAAAAAAACTTGGATATCATGGTGAAATAACGATATTTTTAATATAATAATGTATGTTTCTTGCATTAAAAACATTACACTATCGTAAAAAAAAACAGCCAATTAAAAATAATCACTACTTACCTTTAAAACCACACAAGCCCTTCACACGAAAATTTAGTAAACTTGGGCAGCGTCACCTTTGGTCACCATTTCTCAAAAAACTGACGCCATTTGCTTTTCTCGCCGGTGTTGCCCTAGTAAAGCATGAGTTGCCAGTGTACAAGAAAGCATTTCCACTATGATGTGATTAAAAATTAGCGTGTAAAAGCGTTACGAAAGTATTCGTAACGAAAACTCGGAATTTTTGGTCAATAAAAGAAAGTAAGATAAAATAATAAAACTATATGAATATCATAATCCCGCAGACGATAGGACTATCGTTATATAATATAATTTTGTTTAAACAAAAGCATAATCATGAGAAGTTAAATATCATGAAAATAAGAGGGCTTTAAGTACACGGGGTCCAATTTTTTTTACTAATTTCGTTACGTAAACGGTACAAATATATTTTTATTATTTTTTGAGAAAGATTTAAATGTATTTCCTGAAATATGCCCCTTAGAACTTTTTATGCGTAATGTAATACAAAAATTCTTAACCATCCAAGTGTTACTAGTTTTTTTTAATCAGCAAATGAAACTTTTTATGTCACATTGGTCAAAATTCGCGGCCTTACCCATTTAAATGGTGCCTTAATAAGATGAAGGTACTATTGACGTTAGGGAACACTTTTAAAAATAATAATATGACATAATAACATGTTACTATTTATGTGCGTAGATAAAGAGTATTTGTATTGTGTTGTATTTAATTGTGAGTATACAATTTTTGGCTTAATTATCTAATACATGAGTAGGTACTTAAAATTTATCTAAATCCTATTTGAAATAGTAAAGAATCTGCATAGAGGTCGTATTCATTAATCTTTCGAAGACAGCATACAAAAGATTAGAATAGGTACTCACATGTATTATTTAGGCACAGCAATTATAATCAGTATAATATTAATATATCATATTATTTTTTTAAAGACGGTGTCGCACTACGCACTACCACAGACCATTTGGTCCGTATGCACTACTAAACATACTTAAAACTGAATTTGATGATTTAAGTCGTATACTTAATAGTACATTACTTACCAAGGGCGATAAAACAAAGAATGTCTCAGATCGCAGGTATTTTACGCCCGAGCCGAAAGCAAGGGCGATAAATATGCGATCTGAGGCTTTCTTTATTATCGCCCGTGGTAAGTACAAAATTTTATGTCACCCCCTGGTCAGGAAGTGGGTTTTTTCGCGCGCGGAGCGTGCGATAATGGCCACTTTATGGCCAGGTGTGACATAAAATTATTTTAACTGTCCGAGTTTTATCAAATTAGGCCGTTCAAATAGCGACTTTACTGCCCAAGCGTGAAGATTCAAAGTCCAATGACAAGGTTTATAAAATGTCGGACATATTGAATAATTTCTACTATACCTATGTGTTTTTTTCTTATTTATCCTTTGTTTTTGTAGCTCGACTTGTTTACCTAATCAGAAGTACGAAACCAGTTTTAGTGTTTAGACTTTAGACTAGTACTAAATTAATTCAATGAACCGGAATACAAATTCGTTATTCTTTCATACATAAATGACCTACGCATTTGTAAACAATTAATGCGAGATAGTATTTTTCCGTCGTTAAGCTTAACAATCTCTTAACGTTATTTTTTATTTATTTTGTATACTTCGTTTTGACATTTAGATGCCATTTCTAAAACTTAAGTACTTACTTGACTAAGTACTTGCTTGAATGTCATGCTCGCTTAAAGGACTTTATGTCACACCTGGCCATAAAGCGACAATTACCGCACGCTTCGCGCGCGGGAAATCCCACTTCCTGGCCAGGGGGTGACATAAAATTTTGTACTTAACACGGGCGGTAATAAAGAAAGCCTCAGATCGCATATTTATCGCCCTTGCCTTCGGCTCGGGCGTCAAATACCTGCGATCTGAGACATTCTTTGTTTTACCGCCCTTGTTAAGTAATGTACTATTGCTTACGGTGGCGTCGTTGATCGGGTCGCCGCCTTCCCTAACACATGGTCGAGGGAGACGATGGCTGAGATACGCGTCATACTCGTGATCGGGTGCTGTTTGTGGAATCCGGTCGTTCATGCTTGCAAGGACATAGTAACTACTTTAATACTAGTGTCTTCTCTTGGAGATTGACGAGAGACATCACCCTGTTATGGATTAGTTTTTGTTGACATTGACTCTGAGAGACACCTCTATATTAAATTGTTTTTTCCTTTTATATTTAAAACTTATTATTTTTATTTTGACGCTTTGAGACCATGTACATCTCAAAGCACGTTAGAATAGTCATTATTAAGAATATTTTGACGCTCAGAGACCATTTACATCTTTGAGATATTATATTAAATTTTGTTATTCAGACTGAGACCTTATACATCTCTCAATTTTACTATTATTGTAATGTTTGTAATAGATAATTAATATTTTGACATGAAAAATGTATTAAATTCTTATTGATATATTTCTTAAATTGTAAATTAATATTTTCTCACGAAAAATCTATCATATGCTTATATTGTAAGACTTTTTTAAATTGTACATTAACATTATGACATGTGAAAGTGCCCTTGTGGCCTATTTGCAGAATAAATGTTTGAATTTTGAATTTTGACTATGGGCACCTTTTAAATCTCTGCTTAGGTATATGAGAGACTTTATATCTCTGTAGTTCAGCAAATATTATCGAATGGTTGATATTGCTTTGTATACATGTTACTAAACTACAACATTGTAGTTAAACCTATTGTAATTTATGACATGTAAAAGAGCCCTTGAGGTCAAGGTAATTGCAGATTTTTTTTTTAATTAATTAATTTTTCAAGTATTTTTTTCTTTAAGGTGTGATATAAAACGTTTACACCTAACTAATACCTAATTAGAAGATGTAAAGTTACGAAGAAAAATATAACAATGATTCATAACTTACCGTAAATCCCGCGCACTTACAAATCACTTAAGTTATCTTGTAGAGTTGTAGTTTCCTTTTCATACAATGATATGTTTGCGTCAACGGCTCATCTTATATGTACTTATTTGCCCGTGTTACGCCCGCTAAATTTGACACCAAAATATTATTTCTCTTTCACACTATAATAAATACATTACGGAAAGAAGAGACATAACTATACAACAAAAAAACGCGGAGCAACCTAAGGCCAGGCGCGCACCACGATTTTTAGTCTCGCGATAATTTTGTCGTTATGGGTTAGTTTTGTATGGGTTGGGTTTATGAAAATCGTGTTGCGCGCACTCGCATACTCGTATACAGGATGGAAAAAATGTATGGGCCCTGGGGGGAAACTACCTTAAATTATTAAGTTAGCTCGTTTTACTTAAAGGAAACATTCTTTTGTTTTTAAAAAGAAACAAAACTGCATTCAAGGATTTTCTCCAATTCGCCTGTTTCACCCGGGAATCGAACCAGCTAAAAATTCAAAAAATAAACATTCGCCATTTTATTTCACTAATCAATACAGTCACTGTTAAAGATAATATTTCTCCGAGAAAAATTCAAAAAATAAACATTCGCCATTTTATTTCACTAATCAATACAGTCACTGTTAAAGATAATATTTCTCCGAGAAAAATTAGGTCTTACACTCGTCTGTCGTACGAAATATCCATTAAACCGAATATTGAGTTGCAATTTTTTAGAAAATCTATAAATGCAGTTTTGTTTCTTTTGAAATATAAAAGAATGTTTCCTTTAAGTAAAATGAGATATGTCAAGGATTTAAGATAGTTTCCCTCCAGGGCCCATAATTTTTTTCCACCCTGTATACCTCTATAAACCCATACACCGCATTTCTGCGACAAAATTATCGCGCGACTAAAAATCGTGGTGCGCGCCTGGCCTAATATTTTTTTAAGTTCATTCGTTGTTTTGGTAATACGACAGAATTGTTATAGGTATCTTTTTGGGCATTTGTGGAGCCGTGGGAGGTCTTCTGAAACAGGTCGAGTTTTCGCAACGTCAGACGCTTTGATTGGAAGCTTGGAAGAGAGTGACGTTGTCAGTGATGCTATAGTGAAGATTATATTTTGCGTGAAAAATGTCAAACAAACTTTGTTAAAAAAACATCTCGACAACGGCATTATTTTCTATTTTTAACCGACTTAAAAAAAGGGAGGAGTTTTGTTACCTCCGTCATTTATGTACCGATTTGGAAAATTCTTTCTCTGAAAGCATAATGCTTCAAAGTTGGTCCCGTTGTTACTAAAATTCGGTTCTGATGATGGGATCCATGACGAATTGAGGAAACTCTTCAAAAATGCAAGAGAAATTTATAGCTTTTTTTTTGTATTTTCGGTAAAAAAAGTTTTTTTTTGAGTTGTTTACTTCTATTATTTTCTAGTTTTTCGGCTATAAGTTTTAACTAGGTACTTATTTTCGTACAATAATGCCGATTATGGTTTTCAATGACATTTAGTTAGGTACCACAACCAGGCTAATACTGTACTTGCCTTGGCCTGTACGTAATAGTAGATTGTTAACCAAGGGCTGAAAGCCACCCATTTCTGCCGAGATATTTTGGCGCTCGAACGAAGTGAGAGCGCCAATAGTTCGAGGCTGAAATGGGTGGTTTCACCCGAGTTAAACACTCTGCTTTTCATTTCGAATACGAGGAAAGTAAAATATTTAAAAATAAAATAATATTTGTGGACAAACTTACACTAAAATTGACCTAGTCCCAAACCAAGCAAAGCTTATAACGCGACGATATACATACATGGATAAATGCATACTTGAATACATAGAAAACACCCACAACAATTGTACGTGTTCATCACACAAATAAATGCCTTGACCGGGAATCGAACCCGGGACCTCCAGCTTCGTAGACAAAAAAAATCAAATATGCACATTTTCGTTTCATTTTTCACAAAAGACAAGATGTAAAACAATATTGACATGATCTAAAAATTGGGAACTGTGTTATTTGCAACGCAAAATACTTGTTAAATTCAATAACAATAGAAATATGTACAAACATTTTCTGAATCAGTGAAAAAAAACATTTTGGCGGGAACTGTTGACTGACGTTAATGGTGTTTGTGTATGGACATTTTATTCCATTTATTTTTAATAAAAAAATAATCAGCTTACGCTCAGACTAATTAGACTCTACATCAAATAATAATACCTACTGAACGAGATGGTCATATAAAACTTTATATAAGAGCGATAGAGAGAGACATATGATTTGTTGTCCTTGTCATAGTTTCCCTTTTTTATCTGCCACAAACTATTGATAACATACTAAAAGCTGGCGCTGGTTTCCGAATGTGAAGTATCTTTCTGTGACAACATGCACTATTTGCCTAGCTAGCATAATTGCGTTTGTAAGTATCCCTTACTCCTTACCTTACTCGCAAGTAGGTATAGGTAAGGTCCACCAATTTGATTTCCGGGCCACTTTATACTTTGTCACAGTGACATTACTATGCGGTCTCTAGCGGCTTTCATATTGATTTTCACTGTGACAAGGTACAAAGTGGCCCAGAAATCAAATTGGTTGACTGTACCGTATTTGAGTTTTTTGTGGGTTGTATTTTGCTTCGCTAGTCCGTAACGAAATACACGGCCACACTATAAAATAAAAATATGATTTTAACTCAAAATGGCGTACAAACACAGGAAAATGAAGCTATCAATATTAAATTTGAGCTGAAAATTGAACGCAACCGCTCGATCTGTTTGTCGAAATTAAACATGCAAACATACGTAATGAATAAAGTACTATTTAAATAACTACCGACCGCTGAGGTTCTATCTGAATAACGGGATTTTATTAAAATTATATTTACATTTGTTCCGTACCTACACTCGTCATCACGACTGCGTACGAACGAACGAGGCTTGTTGCAAGTAGACGCCCGTGGCTCGTTTCATAAAGCAACACTCGTGTTTTAAGAACCCTCATTATGTAACAGTTACATTAAACTACTAGGTATTCAATTTAAGTCAACCGTCGGTGAGATATTAGCTGTCAAAGTCGTAAATAGTGAGTCGTAAAAGCTGTCAAAGTCGGGAATAGCTACAAATTAAAATGCATACGGCATCATGCAAAAATTTCGAAAAAAACTTCGTTCTTCAGGCGGCTGCAAACTGACGCAGGCCGCGTATAGCTGTACTGTACGCCGTACGATTAAAAAAACCGCAAATCGATGTACAGTTTAGCCGTTTGGCGCACGCATATACGACTTTGACAGCTAATATCTCACCGACGGTTGAATTAAATTGAATACCTAGTAGTTTAACTGCACCTTGTCATCAGTTGGTATAGTGGGTAGGTGGTGGGTGGGTGGTGGGGGGCTAAAGGGTTAAAGAGGTCCCGTTGGATATATGGATACTACGTATCATTTTATGATTAATATGTAACGTATCTGCACTAAAGTTCCATAAATCACGTAAAATTGGTATTAAAGTAGAACCGTGTCACTTAGTAATATTGAAAAATTAAAAAAAAAATACTTACCGAAAATCATTTCGAAATTACTTTTTTGAGGTTAGATATGAGGATATTAAGTATCATTTGTGGTATATTGTACAAAATAAAAATCAGCCATATCGTGTCTGGAGGACCTCAGACTTGGTATGTTTCGAAAATTATTTTTGATTTAATTTTAAAAAAATAGCTGAAATGTAATGATGTGGTATATTTTCAGAATCGCTTCAAAAAGCTCTTGCATATGATACTACACACGATAGGTTTCTGAAAAAAAAAATTGTTTTTTTCATCCAAAAAAAAGAATGTCTCGGCTCTCCCCCCCTAAGGGAAATTTTTTTAGGAACTGCGGGTCAAAAATTTTGTTTTGACCTCTAGTATGCGTGTGCCAAATGGCTGAACTGTACATCGATTTGCGGTTTTTCTTTGAAATTGGGCCTGTACGGCTACCACTACTGGCCTAGCAAGGTATATTGCACCACAATCCATTGCAATAAAATATAAAATGTAATAAACCTTATCTTTAACAGCCGTCCTCTCCCAGCGAAAAAAATATACAATGCCATTCTTTTGTTATCTGCCCTGGGATCCCAGGGACTGGTAGACGACGGGTTACTACGTTAAGTACCGTACCGAAGTGCGGTCCAGATTTGTGACATTAATCCAGAGGAAACGTTAAAATACCCGCAAGTTATATTCAAATTTAAGCGTTAAGTCAAAGCCATAGAGTATTTATATCGGGGTTCGAATAAAATTAAAAAAGGCTCACACTCAGACCTGCAAAATCAAAACGCTAGCAAAGAGGATACGGCTCCATCCATATCCATAGTCATGCGTGTTCGGATTGATGAAAAAAATAAAATAAATAGAAATAGAATTGGAGAACTTAAAGTAGATAGGTATCCAGTGCTATTTAAAGATGCTTATTAGCTATTGTTACAAAATAATAAGTATATTTATCTTATCTTATATCTTTAAACGAGCAATTCTAGTATATTTATTTATATGTTTATTTATTTATTTCAGGGATCTCGGAAACGGCTCTATCTAACGATTTTGATGAAATTTGGAATGTGGGGGTTTTCGGGGACGAGCAATCGATCTAGCTAGGTCTCATGCACGGGGAAACGCCGAGCAAAGCTCGGCCGCCCAGATATCTTATATCTTTAAACGAGCAATTCTTGTATATTTATTTATTTATATATTTATTTCGGGGATCTCGGAAACGGCTCTATCTAACGATTTTGATGAAATTTGGTATGTGGGGGTTTTCGGGGACGAGCAATCGATCTAGCTAGGTCTCATGCCCGGGGAAACGCCGAGCAAAGCTCGGTCGCCTAGATATTATATATTTATTTGTAGACAGTCTTACACAAATCTACCTAGTCCCAAACTAAGCAAAGCTACTATGGGTCCTAGGCGACGATATACATATATTCTTATATAGATAAATACCTTAAAAAGAGAAAACCATCCATCAAAGTCCATTCATCAGAGTCCGCTATTTGTACCTTTTTTTAATGTGCAATAAAGTTTAAATAAATAAACAAAACTTCCAAGACTCGGGAACAAACATTCGTGCTCATCACACAAATAAATGCCCTGACCGTGATTCGAACCCTGGACCACCAGCTTCGTAGGCAGGGTCATAACCAACTAGACTAAAACGGTCGTCAAATAAGGAACTACCTAACTTATGAGTAACTTTTCTGTTTTTTATAATGTCAAAAATCCATTTCTAATGCTTCTATTCCAATAAGACGAAAGGAGCCTGTAATATAAGTTGATGCAACCTGCAAATAAATGGCTTTCTCTTTTCCTCGGAAGCAGTTAGCGATCCTACATTCCTACCACATATCTATGTCACCCGTTTGCCGGCATTAAAAAATTCATACCCAACCTCACGGCACGCAGCTAATATAACATGAATAATTTAAATAGCCCCAAATTTGAAGTTCAGTCAAAGTCGAAACGGTCATTTACAATTTAGTAGCATTATAGACGTATTCTCAGCGGGTAATACCGAGTTCGTGAGTGAACGTGTGAATTATAAATGAACGAATGGAAATGGGAAATGTCAACGTTCGCTGCAGGTACAAATTACGAGTGGGTAACCCGTTAAAAGGAGTGCTAAGCAATTTTAAATTCTATTCCTTCGAGATTAAGGAAGTGACAGTGTTATAAATGGGCGTTTGCAGCTTGGTTTTGCAGAATTACTTAGAAGCGCTAATTTATTAGAGTAATTAATTTAGGCATCCTTGAAGAAGCCTAATGTTCCCGAATTTGGGATAAGTAATGAGTGATCGTTGTTAATTTATCCATTTTAGCCTGGACAATCATTTGCGGTATTCTAAAACATCGTCAACTCAGGTAGAGTCATTCGCGGGAAGAGAAAGATTGCCTTAAGGGGAGGTATCCCCAACGCAACTGTCCCGCTCTAACATGCGTGAGTTTACAATTAACCATCCCGCTCTCTACGCAAGCTCTGCGCGCAGTTTTGTAAATATTTAGCTATAGTCATCAAGCCAGTCATTTTATCAAAGCGAACCCTGCGAAAATGTCTATAACTATTTACGATCTTTAATTGAGTACAAAAATTAAATGTTAAATATCAGTAATATAGCCGTAGTATTGAAAATACATTCCAAAAAGGGGTAACTTCGCGATTTTTTTCTATCGAGTGAAATTCATCAGATCATGTAACTGACTGCGATTTTGACTAGACAAGATCCTCATGTAACACATATATTTTTTTTAGATTTTAAGACAATATATTCTATGTCTCAGATGGTTTTTAAAAACTCAAAAGTGGTAATACACGGCCCTTCGGTAGGATGCCCTTATCACACTACCCTATCGGTAGGGCCCTAACTCGGGGAGGGGAGTTATAATGAGTGAGATGCTTTAACTCCCCTCCTCCAGTTAGGGACGTACCGATAGGGTAGTGTGATAAGCCTTTTAATGCGATTCCTATAAGAAGGGGATTCTGCTTGTCGTCGCGTTGGTGAACACACGTGCTCTCGGCGCGCCGCTTAGCAGAATCCATTACCGAACAAAACCAGTAGCCTACTGTCATGGCGTCGTTACCGAACAACGTCTTTGTACACGTGGTTGGCGAAATCATCATAAAGATGGAAAGCCATTAAAAAAAAAGTAAAGTTAAGTGATTCCTATAAGAGTGCCATGTTTTGTCTATCACCGACCGAGTATTTTTTCATGGTCGGGTAATAGGTACAGGCACACACAGGCACATTTCCACAAGCAAGATATTCGACATGCAAACCGGTCAAATTGCGTAGTACACATTCTATTAATATTCTTTCTCACACCCCGGTCGCTCGGTGGCCGCCACCGGGTGGCGCATCTATGTACTTGTGTATATACTAAATCTATAGCTGGATAGGTATATAAAATACGATCAAGAATAATTTCAGGAAACAGGATAGACGGTAAATATAATAATAAGTGCAGCGACATAGCATTTGACGCCAAAGTCATCAACATTTTTAAGGCTTACATATTCCCAACATTAGCAGCACTGGGTCCTGTGTTTTTAATTATCATATTCGTAGTTTCCCGGTTGTATTCTAAAGAACCCAGGGTCCACTTTGACACCCTATTGCTGTCACTCATGCGTCCGACCGTCCGTCGTCTGTCACACAGGTTTACAGCGAAACGGTTGGAGCTACATTAAAAATTTCACAGTATAAGCATCTAGAAGGCCCAAAACCATACATATCACAAAAGAAGAAGAAGAAGAAGAAGAGAGGAGGGGTTAAGAGGAGCTCCCATACAGCTAAAGGGGGCGCATGAACAAAGCAACTCGGAACGGAACCCTTAAATGTGCGAAGTCTGTCTCGCACTCGACTCGCTCGGATGCACTGTGTAGAGAGTCACTGGCCTTTAATTTAAGCCTTAAAGGGTCGTTGATGCTTTTGTGATTCGCCTGGAGTCGCAAGCGTCCATAGACTACGGTGTCTACTCACCATGCGTCAGGCGGTAAGCTTGTTTTGCCACCGTAGTTGTATAAAAAACCCTCACTGCCCCATTTATATTACTCAAGCTCAAAATTTTATTTGATAATATACAACGTTACGTATGTACAGTCAGCAGCATGGTTGCTACGCGGACGAAGTGTTCAAAATGATCTTCACACGCTCTTATTCCCTTACAATAAAGATGTGTGAAGATCATTTTGAGCACCTCGCCCGCGTAGCAACCATTGCTGCTGACTGTACTAAAGGTTTCTCTACTGTAAGTTGTACCTTAACAAAATGCAACCTCAGCAGCTCAAGAGCTTTCAAACTATGGCGATGGAGATAACAAAGTTCGCAAGTGCACAGTGTATCAAAAGGACCAAAGTAATCTAAGTTGCCGCAAACAAAGTTTTTGCTATTGTTAAATTTGTATATGCAATATAATAAAATTAGCACAAGTTTATAATTTACATTTTGGACATGTAGGATAAGTGGCCCGTTATTTCGTTAGTACTTGATCGACAGTTTGATGTAGGAATTGACAGTTATTTGACATTTAAAGCCAATTGGCTCCATAAATATAGTATATATATACAAGTAGTTATAGATGCGCCACCGAGCGACCGGGGGTAAGGGAAAGAATATTCATATAAAATGTATACTACGCAATTTAACCGGTTTGCATGTCCAATGTCTAGCTTATGGAAGTGTCTGTGCCTATAACCCGACCATGAAAAAATGCTCGGTCGGTGATAGAGACAAAACGGCACTCTTTTCTATTTCCTCTTATAGGAATCGGAATAAGGCTATTCTTTATTTATCAAAGTGTGTCAGGCCCTTGACTGACAGCGTCTGCGTACCACAAGGTAGACCGTATTCTTGTTTATCACCGCCGTAAATAAACGCTATAAATATAACACTACGTCAATTCGATAGATATAACAGTCAGAGAAACAAATTCAGCTTGAATTGTATTTATCCCAAAGGCTGTAAATCTAAAACATAGGCAGAATACAATGGGATTTACTGTTTGTTAAGAGTTGGCAATATTTTTGCGGCCCCGTCAGCCATTTTATTTGTTTCCTGCACAAAAAGGTTAGTTGGCGAATGTGCGCATTCGCTTAGGCTATTTTCAGCCCAGACCTAGATTTAGGCTTAGAGATTTATGTGTGGTTTTAAGTAGTAGTTTTGAGCTAATTGTATAATTTTCCACGGTTTGTGAAGAAGAAGTTAGTACTTATCAAATCTTAGGCTAGGATTTAGAAAAAAATATAAGCAGTAGAATTTTAGTTTTCAGTTTACAGCTAAGGTCTTGATTGTAATAGAGAGAGAGGGAGGGCACAGCAAAATGTCATCTTGCTCGAATTTGGAGCAGCCCAACTGGAGAAGTACCTCCGCCTTGCAGCCACAGCCAATACAGCCATAATAACATAATTTACTAAACAAGTATGTAGTGTTGTGTTTCTGGAGGTAAGCAAAAGGTTGCCAGAGTTCTGAGGATGCACTGTGTTGAAAGCGAGGGACCTACATTTGCCCCTTCTACTGTCAACACAGTGAATCCTCAAATTTTATAAAGGGTCGGCAACGCGCACGCGACGAAGGTGCGGGCGTCTATAGGCTACGGTTTCCGCTTGCCATCACCGGTGGACCGTACGCTTGTTTGCAACCGTGCCCATCGTCGATAAAAAAATAATAAGTAGGTGGTTTTTGTAGGTAGTCGAGTTCCAAGCGCATAACAAGTACCTACATGGCAAAATCACAGGTAGGGTCTGTTTAGTTCGTGAACACTGTTAGAAAAACAAACTACTTACTATACGGGGAGGGTAATTATATAATTTCAGTTAGCTTGACTATGTTTGTCTACTGAAAACTGTCCCACATTCATATCAGTCCGATAGTAAGTTTAATTTGAGCCCAAGCTCTAGGGATATCCGAAATAGCTCCGGGCCCCGTAATGAACGCTGCACCGACACTGCGCAGCTTGCCGCAGTTCCGTGTCAAAGAGATTGCGATCACCATCCATAAAGACCCTAAGCGGTTATCGGTGGGGACATCCACCGCGCAATCGCGACAACACAGGCACATATAGTCCCTATTCGTCCCGGTACCGCCGCATTCTCCAGCTCCAACTCCAGTGAGATTGGTTGAGCATCTAAAACCGAATGTGAGTTGTCAGTGGAATCGAGCTACTGGGAGTTTTGTCGCTGGTTCACTAAACTTAGCCTAGCTGATAAGGGTCCAGCAAGAAACTCAGCTAGGCCCGACCTGGGTCGGATTGACTCTGCCCGGTATGCGGCGGTACCGGGACGAATAGGGACGATAATGTGTCATGCGTTGTCGCGACCGCGCGGTGGACGACCCCGCCGGCGGGAATATATGATGCACCGATCCTTCAATTCATTAAGAGGGCGTAGATGGCATTGCAAAAGTCCCGCTCTAACACGCGTGAGTTTTCAATTAACCATCCCGCTCTCTACGTAAGCTCAACGCGTGTTTTTCACCAAACCAAAAATACCTAATTGTTCAAGATGGGTTTTACATATTCAACCAGAAACATCGAAAAAAGGGTTATGTTTGAAAAATAAAAGTATCGAGAAAATTATTGCAAATCGTGTTTTCACTTTTAACAGACTGGAGGAAAATAGTTCAAGATTAATATACTGAAAGGACAGATATTTAATCACTATAGATGTTGAGATCTAGGTCGATAAACATTGGTAAAAGTGCATATGTGGGCTCTTAACTTTAACGCTTCAGTCATGATACCGCTATCACACTTAATAACTGCAATAGGCATCTCTTCACAAGTTTGACGTCAAATTGGCAGCGTCACTGTGGGAACGTCAAGTGTCTTTCCATCTAAACAGACTTGACGAGCTTAATTAAAGAGCGAGAGGGCCATACCCGAACCCCATCGTTAGAGAAGGATAGACATGGATATCGAAGGTTTCAATTCCCCATTCAGTAATTCGCGTCTGTTTTCGAGAGGGCTACAGTTTGATGGATGTATTATATGATATGGCACAAACTTATCCGTTCAGTGGCTGAACTCTTCGGTTATAAAGTAGCTGAGAGTTTACAGTTGACAGCAATGTGAATGTAGACATAGGCATAGTAAATAGATTTAGATTTTTGTGTTTTTGTCCTTCGTGGCTCCACGTGGTCCCAAAAGAAGATCGGCGCTATAGCCAATGGCTGGCACTATGCTGATTTGGGTCCACTGCCATTTCGTAGCGGTGCTGTATATTGTGATGATTTGTACTGTCTTTATGCCACGAATAAATGTTTTTTTTTTTGCTTCTTTCTTTCAAAATACTGTCAAATATCAAAAAACGAAATCAAATATAATGTATAGCATTACGAAATTAAGTGACAAGATTCATTTAGGCACAGAATATTATAATGGATTATCCAATATAAAGTTTTTTAAACTGATATTTAAATGCTGTGTCGTATGTTTCTGTCCTTATTTCGCCGTCGTGGATGACACGCACTATACAGATTTGTTTATAAAGCTTATATCTACTGCGGTATTGGCACTTATGTCTTATGTTCGGTATAGTATAGGGTTACGGGGTTAAAGGGGAACGTGATACCTGTTGAGAGTGTAGGGTGCTTGAGAACGTGTGCCTAGTTTAAACAAACATAAGAACATAAGATCGGTCAAAAGTTCTGTGTTTGAAACTATCACATTAGACATTCAACATTCAGATATGGCTCTTGAGCGATTATTTATAGGAGCAGTCGGCCGACATACCTTTATAATTGACACTTTCGAACAACCTTAACCATGCAGGCAATAGTTATTTTCATTTCTCATACCCTGAAAGTGGGTCATTGTTCATCTAAGTAGCGTGCTGAAAGTGGTCCATCTCTGCTCTAGAGCAGAAAAGTATTAAAAAAAATTGTATGGTGAATCGGAGTTAAATTGGGCAATGGCACTAACCTATACAGCCACATAGTACAGATTCTACAGAGATCCTATAGGTACTTGTTCAAATGCCTGACTGCTTACCATAAACAACATCCTCAATTTGTTTGTTTGTTTCTTTTTGCCACAGTCGAAAGTAATTTACCAATAGTTTGTAGCAGATAAAAAAAGGGAAACTATGACAAGGACAACAAATCATATGTCTCTCTCTGTCGCTCTTATATAAAGTTGTATATGACCATCTCGTTCAGTGGGTATTATTATTTGATGTCGAGTCTAATTAGTCTGAGCGTAAGCCGATTTTTTTTTTAATTAAAAATAAATGAAATAAAATGGTCCATACACAAACACCATTAACGTCAGTCAACAGTTCCCGCCAAAATGTTTTTTTCACTGATTCAGAAAATGTTTGTGCATATACAATATTGTTATTGAATTTAACAAGTATTTCGCGTTGCAAATAGGTAACACAGTTCCTAATTTTTAGATCATGTCAATATTGTTTTACATCTTGTCTTTTGTGAAAAATGAAAATGTGCGTATTTGATTTTTTTTTGTCTACGAAACTGGAGGTCCCGGGTTCGATTCCCGGTCAGGGCATTTATTTGTGTGATGAACACTATAAATAATTGTTGTGGGTGTTTGTATTCAAGTATGCATTTATCCATGTATGTATATCGTCGCGTTAGTACAAGCTTTGCTTGGTTTGGGACTAGGTCGATTTTAATGTAAGTTTGTCCACAAATATTTATTTAAATATTTTACTTTCCTCGTATTCGAAATGAAAAGCAGAATGTTTAACTCGGGTGAAACCACCCATTTCAGCCTCGAACTATTGGCGCTCTCACTTCGTTCGAGCGACAAAATATCTCGGCAGAAATGGGTGGCTTTCAGCCCTCGGTTAACAATCTACTATTGTTCTACAAGAGAGCAAAGTAAATTTTTGCTGCGAGTGTTGATTTTGAGTCCCGAGGAAGCGAAAGATTCTATAATTGAATCACGAGCGTAGCGAGTGATTCAAAATTAGAATCTTGAGCGTAGCGAGGGACTCAAAGACACGAGATGCAAATATCTTTGCTCTCGCGTGATACATACAACTTTTCACCTCAGCGGCGAGGACATATTAAACTTTAATAACATCATTTACGGCTTATCATAGGCTTTTTCGCACGTGTCTCGTGATAAATCAAGCAGATTTAATTCAGCATTGATTAGGAATCTACTGCTTGTCTTAACTCCTCAGCTAAGCCAGCACAAGACGAACGCAAGCGCGCGACTCGTCGAGTTTAGGCGCGGCAGACTTTAGGTACATAATCGCGCGAACTAATTCACATGCACACTAAAAATTAGTTGTATTGTTGTTAAAATACAGCCTATGTCAGTGTCACAGATTTCGCTTACCTACGTATTTTAGTTATTTGAACAATATCTGTAGCGCAAGAATGAGACAATAACACTTTTTAAGTAGGTACTCTTCTCACTCGAGCCAGCTCGCGTGTACACTAGACGCACTGTTTTCTAAGTCTAAATACACCCTTCATCACTAATGTTTTCTAGATATTTTTATAATATTCAACACTGATTATTAATTAATGTCTGTTAGCGCAGGACAGAATAAAAGTAAAAACGAAAAAAAACGCACAAATTTTTAAAGGGTGCGTTCTGAAATGGCTCCGGTTTTATTCTTCTACTAAAATAAAGATTGTTAAAAGTAAAATTAATAATTAAAGTGATAAACTTTCTGTTTTTTTCTGCAATAAAGGTTTTATTTATAAATATGTATTATCATAATAATATTATATTTAAAAGAACCGTTGCCAACAACTTCCTGATAATTATAACTCTTAGGTTAATTTATGAGTTTTCGAACGTGTTTTACGTTACTTATTTAGCGCGTTTTTGGGAGTCGATTTGAGTCGATTAGAGAATTTGAATATCAAATTAAGAATCGACATATGTGGGCCCTCTCTTTTTTAATATAACGAATTGAAAGGAACAGAGCGATTGAAGGTCAAATATATCGAATTCGTAATATACCCCGAACTACGGAGTGGCAGATCTTGGCATTCGTGGACCAAAAATTAAAAAGCTACTTTGATCCACGCTCGCAGCAAAATTGCATTTTGGCCACTGGTTTCAAGCAGCAAAACAGCCGTGTTCGAGCCGCTGAGGTGAAAAATATTTTATGTCATCACAGTTTTACCCTAGGTGAAAGGACAGTATTTTATTTACGTAATTGTTTAACGTGAGTAAGTATCAGGTCAATTTTACCTACACTAAGCATTGATTCATAATCAAACGATCGGTATAAATAAAGCAAATACTTCGATGGCACTGAAAGACAGAAGCCCGACGCTTAATGACTGGCCCACTCAATTAAATCCTCTGATTAAACTATGTATCAATGTCTAGGTTTAGCTCCACGACTCAAACTGAAAAGCACCCTAAGTTTCCAATCACAAGGTTCTTATTTAAATTATAAGTCAATGAAAAGCAATTTGAATTCTGAATACACAAATTGAGATGGTTTTGTACGAGTTGCACATTGGTAGTGATGGTTTTGTACTGCCCCGTATTATGGTCGCGCGATAACGTGATAAACAAGCATCTGTCACTTTCTATCGAGTGGTATCAGGATGTAATAGATGCTTTATTTTGTCGTTTAGCACGCTTTCGTGCAATCATCATAGACTCCCTGATCTATGATTGTGATAAGTTAGGCGCGCTGTTCACGCGAAAGGTATCCTAGCAGGGGACCGATTTATGAGAGTCGAACGCTCGAATTTTCACTCGAGATCCGTCAAAAAACTATGACGTTTTGACAGACGTCGAGTGAAAATTCGAGCGTTCGACACTCAAAAATCGGTCCCCATATCAGAGATGACTAGACGATGGGATATATGAATGCGGGAATTAAACAACGATAAATATCGAATTTTATGTCCTGAACTCGTTGTTTCGGCTTCTTCTCATGAGCTGTATATTAAAATATAATTACTGAAATAATAAATAAATAATGAATTAATTGATAAAGCCTTTTACAGCGTAAATGACTAGTTGAATTAATTTTGTATTAAGCAGTAGTTTGTCATGCAGTTACAAAAACATAACGTAACCTTTTCCTAGAGGAAACGGTTCTTGGAGGACCCGTGTAGTTCGGATTGTTAGTATACCAATTTCAAATAATACATTTTGTGCCCTGCATGGCTATTATGGTCACGAATTTCTCACCTGCTATCCCGGGATAAGACGGCCGTCCCGTTCTAATAAGTGTATATGTGCGAGAGTGACGTTATGTTTTTGTAACTGCATGACAAACCGACCACCATAGACCTACTGCTCAATATAAGATCTGCTTGCACATTTTGCGATCTGTCCATTGTGAGATCTGCAAATTTTGCGATCCGCCCATTATGAGAACTGCACAGTTTGGGATCTGCCCATTATGAGATCTGCACATTTTGCGATCTCTCCATTATGAGACCTGCACATTTTGCGATCTCTCCATTATGAGACCTGCACATTTTGCGATCTCTCCATTATGAGACCTGCACATTTTGCGATCTCTCCATTATGAGACCTGCACATTTTGCGGTCTGCTCATTGTGAGATCTGTACATTTTGCGGTTTGCTCATTTTGCGTAGCCTGCACATTTTGCGACCTGCACATTTTGCTATGCATCCGTCTTGTGGACTTACGGTATTAATATACTTGTTTTAAATGAAAATCATAAACTTGTGTTCCTAGTTGTAAAGAATTAAGTGGTATATCTTGAATTAGACAGATATCGCTCCATACCTCCATTACATATTTAAATGGTGATGGTAATATATAACTCGATTTTCTGACATCTCTCAGAATAATATTGAAAAGGTTCCTCTAATCTAATATGAAGCGGAATTTAAATTCCTGTCAGGTTGTTAAGAGAAGTGAGGAGGATTGTAAAGTTACTGGGCCGAGTAGCCTCGAATTCCCTGCGTTCGGTATTCGGTGTTAGAGCTGTATACAGCGAACCACTAAGCTTGAGACATCGGCACCTTTTCAGCCAGTTTTCAGCATTTTCCTCTATCACTTTCGGTCTTCCTAGTGCGATCTGGAGTTATTGGTTCTGGTTTCGGGTAAAATCGGATGTAATCGTGTAATTTTAAAATGAAAATATCTTTTTCTGTGTCAACTCTATATAATTTCTGATAGAAATAGTAAATGAAGGTGACATTCTCTTTGAAAATTATCATCGGGGGAATAAAAAAATCTGTTTTCATTCTTATATTATACATAACTTGACTTTTTATCATAAAAAGTCAAGTTACAATAAAGTAGTATCACCTAAATGTTGAGCATAATACCATTGGGTTTATTTTACATTGACGGTTATAATATACAGGGTGTACAATCCAAATGGGTCAGTATGGTGAAGTCGGAAACTATGAGAGATAGCGAGATCTGTTCTTAGGAACCATGACGTCGATTTTAGATTTAATAATAATTACATTCAAACTTTTTTATTAACTCTCATACATAAATTGATTTAAACTTACACGATTTTCACACATTATTATTGGGGAACGGGACTTAATCGCGTACAATTATAACTAATTTACCTTTTTTAAGGTTTTTCCCGACGTTTCGAATGTATCACAACATCCGTGGTCGCGAGCTGACTGGCGACCACGCATACATAACCGGGAATCGAAGCTAGTCAAAATCAATGTGTATAAATTCTGCAAGTCGCAAGAAGCACAACACTAATGGAATCTTGTTTACTAGAAAAAAATATTGTTTATAGTTTGAATGTAATTATTATTAAATCTAAAATCGACGTCATGGTTCCTAAGAACAGATCTCGCTATCTCTCATAGTTTCCGACTTCACCATACTGACCCATTTGGATTGTACACCCGGTATATATTTTACTTAACTTCTTACGGTACCTATGTTTAAAACTTTTGTGACTTATAAAAACAGTATTACATTCGGTTGTACTTTGTTTCGTAGACAGATTTTTTATTTCATAGAAAACTTTTTTTTCACAAGGGTCGCAGTTCTAACCTGACCTACCTTTTCTGGTAGATCGAATTGGATTCTACACAATGTCATTTTAGCTGTAGCTCTAATATAAGTTTTTTCGAAACATTAACTAATTCGAACGCGTTTGCGTTTTGTCTCAAAATGTATGAAAACGCTCTCACCGAGTTCGAAATACACGCGTTCATCGGTTAGCAACAAATGTTATACTCGCTGTTTAAGTTTCCGCTAGTGACCACCAGAGGCGCTGAACTTATACTAGAGCTACTGTACCTAAAAAGTTAATGGTTATTGAAAAAAAAGTTTCTATGAAATGAACATTAGGCGAAGCATTATACATTCTATGAAACAATTTTCAGCAAAAAAAAGGGGACACCGTAACCGCCGATACCCGAAGTATATTTCTAACGCCGAATGTCACTTTAAGAGCACACGGACTGTATAATAGTAGTATTTTCTGAGTACATATACATAGAGTAAATGTTCCCTAAGTCCACAGTTGTGAAGGCACCTCACCTGTCGATACCAGGTGCGAAGTTCCCGCGCCGGCTCATCTTTTTACACCCAATAATACCTATTACCTACAAGTATACCGGGGGCCCACGGAAATTGGGTGATTTCGAGTTGGGTAATTGTTTTGAGTAAATGGAGATAGGTACCTATGTTGTTTACTAATTGGATGGTAAATGTTTCAAACTTATTTTATACTAGTTTTTCCCGCGACTTCGTCCGCGTGGAACCCGTTCATCGCGATAGAATTTAATTGGTATTTTTCACATCATCAGGCGCTGCCCTAGTTATCGCTCTTCCATACATACTTCCACTCCCATAAGGGATGACTTCCGGGATAAAAAGTATCCTAGGTCCTTCCCCGGGACACAAACTATCTCCATGTCACATTTCATCTAAATCGGTTCAGCGGGTTTAAGCGTAGAGGTATCAGACATGCAGACAGACAGATACATTTTCGCATTTATAATATTATAGTATGTAGTATGGATAGCATGGATTACTATGGATTTGGATGGTAATAACAATGTCAATTGTGTTTGAAGCCCTAGAAATGTTTTGTCTCTGGTTCACTAAACCTAGCCTAGCTGAGAATAGTCCAGCAAGAGACTCAGCTAGGCCCAAACTGAATCAAAACATAGCTAAGAACTATCTCTATCATCAAGAATTTCGATAAAAAAAACCTCAAACTCTTTTAACAGAAAGTCTCACAACATTTAACAAAAAGTCACACATGTTAAAGTTATAACACTTTTTTGTGTTGCGCGGGTCGGGGGTTAAAACAATTCAATCTTACATTTGAGAAGAAAGAAACCTCTTTCAGCCATCATGACATCTACCATATACTTATATATATAGAAAGGTACTTTGTGCTTATCATTCAATATCATATCACGTATCGTATGACACTTGGATTGTGTGGAATTGTGTCGCTGAATACCTAGTATTGAGATGTCGCAGATTACCGTACATTCCAAACATGATCTTAAACATAATAATTATATATGTAGGTATTGTCTATCATCTTAATCCAACCAGGGCCATCAGCAACAAACGAAATAAGCCAGATTACAAGTTTTTATTGGCCAAACCAGCGAACTGTCTCCGTTTTTAATATCAATATCAATATTTGTGCACAATCTTACACAAATCAACCTAGTCCCAAACTAAGCAAAGTTTGTACTATGGGTACTAAGCGACGATATACATACTTATATAGATAAATAGATACTTAAATACATAGAAAACATCCAAGACCCAAAAACAAATATTCGTGCTCATCACACAAATAAATGCCCCGGCCGGGATTAGGCAGGGTCACTACCAACTAAGCTAAAGCGGTCGTCACAGCGATTAAGCGAGTTTAATTTTGCTGCTGGTACAACATACCCCCAAATGTGCGAAGTTGGAAACGCAATTGACCAGTTTTTTTGTCGATTCCGTTTTAGGATATACTTCAAGATGGAGGAGACATGGGGGGTTGAAAATGTAAAAAATATCACTCGTGGTGTCGTGTTCCTGGTTGTGAGTAAAAAAACATGGGTGTCAAAGTGTCTGATAAAGACAAACGCATTTAACGACTCATCATCCTCATCATCATCATATCAGCCGAAAGACGTCCACTGCTGGACATAGGCCTCCCCCAAAGAGTGCCGCAATGACCGGTCCTGCGCCACTCGCATCTAGCGGACTCTCGCGACCTTTACCAAGTCATCAGTCCACCTTGTGCTGTCTACCCATACACTCATCATCCTCATCATCATCATATAAGCCGAAAGACGTCCACTGCTGGACATAGGCCTCCCCCAAAGAGTGCCGCAATGACCGGTCCTGCGCCACTCGCATCTAGCGGACTCTCGCGACCTTTACCAAGTCATCAGTCCACCTTGTGCTGTCTACCCATACACTCATCATCCTCATCATCATCATATAAGCCGAAAGACGTCCACTGCTGGACATAGGCCTCCCCCAAAGAGTGCCGCAATGACCGGTCCTGCGCCACTCGCATCTAGCGGACTCTCGCGACCTTTACCAAGTCATCAGTCCACCTTGTGCCGTCTACCCATACCCACACTGCGCTTTCCGGTCCGTGGTCGCCACTCGAGAGCTTTAACGGCTATTCCACTAAAACAAAAATAGGTCTGATAAGAGTTTATGTTATGAATGAGGCCTTCAGAACTTTAAAATAGGTTCTAAAAGTATATATTCGGAGAACTGTTGCAGTGGCAGCCCTGTCGGTAATAATTAAACCAAACTATATGCAAATGTATATGTTTATTACACATGTCATATCTAGGTCACCCCTATTGTGTGGCCAATACGAACAATACCAACATTGATGCACTGGTTATCTCACTATATGCACACGGACCACCTTTAGAATGTAGATATTATTCAATTTTATCTAACTATATATTTGTACTTGTTTACTTTGTAGAATTTTATAGTGTTAACCAGAGTTTTTCTGAAGAGCATATTATTAGCGATTGTGCCGAAAAGGGCCTTCCAACTCACAGAGAAAACAAGATCCTTTTGGGATAAGACTACCTATAAGTTAAGTTTCCTCACGATGTTTTTGATATTGAAACACAATTTCAAGCAATGATATTGGTTATGAAATTAATATCAAGTAAGTATTATTGAATGTCGCCACTGAGCTCTACTACAATTTGATGCGTTTTGCTTCACCAAAGTTTCATACCTCCCGTAGCAATCTCCACAGCTCTTTAATTTTAAAACAGGACTTTTTATATGCTTTTTATAAGCTTTAAATATAACAAGTACATGCAGAAGCGTGACCCTTGAATTATGCAAATAGGTATCGACTCTGTCTAAATTCTAAAAAGCTAAACTTGTTCGACGGAGGACTTTATTCCGAACTGAGGGGGATCTTTTACCTCAACCCCCCCCTGAATACCTGAACGTGGACGAAGTCGTAACAAGTCGCTTCGTTGCCTGAAACTCGAACCACTTTTCAGGAAAAAAGATCCGAGTTAAAAAATATTAACTTTTTTCCAAGGTGATTTTTTTTAATACAGCGGCGGTGGCAAACGAGCGTATGGTCCACCTGATGGTAAGCGGACACCGCAGCCTATAGACGCTCGCAACTCCAAAGGAGTCACGTACGCGTTGCCGACCCTCTATAAAATTTGAGGATTCACTGTGTTGACAACAGAAGGAGCATATTTAGGTCCCTCGCTCTCAACACAGTGCATCCTCGGGAGCTCTGGCAAACCTTACTCACCTCCAGGAACACAACACTAGTACATACGTGTATGTGTAATAATATTATTATGGCTGTGTGTCTGTGTGTTATATTCGATAATCGTCACAAGAATGGTAGCTCAGTTTCTTAACAGCGATGTACGGAATTAAATGTAGAGGCCGTGAGCTGAAAACTCACTCGTAGCGAATATTTTTTACTGCGACTGAAAATTATTTTGCTTCATTTTAGCTAGGTCAAAAATGTTTTCGTAGGTATGTGGCTGTTTTTCTCTACAGGTCGCATTTCTCAACCTATTCTTGTGAAATGTTGTAAGCAAGTTCGATAATATATTCTTTTGTAGATTCAGTGTTTGAATTTTTTTCAAAATGGCGGAGCCTGGTTGACTACTTAAATATTATCACTCCCGAGGCTTTCAGCTCACAGAGCCACTGTGGAGCCATTGGTACTATTACGGGTCCTCAGAAAATCAACAATCTGCTTTGAAAAAGCAGAGAACCTAACCTACACACGACGCAGCCTGCACAAAGGCGCTCCTACGGGGCTTCCGTCGCCACAATCAGTCTTTTGTACAAGAACACCAACTTATCAATGCACCTATAACTACCCACACATACCAATAAGCACCTTAACACGTCGACTTAAAGTTGAGGGTTGAATTAGAGATTGTTTTTACAAGTAAAGTTATATTAGCGCTTTCCAAGTCAGCCATATTGCTTGAAGGCGGGAATCAAGAATTTCGCGCAGTTTCGCGCCAAAACAAAGGTTTTTGCATTCGGCCATCTTGATGTGTGCTTAATTAAAAGTTCTGGATTCGAATTATCTAATTAGGTTCAAGTTTTAGCTCCAGGCGTCTGGATGAGGTGAAAAAAGTTTTCTCTTTCCTCTTATGACATTGTCACAAGTTCGTAATTCATCTGGCTTTAATTTTCACGGTATATTTTTAGGACTAAGCATTTATCAAATTAGAAGAGAGATAGGGCTCTGTAAAACATCATCTCGCTCATATTTTGAGTAGCCCAAGGCAAAGTATCCCTATCTTGAAGAAGATCGCAACCAAATTACACTCGCTCCTTAGGTAGGTATGTGGTGTTGTGTTGAATGCCATGACAAATAGGAACCTCCGAGGACGTGCTCCTGCTCAGCTGTTGAGAGCGTGGGACCTACATGTCTAGCTGTCAACGCAACGAATAGTCAAATGAATAAAGAGTCGGCAACGTAATTGTGATGCTTATGGAGTCACAAGAATATATCATGTCGATGACAAATAAAGCACAGTGCACAGTGCTTTAACTTACAGCCCGACTGATGGCTACTCCAGGGGAGTAACATCGTTACGTTAAAAATGTATAAAGTACACTCCTTCCTTGAAGACAAACTGAAGTTCCCTGGGAAAACCTCAGGAAGGAGCTCATTTTACATTCGGAGCGTTCGACGGAGGAATCCTTAACTTTATGGATTTTTTAAAGTTTCTTACACAAAAGGAAAGACAATAGTAAACTTGTCATGCTAACACCCCATTCGATTACGTTCACGTAGGTATATGTACTTTGTACAGTTTATAGAAGGAATCTATTACACTCGAGGGGTGCTAAACATGTCGGCAAGATGTTTACGACGCCTGCTACTTTATAGTGAACCTTGTTAGTAGCACCCCTGAGTTTGTGGGAATGGAAACGTAGGTTTTTAATGACGGTCGAGACAGATCGGGTAAAAAATGTCGGCGGTGAAAAAAAGGACATGGTTCAGCAGAATGTAAGCCATTTTGAAGTTGGATTTACTGTTGGATTGCTAACGATTATGATACCTACAGTTCTATCCCACTGTCGGGACGTGCAAACACGTAGACGGATCTGCCCATAATAGTAGTTTATGCAACTGGTACATAATGCCTAATTATGTACAGTTGCATACATTACTTTATCTACACACATATTATCTACTCTAAGATGGGTTCAGAAACCGTAGTAAATAAATACAATAATTGTGTTAATACAACCTTTTTGCACTGTTGCGGAAATATCGAAATCAAAACTGGCAACCGATACCTGAATGTTATTTTAAAAAGTAAAGAGTCCCTATTCTGATGTGATCATGTCGTTATATTATAGCTCAAATTTCGTGCGATATATACTAAAAAAAACATCGAGCTGACATTTCGCATCGAAAGAATTTGAATTTTCAATGATACTAGAATAGGGACATGTCAACTTTGACATTTAAATTTTGACAGTTTTGTTTGACGTTTAATATTTTAACATATATGAGATTAAAATGAAAATTAAATTACTGCTGTAGCCTTAGCCACAGATAAGAAAATTGCCATAATTTCATTGAATGTTGAAATGAGAGTCATTTTCTACGGTTTGTATGGCAACACCCGCGGTTAGCAGATTGCATATGGCGTCTAAAGATACAATACACCTTAGAGGATAAATATACTAAAGAGTCGAAATACGTGTGCCACCATGAGGGACGGCAATAAAGCAAGATGGCTGCCGTGGGGTGACCATATCGCTAAAATTACCCCATTGCTTCTGTTTATTTTGTATATAATGCGATTCATTATAGTCACTTTTTAACAGACATTAATTTAAAAAATATAATAATAAAATGTCAGAATGATTATGAAGGGCGGAAAAATATTTATTTTTCCTTTATTAAGGAAAGCAAAACAAACAGCACCAATCATACATACAGCTATTACAGTTAAGTAGATCATAAACCAGCAAAGTTTCACTAATTCATCTACACTTAAAAGGAAAATGTGCACGAAGTAATAAATAAGTAATACCTAATTCACCCCCTACCTAATAAACATGATGGAACAGAACGAGAAACATTTCCGTAGAATAGAATTTAAACGAACGTCCATTTAGCAAGAATACCTACTGCCTAGTGAATGTTTTTTCACAATATTTGCTGCTATATATTATTAAATAATGAGTATATAGATAATGAATAGAGGAGGCCTATGCCAAGAGGCACTCTGAACTACGGGACATCCTATAGACCTTGTAGTCCAGAATAAAACGGCTTATTATTATTATATAGGTAATACAATTCACCCAAGTCTAGAAGTATAAGTATTTTATTTATATCATCACAAATTAACATTTTCATGTAATCCTAAATTACCCGATAATCAGGTTATTTTTAAATCATATTAGCTGGTATCCCTAAATTGATGAATGGCGGCATGATGGCGGCTCTGTCTGGCCCAACTAGTGTCAAAACTGAAGTTGGGCCAGACAAAAAAAAGTAGCACGGTGACAAAGACAGCAGATACTCCATATCTCTCTGTCGCACTTACCGAGATTTGTATATGGCCGTCTCGCTTGATCACGAACACGTGGTTTACGTGTCTCGTCTGGTAAGTCTGTGTCCCTGAAGTTCTCACTTGCATTTTAAGTGAGATGAAACTGTGCGGTGGAATTAGAAATAAATTAGAATATTTAGGTTGTGGTGTGGAATATTGAACACTAAGTAAGCTAAACACCCCTGTGTTCGACACTAACCTAATACATGGCACTTTCAATCTTATGTCATTATGAGAAGTGATTAATAGGTGTCTTCGCACATGCGCCCTGTTAAGGCGCTACACTGTGAAATTTGGAGACTTTGAAACGCTGTCCTGCCCAGACTAGCAAACAGTAGGGTCTGATTTTCAGATATATGATTCATGACTATATGATTGTGGTACTGACAATAGCGAAACATGATTGCTTAAAATTTTCTCGATAGAAAATAAATCCAAAGTCGAGTCTATATTTTCCTTTTTTTCCTAAGCCTACGCAACAACGCATTATTAAGACACGATTAAGTTAATATGATGGTATTTTACCTCATCTAGGTACTGACAAGAGGAAATTTAATAAACCTGCACACACAGTCAGATATTTAACGAGATTTGTCTAAAAAGCCATTCTCGGAGAGGGTTGCATCCCGTTTTGTCGTGAGCGAAAAACAAAGGGGTCTCTTTCAATCGATATATCGCCTTCAGGTTTGGAATTTCCTGCCGGCATCTTTATTTCCGGTTTCATATTGTTTGTTCATATTGTGTATCGAACGTGTCTGCGGTACCTACTGTGAGATGATGGGCGAGAGTTGATTTTCGTCTTAATTTCCTATTTTTAATCTGAATTGTACAGTGCCTTGGTTTCGACTGTAATGCGGTATATATGTTTTGTTTGCAATAAATAAATCATCCTCATTCATCCTCCTAGCGTTATCCCAGTACAGTTGCATCCTGAAGGATGCCTGGGGTCCGCTACCTAATCCCAAGATTTGGCGTAGGCACTAGTTTTTACGAAAGCGACTGCCATCTGACCTTCCAACCCCAAGGGGAAACTAGACCTTATTGGGATTAGGCTTTGTCAAGTGAGTGGGCAACTTGACTGTTAGAAGTTCTCAAGCCGCCCGAAGGCCTCCAACTCGGCTTAACGACTGCTGCCATAGACAGCAACCGGGATCAACGGCTTAACGTGCCTTCCAAAGCACGGGAGCGCTCAGTAAGTAACCACTCAAAGCGGTCACCCATCCAAGTCCTGACTGCTGCCCACGTTGCTTAACCTTAGCAAGCGCAAGCGGTGCGCAAGCGCCGCTGGGCCACGAGCGCTCCTTTGCAATAAATAAATATAACTGGAATATAACCTCTTTAAGGCACGAGTGAATAAGCATCGTCTGGGTGAGCTCGCTTCACCGCTGGCCTCATCTTTGCCCCTTGGTTAGATGATGGCCAAGAGCAATCCCATTTATGATAAAAAATAAATAAAAAATCTGTTGCGCATTACGGTGTCGGGGCCTGGGATATTTACCTGGCATATTTGTCATTATATTATGGGTCATATTCCGTTGCCAAGATTGAAAAAAATTACGACGTCAGTTGCTACGATAAATGATCAAAAATATGTAACCTTCGGAAAAGCAGCGACGGATCATAAATCTCCGTAGAAAAAGGCAATCGAACGAGACGTGGCGTGGCGTTCAAAAGCCGTCGATCCTACTAATTGCCGCTGAAAAACATTTCTGGCCGGCGGCGTATTAACAGCGGATTAGATGAGGCACTTTACACCAAGCGGCGTGTCCTGAGTCCTGACTCTGGTATAAGAAATGCTGTTGGAATATTAAGGTCGAAGGGTTCTAAAGAAAACTGAATAAAAATAATAAGAGAGATGTTAATGACACAAGCGTTATAATTGAAGTACAGGTAACTAGGTAAACAAATAAATATTAAAATAGGAAAATAGAATATGTCAATAGAAAGAAGAAAATAACTTAATATAAAGAGTCTGTACAACATGAGATTATAGACAGTATTTACAACAGCCGCCCTTAATCGACGTTGTACCAGAAACAACAAAAAAGTTAAACTTCTAGTCCTAAACTAACTGTACACCTTTTGTGCACTAGAGGCCCAAGTGGCTTAGTAAGGACATCTGCAGGCATTTCACTACTTTTTACATATTCTAAGGTAACTACATTATTGGATACCTTTTCCCTAATAAAGTGAAACCTAGTATCGATATGCTTCGTCCTGCTGTGGTGTATAGGATTACGAACGAGGTTGATGGCACTCTGGCTGTCAGACGCTAAGTTAACTGAAGATAGTTTACCTGTTATCTCATAGATAAAACGGCGTAAATAACAAGCTTCCTTAGTCGCAGACGCTAGCGCCATATATTCCGCTTCCGCAGAGCTAAGAGCCGTTGTAGGCTGCTTCTTTGACTCCCAGGATACTGGTCCTCCACCTAACTCGAAGACATATCCAGTGTACGACTTTCTGTCTATCGGACAGTTTGCCCAATCGGCGTCGCAATATCCTCTTAAGAGTTCACCACTTCTCCTGTAAACCAAGGAATAGTTTATAGTACCCTTCAGGTACTGTAGAACCCTTTTTGCAGCATTCCAGTGTTCCTTAGTAAAACACGTATTATACTGACTTAAGTAGCTCGTTGTATAGGCAATATCGGGGCGAGAGTTTTGTGTGAGATACATAAGCGATCCTATTAAGTTCTGGTAGGGATAAGACTCACCCACTTCACCATCAGGTCTCTTCTCCATAACTTTTTTAACAAGCGGAGTATTCACAGTCTTGCATTCTCGCATATTGAATCTTTCCAGCAACGATAGTATGTAATTTGACTGGTTCACTTTTATACAGTCGGAATCGTAACTAATTTGTAAACCTAAATACGATTTTAATATTCCGAGATCTTTTAGTGAAAAATATTTCGACAAATCTTTCTTGACAATGTCAAATGTCAAATCAGATTGAAAGAAGACAATTATGTCATCGACAAATACACCTAAAATCACGAGTTCCTGACCAAAGAGTTTAGTATATACGCAAAGTTCGGAAGGAGTCCCTATGAAACCTATTTTTAAAAGCGTTTCACTTTTTGTTCCAAGCTCGTGGTGCCTGTTTAAGGCCGTAAAGCGATTTCTTCAGTAAGCAAACCTTGTTTTCTTTGCCTTTTTCTGCGTAACCAAGGGGCTGCTCCATGAAGACTTCTTCTTCCAAATCTCCGTTTAGAAACGCGGTGTCGACGTCTAAATGTTTCATTCTTAACCCCATCTCTGCAGCTAGTGCAAATAAAGTGCGCAGCGAAGAATGACGGATCACTGGTGCAAACGTCTCGTCGTAGTCCACTCCTTTGACTTGATTGAAACCTTTGACGACTAATCTTGCCTTGTATTTCGTGACGTTTCCATAAGCGTCCTTTTTAATCTTATAAACCCATTTACATGGTATGACCTTTTTCTCAGGTCTGTCAACTAAGTCCCATGTATGAAGTTTAATCAGGGAAGTATACTCATCAGCCATAGCATGGTGCCATTTTTCAGCATCGTCGGCATGAGTAGCTTCATAGTATGTCGTTGGCTCGTCCGAATCAACCGTCGATACATTGTAAGTGAGGTAATCTGGTCTTTTCCTACTTCGTGAGGGGTACCGCTGCTCGTGGACAGGTTGTTCCTGGTCCAAACTTGCTGACTCTACGTCACTACTAGGAGGTATAGGCTCAGGAACATCCTGCTCTTCCATAGCTTCCACTTCCACGTTATTTCGGGAATTTTTCGATGTAGATGGTTCAGCTGCAGGACCGGTACTCTCAACACAATCGAAAAATTGACAGTCTTCAGTCTCAGGCTCCTTTTCTTCGAATAGTAGTATAGAGTCTGACTGTACCACAGGCTCAGCTTGCCGCTGCTTTAAACCTGTAAAGCTATTCTCAAAAAAGGTTTCATCTCTGGACATATATACTTGTCGAGGGTTAGACGGATCCCTAAATATATAAGTATTAGGATTTTCGGAATAACCGACAAAAATCGCTTCCTTCGCCTTTAAGTCTAACTTTTTCCTATGACATGAAGGTATTTGAACGAGTGCTCGACATCCAAACACTTTCAAATGACCAAGGTCACTTCTACGACCACACCACCTGTCATAAGGAATTTGCCCACCTAAGGCTCGGTGAGGTGACCTATTCTTAAGATATATGGCAACACGGAAAGCGTCTTCCCAGTATGCTTTCGGCAATGAGCTTTCAGCAAGCAACGTTCTCGCCTTCTCTGTTATTGATCGGTGAGTACGTTCTGCAACTCCCAATTGTTGCGGGCTGTACGGTGTCGTCACTTGACGTTCGATTCCCTTTGAGTCAAGGTAATCAACAAACTCCTTGTTAACAAACTCTTTGCCACCGTCAGTCCTAATTGCCTTAATCTTTTTATCTAATTGATTTTCGACAAAGGTTTGAAACAGACAAAACTTTTCTTTGACCTCTGTCTTTGTAGAAATAAAATAAGCAAATACCTTTCTTGTATAGTCGTCTACTATGGTTAACATGTATTTATTACCTTGAAAAGAGGTTGTAGATACAGGCCCACATATATCTAAATGGACCAAATCCAAAGCTGAGGCAGCCCTATTAAACGCTACCTTCTTGAAAGGTTTTCTTGCTTGTTTACCTTCTACGCAAGCGATGCAATTATTTTTATCTACTACCTTAAACTCTACGCCTACCTCGTGATTCTTCAGTTGATTCATGCCTATACGACACAAGTGTCCTAACCTCTTGTGCCAAAGTTGATAACTATTCTGACAGCCAGAGTGCACATCCTGCGTTAAATTCGCGTTATCGGGAACATTCACAGTACCATCTAGTACATAAAGTCCACCACAGGGCGAGGCATGAAGAACGGAATCACCTGTAAAGCGAAAAGTATTATTTTTATAAAAATTACATCCACTTTTATCAAAAACACATATAAAACCTTTATCAACAGCCTTTTGCACAGATATTAAGTTGGCTTTTAAATTAGGAACATAAGCCACTTCACTGATAGTGTTGACAACGTTCTCTGGTGTATTAATTGAGATATTACCAATTCCACAGCACTTAATTTGTTCTCCGTTAGCGACGGTAACGCTACCTTTATCCGTTAATTCAATTTCTTGAAACCAATCACGTCTAGAAGTCATATTTTTCGTACATCCCGAGTCTACGTACCAAAGGTCCTTGCTAGAGCTGCCAGAGGTATTGAGAGCAGTAAATGTGGAGTCAGATCCTTTCACTGCTTTGGCTTTCTCCTTATTCATCCTCAGTGGACAGTCCGGCCTTTTATGCCCAGGAACTTTACAGTCGTAGCATACTATCTCCTTCTTCTTCAATTTAGGCTTCAATTTGGTATTAAAAACGGAATCCATAGGTGTAGCTGCATTTTTGGACATCTCGTTCAGCAATTTAGTTTTAACTAAATCTGTAGTTACGTCTACATTACAGTTCTCCAGCGCCATTATAAGAGGTTCATATTTTGGGGTGAGACCTCCCAAAAGTATAGCCGCAATTGACGTATCATCAATAACCTTGTCAATATCCGCAAGATCCTGTGCGGTTGACATAACAGCGTTGATATACATTTCGATGTTATCGAATTCTGACAGACTTAATCTGTACAATCTTCGCTCTAATGTTAGTCTTCGTCCCATACCTTTATCCTCAAAAGCTTTCTGCAAAGATTTCCACGCTTCGGCAGCAGTTTTCGCACATCTGACGTGAGTAATCGCTGCACCGTCTACTGTTAAGCAAATTTTTGCTAGGGCTTTTGCGTCATTACGTACCTTGATTGAGGCGGGGGTAGTATCACCTTCAGGATAACCACTTACTGATTCCCATAAGTCCTCGTGTAAAAGGTAATTACGCATCTTGAACTTCCAGGTAGGATACCCATCCTTATTCCTTAGACAAAAGGATGGTATTGACGAAGAGGAACTCGACTTATTTACACTTGGCCCTTCTCCAGCTTCATGTGACATTTCGACGAAAATTTTTGTTTATCAGTCACACGAAATATTTACTAATATTAAATCACAGTTTAAACTTTGAAAGAACTCATCTTCTACTCGAACTGATAACGTGTTGGAATATTAAGGTCGAAGGGTTCTAAAGAAAACTGAATAAAAATAATAAGAGAGATGTTAATGACACAAGCGTTATAATTGAAGTACAGGTAACTAGGTAAACAAATAAATATTAAAATAGGAAAATAGAATATGTCAATAGAAAGAAGAAAATAACTTAATATAAAGAGTCTGTACAACATGAGATTATAGACAGTATTTACAACAAATGCCAATGATTTTCGTCATCTTTTATAATGCGCACGGCTAAGGGCCGACGCTAGCTTACGCGGGTGCACGGAGTGGGTCATACTAAACTGCGCCCGCGGCGGGCAGTTCGCTCCGTGCACCCGCGTTAGCTAGCGTCGGCCCTAAGGTTTGGAATTCCCTGCCGGCATCTGTATTTCCGAGTTCATATAACCTGGACCTATTCAAGGCAAGAGTGAATAGGCATTTTTTGGGTGAGCTCGCTTCATCGTCGGCCTTATATTGGCATTGCAAGCAATAGGAGTGCGCAATTAGTGGTCTGGGGAAAATCCAGGGGAAACCTCCGACACGACCCCGCGGGCTTTCGTGTTTCGGTTGCACCACGATGTTATTCTTCACCAAAAAGCTGAGCGCTGTTAAATATTATATGATATTTAGTATTTACGTTTTAAAAAAACGGGATTGTGCGTGTCTCTGACTTCGCTCATATTTAGGGTTGCGAACCAACCTTAAAATTAAGTTTGTTTTAATAGAAAATTAAAAAATTTAACATCTGATCTGAGATATCAATAAGTTAGTATTTAATAATAAGTATTTTCAACCAAGTTCATAGGTCAATGTAAAGTTAAATAATTTTTCGGAACAAAATTTTGTGACGGACTTGACGGATTTCGTGACACGGCAGTTCCTATTTCTTTGTTTATTATAATTTATCTTTTGTGTGTTGGTGTCACGAATAAAGCTCTGATTATGATTATTATGATTACGAACCCTAAAAACGCTGTGGACGAGCCGGGATTCGAACCGGGATTCTTAGATTGTAAAGGATGCGGACGCGCGACGGCCGTCGATTTCTTGTAGGTAAGTATTAAAAACCGGGCCGGCACGGACACGGAACGGTCTAGCGTGAATCATCTTTAACTCGCGTGCCTTACCTCACCGGTCGGCTACAGAGCCTTAGGCGACTTCCTGATTTGTCGGTGCGGAGGCGGTACGATATGAGAAAACTGTCAAACGTCAGTGTCAACAGTCAGTCGAGGCAGTACCGCTTTTTACTGCGCCCCTACATTTAAATGAGTGCTTCCTGACTGGCGCGGGATGCGCGGTAGCGGGACAATACGAAGGCAGTACTGGTCCGCTTCTGCGCATGATATTACTACTGCGTAAATGTAATACTGACAGTATTCTGTCAAGTGAGAATCTTTGCGACGTCAGTAAATTTACGTCAAAGAAGAAAATGTCACATATCGATCCCGCCCCGCCAAGTCAGGAAGTCGCCTTATTTATTCTTCTACTGTCAGCAACATAATATCCCAAGTTGAACAGTGTAAAAGTCTCCGCCGGTAATCTTTCAAAGATTGCCTATTAAGGGCATCGCAAGAAATTAGAACATTTCGCAACGAACACGGCGGAACATTCCCAGATCCCAACTAAATAACTCGTGTAATCGCTGTATCACTCATTCCGGGTTCAATCTAAGAGATGATTTATGTAAAGATGTCTACCCACTGGATATCATACCATGACGAAAAAAAATGCGCGCATGCGATGTCTACGTAAATATATTATATGATAATTTTTGTTATGGTCAACTGGGACTTTAATACATGCCTTCTCAAAAATGACCATCGTTCTAGAGCTCTAAGATCCATTGCTGATGCTTGTAACATGAGTATCTTGCCCTCTCAGTCTACACACCACTTTCCAAATTGCTCTCCCTCTCTGTTAGATATTACTCTAACCTCTTCTATATCTCATATTGCTAAATACGGTCAATATTCTGCAGACGCATTTTCATACCACGATTTACTCTACCTGTCTTATAAAATTCGCCCTCCCAAGCTTAAGCCCAAAGTATTATTCCAGCGCAATTTTGGAAGGATGGACGTGGACAAGCTTCGTGACGACGCGACTAAAATAGACTGGGGCGTCATTTCTCGAGCTGATTCAGTTGACGATCAAATTACCCTTTTCAACTCCTATCTCACACAGCTCTATGATGTGCATGCTCCAGTTCGCCCGGTTAAGGTAAAGCATCTTCCTGCTCCTTGGCTCACTAAGGAAATTAGGTCCCTTATTGAAAGGAAGAATCATGCCAAAGCTAGGTACAAACTTGACGCATCAGATAAAAATAAAGCACGTTACCACAAGTTGCGCAACCGGTGCAGTACTGTCTGTCGTGACGCTCAAAGGCGCCACATCCATAAATCAGTAGAGGATGGCGATCCCGCTAAAGTGTGGAAGTTTCTCAGATCACTCGGAGTTGGAAAATCTCAGCATAATTCGTGTCCCAAAGATATTGATATTGATCTTCTGAATCAACATTTTGCCTCTTCATCAATCTTTAGCGGTCCTGCTAAGTCCAGGACCCTTGATTCTCTTTCATCTTTTCCAACGGATTCAACTCCTTTTTTTCTTAATCAATTCACCGACAGTGATGTTAAGAAGAACATACTATCCATTACCTCCAATGCCGTCGGTGTCGATAGCATAAGTCGTAATATGATCCTTCCTCTCCTTGATATCCTTGTACCTGTCATTACCAGTATCCTCAATACTTCTATTACGTCAAATACATTTCCATCGACATGGAAGGATGCTGACATCATACCCTTACCCAAGAAGTCCAATCCCTCCACCTTCTCCGAGTATCGACCTATTTCGATTCTTCCTTTCCTGTCTAAAGTCCTTGAGCGCCTAGTTTTCCAGCAACTCACATCTTTCCTAAATAGAAATGATCTCCTCAATCCTTATCAGTCCGGCTTCCGCACGGGTCATAGTACGGCTTCTGCTCTCGTTAAAATTACAGATGACATACGCTCAGGTATGAATGATCAGAAGTTGACAGTGTTAACGCTGCTCGACTTCAGTAATGCGTTTAACACTGTTGATTTTGACGTAATGTTGGGAATACTACGTTCTCTTAACATATCTCCTGCGGCGATTGACTGGTTTCGCAGCTATTTAACTGGTCGTCGGCAGCGTATAAAGGTGGATTCTTCCTTTTCCTCATGGTGCTGCACGTTGGCCGGCGTTCCGCAGGGCGGCGTGCTATCTCCACTCTTATTTTCCATTTTTATAAATTCTATTACACGCGATTTATCTTCATCCTATCACCTTTATGCCGATGACCTTCAAATTTATTCTCAGGGTTTGGTCAGCGATTTGCCATCTGTCATTTCCTCAACAAATTCCGATCTAGTACGCATTTCAGATTGGAGTAACAGTTATGGCCTCAATGTTAACCCAGCTAAGACTCAGGCCATCATCATTGGTAGTCCTAAAATGACATCTAGAATCGACTATAATAATCTCCCACCGATATTATTTAATGGCGTATTGATTCAATACTCATTTCAGGTAAAAAACCTTGGCATTATCTTAGACCGCACTCTTTCGTGGGTGCCACAGATGAATGAGGTTAGCAGGAAGATGTTTGCTGCCGTGGGTTCTCTGCGTAGGCTTCGTAACTTCCTTCCCATTGCTACCAAAATTGCGCTTGCTCAATCACTGCTCCTCCCTATTTTAGATTATGCTGACGTGTCTTATCTTGATCTCACAGAAGAGCAACTTAACAAGCTTGAGCGTATTCAAAACTTATGTATCAGGTTCATATTTGGGCTACGCAAATATGACCACGTATCCAGTTTTCGTTCTCAACTCAAGTGGCTCCCCATCCGTTTCAGACGTAACTTTCACATTCTTACCCTCCTTTATGGAATTCTTTTTAATCCTGCAACTCCCCGCTACCTCAAAGAACGCTTTAAATTTCTTTCTTCTGTAAGGTGTGCTCAGATGTTGCTTCTCAGTGTCCCCTCTTCAAACTCTAAATTCTACAACAGTTCTTTTACCTTCCGAGCAGTTCGGTTGTGGAATTCTTTGCCTACCGAAATTAGACGTGCTAAGTCTCTTCCCGTTTTCAAAAGCATGTTAAAGGAGTACTATTTATCTCACCCGTAATTACTCGTAGGTTCTGTCTTTATGTGTGCTGTTTTTATCAGACTGTTGCGACAGCTTCTTTAATATTTAATTATTGTATTTATGTGTATGTAAGTTTACATATCTATGTATTTATGTAAGTTTATGCTTCTCATAGTCATAATTATTATTTTAGGTTGTTCATACTCTATTTTCCTGTTTCACCTACTCAAGTTTTAACTTTTCTTGCATCGTTTCCACTACCCAAAGGTTGTCTGGAAGAGATCGCTTCTTAGCGATAAGACCGCCTGTTGTCTACCATTGTGAAATTTGTTTCTGTTATTTGTTTTTAGTGTACATTATTTGGTGAACAATAAAGAATATTTGTATTGTATTGTATTGTATGGTCAAGTGTTTAGAATCTCATGACTGGCTTGTACAAAAAATCCCGGATATCGCGTGATTTCCGGGACTTTCATACAAACCCATTCCGGTACCTACTACAAAATCCTTCTTAGCATTTACGCTCATCTTTATCCATGTTTCTCGTACGTTCCTATCTACTTATAGAGTAAAGCTTCACAAGCTTCCGCAAGCGATTTCCAATAAACAAAAGCTTTAAAGATGCAAGTCCAATTCGGTGTTGACAGAACTTTTCCCATAAAAGCCTTCGCAGATCCTCTAAATGGGACGGTTCAATATTTATTTAATAAATATTCCAGACGGCAATCAGACTGCGACCTGCGCGGGAGTTGCGAAGTTTGGATAAGGCGAAATATTTGTCTGAATCCGGGACCTACATAGGCAGGTTCACTACTAACTAGGCTTAAGCGGTCGACTAGTACCAAAACGGCCAAGAAACATATTTTGACTAAGGCCCAGGTTATGAGCATTGTACATGTACGTGGCCTGAAGCCGCCAGAAGCCGTTGGATGAGGATGGCGCATACCGGTCACTTATTATCAAGGGCCTGACACGCTTTGATAGAGAAAGATAGCCTTAATGTGATTCCTATAAGAGAAAATAGAAAAGAGTGCTATGTTTTGTCTTTATCACCGACCGAGCACTTTCTTTCATGGTCGGGTTATAGGCACAGGCACACTTCCATAAGCAAAACATTGGATATGCAAACAGTTTAAATTGCATGGCATAGTTCGTACAAAACTGAAAGGCCAAGTGCTGTCAAATTAACGCAAGCAAAAATGTACCTTACAGTCAGAGCTCTAAGTCTGGTTTTGCTTGCGTTCGTTTGACAGAATTTAGCCTCATTATCAAGGGCCTGACACGCTTTGATAGAGAAAGATAGCCTTAATGCGATTCCTATAAGAGAAAATAGAAAAGAGTGATGCTATGTTTTGTCTTTGTCACCGACCGAACACTTTCTCATGGTCGGGTTATAGGCACAGGCACACTTCCATAAGCAAAACATTGGATATGCAAACAGTTTAAATTGCATGGCATAGTTCGTACAAAACTGAAAGGCCAAGTGCTGTCAAATTAACGCAAGCAAAAATGTACCTTACAGTCAGAGCTCTAAGTCTGGCTTTGCTTGCGTTCGTTTGACAGAATTTTGCCTTAGAGTTGTGTCCGAACATATAAATTTTATATGAATATTGTTTCTCTTACCCCCGGTCGCTCGGTGGCGCATCTATAACTACTTGTATTATACTTGCTTATTATACAGGTGCTGAGGTGCTACTTATTCGCGATACAGGGGAAGCCTAGTGCAAGAACGCCTGGTAAGTATATAACTATGTAGATCAAGATTTTCTGAATAAACGACTATTACTATTAGCTTGGGTGCAAATAATGTTTTTTTCTTTACTCTCCGTTCTCTTTCTTCTTATCGTTTCTATTACTATCCATCTTTTTTTCTACTTCTCTTCTTTTTGATCTCTGCATGGCCTTAAAGGCCAAGCCGAGCTGTTGTCCATCATGAAGAAGTAACTGACCCCGAAGGTGGGAATAGTAGATTATACACCAAGGGGATAAAACACTGTTTTATGTCACGGGTGCGATATTGAATCCCGAACGCAACGAAGGACTCCAAATTTTACTCCCGAGCGGAGCGAGGGAGTAATGACTTAATTCCTGAGCGAAGCGAGGGAATTAAGACTGAGTCCTGAGTGTAGTGAGGGATTTAAGCGCGCCCAAGACAAAAACAGCTTTATCCCCGAGGAGTATACTCTACTTTTCTCACCTCTTGCGAGGCAATAAAAAAACCAAGGCTACTAAAAACAGAATTAAATTTAGTCAATCGCAGCAAATTTTAGTATCTATTTTAATAGAATCTGTTTTACTCCGTATAATTAAGCGCCTTGTAACTTGTAACCCACGCGGATCTTGTTTTTGGTATTTAATACCTAGTACATCGACGACTGCTTGCATTCATTTGTGTGGTGAGCACAAGTATTTTGTTCCTGAATCTTAGACGTTTTCTATGTATTTTAAGTATATATTTATCTTTATAGGTATATGTATATCGTCGACTAGTACCCATAGTACAAGCTTTGATTAGTTTGGGACTAGGTAGATTTGTGTAAGACTGTCCACAAATATGTAAGTATGTATTTATTTACATTGCTGCAACTGCTGCGAAGGGAGGAAGGCCAGCCCTAGCTACGTGCGAGGCACGGATATTACATAGTGATTTTATTTAAAAATGTAATAAAATATGAGAATAATGAAAACTCCAAAATGTAATTCTACAAATATTGCACTAAAACCACGCGCTTGACGCGCTACAGGCGGCGGCCGACGACGCAGTCTTTTGTTTCGAACACGACGTTCCAAACAAAACACGGAGCTGGTGTGCCGCCTCCTCGCCGCTTCGTGGACTTCACGACATTAGACTTTAATTACAGAACTATAAGAACTATGAAAAGTGAAATCACATTATTACCCGGCGGGTTATAATGAGATTCAGTACGATATTACTACCCGGCTTAAGCCAAGGGTTATAATGATTTGCTTTCGGTAAGGTTTGCATGATATATAATTGGGCATTGATGAGCAGGTGGTGTGAAAAACTTATTACCTAACTATCAAAAAAGTCACAATACCACATCCATAGCTTCGGCCGTCTTTTCCATTTCACTATACATCAAGCGGCGAATCAAATTAGCTGGATGCGAAATGCTCGCTGAATCAACTCAGAGACGATGGCGCAAGTGCAAACCTTCACCATCTTCGTGTACATAGTTATTGAAGGCTCTAGTGCTCGATTTATTAGCTACTAGCTATTGCCCGTGACTTTGTCCGCGTGAAATCGTTCCTCCACACAACTGTCTTCCTCATTTAACCCCTTATTGATTTCTGGGATCAAAATTATCCTATATCTTTCCTCGAGTTAGAAAAACTGTGTCCATGCCAAATTTCATCTCCTCCGTTCGTCAGGTAACAGTCACATGGAGTAACTTTTGCATTTATGATGGATAAAAGTATTTCAATTAGGTAAGTAATTGATATTTTTTGATGATTTGAAGTGTCTCTGTTTTTCAGGTTCAGCAAGGTAACGCGGCGAGCGTTCTTGTAACGATGCCTCGGACAATATTACTTAGGTGGTATTGAGGACGTGCAATTCCATTTAAAATTATGTTTTAGCATACTATTATACTATTCTGTGGTTTGTAACACCATGATGTATAAATTATTGTGTTTGGGAAGTGGGGAAGTAGCTTGGGAAAAAATGCTTTCGTCTGTCCGGATGTTCTCCCCTATAGGTCGTATTTTTCAACCATTCAGGAACCACTTATGGTCTAAGAGCTGGCTACGGAAATCCGTTTGCAATTTACAGAGACACGGAATCGATTTAAAATAGTGTCCCATACGATTATTATTAATTAATCCGGGTGGCTGGCAGATTTTCAGCTGTCGGATTTTGTCTATTTTTTTCCTTTAAGTCATTAAAGTTATGCAATTTATAGTACATATACTTACATATATGTGGTATACCTTATTAAATATTTAATTCGAAATAATATTCCCAGTCATTTTGGTTGGGGGAAAAGTAGTGCCAGTCGACGTCGGCACGCACCTTTGACGGTGACTGGGGTGACTGGCCATGACTGGCACTATTTTTAAGGTACCGACTCGACTGACAGTTGACACTGACAACTAACACTTTTTTCTTAATTTATATCGGCAAATTAATGTTATGAGAAACCCACAGAAAACGCCAAGTGTCTGGTTAGTTTTGTAAATAGAAAAACTCTCTTTAAGCTTCCAAGACTACCAACTTTAGTATAAATTTATTACCAACGCTTCTCACTTAACCCGTGCGCTATCTCGAAAAGCAGCTCTGACATTTATTTAGTACGCTCTGAGGACTAGATACCCTTTTTGTCTCATAGACTGACTTTAATTTAAACTTAATTAGTCCAGTCTTAGCGAACTTAAACACTAAAGTGAGGTCAGGTTGAAACAACTTGAAGCTTAAGTTGTAATAAGCTACTGAAAGGTTGATGGATAAGGTTAAAATGTGGTAAAGTTGAATTAAGGTTAAGTGTACGTACCTACGTACATGATATTTTGATGTTCTTATTTATCATGCTCATCAATTTATAGTCGAAGTAGGAGCAAGGCAAGTCAGCCAGTTACATCATTCATCCAGAGAGATACAACAGATTCCGACCCAAAGAGTCTGAAAACTCCTGGAAGCAACGGGTATAAGCAAAGAACTTTAAGGGCTGCCAGATTAGATCAATGACTGGTCGAGGCGCGATAGTAGGCCCACAACAAACCAATAATAATAATAATAAGGCAAATCAGTAATCTTCAGTGTATTCATTGAAAGTCAAGGTAGAGTAAAAAGCTAAAAACGATATTAAAATGATCGTCATTCTCCTAGTTGACATTGTTTTAATGTGTAAGTTTCTGTACAAAATTATAATCCCATCCGTACCTACCTAATGTAGGTATAACGATACAACGATTTGATTGTGAGTATACAAACTCTGGAACTTCTTAATCTTTGTTCCGCGTGAACTACATACAACCTTATGGTCTTCAGTAGTAGTCGAAAGAGTGAATCGGTTTTTGCTAGGTAAGCGCGTTCCATCCTAAACCACACTGACCCCAGTATCGCTTATCATCAGATAATTTGTGGTCGCTTGACTTGAGCATATCTTACGAGGATTTGAAAAAAAAAGGATTGTCATAAAGTCATGGACAAACGGGTTAGTATCAGCTCGTCTAAAACGCAACTGGTAGAAATATAGCAACTCGTCTAAAACGCAGCTGGTCACTGCATCAAAACGCAGCTAAATACAAGTCGCCTGAAAAGCAAATGGTCTAAAATATATACATGTAGGCCTAAAATAAATGTATTTTAGACCATTTGCTTTTCAGTTGATTTGATACTAACCCGGACAAACTACCAGTTTGCAATGCTATTGGCTATATTTATGAAAAGCCGTCTACGCTTCTCATTTTAAAGTCCGTGTCTAATGTCATTTCCCTGAGTGATACGCTAAATGCTTCCTAACTGTAGTTCGCAACAGTTGAGATAGCACTCAGGCGGCAGTTAACAACTAATAGTTAAGCGAGCGTAGTGCGGGCGAAGGCAGTAAGTGTGGGCTGCGTACAGCTCCTCGTTACTGCTTTGTAGTCATAGTCATAGTATTTATTTCTTAAACAATACAAGATTGTAACTAATAGACGAGTTAGGTGATTGGATGGCTAAAATCACTATGAAACAGTTAACATATTTTGCACTAGATTGCCCGCGACCACTTGCGGCGTAACATTATTACGGGCGCGTAACCATAGAACCTCCGCTTTTACAGGTTCGGGGCTCCCCGACGAATTTGCTGTGTTTACGAGGCTTATAGTATGCTTGAACGTTACATAAACCATAAGGTTTCTTAGACAATATTTTACCTTGGTTATTGATCTTTAATATGGTCTACCGATATTTCATAAAACATACCGTATCTCGAGAAAATCAAGTAAGTCAAGACCTACTTAAATAAATTTCAAGATACATAATTATATAAATAATAAATGAATTAGAATAATAATAAAAAATAGAAATCAAGTTAAATTATTTAATGTAAAACAAAACATAGGAACTAATCAATATATATGAAAAAATGTATAATATACCAATATAAAAATTATATCCAAGTTGTATTTCGAAGCATGCACTATTTCTAAAAGAAAAAAAAGGGAAATAAATGCTATTTTTATTTTAATTAGGTATATAACATTTTCTTAGTCTTTCAAAAAACACAAGTTTTCAAATTCAGATATTTTCCATTTCAATAGAAATCGAACACGTTTTCTCACGGGTCCCTAAATATGGCAAAGCCCTTAAAGCACTCAGAAATTCAGCAGAGCTTTGACAGACGAGGCAATAACTCAAAACACGAACTTGGAGCCTCCGAGGCACAAATGTCGGAGTTTTTACCAATTTGTTACGGGAGGCTTTCACAACATAGCCCAAGAGCTCACACAAATTGTGAAATCACAATTTTCTTTGGTATTAATCTGTACTTCTTTCATGTTAATGTGTTAAAATAAAATTAAAATAACATAAATAGGTTGGTTTTCCTATATTTTCGTTAGTTTAATAAGTTTTGTTTATTGATAGCGAAAAAATATTCTTTAGACTGGTGATAATTTTTGAATAGGTACCGACTTAAACTATAACACCGATCTCCGATGGGGCAGATAGACGAGTTCTGGAGTGGAGTCCGCGATCGACTCGGCCTGTGGGACGACCCCCGCCAAGTGGACCGAAGACCTGAAAAGAGTGTCGGGAAGCGGTTGGACGCGGAGAGCTGAGGACCAGGGCCGGTGGCGAGAATTAGGGAAGGCCTATGTTCAGCAGTGGACAACTGCAGGCTGAGGATGATGAACTATAACAACGTTAATACCAGAAAAGTCACATATAATATAATTTGCAGAATATAAAGGGTAACACGGCTTCAGATGAACCCCAGATTAATAAAAATAAATTACAGAAATTAACTCAATAAGTCACCACTATTTTTCGATCTGAATAATATTATTTGAAATAATGATATATTTACAAATAACTTGTTTCTTGTTTGTTGTTGTTTGTATTTTCGTAAATCAGAATGAAACAAGTTATTGAGCAAACACTTTAGTTTATTAATGATCGAGTCTTATTTATAATTGTTAATAAGTTAAACTTATTAAAGAGGACCATATTAGCTGTATTAGATAGATACGTATATGTTTTCCTATTACCATTTTACCTATGTTGACGAAATAAATGGACTTTGTTGGTATTTCTGGGCGACTAGCTCTCGGACTAGCCGGTCCCCGTGGACGCGCCTGCGCCGATGACGTGATAAATGTAACGCGAGCAAACTGAAACAGAATACGCATTAGATTGATCGCTACACTTTATTGCTACAATAAAATCATGTTTACAAGCGTTTGTTCACGGTTCACACGGAAAAGTTTTTGAAACTAGTTTTTATTCGCAACTGAGTGTTTTCCACTTCTGTTAAACTGAGACAATTCCAAAAATGAATAATTATGTGATATGTTGTTATTGACCGAGTAAATAGTAGGTATGAATCCTGAAAAGTGGGTGTTACGAGCTATGATAAAGTTTGGCCTCACGATGGAAACTATTCCTTAGGCTATTTGTAACTAATACTGAGCGATGCCAAACTATAATATGCAAAAGTTTCAAAATGACGACTTTTTTAGTTTTATAAAGCGAATGTCTTACAATAGCCGGATGACCATCCGGCGGTTCTCCTCGCATTTCTCATTTGTTCCTCATGAAATTTTCATGAGCACTTTGAGCAAGATCGATATAATTAATTTTACTGTCGATTCAGATTTCGAAAATTTAAAAGAAAATATATTCATATTTTTTATACAACGACGAGGGCAAACAAGCGTACGGTCCACCTGATGGTAAGCGGACACCGTAGCCTATAGACGCTCGCAACGCCAAAGGAGACAAAATATATATAAACCTACATAAACATACAAATACAATCGAGATAACGATGTAACACGTCGTAACAGACATACGGACGACTAAAGATACATCAGCGAACATTTACGGAAGAGATAAATAGTGATCCTTTAATCTACTTTTAAACATGGGAAGAGTTTTAGCACGTCTAATTTCAACAGGTAGTGAATTCCACAATCGGACAGCTCGGAAAGTAAAAGAGTTGTTATAGAATTTAGAGTTTGAGGTAGGGACTTTGAGAAGCAAATTCTGAGCAGACCTAGCAGAGGAAAGGAAACTAAAACGTTCCTTGAGATAGCGAGGAGTTGCTGGGTTAAAAAGAATTCCATATAAGAGGGCGAGAATGTGAGAGTCACGTCTGAGTCGAATAGGAAGCCACTTGAGCTGAGAGCGGAAACTGGATATGTGGTCATATTTGCGTAACCCAAATATGAACCTGATACATAAATTTTGAATACGCTCAAGCTTATTAAGTTGATCCTCTGAGAGATCAGTGTAGGAAACGCCAGATAATCTAAAATAGGGAGAAGTAGCGACTGAGCGAGTGCGATACTAGCGCGAGCGCGAGGTACTAGTTTTCATTCGATACAAAGTTTTCTATTTTTATTAGCTTTTAACCATATGATGCGAACTGATGAACGTAACTGACCTCAACGGACTAAAAGCCTCAAAGAGTAACTTGCATATTTCTGCGGTTTTGTCTGTTTCAAACTGCAGCCGGTGCTTGTGGCGATGTTTTTGGCTGCTACACTGCCACAGCCACTGTTACCGCCACTGCCGCTGCCGCTGTCCACTTCCCAGCGGCTGTGTAACCGCTACATGTTTTGCATAAACTGCCGAGGAATATTGATGGGACGCAGCCCTGCAGCGAGGAACGATATTACGTGATTATTAGATTTTAAGGGGCCGAGATTCTGTCTTTTACTAGTCAAGATTATATTCTCTGAAAACCTAGTGTTATTTAGGGAAAAAGTGATCTTTTGTATCTGTCGCAGCCGCAGGCAAATTGTATAATCCGCCTAATTACATTATGGCTAGGCGTTTTAAAAAAAAGAGCTGTTTTGTATTACGGCGGGTCAGCGATAAGGCGGATTTAATAGGTATGGCTTACTCTTAGACTACTTAGAATCGAAAGCACTTTCGAACCTAAGTAATAGGAGGAAAAAGTGCCCAAAATGTTACATACAATTTTCGGCTTTCCGTTCCGATACCACCATAAAAGTATAATATTGAAACGGTAACAGAATGGGGTGAAAACCTTGGGAGACTTTTTTCCTTATAACATTCGAAATTGTACTTTCGATTCTGAGTAGAAAAACCCGACTGGATCGAAATTAAAAAAAAAAACGAATGTGCAACTTTCCGTAAAATGACCAGGTTCAAAAATGGACCCAGGGTACGAGGGCCCTTACAAGGAATAGCGCGGTTGTGGAATGAGCTTCCTGCCGAGTTTTTCCCGAGGGACTACAATATGGAGCTTTTCAAGAAAAAAAAATGTATACACTCCTCGTGTATACATTTTTAAAGGATCGGCAACGCGCAGGTGACGCCCCTGGAGTTACAAGCGTCTATAGGCTGCGGAGACTGCTTACCAACAGGCGGGCCGTACGCTTGTTTGTCACCGACGTGGCAAAATTAAAAATCGCTAGGAGGATGAAGATGTTTAAAATCGTCCGTCGCGATAACCCCCCTGTTTGTTCGGATTTGGGTCGCTATTGAATTTTAACTGTTTGTGTTAGGGCCCCATGGCCGGTTTTCATAATTGCGTTATCCGCCCCTAACCGCATCACGCCGACCTAAGGAGGTTATGTTTTCCATACAAATTAGACGAAATACATTGTATTGTAGTGAAACTATATATATTTTGCTGCTACCACTATTCAAAACATTGTCATTGTGGTACTCTTTGGGGGATGCATATGTCCAGTAGTGGACGTTTTTCAGCTGACATGATGATGACTTTTCAAAACTACATATTATCTCCTTTCTAGCTCGCTGCGTCCGCTATAGTGCACCTAATTCCAAGATTTGGCGTAGGCACTCGTTTTACGAAAGCTGAATTTGCGGGAAGCTGCTTTCTGGTGAAGAATAACATCATATATAATTCATTTGGTATTACAGTTGCTGTAATACCAAATGATAATACATATACACAAGTTTTCAAAACACAATTCTACAAAATTATATGATACTGTATTTTTTACCCATTACGGAATATGCTTATACATGTAGGATGTCACTTATGATTATGAAATATTAAAATGACCCTATTACTAAGACTCCGCTGTCCGTCCGTCTGTCACCAGGCTATATCTCATTAACCGTGATAGTTAGACAGTTGAAATTTTCACAGATGATGTATTCCTGTTGCCGCTATAACAACAAAAAATAGAATAAAATAAATATTTAAGGGGGCTCCCATACAACAGATATGATTTTTTGCGGATTTTATAGGTACGGAACGGAACCCTTCGTGCGCGAGTCCGACTCGCACTTAGCCTGTTTTTTAACTTACTGTGGCTTATACACGGGGCCCAATAAAGCGAGGTTCCTACAAACGCGACCACAAAATATTAACGACGCCAACACAGACACATTGTCACGCACCTAATGAGACCACTTAAACACAATACTAACATACACACACATACCTATACATGCATTCACACATGCACTAACACACAAACACACACACATATACCTACACATTTAAATAAAGTGTCGTTTTTGTTTTTCTGTTGTTTTGTTTTCTTTTCCCTTTTTGTTTTTAAGCCTTCAATTAGCCTACCCACCTTAGTTTTAGATTAAATAACTGTTGTGAGCTGTGAGCGACCGACCGTCCTCCCAGGGACCAGTCTGAAAACCAGGGCTGGGTAACCTATGCCCAGCAGACGCTGAGATTGGGACCCATTGCCCCAACTTACCTTAAATACTTACCTTAATATGTTTTTTTATTTCTTTCTTTTATTTTTTGTTAACAACTTTTAAATAATTATATCAAAAACAACAACGTATCTATATTTTAACAAACTTTTTATTGTAATATCTAGGTTAAGTTTTTGAGGCAATAAATATTTTTTTACTTACTTTATATGACTCTACCGATGTATAGAGAAGCCAAAAATCGTATTCGTCTCTTAAATGACTAGATCCCGTAGAGTCGTGTGTCGGAGCCCTTGTAAATCCGTCGGTCACTCGAGCCGCGGCGATGACGGATCATCTCTGACTATACGTACAGTCACAGACAATAACATTGCAGTCACAAATATTGGGAGATTTTAAAGCGAACTAGCTTTTGCCCGCGACTTCATCCGTTAAACTTCTATTCTATATGGCATTGCTTCGAGGGCTGATTTTCGGGATAAAAAGTATCCAGGCTATTAATAATCCGTTCAGCCGTTTTTGAGGGATTTAATAACAAACATTTAATCTTTCGAATTTATAATATTTAGTAGTATTATAACCGGAATGAGACCTAGCTACCTAAATCGATTGCTCGCCCCAGAAAACCCCCCAAGCGTATTTCAACGAAGTTTGATCCAGTTCCGAAATCCCCTAAATAAACAAAAAAAAAATACGTACAATAATTGCTCGTTAGAGATTGTTAATAGATCAGATAGATAGATTCAGGGCGGGTTGTACCAATTTAACTTACGATTACAAACCAATCAACATTAAATATGGAGCCGGAAGCTCCTATACTAACTGAAACTTTCCATACAATCAGATTTTATCGAGTATTAATCTACGCATGTGTCCATACGGAATTAATTAATCTGACGGTATCTTCATTTCTTTTATCAAACAAATATTAAACCTGATTATTATGATTCATTAATTGATTAGTCCACAAAAAAAAATTAGTTTTTTTTAAAGGCATGTAGCTCTTTGAATAGCCAGCTGCAGCTCGTCGAGACCTACTCAAACATAATATAATAGTGAAAAACATATTATTTTTAACAAAAAAAATTTTTAGCTTTCAGTTTTTACTGGTTCTTTGGTTAAAAAGTTTGTCGACCTCTGATATATTCTATCGCGAGGACTACAGCTGTCGTAGCCACTAGTTTTAAATAATTTCACTTAACCGTAAATGTGTCTGAGTGTACCGATATGCGTGACATATCGCAGAGGGGCGCGTGATAAGTTGCCGAGTGTACCGCTAACTGGACAGGTGCCGTATGGATTACTCGGAAATAGTTACCAATACTCTATCGGGTCACAGTCGAAGTGTCAAAACAGTATCCTCGAATTTCATAAAGGGTCGGCAACTGAGTTGCGGGCGTCTATAGGCTGCGGCGTCCGTGGTAAAATCAGGGGGACCGTACGCTTGTTTGCCACTGTCGTTGTATAAAAAAAACATAATCCTAGCGTTATCCCCGTGCATCAGTATAGTAAGCAAAGAAATTGGTCTACCACTTTTCGGCTCTATTATTATTTAATTAAGGTTCAAAATGGATACCCGGGGTTCGCTACCTAACCATCTAACCAAAGCCGTGGCCGGGCCGAAACACCCATATCCATGATGTAATCGTTTAAGTTTTTGTTTTACGACAGATTCGAATTTAGAATCCGCAGGTTCAGTAATGTGTTTTGAACAAACCTCTTGCTCATCATAGTGCGTGTCATCCACGAAAACGCGCCCCTCCACAGCCCAATCCGTACGCCCACGTGCGGACGATTGCGCATAGACAAGGGGCTTGCAGTGGGAGGCGCGCGTCGCTTTAAATGCCTACCGCTCGCTCGGCCCGGGGCCGGCCGTCAGTCGTGGGCCGCCCGCCGCCGCGCGAACGCGTCTATATGCACGTTACCGCTGCCGCCGCAGACTAGAACGCGACGAGCGACGAGTCGATAGCCCTAGCGCTACACGTGCCGCGTGTGAATGAATACAAGTTACACAATAGACATAGATGCACAGAGTAGGCATGTTTTTTATGCCTAAACGCCGTTTTTGTTAGAAAGTGAAGCTTCTGTACTTATACTATTACTTATTCTGTGGCATAGATTAGTATGAGATTATCTGTGAAGGGGCGCGTCGTCGTAGAAGACACGCACTATACCTACTGTTATACTCTGCGACTGCGATTTTGCACGTCATTCAACACCCAACCAGACACCGAAGTTCCAAAATTACCAGAAATTTGTTCCGCTTCACCAGTTTAAAACGACGTTTCTTCACTATGACTACAGTTTACTTACGCCCTTTTATGACTTCAGAAGTGGCTGCGGCTTAATGAAGTTAGGGTTCTAGCTAGAATGGGCTTTCTACAGGTATACCTTATATGTATGTAAAACGTCACATACAGGTCGCATGGTTTAGGACGGGTTTTAAACCTAGTGATGTACCACTTGGGGTATATTGCACGAAGGGGACATTATCCAGTAGGCGTCCGTCCAGTAGCTGACCGCTCCTTCCCTGGTGAGATGTTGTGAGATTTGGCTCATCCCCCAGTTAAGAGTCATTGGACCAGTTAAGATTAGTAATCAAGGTTGCTGAGAATTTATATTATTTTCTCGTGATTCTCCTCCCTCTCCCCCAAAGTAAGATTAGACAAGATTCGGCTCGACCTTCTCCCCCCTGAAAGTCCCACGTAATTAATGGACGTCCCCTTATCCTCTTTGCGTTTTCCCGGTTGTGCCCTGAAGAACCCATGGTCCACTTTGACACCTAATCCCAAAGGCCTAGTGTTGGATGGTTAGTACTTTTTTCCCCAAGCGTTAAGACTATGAGGACAGGCATTCCTGAATATTATTGCGTGCGATAGAGACAGTAATTTCAAGCGGAATTAGTGCTTCGGGCGCCAACGTTTTCCACCCCTTAAACCTTTATCAAATGAGACAATTTTGGCCTTGACATTCCTCACATCCTTAACTAGGTTTATCGTTTTTCTATTATAGTTTATGAAATAATAACAAAAACGCAGGACGAAGTTTTAGTGTCAAAATATCGTATAAAAACGTATACCTAAACCTAGTATTTAATGATACTTACACCATTTGCAAAAATCACGCAAATCGGTTCGGCTTTTGGGGGTGGAAAACGTTGGCGCCTGAAGCACGTTTTTGTATGGAAAAAATTTTCTACACAATCCTCTTAATCTGGTTTTCTGGTTAATAATAGGCAATCCTGACCTACACACCCTAGCTGTAGGGTTAATAATGACCTAACCACTAAGCACACAACTTCATAATTGACTCGAAGAATCACGTTGCTCAAAGCAATTCGCTCTGATAAAAAACCAGTAATTTTCTAGCTTGTTTCCCTCAATGCCTCCGTTTAATATTGATACTGGAAGCAATTTGCCGGGTAATGGGAAAACAACTAGTCCGCAATATCGACTCGATTACCGGGAAATGCATCTGATTATTATCGATAGCTAACGAGAAGAATATAAAAAGTCTTAGTCTGGCTAGTGATAGTTGACACTAGAAAATAGCAGCAAATTAAAAAAAATCTGTGTTTTGCAATGCAAAACTCTGTAAAATGTGAGAAAACTTGGGCAGCAATTGTACATAACTGCAAAGGCCGCGAAGAAAGGGACGCTTTTGTACTTTATCGCCGACGGCCGCGGCATGGTTCATTTATTCATTCATAAATAGACCAAAGACTATAAAACTTCAGACAGTGGATGTCCACGGTACCTAGAGTTAAAAAGCGTCCATTGCCTGCCCAGTATATTATAGAGTATGGGATAATATTGCGCAATAAAATGGACCGTCTGTTGGGGACTAAAGAGTGGCGCAGCGTCTCATTATGGCTTGTCACGGCAAGCGGGTCAAGAGCATGTCGGAGGCATCACACATGCGCTACCTACTCAAGTGTTACGTTGGAACGGTGTTACTGTTTTCCTATTGTTTTTATGGTAGGTGTGCAGTTTTGAAAAAAAAACACCGGCTGATTGCGTGTCGGATTTCGCACATTAAAGCCGGCTACTCATACACCTGCTGCAGGGGCAATTTTCATATATTTCGAAATCGGGCCAATTCGAAATATATGAAAATTGCCCCTGCAGCAGGTGTGTGAGTAGCCGGCTTTAGGGTTCCGAACTAACCGCATAATTAAGTTGGAATGAGTAGGAGAAATAAAGTAATTTAAAAAAATCGATTTATCAATATTGTCAACATTAGCACAAGTTACCCGTCTAAGTGCGTATCGGAACCCTATTGCTGTCACTCAGCAATAGGGTTCCGATACGCACTTAGCCGGTTTTCTTTTTCTCCTGATTTCCTGAAACGCGAAGCCCCCACGGAACGTCGGCGCGCGAGGCACGCGGGCCATGTGAAATCCGAGCGCCATCTTACCTGTCTATCGAGTGTGAGGTTTTTGTTCTCTTTTCAATCTTACCGAGACGACTACATTATTGCCGAGGCCGGGAAGGAGACAATTGCAGACTGAGTATGCTTTTAAACGGACGATTTTTAAGTAATATGAGTGCGCGGTTGAAGTGCGGCCTGGAGAAAATCCAAGGAAACTTTTGACACGACTACGCGGGCCGTTTAATTACTTTAATACTCTAAGAGTTTGCCCTCGGGTGAGATGGATTGAGCGGCTTAATCCGAATCTGATGTGAGCGAATGGGATGTGAAAAAGATGAACTAAATAGGAACCCAGAGTGTGACCGAGCGAGTCGCACCATGTATATCCGATTGCCAATCAGTGTCGTCGGCGGATTTGCGAAAAATGGCGGCAGTGACAGCGGCATCGCATCTATGATGTCAATTATTCACTAGTGGCTATGTAAGTGATATCCTTTACGTTTTACACCACCATGGCTTTACAAGTCTGCCCAAATAATGCTCAAACTGAATCGACAAAAATACTTTACCGCTGGCAAAATTTCACTCACTCACTGAAACGAAGAATTGCAGGCGAAAATGACCGCTATAACGCAAATTTTAAGAAAACGGGGTACTTATACAGGAGAACAGCCGGACAATCCGGACAGACATACCAAGCATTTTTGCCCAGATTACAACGGTGAAGTTTCGCTCGTGCTCCGCGCCCGCTTGGTCAATAAAGAATCATAGAAGGCCTACTGATTTTGCTCTCTGTCGACTGCCACGAGTGTGGCGCTGACCTCCTGAGTAACGCTCAATTTCTAATTGAAGTTGTACTAAAACGTCACATAAAACATGTCGGTATGATATCGTGCTAGCTGGTTGTCATACATACATGTTATCCGTCGATACACGGTGTCAGCTCTTGACCCGGTTGTGTCGTTACATAATGAGGCGCGCGTGCACCGTGCTACACGTCTGTGCCGCAATTTGACATGTAAAATTCACATTTTTAAACGTACCCAATTACGACATTTATGACTCTTCTTAATAGCAAATGTGAAAATCAGAATCGATAGCAAAATTATTACCGTATTAGGCCTACACACTTGAATCCCTCGTTACGCTCAAGATAGTCCTTCTTTTCAATCAGGATTCAAAATACCGCCCTCGCCGTGAATATATAATTGTGTTTTATAGTATTTCAACCTTGTATATTCTTTTTTTTAGGGTTATGCAATTATTGTGCATTTAGAATTATCATTTTAAATTACACGATACACATTAGGTATTGTATAGTCAATCCTTGATAATGGCCTTTGCAACAGTGTCGCAATATCGGGGACTCGCGAAATATCCCGTTATTAATGGTAATTCTATATTGATTACAAAAGAAGTAACATTACAAATTATTTCAATACATTGTGTGATTGTGATGACCGCTTTAGCTTAGTTGGTAGTGACTCTGCTTACGAAGCTGGAGGTCCCGGGTTCGAATCCCGGCCGGGGCATTTGTTTGTGTGATGAGCACGAATATTTGTTCTTGGATCTTGGATGTTTTCTATGTTTTTAACTATTTATTTATCTATATAAGTACGTATATCGTCGCTTAGTACCCATAGTACAAGCTTTGCTTAGTTTGGGACTAGGTTGATTTGCGTAAGATTGTCCACAAATATTTATTTATTTCATCATCCTCCTCGCGTTATCGTCGACTGTACAATACACTAACATTTCTACAAAGCTAAAGGCTAGATTGTCTAGTTTCCAGAAAAACGAAGGTTGAATATATTCCGCAGAGATCTCGGCGCAGTGGATTGCACATGTCTTACAATATTTTCCACCTCTGCATTTTGTTGAGACACTGAGACAACCCTACTGGGAGCTGCAGAAATCCAACTAGGAACGCTACCATTGATAAAGCAACTGCAACACGATGGAGGAAGGTCGGTTTTTGCGTCGCCGTGTTTTTATTTATTAAATAAGGATTGATAGTGTCGGTTAAGTGTGTTCGGTGTTAGGAGCGCGCTGCATTTTTTGTACTACGACGGTGGCAAAGCAGCATGCGGCGTAACTGATGGTAGGCAGACATCGTAGGCTAAGGACTTTTGCGACTGCAGAAATCAAAAGCTTGCTGCCAACCCTTTTTAGGGTTCCGTACCTCAAAAGGACAAAAACGGAAACCTTGTAGGATCGCTTTGTTGTCCGTCTGTAGTCTGTCAAGAATTTATATCTCGGGAACGCGTGGAGGTATAGATTGGGAATTAAAACCATATCTGAGTATATTAATGGTCCTGACCTGAGTCTACGGTCCTTGAAGCTGTGAAAAAGGCAAACTCGACACTGCCAAGGGAATTATAATTTATAGGGTATACTTTCCGTTGATCTAGAACTATGAAATTATGGTAATCATCAACAAGCGCAGGGAAAAATCTGATAACTATCCGTTTGTAACTAAATCATTATAAATATATAATTTACGCTGTAGAAACTTAATTTCGTTTCGGGAAAAGCTTAGAAAAAACTGCGAGACTATAATATATATACACCTAATACTATGTTCCTACAAATTTGTACGGAACGCTCTCGGTGGGTGAGTCCGACTCGCACTTGTCCGGTTTTTTGACATAGGATTCGTTGTGGTAGCTTGTAGTACACTAATAGATACAGATGGACAAATGGATGTCCGTCACTCTCAACAGTCTCAACGCGGCGCATTCTGGAGATCTCTAGCCACCTTCCTACTCACTACCAGGAACACAACACCACATGTGCAACGGCATATCATTTTTGACAGCCGCTTTAGCTTAGTTGGTAGTGACCCTGCCTACGTAGCTGGAGGTCCCGGGTTCGAATCCCGGCCGGGGCATTTATTTGTGTGATGAGTACGAATATTTGTTCTTGGGTCATGGATGTTTTCTATGTATTTAAGTATTTATTTATCTATATAAGTATATATATCGTCGCTTAGTACCCATAGTACAAGCTTTGCTTAGTTTGGGACTAGGTTGATTTGTGTAAGATTGTCCACAAAATATTTATTTATTTATTTTATTTAATGCTCCTTTCGCGAAGCACTGGTTTCCCATAGTGTTACAATTTTAACTAAAAATTAAAACTTAAGACTCCGCGCGCTCTTTAACTGTCCCTAAATCGGATAATTGACAAATATAATGAAATGCCTTATACAGGAGTAATGAATAATGATTTAGAATTACTTTCCTCTTAGAAATACAACATCAAAAAGTCGTTTCTGATATTTTTCCTTACCATAAACATGAAGTGGCTTTAAGCAAACGGTATATTTGACATCTAAAGCGCTTATTCATAACACATTTTCAATAGAAAATCTTTACAAGCTGCCCGTCAATTGTTTTAGACTGTCATTGTTTTCCAATGTTTAGTCAATAGAGGTCACAATTGTGTAATTTTCCCGTCGGTTTCCCGAGGTCAGCGCCCCGTGAGAGGCCCTTATCAGACTGTCGCCCGTCCATTGAGATCTGACTCGCCAGCGATACTATTCATAAAGTCACTCGACTCGGCGTATAACTTGCGGCTGTTGCTGTAGGATCCTTAAAGTATAAGGCAAGGTCATAAGGCAAGGTCAGTTCCTGAATCGACGAAAATATTGAAATTTGAGCTTCCAGTGTGAAGAAATAATGTAGAATTACACTACACAAAAATTACGGTAGACTGAAAAAGAAACAAAGTAACATAATAACTGAATGTAATATGGAAAAATGTCTTGGTAACTCTGTCAAAAAATCCTAAATATCATCGTAAAAATAAAAGCGATAGGAGTGCGCGGTTGGAGAGTGCTGGCCTGCGGAAAATCCAGGGGAAACCTCCGACACGACCACGCGGGTGGTTTAAACACTGGAATACCTACACTAAGAGGTTGCGCTCTAGTGAGATTGGTTGAGCGGTTTCAACCGAATCTGAGGTGTCAGTGGATGAGTGAATTCGAGCTACTGGGAGCTTTGTCGCTGGTTCACTAAACTTAGCCTAACTGAGAAGAGTCCAGCAAGAAACGGCTATTCCCGACCTGGGTCGGACTGACTCTACTGCATATGGCGGTACCGGGACGAATAAGGACTATTTTTTTGTTTTTTTATTCCATAAAAGTAATCATAACATATGTGTCTGTGTTGTCGCGATCGCGCGGTGGACGTCCCGCCGTAGGTATTCAGTGTTGTGAATTAACCGCGCCCGCGCCGGTAACTGACGACAATCTGATAGTGAAGTGTTTGCAGTCTACCTACTGCTGTAGCGAATTTTACCAGCACCGTGCTGCGTATTATATATCGCTGTTTGACTTTTTCTTATGATGCCACTCGAACCAGTTTTTCCAGACGATTCAATGTTTGTATAAAGACGAAAATGGGAGGCAAAGTATAGAATATCTACCGAGCACTGAAAACGCCCCAGGATACTAATTGGCAGCGAGATGTGACGTCACAGTTTTATAGCCTTCGTACTACCGTTGTATGGAAAAGAGTAATTTGCCGTTTTGGCCGTAAAATATTGCGTTTATGGACATTTTTTTATTGAAACATGAGGATTATATTGTTAACTTTCAATTTACATTTGGACTGGATTCATTTTTGCGTATTTTTATAGTCCCATATATTTTTATGGATTTTTACTTTTTTATTGTGATAATTTGATGGTTTTCTATCCATTATAGTCACACTATGTTGTAAATGGGTCATTGTCAGATTTAGGTGCGCGTCTTTTCGGTGGACATGTCAAAAGTTAAGGGCTACAAAGTTTAATTTTCGATTGATCTGATAACCCGCATAATCTGTAATTCCGTATCTATAAATCCATGTAATAAAAACGTAAATTACATGCTCACAAGCCGTTAACTATTGAACACCGAATGGACAACTTTTGTTTTTCCGACTGACAATGACCCAAATTAGAACATGTGTCAAATAGGTACCCAATTCGATAAGTCTTGTGTGCGTCATAATCAGCCATTTTTATTTCAAAATTTAAATCGATGAACTACCAAAGTGCCGTCTATTACCGGTCTAACGAATGTCCCATAGTCTAGTACATATAGCAGATATAAGGTAGCAATAGAGCGCCCGTCGAGTAGTTTTTCAATTAGGTATTATCTCTTAAATGGCAATAGAATCTATCTTATAGCAAATATTTATGATCAATTTCCGTTGACCCGCTAACCCTTTGTCTTATCCCAATATCCCGCCATTGTATAACGATTAACGCAGTTATTGTTCCAGCAAAACCAATTTTCACTTCAAAGGAAAAACGGGCGAAATCACCTAAACTCAACCACAAGTTTCAACCCTATCACTGCTTCAGGATGGTTTAAAATTTCAAAGCAAATGAGGGAAGTGTCACCGTTTTTCGTATATGCTTCACAATTCCAGCATATTCGATATTCAAAATTGGCACTTTCATGAAATCATGCGCTGAATGCACTTTCTAAAGATAATGAAGGTTGGCCTTCAAATTTAATTTAGCGAATTTAAACAGTAATGAGCTACATTAAGGCTGTAATTGGAATGGTTTGTTTTTTTATTACATTTACATTTGAAGTCGTAATTGAATTAATTCCGTTCATCACCATTATTGAAATATGTTGTGTTCACGTTGTCTATATGTGTTCGTACATGTCACAACTATAACAATGGCCAACCCGCGCTCATGATATAAAAGTGCTCTAACTTTTGTGTATATCGTTGAAAGTAAGTAACATGAATTGAGTCCCAGAGTGTACGAGTATTGGGACCGTGCACGACGACAGCGCCACGGACGGGTGGCTATTATGGACATTATGTCATAGCTGTCAAGCGAGAAGTAAGTAAATATTGTGAAAAAAAAAGAAATCTTGTGTTATTTTACTATATTAGACAATATTGGACGATGGTAGTCAGTAACATTATTGCCAATAACATTAAAATTGTTGTTTTCAGTTGTTATTGTCAGGTTAGGTGACTTATTTTTTTTTTCTTGCGGCAATTATCCATTTATTGCTTTGGTCTCGATTCCACCACGGTCTTGAAAATTGGTAAAATTTACAGTCGCTATTCTGTGGTGTTTTTACAATTCACAATAACACATTTTACTAGGGCCATATTAAATTTATCTCAAAAACGATTAGAAAATGTTTACTGCAATATGGATTTGACAGCTCAAGTCACCGACAAAATGTAAATTTTAGCCGTAGCGAGCGCTGTGATCGTTTAGGCTACCCCCTCCACCCGCTTCGCACCCTGCCAATAAGCGGTTTACCAGTTTACCATACCATTACCATTAGATCAGATTGTATACAAAAATAGTAAAATAACCTGTAGATATCGAATTTATGGCATTACCCTGCACAAGTGAAGCTCGCATATCCGTAGATGTGAATAGTGGGCAGATAAAATTGATGCGGTTCCAGGGAAGAGGGCGACACAACAGAGATCGCGGACTTCGGATGGACAGCAGGATAAAAAGATATACCTCTAGTCATCCTTCTATACGTTTTCGTCCATTCATAATCATAATCATTTATTTGCATAATCAGATACATTACATTACACGGATGTTGTTAGCAAAGTAAGAGGTAGAGGTAGGTAGAGGTAGAGGTATTCCATCATTTCGAACGAAATTTCGAAAAAAAATCAAAAAAAAATTCGAAAAAAAAATTCGAAAAAAATTTCGAATTTCGTTTTTTATTTCAAATTTTCGTTTTCGGTATGATTATTACGATTATTTTTATTTTTTATTGTAAGTTATAATTTTAAGTATTATTTGTACCGTTGTTTGCCCAAATAAACATTAAAACATTAATTTCATTTCATATAATTTTCCCGGTTGTATCAAGGTACGTTTTAACACCACTAATCCCAAAACTTTACTATGTTTCGAATTAAAAATACTAGTGGTGGTGGTACAGATTAAAAAAAATTAACTACCAATTAAAAGTAAAAAAAAAAAAAACTAAACGCCCCTCAAGACACAGTAACTCACACATTAAGACCGCCTGTTGTTTGCCTCTACTTACTGTGATTTTGTATTGTACTGTATCCTTTAATTGAGGTGTGCAATAAAGAGTATTTGTATTGTATTGTATTGTATTGAAAGAGCTATTAAGAGATTGGCGTTCATTTAAAAATTGGTTTTACTATTGGAATACCGTCAGCAGTGAGCATGTAAATCGCAGGTTTGTTTGCTGACCGTACATAATAACAAGAGCCATAGAGGAGATAGTGGCTCTCTCAATAAGCGCATTCGAGTAAAAAAATCATAATACGAGCGGAGCGGAGCGGGCGCGGGCTGGGGCATAAGCGGAAACGGATTGTTTTAGCGTTGACAATTGACATTTCATATCATCATACCGACTTAAGGCGATATATCGATTGAAAGAGACACCCTTTGTTTTTTGCTCACGACAAAACGGGATGCAACCCTCTCCGAGAATGGCTTTTTAGACAAATCTCGTTAAATATCTGACTGTGTGCAGGTTTATTAAATTTCCTCTTGTCAGTACCTAGATGAGGTAAAATACCATCATATTAACTTAATCGTGTCTTTTAATAATGCGTTGTTTTAGTAGGCTGAGGAAAAAAGGAAAATATAGACTCGACTTTGGATTTATTTTCTATCGAGAAAATTTTATGCAATCATGTTTCGCTATTGTCAGTACCACAATCATATAGTCAAGAATCATATATCTGAAAATCAGCCCCTTCTGTTTGCTAGTCTGGGCAGGACAGCGTTTCAAAGTCTCCAAATTTCTCAGTGTAGCGCCTTAAAGCAACAATCCCTTTAGAGATGTGGGTTTGCTGAGTACATATAAAAATATTGGATTTTATATTAGATAGTTCCCGAAAAAAACATTTTTATTTAAGTACCTAATGTTTTTCGGGTCAAGAGACTGTTAAGCTAACAGTACAGATTCCTTGCTATGCGCCTATATTTAATACCTACGTTTATAGGACTTATTTCCAGACCATAATCATTAAGCAAGGTAAACACTATAAGTACCAATGTTACACTGCCAGTATACTGACGTTGTGTCGACAAGTCAGGAAATACGAGCGACATAAGTAAGCTCTCAGTAAAGTAAAAATACTGTAGGTATGTAAACATATCGCAGGAAGCTGTTATCCTTATTTCTAAGTAATAGAAACTTGTCAAGCTTTCCATACATTCGAACGAACACAGTTTACGATTACAGACTCTTTCATGCAACCCTCAATAAAATACAGTACAAATACTCAACATTGCACATGTCAATAAAAGTACATAAAGTACAAAAATAATTCAGAACATAACGATATATAAACAGAGCTAATTGACAGGCGGTTTTATCAGCAAAGTGCCCACCTTTGAGTCCTTTTTTACAACTCGCTACTCGCTCGCTCCAAACACCCCACTTACAATCTGAGCGATTCCATAAGTGGTAGCGATACGTCTACGAACGTACATATGATGAATGCATACAGGCCCTAAACGTATTGGTTTATTCAAAGGCTTCTACAAAATATACTGAATATACTGAGCGTTCCGATATTTTGAGTGAGCAGCGCAGGAATGGAATTTATTTCCAAGAAAGGCTGCGGTTTGAAAACATGAAAAAGATGTCTCCTTTTTCATTATTTTGCAACGATAATAATGCGTTTTAGATGTTATCAAAGAGGGTGGATAAGTTTAAGGCTATCACTAAATCGTCCGAGATATTTAAGAGAGTTTTATAAATCGGTATCATCAATTAAATTTTATAGCAGGCAATATTAAATCTTCGTTTTCAACGCATAATAATGCTGTTAGAATCAAAATTGGATTTCTTTAATAGATATTTAAAATTTACAAAAAAAAATGTTCTTCAAAGATGATCACCACCACCTACCTGACTAACTTGAGGGTCGAAGGCATAAAAGTGACCGGCAAGGCCACGTGTGGCCTTAGGCCGAGCTCCGCGTATGGCCGAAGGCCGAATAATGAAAGTCCAAATCAACCCTACAAACATCCGTTCTCTTGTTAGATAAGTACCTACGATTTTCTTCACCCTTCTGACGAAAAACTTATTTGGAGTATTTTATTTTTAATTTATTGAATGTTGTAGCATACCGTTAGAAGAACTTTTTAAAATAAAATGAAGCTCTCAATAGCTGCTACTTTTTTTTAATTGAATTTAGAAGTGGATATTTTTTCGAAAATTCTTTTAATTGTTACTAAATAGACCCAAGTGTTCATTTTGTGGTAAGATAAAGAGATAATTTATTTGTAAAAATAAATAAATAAATAAGTTTACATAATGGTCTTATAGGTTTACAATAATGTGCGTCATGTTATTATTCGTATCTATAAATTAGTATTTTTTAAGTACACGTACGTATCACAACGTCAATTTCTTGTTAATCTGAATGACAATGTCAGTGAAAGACGTTATGTACTGCCACAAAGCAAATAGCGGCGGCGCGCGCCGGAGCAGAGAGTCCGCTCAGTACAAAGTGACATTTTCGCCGCACGCACACAGACGTAACATTTACAGGCATTCTCGGTTGATCTCAGCAATGCTTAGTCGCGACTGTCGCGAGTGCTAGTTGTGCGCGCGTTGATCAGGATCACTTGACGTCCCCGCCGCTACGTAGGTACTTTGTGTCACGTACGTCAAAATGAATAACCGGTATTATTACAGTTGGAATGTATTTTATTGTTTAAATACAACAAAAAACTGTGCCTACACTTTCTTCAAATTTTCAAACGATATTGAAAGGTAAATAAAACGGTTTTCTCATTTTGGTAGTTACAATACCTAGGTAGGTAGGTATTTTTTTGAAACTAGCCGCTTTGATACCGACGATCAACCATTACACATTCATCTTATCGTTCGCTGGTAAAACACTAGTATTTAAGTACTATGGTTTAGTTAAGTCACAATCAATCAACGCGCCGCCGGTCACAAGTCACAACTCGCAGCGGGTCACGCATCAATTTATTAGGGTTCCGTACCCGAAGGGTCAAAACGAAACCCTTTGGTGTCGCCCAGACGTCCGTCCGTCCGTCCGTCGTCTGTCACAAAATTTGTTCCGAAGAATTTTTAGACTTCTCATTGACCTATGAACTTGGGTGACAATGTTCAATATTACGTATTTTTTAACAACAAATACTAATATATTGATAACTCATATTTTTGAGGTTGATTCGGAACCCTAAATGTGCGAAGTCCGACTCGCACTTGGCCGGTTTTTTATCAAGATACGCTGGTTCATATTTAAATGTCATGTTGAAGAATGTTTAATATACTCCTACTCCTTTTTAAAATTCAGAATCAATACAGAAGCAACCCTTGTGAGTCGGGCAAGTTTAGGTATGTATTTTCAAGAACGGCGGGAACGGACCTTCTGTATATTTTTTATTTTGTGGTACTGCTCAGTTCAAGTGGCGCTATCGTTTTATTAAAGAGGTTTATAAGTTTTAGTGGTATTTTTTAAGAACAGACTATTTATTATAATCACCTATGCAGCCTTGTGTGGATACGTTAGTATCTTCTAAGTAGTTTGTGATGTGTGGTTTGACGTCATACGCATTAAAAGTTCGAGCTCTGATTGGTTCGTGTAATTTTTAATCTGCTGGCAATTGTCATACGCATTGGGATAAAATTGTATTCGCATTAAAATTCATTACGAGTTTTCAATTGGGGCGCAACTTTCCGATGGGATTTAATTTAACCCGCTGAGGGTCCATTTCCATAATTTGGTCTTTTTGCTCGACAGTAACTTTTCTCTTTGAAGCCGGTTAAAGTTGTACAAATTTATTATAATTTTCTGTTACGCTCTGAGCATCTTTTTCTGGCCGGGGCGGAATAAGTTCCAAGAGTCCACGACTGGAGTCGACCATGAGAGTTTCTAGTTTTTTTTGTAAAAAATATGGGATTGCTCTCGGTCAGCATTTAGCCAGGGGGCAAAGATAAGGCCAACGGTTAAGCGAGCTCACCCAGAAAATGCTTATTCACTCGTACATTAAAGAGGTCCAGTCCAGATTATATGAATTCGGAAATACAGACCCTGGCAAGGAATTTCAAACCTTACGTGCAGTGGGAGGCGCGCGTCGCTTTAAATGCCTACCGCTCGCTCGGCCCGGGGCCGGCCGTCAGTCGAGGGCCGCCCGCCGCCGCGCGAACGCGTAGGTACATGCACGTTACCGCTGCCGCCGCAGACTAGAACGCGACGAGCGACGAGTCGATAATTTTATTTAAGTACCTACAGCCCTAGTGCTACACGTGCCGCGTGTGAATGAATACAAGTTATACGATAGACAGAGTAGGCATGTTTTTTATGCCTAAACGCCGTTTTTGTTAGAAAGTGAAGCTTCTGTACTTGTGTACTATTACTTATTCTGTGACGGTATCGTGTCCTTAGCGCTGAATGTGTTAAACTCGCATGCGAGTCTCGTTCGTGCGTATTAGAGCCTTTAATATTTTTTTACTAACACTTTCTAGGCCTACGAATGCTACGTTTGCTACGCCGTAGCTCGTAGCACCGTTTTTACGCTTTGTAGCGGAAATCCCACGTAGAGGCATGATGCATTCGTGCGCTACGTTAGCTGTTATTGATTTACATTTTTTTGAATTAAAAAAATAGAACGTTTGTCAGGTCAACAGGTCGGAAGTCGGAACCACTATTTCAATTGCTATGAGTACTTAAGTGTTTTTTTTTTTACTTTGTCGTCATGGCTGTTTATTGTGCATATTTGGACCAGCATCGCTGTAGTCCACTTTGCACAGCAAACCTGTAGGGCACTTTCCGTTCAGCTAGAGTCATGTTTTCAAAATTCACCAACCACCATGCCCAATTTTTTTTTCAACAACGCAGCAAAATTATGCTTTGATAAACGGGTTAAAACACCACTTGAGAACAAAGCGCGGCATTTCCACCGCTCTTCATATTTCTCGGAAGCCAGGCCAACTCTTAAGTCACAGACCTATATTGCAGTAGACATTGCAACTCGGCCTACCTTGGAGTTATGTTTCATCCGGGTAAAGTAAGTCTCCTCTAAATCGGTGCCGCGATAACATGTTCGAGTAATTTTCATTCCTCTATGTATGTATGTAAGCACTTTATTGTACACAAAACCGTGTTGAAACATTGTAAATGTCACATAAGATTAAAGTACAAAGGCGAACTATCCCTATAAAATAAAAAAATAAAAATCATTTATTTCGAGTATCCTTGACTCATAATATTATAAATAACACTACACTTTAAAAAGTTATAAGGCATACAATTAAAATGAAATGAAATTAATATTTAAATAAATCTAAAATACGTAAAAATTTAATAAAATTGAAATTATATATGAGGATACTACTACTACCTTCCTACCTACCCTACCCTACAGTGTTTGTCCAGAAATCACGCGAGGCGAGGGGGTTACGAAAACCTCACCACTGATCACGTTGGGGGAAGAGGGGGGGGGGGGGGGTACAAGGTGACCTCACGTGTATTTTTTTCTTTACCTACAAAACCGAGAATATAAAAATATAATAATATTCAGATATTATAGAAATTACATAATCATGAACGAATATTTTTCAGACGTGGCGTTTCTTGGGTGACGTGGTGAACGACCTTAAAAAAAAATTAATCTATTTATTTCAAACTTTTTAACAAGGCCTTAATCTTAATATTAAAGATTTTGCGTGGCCTCGGTTAGAGACAGAATGAACGACCTTGTTCCGTCCACTTCAATATTGGTCTGAGTCCTAAGTTGTGCTCAACTCCGACCAAGTTGAGCGACAACGGGCATTTAAAAATGTTCAATGCGTACTTGTAGTTTTGTTTTCTAAGTTTTATAGTGCACTAAGTTTTCTTTTCTGGAAACTTGGAAAATCAGAATACGGAAATATACATTTTAAAGACTCAGAATAAAGAATATATGAAAAGAGAATAAGGATTTCAATGTTGTATTTAAACAGTAGGCAACTTCTACTGTACAATCAATCAATCAATTTTGAAATTGTAAGTATATCCATTTGGGTGAAATTAGAAATGTTATTTATTTGTTGATTTTTCTTTTGTTTCCATTGTCCTATTGTACTTTATTCTATTCAATGTATTATTGACGATCACAATAGAGATTCTTTTAAATTGTCATGAATGTAATTTATAAATGAAATCTAAATTGATGAATTACAATATGTGTATACTTACCTACAAAAAACCGGCCAAGTGCGAGTCAGACTTCACACTTTTAAGGTTCCGAATTCACCGCAAAATTAAGTTGGTTTGTTTTCGCGCTCAGTTTAGCTGTATGGGAGCGCCCCTTAAAAGATTTAAAAATAAGGAGTGACTTTTTGTATGGCTTTGGACCACCAAAACACTTATACTGTGAAAATTTTAAGACTGATGCTCCAACCGTTTGGCTGTAAACGTGTGTGACAGACGACGGACGGACGGACGCGTGAGTGACAGCAATAGCGTTCCGTTTTGGCCCTACGGGTACGGAACCCTAAAAATACATATAGACGAACATAGAACCTCCTCCTTTTTTGGAAGTCTTGTAATAATAAGTATACCTAATTAGGTTTTCATAATGTTTTTGTTTTCTATATTCTTATATCTGTAATATTTAACTTTTTATGGTTGTAAGAACCTAACCCCTCACATTGGTAGGTAATTTTCATTACAACGAGATGAATATTAGACCTAAAGAAATCACAAGTAACAAAGTTTTTTCAGAGCATGTCATTATTTTCGGAACTCCATTTGTCTTGTAATACTTTGTGACATTTAAATATTGGAAGACATTTTTGCAGGAAACTTGGAATTCGTGGCAAGTGATTGTCGTCAAAGGAAAGTAACAACGAGCTTTTGGTGGTAAACGAAGCCAACTAGTTGCTAGGGTTGTCACTACTAGCCGTGTATACTTTTTTAAAATCGAAAATGGGATAGCTCTTGGCTAGCCAGGGGGGAAAGATGAGGCCGAGGGTGCATAGCGAGATTACCCAGAAGATGATTCACTCGTGCCTTAATGAGACCCGTCTACAAGAATAGGCCTTAATCGTGTGGACTAAAGGGGGTCACCGGGCATACGAATGCTCCATGTAGCGCGAGCCGTAACACTTGTTTATCAGCTTCAGGGAGGTTTTGGCTCGCTTTAAATGACTACTTACCAATTGCGCCTACTTGGTAGTGACCATGCATACGAAGTTAGAAGTTCCGGGTTCAAATCCCGGTCAGGGTATTTATTTTTGTGATGAACACGAATATTTGTCTTGTCTCGGATGTTTTCTTTGAATATAAGTATCTGTTTTATCTACATTATTTAAGTTTGTACTTATTTAGCCGCTTACTAGTTACTACGTAGATTTTCTCCATTAAAGTTCCATATCCTAACTGGCGCAATGAAAAATCGCCTTTAACGATAACGACGCAGAAGCATTGTTGATAATTACATGCAATTTAGAAGCGATACGGAAAATACTGGTGTTGTTTTGGACAACCCTGGCTCAGAATCATTAGCAGGGCGTCGATAGTTCGTCTCTGCTTAGCGTCGCGCGCCACTTGCGTTGGCAGGGTTCCGCGGGCAAGATACTTTAAAAAGCCTTATTTACACACGTAGGTACAGTCAGCATCAAAGTAGGTAGGTAGTTTGACATATGAAAACATCAAGTCTTTATTACAAGGGAATAGGAACTGCCTTCTCTTGAAATATTCGTGCTCATCACACAGCTAAATGACCGGAAGAAAAGAAAAGAAAAGAAAAGAAAAGAAAAGAAAAGAAAAGAAAAGGAAAGAAAAGAAAAGAAAAGAAAAGAAAAGAAATATTTATTCGTGACAAACAGAATTTTGTCACGAAATGGTCACAACTCAGTGTTATGCTGGCAGACCCAGCGCTGTTCTTCCGTTGTGACCATTTTGGTGAAATCACGGCACAATGCCGAAACAAACACACAAAACAACAAGAAATAGTACAAATATACACGAATAAAAAAAATAAAAAAACATTAAAAAGACACCAAAAGAATTAAAAAGTAAACTTCAAAAGAAGTTGCCAAAGGCGGTCGTCATGTCAAAATGGTTTCAGTACTTTAAGTAATCGACCTAGACTAGAGGTACTATAAGTACTAGGCGACGATGAGAGAGAGGGATATGTGCCGAATACCGAATAATAACCGAATATTCGACGCAACTACACTCACGAGCAAAAATAATGCATACACTTTGTATTGAGCTTCTATAGAAAGTGTACCCGTTATTTTTGCTCTTGAGTGTATGTAATGACCTATGATATATTTTAATAACGGGCGTTTGAAAAGTTACGCAATTATCCAGCCAGTTAGGTATCACTAATAGTTGAGATTGGAGAATTGCCACCGGAACCAAATTACAACGTCAAACTTTCACACTTTGTCAATTTCATCTCCCTTCATTAGTTGCTAGAAATAATGGACATCCAGAAGTGGATTGAATTGTTTAAATGCAATTAGTGAATATTGCATATTTTTATTTTTTACTTAGTGTTAAGCCGGGTATAGTTGACGAAATATAAGCTGCACCGATTCCTCGAACAACTTGTATGGCGAATCGGTGCAGCTTATATTTCGTCAACCATAATCACTAGCGAGTAACTATAACCGACAAGTACCCTTACCAAGAGTTTGCAATGTTTGCATTACCGTACTCGCTAGCGACTGCGTAAACGATTTAGTATGGTGATTCTTAGTTCTATTGCGTAACCGCTAGAGGCGCTGTACTTTTGTCCATACTAAATCGTTTACTTACGCAGTCGCTAGCGAGTACGGTAATGCAAACATTGCAAACACATGGTAAGGGTACAGTAACAGTAATTAAAGACAGTAAGATATGGTATTTTATGTCACACCTGGCCATAAAGCGGCAATTACCGCACGCTCCGCGCGCGGGAAATCCCACTTCCTGGCCAGGGGGTGACATAAAATTTTGTATTTAACACGGGCGGTAATAAAGCAAGCCTCAGATCGCATATTCAAATACCTGCGATCTGAGACATTCTTTGTTTTACCGCCCTTGTTAAGTAATGTACTATTCCTTAAGACCATTATAGAAGGGAAGATTGAAGGAAAGAGGAAGAGGAAGGCCAAGAAGAAACTCCTTTGAGCAAATAAAAGAGAAGGTTAAGAGGTCATGTCATATATATCAGAGAGTGAAGAGGAGGAGATAGCGGAGGACAGACACGGCTGGCGATTGCTCCACCGACAAGAGTAGGAAACTCTTAAATTGAATAGGAAAGTATTTTACACCACACCTTGCCAAAAAGCGCGTTTTTCTGCACGCTGCGCGATCAGAAAAACCCACTTTTTGGCCAAGTGGTGACGTAAAATTGTGTACAAAACACGGGTCGTAAAACAGAAAGCCCTCTCTCGCATATTTGAGACCCTCGCCTGCGGCTCGGGCCCCAAACATCTGCGATATCGGCCTTTCTTTGTTTTACAACCCTTGTATCGTAAATAACTATTTAATAACTATAGTCTAGAAGGTAGCCAATAAATGGCGTGTCAGAATATTTCTTGATATGTATATGATGATGAGCTCCTGACCGATTTCGGGCTCAGCGACTGTATATTCTAGGTTGTGGTTTAGGCGTTACTTAGGTACTGGAGTGCCGTTGTTCCACTCTTTGGTGCGCTCTTAGGTGACTTATATACCCGATCTCTTTTGTAAAGGTACGAGCACATTTTGAGCAGGTTAACACCCCGCCGACGTAATTGTAACAGATGGCTGCTGGTGGACGCGCCTTCAGCTCGTCTCTTTTTCTATCGAGATCGTTACAACGTTCAGTTTCGAATGTATATATCCCATGGTTCATATAGTTATAGTTGAAATGGTGGTTATTTAAAATGTCCGCCTTTTTATAATACTGTCATTAGACTTTGAATCGTCTTGCTATGATGGTAAAGTCGCTTTTTGAACGGACTAATTTGATACAACTCGGCCAGTTCAAATGTTTTAAGTATAGCTGTATATATCTACTACACAGTGTGGCATCGGGTCCATGTTGTGTAATTCGCGATAAAACGCCGATTACCCGAGACAAAGACGAGGGCCCTCCGGCGCGATGTCGATAACACACGGCCCTCTCCGCGTCACATTATATCGACTTTTACGTTTGTACATGCCCGCTCCCGGTCCACAGGAGAATCTTAGAATCGCTCACAACCATTAGTCCGAATACACGTTAAGTGCTTATCAATTAGAGCGCTCATCTATTTTGCATATTTACTGTGGAAATTTACACGTATCTGTGGGACATAAACAGATTTAGGTTCGCGTCTTTCCTGTGGACATATCAAAAGTTAACGCATTCACTGCCCCCAACGCATATATATTATGCGTTTCCGTTACTTTCACCCAGTGCCTTAAACGCACAGACGCGTTCATAATATTTGGCACTTGCACTCTGTGCCTTTAGACTTAGAATAGTCCTACGGTTTAAGTCTCTATCTTATAGATTGTTTATTTTTTATGAATGAAAATATAATAATTAAGATTTCAAGATAATAACTTTTTTTTCGCTTAAATTCCACTACTCACAAAAAAAGCAAAAACAGGTCTGTTAAGTAGGTACTGAACGAAATGTATTAATACATCATAAAAAACATGACGGTATAACCTATCATGCTAGCTGGTCTTCTAACCCAGACCTCTACTTGCATTTTAGTACTTTTGTAAACGTATTACGGAAACTTTAGAACAAAGTTAGCAAAATTTGCCAACCAATTACTTAATAAAGTACCTTGAAAAACGAAGGCTACGAATACACTAGCTACTACGACCGCTTTTGCATAGTTGGTATAATCGTTGGGTGTTCACTTAAGGGGAGGTATCCCCAACGCAAATGTCCCGCTCTAACACGCGTGAGTTTATAATTAACCATCCCGCTCTCTACGCAAGCTCTGCGCGCAGTTTTATAAATATTTAGCTATAGTCATTATAGTGAGGGCTTTATAGGACATCAATGTATGGGAACCAATATTTTTTTCATTAAAGCATGAGCCTTGGCACACTTGATACTTAGGTGGACTAGAGTTGAAAACGCCCGGGAGACAAGGTCGGACGCGATGCTGGTGGGGAGGGGGAGGGGGGGAACTTTCGCTCCGGCCCGCGTTCTTTCAGTCCTCATATTATCTTATTTATAGAGACTAGGGCATGTTTGGTATCATTTTCGGATAAATTGAGGATGGCCGATCGTTTTCTGGGACATAGATAACATATTTTCATAGAAAAAAAATGAAATTTAGGCAAAAGTTTTAAAAAGTCAAGTTAAAAAAAAATCTTTCTGCACCGATTACGTGAAAACTAGCAACAAATTTGGCATGAAAAAAATACCTTTAAATAACCACATTTATGTAGATTCTGTAAACATATCATTTGTTAGACCAATATAAAACACAACTTAGTAAAAAAAAAGAAAACAGGTGACCCGTCAAAATTTTACTTGATGTTCGTTCCGATCCCCGTTCTTTTAGTACTCATATTATCTTCTTTATCAAGACTAGGGCATGTTTGGTAACGTTTTCGGATAAATTGTGGATGACCAATCATTTTCTAGGACATAAATAACATATTTTCATAGAAAAAATATGAAATACAGGTAGAAGTTCTAAAAAGTGAAGTTAAAAAAAATCTGTCTACATCGATTACGTGAAAACAGGCAACAATTCGGGCATGAAAAAAATATGTTTAAATAGCCAAATTTATGTAGATCCCAAAAATATACCACTTGTTAGACCAATATAAAACACAACTTAGTAAAAAAAAGAAAACAGGCGACCCGTCAAAATTTTACTTCATAACCAAAACGGACCTCTAAAGCAAATTTTATAATTCTTTGAAAATGTAACACAACTATAGCATAATTGTATACTAAGTATAAGTAGTTTGTAGCTGTGTTTACGTTGGTTAGCATGTGAGTTACACTTAAAATTGTGAATAATCTAACCGTTTGATCATTTCAATAGACTGGTCTCTGATTCAAAATAAAACTAACAAGTTACAGATCTAATCCTTAATGTTACTCGTTATAATTCATGGTACTCGTGAAATACGTACATAATATTTATGTATAACATTTGTCGTCACAAGCACACATTTATGTACTTCAATTTTTGTTGGAGACACCTGCATCTAGCAGCGCATTTTTTTTTTTTATTTGCACCGAATCATTTCCAAGCAGGCTTCGGCAGCTACTGGCAAGCTAGTCCATATAGATTCCCATCTGTGATTTACTTTCGTCCATCCCCAATCAGATGGACTGGGGATATTTAGGATCGGTAACATTTGATCCCATATATGAATTGTTTGCAAAACCGCCCGCAGGAAATGTTGGTGCAGTGCAGCATTGGATAGTGGAATATGTTCTAACTGGCGATCTTTTTTTGTGAACAGCTGCTTACGGCATTCGTTTACTGTCTAAACTGAGCTGGATCTGAAACAATAATCTTAAATATGCACAACCACCCTCTAAATGACTGATGGTTTTATGAAAAAAGTAAATATTACCTATCATAAATGACGACAAAAAACTTTTTCACAGTCGCCATTGCATCTTGTGTCTTGTGTCGTATGCTGCCAGGAAACCTTCTGTGACATTAGGGAACGTATCCAGGCTTACAAGCACTCTTTTTGCTTTTCCGTTGAAAAAAGAAACTGTGTCACGACCTGTGAAGGCATGGAACAGAGGGAGCACTTTTGTTTTTTGAGGCCCTGTGAAAGAAAATATATTTGAATAATTGTAACCAGTCATAACGTACACAATTATGACTGTTTTTTACCGAACGCGTTAGCTATTTCTTGACAGAAAAGGTACTGCTGGTGTTTCCCAGTACCAATGTGTACCCACAGTCCCTCTAGCTCAGGTGTTTGTAGAACACTTGCGACAGCTAAAAGTGCTCCCCTGTCCCTTCACAGGTTGTAACACAGTTTCGTTTTTCAACGGAAAAGGAAAAAAGAGTGCTTTCGAAACCTGGAATACATTCCTTAATGTCACAGAGGTTTCCTGGCAGCATACGATGGCAGAATTAAAGATGCAATGGCGATTGTTGAAAAGTTTGTTGTCGTCATGTATGATAAGTAATATTTACTTTTTTCATAAAACCATGAGTCACTTCGAGGGTGGTTGTGCATATTTAAGATTATTGTTTCAGATCCAGCTAAGTTTCGACAGTACATATTCCACTATCCAATGCTGCACTGCACCAACATTTCCTGCGGGTGGTTTTGCAAGCAGTTCATATATGGGGTCAAATGTTACCGATCCAAAATATCCCCAGTCCATCTGATTGGGGATGGACGAAAGTAAATCACAGATGGGAACCTATATGGACTAGCTTGCCAGTAGCTGCCGAAGTCTGCCTGGAAATGATTTGGTGCAAATGCAAAAAAAAAATGCGCTCCTAGATGCAGGTGTCTCCAACAAAAATTGAAGTACATAAATGTGTGCTTGTGACGACAAATGTTATACAAAAATATTATATGTATACGTATTTCACGAGTACCATGAATAATAACGAGTAACATTAAGGATTAGATCTGTAACTTGTTAGTTTTATTTTGAACCAGTGACCAGTCTATTGAAATGATCAAACGGTTAGATTATTCACAATTTAAAGTGTAACTTACATGCTAACCAACTTAAACACAGCTACAAACTACTTAGTATACAATTATGCTATAGTTGTGTTACATTTTCAAAGAATTATAAAATTTGCTTTAGAGGTCCGTTTTTGTTATGAAGTAAAATTTTGACGGGTCACCTGTTTTCTTTTTTTTACTAAGTTGTGTTTTATATTGGTCTAACAAGTGGTATATTTTTGGGATCTACATAAATGTGGCTATTTAAACATATTTTTTTTCATGCCCGAATTGTTGCCTGTTTTCACGTAATCGATGTAGACAGATTTTTTTTAACTTTACTTTTTAGAACTTCTACCTGTATTTCATATTTTTTCTATGAAAATATGTTATTTATGTCCCAGAAAATGATTGGTCATCCTCAATTTATCCGAAAACGTTACCAAACATGCCCTAGTCTCGATAAAGAAGATAATATGAGTACTGAAAGAATGGGGATCGGAACGAACATGAAGTAAAATTTTGACGGGTCACCTGTTTTCTTTTTTTTTACTAAGTTGTGTTTTATATTGGTCTAACAAATGATATGTTTACAGAATCTACATAAATGTGGCTATTTAAAGGTATTTTTTTCATGCCAAAGTTGTTGCTAGTTTTCATGTAATCGGTGCAGAAAGATTTTTATTTAACTTGACTTTTTAAAACTTTTGCCTGTATTTCATTTTTTTTCTATGAAAATATGTTATTTATGTCCCAGAAAACGATCGGCCATCCTCAATTTATCCGAAAATGATACCAAACATGCCCTAGTCTCTATAAATAAGATAATATGAGGACTGAAAGAACGCGGGCCGGAGCGAAAGTTCCCCCCCTCCCCCTCCCCACCAGCATCGCGTCCGACCTTGTCTCCCGGGCGTTTTCAACTCTAGTCCACCTAAGTAACAAGTGTGCCAAGCCTCATGCTTTAATGAAAAAAATATTGGTGATGTCCTATAAAGCCCTAACTATTAAGCCAATCATTCTATCAAAGCAAACCCTGCGAATTTGTCTATAACTATTTACGATCTTTAATTGAGTACAAAAATAAAACGTTAAATATCAGTAATATAGCCGTAGTATTGAAAATACATTCCAAAAAGGGGTAACTTCGCGATTTTTTTTCTATCGAGTGAAATTCATCAGGTCATGTAACTGACTGCGATTTTGACTAGACAAGATCCTTACACACACACATTACACATTTTTTTTTTGATTTTAAGACACTATATTCTATGTCTCAGATGGTTTTTAAAAACTCAAAAGTTGCCACACGGCCTTACACACGGCCTTAAAGGATTGCTTTGTTTACTAAAACCGCAAAACACCAAAATGACCATATTGTAAAAAGTCGTATGACTTCGACCACCTAAAAAAGTTCAATATTGAGGTAGCAAAACCGCACAACACGACAATGCATTGGGCACAGCCATAACCAAACTACAATACAATACCCCTGCCGGCGAAGCTAATGGTCCTTAGTTTGAATCCCGGTAAGGGCATTAAATATGAAATCTAGCTTCTCTACATAAGGTTCAAATTCATCTACTCTAATAGGACGCGCTGACTCCGGCCATTTGATGTAAGACAACAAGATATGACATCACACTTACGTCCTCATACCATCGATAGGCTAATACCGTAGCTTGTGTCACCCACACTACTTAACTAACCGACGTACCGAATTGCAATCCTGGCGCAGTATGTTATTTTTGGCAATGAAACGCCGAAATCAATGAATAACAAATGTAATCGCTGTTTTTACAAGAATACAAGGAATCTACATTAAATTAACAATTCATACAAAAGCAAAAATCAACGCACCTAGAATAGCAGTCTAACCCAGCTTACATCGAGATGACAAGTCTAGTATCAAAGCGAGTTATTCCGTGGTTATTCCTGGTTATTCCCGCGCAAACTGACAGCGGCTGTTCGAGGCATACTATAAAACTTCGTCTTTTCCAATAATATTATTGTATCATGCCAAAGAGAATATAACCACTACGTTCTAAGAGACGGGACTTAGAACAAGGTTCTTGATGACAGTGACATTGTCAATAATGTCATCACATGACATTGATGTACAGTTTGGCAGACATTTTCAACCAAATAAAAAAGAAAACGCGGAAGTACGTCATGCCAACATAACAACGCAATATGGGTATCGATATCGATATCCTATATATCGATATCGATAAATGATGACCAGTGACGTCCACATAAATAATGGACGAATCTATTCAGTGTTTGAACATAGGTACTTACTAGCTAAAAGAATAACACAATTAAATAATTTTATTAACATTTATTTACGCTAGCCAAAGTATTAAATCCATCAGCACTCGTTCTTGATTTGGTTGAACCTTGAGTACATCTACAAAGGACTTGTCTGTATGTATCTTATGAGAACTGCTGCATCACCTGTTCCTTCTTCTATATCTTTTGGCTTTGTCAGACTTCCATCAAACACACTCATGGCATCTGCGGTGCCACGTTACATAATAAGTATTTTGTACTTCCAAGTCGACCAATTTGACTTTCCTTCGAGACTTCCGATTGAATATTTTGACGAGATGACTTCCATGGCTGGACTGAATATCCTTTTAAATCTTATTCAGAGTAAACGCGTGTTTAAAACGATAGAACCATTATATTTTATTATAATATCGACCAGAACAATATTTTATTTTAATTTGACAATGTTTGTTTTCTTGAAAACTGAAAATAATGACAGCCTAAACCAGAGAGTTTGAGTATTGAAGTAAAAACTCCTTTCAACGAACGGAAATGACAATAAGTGACATTGACATGTGACTGAGATGGATTAACTGAGAGAGCGAGATATCGGTATTCGCCATGTTTTTTGTGTTTTTAATGCCTCGGACCATACAAAAGTCACTTTTTCTTCCTAGTTGCGCCAGCCTGGTATCATGCTATAACCGGTCGTCGAAACTATTTTTCATAATGCAAACAGAGTAAAAAAGGATTCGCGCGTGCGTTCTTAGCCTAACATAATAGTGCATATAGTGCATGTTATAAAAATAAACTTCCTAACCTAGTTACAAACTTATTTTAGTGAAAAAAGCACAGCCTGACGCTCAGCTGGACGTAATGCATAAAAGCTACAGCGTTGTCAGAACTTTCTATTTCAATGGACGGGTAAGAAAGATTTCTAGCCTTTGCTTTCCCTGTTTCATCTTATCGCGGGATGATTTTCGGGATAAAATGTATCCTAAATGTTAATCCTCAATTGTATACAGTGTGGTACCGGCAAGCGGGCTTTAATTTAAGTAGGGTGTATAAACGCAGTTTCTTAACCTAACCATGCGCCTAATTTTATTATTAAACCAAAATTTCCAGTTCACTTATTTTCTATCAAAATTTTAATTGTCAGCAATCTGCAAAGTAAACTCAGCTCAGTACAATTATGACAGCCCTTAGTGTTTTGTTTACAATGACGTTACCTTGAGCAGTGCACGTAAGTACATTGCCGGTGCGGAATTAGGAAATTTAATTTTGCAGTTAATTCACATAATTATGATTTGCAAGTACATGGAAATAATTGCTAATGGAATATATTAATATCAGTTTCAATTAATGCCCGGTTGCCGGTAACGCACTGTGTATTGCCTATTTAATTTTAGGGAATAAAATAATATATATGTGAGGCTTTAAGGTATACAACGAACCTAAACAAGCTTCATGGAAAGTTCAGAATTATCTACATAGGCTATTAATATGAAGACTAGATAGCTGTCTCAGTCAGGTCTTATGCTATTCACAATCTGTCTTTGAATCGCCTCACCACTCACTTAATATTAACTGACCCGTCAACGTTAATCATTCAGCCGTTTAGAGGTCACTTTTATACTGATTAATTTGAGGATAGCTTAACTAATTTGACACTTAAAAGGGTCTTTAGTGATTGAAGTCCCTGTGTAGGTACCTACCAAACTTATGCTGACTTAAGGCGGCTTGCACCAATTTGCCGATGACCGATCCACGTTAAATATGACGCTGGCAGCTGTTTATCTTAGTAAAAATATGATAAACATCAACGGAAGGCCAAGTAACTTGTAATTTTTTTATCTCAAGAAACAATAAACCAGTTTTTATAACTTTAATTTAACTTCGAAATTATCTTAAGAGTTAAAAATGTCCATAAGCTACTTTCTGCGTGAATTGACGCATATCGTGACATTTTACTTCCGTTATTATCTAGTACAGCACCCTTACCATGAGTTTGCAATGTTTGCATTACCGTACTCGCTAGCGACTACGTAAACGATTAGTATGGACAAAAGTACCTACAGCGCCTCTGGCGGTTACGCAACGCAATAGAACTAAGAATCGCCATCCATACTAAATCGTTTACGCAGTCGCTAGCGAATACGGTAATGCAAACATTGCAAACTATATGTAAGTATTTTTTATGGAAAAATATCGGTTCAAATATCACTATAAATTTCAAGCTAAATTCTGGTTTCTATCACAGAAAACAAGCTCAATACGTCGATACTAGTATATATGTACGTACGTATGTAATCACTTTATTCTACACAATTGTCACATAAGATTAAAGTACAAAAACGAAGTTATCCCCATGAGTAATCTATTCCAGCTAACCTTTGAAGGATCGAGTGGACTAGTACGATTGAAGCGTGTTATTATGAATACCAAGGCGTGTAAAGTTGGCTGGCTCGATCGCAGACAACCGACAAGTTCGGCAAACAAAGGTTACTAACTATAAATCATGCTTTTGAACAGACGGGGGTAGTGTTGGCCATGATCTTGTCATAATATTCAATGGAATATTCTAGAAAATGAACACAATACTAGATCTAGTTATTCCCCTTAGTTGGAAGGTCAGGGGGCCGATTTTTGAGTGTCGAACGCTCGAATTTTCACTCGAGATCTGTCAAAAAACTATGACGTTTTGACAGATGTCGAGTGAAAAGTCGAGCGTTCGAAACTCAAAATCTGCCCCCAGATGGCACTACGCGAAATCTTGGGAATACATCTAGGTGTCAAAGCGGATCCCGGGATCATTACGGGATTATTACCAGGAAAACGATAGGGGGAAATGTCTTGTGGTGATGGATTCACCTTTCACTGTAACATCAAATTTTCTCCATCTTTTAAACTTCTAATTGACAAAGTTGGGAATTTAATTTCATGTACATTAGTGCCCTTTTAAGAAGGTAGGTGAGAGTTTATGTATACTTATATACAATTAAATAAATTTGATTTTAGAAGACAATAATCGGATTTATAAAAATTTAGAAATAAGGAAAAAATCAATAAATTTACGCACCCCTTTTTCCTTTATTTCTAAATTTGTAGTTTGCGTTAGCAGCGTTACTGCTTAAGGGGAGGTATCCCCAACGCAAATGTCCCGCTCTAACACGCGTGAGTTTACAATTGACCATCCCGCTCTCTACGCAAGCTCTGCGCGCAGTTTTGTAAATATTTAGCTATAGTCATTAAGCCAATCATTTTATCAAAGCAAACCCTGCGAATTTGTCTATAACTATTTACGATCTTTAATTGAGTACAAAAATTAAATGTTATATATCAGTAATATAGCCGTAGTATTGAAAAAATATTCCAAAAAGGGGTTAGTTCGCGATTTTTTTCTATCGAGTGAAATTCATCAGGTCACGTAACTGACTGCGATTTTGACTAGACAATATCCTTATGTAACACATATATTTTTTTTAGATTTTAAGACACTATATTCTATGTCTCAGATGGTTTTAAAAACTCAAAAGTGGTAATACTCGGCCTTAATACAAACTTAATCAGATTGGTCTCAAAGTTGCCGAGTTGTTGTAATTGGTTCAAATATGCATCTCATATCCCTAAATCAATACAACATCAAAAACCACCTATTACAGTATCCAGCCGCCGACATTGAAGTGTAACTTAGCAACAAAAATTAAAATATTCAATTATTCATACGTACCTAATAATAATTATACTCATTATTAAAAATTTCATTCGGTTTCTGGTATTACGGCATCCAGTCATAAAGCCCATTTGGGCTATTTTTCCAAGAATATTTTAATTTTATGTAGTTAGTTAAGGCGGTGTTCTTTATTTTTTGAAGATACATGTGAGAATCACTACCCACCGACCACGTACACGTTATTTATTTATTTATTTATATTGCACTATCATTTATGGTCAAAAGAATTAACATTTGAACCCACCGCAAAGGCACATCACTAGTACAGTCGGATCCATAAATCTCGTCATCGCGATTGCAATCTCAAACGATTACAGGACAACTACAAATTCGCGTCACGCGTTGGGGTACAGTCAACCAGCGGTTGAAGGTCCTTATCATTTGAAAACGCTCATCTTTTAGGCTAGTATCTGTGTAGATTAATACCTACTACGGTCAGTCACTAAATCGCTGATATTGCAACACGAATAATATACGACCTTTAGATTTTTGTACTTCATTTTCTACTAAAACCATTTTATTAGTTCTATTAATCAAGTTTAATGTACTTTCTACTCACAAAATTTCACTCGTATCGGTTGAAAAATGCGACCTATAGAGAAGAAGGGCCGGATATATTACGAAATGATTGAATATTACGATTATACATTATTATTAATATTATTTTAAGCGAAAGCATTTTTGCCTAAGGCCCTGGTCGTTCTGACGCCGTCGCCGGCTGCGTGCAGCGGCCCGTCGCACGCGACGTCTGAATGGTATGTTCGACAATGTTCGGGCGCGGTCGTTCTCGCCCGTCGCGAGCGACGTCCAAACGCGAAAATTTTTCAGACGCCGCGTGCGACGGGCCGCTGCACGCAGCCGGCGACGGCGTCAGAACGACCACGGCCTAAAAAACCTCTGGCTTTGCTCACCCGGTCAATTATTTTGTAAATGTATCAATTACTTATATCATCATTTATACCGACATCGACAAGCGAGGAAAAAAGTGTATTTGTGGACATATACCAGATTTGCTTAGTTTGGTACTAGGTCGATTTGTGTCAGATTGTCCAAAAATATTTATTATTTAAATCTTACACAAATCGACCTAGTCCCAAACTAAGCAAAGCCACTAGGCCACTAGGCCTATGGACACTAGGCGACGATAAGTATATATACTTATATAGATAAATAGGTACTTAAATGCATATAAAGCATCCAAGACTCAGGAGGAAATACCTATGTGCGACATCTGTAGGCTCACGTTAAAACACAAGTACTAACGTACCTACGTTTATCTGTTTGGTATACAATGGCCATCGTACCCTTACCATGAGTTTGCAATGTTTGTATTGCCGTTCGCTAGCGACTGCGTAAGTAAACGATTTAGTATGGCGATTCTTAGTTCTATTGCGTAACCGCCAGAGGCGCTGTACTTTTGTCCATTTATTGTCACACGCCTTTATTGTCAAGGCATTACAGTGCAAGTTCAAATGTTTCAAAACACTTCTGGGTGTACCTAGAGACATGTTTGATGGTGACTCTACGTCGTATTTCTCAAACGAGTGATTCAATTTAAACTCGATTTTGATCGAGTGTCCTCGGCTATGACAGTGATTGATCGTGTCTAGACACAAGCTTAAAGTTTTAAATTTCATACGTTGATGGTAAATATATCTAAGTACCTAATGTAAACGGCCCACCGCTAGCACCGCTCGACATTTTAATTCCTAATAGTCACCGATGCCATGGTTTGGGCCAGTGTCAAGCACTGGGAAATCTGCTTTATATCTTATTTATTGGCCGTCCCCTTGTTTTGCAGAAAAAGGTTTCATAGAAATTTCAATCCATATTTTTTTTTCAGAAACCGTTAACTTAGGTACAGCTAAAATGCTATTGTATTAACCCAATTAGATCTACTAGAAAACTAGGTTAGTTTAGGGTAGAACTGCGACCCTTAGGTGATAAAATATTTTGTATGAAATGAAAATTCCACGAAACAAAACACCTATCAAACTACTGTCATCTGCGAAACAAAGTACAACAACCTATTCATTGACTAAACTGGGTGCTTACAGAAAGGCTCAATATCTTTTAAATCCACAAATCAACGGTTTCGGACTATTTACAAGCAATCTAAATTGATTTTTGTCGGATACCTATTAATTAGTGGGAGGTTAAAATGTCGGCGAGGCGAGGTGGTAGGATAATTTTGGTAAGACCGTCTGACGGAGCTTAATCCCGATATAGCCTACGGAGGTACGAACTGCAAAACTATCGTTCTTACCAAAACTTAATTTATTATTTTTAAGATTTCGTACCCGAAGGGTCCGAACGGAACCCTGCTGTCACTCACACGTCCGTCCGTCCGACGTCTGTCACAAAGGTTGGAGCTACAGAGTCTTCAATTTTTCACCTCATAAGCATTTTGTTGACCCAAAGTCATTCAAAATGTCAAATTTACTTTGAAATGTTTTTAAAGGGGGGCTCCCATATATCTAAAGTAATGATAACATTGTTATGTATATTTTACTAACACTTGAAGTTTCCTCATGTTTCCTACTGAAACATACTGCTTTTCACACTGCTTATGAGACCCGGCACTAGAAACATGAAATGTCTTACAAATATTTTTTGTGAGGTTTTCCTGTTAGTTATTGTTGCCCTCAAATGAGGGAAGAAAGGTACGACTTTGATCAACAACGCGGGCAACAATGATTCTTTTCTGATTAACATGCCCCTATACGACAAATCTTTTATTTACAAGTCTACAATTTGACAAAATTGTACAATTTTCCATAGAATAAGTTGACAAATTCGAATTGCACGCTTGTAAAGCTTTGTGATACAGGCCCCTGGGTGTGGACAGGTGTGAAAATGTTTATTTTCGATAAACAATAGGTTTACAAATCACAAATATTGCTGGGATCTCCTAGTAAGTATGGAAATACCTGTGACAGGAGATCCCTCTCTTACTGTGCCTAGCAATACAAATACTCTTTATTTCACACCTCAATTAAAGGACACAGTACAGTACCCTTACCATAAGTTTGCAATGTTCGCATTACCGTACTCGCTAGCGACTGCGTAAACGATTTAGTATGGACAAAAGTACAGCGCCTCTGGCGGTTACGCAATAAAACTAAGAATCGCCATACTAAATCGTTTACGCAGTCGCTAGCGAGTACGGTAATGCAAACATTGCAAAGTCATCGTAAGGGTACAACACAAAATCACAATAAGTAGAGGCAAATAACATGCGGTCCTATATAGCAATATTTCTACTGCGAGTGAATTGTTTTGACTTTCCACTTGTTTTGGCAACCGTGCACCTAAATGCATCAGATATTTGCGGCCGATTGTATCCGGCCTGGTCTGTAGCCGAGCCCTCAATCAATACAATAACATAGTTGGCTTTCTTTAGCGAAGAGTACCTACTGGCCAAAAATACGGTCACATGCTGCGCGCCAAGACCAATTTCGTCCTGAGGGTAGATCGATTGGAGTCCCGCCGCAATGTCAACTTCAATTCATTTATTTGTGGTGAGGGTGCCAACCGACAAGCTGTCGACCTTCATGAAGGAGGAGTTCTGGCCGAAAGATGTCGTTTTCCAGCGGTTTCGCGGCCAGTTATTCGACACCCAGAGTAAGCGCCTCGCGTCGTCGTCCCAACGTGATATTATTTAGTTTTAGGAAATAAATGATATGTATGTTAGTCTTTAAGGTATTTGTATTATGGGCCAGGCGGCCAGGGCCACAGATGCCTAAAATAAAATATGATTAAATAACTAAAATATGTGTGTGTAGAGAAAAAACCCGGCTAAGTGCATGTCGGACTTCACACATTTAGAGCTTTAAACCAACTGCAAAATTAAATAAGTTTTAAAAGAAAAAAAAAGAAAATCTCAAAAAAAAATCGGACCAATCAATATTAGTATTTGTTGGTAAAATATACGTCATAATAAACCACTAAAATAACCGCCACAATTACCGTCATAATTATCACCAAATGTCAATTACATTACATAGGTCTATTTAATTTCATTTATTTATTGCTAACCATGGTACCTATTACATGATGTTATTAGGATTGTACAGTGCAGTATGGACCCTGTTAGAGAAATGCAATATCCTAAATTGTTTTTACTCTGCCCAATTCAGCGATACTTGTACAAGTTGTTTCGAAGACAACTGACTCCAACCGTTTCTTTTTCTATCAAATTCTAAATTCGAATATAGAATTGATATTTGTGAGCGGTGCGGAGTCAGCGCCGACTAACGGGCACGGCTAGAATGCACTCCCAGCCTATGGAACTCTCTAGAGTGGATAAAACTTAATTTCAAGGACAATATTCAAAGACCTAGCAAAAAGGCTGAGAGATCCACTGGGGAACGTAGAGCTGGCAACTTCCTCGCTCCAACGAATCAGCATAGCGATTCAGCGAGGAAATGCTGCCAGCATCTTAGGGACTATGCCCAGGAGACCAAATTTTTTAAATGTGTTTTTTAGTATAGTTACTTTAGTTTCGTTTTAATTTTGAGTTTATAATTAGATTTTAGTTTGTAGGTTACCTTTAATCAAGTTATATCTTTTCGCAATAAAATTTATTGATTCAGAAAAAAAACTTAATTTCTAGCCTTTGCACTCAGCAAAGAAAGTCCTCTACCACTTTTGGACTGTAACGTACACATAATAGAGTCGAAAAGTGGTAGACCACTTTTTTGGTCGACTGTACCTATTGCGTTTTATTGGAATTTACAGTATGTAATCGGATAACTGTATAAGGACAGGTACTATACTGATTTAAGGAAAAAAGGCTATTAAAAAAAGTTTAAAAGCATTTCTTACAGAAAAGGCATATTTATATTTAGTCTGTAGCAGAATTTTTGACTGATGCAAATAATGAATCAAAGTTGACATAGACTACAATTTTGATTTTTTATTAGAATTTGGACCGTATCTATGTTGTATGACAATAAATTAATCTTAATTTAAATTTTTCTGTTTACCCACCATGACATGTTTTCGTTTACCCACATTCATCCTACTAATCCTACTAATATTATAATTTATGCGAAAGTTAGTATGCTTGTGAGGATGTTTGTGACTCAATCACGCAAGAACGGCTGAACTGATTAAGACGAAACTTGGTATACAACGAGATTATAGCCTGGATTAACATATAGGATACTTTTTATCTCTGAAATCATCCCTCAAATACAAGGTCACGCGGACGAAGTCACGGGCAATAGCTAGTTATTCCATAATTTTGTACTCAATGAATTTGAGCATGTCTTGACAACAACATTATGGCGCAAGGCACGACATAGTGAATCGAAAGATACTTTATCTACACACATAACATAAATCCTCTAATATGCGTTCGGAAACCGTAGAAAATGACTCTCATTTCAACATTCAATGAATTTATGGCAATTTTCTTATCTGTGGCTAAGGCTACAGCAGTAATATAATTTTTAATTTTAATCTCATATATGATGTTAAAATATTAAACGTCAAACAAAACTGACAAAATTTAAATGTCAAAGTTGACATGTCCCTATTCTAGTATCACTGAAAACTCAAATTTAGTCAATGCGAAATGTCAGCTCGATGTTTTTTCATTCATCATTTCATTTCATTATGTACCAGTTGCATAAACTATAATACTATTATGATCGACAAATAAAACTCTTTGAATTTTTTAATAATATTCTTACTCTTTCGATGTACTGATATTCCCATCAACCAAATAATGTTTTTTTTTTCAAAGACAATATTCGATTTCTAGCATTTTTTATGAGTAAAAAAATTTTACAAGCTTCTGTCACACAACCAAATTTATTTTTATTGAAATATGAAAAATTAAAAGATACCTATTTGAAATGTGTATGTAATGAAGATATTTCGATTATGCGTTATTTTCAAAAACTAATAATCAGCTAAGTCATTCGTTTCAACCTCATGAAATCTATACCATTTAGGGACTAAAAGTACCTACTTTTCGCGTTGGCATTGTATTCACTCTACATGCATATTGCATACTCTGAAAATTCTATTTGGCGTTGCAGCGAAGAATATGTCCGGGATTTCCCGGCAAGTCTTACATTATGTAAAGTCCCGGCGTGTCGTAAATAAAGATTTCCGCTAATTTATTGAGTCTGTGCTTGCTTGCTTTGGGCTCTTGGACACGTTTCCTTTTGACAGCCGCAAGACTGAAATTGCTGGAGTTGATCGTAAATTGTAATTTAGAGATAAAATGCTGTTAAAGATACAACCGCGTATTCATATCGCTTTATTAGGCTCGGCTTATAAAGCCACAAACACAAACAGGTTTAAGCGGTTAAAGATTGAGTCTAAAATTGCAGTAAAAGTGAATATAGTATATATAGTGTATAGTGTATAGTATACATAGTGTGTGTTGTAGTTTATAGTGTATATTCGCTAAGAGACGGTTTTGATTTTAAACCCACGACCTGCAATGCACGGAATCATTGCCCTAAATGAACTGAGCTATCGTGGGGATACCTCGTGGTGACGCATCTATTTATCACTTCACTATCTTCCAAACTCGCTAAAAGGCTTAGCTCGTAGCTCGCTTGCATGGACAAAGTAATATTTCTTAAAATATACTCCTACATAATTAAATGTATTATTTGCGTAAAATGTTTGTGGTTATATGCCATATTTTAACAATGCTATGTATTTAAAATTTTAACTAAATTCTTTAGATTCTTCACATTTCAATAACTGAAACTGACCCAAAGCACTTTCAATCTTATGTCATTGTGACAGATTGCTTAATAGATGTCATCTATTGGACTAGGGTGTCGAGCACTGGGACATTTACTTTACATAAACTTACACCGGTATATAAAAAGTCCCTTTATAATGTTTTGAAGTTTATTTAAAAAAGCTTGATTAAAGGCAAATTGAAAGTTATTTTTCTATTTTAGTTTGTTCAACGAGTTCTTGGAAGTTTTACAGCCAGTTTTTAAAAGCGTTTTATTTGAGGCTGTTTTGCTTTTCTTTTTTTAATTTATAATTTTATTATTGAATAAACCCACGACTTTTAATGCTCTTCCAAATGAATTTAAAAAGTTAAATCTTAAGGAACCCAAGCACAATATATCGGACTGGCTAGGTACTAACTGAATGTTTATACTCCACTAACGCAGTTTTGAAAAGAAAATTGGTTGTAGCTATTAAAATAGAATATTGACATTGTTTAATTGCAATATAATTACCCATTTTATTAATATTTGCATGCCATCAACTGGCAAAACATGTGAGACTGCACTGCTATTATTAATTTGTACCGTAAGATCTAAATGCCATACGATAAATAATAATTATTTTGTACCACATTTGTAACCAACATGTTTTAAGCAAATAAATGAGTTATGATTTAATTATGCTATTGACGAACTTGAAGTTCGACAGACTAAGGAGGTAAATGGGCAATAACTGGCTTCATTAGAAAATAGCCGATGGTCGATGGGGCAGACGAGTTCTGGAGTGGAGACCGCGAACGACTCGGCCTGTGGGACGATCCCCCGCCAGGTGGACCGACGACCTGAAGAGAGTGGCGGGAAGCGGTTGGATGCGGAGAGCTGAGGACCGGGCGTGGTGGCGTATTAGTGAAGGCCTATGTCCAGCAGTGGACGGCTACAGGCTGAGGATGATGATGATGATTTTTTTGCGAAGTAGCCAGTTTAAAATATGGTTGGCATATTTAAAATATTCTGAAAAAACAGAGGCAATATCTGAACACGACTTTTTTGTCAAGACTTAAGAGCTTAAGCTTATTTCTGCCGACAAACTGTTATACAGTTTGGCGGAGGTTAATATAAGTTGTAAAAGAGTACTGTTTTCGTGAATAAATGCTTTATTAAAAAAAAGTGCATTTCGACATATTTTTGAGTGTTTTACTTAGAAAAGTATATTTGGTGGCACCTTTACCACAAAATAATTAATAGTACAACTTACTGTTTACTACGTCAAATCTTGAGATTATATAGCGGACCCCGGACTCCCTAGGGTACAACCGGGGTTCAACCGTGTATAGTTACTCGGACTAGAATAGGTCTACGGTCTCCCCCGCTTTTCGTAAAAGGCGACTAAAGGGGGTCGCCGGGGTTGCAAGTGCTTCATGCGGTGGAGGCCGCAGCACTTGGTTATCAGCCCTAGAGAGAGTGGCATAAGCCAAAAGGTAGAAAAGCGCAAGGGAGGCTCCAGTGCGTTCAGTATGAGATCCTGGAGTCCCCCGCATGAGAGCGCAGATGGCGGTCGTCGTGGAGTTTTTAGTGGCTAGAAATACCACATAATCCAGGCACCCCCCATGTCTGGGTTACCTGGTTCGCAGGTTTTCTCCACGTACAACCGGGAAAACGGTAGGAGGATGAAACTCGCAAATCCCTATTTCTCTCTTATTGGAAAGATATTAAAGCATTCGACATAATCTGCTAATGTCTGTAGAAGAGCGCGAATTATAAATTTCAGCTCGGAATAGTCCCCGCCGCAGCCGTGACTAGCGCGTTTATTTATAAAGGGTACCGCGAAACAGAGGGATTGAGAAAAATACAAGTTTAACACAATCAATGCCAGCAATCCGACTAGCGCGTGCTGCGTAATTCTTAGGGTTCCGTACACGAAGGATCCAAACGGAGCCCAATTGCTGTCACTCACGCGTCCGTCCGTCCGTCGTCTGTCACCAAAGATTTTTCTGATTTCCCGTTGACCTATGAATTTGAAATTTGGTCATAATGTTTATTATTACGTAGGTATATTTTACCAACAAATACTGACATAGTGTCGCTTAACAATGTTTTTCAGAAGGCTGAGTAAAAAAAGAAAAACTAAGAGTCAGCTTTGGATTCTTATTTGTATCGAGAAAATTTAAAGCGATCATGTTTCGGCTCTAATCACAAAAACAATGATATAACCAAGAATCACATATATCCTTGTTGTTTTTACGTCTGGTTAGAACGGCGTTTGAACGGCTGGCGAATGTAGCCCATACAATTATATCTTGTTCGTTTCCTAACACGCTGTGCTCATCATCATCATCCCCCTAAAGTTTTCCCGGTTGTCTCCAGAGCCCCGTGGTTCGCTTAGACACATTGTCTCAAGAATAGGTGTACAGTCGACCAAAAAAGTGGTCTACCACTTTTCGACTCTATTATGTGTACGTTAAAGTCCAAAAGTGGTAGAGGACTTTCTTTGCTGACTGTACCAGTGTACCTTGGTCCAACTTACAGGGAAAACTATACCTTCTTGGGATAATAAGACCGGTTTCCTCACGATGTTTTCCGTCGTCGAAAAGCTACTGTTAAATATTAAAGATATCAGTCTCTGTGTCTCACCTACTCTCTGCAAAAGCTTTCACATTTTAAGGTGAATAGGTGAAAGCCCCAGTAGTAAAGCTTCCATTCCAATGAGCGCGTCACAATCTCATTTTATTGTTATCGTGCGGCTAATTTCAATTTTTGCGTCGTTCTGAAAGCTCTTTAGCTTTTTACGCTTTGAGCTTTTTCTGTCATCGTGTAATTTATTAACGAAATGTGGGAATAATTTATCATTCCGGTATTAATTTTGTTAGCTTATTCTTAAACGAGGTAATTTTGTGAAATGAGGATTACCAACTAATTTGAATATTTAACGAATATGAAATATTCTAGTTGTAAAATGGTTACAAAGCGCTCGTGTTGGTAGGTAGGTATACTTGTTGTATCTAAATTGGTTCAGCGGTTTAAGCCTGAAGAGGTAACAGGCAGACAGACTTTCGCATTTATCTTATTAGTATGGTTAATAGAGGTTTGTTAAGTTTTATAAATGGCGGTTACGTCCCACTCAACCTAGCCCAACTATGTCGTTATTGGCTTTATCCACGAGCGGCGGAGTGGGCCGCGGTGACGTCATAATTCTGCAATACCCCACTTCTGTTATTCATGGCGGACACTCGGTTATTTTACGGTCATGTAACGGCTAGGGCTGGGAGATGTTAATCGACAATATCTTGATTCGTTTATTTACACATTATTGCACAAAAATCGGACTGAATATGATAAGCATTCTTTAGCAGTCAACCAGTTTATTATTGTTTCATTTTTATGGTTCCGTACCCAAAGGGTAAAACAGGACCCTATTACTAAGGCTCCGCTGTCCGTCTGTCACCAGGCTGTATCTCAAAAACCGTGATAGTTAGATAGTTGAAATTTTCACAGATGATGTATTTCTGTTGCCGCTATAACAACAAATACTAAAAAAAAATGAATATTTAAGGGGGCCCCCATACAACAAACGTGATTTTTGCCGTGTTTAAAGATAATGGGACGGAACCCTTCGTGCGCGAGTCCGACCCGCACTTGGCCCGTTTTTTATTTGCTTTGAACTGCATGGGTATGTTGATGAAAATTTTATACAGTCATATGAAATTTCGGTCCTTTTACCTAAGATTAAAGACACCTTATTAAAGACATTTTCCAGTCGATGTTCTAAGAACTGTCTAGACGTTTCAAGCCCTACCGTGGACTAAAAGTACTAAAACCGAAGACTTTGTGACACATTTCTTTCTCTGTCACTGAAAATGAAACTCGGACTTGCTTGGCTCGGGATTCTATTGTAGATTCTTTCGCTTCACTCAGGTTTCAATAAATCACTTTGTGCCCATGAGACAGTCTATACTTTTTAGAGTTCGGTATCAAAAAGGTAAAAACCGGCCAAGTGCGTGTCGGGCCACGCGCAAGGTAGGGTTCCGTAGTCGTCCACCCGTTACATTATGTAGACTAAAAAGTTCACAAACTTATATTTACTATGTTTTTGACAGAATTCACAACATTATCTAAGGTATCAATGTAAATTGTACGAAAGTTTGTACATTTCTGAAGTTCGACTATTACTCGTTAACTAGTAATGTCTACTTAGCTGTGATAGTTTTCCTTTTAAATTCATCGTATATACCACTACCAAAAAATTGCACCATCACTTTACATGTAGGGGAGGTGGTACCCTAAAAAAATTTTTTTTAAAGATTTTATTCTCCCTTTTTGTCGGCGTCATTGATATGTATACTCATGCCATGCATTACAGCTTTCTAGTACTAACGGTTACTGAGAAAAACGGGGGACAGACGGACGGACGGACATGGCGAAACTATAAGGGTTCCTTGTTTACTACGGAACCCTAAAAAGGAACCCTTACGGTTGCACTGTCTGTCTGTCTTAATAAATTCGTACCAAAATCAAGACTAGATAATGCAGTGTGTTTAAATATCACCCTACTATTATTATATTTTACTATACTTACTTCTAAATCCGCAAGTTTAGATGTTTGTTACTAAATCACGCAAAAACGGCTGAACGGGTTATGATGTAATTTGGTATACAACGAGTTTAAAGTCTGTGTACAAAGATGTACATTATTTTCTGCAACGATGCACGTGTACTTTGCACTAGCCCCAAATAAGGTTATTAACCCCGCACGAGTATCGATGCAACTAATCTGTAACGTTAAGTATAAGCTGCACAAACCAATCAGTGTACTATTAGCCAACGATAATAAAACATCTCTCGTATATCGCGGTCTTTTACTCCGCGGCAATCGTCCTCCATTGACATAGTGCATCCTTACACAGTCTGGATCAACAATATTAACATATAGAATACTTTTAATTCCAAAAATCATCCCTCGAAGGGATGATATAGGAAATGGATATTTACGCGGACGAAATCGCGGGAAAAAGCTAGTAAAAAATAATGTCTCAAGTTCGAGTGACCCCGAGGCAGAACATTAAACTTCATTACCACTCTCTCGCCGACTGTACTGTCGCGCTGCATTTACTGTAAGATTTGCAGGCAGTTATTTTTTACGACGCCGAGTGTACCGGAGCTTGTAACCACCGACCCGACATAATTGAGGATAAAATTTAATTCTTTAGAATGGAACTAGAGTGAATGGGGAACTCTGTTGAGTGTAGATGTCTCTAAAGCTATCATCAAAACCAATACCTAAGTCAATAAAGGGTCGACAACCGGCTTGTGATGATTCGGGAATTGCAAGTGTCCATAGGCTACCGGTAAACAGATGCCGGTTTGCCAGAATATCTGCGGCCAATATACGAAACTATAGGGACCTTCACAAGACTAGCAATGCAGTATATTAACAATTGCTCTACCTCTACATAAATGTTATTTGTTGAATGTTGACTTCCTGCTATTGAATACGTATTAAATAATATTGTTTCTTGACATTAACACTAATTATTTATGCTGACATTGCTTTTGTATTTATATTTTTGTCTAGTTTAAGATACTTTGAAAAAATATTTACGATGTGTTTTTAAATGTTGAATGTGTGAGTGTTTTGGTTACGCACGTGAACTTGCGCATGTTTTGATAAAAAAAAGAGAGGTAGCTAAAACTTGTTGGTTTCCTGTCGATGTTTTCATTACCGAAAAGCTTCTCTTAGATACTCGTATAAGTGATATATCGTACATATAATAAGTTTATTTGAATAACTCAGTGGTACGAGTCAGGGGTCTCGTGATCAACTAGTGTTTTTATTACTTTATTTTTGTATGTATGTATGGGCAAATGGGTATGGGCGACAAATATATTTTTCATTGGTAGTCAGTTTAAAGTTTTGATTTTACGGCAGTGGTAGGTAAATATAGATCAATAACTTAAACTTTTAATATAACTTTAAAAAACTAAACCACTGAAAAGCACTAAATTTGTTGTACTTATACCAAAACCCTCTTTAGAATGTAACACAATTTGTTTAAAAAAAAATTAATACTTTTCTGAAAACTGCATCAAAGTAGGTTTTTTTCAATCAAGTTATGGACGTTTGTAAATCCAATGTTATAGTTTTAAGTCTTGCTCAATTTTTAATTTTAATTATAGTCTTAAGTTCTTGTAAAACACTGTTTGTCACGAATAAATTATTTTCAATTTCAATTTTCAATTTCAATGGTATCACATGAAGTTCAAAGACGATGTTAATATTTATACTAAAGAATATTATGGCATGTTAATTAAATACTTTTAAATACTATTGAAAATTATCGACATACGTACGTTGTACATCACTTTATTCAACTTTACAGCGGCGGGCGAGCATCGCGTCACAGGAAGATAAAATATTCAGTAATGTAGCGGATTTAGGGCTGAGTCTCGCCGCCGCCGCGTTATCGACCGCTAACAATCCGTCACAACATTATTTTATCGACATTTCGATTTTCAGTTAACACTGGTAAATACACTTTAAAATTAAATAAATAAATAATTGTGTGCTAAGAAATTAATTTGAGAATAGTCACTAGGATTTCACTGTTAATATACAAACGGAAAATAATTGTAGGTTTTTGATGTTTATACATTTTGCCACATGTGACTCTGTGATCTGTGGAACTGGAAATAGACGGAACAACAAAAATATTTTTAACGTTTACGGAAATGTCCAGAACGGGATAAACAAAAAAACACGTACAATAATCGAAACTGCACACAAAATTTCACGAGAATCAGTTGAGAAATGCGGCCTGTACCTAGAGGAGGACATCTGGACGTCCACCGGACGGACATAGGTACAGAGGAGGACATACCCTCCTCCGCCTCATGGTCTTACCTGCCTTTCGGCTTACAGACCGAAACATGGGCAGTCGTGTGCTCCTTGCCGCTTCGGCATTGCGGAAGCGGCAAGCAGCGCGCGAAGCCCTACAAATTCTTAAAAACATCCCAGCCTTTCTCCCGTTCTGGGCAGGCTCTACTATAGCTACGTTCTCCCCAAATGGGGCGCGACAACACAAATACAGCACTCGGCGTCCAACTCCTCATCTTCATCGGCTTCATCGTTCTTCTTGGGCTCTCCTTTTCGCGTGCCACTTGTGCGCAAAGTTCCTTAGCGCCACGAAGTTCCTTTCACATGACACCAGCTCACCGTGGTATACCGGGCCGATCGTGGTGAGCGTAAGTTCACCCAGCAACTCCGCTCTCTCGTCTGCGTAAAGGCCGCACTCCCACAACACGTGGTCCCTACTCTCCACCCCCTCGCCGCATGCGCACTCCGCACTCTCGCACAGTCCAAGCTTGTGAAGACGCCACCGGAAGCACCCATGCCCTGTGAGAACCTGAGACACCGCGTAATCGGGTTCAACCCAGTCCGACACAAGCCTGACGTTTACGTCTGGGAAGAAACCATACAACTCGCGACCATCCGTGGAAGTCCGCCACCGCTCCTGCCACTGGGCGACGACCTCGTCCCTAACCTGTTTCTTGAGTATCCTGCGCTCCCTCGGGGCCAGCTGCCGTCCCTCCTCAGCGACCCGTCCCGCACGACAGACCTCCAGATCGGCAGGGAGAACACCCGCCAGCACAGGTAACGCTGCGGTGCTGCACGACCTGTAGGCCTTCGTCAGTAAAATCAGTGCCGGTCTTTGCGTTCGGATCAGCCCCCTCTGCATACCAAACCTCCGCAGCGTATGTTACCGTTGCCACGTAGGTCCCCGAGTAGAGGACTCGGAGAGCCCGGTACTTGACGCCCCACCTTGTTGCGGAGATGCGTGACACCTTACCGAAACAAGATGAGGCTTTTTCCCCTATCGTGGTCGCATGCGGAAGGTAGGATCTCGCCTCGTCCAGGGTGACACCGAGCACCGAGACCGACGAAACGCTTCTGATCGAGGCGCCATCGAGCCTGATCGTCGGCGGACGCTTGAGCTTGCCTTTGTACGTCATGCTCAGGGACTTCGCAGGGGAGAAACCCAGACGGTTGCGGGATCCCCACCCGGAGATCTCCCGGAGCATGGCGTCCGACTTGCGCTCAAGGTCCGCGCGCGAGGACGCCTCAACCATCACAGTCACGTCGTCGGCGTACCCGATCAGGTGCACCCCTTCGGGTCGCGGCAGCAGCAGGAGGTCGTTGAGGAGCACGTTCCACAACGTCGGGCCTAACACTGACCCCTGTGGACATCCCATGGTGCTTACCTTGGAGCATACTTCGCGTCCCGCGTAGAAGCTCACGCTGCGATTATGGAAATAGTTAGCCAAGATTCGGTAAAGGTTCGGCGGGGCTCCGCCTTGCTTTACCTTGAGCAAGATCATTGGCCACCACGCATTGTCGAAAGCACCTGAGATGTCCAAAAGGATCAGCTGTACGTACTTTGCCGCACTGGTGTCACAAATTTCGTTAATCCGGCATAGCGCCGATACCGTGGATCTACCGCGGGTGAAGCCGTGCTGAGAGTCCGAGATATTTCTGTACAGACAGGGAGCGCAGGAGACTATGGCGCGCTCTAAAATCTTTCCTAGGATTGGCAATAGGGTGATAGGCCTGTATGCCTTCGGATCGCTTAAAGGCTTGCCGTTGCCCTTTGGCAGGACAACGAGGCGGCCGGACTTCCACAGATCGGGAAAGACTCCCTCATTTATGCACTTACCAATCATTGTGCAGATTTCGTCCGATGTGGCCTTCCATGCCCATTTCACGACCGCAGCCGTGACACCGTCCACTCCAGGGGCTGTATTTGGAAGTGAGCGGATTATACGCTCGATTGTGCCTTTGTCGGGTGCCGCCATATCGCAGCCGGAGGGTGCGAAGGCGGCTGCTATCCGGACAGACTGGTGGTAGGCGGTGTCACACTGCGGCCGGTCGTCGGGGTATAATGTGCGCAGAAGGCCGGTCATGGTTTCTTCCGTCGACTCAGTGAAACCCTCTAGCAGTTTAGTCCCGTTGATGATATTCGCGGGTGGGCGCAAGCGTCCGCATGCCTCTCGGTAGGCTAAGCCCCACGGATCGTCGTTCCCGGACTCGGCTATCTGGCGAAAGAAGGCCAGCTCAGCGTGCTTCATGGCGGTCTTGTATCTTCCCCGGAGGGCACGAAGATCGTCATGAAGCCGCCGCTCGGCTGACCCTCGCAAGCGGCGCGACTGTTGCCACGCGCGCCGAGCCCGGTTGAGCATTGGTCGGAATGCGTCCAACTCTGGGGTCCACCATTCGTACTTCCCGTCCTGACCTTTTCCGCAGCGTCCCAAGATCTCTCGGGCGGTGCGCAACAAAATGTCGGAATATTTCTCACAGTACCTGGTGGCAGTGAGACCTGGATGTATCTTATCCATGCGAGAGTGCAGAGTAGAGCAAAATCTGGTCCAATTGACCCCGCGTGTTCTAAATGGAGGTAGCAGAGCTGCTGGATACTTACTAGCTGAGGAGTCCGCCCTCCCGGGGCAAGTCTGGAACGTTATCAGCTGGTGGTCGCTGATGCTGGCCCCTTCATGCACCGTCCACTCGTAGACGCTGATACTCCTGGACGACATTGTCAGATCTACGTTTGAAGAGCCGTTAGGCCCACTGAAAGTGGGTGGTTGTCCCGCGACATTGTGTAGAAGCAGATCTCTGCTCAGAATGAGGCCCTCCATTTGGTTCCTTCGATAATCTGTGTCCGGGCCGCGCCCCACATTCGTTGCTTTTCTGAAACAACACTGTATCTCAAAAAACGTGTTTTTTCAGGAGAGAGGTTTGAAAGTTTACAGAAGTTACTTTGTAATAACTTTTATTTAAACTAACAAAAAACAAATCCTCTTTTTGTAATACCTTCATTGTTTATTGGAGTATACGACAAACCAAAGAAAACCTACAAAACAAAACAAAAATAGAGTTAAAAATCCAAAATTAGTAACATATTCAGAGTTGTGACTCAATAATTATGGGTTGTTGAAACGTTTTTATAAGCAATAACGTCACAAGACAAAATAATGAAACAGGATGGTTTATTGTTTTGATGAATAACGGCTCATTCGTCTTTAAGACATATTTTTATATAATATGTATTAGCAATACAGGAGTATTACGTGTTATATACCATAAACATTTTTTAACTTTGCATAACAGCGGCTTATTAGGACTTGTGTCAAAAAATATACCTAACTATTATATCGCTAACAATGGGATATTTTTGATTACCTCCACTACTTGGTATTCTTACCAAATTATTTTCTTAACGAAACATTAATATAGTGATACAGTAGCACAATTAGTCAATTTACGTCAAATTTATATGCGATTGCATCTTATAGCAGCTGAAATTATGTGATAACATTGTTTATCAGCTGAATAAAATCATGCATCGAGGCATAGCAACTTACGTTCACTTGCAAATTTGCCATCATTTGTGGTACCCCGATGTAGAAATACCTACGGTCAGAGAGCCTGGTCATGTATTCTCCCACGCACCTGTAATAAATTCCCTAACAGTTGCTACTAGATTTGAATAATAAAAAAGCCAAAAGATTTAGAAATGCTATAAAGTTATATTTGTTAAAAAAATAATGCTGTTAAAATATACTTAGTTAAGTCATAATATAATATAAATAAAACAACAATGTATACTAATTGATTTGAATGTATTTTCGCAACTCCTTAACTTAAAAAATCTTTTGTTATTTAAGATTATTAGTTAAGTAAGTGAAACAAACTATGTTACTTTTACTGAAATAAACAGCTTAAATTTAAAAAAAATTAAAAATGCGATGGCATACTTTAGCAGCATTAACATGTTATACCTAGCACTTATAGCATCTGAAATTATCTAATGACATCTTTTTGCATTGTCTTATCTGGCTCTCAATGTATAAAATGTGCATAATATAATCTTACAGCAAAACGTGATTTGATGGTGACGAAAGTGATTCCACCCTAAAAATCTAGGTACTGTAGGTATTTATGGAAATTAATGCAAAGAGTCCTTTCTTTCTTTACTCTACTACAGGGACCCCTTGTTGGCGAATCCGTTTTAACTGTACCTGTTTGTGACTGTAATTTGCTAAAAAATAGTCATGTTTATTGCATCTCTGTCAAGGTTTTGGATGACAACTTTTTTGTTGTGGTCAGTTTCGTTATTGGGATCTAGGGCGTTGGTAGTATAGGTACCTATATGTTTCTGGACTCGGTCTTTTACCAAGATTTCGATTTATCTGTAGACTTTGGAACCGTGTCCATGTCTGTAACTAAAAATCACTGTAAAGGTTCATCAGTATCATCATCATAATCCTCCTGGCCGATTTCGACCTCGGTGACTAGAAAGAAGAGCCTGGCTAGTGAGAGCGTCGATCACGAGCTCTCAGGTGACTGAGATATCCTATCTTCGCAGTTAATGTGCGAGCACTCTCCCCAGAAATCGACACCCCTTCGACATAATTATAGTGAATGGCCGCAGGTGGTCGGGCCTTCAAATCCTCACGCTTAGCGTCAAGTTCACTTCGTCTTTATATATGCCTCCATTTTAACCGATCTTGAGCCAAAAACTCCCAGCACGATGGTTCAACATCACGTCTCCGCGTGTGGCGCTACAGCACATCGTTATAATGCCGGAGTTGGCCGCCCTGTTTTTATCTTGCCATCTTGCAGTTCAGAATAAAAGATGTGATCAGCTATTCTGTCTTCAGATATTTGGTAGATGTGACGACACCATCGTAGCTGCCTACGCATTAGATAGGCTTCAATACCGTCGACATTAGCACGGCGTAGAATTTCCGAATTCCTGACACGATCTGACCAGGAAATGTTCATAATGTCACGCAGGCATTTGATATAAAATCTATCCAATACGCGGATGTGCTTGCGGTAGAGACACCAAGTCCAGGTTTCGAAGGCATACAAGAGATTAGGATTATTAGATGTATATGTTAATAAAGTAATAACAGACAGAGCAATGAATAAAAGGAATAAATATTTTTATCTTATTATCTTACACAAATCGACCTAGTCCCAAACCAAGCAAAGCTTATACCACGGGTGACGATATACATACTCAATAATACTCATATAAATAAAATAAAAACATACAAAATAATTTTTCGGGTTCATGATACAATTAAATGTCCTGACCGGGACTCGAAACAGGGACCAGCTTTTAGGCAGGGTCACTACATACTAGGCTATTAATAGTGGTCGTCCAATGCATAATGTAGGTGCCCCTACATGCGGTACAACGACTATTGAAGGCATAAGTCGATAGCACAGTCGTTTAACTGAATGCGGTATAACGACCAGTGAAATAAGGCTGGTCTTTAGTGCCCGCATCAGGGATACGAGAGAGATTTCCGAAATACGTGCCATAGCTCCCCAATGCGGGGAGCCGGGCCCTCTTGATCAATAAAAATGTCTGAAAATGCATCATGATGTATATCGATCAATTCAAAAACCGATAAAAAAGGATCTTTCCTTCACCCCGTATGCGGGTTATATCAACCAATGAAATTGCGCCTGTATATAGATAGTGTTTGCAAGAGTACCCAGAAGAGTAAAAAGGGGTTGAGAGTCTTACTTGTTGTAAGTGTAGTTTAGTGTTACAGGAAGCTTGTTAAAACTGCTGAATATAATATTTTTTTCAACTAAATCATTAAGTTCACCTATTTTACAACAAACAAATTTAATAACAATCCGAACTAATTCAGTTTACTACATGAATTACTTAATCCAGTGTTATCAAGTATACAGGCCTATTTCGCTAACAAGACCTTGCTCACATCTACGCTTTTCGTAAACACAAGTGCATTTGCTGATAAGTCCAAATATTTGTACTTACTTTCTCTTGAATAATGGCCCTTCTATAAATATTACATTGTTACACAAATATTTCATGGTGCATTGATGAACTATTTCACAATACGACACTATAGCAGAAAAAAGTAAATGGATGTGTCCGTATTATTTCTCGATGTGCCAGTAGTCAGCAAAATATCTTGGTGTCAACGTGAAAAGCTACGTCTCATCTGGCCTGCGGACGGTCTTGCACAAAAGTGGCATCGCAATTCGACCAATGGCATAACGGCACAATGCTGCCATCTGGCCATTTTTTAACGTAAAACGATGGGTGTTTTATTCACGATAAACTTTTGTGTGTTCCGCGTCCAGTCCTTTACTTAGTTGCAAAACGTAGTATTTCGAGATACTGCGTTGTTTTAGAAAAGCAACGACATATTGTTTCCGGTCGCAATGCCACATTGGGGAGTGGGCGTTGCTGTCAACGCCAATGATGATGGGCTTCCCCGAGAGTCGCAGAAGCACGGTCTCCAGATGCGCAATGTGGCGACTGATGTCGTGGCTGTACTGAAAATAGGCGCTAATAATATACAAACTGAGTCCCCCGTACACCACATGGGCCACCGCACAGTGCTCACTGCTCAAGTGGTGTAGGAGGGTTACCGTTATGGCGCGGTTAGTCACCAGGAAGCCAGCTTTGGGGTTGTTGCCGCACTGCAGAATCCCGGGCCGATTGCTGTACTGTTCCTGTACCAGCACCAGGTCTAATCGGTGCGAGCTCACAACCACGGGGAGTTCTGCAGTGGCGGCCTCTGATCCCTGCAAATTCAGTTGACCGAAGAAAATTGCCTCGGTGCCCCTATCTGCTATCGATACAGAGGAGGACAACCGGACGTCCACCGGACGGACATAGGGACAGAGGAGGACAACCGGACGTCCACCGGACGGACATATAGGTACAAGAGGAGGACAACCGGACGTCCACAGGACGGACATAGGTACAGTCAGCATCAAAAGTAGCTTGGCATATGAAGACGTGAAAAGTCTTTATTACAAGGGAATAAGAACTTTTGACCTGTTCATATGCGTAGCATGCATATGCTGACTGTACGAAAGCATTTTTGCCCAAGCCGTAATAACTCGAATTGTGGATACAAAAGAGAAAACTTTTCTCTATTTGTTGGTTGAAATTGACAACACATATTAAAAAACATTACGATTTACGAATTAAAATAACATTTAACTTAATTTCTGGAGCATACATTTATTTATAAAAAAAAAACAACGGGTTGCACTCCGGGAGTGCAGGCAGAAGTGAAAACTCAATAAAGAAAGTAAATAACAAAGATCCGTCTCCGTATCGGTATCGGTATCCATAAATCCGTATCCGTATTTTTATTCATATTCATACTCATGTTCATATTCATATTCGCATAATCCATTCACATATATACATAATATGTCCCCGAGTATCATTGTGTCTTACGCATCGTAAATCGTAAGACCAGCTGAGTTTAGCTGAGTTGACCCCTCCTAACATCGCAATCATGATACTAGGAGGGGTCAAATAGCTGGTCTTACGAATCGTCGCGAGTTTAACAATTTTCCCCCATCACAAAAAGTGCTCAGCGCCGCTAAAGAAGTTTTCACTTCAAAAATGATGCACGAGATTAGGTGTAAGTTTAGTATTTTTGGTGGTATGTATACAATGACAATTTTTTGATGCGATTATAAAATTTGTGGGAACGCAATAAGTACGAGTAAATAAAATAGCTTTAACTGCTGGAATAATAGGTCTGACTGTTTAGGTGACCCGAGATTGATGATCGATACATTTTTTTGAGTGTTGAGCCTTATATTAGGTTTCGATAATTTGGTGATATCAAAAGTTATTTAGGTGTTCATTTTATTTGTTCCCGTTATATAAAACCATTAAATATGTAATCAGTTCCTAACAGCTGCAAAATATGTAGGTATACAACATGTAAATCTCCAATAAGCTACTTTATGTTCTTGTTATATGAAACAAACTTGAATAAAATGAACTGACAAATCACGAAAACAGTGCAGACTTGTCAGTGCATATGTTTGTCTCACATTTTGCGATCTACACGTCATAATTGAAAGAAGAACAGTGGTTTGTGTCAAACTGTAAAGATATTTACGTAACAAGAGTTGTAAGCAAAACAATGTACGCTTGAACGTAAAGTTCCAAGTGCCATACTGAATGTAAACCTATTTATGGCACATTGACAGTAAATCTTATTCTGTAACATGCAATGTAAACCTATTATGTCACAATGTGTGTAAAGTAAACAGAACTTTGGTGCATTAAGTGAAAAGATGAAACTGTCATATAGGTACGTTGTAAGCATGTTTTTGTCATGTAGTGTGTAAACTTATTTAAATGTAAAGATATTTTTGTCACACTCAATTGTAAAGATATTTTTGACCTCGACTGTACCATCTACCTACTGTGACATCTTAAACTTACCGTGGCAATTTCCCACATTTTAAATTGAATAATGGTAATACAGTTATTCTTTTCAGAAGTCATAATTTACTATAATTTTTTAGTATGACAATGGGGAAGTTTATACGGGAAAGTTAAGATGCCACAGTAGGTAGATAGTACATGAACAGTATTTTATTGTTTACTTTTATCTATAAAAAATCTTTCTCGGATTGGCGTGTTAACTCGTCAAATTTGAGTACAAATTATAATAACGCCGTACTGAAAGGGTTAAGTGATTTGTACACAAATAATTATTCCAGTGGAGACTAATAAAATTAAGTTGTATATATAATATCATTTATTTATTTTTGACTAACTTATTTATGAGTAGTATAATATTAAAAGAAGGATTAAATACGAATACCTATAACTTGATAGCGATTTGTTTAACTTCTTCAATCACTAACTGGGAAACGAATTGGTGAAGTACAATCGTCTACAAAAAGATACATCCATTTTTTTCACCTTGAAATGGATGCACGTTGTAGATATCTTCCTGATTTCATGTATTGGCCCAGGCTAAGTGTTGTTTTCTCCAACAATTGACATCCATGTTGAAAATACCTCTGTCCTGACTTTTTCTCAGCATGAGGACGTGGCACGATTGTATGCACTATGTACCTGCAAAACATAACATTAAATAATGAGATGAGAGCGTAGGAGGTATGTGTGTATTTTTGAAATTATGTCCCTAATTATCTACTAAACCTATTTCAAAGACAACACGAAGAAGAAAGTGGGGCTTCATATTCGTTTATCGTATACAGAGATGCGACTTATTTGAAATACTTGTATTTCAAATACAAATACAAAATGCAAAATAGGTATTTTATATTTTGTATTTAAATACCTTTTTAAGATAACCATTTTGTATTTTATTTGAAATAATTTTCGAGGTGTATTTTGTATTTGTAAAATGCAAAATACTTTACTGCTAAGTGTCGCCAACATTACCACTCAACTTTTCATGTAAATGTGTCATTCGTCAAGGATTAGCCACTAGAACGAATGAATGACACATGACACACACACACACACACATCGTAGCTGCATCCTTGCGAGTGACAAAACAATATGGACGTTATCTGTGGAACGGGACGAGGTTGATTTTAAAATAGGTACTTGGATTACCGGTCTTTTTTTTCGACACCGTTAATAGTACATTACTTACCAAGGGCGATAAAACAAAGAATGTCTCGGATCGCAGGTATTTTACGCCCGAGCCGAAGGCAAGGGCGATAAATATGCGATCTGAGGCTTTCTTTATTATCGCCCGTGGTAAGTACAAAATTTTATGTCACCCCCTGGCCAGGAAGTGGGTTTTTTCGCGCGCGGAGCGTGCGATAATGGTCACTTTATGGCCAGGTGTGACATAAAATTATTTTATTATTTATCAAAAAGAAAGTATCGGATTTAGGTAGTGTTCTACTATTGAAATATAATAATCAGCAGTTCCTTGATAATAAAAGGGTATTCCTAAAGTACAACACTTGTCTACCCAGTTCCGCACATGTGGAAAGAGTATTTCCATAGGGTGGCATGATCATGCGTCCACACAAGGCGCAACATGTCGGATGCTCTTTTTGAGCAATTACAATGTTAAAAAATCATAAATAAATAAAAAATAAAGAACACAAATTTCATCTAAACTAAAGGTATTTTATTTGAATAAAGTATTTTGAAAATACGTATTTTGTATTTGGTATTTAAAATACAAAAAGTAAAAGTATTTTGTATTTTGCATTTGAAATAGTAAATTTGAAAACTATTTGCATTTTGTATTTAAATACTTTTTTAAAAGTATTTTGCACATCTCTGATCGTATAGCTCACGTAGTTCAATACTCAAACGTTTATATTGCTAAGTAATCAACTGTATTCGTTGATATTCATTTATGTATGAGCTGCATAACCACCCGGCAAAACAGACTACCTACCTAAATAAATCGATTGATTGGAATATAAATATAACATCGCATCGGTGTGAACAGGGATAGTAAATAATGAATTAAAAAATACTTACTTTACTCGGCGGCGTATCTGATAACTGCTTTTCACAAGATTCAAGAATAATGCAGAAAATCTTATAATTACGATTGTTTTATTTTCAATATGTTGACACGTTATTGACACACGTGTTATTTCAATATTTAAAAATAACCATGGCAACCATACGACCATAGAGTTGAAAATTAAATTTTTACGATAAATTGTAACGTTCCTTTTCACGTTCAGCTTTGATTAATTGAATTGGGAAAGATGAAATAAAAACGAAACCTGCTTGAGACGGATTACACAAAATATGTCGACATCAAATATAATAGGAGGCAGCACTTTCTACGCCAAATTCACGCGAAACTGGTCTTTTCTTTAAGTTTCCTCCCCCTGTCCATCACTCTTGGCCATTAGGTATTTTGAAGGAAACTGTCACCGTATTTAGGGACAATAAGAACTACTTTCCATGAGAATTTATTTGAAATATGATCTTTACGGAAATCGGTCAGTCTGGCTATCCGATATTGGACTTTGGAAACGCTTTTTTAGGGACAATAAGAGCTACTTTCCATGAGAATTTATTTGAAATATGATCTTTATGGAAAATCTTAGGATTGTTTTAGAACAGTTAGAACCTTGGCTTTCTAAGAAGACCAGCTGGGGACCCCTCGTAACATAGCAATCACGATACTAGGAGGGCTCAACTAACCTGGTCATAGAATTTATCGCGAGTTTATACATTTTTCCCCAGTACAAAAGTGCTCAGCGCCGCTAAAGAAGTTTTCACTTCAAAAACATTGTAAACGTTCTTTTATCCAAAATAAGCCCTTCAGAACTGCTTCCAGTGAATGGTCCGGTCCGTACACAAACCCAATTAACGTCAGTCAAAATTTCCTAATTAACCCCATTTCCAAAATGGTCCATACATACACTAGGTAGGCAACGGTTTTAAAAATGGATTGGAAGTGGCTGATTCAGAAAATAATGCTGCATATTTGGCATTTATTTAAATTTCCCCGTATTCCGTATTAAAATGAAAAGCAAAATGTTTAACTCTCACTTATTTTTTTAATACAACAACGGTGGCAAACTAGCGAATGTAACGAAAAGTCACTGAAAATTGCACGCAAGTTCCTGCTAGTTTAAACCGCGCTTTAAAATTAGTTTGTTCATCATACTGCGAACTAGGTATATCGCGAGCATTTACATTTGAGCGTGAACAAGACCATACCTACTATATGCTGTATATAATGTTTATTAACCTAAATGAGGATATCAACTGTTCTAGACCGTCGCAAGAATATTTACATACAATTAAATAGCTGACACTCGCCACAATTCGCCGGCCCGGGAGTCGAACTGTCGACTGCCAGGCGACATAGTGGCGCCGAGCCAAAGATTAAACACCAGACAAGCCACATTCTGTGGATCATAAACAGCTGTAGTTTGCAGCTATGCCTGTGGCCATTATTATGCCTAGTGGTTCTGTGAGCAGCAGATCTCGAGTTTTTTTTTAATTATCTAAAAACTTAATAGACATAAAAATTATACATATTAACTTTCGATCCTGCTCTCAATTTTTAGCAGAATTGTTGCGGTTGCGGCAATTTAAGAAAGAAGGTTGAATAGAGTAGGTAGGTAGAGTAGATGAAAAAAATATCCGGAACACACAAAATTGAGTCCACAGACCGCCATATTATTTTTATTGCAATTTCACATTACATACATTTATTATACTATCTTGGGATTTCGTAAGGATTCCAACGATACCTCCCACATCTAACTCGGTTAAGGCGTTGAGAAATTATGGGGAACAAAGAAAATCACATACATACATGGTATCTGAAAACATATTATGACACTCCTTTTTAGGGTTTCGTACCCAAAGGGTAAAATGGGACCCTATTACTAAGACTCCGCTGTCCGTCTATCCGTCTGTCACCAGGCTGTATCAGTCAGTTACAATCAGTTAATCCTGAAAATGACGCTTGCAACAATGTCGAAATATCGGAAACTCAATAACCTATTTAAGGCAAGAGTGAATAGGTATTTTCTGGGTGAGCTCGCTTCATCGTCGGCCTCATGTGCAAAGATGCTGGCCAAGAGCAATCCCATTATTAATAAAAAAAACTCAAATATCATGGTAAATATCCCGTTATTAATTGTAATGTAAATGACAATGATCTTTTCCTCTTAACATGATAAGACAAGAATAACGTAGGTAACTATAATCTTGAGACATGGACTTTCTGTTTTAGCTTATTCTTTGACTTTATCCAACTAGGCAATGTACCAAATACCCTGTTCGGTAAGAAATTTATTACATTATGTTATAGCCGAAAACCATTCAACGAGAATGAACTCTAATCCAAGCCCATAAAGTTCAAAGTCGTTATAGGTTTGGGATTGAGATAGTAAATTTTTTGTATCTAGTTGTAGTAGGATGTTTTAGTAACATTTTCCATTTATATGGTAATTGTACGTAGGTGTAGGTAAATACATTTTGTTGATCAGTATATTTTAAATTTTCTTATTTTTCTCAATTTGAAAAAATAGTATTTAATCGGGTTATTTTTATATCTTCTTTCTTCTTTATATCGTTCTTTTTATATCTACGGATATCTAAAAGACTGGTGACCAGAGGGCTGGATGGCCAATATTTAAGAATACCGAAGCATTGCCATATAGCGTGGCAATGCAGCCAGCCTCCTGGATACCCTGTAACCTGAAGGTGACTAGGGTTTGGAACTTTTATCTAAAGATAAAAAAAGTCAACCCAGCCAAAAACAGTAATAGCCTATGTAATTTTTTTATTTTATTGTTTGTTCATAGATTGTATCCATAAAGTGATTTACCCGTTGTTATGATTTCAAAAAAATGCTACTGTTGGCGATTCATATTACATGTTACCTGCATACACCTAAATCTACTATCCAGAGGTCATTATTGCAGAAAAAAAAAATAGTGCTATTCAGGAATCAATCCTTTGGCCAACATAGCTTCCCGTCCTCTAGTCATTCGTTTCTTTTGATAAAGAATAAATAAATTATTTTATGTCACACCTGGCCATAAAGTGGCCAAAAAACCCACTTCCTGGCCAGGGAGTGACATAAAATTTTGTACTTACCACGGGCGATAATAAAGAAAGCCTCAGATCGCATATTTATCGCCCTTGCCTTCGGCTCGGGCGTAAAATACCTGCGATCTGAGACATTCTTTGTTTTATCGCCCTTGGTAAGTAATGTACTATTTATTGACACGTCTAAACACGGGAACCCTTCACTCACTGAATTATTTGTGCGTCCTCTTCTTCTTGTTTTAAAAATGGCTTTCCATCAAATTTATAATGATTTCGCCAATATACTTGTTTAGTGACGTTGTTCGGTAACGACGCCATGACAGTAGGCAACAAAGACAGTGTACGGTAGTGGATTCTGCTCGTCGTCGCTCCGGGCACATGTGTTCACCAACGCGGCGACGAGCAAAACAATATTGTGCGTCCTCACTTTAGTTTATCTGTGTTCACACCGCTATAATGAGGTCACCGACTGATTACTGATTGAGTAATAGATACCGCATTTGCATACAGCTCAGGCAAACGTGTATGTTCTAATTCGTCTTAACGAAGCTCAAATAGGTAATGCTTTTATCTACACACATATCATAAATCCTCTAATATGCGTTCGGAAACCGTAGAAAATGACTCTCATTTCAACAATCAATTTTCTTATCTGTGGCTAAGGCTACAGCAGTAATATAATTTTTCATTTTAATCTCATATATGATGTTAAAATATTAAACGTCAAACAAAACTGTCAAAATTTAAATGTCAAAGTTGACATGTCCCTATTCTAGTATCACTGAAAATTCAAATTCAGTCGATGCGAAATGTCAGCTTGATGTTTCTTTTTGTATATATCACACGAAATTTGAGGTAGAACGACATGATCACATCAGAATAGGGACTCTTTACTTTTTAAAATAACATTCAGGTATCGGTTGCCAGTTCTGATTTCGATATTTCCGCAACCGTGCAAAAAAGTTTGTATTAACACAATTATCTGGGGGCACGGCAGTGCCCCCGCCAAGTCGAGCGCGAAGCAAACACTGCCGTACCATCCTTTACTGGAACCATTTCGCCGCATTTTCAAGCCCCTATTTGAGAACCTCTGGATAAGACCAGAACGCAGAAATTTTAGACATCCAGTAAGCTATAATCACATACCTAAAATCCAAAATTTCAAGTCTATAGGTCATTTAGTTCCGAAGTTAAGCGAAAGCAAAGTTTCGCATTTTCGAAACTTACACACTCATAATCATAAGAATAGAACTAGTACTTCCCATAAACTCAGAGAGCTGAAATTTGGACCAGAGTTAGGGTTTAATGGCCACATAAATGGAAAACTATAAAATCTGGAGTACCTGGTGACCCTGACAAGAAACACAAACTGCACAAGTAAGTTTGTAATTCTATACAAAATACATGCGATTACAAAGTTACTTTTGCAGTTTGAATGTTCGTTACAAGAAGTCTTACCTGAAAAGAAAAAAGAAGGACTGCCTGCAAAAAGAGATGAGATCCCATCAAAAACATTACATGTAAAAAGATGCCAGTCTCGCAACACAGTTCTTCTACAACAAAAAAGTAATGATATGTAATGTTAAACCAAGTCGGTTATATTTTAGTCAATAGCACCGGAGGGGTGTCCACAGAACAAGATTTCCACCGACTTGCATCGTCGGTATTACTTAATTTTTTTAAATATATAAAATGGCTTGGCCATCGCACGGCTACATAATGGCAAAAGAACAATCGTCAGCTGATTATTAAAATATTCCTAATTAAACATAGCGCCCTAATGACATGCAGCTTGAGCGAGTTTGAGCGATACACATGTATAAGTAAAGCGTTGTGTGCGATTGTATTTATTTACTACGGTTTCTGAACCCATCGTAGAGTAGTTATAATATGTGTGTAGATAAAGTAATGTATGCAACTGGTACATAATGCCTAATTATGTACTATTATTGCTTACGAGTATGTGTTTGAGTATTAAATCGTTTATATTTTAGTTTTTTTTAACTTATTTTAAGGAGCTTTGTCGTTAAACGTTTATTTTAGATCAGTTTTAACTTTTTTTATGCTATGACGGTTACAAACAAGCATACGGACTGCCTGATGATAAACAAATGCTGTAGCCCGTGGACGCCGGTGACAAAATCCCCAACCAAGGTTTTTCAATTAAAATTAATTGAAAAACCTTTTTATAAAGGGTCGAAATACCTAACAGAAAAAAATGTACAGAAAAAATTGTAATTTTTAATTGATAAGCTGACTAGCAGTGGCGGAGCGTCCATACAACTCGATTCCCACCGGCTTACCTAATTTTCAGCCAGTGCAGGTCTTTTACTACGGCGCAAGAAGTATAAGAAAGGCAAATTATTTCCGGCTTTCCTAAGAAAATTTTTGACGCGCCGCCACTGCTGACTAGTTATCATTGTCATTAGCAATAGTTACAGATTTGCAAGTTGCGGAAAGTTTCCAAAAAGTTGGAAAAGTTCTCGGAAATTTCTTGATTTCTTTCATAGAAATATAAGAAATTTCCATTTTACATTTCGGAAAGTTTCAAACCCCATAAAAAGTGTGAGAATTTTCAGAAACTTACCCATGTGGAAAATTCGCAATTTTGGAAAGTTTCCGACGGCACATCAGTAGCAATAGTTTTAAGTTGGAAATGCGCAATAGGGATGTTGACTCAAAATTTATTATTACTCCATACGAAAGAATACATAAAACTTTTCCAAAAAGTGAAAATTCTATTCAAATATCTCAAAAGATAACGAAACTACAACCGTTAGAATGTTTTTAGTTAGAGAGAGAAAACGCTACAGGTCAGTGACGTCACTGACCTCGAGCGCTATAGTAAATGACGATCGTTCAATACAACGGGGCGTTTTGCGGAAAAGGGACAGAAAATGCCCCCTCCTAAAACTTTGAAGACTTATAATTATGTAATTATTTATTCTTTTGGATTACTTTTTTCACTATTTGATTGAGAATTTGATCCTTTTTCGAGAAAATTCGGATTCATTGATTTTCTTATTTGGTGTCAACATCCCTATAGTTGACGAACAAATGGCTACCTACATGAGAAATAATTAAAATTGTAAATCGATGCAGTTGCAATGCGTAGACGTCTACGAGAGTTCGTAGCAGTCGTAGCGGTATGCCTCCTACACATTCACGTCATGTATTATTGTAAGTACGTCCAAAACTGTTAGGCCAAATTCTGTCAAATGAATGCAAGCACGAATCTACCTTACAGCCAGAGGTCATGGTCGTTTTTTGCTTGCGTTCGTTTGACAAAATTTGGCCTTAGATCTTCGTATGAACTGATTACTGAAAATTTGTCACTAACCGGTGATGTTAAGTTGAAGCTTAAACTTCAGTATTTTCGTCACATTGATGAACTGGCCTTGCCTTAGTCGGTATAGACGCAGTATACACACATATTCCATTCTTCTTCCTAGCCTTAGGTACACAAAACATGAAAATCGCTTGCTCATTAAGATCCGAAATTTCCGGCAATCGCACGAGCGGATAAATCCGTCCGGCAGTTCCGGAAGGTACAGTCAGCATCGTATATACATTTTAGAACCTTATTGACGACCGCTTTAGCCTAGTTGGTAGTGTAGTGACCCTGCTTACGAAGCTGGAGGTCCCGGGTTCGAATCCCGGTCAGGGCATTTATTTGTGTGATGAGCACGAGTTCCTGAGTCTTGGATGTTTTTCTATATATTTAAGTATCTATTTATATAAGTATTTATATCGTCGCTTAGTCCCCATAATACAAGCTTTGCTTAGTTTGGGACTAGGTCGATTTGTGTAATATTCCACAAATATTTATACTTTATAGGTACTAGAGATAAGGTTGAAAAGCGTATACTTGTTTATGGTGGTGATTGTACAATTAGTGCGGACCGTCTGCAGCCGTCAATACAATTTGCTTAGTCGCTCCATTCCAAATCCCTGGATAAGATTAACCTAAATCGTATTTCTAGTTAGAGGAAACTAGTTTTGAGAGCGACTTGACTAGTTTGACTATTCAAGTATTAAGTCATAATCTAATAGAATCTCTGTAAAGTTTATTCATCCTTACATGTCCTATCATATAAACAAACTCTTCTTAAAGACGTTAATAATTATCACACTTTTCTCTAGGTTTACAATACTTTGTGAGCTTCTTTAAGGTGGGGTGGTAAAATAATTTGAAAAAATGGATGTTACGTGATACTCACGTGACAAACTAATTTCACAAATTATTCTAGTTTATTCTAGGCATTTCGCGTAAATGGAATGCCAATTTACGAAAGTTTGTTACATAAGTTTCTTAAAATATCACGCCGTTAGCCTGCGAATGTCAAAATACGTTTTGTATGGAAAGCGTCCCACCTTAAGGTGATTTCTTGACTTGGCGGGGCGGGATCGATATGTGACATTTTCTTCTTTGACGTAAATTTACTGACGGCGCAAAGATTCTCACTTGACCGAACACTGTCAGTATTACTTTTGCGCAGTAGTAACATCATGCGCAGAAGCGGAGCAGTACCGCCTTCGCATCGTCCCGCTACCGCGCATCCCGCGCCAGTCAGGAAGCACTCATTTAAATGTAGGGGCGCAGTAAAAAGTGGTACCGAGTCGACTGACAGCTGACACTGATATTTGACACTTTTCTCATATCGCACTGCCTCGGCACCGACAAATCGAAGTTGCCTAAGGCGGCTTCCTGATTTGTCGGTGCGGAGGCGGTACGATATGAGAAAACTGTCAAATGTCAGTATCAACTGTCAGTCAACTCAGTACCGGTTTTTACTACGTCCCTACATTTAAATGTGTGCTTCCTGACTGGAGCGGGATGCGCGGTAGCGGGACGATACGAAGGCAGTACTGGTCCACTTCTGCGCATGATATTACTACTGCGCACATGTAATACTGACAGTATTCCGTCAAGCGAGAATCTTTGCGACGTCAGTAAGTTTACGACAAAGAAGAAAATGTCACATATCGATCCCGCCCCGCCAAGTCAGGAAGTCGCCTAAGTATACAACAACATTGTAAGCGATGGTGATTGTGCAATTGATAGCTCGGTGACCGAGAGCGATAGCAATTTAAAAAAAACTGCTTTGACGACTGGTTTATTACTGAACTGGTAGTATGCAAAACACAAGCACACCTACATACCGTAATCCTAGAAAAAAGTGAGATAATGATGAAGTCTTCAAGAGTTTGTTTACATAATAAACCACGTAAGGGTGAATAGATTGTAGGGAATAAATCCGTTTTAATCGTTACCAAAGAAACCGCGTAAAACTATTTACCTACTTTATGAGAGGTAGAGGTAGTATTGGTGCACCTCAACTGGGGAAGTCCTCCACATTACAAAAGACCGCAGCCATAATAGCACCTTGTGCTTTAGCTATTGTGGTGGTCCTAGTATGCGCTGTGTTAACAGTATGACCTGCATATGTCTCTAGCTGTCAACACAATGAATCGTCGAGTTAAAAAGGGTTGGTAATGTACTTGTGATTCGTCTGGAGTCACAACTATGAGGTTAAGTTGTTTTCCAGCGTCGTTGTATATAAAAAAAGGTAAAAAAAAATATTGAAGCCAAAATAAACGTCGTGTCGCGCGGTTGACTCTCGGCGGTCATAACTGCGGCTCAGAATGACCCAAATGCAATATCTTTTACATGCGATTGTGCAACTAATTGCAAGACAATTACGTCCTAGAATGGCTTGAATGTTTATAAAGGCTGGTTGTTGCGGCTTTTAGATGCAGATTTAATGTGCACTGCAATTATATATACTTACATTTAATTTGTCGTTATTCTGCCATTAGTCCATTATGTTGCAGTTTTCTTAGAATCTGTTTGTGTAATTTGAGAGAGTTGTACTTTCTTTCGCAGACAGAAGTTTCATGTCATATTAGAAAACATTTTTTTTACATAAGTGTCGCAATTCTAACCTAACCTTTTTTTACGTGGAGAAAACCTGCGTACCAGGTACCCAGGCATGGGGGGATGCCTGGGTTATGTGGTATTTCTAACCACTGTTAGTCGGCCTGTGTGCCGAAAAAAATTTAGTACCTACAGATGTATTGCAAAATGAATTTCTTTCGGGAAAACTCTGATCTCAATCGGAATACGATGGCACCCGAACTATCAATCAAAGATTGTATTAAATGAGTGACGTTTTCAATTCCATTATTATGGAACTTTATTGTTTAGTGTCGAATGTCGAAGTGAAAAATGTCAAAGTGTCAAAGTTACCCCTACGGCTGTAAGACGGGTATACTGAAGCTAATTGAGAGAGCATGATAAATACGAACTTTTCCGATAAAGTACGAAGGAAAATCATTTTGCACTACATCTGCCCCTCTAGCACAACATGCATTCCGTATCTGGGTGAATATCATATTTCGTGTTTTGCACTTGTCCACCCATGTTAACTTTATGAATTTTGAACTACAAGAGTCCAGATTTTTTTTGAGTGAAGATCATTCAAGAAAGCTACTTTGCCATCAAATATTATGTCAAATTTCCATACGGAAAGTGAAATTAAAAATTTTTGAAACTCAAAAACCTAAGCTCTTTGGCGCGTCCACCACTGTGTTTCATTATTTTAACTCTATAAACTTTATTTATTTTTGCCAAAATTACGTCCGTAACGGTTTTACCTGTATTTATGAATGTTAAATTACGCCATATTAAGCCGCAATATTTTTTTAAATAATTTAATAAAAAGTTATCAACAATTTAATTTTGTCCATCCAAAAAACGCCTAATTTCTTTGGCGTAAATGTCCAGACTGGCATAACGTTATATTTGTATCTACGCAATCCTCACCTCGTGTCCCTACTCCCTTTTGTTCCCAACTAACGCCTGATGGGTACAAAACTATGTCAAATGAAACGTGTTTCTCGAGAATAATTTTTATATCGCTCATCACGGACTTTTTTCCGGCGAGTAACTAATTTCTTCGGTATTCGATTTTACGGTCAAATATGTATTTATATTTTTTATACTTTTTTAGTGCGTGTGTGTTGCGATTATCTGCATCTGTAGTTATAATAAGAAATTATACGTTAAACACCCAAGCAGAAAAAAAATATTTTATATCGATTTCTAACTTCGTTGGCGCTAATTTCTTTGGATTTCTTTGGCATATAGCTCCAAAGAAATTAGATTATGTCCAAAGAAGTTAGAAAATGCTTGAGAATGCCCAAAAATTTATTCGATTTTCGTTATATTTTTGAATTTCATTGTTCTATTTAGGATTTGAATTGGTTCCGAATACGTTCTAAATATATTACTAGTACCAAATGAATGAGTCAGGTCCTTGTTTGATCAACAAATCAAGCGAAATTTGATATTCACCCATCTACTCGCGCGCGAGATAAGCTACCTGTCACTTTTTGACAGCATTAATCAGACAGTCCTGTCAGGTAGCCTATCTCGCGCGCGAGTAGAGATGAGATGCATGTCATGCTAGCCCCACTGTACTCGGTTGTCATATTTTGCTTACTTTTGCCACCTGTACACGTCATGTTCACTCACTCTCGATAGTGAGTACCCACCCCCCCATCGTGATTATTTGTGATATATATATACATATTTACGACCTCCACTTTCCTCCATAAAATATCACATGATAATCTTCAAGCAATATATCCAATAACAAAAATTTCTAACTGTGTCACTAATGACATTCATTACGTTTGACGCTTTCCAAAAGCGCCCTATTGCCGGAAAATTTTTAGGTTTAAAGCGAAATGCGCATTCATTGCGCATAACAAGCAATTAAGCATACCTCTATATTCATCACGGTGTCTAATGCGATGTCAACCTACCTGCATTTCTATAGGGTTGATGTTCGATTTTGACATTCCCATGTTACGGACAGCGTTTGACAGAGCGCTGAAAAGGTTAAATGTGCATCCCAAAAACATAACAGTCATGACTGTACCAAAATCAATACTCGCAGCTCGTATTACAAATCAACATAACTTCGTTTGCCGCCTCTGTGCAGCAATGTACCCTGCATCAATCAGCCAGATTGTTCATTAGACCAATCAGGTCCCAGGCCGAGCGTGCGCCAGCCAATCAGAGCGAAGTTTGGTAGTGATGTTACGGAAATATCACGTTTGAATTTAAATTTGGAATTCCATTAGGGATAGAGTGCGAAAAGTACAGAGTTGTTTTATACAATGTGTATACTATAGAATCTTAAATTAGGGCTAGCATGATGAGTAAGTGTTGTTAGACATAGGAAAAAGTCAGGGTGTTAATTTGTTAAAAAAAACAATTTGATAAAATGTTGTTTACGTCTGCTTTAAGCTTAATGTTCTCTACTGTCTTCTTTTTGAGATGTGCAATAAACTGTATTTGTATTGTAGTTACTAATTTGTGTCGAATCTCTTTCAGATTATGCACAATATAAACATCAATCATAACAATTACTAATAAGTAGGTACCTACTAGTATACGTAAGCTTAGCGATGTCAATTGGTATCGATAGGCATTATCTATTCGATTTCATTATGTATTTTACCCGGCTGTTTAAAGATTGTGTGTAGGTACTTACCTAGAATAACATTAAGTATAGGTAGTGCGCGCCATCCACGACGACGCGCCCCTCCACAGCGAATCTCATACTAATCTGTGCGCAGTTGTACAATGTACGACGCGGTCTGTGGAGGGGCGCGCCTTCGTGGATGGCGCGCACCTTCGTGGATGGCGCGCACTGTATGTAGGTACAGTCAGCACCAATGGTTGGTACGCGGGCTAGGTGTTCAAAATGATCTGCAAACGCTCTTATTCCCTTATAATAAAGATGTGTGAAGATCATTTTGAGCACCTCGCCCGCGTAGCAACCATTGCTGCTGACTGTACCTAGTTACGTTACTAAAGTACTGCGGGTTGGAAGGCCAGATGGTAGGCGGTTTCGTAAAATTAGTGCCTATGCCAAATTTTGGGATATTATAAGGTGCCAAAGCTGACCCCGGGCTCTTTTAGGGTTTAAAAAAATGCCATAAATTCTGCCGATCAGTCAGGATTGAGCAATAAAACAAATGCTTAAGTAACTTATTTATATAATATATTTTATTCATATTTGAAAATTTCGGTACAATTTACATTTTTGGGACTAAACAAAAATACTATTAAACATTGCGCTATATTCAGTAGAGGTATGCAGTGGTTATGAGTACAGTCAGCCAGAAATACTAAATTAATATTTCACGTTTTTTCTAATTTTAAATCAAGTTCACTGCGTCTAGAGTTGGGATTGATCAGGGTTGAGCGATGTGCCAATAAAAAGGCGCTTTCAATTTTCCCCTGGCCATGTAGTATTTGCAAACATTTATCAGATATTTGTTAATATTCATATTTTTTTAATGAAAAAGTATACACCTATATATATCTTTTTTTCAATATTTCATAAATGGCAATAAAAATGCATTTTCATTCATTGTTTTTCTGTGATTTGAGCCTGTAGGAAAAATAAAATACTATTTTAAATTCAGGCTTATGCAGCGACAGCATATTAGTATACCATTATTAATTACTTTAATTATGTTTGAAATTGACAGTTAAGTAACATACATTGAGATTTTAAATGTATGACAAGACATAATTATAATTGTCAGTTTTGTGAAACATTTGTGGCTGGACTATGTGCAATACATGACCACGTAAACAATAATACCAATTTTACTTTAATATATTTATTTACATTTAGGATAATGATGCATTTAACAATTGACAACAAATTGTTTACCTAATAGTTCGTATTTTATAATACTGTATAGCGTATTTATAAAGAAAAAATACTTTTATTACTTAATACAAGAAGTCGTTGAATGTATACATTCATTAAGTCATTAAAAAATGATAATAGATGATTTGATACTGCCTTATGTATGCTTAAAAATATAATATTATTCACCTGGCTATTAGGTACGAAGCTGGCGAAATAAAATGAATAAATGCTAGCAATGAACGACCTGGAACATCAACGCTGAAGGCTGGATTCCACCAAAGACAAATAATGTTTTAATCTGACTTATGAATTTCTTTTGATTCATTTTGGATTTTACTGGAACTTTAACACTTATCGCGCATTTTCAGTGCGGCGTCGGTACGAAATCAGTAAGCTGTCTGCTACCAAAAAAATACCATATACATCATTACCCTATCAAGCCAGGACCTAGCTTAACTCGTTGGCTGCCATGAGCATCACCGGTGGGATCAAAAGAATATATTTTTTCAGGCAGCTATCGTGTTAAGGCAGTATCAAACAACACTTAAGTTGAAATAAAATCTTTTTCCTAGTTAATGAAATCAAAATTGACATGACAATTGAAATTTCCTATTCAATAGGTAATTTAATTAATGGTAATATATACATGTTTTAATGTAAGCGACTCATATTGCTTTCAATAATAAAGAATGACACTAGTTTATAAATTTTCAATATACATATCAAATATGTAGAACATTCTCTTAACTACATACAATAATGCCCTAACATTGCCATCTGAAAGACAGCTTAAAAATAAAATTTAAATTAATTTTACTAAATTGACATATAATAATTATTTTCTAGAAACAACTGCACTCGCTTTTGCATCCAGTTTGGCATTCAATCTACATTTGTTCTATATATGAATATTGCATTTTCTATATATTAGTGCATTTTCAAGTCCAAGAGCTAAGCATAAGGTATATTGTGCTGCATTTGTATATTAATTATATATTTACATATATTTAAATATATAGTACAAAACATTTTACTAAATATTTTGATTCCTACTTACATAATAATCAATTCGAGGACTATTATAATGGAACTTTAATGTTCAATCGTTAGTTGTTTAATCCTATGAAATCATTTGGATTTCAAAAATTCTTCCTTTGCTCATATAGGTACTTTTAAAAATATACATCCATTCATTGCTCAGTATTCAATCAGTGCACGTGACGACTAGATCTATTTTTTTCATTTTGTGCATCTTATAATTTTAAATGGCATTTTCTCTCGCAATAACCTAACTTATAATTATGAGAAAATTTTAAAATTATCAGATCTGTTGAACATAATACAGTAATATTGGGTAGTTATGGAAAAAACAAGTGAAAGTCGCCTGTAAACGTTGGACGATTTCTCAATCTTTATATATCCTACTGCTTCAATTCCTATTTAATCGAAAAATTTTTTTTTTTGGGTTATTCTTCTTCAATGAAACATTTTAGTAGAGTTTGTATAAAAATCCTTGGAAATAATTGTCCTTATTTATTTATTTATCGTATGGCAATTATTTAGAACCGTGAGATCTTCGAGAAGACAGTACGGATGCCAGTTTTTGTCAGTCCTTTATACCGCTACCATTTGTTACTGATTTTAAATCTTTGATTTTTTCCATAATTGATGATGATGAAGTTAGCGTACTGATTGAATTTATCTTGAGATTGAGTTACGCTATAGAACTGACCCACTTACTGATTGGATTAATCAGCAAACTGATTAAACTCAGCGTATTTATTGTTCAGCATGCCGATGGAAGTAATCGTAACTGACCGAATACGACCGCGTGGGTATTGAATTTATCAGCGAATCCAGCGTTAAATTTTTAAGCGTACTAGTTACTAATTAAACTATTTATTTATTTACCAGTTAAACTGATTGCGGATGCCGGGAAAGAGATATCGCTTAGATGAAGACTGATGTACCAAACTAATATGAGTCTTGTAGCACACCAGGGAAAATGCTTAAATTTTATGCATTTAGGACGCATCAACTGCAGTTTTCACCTTCAAAAAAATTTAATTTCATACGTCCAAACATTCGAAAAATAAGTACACAATTACTCTGTTGGCTACATATACCAGCGAAATATTTGAATTCTATCCGCCTAAAGTCCATGGTAAGGCTTATTAATTTCCTTTTTAAATATTTTGCATTTAGGATTGTTCCGTACATGTTCAACAAAGGAAATTAAACTCTATTTCCTACGCTGGTTGATTGAAATTTCGAACCGATAGAAACTAATCGTTACAGGTCTTGCAGCACTGCAGCTTGTAGCGCTGGAGCGCGCACATGTTCATCGCACGGACGTTCTCGCAGAAACGGGAAGTGTCGCGGCAGACGCCATCTGCACAGAATAACTAGCTTTGAGACCTGGCCCCTGGCCAGCAGTTATCGCGTGATAAACGACAAGATAAAGCCTGTCACTTTCTATTGAGTGATATCAGATAGTGACCGATGCTTTTTCATGTCGTCTATCACGCGATAAACATGACCATCATAGACCCTCTTGCACGAGTACTGACGGAATGGGGAAAGGAGGTCAGTCAGTTATTTGCAGAGATGTAAAGATAGAAATTTCACGTTAATTTTATTGAAAGTGGGATTGACTTTTTTGGGCCTTTGTTGAGTGGACAATTTTTGTGTATCAAGATTCCTTCAGTGACAATTTATCCTATCCATTTATTATGTTAATATTTTTAATTAAAACATCCTAAGCGAACTCAAAACACGAATAGTTGCTATTCCAGTTAGGATCATTCGTTATTTATGATAGACAAGTAAATAATTTGGCAGACGACTTTCTCAAACTAATACTTTAATTTTATTAAATTCGTTCAACAAATCTTGTTTAAGTAAATAGAGAGCGAGAGCAATCAGGACGAACGTCGTGAATAAGATAGTTTATGGCATAGTACAAAGAGGTTAGCATACCAGCAGATACAGTGATCCCCAAGAGATTAATTTATAATGGAATAAGCAAAAAAATTTGAAACTATAAGGATACAACATTCATTGAAAATACTTTAAAGCTAATCTTTGTTAATTGCCACCGTATTTCTTCTAACAACGAAAAAATAAATTTATTATTCATTCCTTTTGTGACTTGACATTTTGTGATATTTTGAATATTGATCACAATTATTGTTTGAGACACTATAAATATGGTAGGTATTACGACTACAATTTGTGACAATTTCTCATTAGATACTCATCATCTAAAGAACAATATTCAAGTGCCACCTCTAGTCGCGGTTCAATTCCGCGGGTGAAATCAACTTATACCTTCTTTGTTCAATGGCTCCAAGAAAGCCGTTGCTCTGTTACTTATTGGGTGACTCCAACTTCGTAACAATTAACTAAACGAACCAGCTCTCCACCGTCTTCATCAACCTAATCGTCGAGATGACAGCATTGAGGCACCAGTCCTCACCTCTCGTCTGGCAGGTGACGCTACACTGCCGTATGACGCTGGGCCTTCTGAGGAACTCGCAAGCGGCGCCAGCGCTTCGCTCCTTGCGACGCTTCTGCGCATGGTTGGGGCGCCACACGCAGCGAAGTACGCGATGCTGTCGGCCTTGCGACCCGCACTGACCTATGCACTGGATAGAACGGAAAATAGGGATAAGTTTGCCTTTGGCTTTAATCTTGCGTGGCATGTATATTGTTTTAACCTGGTTTTGTGTATAATAAAGTACTAACATACATACATAATCAGTATTACCAAGGTTCCGAGTTCTGTCATTGTTTAACATACATTGTTCTATATTCTGTATGTATGCGCTGTTGTAACGTTGTGCGTATCACTTAAGCGTATGTTTTTATGATATAACTATACGTGAGTTCCTGTAATTGGCTCTGTATTTTTAATTAAGCTGCTACTTTGTATATTTAGCTGTTGGTTCTCCATAATAAATAAATTAAAATAAAATTAAATTAAAAAATGATAGAGTTAGATATTATGAGTTAGATGATTTGATTTGGTCACACTCGAATTCTTGGCCGGGCCTCGACGAAGGCTACAAGACCCAGCGGACTACGTTTCGGTGCAGCTGATACACTCTACATGCGGGCGAACTAGGGCTGGTGGGAAAAAAAGAAAAAAATATGTTAGCCTCACCTTGCTCCAAGGCCCCACGGTCCACGCCGCCGTGCACGGCTGTGCCTCCCGCCGGGTCTTCTCCGGCTGGGTGCTGCCGTCGCAGGCTTCTGGAGTCAGCACCGTGCCGTTGGAGCTGACGCACTCCACTCGGCGGCGGACTATGGCTGGATGAAAAAATTATGCACAAATATCAGTAGGAGAAGTTTCTGAGTATTCATCTAGTAGTTATGGTAGCTATGGTATCCATAGCACAAGCTTTGTTTAGTTTGGAACTAAGTACTTAGGTCGATCTGTGTAAGATTCTCCACAAATATTATTATTAAATGATCAGGTGGCGCTCGCTGGATATGGGCGGTAAGAGACTGGTCATTGTGGTGAGTCTTCGGGGAAGTTTAAATCTAGTTCGCTATTTTGATTTCACTAGCATCAGATTGTGAAATTCTTGACGTTTTGTTTCAAGATATAACAAAAAGGTTACTGACTTCTAACTTACCAGTGCCACTGGCGAGGCACCGGATCCCCGACCACGGCGCTGCACGCCACGAGGTGCACGCGCCGCTGGAGTAAGCGAGCAGCATTGATGGAGGAGTCAGGCAGCGCTACAGACAATCCTCCGTTTCCACTGTAGTATAGTTATCTATCAGTGTTACTTACCAGTGCCACTGGCAAGGCACCGGACCGCCGACCACGGCGCTGCACGCCACGAGGCGCAAGCGCCGCTGGAGCATGCGAGGAGCACCGACGGAGGCGTCAGGCTGCGCGAAAGACACTCCTCCGTTTCTACGGTGGTTGTCGAGTTCACTTTCTTGTGCTACGAACAATCGGAATGGGTTATAAGCTTTTTGAAGATAGTCCAATCTACAAGTAAATTACTTTAAGTATGACAGCAATAAGAGCATATGTCAGGCTCTTATTCTACTTTAACACTACTGTGATGAGTTTCAGTTAGATACACACTGTCTTAAATAATCTCTTAGGTTAAATAAGAAAATATCCTTAAATGTGTTAAAGTAGAATATCTAATGAAATAACAGCATATGTCAGTGACAAAATCAAAGTAATCTGGACTGTAAAAAGAGTACAAAGACGTTTATTAGCCGTAGGTAAGAATATAGATGAAATGAATAAGACAACACTTCTAATAATAATGACAGGATACAACACTATTAATAATGGAGGGATTTAAAAAACTGTCACGTTTGAAAAAGCTGTGTATTGGGCATTGGCACAATTGACGCATACCTGCTTCATAGAACCTGCTTACTCGTACCTGACAAATGGCGCCTCTTATCTGGTGGCCTGTCTGTCCGCACGGAGCGTTACAGGGAGACCATTCGGTGGTCCTCCATGCGTATTCTTTGGCATCCACTGCTTCCGTTGTCCTGAAAAGCAAGAGAACTATATTAAAAACAGCCTACCTATCAAAAACAGTTTTAAAGGTAAGCCCTTGGGGTTGAAAAACACATCCAATTCCATTAATATACGTTGTTTTTGTCATTCGGAAGTATTGTATAACTCATTAGCTATTATAATATTGTTTGTTCACTCACCTCGCTTCAGTTGTAACTTCAATTTCATTTTCTTTGAAATCATTGACTTTGACTTCTTCTATAGTATTCCTATTGTAATCTTCATTGACAATAATAATGTCAGAGTCGTCGTCTTCAGGAAAAACTATTTGTTTATCTTCTAAATTGATGACGTGGGCTTTGATTGGGGTCCCGTAGTTTTGGTACATGATAAGAGGGTCCACCATGCGTTGACCTCGCGAGTTACCGAAACCCTGGAAATTCCAAAACATCTGAACATATCAATTATATGTGTTCTTTTTAGGCTCATCAAAACAGATGTAAGATAAATGTCCAAGTGCTCAACAGTAACCAAATACTTGAAAATTTGAATCTTAATATATCAATTCAATGACTATGAAACTAATATAAGTATCTACACAAGTGATGAATGTGAAGTCGACATGAATTTCTACTGAACCATGACTTGTCGAACAATATAAATAATAAAAAAATTGCATGCTGCATTGCTTTAGAATTTTTGAGCATTTCTTTGAATAATCATAAATACAAATGATAAAGCAGGACCGAAATTGAAACAGAAAACCAAAAATCCATGTTAAAATTCCCTACTGGAACAATCTGAAAGAAAACGAACCAAAACACACCAAATGAATGAAACTTAATTGATAATATGATAAATGGATAACCCAAAGAAAATCGAAATACACGAAGAGTTTATTTAAGAAACAAAGATCTAAAGAAACAACCAATCGAAGAAATAAAAAAAGAACCCATAATTAAGAAAGTAAAACCTGAATTAAAAATCAAAATACCTGAAAGTAAAAACCTTAAGAACCGAGGAGAATTAAAAAGGAACCTAAATTGAAAGAACATAAGGTCTCTATTCTGGTAACGGCTCACCTGGATCTGCATGACCAGGTAGTGGAAGCAGGGCAGAAACCGCGGGGCGCTGCTAGACTTGGGGGGGAGCATCTGGGAGGAGACAGCGCTCTCCTTTAGTCCAAGCGGCGTGGGGAGATAGTTGTAGTTTAGATTTAATTACATAGATGAGCTCTTCTTCTAACGCGTATGCTCTTGCTTGACAGAGCAGACTTACTCATTCATGCGATTTTGGGATTTACATACTTACTTACTTTAGCGGCGCAGCGACCCAAAGAGGATCTTGGCCTCCGAAACGAGAGCACGCCACCTTTCCCGATCCTGCGCAGCCTCCTGCCAGTGTTCGACCTGAAGCTGCCGCAGATCCGCCTGCACACTGTCTTCCCAGCGATACCTGGGTCGGCCAACCGGGCGGCGCCCACTTGGTCGCCCCAAGTATGCTTTCTTGACGGCTCGATCCTCTCCCAATCTCAGTAGGTGACCGAACCAGCGAAGTCTGTGTGCCTTTGTTTCGCCGATGATATTCGGTTCGGCCACCAATTCTTGGATCTCGGCATTTCTCCTGATCCTCCAAGAGCCGTCATCGTTCTTGACAGGTCCCAGGATCTTCCGCAGAACTTTTCTTTCTGTTACCAGGAGTTGATTTTCTTCTTTTTGGGTTAGTGTCCAGGCTTCACAGCCGTACATGAGGATAGGCCTTATGACGGTTTTGTATATCCTCATCTTCGTACCTCTGCTAAGAAGCCTGGACACCAAGACTTTGTGTAGGGCTGCACTGCATCGTAGGGTGTTCTGGATGCGGATACGTATCTCCTCCTCTCTCGTATTTGTATCAGTGACAGTGCAGCCCAAGTACCGAAACTTATCAACGCCCTGGTAAATGGTACCCTCAACATGAAGACAGTCTCGCCGAGCGCGCGTGTTCTTATATCGTTTCATGTGAAGGTACTCGGTTTTGCTATGGTTGATCCTGAGACCTATCATACAGGCCTCACGGTCAAGGATCCTCGCCGCCTCAGTCACGTCCTCGCGGTTTTCCCCTAATAAAGCTAGGTCATCTGCGTACCCTATCACCTTGTGCCTGCCGTTCAACTCTATCCCTGTGTCCAAAGCTAAAACTTTCCTCACAACATACTCCAGGGCTAGGTTGAAAAGCACAGGCGATAGAGCATCTCCTTGCTTTAGACCGGTCACCACCGCGAAGTCATCTGTCAGCTCACCCCCCACCCTGACGCGCATCCTACTCTCCTTTGTTGCTGTCGTGATTATGGCAACTAGCTTCTTAGGGATGTTAAAGTGAATGAGAATGGAGTATAAGGCTCGTCGGTCTATACTATCGTATGCTTTTGTGAAGTCCACGAACAGCGAGTGAACGCTCTGTGCGTACTCCCACTTCTTCTGCATCAGTTGTTTCAGCAAGAAGATTTGGTCAGTCGTGCTGCGGTTTTTCCGGAAGCCACATTGGTAATCCCCAAGGACTGTTTCCGCATAAGGCTCCAATCTCTTTAGCAGCACGTTTGACAGAATCTTGTACGCTGTAGAGAGTAGAGCGATTCCCCGATAGTTCGTGCACTTTTTTTTCGAGCCCTTCTTATGTACCGGACAGACGATCCCTACATTCCACTCTTGCGGTTGTTCTTCTAGTTCCCATATTTTAAGCAGAAGTTCGTATAATTTGGATTGTGCTGTGCCGCCACAGTTTTTCCAGATTTCTGACGGTAATCCGTCAATACCCGGGGCCTTGTTGTTCTTGAGTCGCACAATCGCTTGATGGACCTCATCAAAGGTTGGGGGGAGAACTTCGACGTCATCAATGCTGCCACCACTGTCGGTTATCGGTTCGTCCAGAGGGGGGCAGTTGAGTAGTTTTTCAAAGTAATGAAAAAAACTTTGAAAAACTTTGAAAAACTTTGAAAACTACTTTGGGATTTACATACATGATATATATCCATGTTGAGTTAAACGTATCTACAACAACATCAAATCTAATGCCTATTTGTATGGTTGTTTTCAGACAAGTACTACAAGGCCTATACATAATTTTGCCAAAAGCAGATTCAAAAAAATGGCTGGTAATAGTGGTAATTGATACTATAAGCGCATTATATTTGAATAAGTTATTGTTTTCCATATTATTTGAACAAGTCCAAGACTGAATTTCTCTATACGAGTACAAACTACTTATATTTCTTGCTGCTCTATTTGCTGTGTACCTAAACACTCTTTCTATCTCGAGATTAAATAGGCTAATTATAATTACTAGGTAACCTAGGTGATCCATCTTAGGCCCTGCCCTATCACTTACCAGAGACTAGGGCACGTCACTGGTTAGTCTTACAAAGTTAAATGTAAATAACGATTATGTTAATAATTGAACCTCCTGCATTTCCTCTTTGTACTTCCTCATTCAATTACATTGTAGTTATAGAATCAACGACGAGTTTAAGGGTTTTTTAAGAGCAGTCTTTAAAGGTAGATAAACAATTTACGGCTAAGGTGCCTTTGTCTAAGCCGAATCTCATAATCAAAAGCGGGCCGTTACTTGAGGAATGGTGCCGATAAAACCTGACGATTTTATAGCCACAATAAACTAGGTGATAAAAAACTGATGAAATATCTGATTCAGAATAGGTCTTGGCTATAGAAAGATCTAATGAAAGCGAAGTCATCAAAAGAAAGGCTGTATAAAATTTTAAATCTTATATTTGATACGCTTATGGCGTCGTTACGCATAACAGTCAAAAGTCATTAATATTATTAGGTAAAGTTATCCGACATGTCAATCGAAAATAAAATTGTTATAGAGTTGAAGGAGACTCGGCTTTAGTCAAGTAAGTCATAATTATTTGTTAGTTGAACGCTGCGGTTACAAAAAATAGGCGTAGAAAATCCTTTCGGGTCAATAATCTTTCTATACTTGTATACCAGCCAGCTCTCAGCCTTCATACACAACACTTCAATGCGTATCATCAATTATGTCAAACACGATATTATCCTGTAGAATTATACGTATAGACAAGTCACCCACATGCGGGTTAAACAGCAAGCCAAGATTAACTCTAATGCGGAGACTAATGATGCAGAAATGAAGCTTACCTCGTTTTCGTCATATATGTCCCTGGCCTGGGAGTTGTATGTAGGGGACGCTTTTGTTGTCGGGTTGTGCAGGGCGTCTCGGATTTTGTCTATTTTACCTGTTTGGAGAACAGAATGTATGTAAAAAATGTTTTAGAGTACAATGGGAATGTTACGGATGGAACTGACTTTGCAAATACGTAAGATTTTTATTTTATCCTTAGAAAAATTTAGCGCTCAAAGGAGCATAGGGTTCACAGCGGTTTATCATCTCGATCATATTTGGAGCATTCCAAGTGAGGACGTACCTCCATCTCATGGATGGCCGCAGCCATAATATCGTCACTATTTGCTTAGTACTCGTTAAATCTTGTTATTGTGTTCCTGGTGGTGATTAAGTTCGCCAGAGCTCCCGTAGTTTCTAATATTATATTATATTTTGTATAATATTTAATGTCATCGTCTTAATTCTATTCCTTGTAGAAAATAAATCAACCACTTTGGGAGGGTGTTGAAAAAATGTAAATAAATTATGACACTCATAAAACTCGCAAATGGTTGCAGAGATCCCCCGGCAAGATAGATTTGTTTTAGTGAAAGTATACAAGTAGGATTTCTTGTTAAGGTTGCGTTATCACAAACGATTCCTACCAGTATTGTAAATGTTTGTATGTTTATTAAAATATCACTCAAACCTAGCTAGAGCGATTGTTCTCCCCCGATAAATCCCACACAGTAAATTTCATCCAAGAAAAAATAAAAACAAATAAATATGTAAATGAAACATATATATTTATCATCAATAATCACATTGCGGTTAAAAATCGTGTTATTGGTATAGTTCGTACAAAACTGTAAGGCTAAATGCTGTCAAATGAAGGCAACCTTACAGTCAGAGCTCTTAATCGTTTTTTGCTTGCGTTCGTTTGACAGAATTTGGCCTTAGAGTTTTATACGAACTACCTATGAAGGACTTGCTTCACTCTACGGCACAGACGAAAAATTACTTACTTCCCAACACTTACTATACTGACGCGGTCTGCAGCATCCTTAACAGGGGCTTATCTCACAGATTAATTAAGATTTAGCCCACACTGCACGAGCTCCGTAAACAACGGCTCTCTCAATGGAACAATTTTGATTTTTTTCTAAATAGAGCTTCACGTTCTCTACCATCGAGTGTTTCGACACTATATTTCCATTAAAGCTTTACTGTGAACGAATTAACTATTTTTATCTCGGGAGTTTTCAATTTATTCAATTGTTTGACGGCAATTTCAGCTCGAAAATTATCCCTTTGTATTTTTTCATTTGTTCTCGCTTTTCAATGGAATGCCATTATATCATGAATTTATTTGCCACAAAATAAGAATCATTTTTGATATTTGGCATTGGTAGTATAATTGTTCGTACTAAAAATTAATTTACAACTTTTTATGTTTTACGTCAATAATTGTCTATTCATATTTTTGGTAGACTTTTAGGTAAGTATTATTATATTACTTAAAAAGTGTAAAATAATTAACAGTCCGTATCTAATTCGTTCTCGCGTGTTAGAATTTAAAAACATAATAGTTATTTATTACAAAGAAATCAACATACAATAGTAATAAGTTGAGATTACCCTATTTAATCTAAAACCGGGATTTATCTTATATCTTTAAACGAGCAATTCTTGTATATTTATTTATATATATATATATCTTATATCTTTAAACGAGCAATTCTTGTATATTTATTTATATATATATATATATATATATATATGTATATATATTTATTTCGGGGATCTCGGAAACGGCTCTAACGATTTTGATGAAATTTGGTATGTGGGGGTTTTCGGGGACGAGCAATCGATCTAGCTCAGTTTTATATTTGAGAAAATGCGTGTTTTCGAGTTTTCATGTTTTTAAATTTGTTCGTGATTGATATTTACAATGGCTGCTGACGTACGGATAATTAGTGTCAGAAGAGCCAGTATAAGCCTGACCTACGAATATGCACATAGTTGTCACGAATCTCAGGGTCAAGATATATAAGGACGTATGGTGAGGCGAGTTTATATTTTGTTATTTGTAGCATTTATAAAGAATGACACATGACAACGACTTACGAGGTTCACGTTCAAGGGGCTGACACGCTTTGCTAGAGAAAGATAGTCTTATTGCGATTCCTATAAGAGGAAATAGAAAAGAGGCTGAGAGAGAGAGAGAGGGGAGATGTTTTGCCCCTATCACCGACCGGACGTTTTTTCATTGTCGGGTTACAGGCAAATGCAAATTTCCATAAGCAATACATTGGACATGCAAACCGGACTAATTGCGTAGTACAAATTTTATATGAATATGAGCAAAAGTATGAGAAAGAAATAGCCCCGGTCGCTCGTTGGCGCATCTATAACTACAGAGTATATCTTATATCTTTAAACGAGCAATTCTTGTATATTTATTTATATATATATATATATATATATGTATATATATTTATTTCGGGGATCTCGGAAACGGCTCTAACGATTTTGATGAAATTTGGTATGTGGGGGTTTTCGGGGACGAGCAATCGATCTAGCTCAGTTTTATATTTGAGAAAATGCGTGTTTTCGAGTTTTCATGTTTTTAAATTTGTTCGTGATTGATATTTACAATGGCTGCTGACGTACGGATAATTAGTGTCAGAAGAGCCAGTATAAGCCTGACCTACGAATATGCACATAGTTGTCACGAATCTCAGGGTCAAGATATATAAGGACGTATGGTGAGGCGAGTTTATATTTTGTTATTTGTAGCATTTATAAAGAATGACACATGACAACGACTTACGAGGTTCACGTTCAAGGGGCTGACACGCTTTGCTAGAGAAAGATAGTCTTATTGCGATTCCTATAAGAGGAAATAGAAAAGAGGCTGAGAGAGAGAGAGAGGGGAGATGTTTTGCCCCTATCACCGACCGGACGTTTTTTCATTGTCGGGTTACAGGCAAATGCAAATTTCCATAAGCAATACATTGGACATGCAAACCGGACTAATTGCGTAGTACAAATTTTATATGAATATGAGCAAAAGTATGAGAAAGAAATAGCCCCGGTCGCTCGTTGGCGCATCTATAACTACAGAGTATATATTATATATATGGGCACGTTCTGCGGTGTCAAATAATCTCACCTGCGTCCTTTTCTCGCACCATCATAGCCCATTATGTGGTCGGGTTTCACGTTTATTTATGTTTATTTTGATTTTTTTAATTTATTGATCGCGGTTTAAAAAAATAGTATTTTGAATCTCGATGAAGAAATTGTTATCATTTTATTTCGCACTGACATTTATTTACTGAATGCGTTATTAAAACAGATCGGAGAAGGAATTAGTCGAGTAGCCAGGAATTCAATAATAACGTTTATTTAAAATGTGTACCTATATGCAAGTGTCGTGAGGACTTTGAAATGCCTAGGAAGCCTTTGAGAAAAACGTTTAATGTACGCATCCAAGGCAGACCTGAGGAAAAACATTTGTGTTGTTGTTGTGTATTTGTCCTTAGTTGTCCTTTATTGCCCTTCGGCCCCAAACTTCGAGTGTACGCGTGAGGTCGGCCTTATCGCTCACCTTTGGTCCTTCGGCCCTCAGGTTCCGCGTGTACACGAGTGTACGCGTGAGCTTGGCCTTCAGGCCTCGCTTAGCTTTACCTACCGCTCACCTTCGGGCCTTCGGCTCTCAGGTTCGAGTGTCCGCGTGAGCCCGGCTTTCGAACTCGCTAAACATTACCGCTCACCTTCGGGCCTTCGGCCCTCAGGTTCGATTGTAACAATGATAGTAATAGTGAGTGTCTGCGTGGACTCGCCCTTCTGGCCGCAAGCGGCTCTCCGGCTCGCGTGGAGAGCGCGCTCTAAGGGACGCTTCGGGCCTTCGGGCCTGCGAGGCATACATGGGGCACATGAATAGTTGGGCAACCCTTTCCTCCTGTATCGGTCTCGCAAAAAATACTGGGGGGAGGGGATGCTTGGGCACTCGGGATGGGGCTCCGGGCCTTCGGCCCTCCGCCAAGCTTGGCCTGCGGCCTCGCAGCCTGAAGCTCGCCCTTCGGGCTCGCGAAACCTTGTATATTTATATAGGATTTTCGGTTGTTTGGTACTCCCGCAGCTCGGCCTTCAGCCTCGCCAAACATTTGAGAGGAGGGGGGGGGGGGGGACGCACCTGACCACTTGAACGCCTGCGGCCTGGCGGCCTGAAGCTCGCCCTTCGGCCCTCAGGTTCGATTGTAACAATGATTGGAATAGTGAGTGTTTGCGTGGGCTCGCCCTTCAAGCCGCAAGCGGCTCTCGGGCTCGCATCGAGAGCGCGCTCTGATGGGACACTCGGCCTTGGGCCTCGCGAAGCCTTGCCTCTCACCTTCAGGCCTTCGGCCCTCAGGTTCGCTTGTAAGATACATGGGTCATATGAATAGTTAGGCAACCCTGTCCTCCCGTATCGATCTCGCAAAAATTACTTGGGGGGGGGGGGGGGACGCTTGGGCACTCGGGGTGGGGTTCCGGGACTTTGGCCCTCGACCGAGCTCGGCCTGCGGCCTCGCAGCCTGAAGCTCGCCCTTCGGGCTCGCGAAACCTTGTATTTATATAGGATTTTCGGTGGTTTGGTACTCCCGCGGCTCGGCCTTCGGCCTCTCCAAACATTTGAGGGGGGGGGGGCGCGCATCTGACCACTTGAATGCCTGCAGCCTGGCGGCCTGAAGCTCGCCCTTCGGGCTCGCAAAAATTACTCAAAAGTTGTTTTGCCCCCCGAGTCCCCGCATGCGAAATCTCAACGCGCTAGGACCATTTTGAAATTTTTGCCAAAAAATAATCGCCAAAAAAAGTCACCTCACCAAATGCAATGCAATGGCTTGCAGTTCTCTATGACATTTGGTCGAGCATCCCCCCACCTACCGTTTAGCCAGGCCGTTGGCCAACTTTTTGGTTTTCAATCAATCAATCAATCAATTATTTATTTTACATTAAAACATGGTGTACATTAGAAAATATAAAAGAGGTATTCAGAGGTTTTCAGAGGTATTTCTCTGGTAGTCACGACGGAGCCACCCCCTACACTCTTCTCAGACATCGTATTAGACCTGAGAGACCTCACTAGGAGAACAATTGGGTCATAAACACTTGCAAAAAACAAAAGTCGTCTCTCCTGTGGTCAATAGTTAACGGCATATGAGCATGTGAGTTATGATTTTATTACATGGATTTATAGAACCGGAAGAAGCCGTTTATGCGGGTTACTAGACCAATCCAAAATTAAGCTTTGTAGCCCTTAACTTTTGATATGTCCACAGGAAAGACGCGAACCTAAATCTGTTTATGACCCAATTATGTCAATAGAAATGTGTCGGGTTGCAGCTTTATATAGGTCTGTTTATCTACTTAATATCTTTATTTAGATCTTTGTAGAGCTGTAGTCTGCCTGGTTTACGGGAAAACACCGAGCAAGGCTCGGTCTCCCAGGTTCTATTTGTTTAATTACGGAGGAATATAAGATTCCCGATGCTTCATTTTCCGCGAAATGTTTTTATTTGTTTTTGTCGGGCATCCCTACGACGTACCTACTTCTTTTTGTAACATTCAAGGCACTTATGAAAATTTTTAATTAACATTTCTGCGGCAGATTTTAATGAAAAACGTTCATAGGCTTTTGTGGTTCTTTGTTTTTAATCTGTTATGAGATTAAAGTGGAGACCATTTAAGGTTTGATCTCTGTTTAAAATTGAATATAATTTAGTTAATTTTGTAATCTATTAGTACTATAAAATTTATTTATTATTATCATGATGGTCGTATCAAGTTAAAAAGTTACAAAGAAAAAGTCTTAAATCAAAATTCCTAACTGAAGTTTAGCTTCTATGAAATTCCTAAGGATTTTTTTACGTGACATACGGTTTGATTAGCTAAACTATTGAGCGTTCTACATGACGTTCGACGAAACATGTATGATAATAGGGCATTAGTACATAGGTTTTCGGAGGTTTATTAGAAATACTTTTAAATTTCGTGGGTAGAAATTTTGAAATTGGTTATAATTATAACACGTACCAACTTGAATAAAATGTATTTTTTGTGCCATACGTATATAGGATTGTACAGTACAGTTACGAGGGGCGTTCAATAAATTCTCGGTATGAGAATAAAAAAACAAAAGAATACGATAGGTTTTTTTATTTTATTTTTTAATATACTCCCCCCCCTATGTTTATGCACTTATAAGATCGGTCAATTAGTTTTTTTAACCCCTCATAAAAATATTTTTTATCTTTAGTGTCAAAATGCTCCTCCAGTGCTGTCTTCAAAGCTTCATCGTCAGAAAATCGATTTCCTCGTAGGTCCTTTTTGAGGTTGGGAAACAAAAAGAAGTCACTCGGGGCTAAGTCTGGACTATACGGTGGGTGTGTAATAGTTTCGAACCCAGATTCCCGAACAGCAGCCTTGGCGATATGAGCAGTATGCACAGGGGCGTTGTCGTGCAGAAGCAGAACTCCCTTGGCTAATTTTCCCCTTCTCTTCTCTTTGATTGCTTCTCTTAATTGGCGTAGAATATTAGCGTAGTACCCTCCTGTGATATTTACACCCTTTTCTTTATAATCGATCAGCAATATTCCATCACAATCCCAGAATATTGTGGCCATGACCTTTCCAGCTGAAGGCATGACCTTGACCTTCTTAGGGTGAGGAGTTCCTTTAATGTGCCACTGCATGGACTCTTGTTTGCTCTCAGAGTCATAATGATGAACCCAGGTTTCATCTCCGGTAACAATCTTTTGCAGTATCTCATCAGGATTTTCACCACACAGCTGAATAAATTCGGAAAAACAAGCAACGCGCGTATTTTTCTGAAGCGGCGTCAGCATTCGCGGTACCCATCTCGCACTGACTTTTGACATATTAAGATTGTCATGGATTATATTGTGTATAGTACCAATAGAAAGCTTGCTTATTTGAGCTATTGCTGTCACCTTCACTCGAGCATCTTCCAATATAATTTTCTCCACTTTTTTTATATTTTCTTGTCAAGAAGCTTCAACGGGCCGACCAGGTCTGGGGTCGTCTTCGATACTCTCTCTCCCACACTTAAATTCACTTGACCACTTTTGAATTGTTGATAAAGAAGGAGCAGACTCTCGGTAAACATAATCCATTTCTTCTTTTATAGCTTTTTGATTTTTTCCTTGTTTGGTCAAGAATTTTATTACCGCCCGGTGCTCTAATTTAATTAACATTGAAAAATCGCTCATTGTGATCACGTTTGTTCGGCAGTTGCAGAAAAACAAAAGAACATTGCCGTTTGAATTTTACCTTTTTTTTATGTTAATGAATGACACTTACCGGCCAGTATTAAAAAGTTTACTAAAAAGGTTTAAAAGATATCAATACCGAGAATTTATTGAACGCCCCTCGTACATCTGCAGATCTGTTCTTAAATTAAAAAGCATAACATTTTTATAGAAGTTATACATAAAACTTATGAATAATATTTGCAAGACGAAATAATATTTGAATTTATGCTGCTTTTATAGACGTATCGCTGCAATAAGATCACTGCTTCGTGCTTGGGAAATATTTTACAAAAACATGCAAGTTCGATGCTTCCAATAAAACGAGACCGATTTGTAGTAAAATTCTGAAGTATTATACTCATAATCTCATATGTATATCTACAGATATATAAGTATTACATGTGCCATGTTTGCAATTTATGCAAAACTAGGTAATCTATATGTACAACTCGCACAATTTATGATGTACAGTCCAGTGCAAAAATGTGCATACAACTTGCTCAAAATGATGTCCCATAGCTCTTATGTCGGTGAATTAAGGTTTTGGTACATATTTATGAGAGGATTCATTCGATACATATTTTTGCACTTGACTGTACCTATTGTGGGCGTGGGAAGCGTATCTTTAAATGCACAGTAACAAGTTACAGGTACAATAGATAAGTTAATGCCATAAGGCATTCTGTCCAGCCAGAACATTTCAGAACACAGACCAGTCAGGTCAGCCCAAACAGAACATTTTCAGAAACATTTTATATCACCTTTTGCTTCTTTTCAAGAAAGCGGGTTGGGAACTTGAAAGCACGATTTGATATATATTTGCAATTTGAAAAGAATGAAAGAACATTATTTATTTAGCACGCGTAAAAAAATAGAGAAAGAAGTGGACACTTCATTCAGCATATTGTCATGGGAGCCATGACGCTGATTATCAGTGACTGCCTCAAGCCGACAGTATTTTTGTAAATATTTCTTAGGCCTTTTGCCTAAAAACTGAAAAAGTGAACCTTAAATTAGTTAGTGACATCACAAAATGTATTTCAAACAAAGCTGTTTTAACAAAACAGCTGCAGCAGCTGTTTTAGCTGTTGTTGTTTTAAGCTGTTTTTAGCTGTTATTCGACATTAAGTAAATCATTGCTCAAAGCTCATAACTCAAAGGGGACATCCGTCGGCACCATTTTACAATTAACCAACTACGTACCCTTTTGCTTCCCCTTATAGTTCTTCCTCTGGTCCCCTGGCCGTTGTTCATGAGACTGGTCGTCCGATCTACCGCCGACCATGGCCCTGTACCGCCCATCAGTTCTGCTGTTGGCAAAATGGCATTTATAGTAAAAGGAACGGCAAATGATGAGGCAAAAGCCCATCAGCATGTTATTAATCGTAGCCAATGATCATGAACGAATAATAGGGGTCCCTTATTCATAATGGTTTATCAAACTTATTTCTAGCGACTCTAGCTAAAATTCGCTTGTCCTTATTTATCATTTTGTCATTTATGTTTGTGAAATAGGGACAAATAAATTTAAGTTTGCTAACTATACTGCTAGATTCGCTAAGTTTTGTGAATAAGGGAGTTAATCGTCAATCGGTCGGTAACTCTCTGACCCTATCGAAGACCATCCTTTACAATTTTCCCCGTATTGTATGATGATATTTAATATTGTAAAATAATAACCAAGGAATGAAGGTATTTAGTATATCGTGTCGTCAGCTATGGTGAAAGATCTATGTGATCCACAAATAATGTTAAATTGTCTTTTACTTTGAAAGGTGGATCTAGACAACTGTTTGCAATATATGATGAATTATGGAAGGTGAAAGCTGGCGCTGACCTGTCTGCCAATGGAGACGACGGTTCGTCCAACGCCTTATGCCGTTCTATCTCTTCACTGGACGGGAACTCCCCTGGTCGAGGTTTGACCAGCAACGTCAGATTTGCACTGGACCGTCCAGCCACGCAAGTGTAAATGCCGTGGTCTCGTAGCGAAAGGGAGTTTATGCGAAGAGCGCCCTAGGGAGAACAAGAAATAGTAAGATCATACTTCATGAAAACCGATACAAATTGTGCTCTTCAGGGCTATATGATTTTGTGTGGACCTCGGAAAGCGTCGAAGATGTTATTCCATTCCAAGATAAGCTAGTACGTGGTGTATTGCGAGATGCTGGATAATGGATCCCCGCAATGATCGGTCTTCGCTCTCATCCAACGGCTTCACGCTATGGTGACCAGACAGCCGGACCACCTTAAGTTGTTTTTATTTAAATAATCAAAGTAATCCCGTCGACAGATACTACTATTTTTTTACCTTTTTAGATATTTTGTATTTCTTCGACTTTGTGATTATCTGGTGGTCCTTCGCCCATTGGATCTTGGTTCGGTTGTAGCTCTTGACGGGGCACTTTATCTTCACCTGGGTTCCGTAGAACACTGTAGCGGAACCTCCGACTTTCACCGTCACCTTTATTGTGAAAATAATAATTATTTAGTTCGTGCAATTTGTTCAATGAATGACAATGCGGGATAAGTAACAAGTCAAACAAGTAATAAAATTTTTGTTTCAATGCTAGCCGGGATATTATTGCGCAGATTAATTTAATTTGTAATATTGATACCATACTTTAAAACACGTTGACTAGCCAAGCGTCTTTGTATCGAAACTGTAATCTAACCAGTCATACCTATACAAGTTTTTCTGCTACTTGTGCTAGGTTTAAATTAACATTTTTTTTCTTATTCTAGTATTTATCGTTAACCGTCGATTTCGCGCAATTATTTGGCTGTTCGTCTAGGTACCTAAGGTTTAGGTACCTACCTATAAACCTTTCCACCAAAACTTTAGTATCTGATAGCTAAACATTTGTCTTTGTATTTATAGTTCGTACACAACTGTAAGGCCAAGTGCTGTCAAATTAACGCAAGCAGAAATCTACCTAACAGTCAGAGCTCTAAGTCGAGTTTTGCTTGCGTTCGTTTGACAGAATTTGGCCTTGGAGTTTTGTACGAACTATACAAGTAACAGTTAACTAGAACTAAAAAACCTAAATCCAGACCTTTTTCTTCTTCGGATCATGCTGTATGTACGACGAGTTGTCGAGCTGGATCTCCGGCGCAGAAGTGTCCAGGAGGCAGGGCCGGCTGTTGCAGGACTTGGTGGGAGCGGGTCGGGGCGAGTTGCAGAAAGAGACGGGACGTTCCACCACGTGAGACTGGGCCATTATCTGCTTGCATTCCACCTGTAGAAAGACTTTTTTCACAGACACAGGTAGTGAAGTAGCATCATATAGTTAGTAGCATCTAGCATCCAGGCAATAGCAGCAATTGTCCCCACCTCCACGCTCGCCCCTCCGATTGATCAATTTAAACCTCCCCCCTGAACCAAATCCTGGATCTGGACCTGGCGACATCCAAGGTAGCCAAATTTTTATATCGTAATGCATACTTGTCTGTGGAAGTGCTCTTTGCCATCATACGTATACGATTGGAAAACGCCAGGAGGATGAATAGGTACTTACGTATTGCTTTAGAGTAACACACATAACTCTCTGTTTGATGCCTCCTGTGCTAGAGCATTTTGACCACTCTCCAGTATGCCAGCGGAATTTCCTGTACGAATGTTCTTTGCCATCATATACAACTGTATACGGACACGACAAGGATGCGCTAGGAGGTCAAGGTCCTATTGCTTTATTGACTAGCATACCTCTCTCTGTTTGATGCCTCCTCCACAAGTCTTGGAGCACTTGGACCACTCTCCGGTATGCCAGCGGACTGGACAGTCCAGAACGTTGCAGTACTGTCGGTCCGGTGGGGGCGGCTGGGGACACATGCTGTTTGGGACTACCACCGTGTTCGTGCCGCCGCGCGTCACCTGGGTAAAACAAAACGCGATACAAATATTAGTTTGCTTTTAAATTTGTTTAATTTGTGTAATTTATTTTATTGCGCTTGTCCACCAGCCTAGGTCGACGGCCACCAAAAAATAAAACTGTAAATCAAGGAACTTAAACTATGTAACGGTAGAAAATTTGCGGTCTTTTCGCTAATGATGGATCTCTGAAAACAAAATTAAAGAAACTCTCAACAGGCCGGTGCCTCTAGCCAAATCGGCTAAACTTGGCTCTGCCATAATACCTCCGTGGTGTCCAGTCCAGTTACCCTATCGCATTGGAAATGAAAGAGAACGTACTATGCGGGATGCTATGATTACATGATTAGCTGTCAAACATCGATCTTGTTCGACAGAAAACCTTCTGTACGTAAGAACTATTAATTATTCTGTGCCCTCGATTAGTTTCCTCATCAGCTCTGTCGATGCGTTGCAAGTGTGAAACCTAAAGAAATCTTTTTAAATTGGATAGACTCAGAACATACAATAAATAGTTAAAAAAACTTTAAATTCTTTCTATACCCGGTTAGGAAAAATGCACTTACCTCATGTATGCACGAAACTTCTCTTGTTTGTATTCCGATACCGCAGGATTTAGTACACTGAGAGAATTCGGTGTAGTTCCATCTGAAAGAAAAGTTATCATTTAAGTTGTGTCCGATGTTCAGAATTGGATTCAGCTTAGGAATAACAAAATGAAACTCATACAACGTTAATAACTCATATACGAATAAATTTAATGCTGTTTATTTTGTTGAGGATACCAAGTTGAGGGCAAGAGAAACAACATACTTACCCGCCGATTAACGGTAACGCACTTGAAACTCCAAGGCTCTTTGAATAAGGCAGAAAAAATAATCTGTTTGAAGAGCACTGCAGAAGTGCAGACTATAACGACATACGACGATAACGACCCTCAGTCAAAAAGTTACGACGAGGAAAACGAGGAACTTTTTAACCGACTTGTAAAAAGGATATGGTTCTTAATTCGATTGTTCTTTTTTTTTTGATACCTTGGAGGACAAGGATGGTCGTTGCAGGTTCTCACTCGGTTTTCTGGTTTGGTCAGCGGATCGCACATGTACGGGGATGCGTTCTTGCCGTCTTCGTCTCTCACGCACTGAATTATCAATTCCTGAAATCGAAAAATTAGCTTAGAAAGAGTGGGGCGCTGGCGCACGTATACCAATTATATGACAGAGAATAAGCATGCGGAATTTATAATAGTAATAAGATATCGCCATATGGAAAGATAACTATCAAATTATCACAAAGAAGACTTAACACTTGAAAGTTTCGGAAAATTAATGATTTATTTTATTAAGTAGTCTTAGTCCTTAAGTAGTTTAAGAGGAGGGGTAGGGCAAACTCTCTCCATAAAAACTTTGTGCAGGATTTTCTTCGTTTATGTTTGCATTAAAGTTATGATTTTTGGTCAGTATGCTTATTTTTCTGTTAACTATTTCGTGATGTAATTTTTTTTTCATTGATATTATTTTTAATTTTTTTCATTTTTCATTCAAATATTTGAAAATTTTCACATCACTTTCTTCGCATATCTAATATTTACATCCAAAAAAAAATTACATTCGTTAGTGCCAAAACCTACGAATAAAACGTGCACAGAGTTTGTATGGAGAATGCCTTGCCCATCCCTGCGCCTTAAAAACCATCATCAGGATTCTATGTTTTAATAAACAAAAAAATGTATGGCCTAATTGACCTACACGCGATATTTTATAAACAAAACAGCAAATTACTCGTATTTCCACATTTCCAATCGTGCGGTGCACGTAGTAATTGACGTCACACGACACGCAAAATTAGTATGAGGCGTTTTCAGGGCTCGCTGTACTTTGAAACCAATTTCTATCTTTCGTATTGTTCTAATTGTCATTGTTCTATATAAGCATTTGTTCATCTCATAAAATTGATCCGAATGCCTTCACGAAAAAAAAAGAGTCATGTTATTTCATGTTAGCCTATTATCATGTGTAACCTGGACACCGCTTAGACAGGAGGCGCTGCAGCTGGTGTAACCCTTCTCCTTCCAGGAGTAGGACTTGCCCGGGGAACCTGGGGCCACCCTGATGTTGCTCGATGTGCCGTAGCTCAATGACCTGCTGGAGAATACTTATGGTCACTAATTTATATTATACTTCGCCATATCATGGGATTAGGTAGCGGACCCCAGGCATCCTTCAGGATGCAACTGTACTTCGGATAACGCTAGGAGGAGGATGATGATGATACGTACCTATATACTTCCATAGTTCAATATAAAAAAAAACTTTCAGTTCCTCAATATTATGTTACATAAACCTTTTTTTAATACTACCGAATCGAATCCAAAAAATCTGAAAAATAAAACGATTCGTATTTTTGGCCTGGGATTTATAGGCCCAGATATAAATATTTTCGACACTACGGAAATTGCAACATACCTAGCTTATAATACTTACTAGAAATTTTAGAAAGGAAAACCGGCCAAGTGCGTGTCGGGCCACGCGCAAGGTAGGGTTCCGTAGTCGTCCACCCGTTACATTATATGGACCGAAAAGTTCGAAAACTTATATTTACTATGTTTTTGAATGAATTAACAACATTATCTAAGGTATCAATGGAAATTGTACGAAAGTTTGCTTTTGGAAAGTACATTTCTGAAGTTCGACTATTACTCGTTAACTAGTAATGTCTACTTAGCTGTGATAGTTTTCCTTTTAAATTCATCGTATATACTACTACCACGATTTTTTTCACATGCCTAGTAGCCACCGTTTAGCTGGCAGGGGGGGGGGGGGGGACACTTGACCATAGCAAAAATTATCACTTCAAAGCTTAATATCACGCTAACCAATTCTTTAATCAAAAAATGCTTTTAGAAACCTTATAATATTTTTAAAAGAGCTATCCAACGATACCCCACACGATGGGGTTTGGCAGAAAAAAAAATTGCACCACCACTTTACATGTAGGGGAGGTACCCTAAAAAATTTTTTTTTAAATATTTTATTCTATAGTTTTGTCGGCGTCATTGATATGTATAATCATGTCAAATTACAGCTTTCTAGCACTAACGGTTACTGAGAAAAACGGGGGTCGAACGGACGGACGGACGGACGGACATGGCGAAACTATAAGGGTTCCTTGTTTACTACGGAACCCTAAAAATTGAAAAACTTCGCAGGTTCGAATCCTGCTCGGTGCCTAAGTTTTTCAATTTTTCCTTTATTTCTAAAATGTCTAGTTTGCGTTAGCAGCGTTACTGCTTAATACAAAATTAATTATAATACTTACCTACATTGAGTTTTGAGAATTCGAATGATGAGTAACATGTTAACATAACTATCGATAAGGCTTATCGTGTTTGAATATTAGAATTAGATAAAGATAGACTGATAGTGTTTTGATTTTACTCCATAACATAACGATAATGTTGACATTACAGAATTCGATTTGTCAAATACATACAGTTAAAAATACTTATAGCGACATATGGACCCTATTTAGAAGATACTACAGAAAACCACACTAAATCTAACTACTTATAAGCTTTATCAGATCTTATCGAAATACTTATCATAGATGATTAAAATTTATCTTGTCTCTGGAATGAACATCAAATAGCACTTTAACAGTACTTATCGAAGCAAGAATGTCTCTTGACGTCAATATCAGTGAACCTGAAGAATTTAACTGTCAAGAACTTCACAGTTCTATCAAAGAAACGGCTTTTATGAAAGGAATCAAAGACTTTGAATATCATGTAGATACAATTAGTGGCAAAGGTGATAACTACATTGCGAATTTGTTTAGAGTGACAATCAAAGATACAGAAAATGAAGCTAACAGTGTGAGTGTTATTGTGAAAACTCTAATTAATTCTGCAAGACAGGAAACGTTTAGTACGTTGCACGAACGAGAAATTAAGGTATATCAAAAAGTATTACCGATGTTTAAACAAATCCAAGATGTTATAAACGATGAAGACAAAGTTATATTTCCAGATTGTTTGTTGTCGTGTTCTGAAGATGCACAGGAAGTATTGATATTAGAAGATATGCAAGAAAAAGGTTTTTTAATGAGTGACAGAGTGGCGAAATTCGAACCAATGACACTTAATGAAATAGAATTGATATTAAAGGAACTAGCAAAATTCCATGCGCTTTCTTTAATTTGTGATAAGAAACAACCGAAAGAATTCAAAAAAATCCAAAGCAAGTTTAAAGATTTGATGTTCGAAAACAAGTTTTTAAACAAAAGCACTTTACGGAAGTACTATTTGGATTCTTATGAGATGTCACTAAAAGTTGTTACGGATATTGAGATTAAGAAGTCGTTAGAAAGAATAGGAACTAAAGTGATCGAGTTATTAAGACTTTATACTGAGCCGAAAAAGTTTAATGTGCTGTGCCACGGTGACTGTTGGATCAATAACGTGCTTTTTAAGAAATCGGTAAGATATTAATATAGTACCTACATCATGACTATTGTTTTCAATACTAATACCTGCTAATACTCATTTATTTATAATATTATAAATATTACACGTCATGTTAATATTATCAGAAATTAAATTTGATTATTATTATTAATTCATTACATTATTATCATTTACAAGTAGGATTATAATCACAAAAATTAGAGTTATAATGTTGTTATTTTCATGTCATGCCTACAAATGTCTTAAATTATAAAATGCTTGGCCAATTAGTGCATCTATTAAATGCATCAGTGCTCTCTGTGTTAATGTACTTAGTAATAAGATAATTTTTAGGGCAGGTTGCACCAAGTTATAATTACAAAGCTCCACCAGCTTTCATCCCATAAAAACTATTCTAACTCACCCTACCAGTTTTAACGAACATCACTTACGATTAATTGGTTTGGTGTACCAACCCTTAGTATAAAGTGTAGCATATAGGTAAATATGTATTTTTTTTATAGGAAAATGAAGATCGCCTGTGTTTCCTAGACTTCCAAGCACTAAGAAACGCCAACCTAGCAACGGACGTCCTACATTTCCTTTACCTGTGCACCAACTCAAAGTTCAGATCGCAACATTTAGATACCCTCTTAGACGCATATTACCAAAGTTTCCGAACATTCTCAAATTTATTCAACGTAGATGCTAGTTTAATTTATCCCAGGGAAGATTTTTACACGGACATAAAGGAAACTTTGCCTTTCGGGTTCTTGATAGCTTTTATAGAGTTAAGAATAGTCACATGTACACCCGAGGATATTGATTTTCTAAGAGGTTCTAGTTATTCGCTGAATACTTCGGTGTCACCGAATGGAAATGAGCTGTTTAAAATTAGAATAAATGATGTCGTCAGTGAAGCCGCGACTAATGGAGCTATATATAAGTTAATTGATGAAATCAATACGATTCGCCTTTATGAGTAAATGCTACCTTGTTTGGGGCTATTGAAATATTTCTGGATTATTTGATAAATGGTATGCAATTAAAGTTTTCTGGTCAGATTGGATACATTAGACTAATGATGAAAGTATGTATAGTTATATTTATTTTTTATTTTGATGTACAGTCAAGGGCATAAATATGTATACATTTTTGGACCTTATTTCAATGGAGTAAGGTGAAAAAATGTATACATATTGGTGCCCTTGACTGTACGTGTAAGTTAAATAGAACTATGTAAATCAAAATTTGAGTTTTTTGTGAGAATTGACTTTATAAGTGTTTGAATGTAGGTACTTAACTTTGTACGAGTATGTAGAATTTTATACAATTTATACCTAACTGACGTGTGTTTTTTAATCTACATGCATTGTCATGAAGTTTGAAATTCCTAAATAGAAAACTCCCGAAGTCTCATACATATTGCAATATATATCTCCCTCTGTGGATTCTCGACTCCTTCGCCACCGCCGCCGCGCGCCGCCAACACCGAGCAGCCGAATGGGCCGCGTGCTCGCGCGCAATGCTAGACGCGAGGCCGTCGCGAATATTCTCATGATTAAGGACCACGTATCGGTACGAAACATGTCGAGAGATATTCGACGTTAAAGACGCGAGTGACCAGGTGGAGTGATTATATTTCAATATGTTTCAAATTCTTAGTTAGGTATTCGCTACACGGTGCTAAAATAATTGCTGGCTGGCGTCCATATGCAACGGTAACTGCTACTATCAGGCCGTACGCTTGCATACATAGCATAAAAAATAGTCGACCTCCATTAAGAGGAGGGGTAGGGCAAGCTCTCTCCATACAAACTTTGTGCAGGATTTACTTCGTTTGTGTTAGCATTAAAGTTATGATTTTTGGTCAGTATGCTTACTTTTCTGATAGCTATTTCGTGATGTAATTTTTTTTTATTAACTTTTTTTTTCTATTTTTTAATTTTGAATTTTTTTGAAATATTTGAAAATTTTCACATCACGATCTTCGCATATCTAATATTTACAACCAAAAAAAATATTATATTTGTTAGTGCCAAAACCGACGAATAAAACGTGCACAAAGTTCGTATGGGGAAGGCCTTGCCATACCCTGCGCCTTAACTTACCTGTCAGAACCATAACCGGGCATTCCTGAATCCCCAAACGAGGTCCCGTACGCTAGAGAGCAAGGCTCCATGACACATCTTTCCGTCTCCTCCGTAGGCTTGGGCCCCATGCATTTGCTGTCCGGCAGTTTTGCAATAGTCCTACTGAATTCCAGAAATATCTTGCAATGCACTTCTTTCTTCCTCCAACCTTCACCACAAGACACGCTACACGGGCCCCATTCGTCGTCTTTGATGTAGCTAGTGAATAAAAAAATATATTAACTGTCTGTTTAATGTTCTTTAATGTCATTTATAGGATTTTCTATACTAATGTTTAATACTATAGAAATTCACACGTTTCTCGTCATGCTTGGTGCTCAAGGGTCAATCTACTATTCCTATTTTTACATTTAATTTTCTGGCTGGTATATGTAGAAGTATGTGCACCAGTGTTATATGTTATCTGTCCACCAATTGTATGTTTCACCTGAAAATCTGAACATATCATTATGTTTAACATTGAGAAGAATTAAAGTGCCTTGTAACATTGTTGCCTTAACTCTGTGAGTCAAATTCTTTTTGGAAACAGTGTTGCTGTGTCAGTGTAGGTGCCAGAAAGAGTCAGATTATTGGAAAAGTGTTCAGAAGCGAAAGGAAAAACAAATGCAAGACAAACTGTCACAGTGTGGACTACGAGTGTGCAAGGAGAATTAAACTTTATTGTGCTGTGCAGAGATTTGAAAAGACAAGTTGTAAGTTCATGTGGAAGCGATGGGTAGTGAGAGTAGTGGTCTGAATCTGAACTTGAACATCTGAACAACGGTCAAGGAAGTGCAGATTTTGGGCACAATTGAGGAATTGCCTGTAATTTTAACTATGATCAGTATTTACAGTGAACACGTAAAAATCTAAATCATCTAGACACAGGATTATTTACACACATTCGGGTTCTGAATCTATTTTAAACCACTAGGACGTTACCGTGAGACAGTTGTTCAAAAATGTATCTTAACTATATTTACATTTGGGTCATTTTTGAGCAACCGCTTGGTACACATAAGCAAGAAAACAAATTAGCACGACTGGAGCAGTGTGATGGAGGGGTTTATGTCATTCATTGTAAAAAATGTGTGATGTTATTTGAATTCAAAAGTGAAACTTTTAAAAATTTGATCGTTCGTAGGTACAATACCTTACATACAACCAGCCACACGCAAAGAATATTTTGTAATTGCTGAAAGAGACAACAACAAAATACTCTGAGCTTTCGACGGAAACAACTGAGATAGAATATGTATGGTAGTATGAAGTGTAAACAATAATAAGGATTTAATTAACATGTATAGTTTTCACATAATTACGAGTATCGGTGTACGGGTATCGGTAACTTCTATATAATAAAAATAACATACTTCTCACGCAACCGTACACTCTGCTTTTGACAGTTATAATTTATGCCATATTTGACGTTTCTTATACGAAATTGACAGCCCTCAACAAAACGGTGATAAATCTCTAACTTTAATAAACAAAGGAACGTCTTAAGTCTAGTTTTGTTCTTTTGTTCCTGGATTTGTAACAGATTTTCAAATCCAGGATTTTGGTCCGAAAGCTGCTTGAATCCGTTGGGATTTGATTTTAGTTTAATGTAAAATTTGTCAGGGCAGGGGGCCGATTTTTGAGTGTCGAACGCTCGACTTTTCACTCGACATCTGTCAAAAAAGTACACAAAAAGTATGAAGTTTTGACAGATCTCGAGTGAAAAGTCGAGCGTTCGACACTCAAAAATCGGGCCCCAGGACTTATATTAATATGCTTCGATGTGACATTGTAGGTACAGTCAAGGGCATAAATACATATTTGGACCTCATTTGAATGGAGTAAGGTGAAAAATGTATATATATTGGTGCCCTTGACTGTACCACACATTAAAATTTTATTGTCCTAGTGTAAAATTAATCAAAACATAAATATACTCAAATTACCCTAACTAAAGAAATAAATTGATGATAAGAAAAACAAGAATTTTAAAATTACCAAAGATTTTTAATTCGGAAGTGGTATCCCAGGGACTCAATTCAAAAGATATTGATTGCGTATTTGAATTACTCAGTTTTATCGCGCTTTTACTAAAGCTCAACCAACTAACACCAATCAATACAATTTCAATTCAAAATTAATAGATAAATCAATAGCGTGTTCCGAATTGAGCCCAAAGTATACCTACAGTAAACCAACGAGATCCTTACACTAAAACTCTAAGTGGAACAGCACCGTGGTCCATAAATTGCATATTTGCGTCAAATATTAAGCATTAATTATGTATGGACATATGGTCCTTCGAACCATATCGTTACTGCAGTGGTAAACGACTTTTCTGATATGAACCAGGTGTGCCACACGAAATTAAACGGATTTTACTGTTGGTTTTTCGTTGATGTGGCATTCAACGAGAATGTCGTTTACAAGGCATCTACCATAGTGAAATGAATAAAACTATAGAATATGTATTGTCCTAAAGACGAGCCTTGAAACATGATGTTTGATTCAGATTTAAATAGCCTCTCTGTCGCACTTGCATATATTGAAGGGATCTCCCTCCGAGATACTTCGTTTTCGGTTCCCGGTAGGCCCCCAGGGTCGTAAGGTTAGACGCTAGTCGCTTCCGTAAAAACTAGTTTGCCTACGTCAAGTCCTGGGATTAGATACCCCAGGCATCCTTAAAGATGAAACTGTACTGGGATAACACTAGTTGGATGATGATGTGATTTAAGACTAGGTCTACATAAAACTTACGTGGCTTCCACGGGTACGTCCGGATCCCCGATGAGACGCTCGGCCTTGGCTTGAGGGGGAGGGTAGGGCTGGATCAGTGGCTGCGTGTGGTACACCACTCCTGGCAGCAGCTCTTCGATGTCATCCTGGGAAACACACTTGGTTATCATGGTACACTACTCCTGGCTGCACTGTAGTAGGTTAGGTTCTACTACGATGACAATCTATGCATACAAATACATGGAAAATATAAATGATGGATTTCATCAGTATAACCCCATTCAGGTAAGGAACTCAGCTAGGCCCGACCTGGTTGGTTCGGACTGATTACGGAAAGCTATGAGAATGAAATTGCACGTAGAACCGATGGCCGAATGGTTCTCGTGTGGCGACCACGGACCGGAAGGTGCAGCGTGGGTAGACCCCCACAAAATGGACTGATGACCTGGTAAAGGTCGCGGGAGTCCGCTGGATATATGTGGGTGGCGCAGGACGTTCATTATGGCACTTTCGGTTTTGCGAGCCACATCCGTGCTCATCAGAGAAAGTTGTAAGGGTCGCCGTTGTCGGACACGTCAAGGAGGACTATATATTTGGGGGAGGCCTATGTCCAGCAGTCGTCGTCTTTTGGCTGGTATGATGATGGGTAGTATACCTCCGGCTCCTCAGATTCCCGGCAGCTAATCCCGGTTGAGCAGGGCCTGGAGATCTCTGGCCTGGTGGCGGGATCGCAGCCGCCACCGGATGGCGTGCACTCCACGCCTCGCACCTGGATCCCTTCGCCGCAGGACACTGAGCACTGTGACAAAGAGTATGGCCAGTCAGAACAACTTCATTGGGATAAGATTTATCATTTTAATTATTCATTATCATTGACAGTTAAGTCGCGGGCTAAGGTAACTTCCTGACTTGGCGGGGCGGGATCGATATGTGACATTTTCTTATTTGACGTAAACTTACTGACTTCGCAAACATTCTCACTTGACGGAATACTGTCAGTATTACGTTTGCGCAGTAGTAATGCCATGCGCAGAAGCGGACCAATACTTACTGCCTTCGCATCTCCCCGCTACCCGCGCATCCCGCGCCAGTCAGGAAGCAATCATTTAAATGTAGTGGGCGTAGTAAAAAGCGGTACCGAGTCGACTGACAGTTGACACTGACATGTGACAGTTTTCTCATATCGTACCGCCTCCGCACCGACAAATCAGGAAGTCGCCTAAGACTAAGTACTTTATATTAAGCAGACACACAGGCACACTTTCGCATTTAGATATATATAATATTAGTATGGATTAGTATGGATAGTATAATTAGGTTGGGCCTACCTAACGTAACTTTGGCACGTTACGTAAACGACTCACTGTTGGGATAGGCAACTACTGGAATTTATTAATAGTGCAGCACGGAGCACGGAACACCGTATTGACCGCGGGCTATTTTCAGAAATTGTTTTCTCCTGTACAAATAAAATTAGCGCAATGACTACACATTATGGTTTATATAATAATATCTGGGCGACCGAGATTTCCTCGGCGTTTTCTCGGGCATGAGACCTAGCTAGATCGATTGCTCGTCCCCAAAAACCACCACATACCATAAAGTTCATCAAAATCGTTAGAGCCGTTTCCGAGATCCCCGAAATAAATATTTATACAAGAATTGCTCGTTTAAAGATATAAGATACTACTTACGATTTATATATTTTTAAAGTAAACTTAGCCAATAACAAAGTTCTAATCGATAGTTCCTGAGATATTTAACGATATGACAGGCCGACAGATGGAGTTCCACCGTAAGGGTTCCTTTTTAACCCCCGACGCAAAACGAGAGGGGTGTTATTTACCTTTTTGGTCCATATCCTAAACAGGTTTGATGAACGCTTATGAATAAGGGAGCTACTTTTTCCTTATAAACTTTTGGAAGGAACTTTATAAGTTATAACACTTCCGAAAGAAAAGAAAAACAACGAAGCGGGAACTAAATGAGGACTTAAGTTCTCGAACCTGTGAGTTCTAAAAAAAACATTCCAATTAGACAAGTTCTGAGGCTGGTTTTTACTTTACTTTAGCTAACTATGTCGCTCGCGGCTTAAGCAGTTCTTCGCAGAGTTGTGGTTAAAGTCGCAGCGGATAGCGAATGGCCGAATAAATAAAACGCCAACACAGTTGACTGAAAATTCGTGACCCTTATTATAATAAATGCATAGAGTGCACGAATGGTCAGTTAACGTTGTTGGCAATGGTATAAACGTTACCATTGTCGAGTTCTTTTTATTTATAAGTTTTTTATTTTTATTTTACTTTTTATAAATCTATTGTAAAAACACCTAACTTAAGTTACAAAGAAAGCGAATAATTTTATCCAATCTCAGAAGGTTCCAAGTTCTAAACTTAGACAAACAGCTTGGTTTGGCTTGGCTTGACGCAAGTATCCAATTTGAAGCACATTGTCATAAGCTTAACTATCCAGTTCACCTGACTTCTTAATCGCTCGCCACTAGGCCACAGCCTAAACTCCCAACTTGCCCAACTTGTTAGTCTACACTCTACCAGGGTTGTGTAGAAACTTTGACAGCCCAAGTTGAAAGTTTGCGTTGTCTTCGCTTTGGGTCAGTTAATTATGGGTCATTTTCTATACTCGATTTTTTTTGTGTCCGAGCTGAAAATCGTATGGTAACATGAGATAATACGTACCATTTATTTTTTTTCATAAAGAATACATGTTTCCACGTTGAGGTCCACTCAAATTCACGGACTAATTTATTTTTAAAATACATTAAAAAATACCTAAACGCTCAAATTAAGACTCCGTGCCCTGTCCGGCATCGAGTTTTGAATCAATCAAAAATTCCTATCAAAAACTGTACATTAGAATCACTGATTTCGTGTCAAAAACTTTAACTCGATTATATTTACTATCACTGAGCACAGACACTATTCACTTCACTGTGGTGAATAACTTGTAATTGATGTTTAAAAATCGTCCGAGCGCGAGAGTTAAATTTTGTCGGCAAAATTCAAAGGTCCCTGGCAGCCATCGTTTACATTTGATCAGCTTCGCGTCCTGCTTCACATGTGCTCTCAAATGTCAGCTATTATAATATAAAAAATCTATATATAGCAAACCGCATTAAGTTCGAGTAAACCACCTAAGTACTTCGGTTTCTGGGTGGGCGACAATTTTTTTGCTTTTGCTTGCAATTTCGGTGGCCCTTAGAAATTCAAATTTTACATAAGTAATCATTAACATATGTATGCATTATAAACCACTTTGGTGTCTCTATATAAACGATAACTTAAAATATTATTAACATGCGATTTGAATTTTTTATGATTTTTTTTATATAGATTTCCAATTCCCGTGTCCTAATTCCCATAGCTTGTTTACCCAAAACAGCTGATTTTGGGACACGGGAATTGGGAAGGGTGACTTATTTTGTTAATAAACCTCATTTCATAACAATAATTATGGATGAAATGCATAAATAAATATAATTTGTACTAAGTATATCGATTAGAGTTATAGTTTATGCGTTTATGTAAAGAAAACAGGCCAACTGCTACAATTACACTTAGCTTCTTAAATATTTGAAAAGAGTGACCCATGATTGGTAAAATTAGGCTAAATAACTTCGATACAACTGAACTTTATAATTCTTGATAAATTAGATGGTAAATAATAATTTTAATACATTTTTTTCTAAGAAAAGGCAATTCCCATGGACAGATAAATTCCCGTGCCCAGGTCAAATTTTCAAATTGTAATAACTTCCGTAATTTTATAAGTATAAGTACCCCGTAAGAAAATTTGTGTTCACTAATTTTTTTATCAAATTATCAGCATAGAATTTTCTATGTATTATTGGTATTTCTAAATTCCATGGGAATTGGACAAAAATGCCCGTTTGGTGAAATTCACTCTTATACTTGGCGGCTTCCATGTTCATTGGGACATGAAATAAAATAAAGATAAAAACGTACTGGGGGCCGATTTTCGAGTTTCGAACGCTCGATTTTTCACTAGAGATCTGTCAAAAAAACTATGACGAATTGACCGATGTCGAGTGAAAAGTCGAGCGTTCGACACTCAAAAATCGGCTCCCTGGTCCGAAATATGCCGAGCGATATCCGACTTTATAGACCTTGCTATCCTACTAATATTATAATGCGAAATATTAGACGTTTGGACGTTTGTTACTCAATCACGCTAAAACACCTCAACGTATTATAATGAAACAACAAAAAAACAACTGGTATCGAAAATCAACCCTCGAAAGTATGAAATAGGGAGTGGATATTTTAAGCAGATAAATGCTATTATTTAAATACATTGAATAAGTTACTTGTTCATAAAATAATAGGCCTATTAGAGTGAATATATACCTATTAGCTTATGTCCCGCCGGAAGACCAGCGCTGACTTTTGAGTCAGCATTATGAGGCTGAGGCGGGCGTGAGTTTTGTTTGTTTTATGTTGTAATGTCACGAATAAATTATTTCATTTTCATTTTTATTAAGAAACAGCTACCCACTGTAGCCGAGCGGTTAGAGACGCGACTTTCAGTTCGGAGGTAGCGAGTTCGATCACCGGCTCGTACCACTGGGTCTCTCAAAAAACTTATGTATAAAATATCATTTGATATTTAACAGTTGCCTCCGGTGAAGGAAAACCAGCCTAACCACTCACCATATTTTTTATTTTTAATCTGTGGAAGACTCAAATAGTATGGTATAAATTGATTTAGAAACACAGATTACCAACATTTTTCCTTAGGTTTGTGAAACGCCAGGAAAAGAATGAGAGTCAATTTTACTGTATCAATATTTTCTAAACACGTACACAACTCAACAAGAGTGAAAACCAACGAACTTTTTACAACTTTCAAGCGGATTCCAGTAGACATTGGTTACGAACATGATATTTTAAGCATCGTTGTTATGTTCACGATGCAGCCAGTCTAAACAATGTGCTCGATGCAACACCATTCCATCCTTTCAACTAACCTTCAATGAAAACCCAACCTTAACACACCCCAGTTTAGGTCGGTTTTAGATCCATCGGAATGAATATTAGAAATTATCTGATGCATTTTCAATAGAATAGAAGGGAAGGCTGTCGGAAAAGGAATATACCTATGTACTTATTTCGTGGGGTTATTTTCATAGTGTTTACGTTCAAAATTATAGAAATAATGATTATTGAAAAGATTGTGGCAAGCCATATCCATACTTTTCTCGACTGATATTAAAGTGTCAAACATACGAAAGTTTAACTCACATTTCAACCTCCAATTTCAACAACTTCCCCCAGAAAATGCACTTTAAAAACCTCCGCTACAATATCAAACATTTTCCCATCGCCCGCACAACAAAGTCTAGTAAGTACAAAAGTATGCATATTACCACGATATTACCACGTTTTCTATAAACCTCACAACACTAAAAGCTTTGCTTTTATAAAACTCAACAATGTTGCTACTTAAAGGAGTTAAGGCACAAAATATGTTATAAATATCCTCGATAGTGTAGAACTTGGTAACATTAATATCTAACTTGGAAGCAATCACAATAGTTGTTTTCTTATGCAGGAACAGAACTTGAGAAGTTTCAGGCTTTGGTGTAAGATAACATTTGAATGTGATTCTTTTTTGGAACTAATCTTTTGAGTTGTTTTAACTGTAACTAGAAAACTTAATCATAAAGTTAGTTCTAGAATGTCTTCTGATTAATGCAAATCGCGATTGTGTAGATATCTTTTGTGCAGGCCGATGTTTTATAATTTTTTTTATTTTAGTTTGAATCTTCTGGTGTGTAAAATTAAGTCGCTTTTTGCACGATTATGTGACACAAAGTCCTCCAACCAACTCAAATAAAATAAGTACACATGTACTTTGCTGCGACTATGCAATTAATCAGAATCACACAGAAGTGAGCCAAACTAAGTAGCAGGAGAGTTGTGTGTTCGCAACACAAATACTATTTATTACACACCTCTTACAAATGGCACTTTCCCTGTAAGTATCTTAAAAATGGAATAGGACAAGTATATCCTACTTACACACTTTATGCTCACGAAACTAATAGTATGTGTACAATATGTACATACGGTTCCCAGCAATTTTTGAATCGTCTGCAATATACGTAAAACCTATTACACCGACAAAGTTAGTTGGTATACTATAAAAACATCAAAGACAATGTGAAATTACAACCTAACCAATTTTTAAGAAAAATCAAGCATATTCGGTCCGCTGTCATCTACCGATCCCGGAGATCTGCGTCCACGTGATATTGCTAGGTATGTTATTGGTGTTTTATCGGCAGACGTCGGGTTAAACTCACCCCAGACCACGGTCCTTCCACCCAGACAGGACAGTCCTCGGTGTTACAGGGCTGGGACGACCGCGGCGCCGGCGACACGCAACCGGGCTCCGAACTCGACCCTGTTGTGAAAAAAAAATCGTACGTAATTCTTGTAGGATAGGCCACAGGGCTTCTCAAAAGACACTCACTGGAAACCCAGTGACGTAGTATAGAGTATTCCAGTGTTTTTTGTGTCGGAGGTTTCCCCAGGCCACTCTCCAACCGTGCACTCCTATCGCTTTTATACAACGACGGTGGCAGACAAGCGTACGGTGCACCTTATACGTAGTAAGCGGATGCCACCGCACGCAACTTCAAAGTAGCGGACCCCGCGCTCCTTACGGCACCGGCAAAATGCTAGGAGGATAATGATGGCTTTTGACAAGTTCTCACCAGGTTCGTATGTGTCCGCTCTGGTCATGTTAGCAGACCGTGCGCACAGCACGCGGCGCGAGCGCATCCCGCCGCCGCACGTCACGCTGCACGCCGTCCAGTCCCCGACGTACCACCTGTGGGACAAATGTCGAGTACACTCAAGTGATCAATGAAGTACTTAGAAATACAAACTTAAAATAATTTTATTTCAAATAGACTCAAAAGAGTGCTTGAGAAACATCTCTACCTTCACCTTATAGTAGACCACAGCCATAATAACACCACTACATACTATACGCTTTAGGTTCAAAAATTCAACTATATCGAAATGTCTAAAGTTCCCAGCATAAGATACGATAGGATACCTATTTAAGGGTAGCTGACGGAATCTTACATCTTTAAACGATCTCTATATTTATTTATTCTCTCTGGAATTGCTACCTAACGAATTTCACGAAAATTTGATGAATAAGCCCATATAGGTTTCCGGGGGTGAACAATAAGTAGATCTACCCAGGTCTCATTGACGGAATAAAGCTTCGGCTTAGTTCGCTAAGCTTGGTCTCACAATCACAAATACTGTTGAATAAAATACGTACTTGAACGGGCACGGGTGTGTGTTGCACGGCACGATGGAGGCCTGGGGCTTGCTGGACGCGTCGCAGAGCTGCTCAGGCGCATCCGACCCCGTGAGCCGGTCGCGGCACACAGCCAGCGACATCTTGTAGCCTGGGGAAGAATTAACGTTGTTTGAGACTTGCTGTAAATTAATTTTTAATCACAGTGAAATTTTAAAAATTAATCGCAACAGGTGGGATTTGAACCCAAGAGAAGAGAAGAAGAGAACCCAACCCAAGATACCCAAGGTATGTCTTCTGGTGATGCATCTTTCAATCATTACACTCTTTTATTATAAGCCTGGGAGGCTCGTAGCGACATCTGCCGCGAAGTTATTACAACTTCAGAAACTGCACCAACGTCTCAAATTGTATTGAGAATAGTTGGTAATAACCAACCCCACACAAACTTTAAATTTTGTCAAGCGGATCCGTCCGCTAACGAAATTATGAATTATGATTGGTAAGAAGGCATCAAGGTGCTTAGTATATTTTTGATACAAGGCGTAAAAACCAGGCGTAGTGCTACAAAAATAGGGACACTTAATCTAGTAATAGTAAGATTATTTAAAAAATAAAAGCGACTAAAAGATTTCAGGTAATACGGGCAAAGCAAAGACTCTACGAATGAATTTACCTTCAAAAAACAAATAAAGGCAAGAAACTTCCAGTGTTTAAATAGCCATTAGAGGGAGCTCTCAGAAACCAAATTACTAAACATGGATATAAAACAGACTGTGAGGTCAAAAATACTAAGAAATTCAGGAAGTATTCATAATAATATCATCATCCTCCTAGCGTTATCCCAGTACAGTTGCATCCTGAAGGATGCCTGGGGTCCGCTACCTAATCCCAAGATTTGGCGTAGGCACTAGTTTTTACGAAAGCGACTGCCATATGACCTTCCAACCCCAAGGGGAAACTAGACCTTATTGGGATTAGGCTTTGTCAAGTGAGTGGGCAACTTGACTGTTAGAAGTTCTCAAACCGTCCGAAGGCCTCCAACTCGGCTTAACGACTGCTGCCATAGACAGCGACCGGGATCAATGGCTTAACGTGCCTTCCAAAGCACGGGAGCGCTCAGTTAGTAACCACTCAAAGCGGTCACCCATCCAAGTCCTGACCGCTGCCCACGTTGCTTAACCTTAGCAAGCGCAAGCGGTTCGCAAGCGCCGCTGGGCCACGAGCGCTCATTCATACTAATATAATGTATTATAAACGCGAAAGTATTACATCAGTCTGCCTGTCTGTTTTTTACCTTTTCATCCTTAAAAGGCTAAACGGATTTCAGTACGCAGATAACTTTTCCGCATTTTTTTTTTTAAATATAGTAGACCGCCACGCGCCATGACCTTTTGGCAGTGAGTCAGAAAGCGTGTCTCAATAAAGTTAAAGAAACTCGGAGTCTCATCCAGCGTCACAGTTCGTTGTGCAACTCGGACCATGGTAATGAGCGATTAGCGAGGAGCCTGGGCTCCCGTGAATACATAAATATGTAAATAAAGATGGAAGTTCATTACGGCCGCCGGAGATATCGCGTTGAGCTCGTCTACAATGCCCGTGAATGGTCAGAATTTTGGATGAACTAAGTCACTGTTTATTTTAAGTAGACTTTTATTATTTTCGTCGCCCTCCAGATTTTGCTGGTTCTTTTGGGACCTAATTCCAAGTTTTGGCGTAGGTACTAGATTTACGAAAGCGACTGCCATCTGACCTTCCAACCCAGATGATATACTAGACTGCTTGAACCTTGTTGGGATTAAACCGGGTTGCTCACGATATTTGCCTTCACCGGAACATGAATATAATTTCAATGTTTTTATACATGACAGCTTTGGAATAGGTACACCAGGCACTCGTTCAACGCGCTAAGCGTGCAATACAATAATGCCTTTCGCATCCTGCTGAAATTACCACGTTTCTGCAGTGCGAAAGGTATGTTTGCCGACGCGAGAGTACCTGACTTCTTCGCCATCCTGAGAGCCAGGTCTGCTGCCTTCAGGGAGAGACTTATAAACTCGAAAAACGAAATTATCTCGTTAGTAGCCAGGGACTATAACGATGCCTTCACTTCAACAAACACTGGCGCAAGCTGCACTGGTCTGAGAACGGCAGAGTATAGACCTAGAAATCCTAAATTTTATTACTTATTATTTTATTTTTTACTTCCATATTGTATTTTTTTTTGTCTTGTACTCATTATATTATATTATATTGTATTCTTTATGGGTTTCTTGCCTGTCAAATAAATAAATTTATTATTATTATTATTTATAAGTCAGCCGTGTTTCTTATTATTAAAATAAATGTGATTATACAAAGTTTACCTAAGAACGATTCAGTCTTGTACACTACTTGCCGCAAGTTAAAAAGAAGTAATATGATTTCCAGTTTACTATACGTCATTTAAAACTGAAACTGTACCTGCGATACGCGAACAATATTCAACTAGCATAATCAAGTTCTGCCTTACGAGTTAACGTTAACATTTGTGTGTTACAAACAGTAGCAGTTTTTTATGGTTAGTTTGAAACTAAAGCAGTTGTTATAATTTTGAGGACAAAAGGAACAGTTATTATATGATTTTAGAAAGTTTTGGTTCGAGAACTGGCGAGCTTGAATGCTGAACAAGAATATTCAATGTAAAGTTAGTATTGGTTCTGCAGTTAAACCGAACTTACGCTTTACTTAACTTCTAATTTGTAATACTTATTCAGGATAGTTAAAAATATCGGGTATTTCAGTAGTGCGGTGCCGGTGCCGTGTTAGAAAAGACAGGTACAGTATGTACTCGTACATATACATACTTCCACCTTATTTGAAATAAAGTACAAAAATGTATACATACAATTTATGCTGTGCCAACACGTTTTTGGCGAAAAAGTTCAGATATCTTTCGACTAAAAGTGCCTACGCCAACCAAATATTTGGATTAGGTGCCAAAGCGGATACTGATGTCCTCTAGGCTAGGATGTCTTGGACTGTAAGACCTTATGTAATGAAGTGATGCAATAAATAACAAGGTAGACTGATGAACTGGTAAAGGTCGCGGGAAACCGTTGGATGCGGTAGGCGTAGGACCGGTCATTGTGGCACTTGGGGGAGGCGTAGTTCCAGCAGTGGACGTTGTCGACCGATATGATGACGATGATGATGATAGGATACAACCGGGAAAAACCTACAGATGCTGAAGGTGCCGTAGTAGGCATTCCATTCACTTATATTTTCGCGCATGCATGAAATTATATATTTTTTACTGTCTGAGCTAGATGAAGAGGACGCCTTTCCATGAAACGGTTTTTACTTATTTATTTGTATCAGGCAAAGTTCCCTTATTTACATATGTTTTACAGATTAACATGCATATCAATATAAAGACAAAAAGAGTTAATTTAGGCGAGGTAATAGGTATGCCTCCGCTGCATATAAGCCAGTCAGGTGGCTACACAAGCAGTATTCTCTTAACAACTAGGCATTACTTTACAGGCCCTAAGTTTTTTTTACAATAGGCGTAGAGATTCAACCATTTGCCAATAGTATTTGTGTGCTAATCTAACTTGATTACTGTATTTGTGGAATTCTTGTTTTCCATTTATCTCGTACGCCATAAACTTAGTTCTAAGAAACTAATTCTATCACTGCCAGAACTATGTCAAAGCCAAATTTAATGTTCCCAAAAAGGGTCTGACCATTCCAAAATCTGGGTCGTCCTAAATTGAGATCTTTGTTAAAGGATTAGAGTTTATTTGCGTGTGTTGGTGTATTTGCTTTGTTTCTGTTTAATGTATTTGTCATTTGAAACTCGGTGGAGCGACACAATCTCAGGATTGAGTTTGTGATTCAGATTCCGTCTAAGCTAGGCCTTAATATGTTAGACAAGTAAACTAAGTAGTAGAACTTCCTCCCGATTTGTCAAACTATTGCTATCCGAATATCTTGAGGGAAAAACGTCAGCTGACTAGAAAGCGGTTGATGGCAATCGTCAGCTCACAAGAACAAGGCAAGAATGTTTTTACGTTTTTAGTGATTTCCTTTCAAAATACGGTACTAAACAACAATAAAAAAATATTATATTTTTTTGACCCAACTCAACCGACTCTCATTAAATTTTGTGAGGTTTGGTAATTAATTACATAGATTATCAAAGCGCTCTATGAGGTCTACAGCTCACATACTTACTTTATATAGGTCGACCGCTTAAGGCCGGGTTTTATCACTTTTGAGTTTTTTTGAAACCATCTGAGTATTAGAATATAGTTTCTTAAATTAAAAAAGAAACATGTGTTACATAAGGATCTTGTCTAGTCAAAATCGTATAGTCAGTTTACAAGACCTGATGAATTTCACTCGATAGAGAAAAATCGCAAAAGTTACCCCTTTTTGGAATATTTTTTTCAATATTACGGCTAAATTACTGATATTTTACATTTTATTTTTTTACTATATCAAATAATTATAGACAAATTCGTAGGGTTTCCTTTGATAAAATGATTCGTTTAATGACTGTTTAAATGTTTTCGAAAACTATGCGCAGAGCTTCCGTAGAGAGCGGGATGGTTAATTGCAAACTCACGCGTGTTAGAGCGGGACATTTGCAATGGGGATACCTCCGCTTAACTGTGACCTCACAGAAGGATAGCGGGAGGCACCCCGCCGCCCGCTACCCGTTCGCTACCCTTTGACGTCTCCCCTCTCGCCCCCTCACAGGCGAGAACTTAAGATGGTCGGTCAATAGTAAATATTTCAATAGCATTTTTTATACTACGTCGATGGCAAACAAGCGTACGACCTGCCTGACGGTAAGCGGTCACCGCAGCCTATGGACGCTTGCAGCTCCAGGGAAGTCACAATGCTCGTTGCCGACCCTTAAAAATGTGTACACTCCTTTATTTATTTATTTATTATTTATTTAATAATCAGGGTATAAAAACATAAAATTAACGGGGTCTCACAAAACTGTCGGAACAGTTTGTCTGTGTGATCCAGTAGGGTCGATGCCATAGATACATTTACACTTCTGTATCCAGTGAACGATTTGTATCCTATGCCATTGCAATAAGGTGCAGAAGCGCAAACGTATCCATGGCGTCGACTGTACAGTAAATACAGAGTTAACTAATTACAAATAATTATGTTCAAATTAGATACAAATTATCTATACATATAATAAAGCAGAAGAGGGTCGAAAATCTGTACATTGAAGATATTAGTAAAAAAATCGATGGAGGGGTCTAAGAATCGATAACAGAACACGTTTCAACTGTTTTTAGAATTCGTGTCTGTTTGTCTGTTTGTCTGTTTGTCTGTCTGTTTATTTGTCTAACTATCACGCGAAAACTGGCGAATGGATTTTAATACAGCCTTCACTAATATGTTTATTGGATCTTCGGCCAGGTTATACGCTATAAAAATCATACAGATTAGGGATGAAAGGGGGTGAAAAGAGGGGTTAAACTTTGTATGAGAAGTCTTTCAGTTCATGATTTACATGCTTGAAAGTTGGTAAGTATATATATGGACGCAAAGTAAATTGAACCTCATTCAAACAATGTATAATAAACAGATAGTATTTGAAAAAATGGGGGGTGAAATAACAATACCTCTGCCTCTCAAGGCTATAGACAAAAATACAAAAGTCCCTCAAACCATATTAACTGTTTGAAATGAGAGATCTAATTATGTTGGTCAGTCAGTCGCTATCAATATTCACAAACCTTACTACGCAACCTCGGTTTTTTTTTGTTTTCGATGGAGGGTATCTTACCTACGCAGAGCGGCGGGCTCTCGGTTGCATGGTAGCACTTGCGACATGTACTACCTATATATTAAGTATGCGCATTTTTGTATAAAATACTGTTTTTTAAGATGCTCATTACAAGAATGATACTTATCCATTTTCAAATCGAAGATGGCGGACATTTACTTATTTACTTTTCTTAATAATCGATATGGGTGTCATCTTTGAGGTTCTTCGAGGTGCCGATTAGTTGCGTTTTCCGTCAGCAAAATGTATAAAATACGTTCAGCGCGTAACAGACATAAATTTAGGGTATATTGGTATTCGTTATTAAAACATACATACCTACGTAACAATAAACATCAAGTATGTCCAAATTCGAAAGTCACAGGCGGATTGGAAGCAAAAAAAACCGGCCAAGTGCAAGTCGGACTTCGCACATTTAGGGTTCTGAACCGACCGCAAAGTTAAATTGGTTTTAATAGGAAAAATAAGAAAATTTCGAAGAAAAAAATCTAATTTATCAATATATTAGTATTTGTAGGTAAATATACGCAATAACAATAATTATTACCAAATTTTAAGTTTATAGTTGTTTGGGAAGTTAAAAAATTCATCGGAACAAAATTTCGTAAAAAAGCTGACTTTGGTGGCTTCTCATTCCTTTGTTTTCCAATATTTTTTTCAATAAAAAATATAGTAAGTATCTACTCAATCAGCTCTAAACAACGATACCCCACTCGATAGGGTAGGATAAAAAAAAAATTTCGCGCCCCCCTTTAGCTGTATGGGACCCCCCCTAAAAACATTAAAAATAATTTGTGACTATTTGTATGGCTTTGGGCCAACAAGATGCTTATACTGATGCTTAATTTGAAACCTGTAGCTCCAACAGTTTGGCTGTAAAACCTGTGTGACAGACGACGGACGGACATCTGGGCGTCACCAATAGGGTTCCGTTTGGACCCTTCGGGTTCGGAACCCTAAAAACAACTCTCAGAAAATCACATACCTCTCAGAAGCAACCAGGGTGGGTGCGCTATCAACCTAGGCCTCTACTCCATCTTCGAAAGTGAAAGAACAGACCAAAGTAGGTATTCAGTTATACCTATGTTTTACAATAAAGCACTTTGAACTTTAAAAGGTATTCCAAAAATTTATGAACAAAAAAATATCTATTCAACTACCTCTTTACAAATCCACTTGATAGGTCAACAAATTTTTTTTGTTCAATATTTCGCGCTCGCTGCGCTCGCGTTTTCATCTACATTGCTTAATGCGTATGAAGTATTTTCCGTACCTGCATTAGTAGAAGAGCCGGTGACACTAAACCTAGTATGATAAGATTCCCAGATGGCATATACATAATTAGGTGCGTCATTAGTCGGGGAATACGAAACGGCGATGCTGCAATGCGAAAAACCTGGCGAAGCCATTGAAAATTAAAATTGAAAAATGATGAAAAATCCGGTTTCTAGTATGATAAGATTCCCAAGTTTCGTTTGTTCCTCGAAACAGGGGAGGGGTTGGACTATACGATAGTGCAGTGCTGCAAGCACTCCTGGCTGGCCTTGTCAGTGGCAGCAGTATGATAAGCGACCACTTTTCTGAGGTATCTAGTATGATCGGATTCCTGAAAAAAACAGGGCTCATCTGAAAGATCAGCACTTTCTGTGTAAGAAAAACCACTGCTGCATTTTCCAAACAGTGGAGAAGGTGGTTGCTGCAGCGATTAAAGGAGCCGACAACACTGAACCTATTTCGATAGATTCCCAGATGATATATATATAATTAGTCGCGGCATTAATGGGGGTACACGAAATGGCGATGCTGCAAAGCAAATGAGCAAGCAAACCTATTAAAAATCAAATTTAAAAAAATAAAAAATAAACGGTTTCTAGTATGATAAGATTCCCAAGTTTCGTTTGTTCCTCGAAATAGGGGAGGGGTAGGCTTATACGATAGTGCAGTGCTGCAAGCCCTCCTGACTGGCCTTGTCGGTGGCAGCAGTATGATAAGCGACCACTTTTCTGAGGTATCTAGTATGATCGGATTCCTGAGAAAAACAGGGCTCATCTGAAAGATCAGCTCTTTCTGTATAAGAAAAACCACTGCTGCATTTTCCAAACAGTGGAGAAGGTGGTTGCTGCAAACGAAACTTGAGAATCTTATCATACTAGAAACCGGTTTTTTTATGTTTTCAAAATTTCTTTTTAATAGCTTTGCCTGCTCATTTGCTTTGCAGCATCGCCATTTCGTTTACCCCCATTAATGCTACGACTAATTATATATATATCATCTGAGAATCTATCGAAATAGGTTCAGTGTTGTCGGCTTCTTTAATCGCTGCAGCAACCACCTTCTCCACTGTTTGGAAAATGCAGCAGTGGTTTTTCTTACACAGAAAGAGCTGATCTTTCAGATGAGCCCTGTTTTTGTCAGGAATCCGATCATACTAGATACCTCAGAAAAGTGGTCGCTTATCATACTGCTGCCACCGACAAGGCCAGTCAGGAGGGCTTGCAGCACTGCACTATCGTATAGTCCTACCCCTCCCCTATTTCGAGGAACAAACGAAACTTGGGAATCTTATCATACTAGAAACCGTTTATTTTTTATTTTTTTAAATTTGATTTTTAATAGGTTTGCTTGCTCATTTGCTTTGCAGCATCGCCATTTCGTGTACCCCCATTAATGCCGCGACTAATTATATATATATCATCTGGGAATCTATCGAAATAGGTTCAGTGTTGTCGGCTCCTTTAATCGCTGCAGCAACCACCTTCTCCACTGTTTGGAAAATGCAGCAGTGGTTTTTCTTACACAGAAAGTGCTGATCTTTCAGATGAGCCCTGTTTTTTTCAGGAATCCGATCATACTAGATACCTCAGAAAAGTGGTCGCTTATCATACTGCTGCCACTGACAAGGCCAGCCAGGAGGGCTTGCAGCACTGCACTATCGTATAGTCCAACCCCTCCCCTGTTTCGAGGAACAAACGAAACTTGGGAATCTTATCATACTAGAAACCGGATTTTTCATCATTTTTCAATTTTAATTTTCAATGGCTTCGCCAGGTTTTTCGCATTGCAGCATCGCCGTTTCGTGTTCCCCGACTAATGACGCACCTAATTATATATATGCCATCTGGGAATCTTATCATACTAGGTTCAGTGTCACCGGCTCTTAAACTACATCATAATGTTCGAATCATTTCGCACTCGCTTTTTTATTTACATTACTTGACGCGCAGGAATTATTTTCCGTAACTGCATCATAATATTCGAAATATTTCGCGCTCGCTGCGCTCGCGTTTTCATACACATTACTTGATGAGTGCGAAGTATTTTCCGCACCTGCATCATAATGTTCGAAAAATTTCGCGCTCGCTGCGTTCGCGTTTTCTTCTACATTACTTGATGAGCATTTTCCGCACCTACATCATAATGTTCGAAAATTTTCGCGCGCCGTACACTCGCGTTTTCATCTACATTACTTGATGAGTATTTTCCCCACCTACATCATAATGTTCGTAAAAATTTCGCGTTCGCTACGCTCGCGTTTTCATCTGCATGACTTGATGCGTATGAATTATTTTCCGCACCGGCATCATAATGTTCGAAATATTTCGCGCTCGCTGCGCTCGCGTTTTCATACACATTACTTAATGAGTGTGAAGTATTTTCCGCACCTGCATAATAATGTTCGAAAAATTTCGCGCTCGCTGCGTTTGCGTTTTCTTCTACATTACTTGATGAGCATTTTCCGCACCTACATCATAATGTTCGAAAATTTTTGCGCGCCGGATTCCAAAAATTTATGAACAAAAAAATATCTATTCAACTACCTCTTTACAAAGCCACTTGATATGTCAACAAATTTTTTTTGTTCAATATTTCGCGCTCGCTGCCCTCGCGTTTTCATCTACATTGCTTGATGCGTATGAAGTATTTTCCGTACCTGCATCTTAATGTTCGAATCATTTCGCACTCGCTTTTTTATCTACATTACTTGAAGCGTAGGAATTATTTTCCGTAACTGCATCATAATGTTCGAAATATTTCGCGCTCGCTGCGCTCGCGTTTTCATACACATTACTTGATGAGTGTGAAGTATTTTCCGCACCTGCATCATAATGTTCGAAAAAATTCGCGCTCGCTGCGTTCGCGTTTTCTTCTACATTACTTGATGAGCATTTTCCGCACCTACATCATAATGTTCGAAGATTTTCGCGCGCCGTACGCTCGCGTTTTCATCTACATTATAGTTGATGCGTATGAAGTCTTTTCCGCGCCTGCATCAGAATGTTCGAAAAATTTCGCGCTCGCTGCGCTCGCGTTTTCATCTACATTACTTGATGAGTATTTTTCCCGCACATCATAATGTTCGTAAAAATTTCGCGTTCGCTACGCTCGCGTTTTCATCTGCATGACTTGATGCGTATGAATTATTTTCCGCACCGGCATCATAATGTTCGAAATATTTCGCGCTCGCTGCGCTCGCGTTTTCATACACATTACTTGATGAGTGTGAAGTATTTTCCGCACCTGCATCATAATGTTCGAAAAATTTCGCGCTCGCTGCGTTTGCGTTTTCTTCTACATTACTTGATGAGCATTTTCCGCACCTACATCATAATGTTCGAAAATTTTTGCGCGCCGTACGCTCGCGTTTTCGTCTACATTATAGTTGATGCGTATGAAGTTTTTTCCGCGCCTGCATCAGAATGTTCGAAAAATTTCGCGCTCACTACGTTCGCGATTTCATCTTCATTTCTTGATGCGTATGAAGTATTTTCCGCATCTGCATAATAATGGGCGAAAAATTTCGCGCTCGCTGCGCTCGCGTTTTCATCTACATTGCTTGATGACTATAAAGTTTTTCCGCACCTACATCATAATATTCGAAAATTTTCGCGCGCTCTACGCTCGCGTTTTCATCTACATTAGTTGATGCGTGTGAAATCTTTTCCGTGCCTGCATCATAATGTTCGAAACATTTCGCACTCACTACGCTCGCGTTTTAATCTTCATTACTTGGTGCGTATGAAGTCTTTTCCACACCTGCATCAATTTTCGAAACATTTCGCGCTCGCTACGCTCGCGTTTTCATCTACACTATTTGATGCGTATGAAGTATTTTCCGCACCTGCATCGTAATATTTGAATGAATTCGCGCTCGCTGCGCTCGCGTTTTCATCTTCATTACTTGATGCGTATGAAGTATTTTCCACACCCTTATCAGAATATCCGAAAAGTTTCGCGCTCGCTTCGCTCGCGAGCGTTTTCGTCTACATCTGTAATAAGATATAGTTAATCCTCTGTCATGTTTCATGTGGGCGCATTGAGCCGGCGTGCGCAATGTTTGGCGAGACAACCCGGCGAAATACGGTGTAGAAGTTGATATGGATAATGGATATTCACGCGAATAAAATCGCGGGCAAAAGCTTAGATAAATAAATTTAAAACTGGATTACCCGTGCGAAACCGGGGCGGGTTATAAATGCGAAAGTAACTCTGTCTGCCTGTTTCCCCTTAAAATGCTCAACCGATTTAGATGAAATTTCGTATGGATATAGTTTGAGTCCTAGGGAAGGACATAGGACACTTTTATCCCGGAAATCATCCCTTAACGGGGTTTAAGTTAGAATGGAAGAGAGATAACTAGGTAAGCGCATGAAATAGAAGAATGAAATAACATTCTAACGCGATGACGCGAGTTCTACGCAGACGAAGTCGCGGGCAAAAGCTAGTATATAATAATTGCATAGAGTTATGCCTTACGTGTTATTATACTTAAATAATGTCGTTTTAATTTTCTTTTAAAGTCGTTCTTCATTCTTTCGCAGCTGATAGTTTCTGGTAAACTGTTCAGAAGATAAGGGATATTTTTTTTAGCGTTCTATCACCATAATAGTTGTGAATCTTCGGTACGCGCAGTTTACCAGATGCCATAGCCCTAGTACCGTATACATTATCAACTTTTTTTAACAAGCTATTGTCAGAGTTAGGCTCTAGACTGCTATGGTTATTTATAGCAAGTAGATATTTATGTTTGAGACTAACAGGCAGTATTTTACAAATTTTGAAAAGAAGTTTATAGTTACCTTTACATTTTTGTCTAGTTTTATTGTTTACTAATAACTTTATAAATCTTAGTTGTATGAAGAGCCCCATACTGTAGCTGACCTTTAGCAGTAAACAACAGGATAGGTAGCTAGAACATAATCCTTGCTTGACACTCCGCTATAATTTGTCGCCAATTAACAATAAAGTATTGCCTTAATTTGTCCGTTTATTCATTAACACCGAGCTTCGCTTTTGTTAACGAGAATTGCGTTGAGTTTGATTTATGAATTAATTTCTTTGTTTCGTTGTTTCCACTACAGTACTGATTGGCTATTCACAATTTGTTCCAACTCGTCTCAATCACATAGTTTATCTTGACAAACTTCGACAATGGATTTTTTGGACAATAATTGATAAAATCTAGATTTAGAAAGTTTTTAGTCATTTATTGGTTCTAGGAAGTTTTAGGTAAATGAGATGAAATATCATAATTTAAAATTGATCATGTCAATTAACATTGTTGCAGATGCAGATGCAACAATGTTGATTTATGAATAAAGACATCAGATATTGTTTTAAAAATTGCTATGGTTAAAGCGATTGGAAACTCTTGCCAAAATGCAATATGATTAAAATATTACACATATTGTTGGAGTTTGCTGACGTAATAAAGGAAAATGAGAATCCAACTTAGGTTATTTTTAGGTACCCCAAAATATTTATTTTTCCAGATTTTATTCTGCCGTTTTGTTGCCGTGATTGATATGTATACTCATGCTAAAATTCAACTTTCTAGTAGGTACTAACGGTTACTGAGCTAAGCCGTGGACCGACGGATATGCCGAAACTATATTATGCTATAAGCCTTGTAAGCACTAGCGACTTCTGCTGCTGACCGTACACCACTTACTAGCCACAAAATACGGCTGCCCTAAACTAAATTCAAGTATCTAATTTTTTTTCGATTTTCGTTTTTTTGCATATTTTGAAAAAGCCGCGGATAATGCATATATTAGTATCAAAAATTTTCTTCTAGGCCTCTTATTTTCCAAGTTGTTGATAATTTTAAAATTTAAGTATCTTTTTTTGGCCTCTAATTCTGCGCTGGAATCAAGCAACTTGCCGATGTTAAAACCTGAAATCAAGCATCTCAAGTTACTTGTTTTTATTTAGAACATAATTCACAAAATCAAAGTGCGTTCTAAGCAGAAAACATTTTTTGCCATTTCTGATTAAACGAAAGATAAAAATTATAAACAAAAATTACTACAAAACTAACTCAAATGGCATGACACACATTTATAATATTTTTTGTCTATTAGGCGATGGAAATAAATAAAAAACGTTTTTACGCTCTCCTGTAATATTTGTATGTATGCACTTTATTGTACACAATACAGGTTAAAACAATATACATGTCACATAAGATTAAAGTACCTCTTCCAGCTAACCTATTTGCCAAAGCTGAGATACTTGAATTTGGCTTAGGGCAGCCGAATAGTTTAAATCTTAAATTTTGATTTACCATCGATCACCGTAGTTAATTGCCGACGGCTCGGAGGTTAATTTATAACAGCAAACCACCATTAAGAGGAGGTCCGTAATAAATCAGGAGGGAATTCCTTTTGTCTCCAGGCTGAGGGCAGACGGGCGGAGGGACGACGGTTTTTGGACGATTTCGGTAATGCTAACTATTAATAGTAGATACAAAATATCTGCCGGTCCTGGAGATCTCGGGCCGTATCACAATCTAATGTTGTAAGTAGTTTTTAGGGTTCCGTACCCAAAGGGTAAAACGGGACCCTATTACTAAGACTTCGGTGTCCGACTGTCCGTCCGTCTGTGACCAGGCTGTATCTCATGAACCGTAATAGTTAGACAGCTGAAATTTTCACAGATGACGTATTTCGGTTGCCGCTATAACAACAAATACTAAAAAACGGGATACAGTAAATATTTAAGGGGACTACCATACAACAAACATGATTTTTTGCCGTTTTTATAGTTAATGGTACGGAACCCTTTGTGCTCGAGTCCGACTCGCACTTGGCCGGTTTTTATTAAACGAGTTTCAGATACTTGCCTTTTAAAGAAGACATATAATGAATGACCGTAATATAATGACATAAAAATCTAAGTGAAATAAAAGTCTTGCGCAGATGACAATTGTCACACTTAGGCAGAATTTTATAAAAATCTTAGACCAAATGTCAATCTCAATTTTATAAATATAAAATCTTAGACCAAATGTCAGATCTCACAAAGTCTAAGAGTTTTATAAAATCCGGCCTAAGTGTGACAATTGTCATCTGCGCACGATGTTTAATTCACTTACTCGTATGTTATCGGCAAAGAGTAAAATTTTATACCTTTTGGCGTCGAAACTCTAGATCCATGGGGTCCCAGCGCGCACAAGTTACATAATTTAGTCAAATTGCGAAGCGTCTGGTTGACGTAACTGGTGACCAAAGAGCTCGCGACTTCCTCGTATCAGTACGAGTATCAGCATTGCGATACAGCGAGGAAATGCCGCCAGCATCCTCGGTACAATGCCTCAAGGGCAGATTAGATTTAAGTTAGCTTTAATATTATTTAAGTTATTGTTGTGTTCTTGTATCTATTTACTTGTAGTTAAATAAATGATTTTTAAAATGTATTAAAAAAGTAGGGTGACACCAACAGTAATGGACAAGACCCAATGATGTACATTAACTCTTATGTAAAAGAAAATAAGAGTCATTAATTTTTTATAGAACAATCAGTTTAAAACCGTATGATCTTTGAATAAGGGTTGACGCGTCCATTATTGGTGCTTGTTCTTAAAGTGTCCATAATTGGTGGTGTCACCCTATAATGTTTTGATCTTACTGATATTGGGCCTACAACGAAACGAGCTTTAAGATTAAATTTTCTTATATTCGCCACTTTGCTCTGCCCCGGATTAACGCTAATTAGGAAAAGGAAATCCGATAAGAATTAGCATCAGATGTAATCGGCGATCGTCGAATAATTTACGGTACACCACTGATTGATTCCTTTTTTGTTCTAATCGAACGTGTAATTATGCTGGAAGCCATTGCATTATGTGGCGGGGTATAAATATAAAATTTTCCCTAATCTATAAAACGATTTTATAAAACCCGACTGTGGTTTTATAGGCCGTGTCCAATAAAGCGATAGGAGTGCGCGGTTGCAGAGTGGGCTGGGGAAAATCCAGGTGAAACCTCCGACACGACCACGCGGACGGGTTAAACACTGGAATACTGTAAGAGTTTGCGCTCCAGGGAGATTGGTCGAACAAAAAGTGTAACTGAAATCGAGCTACTGGGAGCGAGCCATTCTGTGTGCGACAACCTTAAACCGAGATCCTCTGCCTACCACCTATGGGGAACAGGCGTAATTGTATGTATATCTGAGGCGTGTTATCTAAGCGTTGTGAACACAAGAAGTGTCCTGGTATGTAGTGTGTTCCACTTTATACGTCAAACGGGTGCCCATTCACTTTATATGAATGGGAACCACTTCAATTTCAACGCGTCACACTACACTTTGTTGTGTGAAGTTTGACGGGCGAAAGAGAATACGGTAGTTCATAAGCCGAGCGTTTTCTCAGTTGTGTCATAAAGCGCCCGGAATTACAGTAGTTCATAAGTCTAGCGTTTTCTCAGTTGTGTCATAAGGCGCCCGGAGCTGTTACTGTAGTTCATAAGACTAGCGTTTTCTTGGTTGTGCCCTAAGGCGCCCGGAGTCAACTCTGGCACCCTACTCCCAAAAGTTGGCGTAGAAACAAGTTTTACGTAAGCGACTGTCATCTGTCCTTCCAACCCATAAGAAAAACTAGAACTAGTTGAGGTTAGGCCGTTTGCCACACGATGTTTTGCTTAAGCCGACTGGGATCCCCGACCGGACAACAAAAGTTTTTCGAAAAAGCCAGTGGTATGAGTTGGGGATCGAACCCGCGATTGATAGTCGCGTGACTTTCGCTCGGATACAGTGGCTAAAGAGATGAACAAACCTAAATCCGCCGCAGAAACATACTAAATCATTGAAAAAAAGTTTAATTTTCTAAAGTTTACTACACATAGAAATCCATACTAGGTAATATTATAAATTCGAACGTGTCTGTCTGTTAAATTAGGCAAGGAGATAGTTTGAGGCCCAAGGAAGGACATAGGATACTTTTTATGCCGGAAATCATCCCTTAAGGGAGTGGAAGTTTGTATGGAAGAGCGAAGCGCTTGATAAAAAATAGGAATAAAATTCTATCACGACGAACGAGTTTCACGCACAAGAAGCCGCGGGAAAAAGATAGTTTGATATAATTACAGAACCTGCTCACAAATTTCGTAAGAATCGGTTTAGAAATGCGACCTGCAGAGGAGAAGTTAAATGTCAAAGAACAGATAAACATAAAAATCTGTTATAAATAAAGCCTAATAATGTCGGAAAAGTATTTCGTTTCACTTATTTTGAGAAGATTGAAACAAATAACAAACAAAAACAGCGTCAACAGATCAACAACATTGTAGTTGAATATCGTGACACTGCCACGTAGAAAAACCCGATACCCAATCTGATGGTTTAATTGGTACGAAGCCTCATGCAGGCTAATTCGAGCGCTCATACCATACGATTGCGATAGATGTAATTCGAGTGCTCATACCATACGATTGCGATAGCTGTAATTACACCTTTGAGCCGGCTGAAAGCGAGATGTTAATGGAACACTGAAAGGATCCGTGCGTTTGTTTCAATAGGTTTTGCGCAAGAGCAGTGAGACGGGTTAATTTAATTACTAAACCCTTATTCGTGAAACTTTACTAACCTCTGCTAAATAAAATACATGTCAAAGTGACAGATAAGGACAAACGAATTTTAGCCGAAATTTAGCCGAAATGTAACTAAAATAGTTTTTCACTTCTCATGCTCGAAAAGTGTGTCATATTAGACTTGTGAAGCGGGGCTAAAGTAGTACATTTAAGCCCTAGGGAAAATATGTATACATATTTATGATTCACTTAACATTTTAATTTGACCAATCAAAATACTTCACCTATTAAATCCACCAATCACAGAACAGTAATTTTACAGATTAAAAAATATTTGGTAAAAATATCAACCAACCAGAATACAGCTGTACTAAAATCGACCAATCAGGAAAGGCCTTTTTCAGTTCTTTAAAGATTAAGCGGTGTCTATGGTCAAAGGACTTGCGTCTCTTAAAAGAAAAAAAAAGCGCGTGTTGCATCTCCTTCTTTAATATAGCAAAAGAAAGGGAGGCGAATACGTAAAAGCCTTATCACACTACCCTACCGATAGGGTAGTGTGATAAGGCTTTTAAGCGAACACGCATAGCGAGGCATGGTACTGGCCTAAGAAAAAAAAACATGCTGTCAAATTAGACATACGCCCGCCAAGAGTTAAATTATTCATTGAAGGTGGATAATTTGTGTTTAATGTGTTTTCTCGCAATCGAAGTGAAAAGTAGAGTGTATAACTCGGGTCTAAAAGCCATATTACCACTCGAACAATTTCCCCTCACTACGTTCGGGAAAATAACCATCTCGTGGTAATATGGCTTACTTTAGCCCCTTGTCAAACAATCTACTATTGTTGAACGATTATGGAATGAGGGGGTTAGTGTGCAAAAATTGATGCTGTATTGTGTCATATAACGCATAATATGAAGTTTACAGCTCACTATACAAGGGACCAGCTAAAAAACAAACAAGAAAGTTACAATTGTATGAGACCAAACTGGCAATCGAGGCGCTTGACTAATAACGACTGATCATTTGACCATTCACCGTTTAGTTAGTTGACTGTTACATTTTAAATTCTCGCGCTTTTTTACCATGAAATATTTGTTGAGAAAGGTTAATATTGTGATATTTATGTTACCAACGTTTCAGTTGGTTGCAGCGGTCATATTCGCAGCACAACTGTCGTCTCAGCAAGTTGTCGTCCAACATATCAGCCGAAAGACGTCCACTGCTGGACGTAGCAATGCATGCCTGGCATTGTATGCCTTATAACTTTTTAAAGTGTAGTGTTATTTATAATTTTATGAGTCAAAGATACTCGAAATAAATGATATTTTTTTTATAGGCCTAATCCAAAGAGTGTCACAATGACTTTGTCGTTAGACCCAATTTAACTAATATTTTAAGTAGTTAACGGTTGATCTATAGTTTATAGAGTGAAAGTTATGCATTTATCAAAGTCAGAAGACCTATTCTATATCAACAGTGACGGTCGTAATAATGATGATAATGATAATACGCTTCATAAAAAATAATCTTCCTTGCTCGGCCGTAATCCTACAGTTCATAATATTCTTCATTCACAATTAAATTGCTTCTCGCTGTCTAGATCTTGGTAATTTCTTTAGCACTTGGCACGTTCCAATCCATTATGCCAATCTTATTTAGAAAAGGTCCAATGTGACTGTCATTTTGCATTTTAAGATGCCATTTTGACTAAAAGCCTCAGTCGGTTAGCTCCGAACAAAAGTCTAGACGCAGGGTAAACAATTAGAGCCACATACCTAGTCAATGGGGTATTAATTATCGAGATGTTTGGTGTAATCAATTATTGGAAAATGATTATTAACGCTGGGTTGAGTTGGGACGTCAGATGACCGATTCGTTGATAATGTGTTTGTAATGTAACTTTGTCCGTAAGTAGATGTTAAATTATTTTTAATTTTAGTTATTAGTAGTATTTAACTTTTGTTCTAACTTTTTATTATAAGTTTGTACCTAATATACGTATATTTCAATCTAAGTATCTGACCTTGCTATGCTCTACCGGGGTCCATATTAGACTCAATGTACCTAGTTATTAAGATCTGTATAAAATTATATGGTTGCAATAAATTACTATGAATGCTATTTCCTTGAAAACTAAACCTTGTAGAGTAGACGTTCACGAAAGTTTAAATTCAAGGATCAGACGTTTCTTCATGTTTTCTTTCAGCCAACGAACAAACAATTATCTAACTGTTTTATATCGAGACTATATTTTAATTCGTAACCTCAGCAGCAGCCCTTTACCTGCCCGCCCCCACAGGAACAAATTAAAAACGGCCCGCCCGTGAGTGTTTTCGATTAAATCTCATTAAGGCTGCTGCCGGTAACCCTTGACCCCACAGTACACAGATATTTACATTTAGGACGGGTTGCACCAACTTACGATCACGGACCGATCAACGTTAAATATGGCGCCCGTCCTGTAGATTGGCATTTTCACTTTAAAGTGTACCCCCTACTTTTTTTCGGATCTCGGTCATTTTGGGTATTCTGACTCAGAAAAAAGTCAGTTTTGTGACGCTTTTTTCATACAGTTTATATGGCTCGTCACAAAACTGACACAGAAATTTCGTATGGAAAATCAAGGACATTTTTTTTCTTCATCTGAATCAATAGTACAGGTACTCGTGATTCTGAGTCAGAATACCCAAAATCACCGAGATCCGACAAAAACAGTAGGGGGTACACTTTAAAGTGAAAATGCCCAGATACTTGTCAACGTTTCCTTTTAAAATGAAAATGTGTGAAAATTGCAACAGATCATCTATTCGACCTTCAAGAAGGAGTAATTAGGGCCGATGGGAGTCAAGTTCCGGCGTTTTCGCGGTTGGTTACCTGACGCTACAAAATTGCGTTATACATCTTTTACATCATTATATAATTTTTGTTTATATATTAATTATAAGGCCTTTGTAGGTCGAAAATAAATATTTTTTCTTTTATGCAAAAATGCTTTATTTTTATGACCATCCGGATGTTCTGGTGTACAGGTCGCATTTCTCAACCGATTCTCGTGAAATTTCGTGTTAGGTAAGAAAAGGTAGGTACCTATATGAAGTTTTTCAAAATGACGTAAAAAATGCTCGCGAGATACAGCTCACAGAGGCATTTAAAAAAATAATTTTGCTCTTTTTATTGAGCGAAACTCTTAAGCCGTCGTAACTTAGTGAGGACTGTACAGAAAGACATGAAATAATACGCCAAACTTGACCCCGCAATACTCAGATTATAGACAGTACCAGATATTTAAACACTGAACCACCTAATGGAATAGTAGTCATTTAAATATATACATTATCAAGTATGCATCCTGAAACCCATCTTAAATTATGCAACTGTCTTGCTAAGTCCTAATCTAAGATTATCTCCTGACCCTTCCGTGCGTTTCAATTGTTAATTAGATGTGGGCTGATGGATGGTCAGGCCTTTGTCCGAAAGGGTTCCAGGTAAGGGTACAACGAACAATGTTAGCTGGAAGATCTTAAGGCTCGAAAACCTGGTAGGTTAAGTTAGGTAAGACACTATTTAATTACGAGCATTCTCGATTCGCCGGGTTATTTTGTTGAAAGGTTGAATAGTGTAGTAGTTGAATAGAAGTAGTGTGGGCAAATGAAATAAATAAACTTTATACTGCAATTAGGCCGCCTTTTGCAAGTCAAAATCTACTAACATTGACAAAATTTATATCATCATCATCATCATCATCATATCAGCCGAAAGACGTCCACTGCTGGACATAGGCCTCCCCCAAAGAGTGCCACAATGACCGGTCTTGCGCCACCCGCATCCAGCGGACTCCCGCGACCTTTACCAGGTCATCAGTCCACTTTGTGGGGGGTCTACCCACGCTGCGCCTTCCGGTCCGTGGTCGCCACTCGAGAACCTTTCGGCCCCAACGGCCATCGGTTCTACGTGCAATGTCAAATTTATATATTAAAAGATATTTAAAAAATACTTAAACGATGACATTGTAGGTATTTGGGTAAAACGCATTCAAATAGTGATTCAGCGAGGAAATGTTGCCAGCATCTTATAGACACAATTTTTTAGATGTATTTTAGTTACGTTTAGTTCGATTTTTTTAGTCATAATACACATGTTATATCCATTTCATGTTAGTTTCGTTTTACTTAACCTTTTCGAGGCTAATGACGTATGTATGCGTACCATTATTAGTAAGCCAACGACGAATATATCCGTCACGTCGTTCAATGCGATATTAACCTAGGGTCGCTCGGCCAGTTACGCGGCCTGCGCCAGTTTGCGGCCTCCTGAAGAACGAAGTGTTTTCAATTCAAGATATTTACATTTTTACATGCCCTAAAGAAACGTCGAGTCGTATGCGTTTTTATTAGTAGCTATTGAATGGGAATATATTGAAAAAGCAAGAAAATATCGTTTCAGTTTATCAACTCATCCAAGTGGCCGCAAAACTGGCGCATCAAATTAAGAGGCCGTAAACCCACCTACCGACCCTACATGCTTTTCTATAAGGTTCAACTTCGCGTTTGGCATTCCCATGTCATGGCCTGTGAGTGACAGCGTTTGTATTTGAACGCTGAAAAGGTTAAATGCGCAGTTACATACCACCGCTGCACGTTGCCAAGCAGAGTGAGCCAGGGATCGCCAACTAGTTGTACCGCGGGTTGCTCACTTATGAACACGCTATTATCGAACACAGGCTTCCGCAGTACATACCACCGCCGCAAGTTTCCGAGCAGGGGTCGCCAACCAGTGGTACCGCGGGTTGCCCACACGAATGCAGCACGCTGTCCTTGAACACAGGCTGTCACAGTACATACCACCGCCGCACGTTGCCGAGCAGAGTGAGCCAGGGGTCGCCAACCAGTGGTACCGCGGGCGCGAGCAGGAGGACCCGTCGCCGCCGCACACGCCGCACTCATCAACGCGACGCGTGCTGCCCACGCGCAGATCGCAGCCGACGCGCTGCGGACAAATGAAAAAAAAATTGTGAACAATCTGGCATGAATCGACCTAGTCCCAAACTAAGCAAAGTTTGATTATCATCATCATATCAGCCGAATAACGTCCACTGCTGGGCATAGGTCTCCCCCAAAGAGTGCCACAATGACCGGTCCTGCGCCATCCGCATCCAGCGATCTCCCGCGATCTTTACCAGGTCATCAGTCCACCTTGCGGGGAACTCTACTCGATTCACTCGTCGGCGGTGGGACTAGTGCCTAAGCTGGTACAACCCGCCTTAAGGGGAGGTATCCCCAACGCAAATGTCCCGCTCTAACACGCGTGAGTTTACAATTAACCATCCCGCTCTCTACGCAAGCTCTCCGCGCAGTTTTGTAAATATTTAGCTATAGTCATTAAGCCAATCATTTTATCAAAGCAAACTCTGCGAATTTGTCTATAACTATTTACGATCTTTAATTGAGTACAAAAATTAAATATTAAATATCAGTAATATAGCCGTAGTATTGAAAAAAACATTCCAAAAAGGGGTAACTTCGCGATTTTTTTCTATCGAGTGAAATTCATCAGGTCATGTAACTGACTGCGATTTTGACTAGATAAGATCCTTATGTAACACATATATTTTTTTTAGATTTTAAGACACTATATTCTATGTCTCAGATTGTTTTTAAAAACTCAAAAGTGGTAATACACGGCCTTAAATCGATTACCACGTGTTTAATGATCACATGATCAGACGGTGGGACCGAATATACCTTACAATTACAATACCGAGCAGTGTTATACATAGATAGAGCGAGATACATAGAAACTTGTCATACTAGCCAACCTGATTTGAATGACCGTTTCTTACGATTACCTCTAACGATTTGGTACAACCTCTTGATAGATAAGAAAAGACACACATGTCCTGTCAGTAATTTTATGTCACGAGCGCGAGTCATGATTGTGCGTTGAGCTATACACATGCACATTGTCTACGTGTGCGTCAGCGTAGGAGCTATGTTCACGTGTCACAACTACATTTATGGCCAACCCGCGCTCGTTAGATAAAAGTAACTGTAGCAAGTTAAATAAAATCTCGCCATAAATAAACTATGCTCGCGTTAGCGTCAAAGCCAGCTTTAAATACAGACGCAGAATAGACTTGTGTCAAAACAGCGAGCGCTAAATCACGGCTTCACGTGACGAATGGCCTAGTGCTGTGGCAACAGAGGGTGCACTAGGCTATGTTTTCCAATTAACAACTAAAAGTCAAAGTTCAAATTTTTCAAAGTTTGTCAGTGCTTTGCAAATAGCGAATTGAGTAGTAGGGTGAAGATTCAGCGTTTCAACTGTTTCAAGGCGGTTTTTTTCGTTATTGTCGTCTCATTGAATACTATTAAAGGAGAAGATGATCAGTAGTAGTAATATAAGTTTTTTCGAAACGCAAAATTTAATGCTTTCGTTTGTGTTTTGTTTTGAAAAAAGGTTAGAGAAAAAAGGCTCTAGGTACAGAGTCAATTTTGTAAAAGGCGTAAACCAATATAGGTTCCGAGTCTTATTTTGATTAATGTCCTCTCCGGCAATCCTAAATTTGTGTAGTACCTATTTGTATATTTGTTATAGCAACCAGAGAATTTTAAATGTAAAAATGTGACGAGTCATTTTTAATGTTAATGTAAAAAGTGAGTGATTTGCATCCTCTGTCTATTAGTCTGTGGCATCAAAGCGGTCGAACATTTCTGATGGCGCTATGCATGGATGTTCATATTCATATACATATTCATTTATTCGTTTTACCCACGGTATTTACGTTTCATGATAATCCGCGAACAAAATGTGAAGCTAAAGACCGATGCTTTGCTAAACTAATGAAATGACTCTTAATAAGGTCCTATGTTTCAACCCCCATGAAGAACAGATATTTTCTCCTATTAGATTTAAGACCAGGTTGGCTGTTACTATTATAATTATTTTTTAATATTTATTTTGGTTATTTTGTCGTTCGTTGTTTGAGTAGGTCGAGGTAAAAAAGGAAAATAAAGATTCTTTTTTTTTCTATCGCGTAATTGCTGCTTATAAATAACAATATATAGCCAAGGTTCTACCAAAAATTTAATACATTTTGTTGCATAGCCTTTAAAAACTCATTGTTTTCTAATTCATGCCTTAACGATCGATTCAGAGCTGATTTACCCCGTCCGAATAGTATGTTTTTTTGTAAACAAAATATTTATTTATAGCGTAAGGTTAATGTGATAGTATGTCTTTCTATTTTGATAGTTAATTTTGGTCAACCTACCAATGCAGTGTTTATATAAGATTTATGGCCCATGGCCAACTTATAAAATAGCTGCTAATTATTATGGATAATTTAATTTAATTATTATGGAACTCTCTGTTCCATTACTCTGTGACACCGCAGGATTGCTCATAGCATATTCATGCGCGACGGCTCGCCGAGGTAAAGTAGTAATGTGTCCAAATATCCGCTTCATATGTGTGAGTGCGGTGTGGTACAGAATAATTACGGTACAGAAGGTACATTGTGAATAATTATAACGATTTAAATTATTAATGAACGTTACGAGTGACAGAGAAATAATAATTGAAAATCTTTTTTACTTTTGTTTATTAATTAACAGCAAGTAAAAAGGCACGTAGGATGTCAGAATGCGGGAAATGCTTAGCAGCAAGTAGTAACTGGACCCGAAAATTGTTTGTTTTTAATATTTTACAATGAGTTCGTACTGGTATTACTAAGGGTAAATGTCCACCAACCATGTAGGTACTGAGTTTTCATACATTTGACACCTTGCAGCGAAGTGTCAAATGTATGAAACACTGTTGAATGCTTTTATTTTGGAACCTGACCGTGGATTAATAGGCCAGGACCGATAAAGCGATAGAAGTGCGCGGTTGGAGAGTGACCTCATGACCTGGGGAAAATCCAGGATGAACCCCCGACACGACCACGCGATCTAAGAGCTTGCGTTCCAGTGGGGTTGGTTGAGCGGCTTCAACCGAATCTGAGGTGTCAGTGGAATCGAGCTACTGGAAGTCTGGTCGCTAGTTCACTAAACCTAGCCTAGCTGAGAAGAGTCGAACAAGAAACGCAGCTAGACGCAACCTGGGTCGGACTGACTCTATGTAAGCGGTGGTACCGGGACTAATAGGGGCTATATGTGTCTGTGTTGTCGCTATCGCGCGGTGGACGTCCCCGCCACTGGTGGATGCTCACCCTGAACTCCCTGGTGGACAGAGAAGCGTGTCACGCGATATTGAGAGAAAAAAAGAATCTCCCTTTTCATCGCTCAAATAAGCAAATGCAACAGAAAGGCAAAGTATTTCATTTTCTTTCGGTGCCGATTAGAAACCGATTGATCGCAGGACGCAATGGCTATTTTGGACAACTACTCTGTATCACTGACATGATTCATAGCCTAAAATGTGTCGGTGTAAATGATATAAGGAGCCCAGCTAAACTTCCGCGGGGATGCTTAAATATGAAATAGTGTGATATGTTTAAGAAATAACGGTGTTACATATTCGACTATGTTTACGGAGCTAGTGACATACCAATTTGTGTCGTATCTAAGGATAAATATCCACCCCTGAGTTTTCATGCATTTGACACCTTACAGCTTCCTACTGTAAAATGTATGTAAAACTCTTGAATGCTTTTATTTTGGAACCTGACTGTGGATTAATAGACCGGACCGATAAAACGATCGCAGTGCGCGGTTTTAACATAAATACATTGTAATAAGGTTGAATATCATTCAAAAAATTTGTATATTTGTAAGTTACATATCAAAAATAGTACCACTTTTTTCTAGTTTTCCTCTCATGTTTACGTTTAAAGTGCATTTTAGCGTTAACTATAGTTCAGCAATATTGTAGATTACAAAATTGGCTACAACTTTTGTATTGAAATATTTTTTCCAAGATCATCAGGAAAGAAGATACGATGTCACCTATGGGGTACTACCGTCGATATTTACTACTTTTCCAGTTTTCTTCACATATTTTCGTTTTAGTGCATTTCTCGGTCAGCAATATTATAGAAGACAAAATTATATGCAAATTCAAAGTACCTACGATCTTCTAGGTATCGTGGAAACAGACGATTTTGTCTTCTGAGGGATTGAAGTGGTATAGATCGGAAAGTGACAGATGCTTTATCTTGTCGTCTATCCCGCTATCACTCGACCATCATAGATCCCCTACAGATTGCGATTAAATGCACTCAAACCTAAATATGAGAAGAAAACTGCAAAAGTAGCAAATTTCAACGGTGCTACTCCATAGATGACTTCATATCTTCTTTCCTAATGGTCGTGGAAAAAATATTTCAATACAAAAGTTGTAGCAAATTTCGTGATCTACAATATTGCCGAACTATAGTTAGTGCTAAAATGCACTTAAAATGTAAACATGAACGGAAAACTAGAAAAAAGTGGCAATTTTTAATGATATATCCTGTCATATCTTCGTCCCTAGGGGTCATGGAAAAAATCTTTGTACGCAAAAGTTTTAGCAAATTTTGTATTCTACAATATTGTAGAACTATGTTTAGCACTGGAATGAACTTTGACGACAGTAAAAGCAAAGAACTGAAAAAAATGACACTATTTCCAAGATGGCGGCCAAAGTTATGGAGCTGGAGGGCCGAAATTTTTAGGTTACCATGGCTAATATTGTCCTTCACAACATACCAAAAAACCATATCAATCGGACCTCTTTTAGAGTACCAGAGCAACAATTTACTAAATGTACTACGAATTTTTTTGTATGGGCTGCACCTTTTCCGGTATACCGTACTTCCGGCTCAAATTTCGAGATGGCGACAGGCAGATCCGTATTCTGCAGGGTCCAAACCCTCTGATAACGTTGTCACCCCAACTGTTACATGACTTGCCGCTTGCATTGTTTAGAGACGCCTTTTCCAATTCTGTTCCTCCTCTATAGACCTCGCGACCATATCTTACATCTTGCATCCCCATTGCACCGCCATTTTGAAAAGAGAATTCCATACGAGTAATAATATAATTATATATCGAACCTGTTCACAAAAAATCACGAGAATCGGTTGAGAAATATTGTAGAGATCCGCCAGATGGAATCCCAGATGCCCACTCGTCGAAAGCATTTTTGTCGAAACTGTTTTGATATTTTTTTCAAAACGGCGGAGCCATAGGGTTTGTAGGCGTAAAAAATAGTACATTACTTACCAAGGGCGATAAAACAAAGAATGTCTCAGATCGCAGGTATTTTACGCCCGAGCCGAAGGCAAGGGCGATAAATATGCGATCTGAGGCTTTCTTTATTATCGCCCGTGGTAAGTACAAAATTTTATGTCACCCCCTGGCCAGGAAGTGGGTTTTTTCGCGCGCGGAGCGTGCGATAATGGCCACTTTATGGCCAGGTGTGATATAAAATATATTTTCCGTATCGTAATATCTATTTGTCTATTTCATCTCGAGGTTTAGAGGTGACAAAGCCATAGTAACTTATTGAATCCGTGTATCAAATGAAATGAATACTTGTATTTATTTCAGCTTTAGAAAAAATGTAGTGAAACTAAAGGTCATGAATGAGCTGTCTAAAAATAGACGCTTCAAAGTCGCTCACGTGTATTTAGCTTGAAAAAATCGTGGGGTTATAGTAGTTTATGCAACTGGTACATAATGAGGGGCATTAAAACACGAGTGTGTTTTATGAAACGAGCCGGAGGCGAGTTTCATAATAAGGTCACACGAGTGTTTTAATGCCTAATTATGTACAGTTGCATACATTACTTTATCTACACACATATTATAAGTACTCTAAGATGGGTTCAGAAACCGTAGTAAATAAATACAATAATTGTGTTAATACAACCTTTTTTGCACGGTTGCGGAAATATCGAAATCAGAACTGGCAACCGATACCTGAATGTTATTTTAAAAAGTAAAGAGTCCCTATTCTGATGTGATCATGTCGTTCTAGCTGAAATTTCGTGCGATATATACTAAAAAAACATCGAGCTGACATTTCGCATCGACTGAATTTGAATTTTCAGTGATACTAGAATAGGGACATGTCAACTTTGACATTTAAATTTTGACAGTTTTGTATGACGTTTAATATTTTAACATCATATATGAGATTAAAATTAAAAATTATATTACTGCTTGTAGCCTTAGCCACAGATAAGAAAATTGCCATAAATTCATTGAATGTTGAAATAAGAGTCATTTTCTACGGTTTCCGAACGCATATTAGAGGATTTATGATATGTGTGTAGATAAAGAATATTTTTCTAATTTTGTGTTGGCGTGACACTGTTGAATGAAATATTAATTCAGACTTGTATGAGGGAGTGACATTGTTTCTCTCGCGGGTACATTCAGTCCATATACACTCGCGGACAAAGAATACGGGTCGGTAAAAAACCATCATAATATTTCCTCAAATAATGCGAGGTTGTAAGTTCATCATGTGATCATCTTTATTTAATTTTACATCTATACTGCAAAAGTAACAGCCAGAAAAAGTAACGTTTCCTGGTTTAAATCGGACTCGTAAAAATCCGTGAAAAAAAACAACGTTAACGGAGCGAGATATCGCGAAAATCGTCATTATTGGACATTGATACTTTTATGATAGGATCCCGGAAATTCCTAATAAAGTTGGGCAATACGAAGACTAGTATATTATGTAAATAAACCGAGTGTAGAATATTTCACAAAACCTATTGAGGCTATTTAAACTAGGGTGACCCGAAATTTTTGAGCGCTCGTGTATATATACGAGGGGTGATCCAAAAGTAATGATAATGAAATACTTTCAGTGGCTGAAAAAAAGCAAAAAGAGGTTTCATTTTATAAGGCAGTTACTGGCCAGTAAATTAAAAAAAATACGTATAAAAATTTATTTCTGTCACTGAAATAAATTTATTTATTCGTGAGTTGTCGGAATATATACGTGGAAATCAAAGAGAATATAAATCACTACGTTTAGTGGAAATGGAAAAATCTGAAGTGAGAGCCGTCATTAAGTACTTCTGTTTGAAAAAAATGTGTACTAAAGATATATATGTTGAATTGGTGGGAACATTAGGGGACTCTGCTCCTCCGTATTCTACAGTTGCACGCTGGTGCAAGGAGTTTAACTTGGGTAGAACATCTTGTAAAGATGAACACCGCGAGGGCTGGCCTTCCATCGTCCGCACTGAGAAGAATGTCAAAAAAATAGAAGATTTAGTTTTAACTGATAGAAGAGTGACAATCAAACATTTAAATGAGGTCACAGGGATCTCGTATGGCAGCATTCAAATAATCTTAACCCAAGAATTGCACATGAATAAAGTATCCGCTCGTTGGGTGCCTAGAATGTTCCACCCAGACAACGGACCTCCTCATAAGGCCAGATTGTTGCAGTGGCTGCAATCCGGGATGCGGGTTTCGAATTGGTGGAACACCCCCCCTATTCGCCAGACCTAGCCCCCAGCGACTTTTATCTGTTTCCGCGGCTGAAGGAAAATCTCCGAGGCAAAAATTTTTTGAATGACAGAGAGATTATGGCCGCTGTGGAGGCATATTTGGAGAGTCAAGGCAAAGATTTTTTTTTAAATGGAATTCGTAGTCTGGAGAAAAGATGGCATAGGAGACTACGTTAAGAAATAAATTTAGTTTTTGAACACATGTGTTGTTTTACATATTCGTTATCATTACTTTTGGATCACCCCTCGTATATTATAGATGTAAATCAGACAGGTGTATATCGTGTCATCATCCTCCTAGCGTTATCCCGGTTGTGCCCTAGGGAGCCCGGCGTCCGCTTTGATACGAATGCTTACTCATGAATAATAAAAATATACATATGTCATGTAATCATAAAAACACACCATTTCCTCAACGCAAATACCATTTAATCGTTAACAGCATCCAAAAAATCAGTTCTCCCCACACCAGTTATAAATTACCGTGATATGTAGCAGTGACACAGCTCATCATTTATTCACGAGCCCGGAATCGAGCCGCTCCCACAAATGTGGCGAATTTTCCGATTATCATAATAAAGTAGGATAAACCCGTCTCTTTTACCCCACAGAGAGATGTTGTATGAGAGAGTGAGCGCGAGTAATCGATCCTGGCTGGTTAAGGGGATTTAAAGTTGAAGATAATTGCCAGTGAATGTTTGTGTGGTGGCTGAAAGGTTTTTTCGGTTGAGATTTAATGTTATCACTTATCAGAGAGTAGTACCAACATAATGGTTTTGGATACGGATTAGGATCTATGACAATCGCGTGATAATTAAATGCAAATGATCAATACGCTGCGTCACAAAATAACTAATGATGAATCTGCAACAAGTCTCGTCGATACGAGCCTTGAGTTTACTAATATTACGAATGATATTTTATCGAAACGGACAATAACGAACGAGTCCCACTAGCGCCACTCGTGAATAATGAATGCGCCGTTTTAAGTTTATGAGCAGCTCTAATACAACTATAATAGAACCTACCCCTACTCCGCTAGACACAATAAAACTCAATTACGACAACAGACAGAAAGTTTCATGGACATATTGAATTCCCAAATTCTTAGAATTGAGTTGAAATCGTTTTTGAGATAGGTACTAACTGCTGCACGCGTAGGTAAGGTACATTATGGCTCCTATTCTGATCTCTAAGCTACATTACGGGAAACAAACATCAGTAGCTATAAAATTAATCATTGAAAACTTTTTTAAATGAACCGATACGATACTAATCTCTAAGCAAAAGGCAGTTTACAAAACAATCAAAGGCAGTTGCAACATCTAGGTATATATCAAACGATTGTATTGTATAATTGAACGATTTCCCGGTTTATCATCTCAAGTTTTGAGGTTTTCTCATTACGAAAGCCTTTAAATTTACAGAAGACATCAAACATGGCGATTTAAGCAACACCCCCACATTATACACCCTAAAGAAAAACGGTATTGTACAGAACAAAAGGGAGGTATATGAGGCATTTTCGAGGTTGACCGAGACCGTAATACTTCCCAAAACTCCGTCAAAGGTAACTCAACTAAACCACTCGATTACCAGAAGGCCGGGCCAGGAAAAAGTGATATAACTCCAGAATGGCTACTACCCCAATTTCTTTGAGCATTTTGCATAATTTCATATATTATTTAAGTGGCGACTTGGTACCATCGTTTGCATAATCCGACCCGCGGCGTGTACTGGCAGAATACTAATTCAGTTTTGAAGTTAGATGGCGCTGTAAAGTATATAATAATGACGGTGACCGGTGACCTTTTTCGAAGATCTTTCCAAATATGAGGCCCTGGTAGCAGGTGGATGTTAATGAGAAAAAAGTCAACGTAAATATTTTTTTTATATCTAGAGAGGTAGGTCATAGCATAATGTCATTTCTTGCTCGAATTTGGCCCAACTGTGGAGGTAACTCTGCCTGGCAATAATAACATTATCTACTATACACGTATCTAATATTATTGTGTTTCTGGAGGTGAGCAAGTTTGCCAGAGCTCCCGAGGATGCACTGTGTTGAGAGCGAGGGACCTAAATTGGCCCCTTCTGCTGTCAACTCAGAATACTCAAATTTTATAAAGGGTCGGCAACGTGCACGTGACTCTTTTGGAGTTGCGAGCGTCTATATTAGGCTGCGGTGTCCGATTACCATCAGGTGGACCGTACGCTTGTTTGCCACCGTCGTAGTGTAAACAAAAACGAAGGTGGCAAATAGGTCTATCTGATGGGGTTTATGGGTCCAGATGGGTCATAAACGGGTAGCCGACTCTTTATTGTATGAGGATTCGTTGTGACTGCTTGAGACAAAATGGTAGAACAATATCAGAATCAGAATCAGAATCGTTTATTGCACCATGGTTGTACACAAGTTGTTACAATATTAAGTGTGATATAGTCTCACATGGACCCTGTTCGGGTGTAGCAAACTTAAATATACAAAATATCATATTTACCTAAATTTAAATCACAGCAGGTATCTATGTAATACAGATTAGGTATATACATTTAATTATATTATGGCACACAATTATAATATTTGGACAGTTACTAAAAAACTACTTAAAAAAAAAGAAATATGCATACTATCTTCTTAGCTCATAATTGCCATCATCAAAAAAGTCATCTAGCGTATAAAAAGCTTTTTCTGTAAGGAATGCCTTCAACTTTTTTGAAAATGTTATATCTTTCTCCTCTGCTTTGACATGGTTAGGAAGGTGGTTGTAATATTTTACTGCTGCGTAAATGGGACTATATCGATATATTTCTAAGTTTGGTACTGGTAACATTAATTTGTATTTTAACCTTTTATTATTTTGCTTTGTGAATAGGTGAGTATTTTTTCGCACAAACAAAAATAATAATCTCACTCATATTTAAAAAGAGTACTACTTGCTTCAGGTATGTGGTGTTGTGCCTGGTGGTGAGTAAGGTTGCCAGAGCTCCCGAGGATGCACTGTGTTAAGAGTGAGGAACCTGCATATGTTTCCAGCTGCCAACCCAATGAATCCTCAAGTGAACAAAGAGTCTGCCACGAAAGAGCAGAGTAAAGAAATGACGTGTCCCGTCTATATAATTTTTTTCAATTGAATAAAAATAGTAACTATTTTCAATAGAGTTTTTCGATGATGGGCAAGGTAACTAAATACTTCCTCCAAAACGAGCGATATTATCCAGATAACCTTTGAAGAATTTAATGTTCTAAATTTATTTGTATATCAAAATCGGCCTAATATTGCAAGCTCTAAATAATATCCCAAGGTTTCGCAAATAACTTGCTTCCAAGCATTTCATTTTGAAACCACAACCTGCGCAGAATTAAAGCACATACCTACTGCCCCGAGTACCAGGATGGTGGATTTATGTTTCTCTTTAAATTTATGTGCGCATTTTATTGCACAAAGCGCTAATTAAGTCTAACAGAATGTTTGTACCAACACTTCCGTTTCCTTAGTTATAGGGAATCATTAAATGATTAACAATATAAATGTCTTTGTCTTCCTTTAAAAGGACATTGAGTATATATGTAACCTGCTTTTTATACTGGCATATAGCCCGCCGGATGGTAAGAAGACACCGCAACTTATGGACGCTGCAGAAGAGTCACAATCACAAGCGCCTAGACGAGCCGTTATTGACTCGAGGATTTGTTGTCACCTAGCAAATGCTGGCTCCGAAATTATGGTCGCAGTAAAGTTACCGCGTGATAAACGACAAGATAAAGCATCTGTCACTTTCTATCGAGTGGTCTCAGAAAGATACATTCGCTGTAACTCGTTATCGTCATAAGGCGCAGGGCAAGCTCTCACTATACAAACTTTTGGCGAGTTTTTCTTCGCTTTTGTTTGCATTACACTTATGATTTTTGGTCAGCGTGCTTATTTTTCTGTTAGTCAGAACCTGGAGCAAAAAAATCTCTTTTTATTTATACTATATTTTTTAATTTTAATTTTTATGAAATTTTATATCCAATATTTACAAGCTAAAAAAAATTTATTCGGGAGTGCCTAAACCGACGAATAAAACGTGCCCGAAGTTTGTATAGAGAAAGCCTTGCCCCACCCTGATGCTAACTCAAACTACATGTTTCTATCTAAATAAATCAAATGCTCCCGTAGCTCAGTGATTAGAGCTATTGGCCGCGAATTCCAGAAGGTCGCAGGTTTGAATCCTGTTTGAAGCTTAATTTTTTAAAATTTTAGGGTTCCGTATCAGAAGGGTCTAAACGGAACCTGTCACTCATGCGCCTGCCCGTCAAAACTCATGTTTATTACGTGATAAACATGACCTGGACGAAGGCTGTTGCATGCCTTGCCGCTTGCATTTTTTAGAGACGCCTTTTCCAATTCTGTTCCTGCTCTATAATGGGGAATAAAGGCTTTTTTATTTTTTATTTATTTATTATTTATTTATAAACATGACGTTCAGTTATTCGCTGTTTTGAGAGCGGGGAGCTGGGCCCGCTCTCAAAACAGCGAATCCTGACGAACACATCATCTTGATCATCTTCTAAAAGATAAAACATAAAAAGACCAGAATCTCGACAAAATCTCAGTTCTTTGTCCCGAATCCATCCAATCCTCTACAATCTCGTTCTATAGAATCCATTTCAATAACTGTTTCCATAAGGATGCTCTTAATACCGACACAGTGAAGAGCAGACCTTTTTAAACAAAGAAAAAAAATGCGAATTGAAACCTCGTGACACAATGTCGGAGCCGACCTGACATCATCAGGGAATGGGGACGCGAAATAATAAGGCTTGGAGGCGGATTAACTCATAAGAGGGAGCGTATTGTAGAATGAGGAAAAATAAATAAAATAAATAAATATTTGTGGACAATCTTACACAAATCAACCTAGTCCCAAACTAAGCAAAGCTTGTGCTATGGGTACTAAGCGACGATATACATACCTATATAGATAAATAAATACTTAAATACATAGAAAACATGCAAGACCCAATAAATGCCCCGGCCGGGATTCGAACCCGGGACCTCCAGCTTTGTAGGCATGGTCACTATCAACTAAGCTAAAGCGGTCTTCAAAAAAAAAACCTATACTTTACTTTTGTAGCCTATAGAGTGTCCCACTCCCACAGCTGGGCAAAGGCCTCCCCTCTTGATCTCCACTCGTCATGGTTGTGAGAAATCTCTGGCCAAACGTCGCGATATGCATCTAGGTCGTCCCGCCATCTCCGTCTTGGCCTGCCACGCTGTCGTTCGCCCATCGTTCGCAACAACATATTTTATGAAAAAACTGTCCTAGACTTTTTTTATTCTATATCTTTGGGGTATCTAGTGCCCCATAAGATGCGCTTGAATTTTTCTCTGGCTATCAATATCAGGAATCTTCGTATAAAAAGGAAGCTGGAAGCATAAGTTTCCTTAGGCGTCTTCCTGACTTGGCGGGGCGGGATCGATATGTGACATTTTCTTCTTTGACGTAAACATACTGACGTCGCAAAGATTCCCGCTTGACGGAATACTGTTAGTATTAACATTTGCGCAGTAGTAATATCATGCGCAGAAGTGGACCAGTACTGCCTTCGTATCGTCCCGCTACCGCGCATCCCGCGCCAGTCAGGAAGCACTCATTTAAATGTAAGGGCGCAGTAAAAAGCGGTACTGTCTCGACTGACAGTTGACACTGACATTTGAAGTTTTCTCATATCGTACCGCCTCCGCACCGACAAATCAGGAAGTCGCCTTAGAGAGATATGTTCGCCTTTGTACTTTATACTTTATAATATTGTTTTTTTTGTTAATGCTTTTCTTATATCACTTATGTGCAATAAAGTGTCGTACATGCATACAAAAAGAATCTGTAGACGCAAGCGTCCATAGGCTACGGTAAGTTTTTAACATCGACCTAACGAAAGTTTTTTTAATTAAAAATGGGATTGATTTCGGCCATCATCTAGCCAGTGGGCAAAGATGAGGCCGACGCTGAAGCGAGCTCACCCAGATTCCTATTCACTACTTGTGCCTTAAAGAGGACTATGTTATATAAACTTGGAAAAACAGATACCGGCGGGGAATCCCAAATTCTAAAACTGAGCAGTGCGCATTATATGTAAATGATGAATTACGCGTATTCCTTGGTTTCCACCATCGTAGTATAAAAAAAAATCCTATGAGTCATTTTCAAAAAAATTGTACATAGTTAAGGGCTTTACTTAAAACAAAACTTAACTATTGATTCCTTTTTGTAACGATGACTCATATATTTTGTATGACTAACTTTCGTTACACGAAGGACGCGATCGTAATTTTGTTTTCATTAAGCCCTTAACTATGTACAATTTTTTTTTAAACGACTCCTATATCCGCCGTTCTCCTCTAACTTGTGACAGTCGCCAGCAGTCGTCGGCAACGGGCTTTGTCTAGCATGTTTGCTCCCGTTTTTAAAATTAAAACTATGTGGCCCGGAATATGAGCTGGTTATTTGAGAATAATAACCAAACAGACTTTTGCGCCGAAGAAATTGTTGGCTGAAAGCAGCTGTAGTTTTTTAGACACTGATGGAAGAAATAAGAGCTCAATAAATATATTGGAATGAATTTTTACTGAAGGTTTTGAAACTTATTGTTATGTTGATTTAAACTCACACGATTCTCAAACATTAGAGGTATTATTGGGAAACGGGACTTAAAATAAATTAAGGTAATGAGTCATAATTGTACGCGATTAAGTCCCGTTTCCCAATAATAATGCTTATTGTTATGGTTCGTAATTTTATTGAAAACACAACATTTTCATTGTACATAGGCATAGGTACCTATTGATTATTGATAGGAAGATTAAAGCGGAGCAGACTGGGAATTGAGCGGCCTATAAAATTTGTAACGCCTAAAACGACAAAAGATGTCCGCCTCTTTATAATCTTTTGAAAATTTCTCGTCTGTGGACAGACTGACTGTTTGAATTACGATTAAAAACGTGATATTTACCATTTATATTTGTAATGTAAATGACCATTTGTGAGCTTGAAATCTTATATTAGACTGACTGTTTTATAAGAATCATCGGCCACAGAGTCCACTGGAGTCCGCTGGATACGGGTGGTGCAAGACCGGCCATTGTGGCACTCTTTGGGGGAGGCTGTTGGGTGGAGAGGCGGCGAAAGTAATAAACTTTGCTATTAATAAGCTTGTTTTATTTACTTCGATATAAAATATAACGTTCAGACTACAATTCTTTTATACGCCATGTGACGTGCAAAATTGGTGACATTATATTCAAATTTGGCACAGTAGATGCCATAGAGAACAGACGATAGTGCTGTGTATTCACAACACTCCTCCTCACGGCACTATTGCTGCAGTCCTAGTTTGGCTCTCAGCGCCGTAAGCCTGGGTCCTGGCAACGCCTTCGTTAACAGGTCCGCTTCCATATCTTGGGTGCACATGTACTTTATTTTCAGGATACCTTGTTTGATGCAGTCTCTGATGTAGTGCACCTTCAAATCAATGTGCTTCGATTTTGAAGACACTATAGGGTTCTGTCCCAATGTAATCGCCGCTTGATTGTCGTTCCAGATCTTAATGTGTCCATAATTTATGCCTAGATCTTTGAACAATGATCTTAGGTGGACAGCTTCCTTTGCGGCTTCTGTAAGAGCGTTGTACTCCGCCTCTGCTGTTGATAGGCTCACGCTTCTCTGTTTCTTTGATGCCCAACTGATGGCTGTACCGGCATATTTGAAAGTATAGCCAGAACAGGATTTTCGGTCCATCTTGCAGGCGCCCCAATCCGCGTCAGCCATGCCTTCTAATGGCTCTTGCGTTTTGCAATATGTTAGGCCAACGTCCATCGAACCTTTAAGATAGCGTAGTATTCGCTTTGCTGACTTAAAATGTTCTGGTCCGAAACAATCGTTAAATCTGGATAAATAGTTCACGGCATATGTTATGTCAGGCCGGGTAGCGACTGATAGGTACATGAGAGTTCCAATCAGGTTTCTGTATGGTAAGTCGACTACTCCTCCTTTCTTGTTAGGTTCCAGACTTAAATTTACCTCCATTGGTGTGGTAGTAGGTTTGCAATCCTCCATTTTAAATTTCTTTAATGTTTCTTGTATATACTTCTTCTGAGTCAATTTTATTTTATTATTGCTATATTCTACGTCAATTCCAATTAGACGTTTTGGCTGTCCTAAATCTTTCATTTCGAATTTTTCGTTTAGTCTCTTTTTGATTTCAGCCAGTATTTTCGGGCAAGAGTAAGCAATAAGTAGGTCGTCTACGTATATGGCAATAACTATTTTCGCTCCTCCTTTGACGAATATGTAGACGCAAGGATCGGCTTTTGATGCTTCGAATCCAATTTTCTTTAGTTCGGCATCCAATTTTATATACCATTGCCTTCCTGCTTGCTTTAACCCGTAAATAGCTTTTTGGAGGTGACAAACTTTTTCTTGTTGTTCAATGCTCTTTATGTCTTCTAGCATTGTCTTAGCTTTATTGTATAGGGTAAGGTCATCCTCTTCGTATGCCTGTACCATAATTTCAGCTACGTATTGTTCCGTGTATTCTGGATACTTCATCAGGATGTTTTCTTCTAACTCTCCATTTAAGTATGCCGTCGTGACATCCATTTGGTTTAGTTTTAAGTCTTCTTCAACTGATAATCCGATCACGGAACGAATTGAACTCAATTTTGCCACTGGCGCGAAAGTCTCGTTAAAGTCGACACCAGGGCGTTGTCCAAATCCACGTGCAACGAGTCTGGCTTTCTTTATTTCTCCTTTGTCAGGAGTCCATTTTGTTTTAAGAACCATTTTATGGTCAATGACTTTCTGGTCATTTTCGGATTTTACGACTTTCCAAGTTTCGTTTTTGATGTGTGCTTTCATTTCGGATTTGATAGCGTCGTGCCATTCTTCATTTTCAACTTCAGCTTCGCACAGCAATGTAAACTCATCCGCATTTAACGGTTCTTCGTATTCGTCTGAAGATGATGACGAATTGAGCGTATAATCTTTTTGCCAAATTGGAGCTTTACGTGCTCGACGTGATCTTGGCTCTTCATTTATGGAGCTTCTTGTGTTTCTTGGTTCATGACTTGTACCTTCTACGATTTCAGGTTCTGCGTTGATAATGTTTTCAACTTGTTCTTCTTCTTCGCGATCTTCGGGTTCCGGCTCAGGAGGCATTACTACGGCTCTTTTGGTAGGTTTGGATTGGATTTCCACTTCCACCACCGGTAAGTGTCTCTCCTTCTTTCTATGATCCTCTTTCTCGTTTAAAGGTATATTTTTATTAACTTTATTTTCTTTTTCAGGTCTTAGCCGTTCCTGTTCGTCGAAGAGGTCATCGTAGTTTTCTTCAGTATGGTCATCATCCTTATTATAGTACATTCTATCGATTACTTTCACGTCTCTGCTAATAACTATGCTTTCTTTTTCAGGAATGTAGACGCGAAATCCTTTTGCTAGTTGCGCATAGCCCATGAAAACTCCTTCTATGGATTTTGGAGTAAACTTTCCTTTTCTATGTTTATTTAGGACGAAAGCTTTACTTCCAAACACACGCAGGTGATTTCCTGATGGAGTACGGCCGGTCCATTTTTCATATGGTGTACCGCCTTTCAGGGCTTTAGCTGGGCTTCGATTTATGAGGTAGTTCGCTGTGTATACAGCCTCGGCCCACAGTTTTTGAGGTATATTTCCTTCTATCATTAGACATCGGGCTCTGTCTAGTAGTGATCTATTTTTCCGTTCACTTTGGCCGTTCTGCTGTGGCGTGTAAGGTGCTGTCAACCTTCGCTTGATCCCGTGTTCTTTCAGGAAATTATCGAATGCTCGGTTGCAGTATTCTGTTCCATTATCCGACTGTAAACTTTTTATCGGTTTCTTTGTGAAACATCTCTACTTTGCTTTTGTATTCTTTAAATTTTTCGAAAACTTCGGATTTATGTGAGATGAAATACACGCAGCAATATTTTGTATAGTCGTCCAGGAATGTCAGGAAATATTTTGATCCGGCTAGTGTTTCGGTGTTGACAGGCCCGCAGACATCACTGTGCACAATTTCCAGTGCTTGTGTAGACTGAGGTCCATCTACGGATGAAAATGGCAGTCTAGCCATCTTTCCTTTGATGCACACTTCACAGTCGGGTAAACTTCCTCCTCCTAGTTCTAATCCTTTTATTAATTTTTTATTTGCAGCCAACTTCAAGTCATTCTCGTTAAGATGTCCGAGTTTCCGATGCCACATTTCAATGTTGTTAACACTTCGGGCTATATTTGCTTTTTCTCCCTTTGTGTAATACAGGCCATTTTCTTTTACAGCTGTCAAGGCTATTTTGCCTTCTTGGTCCTTGATGTATGCCTTGTCTTTTGTAAATAGCACACTGTTTCCTTTTTCAGTGATTTTGGCCACTGACATTAAGTTTGTTGTCAATGGAGGAGTGATAATATCATTGTTAATGTTTATACGTACTTTTCCTTTGCCTTCTACTTTTGCTGTGTGATTTTCAGACGCTAACCTCAAGGAACCGGTTTCTGAGTCGATGCTCTCGAATTTTTCTTCCTGCGCGCACAGGTGCGAAGTGCATCCACTGTCCAGGCACCACATGTCTGCAGAAGTGATGGACAAGCAGGCAGGTGTAATGCTGAAATTCTTATCATCTCTTTTGGTCGATGACTGACTTTTATTTTTCTTACTCCAGCATTCTTCGGCGTTATGCCCCTTTTTCTTACATTTTTGGCAGTACTTAGGCTTCTTTTTAGAATAAAATGCACCTTCTCTTCCATCTGTTTGCCTATCTTGTGTCTGCCTTGCTTCAGATTCTTCTAAAATTTTAATTTTTAGTTCTTCAGGCTTCGGCAACGTATCCCTCGATTCTACCGCTATTCTAAAGTTTTCGAACGAGGCGGGTAGACTATAAAGCATCATGACACTTAGTAGATCTGGATGTAGAGTTATGTCCATATCTTCCAATTTGTCGACGGTGTCCATAAAATCGTTTAAGTGTTCGCGGATATCACCGTTTTCTTGCTTTTTCAGAATGAGATGCTTGAGTAATGTTGCCTTTCTAGCGGGACCCGTACTTTGGTAAATATTTTTGAGTTTAGACCAAAGTTCGAACGATGTCTTGCAGCCCTTCACTTGTTTCAACTCTGAAGGCGAGATTAGTAGTAGCAGTTCTGAACGCGCTAGTAAATCCTTATGTAGGTATTCTTTCTTTTCCACCTCGGCGGTTGTTGGAGTCGGTGCGGGTATATCTCCACTTGCGTATCCCCACAGGCCATTTTTGATTAGCACTGCTTGCGCTTGGAGACACCACGTATCGTAATTTTCTTTAGTTAGCGCTTCGATACGATGATACGACGATGACGATGAAGCCGACGTGTTCATGGTGTACGAAGTTTTATTTTCACCGACTACTTACATAATTAACCATCTAACCACGCTCTGCTACCAATTGTTGGGTGGAGAGGCGGCGAAAGTAATAAACTTTGCTATTAATAAGCTTGTTTTATTTACTTCGATATAAAATATAACGTTCAGACTACAATTCTTTTATACGCCATGTGACGTGCAAAATTGGTGACATTATATTCAAATTTGGCACAGTAGATGCCATAGAGAACAGACGATAGTGCTGTGTATTCACAACAGAGGCCTATATCCAGCAGTGGACGTCTTTCGGCTGATATGATGATGATGATGATGACCGGCCACAGCCGTAGTGTCGTATCACGATGGTCTTAGATTACTAGAAGAAGATTATGCTGCAGAAGTTAATATGCGTTGAGCATAGCCAATGAACTCCCTTGATGTATAAATCTAAAAGACTGAAAGTATTATGAGTAGTCTTGGCAACTAATTTACATGAAATATTTTAGTAGGATTATTACCCAGATTATTCAACTATTTGAGAGCTCTCAGCTTTGCTAAATCCAAGATTATGCTACAAATTACGGGATCAAGCTAAAGCCAAGTCATGTTCTAAGTACTTAAAATGCCAATGCCAGGTGAATGTCATTTTTCTGTAGGGGTACTTATACAATAAAGGGAAGCTACGATAGTTACCAGTATAAATTACCGATTACCAATTGTGTTTAGAAATGCTAGAAATAACGGGACCAAGCTTTATTATAGAGGTCATGTTCTAAGTACTTAAAATCCCAATGCACGGTGAGTGAATGTAATTTTTTTGTATACAGTTAAGGAAAGTTAAGTTAAATTGTATGTACGACTAATTTTTGTTACAAAATGGAATCAAATGTAATGTTTGCTCGGCGTTTTCCCGGGCATGAGACCTAGCTAGATCGATTGCTCGTCCCCGAAAACCCCCACATACTAAATTTCATCAAAATCATTAGAGCCGTTTCCGAGATCCCCGAAATAAATATATATAGAAATATAGATATAAACATACAAAAGAATTGCTCGTTTAAAGATATAAGATTAAGTCCTTAACCATGTAGGAAAATGATGAAATGAACAATTTGATACCTGGCGTCTCTCCTTTAACAGTGAATGTAACAAAAACAATGGCAATTAAAAAGCTCTTCCTGAAATAATTGCATCGTTGAAACAAAAAGCTCTTTTATTAAGTTTTATCTCAAGAAAGTCGGAACTAATATGCATAAAGAACGAGATGAAGATTTTCGCTCTCCGCAGATTTTTATAACCAACCCTTTTGTGAATTATTTTCTTCAACAATTACTTGTTTTCGCCCGCGACCTTGTCCGTAGACATGGGGAAAAGCGTTACTTTTCGATCACCGTTACTGTTGTTCCCGTTCCTAAAAAATCACAGTGAAAAATCACCGTGACTTTGTCACTTCGGTTATTTCGTGTCACGACATTTACGTTTCGATCGTTCCCGACAGTTACTGATATTTATGTAACAACTGATGTTACTCTGTGGCTAGTGTGACTGCTACTTTTACGTTCTGTTCCGGACGTTACAAGACTGTCATGAATTATTTGAACCTTGATACGATGTAATAAGGTCTAGAATGATATCGACTGGTATGGACACTGTTCCAGTGATATCGTAGCGCTAATTAACAATGTTATTTTGTAACGTTGTTACTTCGTGACAAGTCACACTGTTACTTTTTAACGGCGTATCACCGTGATTTTTTCATCGTGAAGTTATTTATCACCCACCTCTACTTGTCCTTGTAAGCTTCCACTCCCTATAATCCAGGATAAACTCGTTGTATAATGTCTACCAAGTTTCATCATAATCTCTTCAGCCATTTTTGCGTGATTTAATAACAAACATCTGAACCTCCAAACATCTAAACATTTAGACTTTCGCGTGGATGTTTTTCCCATATAGCATATTAGTAGGATAATAATCATGTATTGTGTTGTTTTCACTTCTTTAAAATTCATGAAAAATCTAGAGTAAAATATAATTATAGTGAGCACATAGGTAGGCCATTACCTACCTAAAGTAGCACAAATAAAGTACGACAAAAAGGCTCTACTGTCTCCAAAACTTTGTCTTATTCACTCTCTAAAGTTTAGAGAGTGAATAAGACAAAGTTTTGGTCTAAAGTGTTGCGCGATATGCGTTCGGAATCTTGCAAATATCGGGATGAAACAAGTTTTTTTTTATCAAAATGTATCATTATTTCTAATACTAAAAAAAAACAAGTTATTGTTAAATTATATTGATTTCAAGTTCGTATTTTTTTGACATAAAATGCAATAGTGGTTACAAGTTGAAAAATAATCAGAATTAAAAATAAGGGTGACGATGACTTTTTTCTGATATTGAGGAAAACCACGTTACTTTTTATGTCCTCGAGATTATGATAATTCATATTGATTGTGACAATTTAAAATATGGTTCCAAAACTACAACATTTTTACCTCAGATCTTTACCTTCGTAGTCAGGTCACTACCAGTACCAACTAGGCTACAACGGCTGTGGAATGATGAATTCAGTGTCAGTTGCAATGTCTGACTATGACTATTTTTGTCCACACACCAATCCAAAAAAAAGGTAAAACAGGCTATTGAAATATGATTTCATTGGGCTATATATATGTTACTGAATAGGACCCGCTGGTATCGAGCGTGGGTTGCGGTGTTTGTGTATCCGAATAAACACAACCAAATCCAATTTACTCAGCATTTCCGATCTTGTATATAATTTTGTCGATGTCCACAATATTATTGTTTGCAAAGTTGCTTGACTCATTATTTTAGCATCGATGTTGTGTACGCCACTCCTCGTCATGATAAAATAATCTTCTTCAAATATTTTAAAGCTACAATTATTAAATTCTAAGGTATGCAAAATTTATTAATTAAATTCTAAGGTATGTATAAATACATAGACAAATCATATACAAACAACAACGTAATCCGCAAAACTTCCTAACACAAACCGCCTTAATGTTTCGTCAAAGCCGAGTTTGTAATTGTAATTAAATTTCCTGCGCGCTCAAGTCTTTTGACTGTATATTGTAGAAACAGTAAACCGAGAAAAGTAAACCAATTTGATCCTTAATTATTATATAATACAGTCGGAAAGTATTATTCAATTTTAACCCTTTTTTGCGAAAAGCGACCTTAACGACAGTGTGTGGTCGAATGAAAGTACATTCATACAAAAAATTATACCTCATTAAATTCATACAAAAATAGTGAGGATCCTAAAAGTTCGTAAATAGACGCTTTGTTTAAATACAAAACATCTAATTTCAGCATTTGTTTCAATTCGTTCTTCTGTATAAATTATTTATGATTATGATTATAAAGGGGGTAAAAATTTGAATAGGGAACAAGTATTTTTGTCTCACTTGAAACTTCGTCAGGGTGTGCTTGTGCGACATACGAACATACATACGAACGCTAAATCCTTTCACGAACCTCGGACCAGTAGGCGTCACTGGCCTCGCTCGTTCGAAAAAAATGAAGTAGATACAACAAATACCTAGTCATTTTAAGGGCCTTGTGTAAGTAATAAACTTATCTATTTTTACCAAAATGGCTTATTTTAAATTAGCTTTTGCCAGCGCACAGTGTTCCAAAAACGCTTGGGACCGGACATTTTGTGTTGACTCTGGAAATCGATGTAATTCAATGTCCGTATTAAAAGTGTAGAAGTGACCCCCTGTCAATTCTTTATAGATTCGAAGAAAAAAAATTATAAAGTTGGCTAATTCAGGTAGGTACAAAAACGGAAAAATTGCTCATTTTCTGTTTTTGTAAATTTTTGGAATGGCATTCATTTATCATGTGATAATGCAAAGAATTGCGCGTTCTTTGGGCTATTAAATGTGCACTAATAGTAGACAGAGTGAAAGAAAACGACGGAAAACTCGTTTTACGATTTATTTTATTTTTTTCTTATACGTGCCGTGAATAGCGTTTTCGACTATAGTTTTCCAAAATTGTATTGTTAAATGTCGAAATAAGCCGTTACTTGTTTTAAATAAGTGCCTGCTGCCAAAGTAAGAAATAGTGGTTTCGATGTTTGCTATGTACGACCATCAGGCGCTATTGACATAACAGTTAAAATTTAATTTCTCGGAAGTTCCACGAGATTTGGAACTGTTTTTATTAATGGTGATAGACATACATAGTAGCAATCGCCCGGAATAACAAAAAATGTCGTAAACGGCACGTATAAGAAAAAAATAAAATAAATCGTAAAACGAGTTTTCCGTCGTTTTCTTTCACTCTGTCTACTATTAGTGCACATTTAATAGCCCAAAGAACGCGCAATTCTTTGCATTATCACATGATAAATGAATGCCATTCCAAGAATTTACAAAAACAGAAAATGAGCAATTTTTCTGTTTTTGTACCTACCTGAATTAGCCAACTTTTTAATTTTTTTTCTTCGAATCTATAAAGAATTGACAGGGGGTCACTTCTACACTTTTAATACGGACATTGAATTACATCGATTTCCAGAGTCAACACAAAATGTCCGGTCCCAAGCGTTTTTGGAACACTGTGCAGCGACTTCGTCCGCGTAAAAGGGATGATTTTCGGGATAAAAAGTATCCTATATGTTAATCCAGTCTATAATCTCGTTGTACACCAAGTTTCATCATAATCCGTTCAGCCGTTTTTGCGTGATTGAGTCACAAACATCCAAACACACTAACTTTAGCATTTATAATATTAGTAGGATAACAAAATTGTTACACAAACTTTCGATGTACTTTGCGAGTTCCGCAATTTCTGTTTCCATTCCGTTGTAAGAGCTGGCAACTTCGTAATATGCAAATCATTAAGTCACAAGCCTTGAGAACGTGTAGAAGTAGATTTTTCCTTTGACGTCGGTTTGTTCTTCTTAACGAACGAGTTGCTTTAACCTCCTAGCGTTTTCCCGGATGTGCCCTAAGGAGTCGGGCTCGGGGGCCATTTTGACATTATAGTCCCAAGATTTTGCGAAGCACTAGTTTTGCGAAAGCGACTGCAAATTGAACTTCCAACCCAGGGAGAAAACGAGACTTTGTTGAAATAAAACCGGTTTTTCCGATGTTTCCTATCACCGAAATGCTCTAAAATACTTCCTAAACGAGTTTTTTGATACCGGCTATAAAAAGATACCTGATGTTATCTGAACCGACTATTGCAATATAATGAAATATAACTAGGTATACGTAAGTACCATAGCGAACTATTCACCGGCATAATATAAACCCCCGAGGTTTCCGTTGGTGGAACAATGTGTACCATTTTTTGTAAGCAATTATTTTGGCCAATAAAAAAACCCCGGAACGAGTTTCAGTGATACGCAATCCAGTCGCTTTATTAATTTGCATGAATTTATATAATACTTCGCATCATAATACCTACTATTTTTTATTGGCAATGCAATACCATCGAATGAAGCAGTTAAAGTGCAAGCCAAACAAAGGAGGAACATCCAAGAAAACGAAAGTCATCACTTCGAAAGAGAATCGTATCTACACAGTTATTTGTTATATCATGCTGAATATAAACTCGGTTATTTAATGCTGAGTGAATCGAATAACCGGTTGGGAGCCATCATGGACGAGCATTAATTCATTGCCACTTCAGAACTCTTTTGAATCGGATTCGGGGAAGGTTTCTTACACACGGCCGGGGGAAATATACTTCATGTGTTAAACTTAATAGGCTTCTGTTATCTTTAATTTGTTTCTGTGCATTAAAAACTTACAGTACAACCAATCATTTTATCATGTCTTTTGCTCTTTCTTACAAATTAAAATGTCAAAGTGAAAAACTATAGAATTTTTATGTTTTTAATCAAAGTGAAAGTGGGGTGGGTGGGAAATTGAGATTTTCGCTAGCGGACGCATCCGCTTAGCAAACATTTAAAGTATAGATTTTTTTTTTGAAAATTTCACAGATTCATTTGATGGCACTAACTATGTCATAATAGGGATGTTGACTCAAAATTTTTTAATACTCCATACGAAAGAATACATATAACTATGCCAAAAAGTGAAAATCCTATTCTAATATCTCAAAAAATACCGAAACTACAACCGTTAGAATGTTTTTAGTTAGAGAGAGAAAACGCTACAGGTCAGTGACGTCACTGACCTCGAGCGCCATAGTAAATGACGATCGTTCAATACAACGGGGCGTTTTGCGGAAAAGGGACAGAAAATGCCCCCTCCTAAAACTTTGAAGACTTATAATTATGTAATTATTTATTCTTTTGGATTACTTTTTTCACTATTTCATAGAGAATTTGATCCTTTTTCGAGAAAATTCGGATTCATTGATTTTCTTGTTTGGTGTCAACATCCCTATTATGTTACTTAGCACCAGGAACACAACACCACATAAGTACCTAAAGAGCAAGCAGTGGTCTTATGTTAGGTGGAGATGCTTCGCAAGTTTGGCCGATTCAAACCTAATGAGCGAGATGACGTTCCGCTGTGCCCTACCTTTCTCTCTCTCCGTGAGGGGCATACATAATTAGATATAGTATATATAGCCACCGAGAGTCCTATTAAAAGAATATTCATATAAAATTTGTACTACACAATTTGACTGGTTTGCATGTCCTATGTCTTGCTTATGGCAGTGTGCCTGTGCTTATAACCCGACCATGAAAAAATGCTCGGTCGGTGATAGATAGGTACAAAACATGGCACTCTTTTCTATATCCTCTTATAGGAATCGCAATAAGGCTATCCTTGTCTATCAAAGCGTGTCAGGCCCTTGTTGAGGAGATATGCCTCAGAATTCTTAAATGTTTGCCAACCGCGCCGCCCGTGTTACCCAACTCAACTGATTTTATTAATGGTGCCACAGTTTTGATTTTCTATATTGAAAGGGTAGCCAAATGGAGTCTTTTGTGCCACAAACAATCCGTTACACTGAATAGCGAGGATGCTGACGCGTATTAATTATTCGGCGCCAGATGAATAGGGTGTAATTGAAAATATAATCTAGAGAGGTTTGAGAAAACAAGTCTAAATCCTCGAAATAAACCTAAGACGTAATAATGTATTAGAGATTCGTTTGGTAGTTGTTGGATCCTCATCGCACATCAATAACGGGCTAGAAAAGCGCTTGGTCATCATGTAGTTTATTTGCGGCTTAGATTAAAAGTACCTATATACATAATTACGCGCCACCGAGCGACCGGGGGTAAAAGAAATAATAAATATACAACTTATACTACGCAATTTGACCGGTTTGCATGTAATGTATTTAAATACTCGGTCGGTGATAAAGACACATCATGGCTCTCTTTTCTAATTCCTCTTATACGAATCACAATAAGGCTAGCTTTCTCTATCAAAGCGTTTCAGGCCCTTGACTCGCGGTACGATGAGTGCCAGTGTCACGTGGCTGTCAATCGCGTTCGGATGATTTGCACGTCGGTGGTACGATAGAGCCGAGTTACGTTACTTACGTCGAAATGGGGATCGTGTCACAGATCAACTTCCCGTCGTCTGAATCAACTTTATTTTACCAGGATACCTACACCAGGCCATGATAAAATAATATACAACGCCAGGTATGGCAATCCGGCACACCGGTTAGTAGTGTAGATGACACAAGCTATCGATACAGGCTATCGATGGTACGAGTATGCGGACGTCAGTGTGAGGGTGTCGTCGACAGTGACGTCACTTGTGTCACGATTCGGATTGTCAGACCTTGTTTTCTTGGACCATGCACCAGGCCCACTGACGTCCGGTTGAGGCGTTCGGGTAAGTCCCACGGACATTTGTAATGCAGCGTCAAATGATGTCATGCCTGCATTCGAGAGCGTTACAGTGAGATAAGTAGATTGCCGATACGCCGTCTCTAGAGTCGTGCAGCATCTGTTACCGAGTAGGTAATTCGTATTTTGCCATTAGTTTTCCGACATGATTTAATAATCTACATTCAACTTTTTCTCAAATCTCAAAGTTCGATTGGAAAGCAAAGTTCCCCGTGAAGTTGAAATTATTTTCCCCTTTAAATAATTCCAGGACCTGCAAAAGTTGTCAGAATTAATTTTGTAAAGCGATTAAAGTTTAAACCTGAAATTTTCGTTTTTGGAACAGGTCTGACTCATAAGTATGTCAAAGGTGAGCGTACTTAAGGGGAGGTATCCCCAACGCAAATGTCCCGCTCTAACACGCGTGAGTTTACAATTAACCATCCCGCTCTCTACGCAAGCTCTGCGCGCAGTTTTGTAAATATTTAGCTATAGTGATTAAGCCAATCATTTTATCAAAGCAAACCCTGCGAATTTGTCTATAACTATTTACGATCTTTAATTGAGTACAAATATTAAATGTTAAATATCAGTAATGTAGCCGTAGTATTGAAAAAACATTCCAAAAAATCGCGAAGTTAGAGGTAACTTCGCGATTTTTTTCTATCGAGTGAAATTCATCAGGTCATGTAACTGACTGCGATTTTGACTAGACAAGATCCTTATGTAACACATATATTTTTTTTAGATTTTAAGACACTATATTCTTTGTCTCAGATGGTTTTTAAAAACTCAAAAGTGGTAATACACGGCCTTAAGGGCCCTTAATCAGTTAAACCTCGGACCCAGATCGGGCCTAGCTGAGTTTCTTGCTGGACTCTTCTCAGCTAGGTTAGGTTATAAACGAAAAAATGAGCCATGTTTTGCGCTTTCCTTTAATTTTATCCTACCTTCGTCATTATTAAAATATACTCCCATATTTGAAATTCTAAGAACATTGGGTTTTCTTTTTGCATTTTGATAAATTGTATCAAAAGTTAAACCGTCTCAATTAGGTGTACATTTAAAAATCTGTAAGAAAACCTACGACTAAAAACAAGGTTAGTTTCACCAATAAAATTGGCAGAATATACCACCACCACCACTGTGGCACGTATTCTATGATAATTCAAACATATTATGGTTACTTGGTACAAGTGTACAGTCAACACCGAAATGTCGATGCGGATTAAGTGCCTAAAATATTCGAACATGACCTTTTAGAGCGTATAGATATTATTGGAACTTAGATAACGTACATATATTTATGACTTTGACCATACATTACATACATCTTGCAAGTTTATTATTAAACCTGGCTATGTTTATTTGTGGTTGGAAAGCTAACTAAATTACTGCATTTTGGTGCATTGAGGCAAGTCACAAGAGGCAAGCGGGCGTGCCAAGTCAAAGTATTTCGATAGATTTTCCGTTTAAAGTATTATTATCGTAATTTTTTTATGTATAGTAATGAAATATGAGATTGAGACAGGTAACATAAAACTACTTAAATATAGCTATGTATATTATGATTAAAATTATACCGATAAAAAGTCGGTCTTAGCGATCACTCTTAAGATAGACCGCCAGTTGTATACCTCTACCAACATGTTGCTGTATTGTTTCTGTATGTAACTGATTCATTTGTGTGAGGTGTACAATAAAGAGTATTTGTATTTCGAAATGCCCTCTAAGTTCCGTTACTGGCTATAGTGCCCAGATGGTTAGCAGCGTTGCCTTTTGGATTACTAAAATAAGATTTATAATTTAGATTTGAAACATTATTTTACATTTAACTGTAGCTTTTCAGCGAACGAAAACATCGCTTGGGAACATGTTTTGCTTTTATACACACAAGAAAGTAAAACATGGCTCCGTTACTTATCTAAAGCTTTAAAAATAGCACTTTATCCCTTAATCATGTCATCGGAATTATCAATAGAAAGAAATGAAGAAAATAGTTATTCACCGCATAAAAGATAAATACATAATAATTAAACACCATAAATGACACGAGTATCTTTGTGGCGTAAATCGGTTGATGTCTTATCAAGTCATAATGCTGACTTGATAAGACATCAACTGAGGTTCAAATGGCTAAAACTAGAACAAAATCACTTCAATGGAATTCGTATTTTTAAAAATTGGAATATAGTTGCATTTGTTTTAATCCATTCAATTAAAAAACAAAAAAAAAACTGTACTCTGTTTCCTGTTACAGCAGATTGAAATTTCGTTGTCATTGTTTCTCATGGTGGGCGGCTAAAAGGTTAATGCAGTGGTGTCAGACACCTGCAGCGCTACAGCAGTGGGCAATCACAGACTGGGAATAAAGATGACGATGACATGGTTTGTTAGATCTCAAAACTTGAGATGTATCACTTCTATACATTCAGTTTAATAATTTTTCACCTCAACGGAGCTTTTTCATCCTATCTAACTCACCCTAAGCTAAACCCTGTCTCAAACCTTCATTAATATCCAGACAAATAAACAGTAGCTGCAGTCATCATAACCTAAACAATTCTATCAAAAAACATGCGATATGAATCCTTATGCAGCGCTTGTTAAAGTGGATAATCCAATAGCAAATAATATTAAGAGGCAACATTGATCGCGGTTGGAGAATGGAATCGCTTCATTTCATAAATTAAGCAATGGCGGCATCAAATATTCAGCGCAGACCTCAGACAGAGCTATTCGTTCCCGGTATAATGGGATTGTTTTAGACGCCGAACAAAAAGTTTGCATGAAAACGGCCGTAAAATACGAGAATTGTAGCAAAAATAACGCCTAGTAACTAAGTTTGGCGTGTCGCTCAAAAGTGTATTTTCATCACTAAACTTGACTTGAATTCGAAAGAAAATTCTATGTATATTGAGTCAACGTATAATAATTTAGATAATACGTTTTAAGTTACTTATACACGAACGTTTGTTTTTGTTGTTTGAATACTTAATTGTTGTGTTGAAGAATTTAGTAGACGTACCTCAGAATGCTAGATTTCAACAAATAACACCTACAACTAGATTTGGATGATGTACTAAGTGAAATAACTAGCATAATTATATTACGTATGTATTTGGGAGAGATGAGCTTTATCTGGCAATTTGCGAGCAGATTGCAAATGTTATTAGGCTGTATCTCTGAGAATGAAATACAGAGGTGAAACATGTGCTAGGTGCGTTTTTAAACAATAAAAAATTGTCCCAATCTGCGCCTTATTTTGCGGCCCCTTGACTGAAACCATCTGATAAAAACCCAAGATCCCCACCTGGCATCTAGCCAGCGGTCCCTCAATGCTGATAATCGTAAACTCTATATCACTGGCGGGGAAAGCAGATGGCTGGTGCCTGATTTTTTCGGAATCAGGTGGATTTGGAGATTTGCTCAATCGAACTGGTCTGCCGCGAGCTCGTCTACACCAATACACTTAACCTTTCCCGTCAACATGATGCATTCCAGGCTATTGGGACCAAAAAACTTTTCACTATGAAACCAATAATCAAGGCATACGACGTCAAGAGTGACTAGGAAGCCTAAATCCCACCCCTTCCTACAACTGGCTAGAGCTGCTGTCACTACCATGAGACCCAAAATATCTAGTCATATAGCATCCAAGTCAACAGATCTACGAGTTTACAAATGATTGTCTAGGTGTCCACTAATATCATTATTAAGTCCAGAGGATCTCCAGTGTACTTCCGTTTCGGGCACTCGTGGATAATGTGATGGGTGATCTCATAATCAGGATCTACGTTGATGAAAACTGACTAAGATGGCTATTGTCTCACCTGACATCTCCCGTCGATGCACATGTCCAGGCTGCCAGGCCGGCATCTCGTGCCGTCGGAAACTCTCGCCGCCAGCACCGCCACGACCACACGGTCTTCCTCGTCTAGGGACGCCGTCTGAAAGTATCAGGACAATTCAGGACGTGTTTTTGTCTAACGGTGTGCTTATAAAATAAATGCTGAAGTCAATTTTAGAGCACAATTTCACACAGATCGAACGGGCCCTCCACTAGAGCGCCAAGACGGCAGGTTGTGCCATCGAGTGGTCCATGGTCCTCTCACCAGATAATACATACTTGAAGTAATCCCCTCATCGCCCATGGGGGAATGCTCCTTGTAGGTACCTACTATCAGAAAGTGACAGATGCTTTATCTTATCGTTTATCACGTGACCATCATATAGCCACGATGGAACAAAGCACTTTTACAATCATAATTTTGCCAATAATACCTTATTGGGTAGAGCATAAATATAGGTAGCCCTAAAGGAAAAAAGATGGTGTATCGTAGCGTAGTCGTGCAGTAAACTTGTTTATAAACTGATTTCAAATCCCTTCATCCAATTTTGTACGTTTCTCTACAAATTGAATCCGCAGAACCAACATCAAATATTAAATTTCATTTAACATTTCCTTTAATAAAATATAGTTTTATTATCCTTAAAGCTTGCCAAGCATCTAAAATTCTCTCAGAATATCGTTGAGAAAAGTCCAGACTCAGCTAATTGTAGGAAGGTATACACCGATCAAAGGCTCTCTCGGATTATCCCGACGTGCTGAAGTCCACGTCTAATTTCTGAGAGAAGACGTGGGCCCACGTGTGAGACGAGACGTGGGAACGTGGAACTTGGCTGCAACTGGGTCACAAAAATCACGTTCGAGCACGTCCTGGTTAGGAAGTGAAAATTAAAGGCAGAATCGATTGCATGTTTGAGAATTGTTCAAGCACTCTCGTTTTAACTTTTTTGTAAAGTACCTACTTTCAAATCAATTTTAATTTTTTTTTGTTTTTTTTTTTATTGTTATAAAATCCACAGCACAGTTTACAACATTTTTAGAAAAGTTACATATTAATATAGTTTACCATTGGCCAATTACGGATTTACATTTTACTTGCTAAAAACTTTCAAACTAAACCATACATTACGGTCAGACGTATTCCGACTCGTAGACAAATTAATTAATTAAAGTAAGTATAAAGTAAAATGTTACAATTTTAAAGTTAAAAATCGTTAATAGGACATAGTTAATAGATGATTTGAAAAAAAAAAGTATGCAAAGTAATAGAAGAGAAAAGATTTTGGACCGTAATGTGTAGTGAATATGAAGTGGGTACAAAAATACAGAATGCCTTATATTTAGTCTTGATTCTTGAATGAATACATACACTTGACGTGGCGTAGGGACTAGTTTTTACGAAAGCGACTGCCATCTGACCTTTCTACCCAGAGGGAACACCAGGTTTTGTTGGGATTAGAATAAGAATAAAAAACATTTATTTGGGACAAAACAAACTTACAATACAATTACATTTAGTAGGGACGGATTAGTCCGGCGTCCTTACTATGTTGGCACGATGAGAACCGCGTTGTTCTGTGTTAGTTTTGTAAAGATATTTGCCCTCATAATAGATAAAACAGACTTTATCGCTGCAGTAGAGGCTAAACAGAATATAAGGTTAAATCTTAAGATACTTTATTTAACAGGATTGGCTTAAGCTGGCTCTCAGCTACCTAAATAATTTGCTAGCTTTAGCCTTATGAACCTAAATTAGCTGGTATAATCTACTTCGTTAACCGTCTTCATCTAAGTAATTAGCGAATATTAGATTTAGACTGAAGTGCTTTAAGCTACTCGTAACGCTCAAGTTGAGTACTCACTTGACACGGGTACGTCATCCTCCTACTGTGGTATTGGTATTTTGATGATATTGGCCACCATCCACCATTCCACGCTAGCCTATATTTTAGGGCCGACACTAGCTGATGCAGGAAGCAGACTGTCAGGCGTTATTTTCTCAACGGAATCCCTTAGTTAGGAAGGAAGGCTGTCGAGTACGTTCCCATCCCTCCCCCCTCTGTCGTAACTCGGTTATCACTGATTAGGTGTCATATTTATGTTAATAATAATGCGGGTATTGCACTGTCCTGAATTCAGAATCCTGACTAGGGGAGGAGAGTTGAAGCATATAAGCATCTCGCTCTAACTTATAGGTACGTACCGCTCTAAACGTTCTGAATTCAGGACTTGAGGACAGTGTAATACCCGCTTATGGGCCGACGCTAGCAGCAGAGCTGACGTGGGTGCACGGAGCGGGTCATACTCATACTAAACTGCCCGCCACGGGCGCAGTTATGACCCGCTCCGCGTGCAAACCGCGTCAGCTTTTGTTTAAAAGCTGAATGTGGATTTTTAGGCCGGGCTCAATAAAGCGATACGAGCGCGCGGTTGGAGAGTAGTCTGAGGAAAATCCAAGGGAAACCTCCGACACGACTACGCGAGTGATTTAACACTGTAATACTTTAAGAGCTTGCGCTCCAGTGAGATTGGTTGAGCGGTTTCAAAGGAATCGGCGGACTCACTTGTACGCGTGAGTGTCTACTCCAAAACTCGAACTTCGTATAGTGCCGTCCCTTTCACTCATATAGTGTACAACAGGGTGAAAGAGACAGCACGATACGAAGTTCCTCTGAAGACTCACTTGTTCAGTAGGCTGCGCGTGCTGCGGCATCCCGCGGCAGGTGAGCGCGCACGGCTCGGCGTCGTCTCGGTGCGCGCGCCAGTGGAATAACTCGCCCCCGTACGCAGTGTTGTCGTGCGCGGCGCACTGTTGCTCGCGCCATATGTCCTCTTCTAGGAGAGACACGTTGCCGCGGCATGGCTGGAAACAAAACACGGAATTAAATAAAATACGTCGGCAGGGCATCCATCCTCACACCTTAGAACCTAAATGGTCGCGTACGGTACGGTTTCAGAGGAATTTCCTCCCTCGCGCTCTCCGGTTGTGGAATAAGCTCCCGAGGTTTCTCTGAGGGACGATAATATGGGGCTCTTCAAAAAAGGAGTATATCAATGTTTAAAGGGTCGGCAATGCGCATGTGACACCCCTGGAGTTGCAAGCGTCCATAGCCTGCAGTGACCGCTGACCATCAGGCGAGCCGCACGCTTGTTTGCCACGGACGTGGTATAATAAAATACTTATATATTTTGCGGGATGATCTAGACGCTTTTCTAAACGACTGGCCCGAAACTGCTCACAGCCGGGACGAGTGGAAGTCAAAGGGAGAAGTATTTTCTCCAGGGGTCGGATACCGGTATTTTGTCCATACAAAACTACCAATATATTACGGTTTTTGGTTTATTATTTAATTTGGAACAATGTAATAATTTTACGCAGTTAACTAAATAACCAAAAATTTCGGTAATAATCACAAGTACGACCTCGGCTGAAATTACGCTCTTATGGCCTCACCCTTAAAGTCGCAAACAAAATTCCAAAAACCAAAAGCATTTAAGTCTCGTTTTCTAAAGTAATGCGTACTCACGTCGTATAAATTCATAAAAACCGTCCCAGGCACAAGCTCTAAAACGAAGAATTTTCATGAGAAATTATCGGCACTGAATCCCTTCTCAGAATAAAGGGTTACAAGGGACGTTTGTTTACCCAGAATGTATGATAATAAAGTTTTACTCCTACTAGGTATAGGCACTAACTCGAGACCCTGAATAGTAATGCTCCTACGATCTATAGGGGTTTACAATGTTTATAGATGAGACCTCGTTTATTTCATATACTATTAGCTTTTGCCGCGACTTCGTCGACATAGAACTCGTCTATTGCGTTAGAATTTAATTTCTGTTATTTTATTTCAGGCTTAGCTATCCCTTCTATGGTATGACGATGATTTTTGGGATACAAAGTATCCTATGTCCTAACCGGGACTCACACTATCTCTATACCAAATTTCATTCAAATCGGTTCAGCGGTTTCAGCGTGAAGAGGTAAAGACAAACAGGCATACTTTCGCATTTGTCATATTTGGTATCGATGGCGGTGGCAAACAAGCTAACGGCCTGTCTGATGGCAAACAGACACTGCTTAATATGGACGCCGGCGATCTCAGAACAATCACGAGCACGCCGCTTTTTAGGGTTCTATACCAGAAAGGTAAAAATGGAACCCTGATAATGGAACACTTTGTCTATCTGTCTGTCACATCGCTAAATATTTCGAATTGAGAATTCATTGTATGGACAGCTACAAAATACAGGTCACCCTCAACACAGCGCAATCTCGGGAGCTCCGACTTCATTCACCATCAGACACATACTCGTACCTAAAGAGCAAGTGACGTTATCATGGCTGCGATATCCAATAAGGCGGAGGTACTTCCCCAGTTGGCCTGCTCCAAATATGAACGAGATGTAACGCTGCTCACATCTCAATAAAATGTAAAAAAAACTCGTGTTCAAAATCCGCAAATTCCTAGCGATAACTCAATATATCCACGTCTCTGATCTCCCAAATGACATTCAAAGTGCCAACCAATCAAATTTAAAAGCGCTGCCAGTCAATAAGGGCAAGTAACAATCCTCATTATCATGCACTCTCCGTCCTACCTCCGGGAGGTCGATTAAGGTGGCTTCCGGAGTCGGCGGGGCGGGGTATGTGCTATTTTATTATTTGTCGTGAGCATAAAATTTTAATGTCGCACAGATTTATACTGTCAGTAATGTCAGTATCATGTTTGGGCAGTATTAAGTATTAATTATTAGGCGAAGAAGCGGGGCAAGCAAACATGTATAACCATGATTATCTATTTAATGTATCAAAATTACTTACATGACATTGTAGGTTGGTTATTAGTGTAATTTTAAACAAAATTTTGTAAAGAAAAAATTAACTCATACTAATTCTGTACGGAACCATGAATCAAACTCGCACTTTACTGCCTTTTTTAAGACTTCTAATGTTTATATCCATATTTTATCCATGCCAAGACTATCATCAATATCATAATTCATTGTTACGCATAGGTAAATTCTAAAATCATGTAAATAAGATACTAATTAGACATCAGACATCAACCTAAAATGCAATTGTATCGTTAACACCATTATTGCAATCTCAATTGCAACAACTCCCCTCGCAGCATAACTGACTTAACTCCGACTAACTGGACATACGATGTAATTAAATTGCAGCCTGATCACAGTAATCCCTAACGCCCGGTGATTACCTGGACACAGACTCCAGGTAACCACAGTAAATGAACCATTCTCATTTATGTGCACTGCACACTGTCATATTTGTGGATTTTTTAATGATGAATTTACTGAGTATTGTGAGTAGTTAGTACTATTACTCAATAACTTCCCAATAAGCTCATCATTAAACTGGCATATGATAGATATAATTTCATCCACGGTAAAAATTTAACATCCACGGATGTGGGAGTGTACACTAAAATTAGAATGGCCCAATATATTAGAATCAGAATCAGAATAATGTTTATTGTAGACACAGGTAGGCTGATACAGAACAGAGTTGTTAATAGGTACAATTTGTGATCTTCCATTAGTATCTCTTGTTTGCCACCGTCGTTGTATAAAAAAAAGTATTTTAAGAGGAATTACAAACTTTTACAGGGCATTTCTCAGAGCGTTTCAATTTCAACCTCCGTGACTTCGGTGGTCGTATTCACGATGTTCTTAGGTGTCTGTTAGGTCCATTTTGAAAAGGTCATATTAAGGTCTCAAAAACGGTTTTCACGCTATTAAGATTTTTCTTGCAACAGTCAGTCCAGTCAGTACATTTAGATTTTTTGTACATGTTTGAAAGTTGATATATCCTGTGATTTGTATTAAATACAGTGTGTTACCAAGTATTATATTAAATCTCGGTTTTGGTGCAAAATTCGAAGGTTGTTTATCGTCATTTTCGATTTGTTCCTGTGCAACTCATTTGCTCAATATTTAGCTGAAAGAGATCCCTTAAAGGGATACGCTTGTCTTTGTACTTCATTTTTTTATTACTTTGTCGTGTTTTATGTATTATAAGACAGTTAGATTCATACATAACAGTTAGACCCCTGGAAAATGATATACATACCTATCTCCGTAACGCGCAACGAGATGATTACTTTGCAAACTGCATATCATTGTTATGGCGTTTCATACGTGGCTTTAATACCGCTACGGACATAATTACATTACTGTCGGGTATAAATGTCCGCTTGCCGCTGTAACTAACGTCCTAATTCATGCGCTGTTTGAAAATAGCTGTAGCAAGAAGAATCAAAATATCCTATTTTTCGTTCCGTAATATCTAGTTTTTATATAATTGTCATGCCGTATCAGGTGTCCCAACATGTTTCCTCTTCTATTTTCAATAACTTCAAGTAGACGTTTTTTCTCTCCTACCAATATCAACACTTCCTCATTTGTTCGTCTTTCCTTCCAGCTTATACCTTCCATCCTTCCCCATCCCCACATTTCAAACGCACTCAACCTGTCTCGATCGCGTTGGGTCAATGTCCGAGTTTCGCATCCATACAACGCTATACTCCAGATGTACGCCTTAATAAATCGCTTTCGGATGTTTCCATCCACCATAATTGAGGGGAAAATAGAAGGAAAGAGAGGAAGGGGAAGACCGTTTATGGACCAAGCTAAGGAAAAAGTTAGTGTAACGTCGTATCAGGAGCTCAAGACAGTGGCAGAGAAAAGAATGGAATGGCGATTACTCCACCAACAAAAGCTCAGCTCTTAAATTTATGATTATAAATATCTAGTCGTCTATTTTATCGCAAGGTCTACAGCTTACTCCGATATTCAATTCCATATATTTAAAGCTTTCTACGGAGTTTGAGCTGAAATCGGCTACTTGCGTGCACTACGTTGGCAGTCCCTGGACGCGAGGGTGTTAATCCCGCGGCGGGTGGATTAACTCTGGCTGCACAATTTTAACTGTGTTTGTGTCTAGACTACTGGGAACTGAGTCACAGATAAATAGAAACACAGAATCTATAATATTAGGTGCAATATCGATACCGTAGCGTAGGGCAGAACGTGTTAAACTACCTTTATTAATTTGGTCAAGCCAAACGTGCCCTCCTGAAGCAACAGGTACGATAATATCGTATAAGTCGATAATATCATCATCATCATCATTATCGTCATCATCATCATCATCATCCTAACTGTTCCCAGAGCCGTTGCATTCTGGAGGATGATCGGGGTCCGCTAGGTACCTCTTTGTTCATAGGTACCTAGGTAGGTAGTAGGTACAAGGATAACTTCTAAATCTAATAAATAATCTAATAATCTTCTAATTCTTCTAAGAAAGTTATTTATTTCAACTTCATTGCACAAAAAACAATATACAAATGGCGCACTTAATATCAAATGGCATACCCTACTAGCCAACCACACAGGGCCAGACAAAAACACTTAAACTCGGAGCAGGGAAAAAGTGCAACTACACGAAAGAAGGGGCATTGCCTTAAGATTTTTTAATGTACCTGTCCAGCTAGAGGATTATTTTCTTGAATTTTTTGCACGTCGGAGTCATAAACATGCTCCAATCATGTGGATACATAGTTGCAGTAAGCCAGGTACTCACTAGCGAGTTGTAACTGTAACCGAACGGATACAGTAGCCAATGTATACGTGGTCCGTGAACCGTTCGCGACGGCTTAAAAAAAATCTTATCTAAAAAACGGGGTATAGGAGGTTTTTGGTGCATGCGAATTCTAAAGTCCTACTAAATGTTTCAAAGGCCCCTTACTTATCCCAGACTTAACCATAATATTACATAATGTAATAGCTTGTAAAACAGTTGAATATTCCAAAGTTACCGGGTTACGTAAGATTTCCATTCAGCAGAGACAAGGCAAACAAGATAAACTATCGAACGGGAAACGTTATAACCCTGAACAATGTGATTCGAAGTGAAACAAGTTCCCAACTTCAACCTTCGGAACCTGAACTTGCCCCGGGACGTTGTCACACCGAACTGAACATAGTAATCCGGCCGCGGACATGGGCAAATTTGAACGACAACCTATGGACTACCTCATCATTTTATGGCACGGCGAGAGACTATCCGTGTCTTTCTAAGGCAACTTCCTTACTTGACGAGACGAGTACAATATAATATGGTATTTTACAATCTTTTATTTAACTTGCAATGAAATCTAAAAGTGCCATGTATATTGCGTTTGACTTGCAATGTATGTTAATGTTTGTTCGGGTGGAATCTTGCAGCTCAATTTTCAACCGCAAGCCGGTATCCGCAGTCGCTAGCGAGTACGGTAATGAAAACATTGCAAACTCATTGTAAGGGTACTGTACTACTTTCATATGTATCACGAACGGGGGTTAGCCATAGTATTTGTGATACATACGGTATTCGTTTCACAACTACTATACTGGGATAACGTTAGGACGATGATGATGCCGAATTAGGCCTCATTTCCATATAAACTTCCGCATTTATTCAGTATCAAAATGTATGGGTAAAAAAGTATATATTATATAAATTTATCACAACTACTATACTGGGGATAACGCTAGGATGATGATCATGCCGAATTAGGCCACATTTTCATATAAACTCAATTCAGCATCAAAATGTATGGGTAAAAAAGTATATTATATAAATTGAAATCAATCTCAAAGCGTGGGAGGAACTGGAACGTGAAGCTTTTAGAATATTCATTTACCGTGCCTCTTATTTTTAAAACATTAATGTTGATCCCTTTTAGGAGAATATGAAATTCAATTTAAACAAAACATTTATTTTTATGTTTCAATTAGCGTGGTAGGTCGAGTTTATAAATATGTCCACGGACAAACTGATCAAAACATGTGAACACGATTTTTTTTTTCTAACGTTTGTTCAGAAGATTTTAAAGCTTTGGGGGTGGTCATTTGTTTATGAACTCGAATGTAATTGCAGATTTTTCAGAATATTTTATAAGCGGAAACCCCTTTACAACTCCTGTTATTTTATTACAAAGAGACTTTCACCTGGTATTTCAAGTTACAAGACTTAGTGAAAATAAACCCCTGACTGAGACTTTGGAACTCTCAATTTAGTAATAATTTTTATGTCACACCTGGCCATAAAGCGGCAATCACCGCACGCTCCGCGCGCGCGAAATTCCACTTCCTGGCCAGGGGGTGACATAAAATTTTGTACTTAACACGGGCGGTAATAAAGAAAACCTCAGATCGCATATTTATCGCCCTTGCCTTCGGCTCGGGCGTCAAACACCTGCGATCTGAGACATTCTTTGTTTTACCGCCCTTGTTAAGTAATGTACTATTATGTCACACCTGGCCATAAAGCGGCAATTACCGCACGCTACGCGCGCGGGAAATCCCACTTCCTGGCCAGGGGGTGATATAAAATTTTGTACTTAACACGGGCGGTAATAAAGAAAGCCTCAGATCGCATATTTATCGCCCTTGCCTTCGGCTCGGACGTCAAATACCTGCGATCTGAGACATTCTTTGTTTTACCGCCCTTGTTAGGTAATGTACTAATATTTTAGCGTAAACCATTTCGTACCACTATTTATTTATTCATACTTACCTACTTTATAAATATGTATACATATCGTCGTCTAGTTCCCAAAGTACATGCTGTGATTATTTTGGAAATAGGTTGATTTGTTTTGTAAATAGTCCCCTCTATTTTTATATTTTATAATATAACTTCTTTTTTGTTTGTCCGAACCGATATTAATTGGTTGACTTATTTTCCTGAAAGTTACAGTTTCTATGTAAGAAAACAAGATAACGCTATTCAATTAAAAGTATGGGAAAATGGTGTAACTATAACGACGTGATTCAAAGTAAAACAAGTTTCAAACTTAGGAAGTTTCCGGTCGGCTGTCACACCGATGCGAATTATTTGCTTCTGTGTATTCACAATAAGCCGTGTGTCTCCTTAATTTCGATTTCCGGCTTAGGTATTGCTTAGTATAGTTAGTATATCAACATCAACAAAATAGGTATAGGTACAGGTAGGTAGGTCTGGTTTCTGGAGGTTTATGCTCTTGCCAAGACAATGTTGTGAGAAAAAGGTAATTTTTGACTAACTTTCTTTTTGATACCGATTAATCCCATTCCTATCAAGGATCAAAAGCCCAATGGGATCAAAAAAAACATCGAGAAAAACTTTTTCCATACGTAGCAGCACGGAATTTGGTACCTACCCTCACTGACCCAAAAAGAAAATCCACACTATATATTATGTTTTTGACACTCTCTTTTTTTCTTATGTAAATCGTCAAAGTGACACCTGTCACTCACTAGCTGTATGCTTATAAAACATCATATTATGATGCTCTAAGGTCTATTCATCCTTACGTGTAATATCCCCTATCATGTAAATAAACTCTTTGAAGACATTAATCATTATCACCCTTTTCTCTAGGATTACCAATTACTTGTTGAGACTTGAAATGTAGTTGTATACTTAAAGAAGCTCACAAAGTATTGTAATCCTAGTGAAAAGTCTTCAAAGATAATATTTACATGATAGGACACGAAAGGATTAGGATTGTACGGTGTGACAGGCGCCCAGGGCCCTCGATGTCGCTCACTTTGCCTATTAATCACCACTGAAAGCCAAGTTTGCACCTCGTTGCTTGCTATTGCTTTTAATTTGTTTGCCTTCCCAAGTTGGAAATTATGAATTGATGCCAAGTAATTTGGTATGTGGAAATTGTGGAACTTCCTGGCTTTAATACCAAGCTGAGTTTCGTTAATTTGCCCGCTATTAGCATCATTATTGATGATTGGATAAGCCTAGTGGTTAGTGACCCTGTTTACGAAGCTTGGCAGTCCTGGGTTCGAAACTCGGTCAAATATTTGGATTTTTAGTCCCGATTTCTACTGCATTAGTAGTAGAGACCTTTCATTTCCATATAACGTCAACATCAAACTAAATCAAAACAACATTAGCTCCTAAGATCGATTCCCATCGCGCCCGGACATTTCATAATGGGCATTACTTCGTTAAATTGCACAGAACGGACAGTTTGCATGTCCCAAGCCAAGTTCCGACCGAGCACTTATTTGATAAGCTACAAGGACTAGAACCGACTTGCTCTTAGCTCTGTACACTGCGGGACATTTATAATGGAATAACATTGTTCTTTAGGTTTCTTTAGACGTCCAGGGATAGCAAAACTGCTGCGATATGACGTGAGAAAAAAATATACCCTCTTCTCTCTAATTTTCACAATGCGACTGGGGCAGGTGGAATGGACGCGACTAAGCAGCAAATAATGCAAGCCCACGTGGAATGATGTTAAATCTAAGAGCTTGCTTAGTTTATATGCTTTTAATCGATGTCGACTCTGTCGAGTGATATAAATATGGGATTGGTACTTTTTGATAGCTGTGTAAGGTGCTGGCTACTTGATGATGAATAAGGAACGTTCGAATGGAGTTTGAACAGTTTTGGAATGGCGAATGGGTTGACGTATGACTTGGTACTTAGTACGACTTGGAAGAAGTAACACGTTGTATTATTATGTAAATAAACAAGAGATTTTCCAAAGAATTTTTTTCATTTCTACGTGGACTCGATCCAGAGTCCTACATAAATAGGTAGCATTTATTTTGCCCGCAAAGTTCACCTTACTCACTACACATTGGAAAATAAATTGTTGCAGGCTCGCTTCATGCGCTGGGAATGTTACATATGAATCCATTAAATGTCAAGTTTTATTTAAAATTTTATACCTAAGCAACTTTAGTAGTACATTATTATCCAGGGGGTGTAGGGGGGTGTGGGGGGGCAAGGAATGTATTATATCGCAGGTAAGGCAAGGGCGATAAATATGCGATCTGAGGCTTTTTTTATAACACCGCTCGTCGTAAGTACAAAATCTTATGTCACCTCCTGGCCAAGAAGTGAATATTTGTTTTATTGTATAAGTTAGTAAAGTCATTGTTTTAACAAACACAAAAATAAAGGAAAAATTGTTTTTTTTAGCAGCGTTACTGCTTACACACAATTAATTTGTGTTTGTTGTAACGAATGAATAAATGCTTTCTTTCTTTCTAAGTGTATTCAAAATTACATTTTCTGACACATACGTAAAATAAGTGTGTTTACCACAAACGAAATTTTACATTTTTCCAGCTAACTCTCTACAAAGTGCAATAATATTATTTTTATGCACGCCAACTGTCCCATTGGTTTTAAATAATCACAGACCACTGGAGCCGGTCTAGCAACTCTGAAGCCAATTTCGTTTTAAGCCGTAATTTTAAAACTTCAATTTCGGTGAATTTTGCACCATATTTCAGCACTCGCTTAAATATTACAATAAAAGCAACCCTGCACCATATTGAATTGAACTCATTTTTCAACTATATGTGAATGAGATATAGACAGTGGGAAGCTCAGTTTCAATGTATAACCCAGTATTTGCTTTGCACTCCAAAAAAAAACAAAGTTTATTTTACGGACGATTTTGCTTTATGAAGGCAATACCTGTGCGCAAATAAAAAATAAATATTTATTCTGCTAATAGGTAGGGCACTTTTACAAGTACATTTCACTCAAATTAATGAAATGTAGCTTTATATTCTATGAAGACAATATTACTGTCATAATGTATGTAAATAAGTTTTTTTTAACCAGTGGTATGACTTGAAACCCGCGATCTCCATTGAAAGTCTCGGTTTCAGTAGCATTACTTAGAATAGAAGTAATGAGCATAAACTTTTAATATTTTCCGTGTTTATGCTCCCAAAGGCCTGTTTATTTTGTCCGCAAGTTCTCGGCGAACCAATTACCGCGTCTGCAACAGTTTGATTGAGCCCGCCGCGTTCCGTTTGTATCGTTTGTACATTCGACGTCAAATATATGTATACGTTTACTGCCTTATTACCGTGGCATAAGGTGCAAAAGTGTAATCGTATATCTGACTTCGACTGAACATGTGCTCACTAATAGGGTTCCTTACTATGTTGTTCTAGTTTAGTTGTTTATTGTCTTATTGGACTTGGATTATATTGGACTATCTAACAGACAGACTTATGTAGAGGGAATTGAATTCAACAATTGTTGATCTTATAGTATTAATAAGTCATCTAACAAGTAAAGGTATATTAGCTAAGGAACAACATGCGTATCAATCTAATAAATCGACGGTGGACGCCACGCGAGAACTAATAAGTACGATTATCAATAAGCAGGAATTGGGATATAAAGTTGAAATAGTCCTATGTGATCTGTCGAAAGCCTTCGACCTAGTAGACCACAAACTTATTCTTAAAAAGTTGCACCACTATGGCATTCGCGGAACTTTCCTAAAAGTGTTTCAGTCATTTTTGGAAAACAGGGAACAATGTTGTGAAGTAGACATTAATGGCAATAAGGGTAAATCCAACTATCTCTCGCTTGATTCCACGTCTGTTCCTCAAGGATCAGTGATTGGCAATTATTTGTTCATTACTCTTGTCAATGATTTATCCGCATGTACATCGCATGGTAAGCTAGTTGCATATGCAGATGATAGTGCTTTTGTTGTCTCTGGCACTAATTTCGCAGAACTACAGTGCAAAGTGAATAAACTTCTCTCGGATGTGAAAAACTGGTTTACTGCTAATGGTATGAAACTCAATCTGGAAAAAACTAATGTGATCCAGATCAGTCTTAGGGGGTTACCACCAAAAGCACTTAGGATTGAATTGGATAGCATTAACGTTCCTTTGGTAGATAAAGCAAAATATTTGGGCTTTACTGTAGACTCTGGACTAAAATGGAGTAGTCACATTGACGAACTCAGCAAGAGATTGGGAAAAGCATGTTTTGCAATTTCGCGCCTGGTCAAAATGCTGGACGATCAATGTGTGAGAAATGCGTATTTTGCCTATTTTCAATCTATTATTACCTACGGCATCGATATATGGGGACAGGCCGCAGACAGACAAAGGATATTTTTATTTCAAAAACGGGTGATCAGAATAATGGCTAGGGTACCATGGAATACGCCTGCGCGAAACCTATTCAGAAACTTGAAAATTATAACGTTTCCAGGCCTTTACATATTGGAGGTAGCAAAAGTTGTTCGTAGGAATCTCGAGCAATTTCAAAAATATGGCACCAATAATAGAAACAGAAATAAGCTCCTTCCGAATAGGCATAGGCTAAAAAAATCTGAGCAGTGTATATGGTACATAGGCCCTAAAATATACAATCAACTACCGACCAGACCTCAAGAACACAGAAATATCAGAAAGCATATTTATAAGCCAGCTAAAAGAATACCTAATAGATAGGGCATTTTACACTGTGGAAGAATTTTTCAATAAAATTAATTGAATAATTTGATAATTAATTGAATAATTTGATTGACATGATGTAATTTAGATATAGGTACCTAGAATATTAATGTGTATAATGTTATTTGTAAATTAAATAAACTGTGCAATGACTTGTAACTAATGTTATCAATAAAGAATTGAATTGAATTGAATTGAATATTGTGTTTCAAATTTATTTATTCCATATGTTTAAGGTTTGAAATTACTGTAACCACACTGATGAGTAAACAAGTGCTTCCTTATTTTATGTGTTGGTTTTGTGACAAGACGAGAAACAATCAATACATGAAAAACAAATGAAGTGCGCTGCAAGCGTGCACAGCAGTACCTACGGAGGTCGGTAAGCGCGTCATCTACAACGCGGTTTCACATAGTCTCGCTTGCGAGCTAACCTGTATGTTGCGTGCATTATCGTGTACCGCACTGGCTCGCCATGACACCCGACTGGGGAAGAGCACATCACCATCTAGAGTTGCCGCAACATGCCTCCGTCGCATTGTACGCGAGCAGAGGCACCACCCGATCCACCGGAACCATGACATTGCCTCGCAATCTCACCTGCATGTTACATAATCTTGTAACGCACCGGCTCGCGGGGGAAGAGCATGTTCTGAGTTGTCGCGACACGCCTCCGTCACATGTACGCGAGTAGAGGGACCATTCGCTCCACTGAGACCACAACATGGCCTCGCAATCCCACCTGCATGTTACATAATCTTGTAACGCACCGGCTCGCGGGGAAAGAGCATGTTCTGAGTTGTCGCGACATGCCTCTGTCGCATGTACGCGAGAAGAGGGACCATTCGCTCCACTGAGACCACAACATGACCTCGCAATCCCACCTGCATGTTACATATCTTGTAGCGCACCGGTTCGCCGCGACACCCGACGGGGTAAGAGCATGTTCTGAGTTATTGCGACACACCTCCGTCGCATGTACGCGAGAAGAGGGACCATTCGCACCACTGAGACCACAACATGGCCTCGCAATCCCACCTGCATGTTACATATCTTGTAGCGCACCGGTTCGCCGCGACACCCGACGGGGTAAGAGCATGTTCTGAGTTATCGCGACACACCTCCGTCGCATGTACGCCAGAAGAGGGACCATTCGCACCACTGAGACCACAACATGGCCTCGCAATCTCACCTGCATGTTACATATCTTGTAGCGCACCGGCTCGCCTCGACACCCGACGGGGGACGAGCATGTTCTGAGTTGTCGCGACACGCCTCCGTCGCATGTACGCGAGCAGAGGGACCATTCGCTCCACTGGGACCAGCCGCCGCGGTCCTGTGAAAACGAAAGATATGTGAAATATGACTTCATTTCGTTATAATTCTTATTTATATTAATTCTTAAAGGTTCCACCGTATACGGGGAGGGAAGCCAGTGCTGTCCTTGCTTGACCTTGAAATGGAAAATATGACTAAAATTTTTGCTACTCAAATTTTTCGGACACAGGCATGGTAGGGTGGCGCAGATGAGTTAGAAAAGCACATAATTACTGGTCGTGACGATGGAAAGAGGTGCAAAGGATCCAGGACACAGAAAATGGACAGATGTGGTCCAAGAAGTTTATGCGAACTTAGAATTTATTTAGTTACTAAATACTTTTAAATGTAAACCACGATTGATACCTACGGTAGCTCAGTTGTTTAAGAGCGATGCACGGAATGCAAAGATTGTGGATTAAAAAAATGTTTTATGACAAAGACACAAAGATTGGAAGTTAGCTTTGAAAAAGTTTTAAAGTCATCTTGTAGGTATGAGGTTAAGTTTTATTTACTCGTATTAAATAACTATTTACGATATGAATTTATGACTTATTTATCAATATCTAATTTGTTAAAACGTAATTGTTGTCCATTTTAAACAAATTGAAAGTATACCTTTAAAAAAACTTTGTTCGTAACCAAATACTACAATGCTGTAAATAACTATTTCAGAGCCGAATTCTAATTTTGTTGTTTGTTTGACAGACCCTAACACTTCAACAACCTTCATGGGAAAAGAGCGTCTGCGAATGACAAATAACAAGGTTAAGGTTGCTGATATAGAAGCAATAGATGCCGCATCAGATGGTTTACGTTGATGAAGTAAAAATCTTGACGCGGCTGACGTGTACATATTGCGTATACCTAAACTTTACATGATTTTTAAGAGCTATTAGATTATTATATAGATTTTAGGCTTTAAGTATCTAAAGTACGAGTATATCCTTTATATATACTCGTACTTTACGTACATAAAGCCTAAAAAGTGCCTATTTAATTTAAACTGTCCATTACACGAACGCTTCGACTACAACATAGGGTTTTTAAAAAAGGAAGTGTAGAGTATTGCCCCTAGTATTGCAGCCAGCAGGCTACGGTAAGGCGGTCTGTACGCTTGTTTGTCACCAACGATATGACGAAAAAAACCATGACAGAAAAAAAACGTGTTGATTGTCATTTTTCGAATACTATGTTTTTCAAAGGAACGAAAGTAGGAAAAAGCACATGAAAATGTGATTTCAAAGTTTATACTTGACACAGGCCTTAATAAAATTCACGTTAAGCATTTCAGTACGAGTAGCAAGCTAATCCCTTATTGTTCAGTCTATCTCAGGTTTCCAGTCAGCTTTTCGGAATACGCTTTATTTTGTTTACCATGCATAAATACAACAACACATTTCTATTTTATTAAACTTAGAAATTATGTACATAATGTACAAACCCCTATATAAAATATTAAATATAATAATGAAATAGATATTAGAAATCTAGAATTTTATCAAACCTAATTTGAAGGATTACTAAATAAATCATTTTAGTGCTCATCAGACCAAATTATAAATTATAATTTTGTTTCCTCGCGGAATTTCAATAATTTTATTATAATGTTTAAACACAAACTTAATTTATGTACCTACTTAGAGTTAGCTATCTGTTTTGTCTGATAAAAAAATGTGTCGATTATCTTTGCAATAAAAAGTAGTAGGTAACGTTCTTTGAGACTTTATTTATTACTGCATCTTTTAAATCCAGCGGTAAGTATATTTACAAACCGATACACAGATTTATTTTCGCATTTGACATGAAATTACTAGTGGACCCCAGGCATCGTTCAGGATGCAACTGTACTGGAATAACGTTAGGAGGATGATAATGAACTACAGAAAATTGTAGTGATAGTGAATATAATATTAAACACACTTAAACACACCTGATTATCTCAAGTCCAAGTTTCAGTTTGTCTCTGCCCGACCCGGTTGCGTTCTCCGTACTTCTCGCAGTCTTAAGCTCACTATTCCTCCTCATCGCACCGGCTTCTTATCCAATTCTTTCACTCTTCAGGCAATTCGCCTGTGGAATGCTCTTCCACTCACGATCAGGCAAGCACAGAGGAAACTCTCTTTCAAGCGGATGTTGCGCAAGCATTTATTGGGCAATTGATGAGACTTATTCTCTTCATGTTCTCATGATATTTCGCACTATGTAGGCACATATATATATGTATGTTGTTCATTATATAAAGTATTTGTCTATGTTTATATATAACTACATATATTTCTATAATTATATAATATAGATGAGAAATTTAACTAGTAGTAAATATGTGTATCTATTTGTCTTTACGTTTTTATCCTGCACCCAACAAATGTTCCTTTTTGGCCAAGTGGTTGACTGGTAGAGAATGCCTTAAGGCATTAAGCCCGCCATTTGTACCTTTTTAATGTGCAATAAAGTTTAAATAAATAAATAAATAAATAAAAAATATTGAATATATTTGTTTATTTGTACCAACATAAACAAGCAGGTAATATTTTAATAGTCAATATCAAAAATATCTGTACTCTTCAGGGAGCTCAAAAATATTATAAATACCACCTCTGACACCTTACCAGCAGAATCGTGATCAGATATTTGTGAGTACCTCGCTCGCTCCTATATATCCAATGGCACCTGTACAGTTGAATCCGAAAATATGAGTACGGACAAACTGATTCATAATATGTTTAAACACTGCATATTTTTTTAAGAGAATAATGTTGCTAATATTTTTGTTTATAAATTCGACTGTATATGGTTGCTTTGTCTACACGCTCTATATCTGTGTCCCAGTACACGGCAAACTGCTCCATCTGGAATCACAGCGCTAATGAAACATCAATCAAAAACGGGCAAGTAATTTGCCGGGAAAAACATTTCAGGCCACGCTGAGCGGAGTACATACGTGCGGAGATGATTCTAACAAAAACAAAGCGGTACAGGGCAAAATCTAATATCTTTTTTTTACGTTAACTTAGCAGTCTAACTTTTTCACATCTTCAAGGCACAGTAGACCTGAGTATTATAGTTTATAGTTATACATATTAAAGTTTCAACTCGATACCTCCACGCGTTCTCAAGATAAAGGGTCCTGACAGACAGACAGTCGGACAACAAAGTGATCCTAAAATGGATCCCTTTTTTTCTGTTTTAGGCACGGAACCCTAAAAATGGGGTAAAAATGAAAATGGCGGATTATATGCACTTTTTAATGTGGGGGTTAAAAAATGTCGTGCCCTCTAGTTGCACTCGAATAATGTTTTTGGAATTAAAACCTACTCTACCGCAGTCAGTTTTTTTAAGAGTTCATAAAACTTAAAAACTCGTGTTTATTAATCCCTAAATGTGATTAATCCCTTAATTCAGCCAAAGCGTTTCGATTACTTATTAAGTTAATCTCGATCGTATGGAAGTCGTTTTATTTTGAGTGTATCCACCCGCGTATCTGGGAAAAACTGCAGCATCCGTGATCTTTCAATGGGCTGAAGACAGCCCATTGAAAGACGTAAGAACATATATTGATTTAAGAACATGACTGGTGAATAAGATCTATTATCATCTTCTTCATCATCATTCATGATCAGCCTTATATGATACTGCTGCACATATGCAGAATAAGATCATCTCCGCGTTTTCCCTACTACGCTGACGAGTACGCCTAAATTGAATAACAGAATATTACACGCAAAATGTATTACGAGTACCTTAGCTGGCCAGCAACAAAAAAAATGATCAATTCCTCACATCCTTAACTAGGTTTGCTTTTTTCGTAATTCTTATTAGTTTATGAAATAATAACAAAAACCCAGGACGAAGTTTTAGTGTCAAAAAATGGAAACTTTAAGGTTTCAAGTTTCAAGTTTTGAATTGTATGCAATTTTTCCAATATATCAAAATGTATAAACCTAGTATTTAATGATACTAACATAATTTCCAAAAAATATGCAAATCGGTTGAGGTTTAGGGGGAGGAAAACGTTGGCGCCCGAAGCACGTTTTTGTATGGAAAATTTTGCTACACAATCCTCTTTCGAAGTGTGGTACGGGCAACCAACGGAATAAATACTATAAATAGTGCACCACCTTTCTATTTTTTTATTTGTGTGATTTTATCAAGTTGTTGACAGTGATAATAACACATTTTGAATCCTTTTTTATTAGCATCCAAACCCCATCGTGTGGGTTATCTTTGGATAGCTCTTTCAAATATTATAAGGTTTCTAAAAGCATTTTTAGGGTTCCGTAGTAAACAAGGAACCCTTATAGTTTCGCCATGTCCGTGTAATTTGGCATGAGTATACATATCGATGACGCCGACAAAACGGGAGAATAAAATCATTAAAAAAAAATTAAGGTACCTCCCCTAGATGTAAAGTGGTGGTGCATTTTTTTTCATCCAAACCCCATCGTGTGGGGTATCGTTGGATATCTCTTTCAAATATTATAAGGTTTCAAAAAGCATTTTTTGATTAAAGAATTGGTTGGCGTGATATTAAGCTTTAAAGTGATAATTTTTGTTATGGTCAAGTGTCCCCCCCCCCCCTGCCAGCTAAACGGTGGCTACTAGGCTAGTATATACGATGAATTTAAAAGAAAAACTATCACAGCTAAGTAGACATTACTAGATAACGAGTAGGTAAATAGTCGAACTTCAGAAATGTACTTTGCATAAGCAAACTATCGTACAATTTCCATTGATACCATAGATAATGTTGTTAATTCTGTCAAAAACATAGTAAATAGTATATAAGTTTGCGAACTTTTTAGTCCACATAATGTTGAGTTAACCTCAACGGGGACTCAAGGGGTACATGACTACGGAACCCTACCTTGCGCGTGGCCCGACACGCACTTGGCCAGTTTTTTTTTTTTTTTTAAGAAAACATGGCTTTGAAGTTACTTCCAAGAGGCGAAATTGACGCTCATTGAGTTATACATATTGAGTGAAATGAAGGAAACACATGATAAATATGTTACGTAACACGGAGGTACCACTAAAAATGGCCAATTAACAGTCATTTTAATATTTATTTTCGCTCCTTTTCATCCTATCCATTAATTTTACGTTAGAAGTAAAAAAGGAGACCTCAGACCTCATACCGACTAGCGAATACTATAAACAAAAATGCACAAGTACTCGCACCGTGCATTTAAAAATCACCCTACTTCAGTTAAAAGCAAATCCGTGAATCTTCTACAATATCCTATCTCACCAACTCTTTGTAACACAATTGCAACCTTGTTTTTAAGACACAGAGTTCATATCGGTATGTGAGATGTTAGTATTTGTGAAGTTTTCCGAGGTTATCAATGGAAAATGTTCGAAGCCTGCCGCTTCGCTCGCAAATCTCGAAATACTTTATACATGCGCTTGAAACACTCGGCAGAGGAACCTTTTATCGAATTTTCCAGTTCACGAGGTCCATTTGTAGACACATACGGATAGTTAATATTAACGATGCTAATATCGTACTTGGTACAACATTCTCTGAGAGAGGGAGTTTAATAGTACCTTTTCTCTGAGGATAATATAGTATTTTATTAATAGTTACTGATTACTGATATCAGCAACTTTTTACGAAACGTGAAAAACTCTCGGTTGGTATGAAATTTGTAGGGAAATGTGGATGCAGTCACAATTTTTATGTATTCATCTTTAAGTATTTTAAAATGAATGAAATAGCCTAAATCGTGTCGAAATAACCATAATAAAAGTGTGTAATCGTGTTAAAATTTAGGGTTTTCCCAACTCATGTCGGTTTAAAACACTCACTTCGTTCGTGTTTTATATAGGATCACCGACATTCGTTGGGAAAAAGTCTTACTTTCCATACTTGTATCATAAATAACTATTAAAACAGCCTAAATAAGTTGGTCATGTTTGATGTTAGGTATACTGATGCAGTTAAGGTGAAAAATGTAATTATTGGATATAATATGAAATAAACAGTATAATTTTTTTTTTTTTGATAATGTCATGACACAACTTCGATAGAATCCTCTGATTCATAGTCCAATATTTAGTAACTCAATAGCAGTTGATACGGCAAAGTTTGTGTATTAATGTCATTTAGTAAATAGGGGATGGGAGGGGGCACTATCAGGTGCGGGGGGATATTAGACATTTGGAGGGCATTATGGCAAACATGCTAGAAATATAAAACTGACTCTAATTTGAAGCGTTAAGCCCAATAGAACGCCAGTAGATTAGGTATGCCCCCCCCGGGACTGGCAGCGTAATACAGGGCATAGAGAATTCACTACGTTCACTGTGAAACAGCTGTATGCACTATTCAGGCTAATTGTTGTAAGTAGATTATACTGCATTTACGCTGTCATCCCAGTGAAATTGTTTACCTGTTATGATGGTAATATGTTATAATAACTAGTCTAAATAGCAAAACCTCGAGATGTTGGTTAACTTTGATGAAATACCTAATGAATGTTCGTTGCAGACGGGACCTTCTAGAGCCACCGCTATCTTGGAAAATGTACTCCATCCGTAAGATATTCGCATTTTATGCGAAATCTACGTACCCTACTAAAATATAGTCAAGGGCCAGCCAGCATAGTAGGTGCCTAGCCTTATCTGTGCGACAACCTTAACTCTAACGAAATTATTAGGTACTTTTAGGCTCAATCCAAAAATCCAAAGCCGTATTCAATGTTTCATAATAAAGTAAATTTAATGAGTTCTGTCTGTCACACGTCACGTCCCCCCCCCCCCCCCCCCCCCCGCCCCCTCACCTCGTTAATTCCCGGGACCCGGATATGTTCGCAATTCGTTTAAAATCGTATTTCACGCACAAAAAGTTTAATACAACACATTAAATGTTCCGGGACGTGATATTATATATCCCATATTATGTTTGCTTGTCTTTGGGATTTGCTTGTTATTTCATTTCTTTTATATGTAGAGAGCACAAGAGGTTGCATTAAGGCGGCTTAGGTTTGTGTTTGGAATAAATTAAAAAATCCCCGTCCACAACAGTGGAGAGGTTCTATGACGGATATTTTTATGACGGCATGATTCGATCGACCACCTCAGTCATCAGACAAGCTTGATGATGCCATGATTTGTAATGTTCATCCTCCTCATAGCGTGTTCCCGGCCGAAGCAGCCCGGTTTGATAAATAATCCCAAGAATTGACGCAGGAACTAGTTTTACGAACACGACTGCCATGACTTTCCTACCTAGAGGAAAGCTTTGTTGTGATTTATGATAAAACATCGCTCACAAAGTGTACCGGAGTCAATACCTCACGGAGTCAATGTATTGTCTAATAACTTGAAGGACCTACTTGAAGCTATGACGATGGTGATTTTTCCTCGCTACCATAGAACTCTCTCTCTCTCTCTCTCTCTCTCTCTCTCTCTCTCTCTCTCTCGGTATTAGTCCATTAAATGTTTTATAATCTTCTGACCTCGCATTATGGTCGCAGTTACCGCATGATAAACGACAAGCTAAAACATCTGTGTGGTATCAGAAAGTGACAGATGTTTTATCTTGTCGTCTATCACGCGACAATAGACCATTATTTTCGTCGATTACCATTCACACAAAGCGAAAATACACACATGCTTTTTTTATTACATTTCTCGAGTCGAAGTCAGGGTTTCGGAGCACGAACGTTTTTCCATACGTCTGACCGGAATAAGTAATTGTTCGGAGTTGTCGAGTGTTTGCGCAGTGCTTTTGTCATGTCTCGTATAGGTATTTCAGACAGTTTTTTTTTATTTAACCCTTTGAACGCTTTCATATTTGAATGAAGTGATCACTCGCACGCCAAGCACTGTTGAATTGAATTAACGTTTAAATAATTCATAATAGATTTTATTCATGATCAAAGTATTTTTTCGTGGTTATTGCAAGGGTGGGCACGACGACATACGACCACTTTATAGGTTCTTGGCGTTTAAAGGGTTAAATCATCATCGCCCTGGCGATAACGTTTAGAATAACCCAGTACAGTTGCATTCTGAAAGATGCCTGGGGACCGCTAAGCCCAATATTTGGCGTAGGCACTAGTTTTTACGGAAGTTCTGGAAGTGATTTTTCTGGATTCGAAAGGGTCCATAGGCTATGGTGTTTGTTTACCAGTAGGCCGTATACTTGTTTACCACCGTTTTTGTATCGTATACCTACAGAACATGTAGAGGTGTTATTAAGGCTATTATATTCCGTAAGGGAATTTAACTTCTAAAAAGGCCTTCAGGATCTGATAATATTTTATTAGTTGACTTAACACATTGGCTGCCCAAGTGCCCACCATGAAAAATTATGAGGTTTTGATCCCACCGGTGATGCTCATGGAAATCATATGGAGCTGAATTTAATGAATATTTATTCCACGCAAGTCTCAAATTATTTTCGTGATTTAACCTTAACTTTTGTTAGAGTTCTAAACTTAATCTAAACTCGATTTGAATGTGTACCTACTCGTACAAGTATGGAGAGAGCGAGGATAAAAAATACACGTTCCAAACACGTTGATAAACTTGTCGCAGGGAAACAAACAAATCTCCCTAACATACGCCAATTTGCAGGCAATCTCCCGGCTGACGAGTTGAGAGCGCTCCGACAAACAGTTTATGATAAAATAAGGCATAAGGCGTGCGTGATGTTGTAGTTTACCGTGACTCCAAACATGCGAAGTGAAAAATCATTTTCGCATGCTTTTCAATATCATAACACTTAGATGACTTTTTTATAAGCATGTACTTTTCATATGTACCTTAATATTTGATGTGATGAGAATTTATTTCGGCATAACTAATAATACATAAACAAAGATTGGGTATAAAAGTAAATTAAACTAAACTAAATTAAAACTAGACTAAGCTAACTTAAACTAAATATGCTAAAAAAGGGAATCAAAATTAGGCCCCCTTGGAATGGTTCCCATGACGCAGGCAGCATTCCCGCGCTGGATTGCGATGGCAATTCTTTGCGCGAGAAAGCTGCCCGCGCGAGGGTCGCCCGTCGCCTCCTTCAGCCGCTTGCTGAGCTCCTTGTGGAGCCCCCGTGCGCCCCTGCCCCATGGGCCTAATGTCTCGACGCCAAATGCGACAAAGTCATATTGGGCGCCGAGACAGTTGTATTTGCTAGCCTTTGAATTCTCCCGGGTGTCTGCCGCCGCCCCGGCACGCTTGCTGGTCGATACCTGTACCTTATGTATATCATCATCATCATCCTCCTAGCGTTATCCCAGTACACTTGCATCCTGAAGGATCCTTGGAGTCTGCTACCTAATCCCAAGATTTGGGGTAGGGACTGCCATCTGCCATCTGACTCGAGGGGAAACTAGACCTTATTGGGATTAGGCTTTCTCAACTTGACTGTTAGAAGTTCTCAAGCCGCCCGAAGGCCTTGTCATATATGTCATTAGTTAATAGCTTTTGCTTCTATTCCCTATTTAATTCCTGCGAGGGATGATTTTCGGGATGAAAATTATCTTATACCTATGTTATCCAGACTATAAACTCATCAAGTTTCGTCATAGTCCGTTCAGCCGTTTTTGCGTGTTGAGTAGCAAAAATCTAAACACCTAAAATTTCGGATTTATAATATCGTCCTATTACTGCAAATACCGGTTAAGTCTAAAAAACGCGTTTTGAGATAAAGCCATTTGAATGTTTGGATGTTCTTTTCTATATAAAATAATAAACAAAATTACACTGCATTGGTATATTTCTAAGTGTAATTTTATCTAGTTTACTACATTGTCATGCAAAGGATCCAGGCTGTATGTTATTGACGTTAAAAATACAATTCAAACGAAAGAGCCGCGTACTTAATCGGTTTTTCCTGTACAAACACACTTTTGTATAAATCCTTCAGAAAAGCATTTGATGGCTATACATCTATCTATTTAGCTTTAACTTACATATAATTTACTTAAAAACCACAAACTAACAGTAAATACCTCTTAGATTTCGAGTTTTTTCGACTTTACCAAAATTTGATCCAAGTATAAGCGGTTTTACATGTACAAAATATTGCAAATTCTCACTTAAGTCTAAATATTTTCACTAAATATTACTGATTACCGTATGATGACTAAAAAAGTAGTTTTTAGAAGTAAAGGATTCATGTAATAGCCTGCAATTAATAATTTGTTCGTGTTTGAAATTAATAAACTGAAATTTAATCACTTTATTAATAGTTATTCATTCATTAAAAAGGTTACAAAAGAGGTGAAAAATCAAAGACAAACTTACGAATACTCTTTGACAGCAAATCAGTGCTTCAGGCTCTGAGCAGCGACAACTTCACGTCAGGCCTAACCTAATATACGAATGTCACCAAACACTCGCAGAGGTATGCGGAGACAAGAACAAGGTAAAAAGTTACCTCAGGTTAGGTTAGGTTATTGTAAAGACAATGGGTAAAGGGACACAGCGGCTCGAGAGGAAACGATGCAGCGGATGAACTAGCCAGGAAAGGCTCAGAAACACCGGCATACGGGCCAGAGCCAATTGTGCCCCTGCCACAAAAATACATACAGAATGAACTAAATCGATACATAAAACACCTGCATCAAAGGCATTGGGAAGACCTAGACACATGCAGGCAGACAAAAGAAATAATATTAAAACAAAATCCCAAACTCACAACCAGACTACTGAGAACACACAGAAACCAACCCAACTACGTAAAGTAGTAGGCATCATAACAGGACACAACACACTAAACAAACATCTCTACAACTTGGGAATCACCGACAGTCCCTTGTGCAGAGCAGGCATGGGGGCAGAAGAGACTGCTAGACACATTCTACTAGACTGTAAGCAGGTAGAAGTATACAGGAAGAAACACATAGGAAATCCGAACACAATGCAGGAAGCAGTAAACAATATAAAGACACTAATAGGTTTCATACAGGAACTAGGGTGGTTAGTGTAGTGCTACCCCTTTTTCACGCAAAATAGGCACGTTGGATGCCGACTTGCCGTAGAACCAATAAAGAAAAACCGATGCCCGTTGGGGCCGAAAGGTTCTCGAGTGGCGACCACGGACCGGAAGGCGCAGCGTGGGTAGACCGTAGACCCCCCCCCACAAGGTGGACTGATGACCTCCTCTAAACCTCTAACCCCTAAACCTCTAAAGGTCGCGGGAGTCCGCTGGATACGGGTGGCGCAAGACCGGTCATTGTGGCACTCTTTGGGGGAGGCCTATGTCCAGCAGTGGACGTCTTTCGGCTGATATGATGATGATGACTCAGACACTGTAAACTAACTTACACTTTCAACCGGCCGACATGGAGCTATAGAGCTTGTTTACTACGGCACGGAGCGATCGCGTTATGACCTTTTGACCTTATATTAATCTACCTACTCAAATACCCGAAATAAATGTATCTACTCCCTTTGCAGAACTGTTCTAGTACATTCTTTATTAAAATCTGTAGTACTTACTGCCAGGGATCGGATACCGGTATTATTTTCAAACCGGTTTCGGCCATTGACCCCAAACCGAAATGAATAGCGTTTGTGGTTTCGTTCTTGTTTCTGGTTTTCGGCACTCAAAACCGGTTAGTGAAGGAACTGTTCTGGGCCCAATTTCGTTTCCGTGGAACGAAATTAACCGGTTTTCGACGGAGACAACCAGTCTTAACTCGAATTTTTGACAGAGGCCGCCAAGGGTTACTATTATCCGCAGCGGGAGTGCGCTTACAATTTATTTAAAAGCTAATTTATAATTTGATATTAAATTTTACCACTATACCTGATGTCGAGGGTCTGATGATGCAGCCGGAAGAGAGCCACTGGAACTGCCTAACGGAAAGTGATAAAGTAGTCGAGTTTGGGCTTGTTTGTTTTGTTGTCTTGAGTACTTACCAATGGACCTGATGTCGAGGGTCTGATGATGCAGTCGGAAGAGAGGTACTGGAACTGCCTAACGGAAAGTGCTACGATAGTCGAGTTTGGGCTTGTTTGTTTTGTTGTCTTGAGTACTTACCACTAGACCTGATATCGAGGGTCTGATGATGCAGCCGGAAGAGAGGCACTGGAACTGTGTAACGGAAAGTGATAAAGTAGTCGAGTTTGGGCTTGTTTGTTTTGTTGTCTTGAGTACTTACTAATGGCCCTGATGTCGAGGGTCTGATGATGCAGCCAGAAGAGAGCTACTGGAACTGCCTAACGGAAAGTGATAAAGTAGTCGAGTTAGGGCTTGTTTGTTTTGTTGTCTTGAGTACTTACCACTGGACCTGATGTCGAGGGTCTGATGATGCAGCCGGAAGAGAGGCACTGGAACTGCCTAACGGAAAGTGATAAAGTTGTCAAGTTTGGGCTTGTTTGTTTTGTTGTCTTGAGTACTTACCAATGGACCTGATGTCGAGGGTCTGATGATGCAGCCGGAAGAGAGCCACTGGAACTGCCTAACGGAAAGTGATAAAGTAGTCGAGTTTGGGCTTGTTTGTTTTGTTGTCTTGAGTACTTACCCCTGGACCTGATGTCGAGGGTCTGATGATGCAGCCGGAAGAGAGGCACTGGAACTGCCTAACGGAAAGAGATAAAGTAATCGAGTTTGGGCTTGTTTGTTTTGTTGTCTTGAGTACTTACCCCTGGACCTGATGTCGAGGGTCTGATGATGCAGCCGGAAGAGAGGCACTGGAACTGCCTAACGGAAAATGATAAAGTAATCGAGTTTGGGCTTGTTTGTTTTGTTGTCTTGGGTACATACCACTGGACCTAATGTCGAGGGTCTGATGATGCTGTCGGAAGAGAGCCACTGGAACTGCCTAAAGGACAGTGCTACGGTAGTCGAGTTTGGGCTTGTTTGTTTTGTTGTCTTGAGTACTTACCACTGGACCTGATGTCGAGGGTCTGATGATGCAATCGGAAGAGAGGTACTGGAACTGCCTAACGGAAAGTGATAAAGTAGTCGAGTTTGGGCTTGTTTGTTTTGTTGTTTTGAGTACTTACCAATGGACCTAATTTCGAGGGTCTGATGATGCAGCCAGAAGAGAGCCACTGGAACTGCCTAACGGAAAGTGATAAAGTAGTCTAGTTTGGGCTTGTTTGTTTTGTTGTCTTGAGTACTTACCCCTGGACCTGATGTCGAGGGTCTGATGATGCAGCCGGAAGAGAGGCATTGGAACTGCCTAACGGAAAGTGATAAAGTAATCGAGTTTGGGCTTGTTTGTTTTGTTCTCTTGGGTACATACCACTGGACCTAATGTCGAGGGTCTGATGATGCTGCCGGAAGAGAGCCACTGGAACTGCCTAAAGGACAGTGCTACGGTAGTCGAGTTTGGGCTTGTTTGTTTTGTTGTCTTGAGTACTTACCACTGGACCTGATGTCGAGGGTCTGATGATGCAGTCGGAAGAGAGGCACTGGAACTGTCTAACGAAAAGTGATAAAGTAGTCGAGTTTGGGCTTGTTTGTTTTGTTGTCTTGAGTACTTAGCACTGGACCTGATGTCGAGGGTCTGATGATGCAGTCGGAAGAAAGGCACTGGAACTGCCTGACGGTAAGTGCTACGATAGTCGAGTTTGGGCTTGTTTGTTTTGTTGTCTTGAGTACTTACCACTAGACCTGATATCGAGGGTCTGATGATGCAGCCGGAAGAGAGGCACTCGAACTGTCTAACGGAAAGTGATAAAGTAGTCGAGTTTGGGCTTGTTTGTTTTGTTGTCTTGAGTACTTACCACTGGACCTGATGTCGAGGGTCTGATGATGCAGCCGGAAGAGAGGCACTGGAACTGTCTAAAGGAAAGTGAAAAAGTAGTCGAGTTTGGGTTTGTTGGTCATATTGTCTTGAGTACTTACCACTAGACCTGATGTTGAGTGTCTAATGATGCAGCCGGAAGAGAGGCACTGGAACTGTCTAACAGAAAGTGATAAAGTAGTCGAGTTAGGGCTTGTTTGTTTTGTTGTCTTGAGTACTTACCACTGGACCTGATGTCGAGGGTCTGATGATGCAGCCGGAAGAGAGGCACTGGAACTGCCTAACGGAAAGTGACAAAGTATTCGAGTTTGGGCTTGTTTGTTTTGTTGTCTTGGGTACTCACCACTAGATCTGATGTCGAGGGTCTGATGATGCAGCCGGAAGAAAGGCACTGGAACTGCCTAACGGAAAGTGATAAAGTAGTCGAGTTTGGGCTTGTTTGTTTTGTTGTCTTGAGTACTTAGCACTAGACCTGATGTCGAGCTTCTGATGATGCAGCCGGAAGAGAGCCACCGGAACTGCCAAACGGACGGAACGGACTACTTTATCCCTTACCGTTAGGCAGTTCCAGTGGCTCTCTTCCGGCTGCATCATCAGACCCTCGACATCAGGTCCAGTGGTAAGTACTCAAGACAACAAAACAAACAAGCCCAAACTCGATTACTTTATCACTTTCCGTTTGGCAGTTCCATTGCCTCTCTTCCGGCTGCATCATCAGACCCTCGACATCGGTCCAGTGGTAAGTACTTAAGACAATAAAACAAACAAGCCCAAACTCGACTACTTTATCACTTTCCGTTAGGCAGTTCCAGTGACTCGCTTCCGGCTGCATCATCAGACCCTCGACATCAGGTCCAGTGGTAAGTACTCAAGACAACAAAACAAACAAGCCCAAACTCGACTACTTTATCACTTTCCGTTAGGCAGTTCCAGTGACTCTCTTCCGGCTGCATCATCAGACCCTCGAAATCAGGTCCAGTGGTAAGTACTCGAGACAACAAAACAAACAAGCCCAAACTCGACTACTTTATCACTTTCCGTTAGGCAGTTCCAGTGACTCTCTTCCAGCTGCATCATCAGACCCTCGACGTGGCTGTCTTCCGTTCCGGCGGCATCATATAAATTAGCTTCTAATCTAAATATTATAAGAGCACACGCGCCGCGGGGCCCGCGGGTGATGGTATTACCTGACGACAACGCCTTTAAAAGTGACAGCCGTGACATTTTAAACCGGTTTAATAAAGTTCCACGGAACGTTAAAATTCCGTTCTCCTAGAATACTGATAACCGAAATAATTCGTTCTTTCACTAACAGGTATTTTGATAAACCGGTATTATGTAAGAACGAAATCAAACCGGTTTAGGAACAAAATAATACCGGTATTTGGAAACCGGTTCCGATCCCTGCTTACTGCATCCTTCCCCGTGGCCATTCTAACCAGTCTTCTGCTCCTAGCACTCATTTTAGAACACACATTAGCATTAATTTGAGCTGGTAAACAATTAATCAAAGACCAAATTGCAAAACTCAACCGTTGTATTGGCGCGTCAGTCGCAACTGAGTGAAGTTAGCTACAGTGTGAAGCAGATAAGCGCACTTAGCTGGTTTTGCCTGTACAGATACACGGTAAGACTGGAATAAAGTTTCATGCAAAAACCTCTGGTAAACGCACTTTGATGGTTCTACCTGTACAGCTACTCGTTAAAACTGGAATATAGTTTCATGCAAAACCTAGTAAGTCTATATATAGGTTTTTGGCTGTACAATATTGCAGTTTGACGAATAAGACGATTTTCAGGAAAAACACTATAAACATGTTTAATATATTTAGCTTGACTTAAAGTAAATAATTTTACTAGATAATCTTCTACGCAAATACCAAATAAGTATACTTAGTACTTACTTTCAGAACAAAGAAATACTATAATTTCATTAAATAAGTATGCAAAAATACGTTAAAACGCGATAGCAGTTTTTACTTGGAGGAGAAATTATAAATCTTTGTGTTATCATAGACATATGTCATTCTTCCAGTAGATAATGCTAAAAAATCATCATTAAGCCGGTTTATGCTATAAGCTATCTTCGGAACGAAGGGTCGTATCAAAAAATGGGTTTTACCAGTTTGTAGAGCTTGAAAAATTAATTCTAATGGTCTAAAAAACTAATTTTCGACTTAAACTCACTTAACCGGTATTTGCAGTAATAGGACGATATTAACTAACTAGCTTTTTTTTATTTTCCTATGAAGCAGCTGTTTTTCATCCTACCTCTTTAAGTAGGTATCGTACTATAGTAAAAGTGGTTCAGAATCATGAATAGAATCTGATTTTCTGATTTCGTATCACGTATTCTGTCCCCCTGTATTTTACTAAGACAGATACAGATTCAAATAAAATGAAAAATATTCCTCTTAGTTCCTGTACTTTTTACTTAAGTATAAACAACGCCTAACAACGCCCTTACAATGAACTGCGAAGAGAACCGAAGGCAAGTGCTTCCCAGCCCGAGATTAAAGGAACACTGATTTATAAGAAATTGGATACAAAAAATGCGAAAAACCAACGGAATCGAGGCACCGCTCGTCTTTTGTTTTTTTCCGCTTCCGTCGATTTTATTAGGCGATTCGGTGTTTGAGATTTTTATGAATTGTTTTTTTGCTGCAATTTCGCGATTGTGTAAGTAATAAATAAAAGGAACGCGGAAAAGCCAGGCTTTGAGGGTTCCGTAACCCTTTTTCTATTAAACAACCGAAATTACATGCATACAGGGGGGCGATTTTTGAGTGTCGAACGCTCGACTTTTCACTCGAGATCTGTCAAAAAACTATGAAGTTTTGACAGATGTCGAGTGAAAAGTCGAGCGTTCGACACTCAAAAATCGGCCCCCTGGTCAATAAAAATGGATGACTTTTTGTCTGTCATGTCTACAACAAAATGAAGACCTAGCAGAAGACCACAGCCATAATAACATTATTTAATATACAGGTATGTAGTGTTGTTTTTCTGGAGGTGAGCAGGTTTGCCAGAGCTCCCGGGGATGCACTGTGTTGAGAGCGAGGGACCTAAATTTGTCCCTTCTGCTGTCAAAACAGTGAATTTTCAAATTGTATAAAAGGTCGGCAATGCGTAGGTAACTCCTTTGGGGTTGCGAGCACCTAATAGCTACCATCAGCTGGACCGTAAGCTTGTTTGCCACCGTCATATAAAAACACCTTAACAACACGTTAAACAAGCGAGTATCCTCCTTCACCCATGCATACGTAACTACGTCATAATTTCCGACACACGCCACACTCGCTATTTCTGCAAAAAGTTCATGCTAATACCTGCAAGCGCGAACGATGCTTAACGTTCTTTTGTGCACAGAATAATCCTTAAAACCAGAACGAACAAAGCCAACTAAACGTTTCATGCGATCTTAGTACTTAAGCTCTGCCAATTGGCGGTATAATCGTGTAACCGGTATGAGGTACGGAATCGGCGCTAGGTAGTAGATTTTTGGAAACATTGGAGGTATGTTAACACAGACAATATGAGCTATGGGACGAATAATGGTTTTAGGATTTTAAACTATCGGGAAATATCTCCCTATCTTCAAAACGTTCAAATTTCAATTGACAGTCTTTATCAGTTAAAAAACTTTAATTTCTTAAGGCCATTTTCTGTTTCAACATTTTTCACAGTGTTGCTATTAGTAGGTATGAATCCTTAAGTGGGAGTTACAAGTCATGATAAAGTTTGGCCTCCTGATGGAAACTATTCCTTAGGCTATTTGTAAGTAATACTGAGCGAGGCCAAACTATCCCCGCGAAAATTTCAAAATGGCATAAGCATTTTTGAGTTCTAAAAAAAAACGAATTTTTGAAAACTAAAACAGCCGCCGTTTTGATATTTTTGCATGGATAGTTGGCCTCGTTCAGTATTACTTACAAATAGCCTATAAGGAATAGATTCCATCATGAGGCCAAACTTTATCATGACATGTAACTCCCGTGATCTATTTATATGGGGATTCACACCTACTATATCTTGAACCGGACCACTGAATCCTAATGTCATAAATTTTAATAGTAGTTTATGCAACTGGTACATAATGAGGGGCATTAAAACATGAGTGTGTTTCATGAAACGAGCCGAAGGCGAGTTTCATAATAAGGTCACACGAGTGTTTTAATGCCTAATTATGTACAGTTGCATACATTACTTGTAGATACACACATATTATAACTACTCTAAGATGGGTTCAGAAACCGTAGTAAATAAATACAATAATTGTGTTAATACAACCTTTTTTGCACGGTTGCGGAAATATCGAAATCAGAACTGGCAACCGATACCTGAATGTTATTTTAAAAAGTAAAGAGTCCCTATTCTGATGTGATCATGTCGTTCTAGCTCAAATTTCGTGCGATATATACTAAAAAACATCGAGCTGACATTTCGCATCGACTGAATTTGAATTTTCAGTGATACTAGAATAGGGACATGCCAACTTTGACATTTTAATTTTGACAGTTTTGTTTGACGTTTAATATTTTAACATCATACATGAGATTAAAATTTGAAAATTATATTACTGCTGTAGCCTTAGCCACAGATAAGAAAATTACCATAAATTCATTGAATGTTGAAATGAGAGTCATTTTCTACGGTTTCCGAACGCATATTAGAGGAGTTATGATATGTGTAGATAAAAGTGTTTTTTGGATTTTTCATTTATTAATATCGTTTCAAACACCACTCCAAATCGAAAAAGGAAATGCCCCAAATCAGCATAGCCATTGGCTAGCGGGTCTTCCTTTGGCACCACGTGAAGCCACGAAGGACAAAAACACATAAGTTACAAACAAAATTATAGACAAATGTTATAAGCATTAAATATTTGACAATACAGATTTTGTTTTTTTATACGAAAAAACATACATGTGCAGGATTAGGTATTCGTTGAAATATATCGTTATTCGTTTGACGAGGGATTTTCGTCCGAGCGGCCAAAGCTTGCCTATTTATTTGCTCTTAAGTGCAGAACAATAGCTTGATAGAATTTGTCAGTGACAAGTGAGGCGTGTAATTTATGTATGCGTGCACACACCAGTGAGCGCGGACTGATGTTTATGTAAACAGATGTACCTACTCGTACGTAACTAAAGACCTTAATTCATAAACGCTCCTCAAACCTATTTTGGCTAAAATGCCGTTAAAATTCGTATGTAAACACATAAAACATGTTTTGACATAAAATATGTTTGTGACAAAGGGACAAAAAACATTTAAAGTAGCAGAGATTTTTGAGTTTTATTAATTTATAAGGAGGTAAATGTAGGACCATAATTTAAGGCTCTTTAATAAATTTAAGGTAAACATCCGAATGCTTGAATGTCGCGCAGCGTAAAATAATACAATATTATTGTCGAAGCACGGAAGGAGGCATTTGCTGCAGCAAACTGCAACAAATTTACTTTCACTCATTTCGATAAATCACTCTACAGAACCCTAAAAATTGATACATTACTTCATCTCACGCCTAGGTAGTTTTTCATTGCATCGTCGACGTCAGAAATATGTTTACATTTTTCACCATATGCAATGGTGATATAGTACTTTATGCAACTTTTACATAATGATAGGCATTAAAACACGAGTGTGGTTTAATGAAACTAGCCGAAGTCCTTTAAGACGCACACAGTAGACATGGGGAAAAACGTTACTTTTCGATCACCGTTATTGTTATTCCCGTTCCAAAAAAATCACATTGAAAAATCACCGTGACTTTGTCACTTCGGTTATTTCGTGTCACGACATTTGCGTGTCGATCGTCCCCGGCAGTTACTGATATTTTTGTAACAACTGATGTTACTCTGTGACAGCGCACCGCAGTCACAGTCACAGTTAGTAACAGCGGTCACGAGGCACGACGCGACGCGTCGCTTACACACTGTTCCAGTGATATCGTCGCTAAGTAACAACGTTATTTTGTAACGTTGTTACTTCGTGACAAGTCACACTGTTACTTTTTAACGGCGGATCACCGTGATTTTTTCATCGTGAAGTTATTTATCACCCACCTCTAGCACACAGCGCCATTAGTGGCATTCGGTGGTCATTATTTGTTGCGTTCGTTTCTGTTTATGTTTTGAAAAAAATATACTAGCCCCACATCCCCGGCGGGTCTTCAACTTTTTCCTGCTACACCATTAATGTTTCCGACTTGCTGTAGTCTGAGAGCCACTTACAGAAAACCTACGTCATCGATTTTATTTTTATTTGGAATTAAATAGGCAATAATTGAATAATGTCTTGCCAAATAATAAAATGCAATGCATGTATCTTACTAACTCTGTCAAGGTGCAAAACTTAAAGTAAAGTAAAAGTTAACTAGTTAATTAAAAAATATTTTAGAAACGCCTGTAATTAAAACACCAATGCTTAAATTAAATATCTTACGCAATTTAACAACATTATTACAATCAAGCTTCACTTCACTCTTTAAAAAAGGATTTCCATGAAATTTATGATGATTTCACCAATCAATACTTGTTCAAAGACGTTGTCGGTAACGACGCCATGACAGTGGGCAACTGCATGACAGTGTGCAATCGGCGCGGGTCGCAGACGCACTCATCCTGAGGAAGAACTCCCGACGAGTTCGAAACATGTCGCCCGAAGTGACAATAAATACGTGAGTTTCAACCGTTTATTAAAATAAAGTAGGCAACTGGTTTTGTTCGGTAGTGGATTCAGCCCGTCGTCGCAATGAGCACGTGTGTTCACCAACGCGGCGACGGGCAAAATCCACAATAAACAAAATTTCCGCCATCACGTCCTGGTCTATGTTGTTGTTGTTTGTTCTCGAGTTATTGCGAGCCCCGTTTTGTTTTTCACTTGGACTTTAATCGGTTTCGTCTGTCCTTGTTAATGTTGTTAATAAAAAAGTTTGCTTTGTTGGCCCGTATGGCCGTGCCCGTATGTTGTGCGCGACGTGTTGTTGGAAACTTAGGTCACACGTTAAATAAAAATTGCTTATTTTTCCTTGTACCGTTGTGATTGTAGTATGGTATATACCTACTCTGTTTTTTTTTGTATCTATAACGCTAATACGAGGTCTACGCAAGCATTGATCGTTTTGCTTGCATTGGATTCTACGTTTTTAAGAACGCCTTAAATATCCCCATTGACAGCCGCCTGTCAGCTTGCTCGGGAACAGGGGGCCGATTTTTGAGTGTTGAACGCTCGACTTTTCACTCGAGATCTATCAAAAAACTATGATGTTTGTATTAAACATTTGTTTTTTGTAAAGCTAGTACTTCATAGATAAAAATAAAAGCGGCCAAGTGCGGGTCGGATCACGCACAACGAGGGTTCCGTACCGACACCTACTAGTCCACATTTCAAAACACTATTTAATATCTTGAATCAAAAAAGGTCGTATCTTCATAGGGAAGTCACGGCACTTACGTCCAAGGTGTTTGGGCAAGACAGTTTTTCAGTGATAACTCAAAAACACTTAATCCCATCTTGTTCAAACCAATTTTCGTTGAAAGTATTTATTATTATACACCACCTCAATTTTTTTCAGAATTTTAATAGTTTGGAAATTAGAGGGGTGGGGAGGGGGCACATTTTGTTCGACTTTAGGAGCTAATATCTCACCAACGATTGACTTACATGGAAAACATTCTTAGTAACCTCTATATTATTTTATGTCACACCTGGCCATAAAGTGGCCATTATCGCACGCTCCGCGCGCGAAAAAACCCACTTCCTGGCCAGGGGGTGACATAAAATTTTGTACTTACCACGGGCGATAATAAAGAAAGCCTCAGATCGCATATTTATCGCCCTTGCCTTCGGCTCGGGCGTAAAATACCTGCGATCTGACACATTCTTTGTTTTATCGCCCTTGGTAAGTAATGTACTATTAAAAGCCTATACAAAAATACTTGCATTGAAAAAAATTTTTTCGTCCATCGGTTACATATATGGGGACACACCGCCTAAAATTTTTTTTTTTCCTTATTTCACGTCACTTTTATATAACGGTTCATAGAATACATCTTCCTACCAAATTTCATAATTGTAGTGCCTATATTTATTAAATTTTGATCATAGGTACATAAAGTAATCTTAACACAGCAGGCACGAAATGCGACTTAATGCCATGAGGCATTTTCCAGCCAACCTTTAGACAAAGCAGAAAGTTTTCCGAGCTTTATGTTTCCATAAAAATCAAGAATATTCCCGACACGGAATATCCTGTCCTTTTTCCACATCGAGTTCACTTACACAGCTGAAAACACTGTATTAAGTATACGCTCAAAAAGCAACAAAACCACAGTTGGACAAAAAACATTTTTCCTGTGTTCAGCTGTTAATGACTTATTAGCATATTAGTTGCTATGTTTTTAGGTTATAACAAGAAAAGCATAACATTTTCAATTTTATGAATTTGAAAATTAAGTCGCTAATTACAAAAAGTTTGCTATAACTCTGCTCACTGCTGTTTGTATGAAATATACCTAAAAATACAAATTAATGAATTGGACACCGATAAGAAAAGCCCAATTTATAAACATTCACACTTTATTTGGGCTAATGGCTTTCGAGAGCAGTTTGTGACACAGTAGGCATGTAAATTATGTCGCTGAATCCGATATTTTCACGCGAGTGTGGTTATCTATTCGTGTCGACTGTAATAGCAGCTCAAAGAGGCGTAATAAATACGAACATGAATTTACAAAGCGAGCGCACGCCCACATGAAGAGGGCGTGGTCCAAGACAGAGGAGGTTATGAATACCAGACTTATTCGACTTAATAATTACTTTTTTTTAACACGATGGTGGTAAAAGTAAGAGTGAATAGGCGTGATACATGTTGGGCCTTGTGGCCTTGTCATCCAGCAGGTGAGGTTAGACTAAGGCCTGTTCAGTCGTTCATAAAAAAATGCTAATAGCCATCCTGGTAATAAGCGGATATCGTAGCGGATGCTTGCAACTCCAGAAAAATGATATGTTGATATGTGTTTTTTTTTGACAATGTAGTTTTCTATTTTTTTTGCAAACTGTACTATTTTTTTATATATAATAACTATTGACACATTATTAATTAAGATAAAGATTTTTCACTTCATTTAAACTGACGACAGAATGCTGCCCTGTTCTTGCCGTTATTGCTTTGAGGAATTGCTGCGTCGACAGTGCAAAAGGGACCAAATGTGTATATAAATAAAAACTGTTACGTGAATAAGATAGATGATTGATCGATGATAGAATAGATCGTTGGAGGTTCTTTGTATTGCTTCCGTTGTTGGAGGTTCTTTGTATTGCTTCCGTTGTTGGAGGTTCTTTGTATTGCTTCCGTTGTTGGAGGTTCTTTGTATTGCTTCCGTTGTTGGAGGTTCTTTGTATTGCTTCCGTTGTTGGAGGTTCTTTGTATTGCTTCCGTTGTTGGAGGTTCTTTGTATTGCTTTCGTTGTTGGAGGTTCTTTGTATTGCTTCCGTTGTTGGAGGTTCTTTGTATTGCTTCCGTTGTTGGAGGTTCTTTGTATTGCTTCCGTTGTTGGAGGTTCTTTGTATTGCTTCCGTTGTTGGAGGTTCTTTGTATTGCTTCCGTTGTTGGAGGTTCTTTGTATTGCTTCCGTTGTTGGAGGTTCTTTGTATTGCTTCCGTTGTTGGAGGTTCTTTGTATTGCTTTCGTTGTTGGAGGTTCTTTGTATTGCTTCCGTTGTTGGAGGTTCTTTGTATTGCTTCCGTTGTTGGAGGTTCTTTGTATTGCTTCCGTTGTTGGAGGTTCTTTGTATTGCTTCCGTTGTTGGAGGTTCTTTGTATTGCTTCCGTTGTTGGAGGTTCTTTGTATTGCTTCCGTTGTTGGAGGTTCTTTGTATTGCTTCCGTTGTTCCAGTACCTAAATGATTTTTGAGTTGTATCTTGAAAGTAGATAGCTGCATTGGCTCACGATCATAGCTAGGGAACACAATGCTATATACTTGCAGATCACGTAGCAGTGAAGCAATAAAGACGTTATACAAGGTGCTAGAAATCCGCGCAAATTTACAATTGTAACAACACGTTCGCGACATGCCACAGTGTGGCCCAATACAGAGGAAATCGCGTTTAGAGCACCACGTCTCGGTAACAGCGACGTTTTATAAGGCAATATAAAAACGTGCGAGAATTTACAATTGCAAGGGCATGTTGTCCATATCAAGTGTGAGGAGCTTACAACTTATTTACAGTTTTATAAAAGCGATGTCAAGGAACCATCTATAAATAACGTCACACGTTAATTGTTGGAAAAGTGTGACATTGCACAAGGTGATGATAAGACCTAAATTTCGTGAGGTCACATTTTAAAGCAGTTGTGAGTAATAAAACACTACTTAATAACGAAAACGATGTAAAATTGTAAAAAATAAATTATGTCACGTACGGTGGGGGGTTTCGCCAATGTGACCAGTTTTGACAAGGACGAGGAGGAAGTCAAAAAGCCTTGAAATTCGTGTCACGTGATTTACCGGTGGCCCCTAACCTTAGGTAAAGTTTTCAATAACTTTGAATTGCAAACACATGCAATCCAAATCTAACCTAACATCCCAGTGTTTGACGTTGATAAATGACAATCATGACATCATCGAAAGTCCACTGATATTTCGTACTTAAGTTTTTTGAAAAACCCATTGGTATATGCCGGGGTTTGGAGGGAGTGGGTTCGGATCCAGATTGAAACTCGTGTGCCTTATTTTTCAGCTACAGTGGATCTATTACATATAGTTCCACATCAGAAGAAATTGCACGTCTAACATAAATAATAAATAAATACATATACATATTTGTGGACAATCTTACACAAATTGATCTAGTCCCATCCCGAACTAAGCAAAGCTTGTACTATGGGTATAACGGTTACTAGTCGACGATATAAATAAATATATACTTTAATACATAGGACATATTCAAGACTCAGGATCAAATAAATGCCCCAACCGGGATTCGAACCCGGGACCTCCAGCTTCGTAGGCAGGATCTCTATTAACTAGGCTGTAGCGGTCGTCAACAAATAAGCTGTAATTTTGAAACACTAACCAAGCAAGCATCATGCGCGATCGAAGTCTCACTTTGAGCTAGGGCCAAAGTGATTTCGTATGTCCTTCCTGTGGATGTCCGGCGCCCGGCTGGTTTAGTCTGCAGGTCCCATTTCACATCCAAATGTCGTTCGATATTTATGCCGATTTCTTTTTTCAATTCAAATTTTAGATTTTTGCGTGGGTGTTGAAAACGTTAAAAGTATCCATTTTTCGTTCCCTAATTTATATTCGTCTGTTTTACCGCGAGGGCTACAGCTCGCAGAACCACTATAGGTCGAACGATTAACTGAGACAGTATAGCGTGAGGCAGGGACCCGTTCACTACTCCGTCCGTCCTGTCCAGTCACAGGCGTAGCCTCATTAAGACGGTCGGTCTACATATTTACAGTATCTAACACTAACCAGCCCCTCTAGCACAACATGCATTCCGTATCTACTCGCGCGCGAGATAAGCTACCTGTCACTTTTTGGCAGCATTAATCAGACAGTGACAGGTAGCCTATCTCGCGCGCGAGTAGAGACGAGATGCATGTTATGCTAGCCCCACAGGTCGAAGAGCTGACAACAACAACAGCTGACGAAAACAACGACTGAAACTAAAAAAAAAACAGACCCCCGTGTATAAGCAAGAAACAAGGTGCAGTTAAAACGAGCTGCGGCGCGAGAATTTATAATCGGGCGCATACGTTTGCACCAAGCTGGGGCGTGGCCCAAATCACAGGAGACCGCGTTTTTTTTTACTATAAACGAAATTGCTAATTAGGCGCGCGTGGGTGGTAGAGTTTGCACTTAATATTTTTTTGTCTTAATAAATCCTTGTGTTGTCTGGAAGAGATCGCTCTTTAGCTTTTGCCTCTATTTATTGTCATTATGTATTGTCTGTTTTTTTGTTGAGTTTGTTGCCTATACAAATGTCTGAATTTTTTCGAGATGCAAAGAATACGTAGTTGATAATATTTTGTTCTGCTCTGACAGGTGAACAAATGACTATTGAGGTTTCATTCCCCTAAAGATAATGGGCCTTATATGAGGCCAACTGGAGCTTACCCCTACTAGCATTTTTAGACAATGATCAAAAAGCTGCTTTAATTAAAATATCTATAACTGTTTTACCTCCTGTATACAACTTATAGCTAGGTTGACGCTATCCCGCTTCCTCTTATGACTCGCGACTATCTAACAAACGAAACAACTGACACAGTGCCATATGTAAATTCCAACCCCAACAGCTACCAACTTCAATTTGTCAACCGCCACAGCATTTTGATTTTTAACAACCAACTTTATTTCTTCGCGGTAAAGTTTAATTTTGCAAATCACAAGGCTTTGATAAGGGGGATGGAATTCTGGTCTAGTTTGATTTTAAAATTACTCGTTTGTCTATTTATTTAAACGTTGCTGCAGTTCGAAATAGTCCTCGTTAATTATTTCGGAATTCTGAAATATTCTACGTATTAGGCGACTTCCAGATTTGTCGGTGCGGAGGCAGTACGATATGAGAAAAGTGTCAAATGTCAGTGTCAGCTGTCAGTCGACTCGGTACCAATTTTTACTGCGCCCCTACATTTAAATGAGTACTCCCTGACTGGCGCGGGATGCGCGGTAGCGGGACGATGTGAAGGCGGTACTGCTCCGCTTCTGCGCATGAAAATACTAAATACTGACAGTGTTCCGTCAAGTGAGAATCTTTGCGACGTCAGTAAATGTACGTCAAAGGAGAAAATGTCACTATATCGATCCCACCCCGCCAAATCGGGAAATCGCCTTAGTGCTACAATATCACCTACAATAGTGTGCATTTTAAATAATAATATCTGGGCGACCGAGCTTTGCTCGGCGTTTCCCGGCCATGAGACCTAGCTAGATTGATTGCTCGTCCCCGAAAACCCCCACATACCAAATTTCATCGAAATCGTTAGAGCCGTTTCCGAGATCCTCGAAATAAATAAATAAATATACAAGAAATGCTCGTTTAAAGATATAAGATAAGATAAAGTTTGTGGGGAAATATGAAAGATGACTTCTTTTCCTAGTACTTTTTTTCGTCTTTATGTAAGTACTAGCTTTTGCCAGCGACTTTGTTAGCGTAAAGGAATTTCGGGATAAAAAGTATCCTATATGTTAATCAAGGCTATAATCTCGTTGTATACCAAGTTTCATCATAATCGGTTCAGCGGTTTTTGCGTGATTGAGTCACAAACATCCAAACACACTAACTTTCGCATTTCACGTACTTTCGCAAATTATGTTTAACCCCGTGCCGCCCAGGAAAAATATACGTAACTTCAGCTAAACGATCAATGTGGATATTAGACAATACATTTTCATGTTGAAAGTCAAAACTGCACACAACGCCAGCATACATAATTATAGTACATGTAAATGGGGCGTTTAGGTAATTTTTTTTTTCAATAGGAGCAGTCATGTACAAAGTGACATTTAATAACTTTATGTCACACCTGGCCATAAAGCGGCAATTACCGCACGCTCCGCGCGCGGGAAATCCCACTTCCTGGCCAGGGGGTGACATAAAATTTTGTACTTGACACGGGCGGTAATAAAAAAAAGCCTCAGATCGCATTTGCTTTACCATTGATGCAGGACTAACATGGTCCCCTCACATTGACATCTTATGCAACAAGCTATCATCAGCATGTTATGCACTCTCCAGACTTGCACCGAGCTTGTCGTTCCAAAATGTAAAAATGGCGTACTATGGGTATTTTCATTCCATACTAATCCAAGGTGTTGATTTGTGGGCCACTGCGGCCGAACGTGACAGGGCATTTAGGATGCAAAAACGAGCCGTTCGAACAATCATGAGAAAGGCACACGACTCCCCTGCAAAAGATCTATTTAAGGAGACCAAGATACTCACCCTTCCTAGCGTATACATACTAACTGCATGCAAGTATGTGAGAGCTAACTTACATACCTACACCACTCATTCTAGTGCTCGTCGAAGCTATTTACTGGTTGTCCTGAACTGTAGACTCGCAAAGAATCGAAAATCACTCGGTGTCTTGGGCGCAAAATTGTATAACTCATTACCAGTCGAGTTAAAACTATTAAAGTTGTATTGGTTTTACTATTCAAGGAAAGGCATATTTTCTGTTAGCCATTATATTTCGCAGTGCCACAGAGTACATTGGTAGAACACAATCTTCCTAAGACATAGGTGTACTATAACAGATATAATGGTAGCCCTGATTTATCTTAGTTTGGTAATGTTGGTGAACATGAATACATAATAATATTAACTCAACACAGCCCCTCAAGTTGAGAACGAAAGAAAATGAAGTTAAACAACTTGAAACAAAACTAAAATATAACTAAGCAATTAGTTACACAAACATTACCTATAAGATAATTACAAAGTAATAATAATCATCATCTAAACATATGACTAAGTTACATTCAACTTATTTGTGAAATACAGGTGTTTAATAACAGGTAGTGATTTTGTAAGAATATCCGAAATGTTTTCACCTGTCGGTACATAAGATATGGAAATAAGCTTTTTATTTACTATCTCTTTTATATAATGATATTTAATAGCTATGTGTTTAGCTGCTTTGGTATTAGACTGATTTTGTATTAGTTTAATGGTGCTTTGGTTGTCAATAAATAAATCTGTATGAATATTATCAAAGTTGGTTTCATTGCTAGAGAAATCCGTAAGTAAACCTTTGATATGCATTACCTCACTGACAGTATGTGCACCGGCGACAAATTCCGCTTCTGCTGTCGAAAGCGCTGTGCATGTTTGCTTCCTAGAAAACCAAGTTATAACATTTTCACCATGAAAGATGACGCAGCCACTGGTACTCTTGCGGTCGGTCCTATCTGCAGCCCAGTCAGCATCTGAGTAAGCTCGGAGTGCTGCATTCTTGGATTTCGTATATAGCAGCCCCTTTTCAGCAGTTCCTTTTAAATAGCGTAAGATTCTCTTACCAGCTTTCCATAGATCTTCTGTTGGATTATCAAGAAATCGGCTTAAGTAAGATACAGCAAATGTTATGTCCGGACGACTATTTGTTGATATGTAGAGCAGCGAACCGATTAACTCCTTGAAAGGAACATCAATTAGCTTTGACTCGGTATCTGCACTGTAATTTACTTCCATTGGGGTGTTCACTTTCTTGCAGTCCTGCATATTAAATTTCTCTAGTAGTTTTAGTATCATCTCACTTTGCTTTATTTCTATTCTGTCCTTCTTTCTTGTAACTTCCAATCCTAGGTAATTCTTTACTTCTCCCAATTCCTTTACATTAAATTCATTCTTGAGTTGCCTAATTATCTCATTGCTTTGTCCGAGTATTAAAATATCATCCACATAAAGTACGAGCCAAGTATTGTCTTTCCGATATAAACAGGAGTCATGTTTCGATTGACTAAATCCTTTACTTATGATGAACTCATGAAACCTACTGTTCCAACATTTTGGTGCTTCTTTTAAGCCATATAATGCTTTCTTCAGTCTGAGTACCTTGCCTTCCTGTATTTTCATTCCTTTTGGACACTTTATATATACCTCTTTATCTAGGTATCCATTTAAAAACGCTGTTGGCACGTCTAATTGTAGTAATGATTCATTTCGTTGAACCGCAATGCTTAACATCAGTCTTATCGTTGACAGTTTGGCTACTGGTGCATAATTATTGTATGTGCTGTTTTGTTGAAATCCTTTGGCTACTATTCTTGCTTTCTTTGTTCCGTCTTGTTTTGTCCTATAAATCCACTTTGTGTCTATAGCTTTGCTTCCACTTGGTAGTGTTGCTTCGTCCCATACTCCTAATTTTCTTTGTGATTCTAGTTCTTTATTCATTGCTATTTTCCATTCTTCATGTTCTACTGCTTCCTCAAAATCTTGGGGGTCACCAGATAATAGACAGTATGCTGCATAATTTAAGTCATAGTGCTCCAATTCCTTCGGTTTACGTACTTCTCTTCCTGATCTAGTGTGACATTTCTCTGTATCTTGTCTATTTTCTTCATTACTTTCTTCACCTGTGTAATACCTGTCGTCCTCTTGATTATCTTCGACTGTTTCCTTCTTTTTGTCACGTTCGTTTTCTTCATTTCCTACTACATTCTCATCATCTTGATTTGGTTTCTTAGTTTCTTGTTCTTCATAATACTGATATAATATATCTCTCTCCTTTGGTTTGCTTTCTTCATATTTGAATTGAGACTCATCAAACCTGACGTCTCTTGCAACTGTAATCTGATCAGTTTCTGGATTCCAAGCACGATATCCATTTGGTGAATATCCTACAAATCTCATAGTCTTCGCCCTTTCTTGAAGTTTATCCCCTCTTGGAAGGATGTGTACCCACACTTTGGATCCAAATACTCTTAGTCTTGATAGATCTTTATTGCCAAGCATCTTCTCAGCTGGTGTCTTAAACCTGATGGCAGACGATGGACAGCGATTTATTTGGTATACTGAACATCTTACCGCTTCACCCCATAAGGTTTTGGGTAACCCGGTTTCTATCAAAAGAGTCCTGGCTCTATTATAAATTGTTTTATTCATTCTCTCGGCAACTCCATTTGACTGTGGGCTGTAGGGAATAGTATATTGTATAACAATTCCATTCTTCGTACAGAAGTTTTGCATAATTTCATTTTTAAATTCGCCTCCGTTGTCACATCTGATCTTTTTCACTTTATTTCCTGTTTGTCGCTCCAATTTATTTATATATTCAATTAGCTTTCCTGTCGCTTCACTTTTCCTCTTTAATAGGTATACTTCACAAAAATGTGTGTAGTCATCAATAATGGTTTGGTAATAAGCCTCACCGTTTGCTGTGGGAGTACTTACAGGGCCCGATATGTCAGTATGGATCAGCTCTCCAATGTGATGGGAACGTGGCTTTGGTGTTGGGTAAAATGGCAGTCTTGTTGATTTTCCCTGCATACATGGTTCACACGCGGTTTCAGTACATGGCAGCTCCATAATCTTTAAATGCTTCCTGTTGGCATGTCCCAGTCGTTGATGCCACAAGACATCACTGCAAGCTGTCAAACATTCATTAACTTTTAATTGCATTGGTATGACATACAGATTTCCCAGCAAATTACCACTTATTTTGTTTAAATTGTTTGAAATTGATACATTGTTCTTAGTAAATTGAATATTAAATCCTTTTTCTAACAATTTCCTCACTGACAACAAGTTGTGTGACAGATTTGGTACAATTAAGCCCTCAACATTTATTGGTATATTATTACACTTCAAATTCAATGTGCCTCTCTTATTACAGGTTAAATATTCACCATTTGCTACAAAAACTTTGATAGCCTTATCCAATGTTACAATATTTGTCATATTTTGCTCAAATTCTGACTTTAATAGATTTTCCGTTGCCCCGGAGTCTACTATAAACTGTATATCATTATTACTTACATTATGACACTGTTCACCTACTTCAAATACTGTGAATGACATGACATGACTCTGGTTGTCCTCTTCAGCCTGTGCTGTATTACTTGAATGTCTTTGCTGCATGCCTCTGCGCCTTGAATTGTTTCTGAATCCTCTATATCCTCTTGACATTGACCTTCCTCGATATCCTCTGTTGTAACTATAGTTGTATGTCTCCGCTGGCTTTTCCCTGCAGTCTTTAATTATGTGCCCACGTTTTCCACAGCCGTAGCATATAGGAAACGCTTGAAATGCTTCTTCATTAGCACTGGTATGTCCCTGGTTCTTCACTTTTAACTCAGCATCCAGCAGTCTTGCTTTTATTACTTCTATTTCAATTGTTTTATCCGTAGTCATCGTTTCAATTGATGTAATTACGTTGTCATATGCTGGTGGTAACGATGACAGGAGGTAACATACTTGGTCCATTTTATCTACGTTGCATCCGATGGCACTTAATTCACCCACCAATGAATCGAACTTGAGGAAATAATCTTGAAGATTCTCGCTCGTGCCACATTTAAGCATAATTAATTGTCTTTTCAATCTCAATTTGTTGCAAACACTTTTTCGTTCGAAAATGTCTTCTAGTTTTGACATCATATCGGCAGCTGTTTTGCAATTTTTCACTATTTCTATATATCTATCATTTAGGCATTGTACAATAATTGATCTCGCCTTCGCATCTCCTGGATCTATTGGTTCTTTTGGATCTTCTGCACTCAAACATTTTAGAACCCCTTTTTCCTCGAGTATCAATTTTACCCGAAATTTCCAATGGCCGAAGTTGGCCGTTTCGGTCAATCTTGGAATCAAATGATAATCTTGAGTCATTTTAATTATATTCTTTCTTAACCTTCTTCTAAATAATTTTTCACATTTATTTTCCTTTCATGAGCGCAGTGGAAGCGTATTAAAGTTGTATTGGTTTTACTATTCAAGGAAAGGCATATTTTCTGTTAGCCATTATATTTCGCAGTGCCACAGAGTACATTGGTAGAACACAATCTTCCTAAGACATAGGTGTACTATAACAGATATAATGGTAGCCCTGATTTATCTTAGTTTGGTAATGTTGGTGAACATGAATACATAATAATATTAACTCAACAAAAACTGGTGCAAAACGATATATGTTTTGCAAAAAAACTAAAAATACTACTCACAAAGCTCGCATGCTATACTATTGACGAATTTGTCGAGGTGTGCGGTGACCCAAATTGTGCATTATAATTGTAACATGCCAAATAATAGTACCTAATAATCAAATGACATGTAAAAATAATATTTTTATCAATAAATAATTGTATATTGTATATTGTATATTGCATATTTATCGCCCTTGCCTTCGGCTCAGGCGTCAAATACCTGCGATCTGAGACATTCTTTGTTTTACCGCCCTTGTTAAGTAATGTACTATTGTAAAATATGTTATATGTAGTACATTGGGCGTCACGGGGCTATTGGTGGCGCAAAAATGCCTCACCTTGCCATGATGTGTGGAGTTCTCATGCGTATCCACGAGGTCGGGGTCCTCCGTGGAAATGTCGTGGCCATGCCTGTGGCTGCTGCCTCCTGGTATCTGAAACAAACAGACAGACATACATTATGTTCGAATTGAGGATAGGACAATCGTTTAGTAGTGAATAGAAAATTATACGTCTGTTTTTGTTTTTTTTTTGATATTGGGATCTTTAACAAGTAAGCCGTTATTGCTTCGGATAATAGTACATTACTTACCAAGGGCGATAAAACAAAGAATGTCTCAGAGCGCAGGTATTTTACGATAAATATGCGATGTGAGGCTTTCTTTATTATCGCCCGTGGAAAGTACAAAATTTTATGTCACCCCCTGGCCAGGAAGTGGGTTTTTGCGCGCGCGGAGCGTGCGATAATGGCCACTTTATGGCTAGGTGTGACATAAATGAATATAAGGGACTATTGTAATAAAAACCATTGTTGTCACGTTGTTAGTAAGCATGGCAGAAGATGGCTTCAAACGAAAAGAGAAAATAAATACGTGATTGAAAACTAAGTACAATCCTCTCATGCATGTCGACCTTTTTTAAATCAAGTATCCTTTCCAATCATGAACCAGAGGGTCGATTTGACACTACATTTTATATTCCGATTTGTGTTTGACAAGTTTCACTTCTACGTCTAGAGAGGAATGTCATCAATCACCGTAATCACCTACATATTTGGAACAGCCCAATTGGGAATTGAACTTGTTTAAAATGGGAATTAACACAAATAATCAGAAAATCATCGGCGAAACAAAGGCACACAGACTTCGCTGGTTCGGCCACCTACTGAGATTGGGAGAGGATCGAGCCGTCAAGAAAGCATACTTGGAGCGACCGAGTGGGCGCCGCCCGGTTGGTCGACCCAGGTATCGCTGGGAAGACAGTGTGGAGGTGGATCTGCGGCAGCCTCACGTCGAAGACTGGCAGGAGGCTCCGCAGGATCGGGAAAGGTGGCGTGCTCTCGTTTCGGAGGCCAAGTTCCTCTTTGGGTCGCTGCGCCGTTAAAGTAAGTAGTATTCAGAAAATGGTCTTTAGGTCATGTCCCTTCTCATACCTCAATTGCGAGGTCCAGGGTTCATGTCGCAGGCACACACACACACACACGGATTCACACGCGAGGCAATACTTTAGGTATGTGAAGTCACAGGCAGGAGCGACATAAGGCTTATTCGAATGCAAGCCAAGGGTTATCTGTCGGTCAATCGTCATTAGAAGCGCGATGCGCCCGGGAACGCGAGGAGAGGGAGGGGCATTTAAATTGTTTATTGAATAGACCTCCTTCACATAAGACCGCAGTCATTAATTATAGCTCTACAGCTTAATATAACTACAGGTACGGGGATTCTGTACTGAATCTGGAAAAACACTTCAGACAGCTTAGAACATTCTCTACAATAGCTATGTGGTGATGAGTTCATCATCATCATCATCATCAGCCCACTGCAGTCCACTGCTGAACCTAGGCCTCCCCCAAGGCACACCATTAAGCCCGGTTCTCTGCTTTCCGCATCCAGTCGACTCCCGCCCTCTTAGATATGTCGTCCCGCCACCTGGCCGGCGGACGACCCACACTACGCTTGCCGAGACGCGGTCTCCACGGTGATAAGTTCATGGTGGCGAATAAGATCACCAGAGCTCCTCCGGTTAAACCGCCCACGTGGTCGTGTAGGAAGATTCCCCTGGATTATCCATCCAACCGCGCACTCTCATTGAGCCCGCACTATAAAGCTACAGACCGGTAAAAAAAAAGAGCTCCCGAGCTATATCAAATTATAATATTCCGTACATAAGTTTTTTAAAGAAACGAGTGAATAGGATATCCTATTTTTAATTTAAAAAAAAACAGTCAAGTGCGTGTCGGATCACGCACAACGAAGGGTTCCGTACCGACACCTACTAGTCCACATTTAAAAACACCATTTAATACCTAGAATCAAAAAAGGTCGTATAAAAATCGGTCAAGTGCATGTCGGATCACGCACAACGAATGGTTCCGTAGCGACACCTACTAGTCCACATTTAAAAACATTAAAACACCATTTAATACCTTGAATCAAAAAAGGTCGTATTTTCATAGGGATGTCACGGCACTCACGTCCTTTTGTTTGGGCAAGACAGTTTTTCAGTGATATCTCAAAAACCCTTAATCCCATCTTGTTCAAACCAAAAATCGTTGAAATTATTTACGTACACCGCCTCAAATTTTTTCGGAATTCTAATCTTCATAGTTTGGAAATTAGAGTGGGGGGGGGGGGGGCACATTTTGTACGACTTTGACAGCTATATCTCACCAACGATTGACTTAAATGCAAAAAATCAAACTACAATGCAAAATGTTTGTCCTACATCGACTGGCTACAACACAACATTGGATCACCACGAGATTAACAAAAGTTTGAAGGGCCGGGCACCGAACCCTGGACCGCGCATTATCCAGCCCACTGGCTTTCGCGCTACATTAACTAAAGGTCCACGTTATATAAACTTGTATGTACAGTCAAGGGCATAAATATGTATACATTTTTGGACCTTATTTCAATGGAGTAAGGTGAAAAAGTGAATACATATTGGTGCCCTTGACTGTACACTTGGAACTTTAATGTGGATGAAAAAGAAAAATAAGGATTTCGCTATAATATTGTACAGTCAGTATCAAAAGTAGCCGGGCATATGAAAACTTCAAGTCTTTATTATAAGGGAATAGGAACTTTTGACCCACATATTTCATATGCCAGGCTTCTTTTGATGTTAACTGTACTTACATACATTCGAATTCATACTTCTACTGACATATGCTCTTATTGTACTGCAGGTCCGCTACCTAATCCCAAGATTTTGCGTAGGCACTAGTTGTTACGGAAGCAACTGCCATCTGACCTTCCAACCCGAGGAGCAACTAGACCTTATTGTGGGATTAGGCTTGTCAAGTGAGTAAGCAACTTGACTGTTAGATGTTTTCAAGCTGCCCGCAGGTCTATAACTTGACTTAACGCCTACTAGTACTATCATAGACAGCAGCTGGGATCAAAGGCTTAACGTGCCTTCCAAAGCACGGGAGCGCTCAGTTAACAACCATAGAAAGCGGTCACCCATCCAAGAACTGACCTGCGCCGCCGTTACTTAACTTCGCATGCCGCACGCGGTACACGGGCGCCACTGGGCCACGAGAGGGTATTTAACCTAAGTATGTAAATAACAGCACTCGTGTTACTGCAATGCAGGCTATAATCACAACTCGATATCGTGAGAGGCAGAAATTGAAAAAGTTACATGCAGAGCATTTTCACCTTGTTCGTTTATGAGCAACAATGTAAGTCTATTTGTTGAAAATAAAATGAAAATGTGCGAATTAACTTTTTTTGCTGTCGCAAAAGCCAGCCGTAACGGAGCAAGTTTGGAAAAACACATAAAATAACTGAATCACAACAACTACTATAATCCTATTATGTTGAATGAAATCCTCAAAATTATCGTTTTCACATCACCTATTCGGATAAGGGCTTTTTCTTCCCTGCTAGGAGGGATCAAAATGGCACTTTTCTTCCCTGCTACGAGGGATCAAAGTGGCACTTTTCTGTAACGAGTAATTGTATTGTATCGATTTTGATAGTTAAGTATTGTATTGATTTTGATAAAATAAATGCACAACCATTGTTATTTCAGATCTTTTATTATTCTCAATAGGTGATGTGAAAAGCAGTATGTGTCACATGGAAGCAAAATTATTTCCACCTTGGGCGTTAATTCTTGAATCCCTCACTACGCTCAGGATTCTATTTTAGAATCCCTCGCTACGCTCGGGATTCTATTGTATAATCCTTCGCTTCGTTCAGGATTCAATTTACGCCCACGCCGTAAATATGTCATTTTGCTCCCTTGTGACACAATCTACTATTGCACATGGTTTGCGCCATAGAGAAAATTAAATTTATCTACACACATATCATAAATCCTCTAATATGCGTTCGGAAACCGTAGAAAATGACTGTCATTTCAACATTCAATGAATTTATGGCAATTTTCTTATCTGTGGCTAAGGCTACAGCAGTAATAAAATATTTCATTTTAATCTCATATATGATGTTAAAATATTACGTCAAACAAAACTGTCAAAATTTAAATGTCAAAGTTGACATGCCCCTATTCTAGTATCACGGAAAATTCAAATTCAGTCGATGCGAAATGTCAGCTCGATGTTTTTTTAGTATATATCGCACGAAATTTGAGCTAGAACGACATGATCACATCAGAATAAGGACTCTTTACTTTTTAAAATAACATTCAGGTATCGGTTGCCAGTTCTGATTTCGATATTTCCGCAACCGTGCAAAAAAGGTTGTATTAACACAATTATTGTATTTATTTACTACGGTTTCTGAACCCATCTCAGAGTAATTATAATATGTGTGTAGATAAAGTAATGTATGCAACTGTACATAATTAGGCATTAAAACACTCGTGTGACCTTATTATGAAACTCGCCTTCGGCTCGTTTCATAAAACACACTCGTGTTTTAATGCCCCTCATTATGTACCAGTTGCATAAACTACTAATACACTGGTTTGCACAGTATAAAAAAAATACTACCTATCATTCATCCATTGACAATCATTGGCAAATCGTGTCAAAATATGGAAGCAAATGTGAAGCAACAATACTGAAAAAATTGAACATCGTAATAAAATACACTAAAACAAAAATCAACCGTAAGTATTCTTCAAAAAAACTGAATTTACAACAGCTTACAAAGCTATCTATCACTTTCATGTTCAAAAGTCACTGTTGAACTCGTCTCCATAGTAACAGCCGTGGTAACCGTTTTGTCAATAATTCGAATCGTGTCGTTGTTAGTAAAAACAAGTTTTATTGTTAAAAACCCCAAGTTTCCTGGCAAAAATGGTAGTTTTCCTTGTAAAAAGAGGTGACGAAAACCAATTTCTGTACGAAACAAATGTGAATTGCGCAGTAGACGACATTGTGAAGGATATAACCGCGATTTACAACGGCAGGCTCAAGATCACCAGGATTTGCTATGAGATGGAAGAATTGGGGAAACATGGGACGTTTCTACCACTTGAGATGCAAGGATTAACCGAAGAACAGGTAAAAATTAATATTTGTGGAAAATCTTACACAAATCGACATCGCTCAGCTAAGCCAAACTTTTACTATAGGTAAAATTAGCGTCATATAATGTGCTGCGTCGCCAAAATGTTCGGTAGGTACATTCAAGGGCATAAATATGTATAAATTTCCGGACCTTATTTCAATGGAATAAGGTGAAAAAGTGTATACATGTATGTATTTTGTATGGTGTACCGCACTATTTGGCCACGTTGGCTGCTACTCACTATACGAAGCTGACTGTATAGTACTGACTGATGACATATAGGTAATTATATTTAAATACTTAGGACACATTCATGACCCAGGAACAAAATATTCGTGCTCATCACTCAAATAAAAGCCGTGACTTAGATTTGAAGCCGGGACCACCCTTTTTAGGCAGGGTCATTACAACTAGGCTAAAGTGTTCGTCAACGTGAAATGACGTAGATTCCACTGACACCACCAGCGCAAACTCTTAGAAAATTCTAGTCTAACCACCCGCCTGGTCGTGTCGGAGGTTTCCCTGGAGTTTCCCCAGGCCACCCTCCAACCTCGCACTCATATCGCTTTATAAAGCCACAGTCAGGTAATAATAAACCTTATCACCAAATTACAAGGTCAAAGGGAAGTTGAAAAATTCTTCGGAACAAAATTTTGTGACAGACGACGGACGGACGGACGCATGAGTGACAACAATAGGGTTCCGTTTGGATCCTTCGGGTACGGAACCCTAAAAAGTGACGTAGAAAATACTATTTTATAAACGCACTACTCCTTGAACATTGTTTTATTTTACCTTATTTTATTCGTAGCTTTATATTGAAAAATACGAAATTATATAACTTATTATAAAAATAAATCCGTAGTTATCTTCTAAATATTTTATAGTATATTAAAGTTTCTTTCCTCATGGAACTCCTGACGTTCGCTGAGCAAAGTAGTTATTAATAAGATTGCTCTAAGCTTGACGCCAGGCGCTTTTAAGAAGATTATAGAAAGGCACTTCATTTTTATTCTTCTTTATCTATTTTTATTAACGTAATTTAGTTACGAACAATTTAATCTCCACTTAAATTGAAAAATGAAAATCTATAATTTATATATATCATCATCCTCCTAGCGTTATTCCAGTACAGTTGCATCCTGAAGGATCCTTGGGGTCCGCTACCTAATCCCAAGATTTGGCGTAGGCACTAGTTTTTACGGAAGCGACTGCCATCTAACCTTCCAACCCGAGGGGAAACTAGACCTTATTGGGATTAGGCTTTGTCAAGTGAGTTGGCAACTTGACTGCTAGAAGTTCTCAAGCCGCCCTAAGGCCTTTGACTTGGCTTAACGACTGCTATCATAGACAGCAGCCGGGAACCACTCAATTAAATAACCACTCAAAGCGATCAATCACCCATCCATAAACTGACCTGGGTGGACATACAATACTGTTTTTAAATTGTTGTTTTGTTGAATGGGCCCCTGACGGCGATGCGATGCGCTTTATTGATGACGTAGTCTTGTTTTAGATAAAGGAGCTCAAGCTAGAAGACCCTTGGGCCAAGCGCTGTGCCCCCATGGGCTATGTGGAGTGCAAGGATGAAATGGGGAGGAGGTGTGGACTCGCTCCACCTCCGAATTTTCAGGAGGTGTTGAAGAAGGCTTCCGAGGCAGCTAAGGGGTTCGTTGATAAGAAATTGGTAAGAATTTATAGGGAATAGGTCACGCAGAGGTATTTTAGACAATGCGATGCAAATGGCATTTCCCCACGGTTATATACCTAGATCTCACAGTTCTAAGTAATGCCATACGATAAATAAATAAATGGCAATTTATGTTAGCTGCTGCCCGCGATTTTTTATGGTTATAAATTATAATTTATGTCTAGATATATGTCCCATTCTCATGTCCTAACCTTGTCAAAATCTTTTCAGTAGCTTCCTGGATTAGACTTACTTTCATGTGGTAGGTAATATTTTGTTTGAAGATTCACACTTACATATAAAGAATGTGACAGTTTTGTATGAGTACAACGTCGTGTAAAAGGTACCTAAATAAAAAATGTTAGCACACTATCACATATTTTGAGCTGGTTTCTCAGTAGCATGCAGTTGTGGGTGAGACTAACTCAAAACGGGGCCAATTGGCGTGAACATGGCACAGGAGGCATTTTGGGTGCTTTTCTACCAGAGGCAGAGTATGCTATGCAGCTATATATCCTGCTAGGAAGTGAAAGCTTTCCGTTTCCACCAGTGTATGCTATATGAATCAAATATGATTGGTGGAAATCAACGCATCCATAGCAACGTAGCATAGCACATTCCTAGTGCAAAGGCACCCTTACGCAATAGTGGGATACACGCTGAAATTAATATCAACCTTTCGGTCCTCAATGCGAGAGTGAATCGGTATTTACTAGGTAAGCGTGTTCCATCCTAGACCGCAATACCATCAGGTGATTTGTGGTCAAGCGCAAACCTATTTTGAATAAAATTAAAGCCATGGAGTCAAATTCAAGAAACTAATTGTGTTTTGTCTTTCAGGTGGACCACCAGAAACCCCTAACCCAAAAGGACGTGACCCGAGGTCTGGATGAGCTCCTCGGGGCCACCAAGATCGTGTTCCCAGCCGGTCTTCCCCCTTACGATCCTGTCCGTATGGAGTTGGAGAATGTGGAGGACCTGAGCGGTACCCAAGCGGCCAATGAGGTGATGGACCCGGCGAAGGCGTGCTTGTGGGCGTGCGGCAAGAAACTCATTAGTGGGAATCTGCTGAGCGACCATTTGGGTAAGGAGACAAAAGTTTTGTTTTCCTGTTATCCGTTTGACATCTTTGATTGACTTTGATGTTTTGCATTCACTGTTAAACTGTTTGAGCGCACTAAAATGTCACACTGCATTCAATTTTGCTTAAGTTTATGAAACACAGCTGGGATGTTATTTACTTACAATATTCGTGGATTTTTGCAATAAAATATAAGATCTAGAGTAACATCTAAAATAGCTAATTTAAACATTTTATGAAAGGAAACTTTTCAAACGTTTCAAAAGAAAAAATAAAATGAAAATATGTCTGCAATTTCCTGCCTGGGGCTTTCGCTAGAAAATAAACTCGTATGAATAATAGGAAAGCCCACGACCGATTTGTATGCACATTATATTCAAGCATGTTTCGTAATAAGGAAATTTTCATGTTGATTTGTGTTGTTCTCTTGTTGATCCAAGCATATTAATGAGATTCAAAAAGGATGTAAACAGTCACTTTGACGTCATCTAATTGTACTTGACATCCATGATAAATAAGCTTATTTCGAAATGTATTCCCGGAAATACTTCCTCATTGGTTGCAGCGCTAATGCATTTTTAGGGTTCCGTACCCGAAGGGTCCAAACGGAACCCTATTGCTGTCACTCAAGTTTCCGTCCGTCCGTTCGTCCGTCGTTTCTGTCACACAGGTTTACAGCCAAGTTGGAACTACAGTCATAAAAATGCACAGTATAAGCATCTCGGTGGCCCAAAGCCATACAAATAGTCATAGCCATACAAATATGTTCAAACGTTTTAAGGGGGGTTCCCCTACAGCTAAAGGGGGCGAGAAAACAAACCAACCTAATTTTGCGGTAGGTTCGGTAGGACTCGCACTTGGCCGGGTTTTCGTGTTTTTATGAATTCGCCCCTGAAACCTGAATGAATGAAAAATTACCGGATGATCCGATAATTGATTAATTGTGACAGGGTGAAATATGGTTGTTTTGAAAAGTTTCTTTGTTTTGGAGTTCATATCACCTGGACCTGTTCACGACACTAGTGAATAGGTATCCCAGGGTAAGCTCGCTTCACTGTCAGCCTCATCTTTGCCCCCTGGCTAGATGCTGACCAAGATCAATCCCATTATTTGAATTTAAACTTTCGCGAGACATGTTATAACTTTATTTTACTAAACGGTTAAAACTCACGTATTAATTGTCACTTCGGGCGACATGTTTCGAACTCTTCGGGAGTTCTTCATCAGGATGAGTGCGTCTGCGACCCGCGCCGATTGCACACTGTCGAACTACCCGCCGCCCGCCGCAAGGCACGTGACGCACGCGCAGACAGCGCGGGGGCGGGGGCGGGGGGGCAGCTCGGCGCTGAAGGTGTTGTATGAGGTCGTGGTGAGGGATCGTCCCCCCCGATCAATGGTAGGCACACTGAACCCCGAAGATGACAATTAATACGTGAGTTTTAACCGTTTAGTAAAATAAAGTAATCCCATTATTAATAAAAAAAAAGCATCATCATCATCATCCTCAGCCTGTAGTCGTCCACTGCTGGACGTAGGCCTTCCCCAATTCGCGCCACCACACCCGGTCCTCAGCTCTCCGCATCCAACCGCTTCCCGCCACTCTCTTCAGGTCATCGGTCCACCTGGCGGGGGGTCGTCCCACAGGCCGAGTCGTTCGCGGTCTCCACTCCAGAACTCGTCTGCCCCATCGGCCATCGGCTCTTCGACAAATATGCCCCGCCCACTGCCACTTCAGCTTGCTTATCCTCAGTGCTATGTCGGAAAATTTATTAAATAAATATCGATAGAAATGACATGTATTTATCTCAAGAATGTATAAAATAGTGTATTATTATTAACCAATGTTAGATAAATTGTAATGTATGTGGTAATGCTAATGTATAATTTTATAACTTAATTCTGTAATTATTTATTTGTTGTTAATAAATTTGTAAGTGACGATTGTATATTGACATAAATCTAGGACAATTGACTAATTAAGAATATTTGTACGCCCTGTATCATGGCAAAATAAGGATGGACAACAATATGTAACACCAATTTTTACCCTTTTTTACACAAATAAACGATTCATTCATTCATTCAAAAAAGCATACTTTCTCTTTTCAGGCAAGAACGACAAAACAAAAGTGACAGTCAAGCTCTGCTCCACTTCCGAACACGCTCCCGGTCGGGAGCCAGTGCTGACAGAGGAAGAACGGAAGCAGCTGATGCTGCATGCGTATAGGAAACAGGAGGAGTGGAAGAAGTTGGAGCAGGATGATGATGACCACTACATGGATTCCAAGTGGGCTGACGGGCAGGGGCTGAAGAGGGCGTTCCATGGGATGAACGATATTTCATGGAAGCCTGTTGCTAGGAAGTAATGCACAATCTCTATACTCTATTTTCTCTAACTTGAGCTAAGTTTTTTATTAAATATGGCATTCTAAAAGACTCGGCTTTTTGAATAATAGATTTTTGGCTAAAAAAATATTATTTTTGATCATAATTTGAAACAGTTTTTAGTGAAAACGAATGCCTTTGTGTTTAAAAGAACGTATATAACCTTGTTATGGAAGCTTTCGTGGCCCAGCGGCGCCCACCCCACGTACCACTTGCTGTATGCAAGGATAAGCAACGTCGGCCCAGGTCAGTTCTTGGATGAGTGACCGCTTTGAGATGTTATTAACTGAGCGTTCCCGTGCTTTGGAAAGCATGTTAAGCCGTTGATCCCGGCTGCTGTCTATGAAAGCGTCGTTAAGCCAAGTTGGAGGTTTTCGGGAGGCTTGAGAACTTCTAACAGCCAAGTTGCCCACTCACTTGACAAGCCTAATACCAATAAGGTCTAGTTAACCCTCGGGTTGGAAGGTCAGATGACAGTCACTTTCGTACAAACTAATGCCTACGCCAAATCTTGGGATCAGGATGCAACAGTACTGGGATAACGCTAGAAGGATGATAAATAATATTATTTATGGTAACGTAACTTAGGATTTGTGATCGAGTGATAGATGTTTGCTTAAGTATACATTTTAGCTCAAGTTAGAAAAAAATTGTCTAGCCTCGTCTAGTGACGGCGATAAGGTCACGTCTCAAATGTACTTGTTATTTGAAATGTGACTACTACATCATGATAAAGCATTCATTTCACTTATTAAGATATTGCGAAGTCAATATATAACATAGTGCACGTCTAGGCCAAAATGTATCTGGGTCAGGCGTGCATAGTGCATAGGTATTTTTGCTTGTAATTATCAGAATTATGTGATTATTTACTTTGATACTATTTCCGGGACCGGAAAACCCTTTCATAAGATTAAACCCTTCCATAGGGTTATTATTTCGGTGGGGTAAGTCGTCGAATAGGCTTACCTGATTGATGGGGTTTTTGAAAACAATTCTATTAAATACCCAATCCAATACCCCTTTAATGGTTAACCGGTTCCGGTCCTTGGTATATTATCTATGAGTTCGTGGTAGAACAAATGTGTTGACAACTTGACATAATTTGATAGTTGATATAATTTTTTTAAGGTTTTATACTGTGATTATCATCGGAATATTTCATTATATTATTATAAGTAGCTTTGCTTGGGGTTTTGCTTTTAATATTAGAATAACGGTAATTGTCTTTAGTTGTATCTGTCGTATGGAATATTTAATAAAAATTGGGTTGAGCGATAAAAGTAATTTTATTTAATTATATCTAAAACCCATTTTAAGTATGTCAGTATATTTTTATAATAAAATTTCATAACTGGCACAATTGGCAACATTTTTTTTCACAGAATTATAGTACATTACTTACCAAGGGCGATAAAACAAAGAATGTCTCAGATCGCAGGTATTTTACGCCCGAGGCGACGGCAAGGGCGATAAATATGCGATCTGAGGCTTTCTTTATTATCGCCCGTGGTAAGTACAAAATTTTATGTCACCTCCTGGCCAGGAAGTGGGTGTTTTCGCGCGCGGAGCGTGCGATAATGGCCACTTTATGGCCAGTGTGACATTAAGTATATTTTTTCTCAATAATTAAGTTAAAAACAGTGCTAATACGTCTTTTCAATGTAATATTAAGCCGTTTTAAAACGATACCTTTCCGGGTGCCCCCCAATGTGGGGTCGGGAACCTTTTTTCAGGAGTTCAGATTCAGATTCAGATGTTTTATTGGTAAAATGGTTTTTACAGGTCATTAATATCATACAATTACAATTACAAATGCAAATGTCAGTGAAAAATTAAATAAAAATAATACAAACAAACAAAATAATTAAAATCCATGCTTCCACTGTGGAGTCACATACCCATACTGAATGCACACAGTCCAACTATTAGTTGCACTTGTTGTGACAATGTCAGATCGTTTTGTATGGGAACAGTGAACGTGTTAAAACAGATAAAATAAACGTGACAAAAATACGGGTGTGAGTTTAAATTAAAATAAAATAAAAAGGTACGTTTCCTATAAGTTTTCCGAGTAGGTAGGTACTGTAAAATAATTAAACATAATAAAAGATAAATGAGTGGTTGTTAAATTAAGAGGCCTCAGAAGTTTTAAAACATTGTTTTGATTTCAAATTATGACAAAAGTATTGATAAAGTGATTAAAGGGTACGATTACTCATACTCATTTATTCGTAAAATATAAAAAAATTACATGTCATTCGATCAATCAAATCATCGTTTAAAGTTTAAGATATTAGTTACAATATCTGGGCGGTCGAGCTTTGCTCGGCGTTTTCCCGGGCATAAGACCTAGCTAGATCGATTACTCGCCCCCGAAAACTCCCAAATACTAAATTTCATCAAAATCGTTAGAGCTGTTTCCGAGGTCCCCGAAATAAATAAATAAATAAATATTTAAATAAATATATATATATACAAGAATTGCTCGTTTATAGATACCTATAAGATAACTTTTTATTTGATTTTATTGTGAATAGTAAAATTTAAGCGGAAAAAACAGTGTTTAGCTTGAAAATGGAGGATGGAGTTGATTTGGAGTGATGTTTGAAACAATACGTTTAAAAAATCCAAAAAATACATTTACCTAAAATGTATGACATTAGGTTTAGATAGTAACATTGAGAAAATGTGTGATGTCATTGAGAAAAAGACACGTGTCAAATCAAACAAAAAATGCTCTAAATAGATGAGTGTTTTTAACTAATAAGAACGCTTAACCCTTTCACTGGCACCAACGCATATATGCGTTTCCGTTACTTTCACCCAGTGCCTTGAACGCACAGACGCGTTCATAATATTTAGTGACTTTCACCCATCTTTCACCCTGTGCCTTAGTGCCTAAGACTTAGAATAGTCGGTTGAACTCACATGTGCGTTTGGGGCACACAGCAAAGTGCGGTACCTGCTGAATGTCCAAGAAAAGAGGGTGGCAGTGAATGCGTTAAGAATAATTGAGGATGAAGAATGCCCGAAGTCGTACAATTGGCGCCGCTTGAGCGACAGCAGAATTTCGTTAAAATTTTAAGATTTCTTTGGCTTTTGATATTGCGTTTCAAGTATTGTTAGTAATTAAAAGTCAAAAGGTATTTAAAGTCGCTGAAACAAGTCACTTCGTGTTATTGTTTAATTTCGCGAAAACAATAAAATGCTCCGTGTTCAAATGAACGCCTTTAAAATTATGTTGATTTTATTTTATGGAAGGTGTTTTGGCTTCTAGAATGGTATTTTTAATGTTATTTTTTGTTTCGGTGCACTTTCAATAGTCTGTAGTTTTATGGTAAATATTCACAAGTCACATTAGTTTTGTTTATTCGTTCAATTAATCGTTTTATTCAGTTCTCAAACAGAGAGAAATATGTTTAATTTTTATTGTATTTTAACGTGATACGTTTTAATGCAAAACTATTAAGGAAAAAAATGATATTAATTCAATTTCTGTTTTATCAAATGCATCCTGTGTGTGTTGGGGAAAAATGAAAAAGTAAAAGTAAGTAGGCAACTCATCTAGATTAACGCGTTGCCCATGTACAACTCATAGTCGACGTAATATGAGCGCAATGCACTTATATCGAGATCAGGGGGCCACATCTGTCAAAACATCATAGTTTTTTGACAGATCTCGAGTGAAAAGTCGAGCGTTCGAAATTCAAAAATCGGCCCCTGATCGGCATCAAATACAAATGTCCCAGTTTCAAAATGCCCAAGCCCTCCTCGGCTATAAATTAGAAAAGTATTCCGATTGAAATAAAAGAGCGAGCGCGACCCCGCCATTGATCATACGGACAAATGACGCTGACGTGTGACTGATGGTAATTGATGCATTCGATGCTGTGACATTTGTGTGGTAATTTCTGGGATATTTGCCAGGAAACCAGAAGAGCTAATGCTACTACTTTTTTATTAATGACGTCACAAACAGAACAAAATTAGACAAAACCGGGAAAACACGATGAGGAGGATACAACAAAATTAACAATAGTTAAAAATAGGACAGTTGGAGTTCCATTAATTCAAATTGTGAATATAATATTGGATAATCCGACCAATATTGGATCCAGTAGATACCCACAATAAACCAATAATTATTATACAAATTTTCCTTTCGTTTTGAAGTGACCTTAATAGCGTACAGTCAGAATCATACACATATAATCATACATACGTATTTTAGGTACAAAGCTCTCTTATGTGTGTAGAGGGCACTGAATGGGGTTCAATGACACCGATTTAACCCTTAAGAAGGCCCTAGTTTGTACCTATATCTTATATCTTGAAACGAGCAATTCTTGTATATATATTTATTATTTATTTATTTCGGGGATCTCGGAAACGGCTGTAACGATTTTGATGAAATTTGGTATGTGGGGGTTGTCGGGGACGAGCAATCGATTAAGCTAGGTCTCATGCACTTGAAAACGCCGAGCAAAGCTCGGTCGCCCAGATATTATATTTGATATGATTCAATTTGTAAGGTGTCATGAACTAATAACGATGTTTATATAAAATTGCAAATAATATAAGAGTATTCCTAAAGAAGCCTATTTATTTCACCATGGTTGCCCGGGTCCTACAATAGGGATGTTGACTCAAAATTTATTATTACTCCATACGAAAGAATACATAAAACTATGCCAAATAGTGAAAATCCTATTCAAATATGTCAAAAAATAACGAAACTACAACCGTTAGAATGTCTTTAGTTCGAGAGAGAAAGCGCTACAGATCAGTGACGTCACTGACATAGCGCGCCATAGTAAATGACAATCGTTCAATACAGAGGTGCGTTTTGCGGAAACGGGACAGAAAATGCCCCCTCCTAAAACTTTGAAGACTTATAATTATGTAATTATTTATTCTTTTGATTTACTTTTTTCGCTATTTGATTGAGAATTTGATCCTTTTTCAAGAAAATTCGGATTCATTGATTTTCTTATTTGTTGTCAACATCCCTATTGTTACAAGTACAGCTACAGATATGCTACATGAATACATCTAGGGCAACAAAAATAAACACAATTAACCCTTTGACCACCAAGAACCTATAAAGCGGTTGTGTGGTCGTGCCCGCCACGCCAACAACTCCAAGGTGTAGTTTGATCATGAAAAAAATCATTTATGAACTGTTATAATTTTTATTTTATTGGTTTGACATTACACCAAAAAAACAGTGCTTGGCGTACTGGGCACGACGACACACTATCGCTTTGGCGGTCAAAGGGTTAATAAATAACATGTTGTCAATATAATGCACTTTGCCTGTTAGTGCACCTAAGTTTGGCAAACAGTGACAATAGCTTGCTTTCCTTGGCAGGCGTAGTTCATATACTGACCAAAAATGTACCTAGATTGATAAAATTAAATACACCAAAAATTAAATACTACTACTGGCTGGCTGAAACATTAAGGCTGGGTTGCACCAAACTGTCTGTAATCGACTAATCGTAAGCGGTGTTCGTCAAATCTGATTGTATGGAAAGTTTGACAAGTTTCCATGGGATGGCAGCTGCCGGCGCCATGTTTAACGATGACCGGTCTGTGTTCGTACGTTGGTGCAACTGGCACTAAGAATAGGGAACATTAAGAATTTTATATCAGCTATAAAATGTGATGAACTTTTGCGTAACCGTTTTTTTGCTATTTGCTCTCTAAATGGCCTCTGCCTTGATAAGGGTTAAAATGAATAAAAATGAGATGATCTGTATTCTCATACAAAAATCTACAATAGACTTTCATGTACGGCCACACTCTACTAACTGAACTTCCGCTCTCTGATTCGCAAGGAGACATGTAAAGATACAGAACATTTACAGTATCTATTTTCTTTTGTGTAAAACCATTTTTTAACCATCAATCTACATTAAGGCTGAAACTTGAACTTTTTTCATATGATGATGAACGATAGTTTGTATCACATTTGTATAATAATATACGTAGGTATTTAACGTGGGCGTATGTATCATAAAGCCCTGCAAATTACTAGCAAGGCTCCGTGATCAATGATGTACGGGCTGTGACACACGGACGGACAGAATGGGAGACGGCTAACAGGCTGACACGCTTTGCTAGAGAAAGATAGTCTTATTGCGATTCCTACAAGAGGAAAGAAAAAAGAGTGGCATGTTTTGTCACTATCACCGACCGAACATTTTTTCATGGTCGGGTTATAGGCAAATGCAAACTTCCATGCTATATATTGGACATGCAAACCGGCCAAATTGCGTAGTACACATTTTGTATGAATCGATTGCTCGTCCCCAAAAACGCCCACATACCAAATTTCATATTTCATCAAAATCGTTAGAGCCCGAGATCCCCGAAATAAATAAATAAACAAATATACAAGAATTGCTCGTTTAACGATATAAGATTATCTATGGAGACGGTGGACTATATCAATATATTTTTTTATCTGGTCTTTATCAGTTAAAACACTTATCTAATTAGGACTATAGCGGCCTAACATCATAGGTACATTTTACATGTATATTTTTTTTTTCTTATGAATGTCAAGTAAAACCTGATTTTTCGTTTAAATTCTACTAAGCTCAGTACAAGCAGAAAAGTAACTATCTAAATCTAAAACTTTATTAAAATCATCGCGTCCTTTAATCAATTTAATATTTAACTTTTAGTATAATTTGAGTTCAGTAGCTCCAGTATAAGTTTTTTCGAAACATTAACTAATTCGAACGCGTTTGCGTTTTGTCTCAAAATGTATGAAAACGCTCTCACCGAGTTTGAAATACGCGCGTTCATCGGTTAGCAACAAATGTTATACTCGCTGTTTTAGTTGCCACTAGTGACCACCAGAGGCTCTGTTCACGTTTTCATACCACTTTCATACATTTTGAGACAAAACGCAAACGCGTTCGAATTAGTTAATGTTTCGAAAAAACTTATACTAGAGCTTCAGAACATTTTCAAATACTCTTGAGAACTCGGGAAACTAGAATAGAGGTAATTGGTAGCGGTATTATATAATTTGGATCTCTTACTGTATCTTTGCATTATACCACTTGAAGTTACTCTTAAAAACTCTGTGGCGGCAAGACAATTTGTACTAAGTAACCTTAGAAGACCTCCGCTCCGCTCCGCGTCAGTGAAAAAGCAGCCTAAGCCTGACATCTGTTGCGCCAGTGTGTATGATCTTATATCGCGGTGCTAAAGCCATGCGTCATTCTTATGATTCCTTTCGCGTCATTTTCTAACCCGGCCGGTGATCCATCATTAGCGTCATTTATATACGAAAGGGGAAACGTGTTCGGTATTTGCTTTTGTGTTCTTGTATGTTATGCTTGTTTCTATATGAAGATTGAGGAGTAGATTCAACTGGATACACATTACATTACATTACATTACATATAAGTACCTACAGCCAGCTACATAAATTTAACTAATAGCACCCGAAGTGGCCCGACATATTGCAACACGTCTATATTACTGTAGGAGTAACCTAAATATTAGATACTATAGCTTTTGCCCGCGACTTCATCCGCGTAAACTTTGCTCTGGATGTTGCATCCATGTACCTGTTTATATACTCACCGGCAGAAAATTTGGCCCAAAATAGAAAAATGCATTTTTATATATTAAACATTATTTAATTTATAGTTTGAAATCACGAAAAGTTTTTGGGCCAAGTTTTCTGCCGGTGAGTGTATTTATTTATCCCAAAATTAATTTAATTATAATAAATAATTATTATGTCACACCTGGCCATAAAGCGGCAATTACCGCACGCTCCGCGCGCGGGAAATCCCACTTCCTGGCCAGGGGGTGACATAAAATTTTGTACTTAACACGGGCGGTAATAAAGAAAGCCTCAGATCGCATATTTATCGCCCTTGCCTTCGGCTCGGGCGTCGAATACCTGCGATCTGAGACATTCTTTGTTTTACCGCCCTTGTTAAGTAATGTACTATTATGTAAGTAGCCAAATTACAGTAGAAGTAATTCTAACAAAATGTGTTTTTTTTTCTATGTAGCTATATTTTTGTTTCGCATATTTTCACAGCGTTAGTTTTTTTTTATTAGGCTTTTTAAGGTGAATGAATAGGCATCTTCTGGGTGAGCTCGCTTCACTGTTAGCCTCATCTTTGCCCCCTGGCAAGAGTAATCCCATTTTTAATAAAAAAAACTGTAATACTTATCTACATCATACGTACGCATCTAAACCCGTATAAGCAGACATACATACAGGTATGACATGTTAAATATGAAGCTCATTAGGGGCTGATTAAGCCCTGGCTTCATTTAGAATCCGGTTTACGGGCTGTTTTCCCTGACGTAATCATGCGTTTAGGAATTGGACGCAGGTGTATTTGATAGGTAATCACTTGGGACTCCCAGACATGATATACAGGGTGGAAAAAAATGTATGGGCCCTGGAGGGAAACTGCCGTTAGCTCGTTTTACTAAAAGAAAACATTCATTGGTTTTTAACCCTTTGACCGCCAAAGCGATAGTGTGTCGTCGTGCCCAGTACGCCAGTCGCCAAGCACTGTTTTTTGGTGATTTTATTCAAGATGAAAGTACACCTTCACTCCGACCTTTGAAGTGGTTGTTTGCATGGTGGGCACGACGACACACAACCACTTTATAGGTTCTTGGCGGTCAAAGGGTTAAAAAGCAACAAAACTGCATTCAAGGATTTTCTAAAATTCGCCTGTCCGACTCGGAAAACAAAACTGCTAAAAATTTAAAAAATAAATATTTGTTTTTATTTCACTAGTCGATACAGTCAATAACTTTATTTTACTAAACGGTTAAAACTCACGTATTAATTGATACTCGCGTATTGATTGCGCGTTGATGCGTTGTTTAGAACTCCCGAAGAGTTCGAAACATGTCGCCCGAAGTGACAATTAACACGTGAGTTTTAACCGTTTAGTAAAGTAAAGTTATAACATGTCTCACGAAAGTTTAAATTCAAGATACAGTCAATGTTAAGTTAAGTTAATATTTCTCCAAGAAATATTAGATCTTACACTCGTCTGTCGCACAAGATATCCATAAAATCGAATATTGAGTTGAAATTGCTTAGAGCATCTTAGAAAATCTTTTTTTACTCTGCCTACTAAAACAACGCATTATAAAACGACACAAATAAGTTAATATGATGGCATTTTATCACATCTAAACTCTGCCAAGAGGAAATTTTATAAAAATACACACAGTCAGGTATTTATCGAGATTTGTCTAAAAAAAGTCAATCCCGAAGAGTGGTGTATCCCGTTTTGCCATGCGCAAAAGACATAAGCTTGTCTCTTTCACGGGGGCGTGGTTTACCGAATCAATATATCCCCTTAAGAGGGATTCGTGAGCGTTTTGAAAAAGGCCATTTGGCGTTACTTTCTCCTAGAGATTTAACAATTTTATCGTAACACATTTGACCCGTTCGCCTAAATTTCACAAACCGCTAAATTGAATGCCGAGCCGGATGCTGCAAATTCGGCCCCGGAATAATTATATCTCGGTAAGTGAGGGTACGTGATGATACGCACGTGCCAAGAAGATCGAGAGGGTTGGCACGGGCGAGTGCACTGGCATGAGTACTTAATCGCAAGTTGGTTTGATTATTGTGGCATTCTGAATACTCTTCAAGTCGCGAGTGAACAGGTATTTTTATAGGCGCGAGTGAATAGGTATTTTATAGGCATGCGTAACCGCGGGCGTGCGTGTTTTTACCTACTCTAGATTACATCGTCGTTTCCCGTTAGCAGAGAATGCGATCAAACGCTAGACGATTTTCAATAAAAAAAATCGAAGCTCAATTAACAATGAGACAGAAAAGAATACATTTAGTTACCATAAGTTCGTATTATAGAGCGAAATGTGTCCAAACAAATTTATGCTAAATTGAAATACGTGAATAAATGCGCCAAAAATTTAATCTTAAAGTTATCCTTTTACGTTTCAGATATTTAACACCTAGCCTGTCAAGTTTATGAAAGGTTAATAACACATTTTCACACATTTCTGGTGGAAATCCTATCAATATCCGATCTTACATAGCCAGTCTGGGCCTGTACTTCGAACATAGAAATCCCAACTTCGTATAGTGCCATCTCATTCTCTCTTAATAGTGAATAACACGATAGTGATAGGGAGGGCACGATACGAACTTCGGATTTCGATGTTTGGAGTAGACCCTCTGTGCAGACCATATTTAGCGCGAGCGATGACATTCCACTGCGCCAGGTATATTTTATTTATCGTATGGCATTTATTTCGAACCGTGAGATCTAAAGTTAACTAAACTATTGTTAGAAACCAAACAGTCACTAAGCTGCTCCTTTGTTTCAGTTATTAGTATCACAGCCAGTTCCAATTCAACTAGGTACTAAACTGTGAACAGTCGTTTCTAGAAACAGTTCTCGTCTTACAATGATAGTTAATTGTCAAGTCTACAAACTTGTGACGGTGGTTTGTGAACTTTAACGTCGCATCGTTCAACTATTTAATGACAAAGTTGTGCCGAAGCAGCGTAAATATAGCAGGTATATCATTCTGATGTGGCTGCTATTTCCAATTTGTAAACACCTTTGGACCTTGTTTTTTGTCGTAAACTTTGCAATTCGTTTGAAAAATTATTTCGTGTGATTTACATTAAATGCACTGTTTTTTTATTTATCTATCATCTACTTTAATACATGAAAATCTCATTAACTAGTCTGAAATAGTTTTTACGTTTCGTTTCGTATTTTCATGTCATTTTATAAGTCCCAACTAACGTTCTAGACCCGTTCCATTCCTTTCCACGATAAACAGTAGTTATCCTATGTTTTGATTTAGTAAACAGTGTGCTTCATTTAAAACCGTTCACTCGTTAGCGTGATTGAGTACCTACTAAACAAGTAGCATAGACAGTAATTTCCTAGCCACTCGACACTCCAGTCCACTCGCGCCAGTAACTCGCACAGCTAGTACGGCGCCCAATCTCAGCCATTGGTGTCACGTGCGGCTGCAGATTTTTCGCCGATGCCGACTTATTGATAATTTCCCCTGACCGCCTTGTGTGATAAGCTCCGTATTGAGTTTCGGGTTCATACTACGTATCTACACGCTGTAGTTGACGTCTTCACGAATTTGAATCTTTTTCCATTGTAATAAGACTAAAAATGCAAATACATTACATTAGGAGTTGGGAATATATCTACGAGTAGAAGAGCTGGAGAGTGTTACGTTATTATATGATTTGTTTTTGACGCTAAGAGGCCTTATACATCTCTCATAATTTTTGAGTCTACGCTGCGCTGCGGACTCATCGCGAATGCACTCATCCTGACTAAGAACTCCCGAAGAGTACGAAACATGTCAAACATGAGTGACAATTAGTACGTGAGTTTAAACATTTAGTAGAATATAGCTTGAACATGACTCAAGAAAGTTTAAATTTAAGCAATAAACAATATTTTTATTGTATTATCACAGACTGTTCCTATACAGTGTAGGTATTTTTAAAATATCCATAAAGCCATCTGTCTTTCATATTTACGTACGCAAACACCCATCGATGTCATTTTCATCAGATTAGGGACGTTGTACGCTTTATGTACTTTCGCTGTTGCGTACCCTTTGTAATTCACCCAAATAAAGATTGATAGGCAAAGTTTCATTTAGGAAAAAGTATTGGATAATGTTATTACTCCGTTTTGCTTTGCTTTCAGTAAAAATATCCTTTTTTAATACAACGACGTGGCAAACAAGACCACGGGGCCTGGTGGTAAGCGGCGAAAAACAGTTTTCAAACAATAGGCAGTTTAAAAGTGTTGTTTTGGTCATTTGAGGTAGGTTAGTAGAAGGAACAGGGAGAAATAGTGAATGACGATGTGCATTAATTCAAGAAAAGTAATAGCAAATGTTTTCTTTCCTATATTAAGTAAGTATTCTAGTGTGGGTCTGTTATCTATACACGTCGCGATAAAATAGACGATAGATATTGCGGAACGGAGAATACTGACACACGTTTACACGTTTTACTTATATAAATATCTGGGCGACCGAGCCTTGCTCGGCGTTTTCCCGGGCATGAGACCTAGCTAGATCGATTGCTCGTCCCCGAAAACCCCCATATACCAAATTTCTTCAAAATCGTTAGAGCCGTTTCCGAGATCCCCGAAATAAATATATATATATATATATAAATAAATAAATAAATATACAAGAATTGCTCGTTTAAAGATATAAGATAAGTGAGTGTCAACCGATGTTCTGTTATTAAGCGTAAATATGTCTCACGTTAGTGTAAATTTATGTTTTCCACAATAGCTCCGCCAAAGTGAATAATTACAAAAAACTGAATCGACAAAAATCCATCATAATTATCCAACCTGCTGTCAACAGTTCATGAGAATCGGTTCAGAAATACCACCTGTAGAGGAGAATAACCGGACATACGAAAATATTTTTGCTCAAAGTAGAAACGAAGACGCTTTTCTCATTCAATTAGTTACAGTACTCATAATATTATGACGTTAGATTGTGTCATTCAGCGAAATAGTTTCAAAGTAACGACCATTAACTCAGAGTTGTCCATCAAAGGGCGAAATACAATGAGCATCGGGCAATAAAACGACGGACGCAATAGACCTGCGGGCCAATTTCACCAAATCGACACCCCTGGTCCCGGGAGGGCGGCGCGCGATATGTAACCATTTGGTAAATTAGGTTATTTGTGTCGGGATTGTGTTTTGGATATTAAGGTTGTTTCGAGACATGAAACGATGATTTAAGATATTTTTTCATACAATATCAGTGGCAAACTTACGGCCTGAATGAGTCCAGAGGATTCCAGAGGTCGTGGGTTCAAATCCCACCTGTGATGTTGAATTTTTCAATTTTCACTTTGATTAAAAAATTGAGATTTTCGTTAGCGGACGCATCCGCTTAACAAACATATTATGAATGAGTATAAACAGACACCGTAACCTATAGACGCTCGGGGCTCCAAAAGACTGACTAGGGCGTTGCCGACCCTTTACTGATTTGAGGATTTGTTATGCCCTTACTTACCACCAGGAACACAACACTACATAACCTGCCTAGAAATAAGTAGTGGTGTAAGTATATTATGCCGCCTGCGGTCTTCTGTGAGGTTGCTACTGTGGTGGAAATGTAATTTATAGTGTTCGGAGTTTCGGCGGCAAATTTCACACAGTGGGTAATGGAGTCGTTGTTATGATTAACTTTTTAAGATTTCAGGTTAAAGACATTTATTTACTCAAAAGTAATTACATTTCACTTAATGAGTAATCTTAAATTCAACAAAATAGTGACATTTCGTGACCGTTCAATTATACTTAACAGTTAGTATGTAAAGAAAATATTTAACTTACGTTAGTCATATTCGTACACGCACAATACACAATTACTTACACGTTTAGAATTTACAAAGTTACATATATTATACTAAAACAACGTCGTTTGAATAAATAAATTATTCATTTACCTGAAGTACTTAGTATGACATTAAATGGCGGCAGGTACAAACATTATACTGTCCCTACTGTTTAGGTGACATGTTTCTACGTATGTAATAAGTAAAAATAAATAAATTTATTAAACAATGTTTACCTACATACGTGCGTTATTAGTAGTCCTGTGTTATCGTGGTAATTATTCATTTAATCGTTATTTGTTAAATCAAAAAAATAGTTAGGCGATTCCATTTACCTCTGTGAAATTTGCCACCGAAACTCCGAACACTAGTAATTTACTTACTTCGGTAGACTCGGTAGTCACAGACACTCCCAGTGAGCTCAAACTGCCAACCATCTAATTTAAGTACCCATGGCATAACAATATCCTCGAGAAAAACAAAGTTAACTTAAAACATCACGTATCCACGATATGTCGCCATTATAAGTAACTCTGTCCTCACGAAACCTTCATAAATCTGAAATAAAATATTCCCACAACACATGACGTTATTCCAAACACAGCGTCAATAAAGTACCATTCCATTTAAAAAGCAAAAATGATTCAGTTCCGAATAAACCGCTCCCTAAACCCGTTTACAGCTAGCCAGTAATATGATGAGATACGCGATTCCCTGGACATAGCAATATCCGTTGCGCGTCGTAAATACCAACCCACATAAATATTAGATTGACAGCGAGCAATCTACTGCGAACATTATGTTGTTATTCGTTAAATTGTTATTGCCTGCCGAGTGTGGTGGCGGGAATGAAATTTGGTAAGATTGTAATGAAAATTGCAGTGCGTAGGTAGGTATAAGGTGTTTCAGTTCATATGAATTGGTTTTTAAAATGTGACTTGTCTCTTCTGAACGAAGGACGTTTTAAACGCTTTTGAATGCAAATACAAAATAAAGACTATTACTGTAGGATTTTGATATATTTAGTTGATGTAGTGGTTATTTTAAAAGCAATTTGGTTTAAAGATACGGATCGAAGCTATAGCTGATACGAGCGGCTAGGCACGCGACTTTCAGTCGTGAGTTCAAACCCCGCACTTCGGAGCCCCAGAGTACCACCCTGATGCCAGCGAAATAAATTCTAAAAATATTTTGAAGAGCGTAAACATTTTCTTAAATTTGAAACTTGGCTTTAATCCTATATAGGTAAGAACGCCAAGTCACGAACAGTCCACCCAAGGCTAATCTGATTTCAGCTTCAAATGTACGTGACATTCTGCACTAAAACTGGACTAGACCGTAATTGGTTTTCAAGGTTCTTAGATCAAACGTCTAGTCTTATCTAATACAATATCTATAAAAGAATTTTATGTCACACCTGGCCATAAAGTGGCCATTATCGCACGCTCCGCGCGCGAAAAAACCCACTTCCTGGCCAGGGGGTGACATAAAATTTTGTACTTACCACGGGCGATAATAAAGAAAGCCTCAGATCGCATATTTATCGCCCTTGCCTTCGGCTCGGGCGTAAAATACCTGCGATCTGAGACATTCTTTGTTTTATCGCCCTTGGTAAGTAATGTACTATAACTGATTTATTTATTTATGGTATGGCAATTATTTTGAAACGTGAGATCTTCGAGAAGTTTTGCTGTTTGTTTGCTTTGCTTTTGGCACCAGTGTAACTGATAGTAAGTCCGTAACCGTACGTACATACATAATAATCTAACAGTCACCTTACCCACTCATATCACTTTGACAAGCCTAATCCCAATAAGGTCTAGTTTCCCCTTGGATTGGAAGGTCAGATGGCAGTCGCTTCCGTAAAAAATAGAGTCTACGCTAAATCTTAGGTTTAAGGAGCGGATCCGTGGCATCCTTCGGGATGCAACTGTACTGGGATAAAGCTAGGAGGATGATGACTGTCCTCCTATATCCAAACTATCCTTAATATTATAAATGCGAAAGTGTGTCTGTCTGTCTGTTACCTCTTCACGCTTAAACCGCTGAACCGATTTAGATGAAATTAGAAACGAGTTCCACACGGACGAAGTCGCGGGAAAAATCTAGTAATACACAACAACAAAACAAACAAAACAAACAAAACAAACAAAATAAAGCGGTTCGCGGATTCGGACTACTATCAAAGGATTTAAAAAAACATATTTTTTTTATACGACTACGGTGGCAAATAGGCGTACGGCCCACTTGATTGTAAGTGGATAGCGTAGCCTATAGACACCCGCAAGTTCAAAGCAGTCACGTCACTTGCCCTTTATAAAATTTTAGGATTCACTGTGTTGACAGCAGATTAGAAGGGAATATATTATGTAGGAAATAAGATATTTCATAGTAGGTTTTCAGACAATTAAATACGAAACTACACTTGTATGGAAAATACAAAGTATAGGTACTGTAAAGGTTGTATGCTAATCCTTTACAATGCTGGCTGTACAGCATTGATGTTCTTATTTTGAAAGGAAGATTATAAATAGAAGACATTTCAAAGACGTCAAGCAGTCGACCCCGGTGCTTTGTGGGTGCTCTAGGCCACGCACCTGTTATAATTGTAGGTACCTCTCGCAGTCTATAATTAAAACAAGTTTCAGTACTAGACGAGTTATTCCTCTACCAGAGCTACGCCACCCCCTATGGTACCCATTTTTTTTTGCTCTTGAGTGTATCATAAGCTTAGTAATAACCCTTTGAAACCCTTCAGGCTTAATCCCACCACAATAAAGTAACAGCGCTGTCGCTTCCTTTTATTTACCTAACAAACTTCCGGCTCGATGTAAAAAATGCTAATTAAAACTTCTCTCCCTAGCGAGCAAAGCGGGAAACATTTGCGTCGGCAGATATCGGGCCCCGAACATAATTGTAACTGACAGTCAGCCACATACATAATACAGTATGTTTCTAATGCCGAGGCTGAAATGTGGAATTTTCCGTTCCATTCTATAGTGATATGTAATCGGTTATCAAAAGGCTTACTTAATACCAATAAGGTCGTTGGAAGGTCAGATGGCGGTCGTTTCCGTATAAACTAGTACCTACGTATAACTGGGTATCCTTCAGGATGCAACTGTACTGGGATAACGGAGCACCTTTTTAACACGCTTTTTGTTTTGTCTCTTATAATTGTAGTCATATATTGCCACTGTTATACTTCTGTTTTAGTTTAATTTCAAAATGTATACTTAAGTCCATCATTCTTGTTTACCTACTTGTAGTCCCTAACTGTAATGTCAATCAATCTATCTGTATCATTCTCCAGTTTTAATCTTTTGGTAATATCATACGGCCTTCACGACACAGGCTCGGCCTAGTGTGAAGACCACTGTTTGCTCTAATGAAATGTTGCATGTAAATTAAGTTTAAGGGTTCATAATTGTATACATACTTGCTATCTGGTAAATAAATAAATTTTGTATTTGTATTGTATAACGCTAGGAGGATGATGATAAATTAAAGAACTAAGAAAGTGATACAAAATGATTTCATAAATTTACACTAACGTGAGACATTTTTAGACTTTCCTTACTGTTACGTCATAAGAACAGCAGTAGACACTCATTTGTAAGAGTCTTATGAAAGTAAAATGATCGCAACTGAATATAATATGTTTTCCATACAACACCAAAGTACCGACGAGTTATTGCTTCCTGGAAATAAATATGCTTTCTGCTTTGAAGTAGTTTTCTTTAGGCGTTAGAAGGAAATATGATAAAAGTGATGATGTTATATTATCGTGTAAGTACAGTCAACTAATATGACTTCTAGGCCACTTCGTAGATTTTCACAGTGAAAATCAATATTAAAGTCCTTAGAGATCTATCACAGTATTCACAGTGACAAGGTACGAAGTGCCCAGAAATCAAATTGGTTGACCGTACTTGCTAGGTAGGATTGGAGCCTCTATGCGGTTCATAACTTTTGTATAGTCAATGGTCTTTATAATAGTCAATGGATTTAGAGGAATTTCCTCGCCCGCACAGGGGCACGTGCCCCCTTCCCTCCCCCCAGATGGTTGTAGAGTTTCCATCACTACAAGTTTATTTTGAACAGAAAAGTTATTCTTGATTATTTTTGCCCGCCTGCCCCTTGTGCCCAGTCGTGGCTCTCCCAGAAAAAAATCCTAGCTAAAGTTGCCACGTCTAATCCAGCGTACGTGCAATTAAATTCTATTTACATTCAATCAAACTTCATTGAGCACAGTTTAATAACATTTTCCGCTTCTTTGTGTCGATAGGAAATTAAAACGAATTCGCTTCGCTGTGTTTTGATACGTTTTTTATTACTCACTACACGTATTGGACATGTGTCTAATGAGACCTAGCCCGGCCCAGCCAGCTATGTAGCCCAGTGTCATTATAATCATCAGTGATTATTGTAATCTATTCGAATTACTGTGTGACATACCGTACTAACATAGTTAATATAGACAAAATTATAGTGCTACGACTAACCAATTTCCTATTTCTCGTTCTGATCAAGTGTTCAACCCTGTTTATTAATTGAATTAGGTATCTACTTATTTTTTATTTCGTCCATATTTTCCCTACATTTAAGTGTACATAGATGTATTAATGAAGACGTTGCTGGCTTATTATGTACCTAACTAGTATTAAGCTTTATTTGTGATTGTTGCTGTTTGTTTTCCTTAATAAAGCAAAATAAAATTTAGCATAAGTATAGTAATCTTAGTAATTCAGCGTATATGCTTGCTTCCATGCTTTGCCCGCGTTTACGTACAGGCGATATGTTGCGACTTGCGTCACATTCGACGCGCGCTTGTATAACGCATTGATTTCCATTCCATTGGACCCTAGGGGCCTACCGGGAACCGAAGACGAAGTATCTCCCTCTCTGTTGCTCCAATATGCAAGTGCGACAGAGACAGTGCCCTCTCTGGGCTCTTTAGGAGACAACCGGCAAAACGCTAAAGATTGCTTTCCACCAGAGATATGCTATGCAGTTAATGATGCAAGGATGTGAAAGTTTTCCCGTTTCCACCACTGCTATGCTATGAGGACCAATGAATATGATTTGTGGATATAAATTATCCATAGAAACGTAGCTTTGCACATCTTTGACGGAAAGGCACCCTAAGACGACGAGAACCAAGGAAAGAACCATGACCCAACCTGAAATTTCTCGTAAAAACCAAGTTGCACCTCAGCGGCCCCGGTGGATATAAAACCATCCATAGAAACGTAGCATAGCACATCTCTGTTGGAAAGGTACCCTACGACGAGAACCATTACCTAATCAAACTGAACCTTAAAAACCGAGCTACACTTCAGAAGCCCCTCTTTTCCTTTTTCCTTTTTTCTTTTAACCGCTTACATTTTTTCCGTTCCGTTTGTGCTCCGCAAATGTACGAGTCGTATTCAAAGCGAGCTTAAAAATAGCCAATAAAAATCAAAGTCGCGATCAAATATTTGCACTCGACGAGTCGCAGATACGGAACGGCTAAATCACTTTCAGCGGCATCCAATGGCTATTAACAAACGACTCGTCCTCACCTCACTCGTATTTATATGTAAACTGTCAAATGTTGTCACTTTTTGACAGTTTCCATATAAAAACGAGTGAGAGAAGTGGTGATGACTAGTCGGTTGTGAATAACAGCACTGGAATAAAATAACGATTACATTTAACACACTAAGGCGACTTCCTGATTTGTCGGTGCGGAGGCGGTACGATATGAGAAAACTGTCAAATGTCAGTGTCAACTGTCAGTCAACTCAGTACTACTTTTTACTGCGCCCCTACATTTAAATGAGTGCTTCCTGACTGGCGCGGGATACGCGGAAGCGGGACGATGCGAAGGCAGTACTGGTCCGCTTCTGCGCATAATATTACTACTGCGTAAATGTAATACTGATTACTGACAGTATTCTGTCAAGTGGGAATCTTTGCGACGTCAGTAAGTTCTTCTTCTTCTCTTTTTTTTTGGCTTTCTGGCCAACAGAGGCACAAATTTGCCAGTATCAAGTGGAACGTGAGCTGCTCACGACCTGAGAACAAAAAGACAACACAAACATACAACTACACCCAGACACCATTGTTAAAATAGTCAGTAAGTTTACGTCAAAGAAGAAAATGTCACATATCGATCCCATCCGCCAAGTCAGGAAGTCGCCTAACTGCAATGAAACTGCCTAGCGGGTGCTCTGCTTGTAGACGCGTAGATACCACGCGTTTCACCGTCATCGTGTTACCTACTCCAAATATGAGAAAGATAATGTTCCTCTGTGTCTTATCTTTATTTTGTGACTTAGCTGTCCAATTCACTATGTGACAGCAGCACTGGTAAGGTTAAATCAATATTTTATTCAATAAAACATTCTGCTTCACTGGAGTCGGAAGTAATACGATGTTAAAGGCGAGTGTTCTGGGTCTGTCGAGACATTAGAGCTGTTAAAAGCTTTGCTATTGTCACAACGAGGCAAGTATTTAAGTCCATTGTATTGTGTGTACCGTCTATAATAAAAGAATAAAATTATTGAGGGTATTTACTTGTTGTACTCGTATATCTTTATGTACCTCCACCTCACAAACTCACTGTCTTTTCAAACTGGGAACTTATTTTCATGTTTGTGTATTTAAAAATTATTAGATTACCATTAATTGCTGTTTTTTAATAAGTTTTGTTTATTGGTACGGTAACGTAAAAATATTATTACGAAATGTTCTTTAACACGTTCACAGTCCAGTACCGTGCACATGGTTCACGACCAACTATCTTCACGAGTCCGTGCCCGGCACATATGGGTCAGGTGCGTATAAATTGTAGTAATCTGAGTGCGAAACTGTACCCTTACCATGAATTTTGCAAGTTTTGCATTGCCGTACTCGCTAGCGACTGCGTAAACGATTTAGTATAGCGATTCTTAGTTCTATTGCGTAACCGCCCAGGGGCGCTGTACTTTTGTCCATACTGAATCGTTTACGCAGTCGCTAGCGAGTACGGTAATGCAAACATTGCAAACTCATGGTAAGGGTAATGATCGTTTCTTAGTGACCCATACGGACCATGGACATGTGATGGAAGTAATTTGCTTGAATTCGTACGCGGAAACCGAAACTTTTTGTATGGGGACTGAGAACGTGTTATTTAAAACAATCGAAAATTTATTCCGTAATCTCCGTGTCTAATAAACACCGAAATCAAAATTTAAATATGAAAATATCAAAACTCTTAATAATACTCAAGAAAATTATCATCGCGTCTACACAAAAATCTCTCAACGCCGAATCACACTCAGCGTCACCTGTCAACTAAAATTTGCCAAATTGTCAATACGTAATAAATGGAATAGCTTTATGTTAAACAAATTACTTTATAAAAACGGGAATGATAGAATCTATGAATATTGAATTTGACGTAAAGGAATGTAATGAATTCATAAGGTAATATCTGTTTAATAGAAAACGTAAGCATAAATTCGATATTGGCAGTGACAGATTCAATATATAAAGTTGGCTTGAGAATATGAATTAGGTTATCGAGAAAATCTAAACAGATTATCATAGAGTCACTTGCTACGGGCATGTTCTGATTCACAACAGTTGAATTTATCATGGAATTCCGCAAAATAACGCCTGATTCAATACTTTGTAGGTGACTGTACTGCCGTGCGGTGGAGTGTTTCTAAGGCGACTTCCTGACTTGGCGGGGCGGGATCGATATGTGTCATTTTCTTCTTTGACGTAAATTTACTGACGTCGCAAAGATTCCCACTTGACAGAATACTGTCAGTATTACATTTGCGCAGTTAGTAATATTATGCGCATAAGCGGACCAGTACCGCCTTCGCATCGTCCCGCTTCCGCGCATCCCGCGCCAGTCAGGAAACACTCATTTAAATGTAGGGGCGCAGTAAAAAGTAGTACTGAGTTCATTGACAGTTGATACTGACATTTGACAGTTTTCTCATATCGTATCGCCGCCGCACCGACAAATCAGGAAGTCGCCTAAATCGACCATTAGTAACATTCGCTAGTGTGTCGCGTGTTGTGCATGCGATGGTTTTCAGTTCGAGTTGTAAGCTTTGTTTTGAAGTTATTGTTAAGAGCATTAGCGACGGTTAATTGTTTTAAAAAGAGTACGCCAGGTTTATTTTTTTTAATATTACGTTGTCGTTTGATGTCAAATTGAACATACGGAACGATTAAATTTTGTTGCAAGCATTAAAAAATATAATCAAATCGGTTTGATATCCCGAAATAGCGATAAAGATATGTAGAAATAATCATTAGTTTTGACAGATATTTTATAGAAATTTCGCAGGAGAATTGAAATTTGAGGCTTTTATTGAAGTTCACATAAAGTGTTTTATTCATAAGAATGCGGCCTTGCGCTATAAATAAATAAATAATATATTTTACACCTCGTCATTTCAATTCAGTAGGTAATATGGACCATGACCCAAAGAGATAAAGAATATTTAGAAGCCTTCGAAATGTGGTGTTCGCGAAGAATGGAGAAAATTAGCTGGACGGAAAAAATTACAAACGAAGAAGTACTGAGGAGAGTTAGGGAGAAAAGGAAACTGCTGAAAGTTATAGAAAATAGAAGAGGGAAAATGATTGGTCATCTTATACGACACGACGCTTTTATACAGGACATCATAGAAGGCAAAATTGAAGGAAAGCGAGGCAGGGAAGACCGAGGATAAGCTACATGAAACAAATAAAAGGAAAATTAGCAGTCGTGTCGTATAAGGAGGTCAAGGAGACGGCCCTAGATAGAGTCAGATGGAGAGAGCTACACCGACAAGAGTCTAACTCTTAAATTTATGATGAGGTAATATTAAGGCCGTGTATTAGCACTTTTGAGTTTTTAAAAACCATCTGAGACATAGAATATAGTGTCTTAAAATCTAAAAAAAAAATATGTGTTACATGAGGACCTTGTCTAGTCAAAATCGCAGTCAGTTACATGATCTGATGAATTTCACTCGATAGAAAAAAATCGCGAAGTTACCCCTTTTTGGAATGTATTTTCAATACTACGGCTATATTACTGATATTTAACATTTAATTTTTGTACTCAATTAAAGATCGTAAATAGTTATAGACAAATTCGCAGGGTTTGCTTTGATAAAATGATTGGCTTAATGACTATAGCTAAATATTCACAAAACTGCGCGCAGAGCTTGCGTAGAGAGGGGGATGGTTAATTGTAAACTCACGCGTGGTGAAACTCACTCACTCAAGGTGAAACCCGCCCCATAATAAAGTCCCGCTCTTACACGCGTGAGTTTAGGATAGAAATTAATTTAATTGCCCTACACGTCATTTGGCGGGCAAACGTATATTGCCCTAATCACATATCGATCGAGCCACTGTAGCCGAGCAGTGAAACACGCAACTCTCAATCTGGTCGCTAGTTCGAATCCCGGCTCGTACCATTGTTTTTATGCCAGGTCCACATGCTTGGTGTTTGCCACAAACACCAAACACATGCCAAACAGCGATATCAAACACCCAACACAAACACGGCATCCCCAAGCTTGGCGAACATATTAGTGTAGGTATTCCAAACACCCTATGATTTGTCAAAAACCGACACCGACGGCGATCACTGGCCAACACAACCAAAAACAGACAAACACAGGCAAACTCCTGTCCATACGTTCGTGTTTGTTGTTTGGTGTTCGCTGTTTGCCGTTCGCCAAGCGTGTGGAGCCGGCAAATGTAAGAAACCTAAGAAAAGAAATGAATGTAGGAAATGTAAGAAAAAAAAACCTCATTCGATATTTAAGTTTAACATGGGCGGAGAAGTAAAATGACGTGTGAAAACCAGCTATGCGATTTACAAACCGATTCGTCCTCGCCTTAGGGGTGAGGTGACACCCCTCACCCGTTTTTATATGGAAACTGTCAAAAAGTAGCAAATGTCATTTGACAGTTTCCATATAAAAACCGGTGAGGGGTGCGGTGACAGGTGAGGCCAAGTCGGTTTGTACTCACAAACCGACTTGGCCATGCAACGGCCATGTCTAATATCAAAAACATGGTCTTGTTTAGGTTGGTTAAAAGATAAGATCGAACAGATAATGCAAAAGCTCTAAAATTAATTTCATACACAATAGTTATCTCGTAATACTTAATTTATTCCCCAAGCTCCCAAACCCCTATTCCCGTAATCTTGCACCAACTGGCAACGTCGCGGTATAATTCCCACTATTACAACATTTCACTTACCGTAATTGTTATGTTGGCACTAACTGCAAAACTAGGGCTGTTATTCACCATGCTTCACTTTCATCTCAGACGATCCAGCGTAAGTCAGAGCTTCGATTAAGTGAAGTTATTTAGAATCCCGGCGTCAAGATATTCGGGTGAGGTGAGGTGATTGAGGTGAAGATGGGAATAGCAACAGGGATCTGATAATGGCGAGTTAACCTTTTAACTGGTAAATAGCGGGGTTAGCGTCAGTTTAGAGGTGAATTGGTTCGTGTCATGCTGGGGAAAAGTGTTGTGGATGATAGAGAAAATATTGTTTTAGCCTGCATTGATTTGAATTAATTAGTAACTAATTTTGTGTGCGATTTAATTCCTTTTTTCATTAGTTTACTTTATTTAGTAAGCAATAAATATGTAGTATGTATTGAATAGTATATATTTTCTTATTCGGTCAAAATTTAATATTCCTTATCTTGTCTTCTAACAAAAAAGGTTAACTTTAAAATATCATAATCGGTACAAAATTGATCTCCATTCATTGTATTATGAAACTTTTAAATAATAAGTATGAAATTTTTCATCGGCGTTTATTATCATACTCTCCTAATATAATTATTAATCTTGAGATATAAATACATTATTCAGAGAACATAAAGAATTAAAGTGATACTGAAATGATGTACAAAGTATTGCGTACACGTGAATAACCACCAAAAACCCACTAATTATCAAAACTCTTGATAATTATCTTATTGGGATTACGAGAATTACCGTGCTAACCAAATCCCGGCTTATTATTCACAACACTACTTCACCCAGTCAAACCAGTGTAAGACCTTCGTCTACGCTTTGTTATTACGGATCCCGGCGTCAAGATAGGTGAGCGGTGAGGTGAGGTGAAACAAGTTACGAATATCATCAAATTACAAGAATTAGTTATTCATAAGTTGAAATCACTCAAACAGTGTTATGCTAATTCGTTTTATTGAATTATACGAGTACTTAGTATAAAATCGTTCGTGCGGTTATGAAATGATATTATGTTAGACTAGGATTGCCATACGTCCCGGTATGCCCAGACATGTCCCGGTTTTAAGCGTGGTGTCCCAGTGTCACGGCTATTAAGCAAATTGTCCCGGCTTGAAAAGCTAAGTTAATAAGTAGGGACCAGCTAGGTAGATAAGCTAGCATGTACGTAGTACGGACGCCTAATAAGCCTACCGCTTAACATAGACAGTGCCTGAGCGGCGTGCAGCGCATGAGGGTGCCGTCAGCAGGTAGCAGGTCGGGGAACGGATGGATCTACTCACCAATGAGGCGCACAGGATCGCCACCAGCACGCATGCGCGGTTCGCCATGGCTGTGACGTCAGAGGTAGCTGCACTCTCGCATCACTGCGCTACGCCTTCTGAAACAAATGACGGTTCCATGTAAAAAAATAAATTAATTAAATTTGAAAAAAAGACCGCCATATAACATTGCTAAGGACCATTTTCACCTACAAATAAATAAATAAATACTTATTTGTGGACAATCTCATACAAATCAACCTAGTCCCAAACTAAGCAAAGCTTGTACAGTCAAGGGCATAAATATGTATACACTTTTGGACTTTATTTCAATGGAATAAGGTGAAAAAGTGTATACATATTGGTGCCCTTGACTGTACTATGGGTACTAAGCGACGATATACATACTTAAATAGATAGGAGCAGCCGCCGTGGCCGAATCAGCAAAATGCCGCAAATATACTACTCTTGGCGATAACTAGGTACATATTTGCGGCGTTTGCAGTGGAGACCCTGGGTCCGTGGGGACCGGATGCAATTAAACTTTTCAAAAGATTAAGTTATTTGCTTATCCGGTCCTCAGGTGACCGTTACGTAGGGCTGGCTCGTTCCTCGCTCAGCGAATCGGCATTGCCATTCAGCGAGGCAACGCAGCCAGTCTTATGGGAACCCTTCCCAGTGGCAGCGACTTGGGCGATGCATGCCCTTACAGTTTAAATATTTAGTTTAGGTTAGGTTTAAGTAGTTAGTAAGATCTTGTTTTGTTTATTTTCTATATTATGTGTTTTTTGTTTAATAAACTTTGTACCTAATAGATACTTAAATACCCGAGAACAAATATTCGCGCTTATCACACAAATAAATGCCCCGGCCAGGATTCGAACCCGGGACCTCCAGCTTCGTAGGCAGGGTCACTACCAACTAAGCTAAAGCGGTCGTCGACAAGACATTTGATTTATTTAGATAAAACCCCTCAAATCAATCCTCAAATCGGTTCATTTGTTAGAGTAGAGAGCTACAATGCCACAGATAGATATACATATACATATGTATGGCTAAAGCTCGAAACGCACTGACAGCGGTAGCGCTCGTAATATGTATTTATATCGAAATTCAAAACAATTTGCGAAAGTGAATATCCGAATAAGGCTAATGGTCCCGGGTTCGAATCGAAGTGATGAACACGAATATTTTGTTCCTGGGTCTTGGATGTTTTCTATGTATCTATATAAGTATGTATACATAACGTCGCCTAGTACCCATAGTACGTCAAGCTGTGCTTAGTTTGGGACTTGGTCGATTTGTGTAAGATTGTCCACAATTTTTTTTTACTTAACTGTGGCTTTATAGGCCGGGCCCAATAAAGCGATAGGAGTGGGGAAAATCCAGAGGAAACCTCCGACACGATCACGCGGGCGGATTAAACAATGGACTACTCTAAGAGTTTGCGCTCCAGTGAGATTGGTTGAGCGGCTTCAACCGAATCTGAAGTGTCAGTGGAATGGAGCTACTGGGAGTTTTGTCGCAGGTTCACTAAACCTAGCCTAGCTGAGAAGAGGCCAGCAAGAAACTCAGGTAGGCCCGACGTCCTGGCTCGGGCTGACTCTACCCATGCGCCGGTACCGGGACGAATAGGGATATTTCAATTTTATTTATTTATTTAAAGGTCTACTATTATGTACATTGAGTACCCAATGACCAATGGAGTTTTCTTGTTTATTAATGAAACCATAGTCAACATGTCAGTCAGAAAAACCCGGATAAATAACCCGTCGACCTGCCGTATCGACCTAAACCCCAAACTTGCGCGAACTTCACCCAACTTGTATTCTTTGCGAAAGGATTCTGCTTCTATACGTAATGCTCTTTTCTTCCTTAGGAAAGACTTATTTTTGTAGAGAACTCATACTGTATAAGACCTTTTAAGGTACGAGGGTAGGGTGTTTGGGAAACTGTATTGGGATTTAGAAGTTTATGTAAATTGCTATAAAAAGTTTGTCGATGGTTCCGGAACACTTTGGACGCGTGTTTGCAAAAGCGCTTGTTCATCATCATCATCATCATCATCAGCCTATATACGTCCCACTGCTGGGCACAGGCCTCCTCTCATAGATGAGAGGGATGGGATGGGAGGGAAAGCGCTTGTTAAAAACATCAAAATGAAAGCGGAAAACGGTGAAAATTAGGCCTCAAACCGAGTACATTATTCAATTTTTTCTTGCTGTTTCAACAGGCTCTGTATAGCTCGCATCTCTAATACAACTTCTAAATATAGTAGCTTCAAAAATATAGTAACCAACCTATTCCATTTCTTTAATTCTGGTATCTAACAAGCAAAAATATACCTCCCGACATAACATTATGTAGAATATTGGGTCACACGCAAACTTTTTTACGATGTCGATACGTCGATTCAGATTTAGCGAAGCAAGTTGAATCGAGTAAAGCTGATGCTATTCGCCCTGTTTCACCTCACCTCACTGCTCACCTCTTGCATATATTGGTGCCAGGATTGATAATAAAAACGTGTATTTGGACTTGACTTGCCTGAGTCGTCTGAGGTGAGAGACACTAATAAGGCTGTTTTTTCACAATATATCACCACACCTACGTACAATTGACAACATTTCATATTTTTAACTACTTTATTTTATGAACTAGTTAGAAAATAGGTAAAAATTTAAGCCACCCGTATTTTTTCTTTTTAAATTTAACTCATTATTTCATACAAAAAAAAACACGTTGAAAAGTAGGTCATTCCAAAAGGGCGTAAGTAAAATATGACGTCATCTTCCCAACAAGAATCCAGAGCCACTCCAGGAGCAGCGGTTGTCTGTACTCTGTACTAAGGTCTCCCTGAATACAGCGAGGAAGATGACGTCAACTTTCGGTTTACAGTAATTTGCGATTTTTTCCAAAATTAAAGGAGAAAAAAATCTAAAAAAATGTTTTTTGTGTACTTCACACGTTTTTACCGAAATGGTTTTCGAATTAAGATTTTTGGAAATTATGAAATATTGTCAATTGAGTACGTCGTTTTCGCAACGCAGTCTTGTGGCCGCGACCTTACTCACCACCAAAAAACAACACCACTTAACTATAGAACAAGAAATGGTAAATTATGAACGATGCAATCTTCTGTAAACTGAAGATACTTTCCAGATGGGCTTTCAAATATGAGCGAGATGACTTTCCGCATTTTTACTAGAGGTGAGGGGTGAGTCGAGGTGAAACTAGTTGTGAATAGCACATCAGAACTCGGGCAGGGAATAAACACGGGGTTCGCATGTCGCGGGATCCATAAATATCGAGTGGCGTGCGGATCGATCGGTCGCGACTGTATGTGGAAAACATTCACATAAAACAACTGAGTTGAAACGACTAATACTAGCTTTTTCCACTACCTACTTTGTCAGCGTAGAACTCGTTTATCGCATCAGAATTTAATTTCTATTGTTTTATTTCAGGCGCTTAATTATCGCTTTTCTATACGAATTTGCACCCCCTTAAGGGACGATTTCTGGGATAAAAAGTATCGTATGTCCTCCCCAGGACTCAAACCATCTCCATACCAAATTTCATCTAAATCGGTACAGAGCGTGTATGGGTTAACAGACAGACAGACACTTTTTCGCAGACAATGTATGGATAGTATGGATTAGTATAGATACGTATAGAATGGATTCGATGCGAGCAATGTTGTAGGCAAAAACTAAAATGTTCCTTGAACATTTTAAACCCAACAAAACATTACGGGCACATGAAATAAAACACAGTTGGAAATATTGAAACCAAATTTTTATAGCTGTAATGATCTAATTATCCCTTTACGACCGGTTCGATATAATCCTGCAAATTAGTTTGAAAAAATCCTGTCCGCAAGTAAGTTGTCTTTTCGGGCTCAAACCAATACCGATCGAATCTGCAGACACTAGCGCTACGTTTGAGTAGTAAAATACCGGCGGCCGGTCGAATCAGTCGGTCGCGAGGCAGCGTTGAAGATGGCGACTTATTTTGATGGGAGTAGTGGCACACGAAAGATCATAATTTCGTACATTTTTGGTATATAAGTTGTAATTTTACGGTTGATTATTACAGTAAAAGAGTTAAATGTGTTTATTTGTCACTAATTACACTAAAACCAAGTAATTTAGTGCTAATTACATGCCCGTAATAACGAAGTGCACAAATTTGGGGGTTCGGCCGTAGCCCGTAAATCGATTTTGCAAGTTAGTGCTTATTCGGCCTTTGCGCGAAAAATGAAATCCAAAGAGATAGTCATATATTTTGGCGATTTTATAACACATTTCATGTAGTAATGCTGGGTTTATATTTTTTAGGGCGTCCATTAAATGATGCACCAATTCTTTTAAATTTTGAGCAATGGTGATATATCAGATATTGAATAATTTGATGATAAACTCGAGGAATCCCCTTATTCGCTTTTTGAATGGCTTGATAACGACAGCCAAGAATCAGATAATATTTCAGAGCAGTTGGAGGTGGGTCAGCTGTTTTTCGAACAGGCAGGCAGGAGGCATGCAAATGGCGAGTATTCACCCTTCGGTTTGCCGACGATATAGTGGTTATGGCTGAGACGATGGAGAACCTAAGTACTATGCTTGATGATCTGAGTAGGGCCTTTGAAGAAGTTGGTCTTATAAGATGACATGGACAAAACAAAAATCATGTTGAACGTAGTAATTCCAGTTAAGATCAGAGGCACTATGCTCGATGTTGTCGACGAATATGTTTAGCTGGGACAAACGGTTTAATTGCGCAGTTCCAACATCGAGAAGATCCATCGTCGAATCTGTCTTGGCTGGGCGAAGTTTTGGGAGATTACGCAACATCATCTCATCCAATGTCCCGCAGTGTGTGTTGCCTACGGCTTTGAAACGTGGTCGCTCACTATGGATGTCATAAGGAGGCTCAAAGTCACTCAAAGAGCAATGGAGCAGCTAAGCTTGGAGTTACTCTGCGAGATCGAATCAGAAATGATGAAATAATCAGCAGAAGAACCAAAGTAACCGACATAGCCCGAAGAATTACCAAACTTAAGTGACGTAGGCAGGCCACATTGTCTGGAGAACCTATGGCCGGTGGGACCAGTGAGTTCTCAAGTGGCGACCACCATGTACCGGACGACGCAGCGTTAGAAAGCCCCCGTTGGAAACGAGGTGAGCTGATGACCAGGTTAAGGTCGCGGGGGTCCGCTGGATGCGGGCAGCCCATGACCGATCGCTGTGGCACTCTTTGGGGGAGGCCACAGGGGAGGCCTATGTCCAGCAGTGGACGTCTTTCGGCTGATTATGATGATGATGATGAACGTATGGAGGGATTTACTCGATTTTCGCTTGGAAATCTTTGAAACGCTGGTTAAAGCACCAAGAAAACGGCGTAGTAAAGCATTCCTGAGTGACGTTTCAAACGATGAAACACCTGTGACCTGTGAGGCCAAGAAAGTACCAAAGCGTTCGGAAGCCCCCTGTGTTCATTATATCTGATAGCTATGATAATTTTCAAGCAAGAAAATTGTGACAAATATGTAAAGTTGAAGACTAATTATTATAGATATAGTTCAATTATGTGAAATTTTGCGTTTTATTCATATTCTTCGTCTATTCTAAACGAATTTGCACGTTCGTGCATTTACGAATAGTGCCTGAACGTCACTTTTGTGCATGCGATTTTTTTAATGATAAAGGACAAAAAGATTTTTTTAATTATTTTTAAAATGTATTTTACAACAAATTAGAACGATACAAATGCATTTTTCATGAGTTTTTGCAAAATCACTTTCCCGGCCGCAAAGGGTTATTCATCATTATATTATGTAAAAAAAAAATGTGCTAAATCTAATGGAAAAACCCTGTTACGTCATTTTCGTGATAAGCTGGTATGATAGTAGGGTATTTATACATGACAGATTATTATGTATGTCAGAGCGTTCACAATCACACAAACGCCAAAGGGACAAAATATGATATATGACAGATTAATGTAAATATTTTTAATATATAAAAAAATACCAACTGCGTAAAAATACTTAAAATGAAAAAATCTAGTACCCAAGAAGTCCTTCTAAACATATAATAAATGTGAAAGTTCTAGTTTGGATGTTTGTTACTCAAACACACAAAACGGTTGAACGGATTGTGATGAAACTCAGTATACAACGAGGTTATACCTGGATTAACATATAAAATACTTTTCTTACCGAAAATCATCCCTCGAAGAGATGTGATTGGGAGTGGAAGTTTACGCGGACGCAGTAGCGGGAAAAAACTAATCTTAAATAAATTCTAATGTGGGACCAGTGTGGAACATAGCGATTTTAGACAGTCGGGATCCATTAATGAGAGGATTTGCGCTTATCAAGATTTCTAATGCGTTCCAACTTTTAAAAATCGCTATACGCTCCACATTCGATTTTGTTTTACATTATTAAAGTAAAAAAACCGGCCAAGTGCGAGTCGGACTCGCGCACGAAGGGTTCCGTCCCATTACCTTTAAAAACTGCAAAACATCACGTTTGTTGTATGGGAGCCCCCATTTTTTTTGGTATTTTTTTATAGCATTTTTTTTGGTATTTTTTTTATAGCAGGTATCAGAAATACATAATTTGTGAAAATTTCAACTGTCTTGTCTATCGCGGTTCTTGAGATACAGCCTGGCGACGCAAAAAGATCACGTTTGTTGTATGGGAGCCCCCCTTAAATTGGGTACGGAACCCTAAAAACTAAGTATCACTTTCTAATCCTAATTATATTTTAACACGTTTCACGACCACTGAGATTAGTCTGGCGCCAGTGGAAAGGCTAACGAGTGATGAATGGTTCACAGGCACAGTAAGTATACGGCGATAAGTGTCAGAATGATTTCGACGAAAAAAGGCAGGAAAATTGACGTAAATTAATATTATAACCAAAGAGTCAAGTTTAGGTATGTGTTTAGGTATAGGAAAACGTATATAAATACTCTACTAAAATAAAAAGGAATAAAGTTAATTTTTACTTAGCATAACTAACTGGATCAGTATTTGATGTATGTATGGTGTATGCGTGTAAACACTTGTTAAGTTGTTAGTAAGCCACATGAATCAATATATGTAAAACTTATAGGATTGGCGTGGATGAGTTTTTCTTCAACCTATAGCGTTTAAGTCAGGAACAACTCGCTGTTGTTTTCTAAGCTGCGTTGTTTACCCTGTATAATCACGGATCTAAATCGTCGGTCAATTTGTTTAATGCGATAAGTGTGTTTGTCAAAATGACTCGAGTGCTATCTACGATTAGTTAACAACCCAATCGATAAAGCTATTAGGATTATTTCGAGTGAGATGGATTTACGTAGCTTTGGTTCGCTTTTTAGGGTTTCGTACCCAAAGGGTAAAACGGGGCCCTATTACTAAGACTCCGCTGTCCGTCTCTCCGTCTGTCACCAGGCTGTATCTCATGAACCGTGATAGCTAGATAGTTGAAATTTTCACAGATGATGTATTTCTGTTGCCGCTATAACAACAAATACTAAAAACAAAATAAAATAAATATTTAAGGGGGGCTCCTATACAAAAATAATTTAAAAAAACTTTGCTCGTTGCCTTCATTAGGCGCTGGGTCTCAAAATGTATGGGAAAACTAAAATCCGACTCGCACTTGACCAAAATTCTACTTGATATTATTAAACGTTATTATTTATAAATAATGATACAGAACCCTTCGTGCGCTCTTGGTAGGTTTTTTATTCAGCTTTTTATACCACGGCTAATAAAGCGGTTGGCATGCCATGACAGCATGTTGGTTAGATGTTAGTTCTCATGATTAAGGACCGCGTATTGGTCCGAAACATGTCGAGCGATATTCGACGTTAAAGGCGTGAGTGAACCGTTTATTATATTTCAATATATCTTTTCTATTCTATTTAAAATTGTATGGATATTGTCTGATGAGATTTAGAAGTAGTTTTATTGTATGTTAAGTTATAGTACCTACGTCCGAAACTGTAAGGCCAAATTCTGTCAAATGAACGCAAGCAAAAAACTACCTACCTTATAGTCGCATAGGAATCTTAGTCGTTTTACGCTTGCGTTCGTTTGACAGAATTTGGCATTGGAGTTCAGCACGAGCTATACCTGCACTAATATTTCCCTTGGAAATCATAACTGAACATTATATATAGTAAAATCACTATAGCCACGTAGCACGAATGTCAAATGAGAAATGGACGAAAAGAGCAACCTTCTGGAAAGGCCCGCAAAGGGCGCAAAGCAAGCGGAAAAGAGGGAGACCGCCTGAAAGATGGGCAGACGAGGTCGAGAGAATCGCTGGAAAGAAATGGGGACAAGAGGCACAGGACAGAATCAAATGGAACCAACTGGAGGAGGCCTTCACCCTAAGAGGGGTCCTTAAAAAAAGTTTATTATAAATTCCAACATAGTACTGAAAAAAAAAAGTTAAAACGTTTCATTTTTTTGTAGGTAATATTATCGTTTAAGCAACTCTTGGTTTTAAGGAATAATAAAGGCTTTTTCATTCCTCATACTCTGAAAGTAGGTCATATTTGACCTAAGGAGCGGGTTGAAAGCGAGCCATTGCGCCCCACGGGCTAACATGTATACATATTTTTGATTCCAAAACATTTTAAATTAACCAATCCAAATGCTTCACCACGTTGAATCCACAGAACACGTCGACAGCCAAATGAATATGATTATGGATATGGATGTGGATGTGGATATGGATATGAATATGAATATGGATATGAATATGAATATGAATTTGAATACGAATATGAAAAATCGACAACTCGATTTCGACTAACTCGGGGATGAGGATTTCAAATTTTACATTAATTTTCAATTGTAAGTAAAAAAAAGATTTGTTTGCGAAAAATCATCATTATCGATTTGGACTAATTCGGGGATAAGAATTTAAAATTTTATATTAATTATGAATTTTAAGTAAAAATTTTTTTTTTTGTTTCCTCGTATTCGGAATGAAAAGCAGAGTGTTTAACTCGGGTGAAACCACCCATTTCAGCCTCGAACTATTGGCGCTCTCACTACGTTCGAGCGCCAAAATATCTCGTCTGAAATGGGTCGCTTTCAACCCTTGGTTAACAATCTACTATTAATTTAATTTAATTAAAATCACTATACATAATATTATGTAAAGCTTCTATGATAGGTAGGAACAACTGTATTAACCTCGGAATTATTCCTGGAAATCCACTCAGCGTCAAAAGCTAAGCTTTAAATCCGTTTTTATTTAGCTTGATGTATCTAGAAATCTGGATTACCCAAAAGCCCCTAATGTTTGGAGCTAAAAGTCCTGTAGCGAAAATAACATATTATTATGTATTAAATATATATTATTATTATATGTATTGTATTATTTGGTAGTTTGTAGTATATTAGGTAGTTTGTAGATAAATATATAGACTTTGTACACATGTTAGTTTGTCTATCTTCTGGTTCCTGTCTTCACTCAATTGCTCAAAGGTTAACTGGAAGAGATCCCTTTTAGGGATAAGTTTGCCTTTGTACCAAAATGTCCTAATTTGTTTGTATTTTATACGTGTTTTTTGTGTACAATAAAGTTATTACATACATACATACATACCTACATAATAACAAAGAAAGACGCTACGTCTCCTAAAGCCAAATAGTTACCTACAAAAACGACAAAAATACAGAGTAAAACTATATCTGAAACACTAGACTCGTTTTTAGGGTTCTGTACCCGAAGGGTCCAAACGGAACCCTATTGCTGTCACTCATACGCCCATCCGTCCGTACGTCCATCCCTCCGTCTGTCCGTCCGTCGTCTGTTACAAAAAAAAATCCGAAGATTTTTTTAACTTCCCGTTACCTAAGAGTTAAGAGGCAAGACTGAAAAGGCATTTTCTGGGTGAGCTCGCTTCACTGTTGGCCTCATCTTTGCCCCCTGGCTAGATGCTGGCCAAGAGCAATCCCATTATTAATAAAAAAAAACCTATGAACTTGAAATTAAACCAATTTAATTTTGCGGTTGGTTCGGAGCCCTAAATGCGTGTATTCCGACACGCACTTGGCCGGTTTTATGGGCAGTCGTGTAAAAACAGAGGATTTATAGACCTTGTTCGGATTAAAAAGGTTTCCTCGAGACATTTTCCTTACCAAAATGCTGACCTTATTAAAGGTGTTTCGTATACAAGTTTATTTGAAAAACTGGGCTTGGACTTCCTTTTTTTTGAACCTGACTGTGGCATTAATAGGCCGGGCCCAATAAAGCGGTAGGAGTGCGTGGTTGGAGATTTGTTGTTGTTGATCCTAAGGCACCCCGGAGGTGCAGAGGGCCTTTGTCACATTGCGCCACGCCTTCCTGTCTTCAGGCACGCTTCTCGCTTCGCTCCAGCTAAGTCCGACGGCTCGCAGCTGCTCGCTCTCGACGATCCGCCGCCATGTATGCACCGGAAGACTGCGGGACCGCGGTTTCGCCTACCGCCCGGCGGCTGTCACTCGAAAGCAATGCTCGTGGTTGGAGAGAGTAGCCTGAGGAAAATCCAGGGGAAACCTCCGACATGACGCTACGAGTTTGCGGTCCAGTGAGATTGGTTGAGCGGCTTCTACCGAATTTGAGGTGTCAGTAGAATCGAGCTAGGTCTAGTAGAAATTATTTAAAATGTCCGACATTTTATAAAACTTGTCATTGGACTTTGAATCTTCACGCTTGGACAGTAAAGTCGTTTTTTGAACGGCCTAATTTGATACAATTCGGACAGTTCAAATAATTTTAAGTATACTGGGAGTTTCATCGCTGGTTCAATAAACCTAGCCTAGCTGAGGAACCCAGGTAGGTCCGACCTGGGTCGGAGCCCAGGACTTCCAGATTGAAAGCTTAGTTAAAATAATCGTTTACAATCGTTACATATTGTATATATATTATATGTGCAATGTAGAACATAAAAATACGACATAGCCAACCAACGTATCGACCAAGCATCGCAACATGGCGTGGAAACATTGATTTTTGAGCACATGAAATATTCAGAGCTGGCTTCCCGGTCATTGGTAACGTATTGGTTATGTTTGCCTCTGCTATATAAGTATATCATTACTTTAATATTTACTTCCCTTGGCCGCGAAACGTGTAATTGGGACTATTACGTCACTTATAACAAAGTTTTCAATTACTTACAGATATTTGTGCTATAATTAAGAATAATAATATTCTTTATATCTAAGATCTGTACAAACTATGGATGCAATAAACGATATGACTATGACTATATACCGCCAGTAATAAAAAAGTACATAATTAAGATTTGGTAACATTAATAATGAATTAGTGAGGAGCACATAAGTAGTTTTAATAACAGGTGACTTGATAGATTGTACATAGTATGATTTTTTTTAGTAATAGAAGTATATTTAAGAACAGGCTTTTTAGAATTCTTATAGGTACTCTGCTGTATATTCTTATAATTAATCTTCTAATGCCTTAAGGTAAGAGTTAATAACTATCTGTTATTATTGGCTTTTACCAAATATTAGGTCGAAACGTCGAGATATTGTTTCACAGTCATCAACAAATTGAAATATATATTTAATCAAATCATTCGTAAATGAAATATTAACTTGCATTTACTTTCCGCTATTTGAAACACTTGTTTTTAAATTCCAAGTAAAGTTGGCCCAGTTCTCGCAATTATGCAAAGTTGAGGCAAATTGCGCTTCGGTGCTTGCGAAAATTGTGCCGTTTCAGTTTCTTGCGGTGTATGACTTGACACCGTTAACGTAGAATTTACCTTCATATTATCTTTGTCTGTAACTTATAGTGTATAGTGAGTAAAGCCAACAATGTAGGTATTCAACGGTCAAAAACAATTGAAAAAACAAAAGTCGTCCCTCCTGTCCTGGGATCAATAGTTAACGGCTTATGACCATGTATGATAGTTATGCTTTTAATACATGGATTTATAGAAACGAAGTCCCTGTTGTCCAAAATGAAGGTTTATAGCCGATACATTTTAATATGTTCACAAGAAAGACGCGAACCTAAATCTGTTTATGACCCTAATCTTAATAATTCAAACTCGTACTAATCAATGGGGAAAATTTTGGTCTAATCATCATTATATCAGCCGAAAGACGTCCACGGTGGACATAGGCCTCCAAAGAGTGCCACAATGAACGGTCCTGCGCCACCCGCATCCAGCGGACTCCCGCGATCTTCACCAGGTCATCAGTCCATCTTGTGGGGGTCTACCCACGCTGCGCCTATGCTCCGTGGTCGCCAGTCGAGAACCTTTGGGCCCCAATTGCTTTGTGCAATTAATACGATACTGCACAAATTATTCGATACAGAGAAAAAAAAACATCACATCGAATCTATTGCAAACTAAGCCGCTAGGTACTGCTGGCTGGCCTCTGTATTTTCTTCAAAGGCTCACACAACTCGCAACTCTGGTAAGTTATACTCTTGACCTCATTCCAACCGGACCACATCAGGTAGTCTCAAATTAGTACACCATCATCATCATCATCATCAGCCTATATACGTCCCACTGCTGGGCACAGGCCTCCTGTCATAGATGAGAGGGATTGGGCAGTAGTCCCCACGCTGGCCCAGAGCGGGTTGGGGACTTCACATACAACTTTGAATTTCTTCGCGGATGTATGCAGGTTTCCTCACGATGTTTTCCTTCACCGAAAAGCTAACGGTAAATATCAAATGGTATTCCGTACATAAGTTCCGAAAAACTCATTGGTACGAGCTGGGATTCGAACCCACGACCGCCGCTTGACAGCCGCATGCTTGAACCACTGGGCTAAAGTAGCTTCCAACCACTGGGCTACCGTAGCTTCCTAATAAAATCTAAAAAATTACACTCAAAGTACCGAAACGTAAATAAAGCCTAATTATTAGATCTTACTGATTTAATTTTTTATACAACAATGTGGCAAACAAGCGCACGGTCCACCTGATGGTAAGCGGACACCGCAGCCTATAGACGCCAGCAAAGAGTCACGTGCGCATTAACCCTTTATAAAATTTAAGGATTCACTGTTTTGACAGCCAAATAGCAATAGCAGCTGCATACGTTTAGTCCGAATCTCCAGTAGCTCTATAAGTTTTTTCCAAACATTAACTAATTCGAACGCGTTTGCGTTTTGTCTCAAAATCTATGAAAACGCTCTCACCGAGTTTGAAATACGCGCGTTCATCGGTTAGCAACAAATGTTATATACTCGCTGTTTTAGTTTCCACTAGTGACCACCAGAGGCGCTGTTCACGTTTTCATAACACTTTCATACATTTTGAGACAAAACGCAAACGCGTTCGAATAAGTTAATGTTTCGAAAAAACTTATACTAGAGCTACAGAATTAAAACACTAGGTATATACTAACGGCGTATTCAAATACAATTTCGTCTTTCTCGTTTCTTTGACTATAAAACATGCCTTTTCCTTCGCTTTCGAGTGAAAAGGGATAACTAATAAATAATGAGCCGAAGAAGATTAATGGTGTGGCGTGTGAGCAATTTACCCGCGGCTGAAAGGTGAGTACTGAAGTGTTACGGGAGCATTTGAGACAGCGGTGTTAGGCTGTGGTCAATGGATAAGCGGAGCGATAAGCGGTAAAGGATGATTCACGCTAGAGCGTTCCGTGTCCGGGCCGGCCCGTTTTCTGGTACAAGAAATCAACGGCCGTCGCGCATCCTGTATTAAGGCCGTGTATTACCACTTTTGAGTTTTTAAAAACCATCTGAGACATAGAATATAGTGTCTTAAAATCTAAAAAAAATATATGTGTTACATGAGGATATTGTCTAGTCAAATTCGCAGTCAGTTACATGACCTGATGAATTTCACTCGATAGAAAAAAATCGCGAAGTTACCCCTTTTTGAAATGTATTTTCAATACTACCTACGGCTATATTAGTACTCAATTAAAGATCGTAAATAGTTATAGAGAAATTCGCAGGGTTTGCTTTGATAAAATGATTTGCTTAATGACTATAGCTAAATATTTACAAAACTGCGCACAGAGCTTGCGTAGAGAGCGGGATGGTTAATTGTAAACTCACGCGTGTTAGAGCGGGACATTTGCGTTGGGGATACCTCCCCTTAATTAGAAAACGGGCTGGCCGGCCCGGACACGGAACGGTCTACTGTGAATCTTCCTTAAGGCGCTCACGACAATTAACAGGTAAAAGACAGTCAAAACAAATATGCATGTTCCAACACAAATATTTTCCTTTAAAAAGCTAGATTCGTATGCAAAACCGTGAGTTTTATATAGAGTTTGCAGACCCGGAATTCGGGATTATTTATACAAGCCAGTTTGAATCCCTAGGTTTAAATGTACTACGCTATTCTACGCTAAACCGGAAAATTTTAATAGCGAAGGGGTGTTTTCTTCTTGTTTCTAGCTACTTCAGTCGAATGTACATAGTTATTTAAACTGTTTCGACTCATCAAAAGCCGTGGCTTGGTTAATTGCTGCCACAAAGGCTGTTAGTTCACTAGAATATTGAATGTAGCGGTGTCTAGCCTTAAAACAGTATTTATTTTAGGAATTCATCCTTTACTGCTCGTGGAATCCAGGGATTATCTATAAAAAGGCTTAAAATAATATATTTCTTTTGATTAAATTACATGATCAAACGAATGACACAAAAAACGTATTTTCTAAATATCATTGGATGTTGCAATGGCATAGGATACAAATCGTTCACTGGATACAGAAGTGTAAATGTATCTATGGCATCGACCCTACTGGATCACACAGACAAACTGTTCCGACAGTTTTGTGAGACCCCGTTAATTTTATGTTTTTATACCCTGATTATTAAATAAATAAATAATAATAATTCAAAAGTGGCTGTTGTACAAAAACTTTACGAAGAAAGCTAGATCTTGATGGGATTAGAAATGATTTTTTCCTTCACCAAAAACTTCCACCCAATATTTGGTGAGCGAAGAGTCGAGGCGTTTAACAGCCTGTGGGTTGTGAGCTACAAGTTTACATAAATAATAATACTGGAATAGAAAAACACATTTTATTTCCATCCAGGATTTTACAACGAATGCACACCTCAAGTCCTCTCCTTTTACTTTCTCAATACCTACAAGTTCCCGCTCCCGCTGCCGCTTATGCCTCACCCGTGGCCTGTCCTCCGCTCCCGCCCGTGGCTTGTTCACCGCTGTCGGTGCCAAGTCACGATCCCATCATAAACAGCTCCCAACAAGCTGAATTTACCCCTCACAGCGCACAACAGCGCGACCCTTTGTTTAACAGTTAGGAATAAAATAAATCTTTTTAACGCTTCACATGCGAAGATTTCAGGACCAACAACCAGCCAACAACGCGCAATGCCCCAAGAATGTGAATACAGAGGGTTCATTAGATAATCAAATATTTTTGAACGTGCGTACTGTTGATCGAAATTTTATCCTGCATACTAAAAATACAGTTTTTTTTATTAAACGACTAAAATACAGTATCACAACGCCTACAATGGCCTACAATGACCATAGAATTAATGAAACCAAATAGACATTGTTTGTAAGAAACTCAATACATACTCATATGCATTATACCATCTAAAAAATGTAGTAAATCAATCAGCAGTCTTAACCTCTTATCATGCGTATGTTACATCCACACTTAGATACGGCATAATATTCTGGGGAAATTCTACAGACAGGGATTTGGTTTTTAAAGGTCAAAAAAAGTGTATTCGAGCCATGTGTAACTTGTACCCAACTGACTCATGCAAGCCCTATTTTATGAAATTAAATATATTGACATTTCCATCTCTGTACATTTATGAAACTGCTATATATGTTAAAAATAATATGAACCTATATGCTAAGTTTAATAGTATACGAATGCAAGGCAAAGTTAATCATAGACTGTATAAAACCGCATTACTTTCTAAAAGCGTATTTGGAATGGCACCCAGGATTTACAATAAGTTACCAAACGCCATCCTGAATCTTCATGACCTACATATGTTTAAGAAAGCGTTGTATATTTTTTTAGTTAAGAAGTCATATTATTCAATTCAAGGGTTTTTAAATGATTACGACATAGAATAATAAATAATTAATAGTACCTAATATAATATTTAAATTATGATATATTTAGTGTTTAAGAATGCATGCTGCATGCTGAGCTAATTGCAGCTATTTGTATGCCTTATGGCTAGACATAGTGATACCGAACTGCAGAGAAGATGACACCTATGTAAACCTATGTTTGACAAATAAAATAATTTGTATTTGTACAATGAGCGGAGGTAAACAACAGGCGGTCACCTGTTGTTAAACTTTAAAGTGTCCGAAAATGGGTCAGTGTCAAGCACTGGGTTATAAGTAAAATCTATGTTATAAGTAAAATAAATTAAAAAAGTGTAAGCACTGTTATTATCAGTTGTTATAGGCCGTCGGCGGCAGATTTTCGGAACGGCGGAACATGTTGCCGTGTTGCGAGCTAGTTTCGACGTGTTGCAACATGCCACGGGTGCCCATGCTTCGAAATTACAGGTTGTTTTAGTGGTTCGTTTGGCGAAGATATTTATTGAAGTTAGGAAATAGAAATTCGCTCCCATCTATGAATTTATTACTAGTGTTAGGTGAGCTGTACTTACAGTAGATTTCGCAAGTGATATATTCTACATTTTCAACCCCACAAAACCATAAAAATAACTGATTTATTGACAAAAATAAAACAATATAATTATCAAACCTGGGGGCCGATTTTTGAGTGTCGAACGCTCGACTTTTCACTCAACATCTGTCAAAAAACTATGGTGTTTTGATAGATCTCGAGTGAAAATTTCGAGCGTTCGACACTCAAAAATCGGCCCCCTGCTCACAGAATTGAGAAATGAGAATCGGTTGTGAAATGCAACCCTGTAGAGGAGAAATATTTTAGGAACATCTATATTTTGCCGTTCGGCATACAAATAAAAATATACGATATTTTCGAAGAAGAGCAGTTTTAAAAGGCTCTGTGTAAATGTTTTAAAACGAAACAAAAACAAAATAAGTAGATAATAAAAAACCGGCCCAGTGCGAGTCGGACTCGCGTACGAAGGGTTCCGTCCCATTATCTTTAAACACTGCAAAAAAAATCACGTTTGTTGTATGGGAGCCCCCATAGATATTACTTTATTCTGTTTTTTAGTATTTTTTGTTATAGCGGCAACAGAAATACATCATCTGTGAAAATTTCAACTGTCTAACTATCACGGTTTTTGAGATACAGCCTGATGACAGACGGACAGCGGAGTCTCAGTATACTTGAAATTATTTGAACTGTCCGAGTTGTATCAAATTAGGCGGTTTAAAAAGCGATTTTACTGTCCAAGTGTGAAGATTCAAACTCCAATGACAAGTTTTATAAAATGTCGGACAGTTAAAATAATTTCTACTATAATAGGGTCCCGTTTTACCCTTTGGGTACGGAACCCTAAAAACATTTAACAAATAACGCGAGGCTACTAATGATATGCTTCGGAAATAGCCCATCACTACATAAAACACGCACGTATCACTTGTCAATCACCCGGATAAGCTAACAGATGGCGCTGTTGGCAGCGCGCCAGAGCCATCGATTTCGCGCTATCTGCGCTCGATGTACAATCTGTGGTCGCCAGTGATTGGCTGCCTTTACTTAATGGATGTATAGTCTGTATCATTTGCAGTTTATAGAGAGTGTAATCGTCGCATTACTTACGGCGGGTTACATTCAACTTACGATTACATACCAATCGATCAACTTTAAATATGGCGCCGGCACAGTTGTCATCCCATAGAAACTTGTCAAACTTTCCATACTCGTGACTCGATATAAAAATCTCTTTTAATTTTCGAACCTGCTTACAAAATTTCACAAGAACCGATCGAGGAATGCGACCTGTAGAGGAGAACAAACGGAATTACATAAGTACGAAAGCACTTTTGTCGAACCTGAAGCAGAGATCTTCGTTTCACTCGGTCAATGAGGCATCAAAAGGCACCAAATATCGAAAGTACGTTGTCGTTTGTCGAAAGACCGCTTGTCTTTCTGGTGCAATCATAACCATTTCGATATTTAAGGATTAAACATGTTTAAATTTAGGCTTTCGATGCCTGTTTTTCGAATAATTCAATGAAGACATTCAGAGATGTCTTAGAATCTATCCGGGTGTATTCTCGGAACATTTCATCTCGCCCCCGTATTTACTCTTCCCTTACCGGCCTCGGCGGTATCGCGGTATTTAAAAACAGTAGCACAACCAGTAATATAATAGAATAGGAGAGGAATAATAATGGGTCATCTGCTTAGACATGATCTTTTCCTGAAGACCATTATAGAAGGGAAGATTGAAGGAAAGAGAGGAAGAGGAAGGCCAAGAAGAAACTACTTTGAGCAAATAAAAGAGAAGGTTAAGGTCATATTAGATAGTGAAGGAGATAGCACAGGACAGAAAAGGCTGGCGATATTGCTCCACTGACAAGAGTAGTGAACTCTTAAATAGAAGAAGAAGAAGAGCACAACCAGTAGCGGATTTAGCCTAAGGCCTAGTGGCCTAAGAGCGTGAAAATGGGTCCTAAGTTCTATAAAGGGTACTGGTACTTACAAGGCCTGGGGGATAGGGCGGCCAAGACTGCACATCCGCCACACTGAGTACAACCATAAATTGTTCGCGATTCTGACAGGTTACTACGCGCGAAAGCGAGCGAGCTTAAGCGAATGTGAACTCATTCTCCAATTTACGAGAAGTGACGTCTCCTTTTAAATGTCCCTTCCATTTGTAAATGTTTTTAAGGGCTATTTATATACTAAGATTTAGAGCTAATATAGTATACATATCTCTAACGGATATTCACTCTAAGGCGACTTCCTCAGTTGGCGGGCGGGGTTGATATTTCGTATTTTTATTATTTAACGTGAGGGCTTATTGATTTGGAAGAGATTTCGTCATGTGACGGGATACTGTCAGTATTATATTTTCACAGTAATATGCTTCGGTTATGTTGCGCGCAGTGGTGTGGATAACCTGGAGAGACTAATGGTGACGGGGAAGATAGAGGGTAAAAGACCACGAGGCCGAAGTCCCATTGGATGGTGAGACCAGATATCCCAGCAGCTGAACATGACTGCCAGTGCTGCACTCCACCGAGCGTCTGAGCGGAACCGATGGCGGTGGCTTGTTGACAAGATTAGCACGAGTCACGATCCTCAGCAGTGAGGGAACGATCAAGAAGAGAGATCATCATGCGGAGAAGTGGAGCAGTACTGCCTTCGTATCGTCCCGCTTCCGTGCATCCCGCGCCAGTCTGGAAGCTCTCATTTAATTTCAGGAGCCCAATACAAAGCAGTAATGACTCGACTGACAGTTGACACTGACAGCTGACAGTTTTCTCATATCGCACGCCTCCGCACCGATAAACCAGGGAACATCAAAATTTCTATTATGGTCATTCTCCTCTCGTGTGATATGTCTGTATAATTACGGCGATACTGGCGAAATATCTCTTGCCTAATCCAGCAACAAAAAAAAATCAGGGAGACCGCCTCTGTGGAATAGTAGATTGTTTGACAAGGGTCTAAAGTAAGCCATATTACCACGAGATAGTTATTTTCCCGAACGCAGTGAGGGGAAATTGTTCGAGTGGTAATATGGCTTTTAGGCCCGAGTTATACACTCTACTTTTCACTTCAATTGCGAGAAACACATAAACGCAAATTATCTACCTAAAATGAATAATTTAACGCATTGGCGGGCGTATGTCTAATGCCTCGCTATGCGTGTTCGCTTTGCGTATTCGCCTCCCTTTCTTTTGCTATATTAAAGAAAGAGAAGCAACATGCGCTTTTTTTTCTTTTAAGAGGAGTAATTGCTTTGACCATAAACACCGCTTAATCTTTAGACAACTGAAAAACGTCTTTCCTGATTGGTCAATTTTAGTACAGCTGTGTTCTGGTTGGTTGATATTTTTACCAAATAATTTTTAATCTGTCAAATTACTGTCCTGTGATTGGTGGATTTAATAGGTGAAGTATTTTGATTGGTCAAATTAAAATGTTTTGTAAATCATAAATATGTATACATATTTTCCCTAGGGCTTAAATGTACTACGAGGGGCGCCCTTTAAGTATTGTCGTATGCAAACTTACGGCAATAATTTAAAAAAAAACTAGTATCAGCTTGAACTATTTGAATTTTGAATTCGAAAACAAAAGAACGCGTCACGTTTGGCCGAACCGTTTTAGTGCAGCGTCAGGTCAAAGTTGAAAAGTCGGTTGCGAAAATGGAAATTTCGAAGGAAAATTTACGGGCGATCATTTTCTATAACTTTAAAAGAGGATTAACGCGACTTCAGTGCTTTGAAGAGTTGACTACTGTTTTTAGTAACAAAGCACCGTGCCTTCGGACTGTAGAACGTTGGTATTTAGAATTTCAACGAGGGCACTCTAGTCTCCTTGATAGACCGCGTGAAGGTCGTCCAAAAACCGCCCTGAACCAGGATAACATTGACGCTGTACGGCAGCTGATCCTTCAAGATCGCCATGTTACATACCGTGAAATAGAGGCGTCCATAGGCATTTCAGGGACGACAATTCACAAAATCTTACATGAAGAGTTAGGTGTAAAAAAACTGATATCTCGCTGGATACCTCATTTGCTCAGTGATGACCAAAAAGCGGCTCGCGTTAGGTGGTGTCGCAAAACTCTGCAGCGCTTCGACCGAGGAGACTCAAAACACGTTTATGATATTGTCAGTGGTGATGAATCATGGATTTATGCCTATGATCCAGATTCCAAACAGCAATCGACCGTTTGGGTATTCCAAGACGAGCCAAAACCGACTAAAGTCATACGTTCACGAAGCACATCGAAAAAAATGGTCGCCTCGTTTGTGGCAAAAACTGATCACGTTGCCACCATAGTGCTAGAGGATCGTAAAACAGTTAACGCTGACTGGTATACCACAGTTTGCTTACCAGAAGTCATTAGAGAGTTCCGTAAAAATAACTGAACACGTCGCATGATACTGCACCATGACAATGCGAGCTCACACACCGCCCGGCTAACAATTGCGTTTTTAAATAGCCAAAACGTCGAAATTTTAGATCATCCGCCGTACAGTCCTGACCTAAGCCCTAATGATTTCTTCACTTTCCCAAAAATGAAGCAACTCCTTCGTGGTCAACGGTATCCAACTCCTGAAGAGGCGGTTGACGCCTACAAAACGGCTATTTTGGACACCCCCACTTCGGAGTGGAATAAGTGCTTCGAAAATTGGTTTGATCGTATGAAAAAGTGTATTAAACATCATGGCGAATTCTTCGAAAAACAATAAATGGTATTTGTGATTCAAATTGTCTTTAGATTTTACAAACGACATAACTTAAAAGGCGCCCCTCGTACTTTAGCCCCGCTTCACAAGTCTAATATGACACACTTTTCGAGCATGAGAAGTGAAAAATACATAATTACTACTGTTTTCCATCTGTGTGCTATGCGTCATTGTTCTCAACACGCGATCGGTTTATTGTTACCTCCGACTAAACATCACCATCCCAAAATGAGCTCAGTGTCTCGATAACAGAGGCTATATTCCCTTAACCGAATCACCACAGTCCTGCGATCGAATTACAGTAAGAAGAGTAATCCCTTCCTGAAATGTTATTTTTCCTTTGGTTCGGTTTCTAAAGAAGTCTTGAACGTGAAATCACAATGTAATGTGAACACGTGTTTTGTCCATTTTCTGGGATTTAGTTCACTTAGTAAAAGATTTTGCGTCTTTCATGTATTATGTTGCCAAAAATACGTAATTGGGTTTGAGTTCGTGTCTTTGGACATTTCAAAAGGAACAAAGTCTACTTAATCTAATTTTTGCAAGTAGTCATACTCCACTGAAATTGCTTCTTGATTTCTATAATTGTCTATATTAATAATAACGTAACATATATCCTCGTACCTAAGCCGTTAATGAGAGATCAGGAGATGAGAGATCTGTTTTATACAAGTTTTCAATAAACTGGTACTTAATACAAATATAGTTTATTTCACCAAATAAGCATATACATAATCTATTACAATAATTACTGACCCCCACACTAGGCGATGCCTGTCCTGTGGGGGAGGTATAGGTATACATACAACGGTTAACAAAATTTATGTATATCGACGACTACGCTGGCAATAATATGAATAATTTTATTTATTATAAACTAATATAATTTTAAGTGCCTACCTTTAACGATAGACATTTTTTTTGTTTGTATATATTTTCAGGTTGAATTTTGCAACAGACTCACATTATATCGTCGCCTAATACGTTTTGCTTAGTATGAGACTATACATTTTTTATTTATTGGTTACTAATTTTAACAGTCGACGTAAATAATAGCAAGTACACTATTACAAATCTGATACATTATTCAAACTGTTCGAGAAACACGACATGAAATGTTCAATTAGCGACGTCCAGTAATAGGGTATAAAAATATACCTATATATATATATAGGGAGACCGAGATTCGATCCTTGTGGAATACATCATGTTATACCTAGAGTATGCTTTAGAACTACTGCTAACTACGACCTGAAGTTAACATCTCTTGAGTTAGAACACAAACCAAGTTAGCTGGAGACTCGGCACGCCAAGTAGTTGTAGCTTATTTAGAAGAATTTTGTGATTTACCGTGTTGTATGCCTTAGTAAAGTCTTTATACTTCATCAACTTGAGTGACATTTTCAACGAATTCAATGAGATATGCAATACAAACTTAATAACTCAGGGTTGGATCATCAATTTACAATTCAACTTTTCATTTTATATTTTAGTACGTCTCCTCATTAGTTAGTTATTAATCATTAGTTGGTTAGTTTAGTTAATATAACCTAGACATTTTAAAGGCTCGAGTGAATAGGTACCTATCTTCTGGCGATCTCAGTTTAGTCGGCTTTATGTTTGCACCCTGGATAGATGCTTCTGATAGATGATTATTCACTTGTGCCATAAAACAGTCTAGGTTATATGAACTCGGATATATAGACGATGGCCGGGAATTCCAGACCTTAGCAGTGCGCATTATAAAAGAAGATGAAAAGCGCTTGGTTCGAATAACAAGAATTTCGACCAGGTCCAGGTGTTTACAATACATTACAAATAACACAATACAAGTATTCTTTAATGCACATCTCAATTAATGGATACAGTACAGTACAAAATCACCATAAGCAGAGGCAAACAACATGCGGTCTTATCACTAAAGAGCAATTTCTTCCAGACAACATTAGGGTAGCGGAAATCAAGTCTAATCATAACGATTCATTGGTGGTACAGAATTAATATATGAAACCTCGGAGGTTTAACCTCTTAATAATTACAACAATTATACTAAATTAAGAATAATATACGTACATCATCCTCCTAGCGTTATCCCAGTACAGTTGCATCCTGAAGGATGCCTGGGGTCCGCTACCTAATCCCAAGATTTGGCGTAGGCACTAGTTTTTACGAAAGCGACTGCCATCTGACCTTCCAACCCCAAGGGGAAACTAGACCTTATTGGGATTAGGCTTTGTCAAGAGAGTGGGCAACTTGACTGTTAGAAGTTCTCAAACCGCCCGAAGGCCTCCAACTCGGCTTAACGACTGCTGCCATAGACAGCAACCGGGATCAACGGCTCAACGTGCCTTCCAAAGCACGGGAGCGCTCAGTTAGTAACCACTCAAAGCGGTCACCCATCCAAGTCCTGACCGCTGCCCACGTTGCTTAACCTTAGCAATTATAAGAATAATATACGTACATTTATAAATATTATATATAAATATTCATACTTAAAAATATCAGCCAGAAAGTCTAAAGGAACCGAGTCTAAATGTGTCATGGGTGAGACAAATAGTGGTCTTTAAGCTGTTAGCTCGCCCCAAATCAGGAGATGAAGAATTCCAAAGCCGAACAGCTTGAAAAGTAAATAAAGTAAATTTTAATGAGGAAGATGGAACCGTAAGCGCAAATCATTACCTTAGGTTAGTAAAGACTAGATTAAATTGGCTTTGTGAAAGCCAGCGAAACTCCGTACCTCAGCAATAGGGCTCGAACACAATACCCTAACAAGGTGGTTATCAGGTTGCTAACAATGTGTTTCGATTCTTCACGACGCGGCCCGGGCGTGACTACGGGCATTTTCGTGTGATTACCGTACATTATGCCCGTATTTATAGAGTGGAGTAGTGCGAGAGCCGGACGTGAGTTTGACGTGGTCGTAGAAGAAAGCAATATGATGTTTGATGTGCACAAGAATAATCCTTGTAAATTAATATGTTGATATGCCAAATGTAACAACAAGAACAATCCTGTAATGCCCACCATATAGTACTGAACGGAATAATACTGAAGTTTGAATCATCTTGTGTAGAAAATAGTGCTGAACTTTGATTATGAAAAGCAAGCAAAGCTACTTAATTCGATTCTGCTCTAATGAAATGATTTATATTTCCTTAATAAGTACAACATCTGGCCCATGTACTTTGGGATGTATACGAGAAATAAGAAAATTATATTGTAGTTTAGGTAAAAGAGTGGTGGTACTGGGGTCTTTAAAGATATTTTCAATCGTTATGACGATTATTTATTTTAATAAACCATTTCGACTTATGACATTCAGTTTGTTAATTAATTACTTACATTATAGCTTTGTGAATATTGTTACTTAATAACTACCGATTGACATGTAAAAGTGCCCCTGTGGCCTATTTGGAGAATAAATGTTTGAATTTTGAATTTATTTGCTGTCTTCACCAATTCCATGAAGACTAACTAGTGACACCTTCAAAAATCAATCATATTCAATACTTATGTCTCGTATTCTACAATAGGTAAAACATGAAATATATGGCAATTTAAAAGAAAACAGTATTTTTTCTATCCTCGTTCTTACAAAGCAGGTCTAAAATAATTATTCATGTCTTTTCTAATTGTATTCGAATATAGTGGATGTAGTAAATTTCGTATTAAAATGAACTAACTCAACATACGTGAGGCTCTTGGACTATATCGGCAGAGGTCACAGGTTCAAGTACTAACCGGGCCATTACTTGCTATAAATTCGTTCATTGGCGCCACAAAGGCAGTATAAAGAACACTGAATGCGTTTGCTACGATACGGTATTTTATTCGAACTTTATCATTAACTTTCTAAAAGTACGAAACAGAGATAACTAATAACGTTTAAGTACACTTAGGTTTCGTCAGGCGCGAAGCACATAACGGTAATACATCAGAGGCACCAAAGATTAAAAATATTTAAAATTGTCAATAAACTAGTCAAGTACTATGATCGAACATTTGATAATAACTAAAGTTATGGACTGAGTGAAACGAAGCGAAGGTCTCCGTTTCAGCTCGAGAAAAAAATATTTTCGCGAAACGGAGACCTAGGGCACAAAGTAAATAGCGGCGGCGCGCGCCGGAGCAGAGAGTCCGCTCAGTACAAAGTGCCATTTTCGCCGCACGCACAATGACGTAACATTTACAGGCATTCTCGGTTGATTTCGGACTAGCTTAGTCGCGACTGTCACTGTCGCGTCGCGAGTGCTAGTTGTGCGCGCGTTGATCACTTGACGTCCTCGCCGCTACGTAGATAGTTTATGTCACGTACGTCAAAATGAATAACCGATATTATTACAGTTGGAATGTATTTTATTGTTTAAATACACTTAAATACAACAAAAAACGGTGCCTACACTTTCTTCAAATTTTCAAACGATATTGAAAGGTAAATAAAACGGTTTTCTCATTTTGGTAGTTACAATACCTAGGTAGGTAGGTAATTTTTTGAAACTTGCCGCTTTGATAACGACGATCAACCATTACACATTCATCTTATCGTTCGCTGGTAAAACGCCAGTATTTAAGTAGTACTATGGTTTAGTTAAGTAGGTACCTAATTAATTAGGTATATTTTTGTTGGCGCTCTCGACCGCCGCCGGTCACAAGTGACAACTCGCAGCGGGTCACGCATCAATTTATTAGGGTCAAAACGGAACCCTATTGGTGTCGCCCAGACGTCCGTCCGTCCGTCCGTCGTATGTCACAAAATTTGTTCCGAAGAATTTTTAGACTTCTCATTGACCTATGAACTTGAAATTTGGTTACAATGTTCAATATTACGTATATTTTAACAGCAAATACTAATATATGAATAAATCATATTTTTGAGGTTGATTCGGAACCCTAAATGTGCGAAGTCCGACTCGCACTTGGCCGGTTTTTTACCAAGATACGCTGGTTCATATTTAAATGTCATGTTGAAGAATTTTTAATTTATCTGCTCCTTTTTAAAATTCAGAATCAATACAGAAGCAACCCTGTAGTTTAGGTATGTATTTTCAAGAACGGCGGGAACGGACCTTCTGTATATTCTTTATTTTGTGCCTAGGGCCTATTTCTCGAACGTTACAAGCCTTGTATTACAAGTGTGTAGGTATCTATGGTAACGATTGTATTTTATATGGATATAAAAGCGTTACCATAGATACACACTAGTAATACAAGGCTTGTAACGTTCGAGAAATAGGGCCCAGCACGGAGCAGATTTCCGATTGTCCGACTCCTCTACATCTCGCTTTTCTAATCCGATTCACGAGTAACTTTTGGATTCTCAAAGAAATGCTCTTGATAGTCTACAGCTCACAAAGACACTAGTTACCTACTTACTTTGTACAACCACTTAAGGCTTTTTCTTTCATTTAATAGAACACAAAACGCGAAAACTTGATTATAATACGGCCAGTAGAAACAGAATCGTAGCACAGAAGCAATTCCGTGCAGGATTGACGTATGTAAAATTAGAAATAACCATAAATTTCAAATGGCCACACGTCTCGGGGACCGTAAAAATATAACAACGCTACTGTTGATACTCGACTCGATTAGAAGCAAATTGAGAATACTTACCCTAGTTATGTGACACCACCAATTATGGACACTTTAAGAACAAGCACCAATAATGGACACGTCAACCCTTATTCAAAGATCATACGGTTTTCAATTGATTGTTTTATAAAAAAATTAATGATTCTTATTTTCTTTTCCATAAGAGTTAATGTAAATCATTGGGCCTTGTCCATTATTGGTGATGTCACCCTAGTTTGAATTGGATTTGACGACGCAACAGAGCCACGATGTTTTGTCACCTAAATGTTTTAGTTTTAAGTATAATATATATCTATTTGCTCTTGTTGTCTGAGATACCTAAATTATTCATTTATTTATAATGGGTCTATGAATTAAACAGAACGGCAAATAAATTAATGCTACACCAACAGAAAATAAAATAGTTATAAACAAAAAACAAAAATAATCCTTAGCAATAAACGCAATAAAGGACGAACTAGTTAATCAACTAGTTCTTGTACTAGAAAACGGGCCGGCCCGGACATGGAACGGTCTAGCGTGAATCGTCCTTTAATCGGAACTCAAACACTTTTGCAGTAAAATTGACATTGAAAAACCGTAGTATAAATATTTATTAATATTTTAGTTATAAACAAAAGATAATCTTAAGCAAGAAATCTGAACTGAAACACTTTTTCAGTAAAATTGTCATATATTAACATTTTAGTTAGTATAAACAAAAGAAAACCTTAAACAATAAATCTAAACTCTATTTTATTCTATTCTACTCAAACACATTTTCAGTTAAATTGTCATCGAAAACCCGTAGTAACCGTCGCCAAAACGGATCGCCAGCGTAAGCTCCGGAAGTCGTCGCGATGGCAACTTCCGGCTTCCGCTCGCTTTTCGTTCAAACAATGGGAACTGTATGTATGTATGTATGTAGGAGCATATGCATGCCAAGTCGCAGCTCGGCCGGTTTAAAAATGTAAAGGGTTTTGCAAATAAATATTGAATGATATTTATTCGAAGCTTTTAACTTGTAGTAAGTACTTCTGTAAAGTTTCATAGGATTGGTATACTCGTATATATTGTTGAATGATAATTTTAGAAGCTTTTAAGTTATTTAGTATTGTTCTGTGAAGCTGCATAGCTGTTGGCCTTTTTATTAATAAATGATACGAGACGTGCACTACAATTACGAGTAGTAGGTCTGTAGCTGTGGAATTAGTGCTGTCGGCAATATATTTCCGGAAATATTTCCCATGTTACCATCTATTTTGCCAGAACATTGTGAGATTTGAAGTTGCCGGCAACCAACAACATGGACAATCTTCTGAAAGTCAAAGTAAAATAGTAAATCTAAAATAATGATAATATTCCAAATTCATTCCAATCTATAACATAATATGCCTATCGTATTCGTAAATAATCATCATAATTTGCTTGCCCTTTTCCCATTTATTTTGAGTTCTTAGGAACTTCTAACAGTCAAGTTCCCCACTCACTTGACAACTAAGGGGGGTCGAAGTTGCACCACGTCCGTAGGAAAAGTACCCACCGCTACCCTACACGTGACCCCCGTGATCGTCTCTCACACAATCCATCCACCTTTTCTTTGGCCTACATGGCTTTCATCACTCCTCATTACACCACCGCCACCACCGCCGTACCACGCCAGGCGATTGGCTCAGCAGCATGCATTCATAAAGAATAGAGTACCTAAAATCAATATTTATCTCCCCTTCGGTAAGTCTCCCCTTACATCTGACGTAGGCATGTATAGGCACAAATATAACAATATTAACTACGACAGACAGATTTTCATATAACTTATCAAATTATTGTCTAATATTACTTACCCCAAATCTTTAGGGAAACAAAATCCTAACTGTACATAGGTACTCGGGCCTTATCATAATTTACATACAAATGGTTCTCAAAACAAACGACGCGCGCATAAATTATCGAACATACATACATACAAATGTATACGATTATTGGTTAAATGTATGGAGGCGAGAACCGATATCTCTTCGACAATCTACCAATTAAATCGACTAGAATAACGAGGCATCCATAGAGTGCGTGAGTTATAGACAGAACATAATCAAAAATCAAGGTTTAAGGTCACGACTAAACTACAGTACCTTCCTACAAAAATCTTCACAATGTAGGATTAAAAGCGAAGTGCTAGTTTTTCCAAAATGTAGGTAATAGGAATTTAATCCAATAACTAACTCATATTTGCGTGATTTTCGGGCAAAATGTCCCCTGTTGTCGATATAAAGACGATTTGTATTTGATTACTGACTTAAACAATTGCGCTTTATTCAACCCCAGTCTAATCCACGAAGGAACAATGCAAATCCATTACTCCCATGGGATTAATTCAGGCCATTGTTCTTCTTTCAGCATAACATCATTCTGAAACAAGTAACTATGATTAAAAAATATATAATGTAACACGTTTCTCCAAATACCAACAAACTTGAAAGTGAAATTTGCAAAGAAAAATTATAATTTCTCTTCAACACTCTCCCATTGGTTTCCTACATAAAGATCACATATTTTTTCCAAAAATGCCTTAAGGCCTTCTAATATTAACTATGTCTACGTGAACATATATCAAATTGAACTGCACTAATTAAAATAGATGACCCGATTACGCTTATTGAGATTTACTACGGGCACGGACGCGGATTAAAAATGCCTTAATGGTAGAAAGCCTTTTTATTTACCAGGAGTTGACTACACAGGACCTTTTTCATAATAAACTCCTAGGGACAATCTTACATAAATCAGCGGGTCTGTTCTATTGAAAGTTTTGAATTTGAATCGATTTTTATTTGTCGTACTCGTTGTGACGCGATAAAGATGCGTGGATGCGAGTGCAAGCGGCAATTGTTACAAAATCAATTCCATTTTCAAATCAAATCAGTATTTACGAGTAAAATGGCATTACCAGACGTAGGAATCGGCGGGGCAAAATTGTTTGACAAGTAGGGAGTTCCTATATCGATAAACTCAACTATCGATGCTAGTTCTATATACTAGTGATCACCCCCAGCATTGTGTGTTTTTTATTCTATTGTTCAACATAGCATATTTTAAATAATCGCTAGGTTATATAAAGGAAGGGCGTAATAACTATTGCACTACAAAATAGTTAATGTTATCTAACTTTTTAGAAGTAAATTACCTAATTAGACACTCACTATAAAACAATAGGTACTTGTCAATGTCGTCGTTTACTTTAACAATAGTAGATGGGATATTCACGAAAAAAAAAATTGGGACAAGTAAAACTATAAAATTGTCTTTAAAAACGAAGGAGAGTATTGAGTTATTTTTTTTTTTACTTTTAATAAAAACATATTTTTACAAGCAAACCCTTGAGTGATCACTAGTATTCTAATCAAAATCAAAATAAAACCCGGCCAAGTGCGAGACTCGCGCACGAAGGGTTCCGTCCCATTATCTTTAACAACGGAAAAAAACACGTTTGTTGAATGGGAGCCCCCTTAAATATTTATTTTATTTTGTTTTTAGTAGTATTTGTTGTTAGAGCGGCAACAGAAATACATAATTTGTGAAAATTTCAACTGTCTAAATATCACGGTTTTTGAGATACAGCCTGGTGACAGACGGAAAGACGGACAGGCGGACAGCGGAGTCTTAGTAATTAGGGTCCTATTTTACCCTTTGGGTATGGACGGAACCCTAAAAATGTACCTGTACGAGTGTGTATTAATTGTCAAAACATCGATTTTATTTGTATAATTTGATTACTTGCACAAATAAAACAATTATTGCAAATCCAAATTCATACAACGTAACCTTATAATTACAGTTTCTGTAATGGACAAATTAATAACGTAACGCGATTTTGATTGGCGGAACTTTTTAATGACATGTCGTGAGTTCGTAACTCGTCAGTCGTTGACAATTAAACTTGGGATAAACTTACGGTTTCTGTGTACTTTGCGTGCGTATGTGTGTGTGTTCACTTATATCTCTTCCTCGTGCGTAAGAAATTCTATTTTAAGGTGCATTTGTAACGTATAAAATTAAATCAGATGCGATGAAAACACACACCTCACGGAAATCGCAACAATGTAGGTACTTACTTCAATTTATTCGCTTGAAACTTCGAGAGTTCTTTCCATCTTATTTTAATGAATGCTTACTTTTTGGGGTTCTTCCAAAATTATGTGTCTTTGTTACGACATGCACGCTTAGGTTTATATTATTTATAATAAGATGCATGTTAGAGACCGTTATAACTTATTATTATACCCGTAATAATTTATTATTATACTCGTACCATCGACGAATTTTATAAATGTATTGATTTTGGTAAATTAATTAAAAGCGGGTGCAGCGGCGGAAAACGCTGAAATTGTTAGGTAATCGTTATTTATAAATATAAGGATCGTCCAAACAAAGTCTGGAAAAACAATGTTTTCTGGAAACCCAAAGGTTCTCTAGAAGTGATCGCTTTTTAGCGATAAAACCGCCTGTTGGTAGACAACGTGTTTAATTTTGAAATAGAAATAGAAAAACATTTATTGAAAGACCAACACACAGCACCAAGAAAATGAAATAATACTAACAAAAAAAACTTAAAGTAAAGAACACAATATCTAAAATTATGCAATGGAAAAATAAAAATAACTTAGGTGCTGTCATGGTGGCTACAAAAGGACACCACTCAGCATATACTGTGGCATGGGTGTACCACAGCGCTGGTCTTCCGTGGGGCGTTTTAATCTTGTTTTCTATGTATTTTTTGGTGAACAATAAAGAATATTTGTATTGCTGTACCCTTTGGCGTCCAAACTCCAGGTCCATGGGGTCCCAGCGCGCACAAGTTAATTTACTGAAATTGCGAAGCGTTTTACTAACTCGTGACCGAAGTGCTGGGGACTTCTTCGCACAACGTATCAGCATTGTCATACAGCGAGGAAATGTCGCCAGCATCCTCGGTACAATACCAAAGGTTTGGAATCCTGCCGGCGTTTGTATTTCCAAGTTCATAAAGTGAATAGGCATCTTCTGGGTGCGCTCGCTACACCGTCGGCCTAATCTTTGCCCCTGGCTAGATGCTGGTCAAGAGTAATCCCATTTAGTTATTGTAGATTAACTGGTAGCTTCCTGAAGCGGGATATTATATTGAAACTGACCCATAGGTATGTTAAATACAGAACCCTAACCCATTTAGCAATAAATAAAGATTTAAAATTCTTGCCATAAAAATGAAAGATGCGTATTTTTACTAACTTTAATAGCTTAAGTTAAACTAAAGTGACGTTTACAACTTACCGTTAATTTAGTATGGCGGCTCGCTTTGCCTAAACTTTCGTAATTAGTGTTCAAAATTTGGGTTTATTGTTCACTGATGAATTTACTAAGACACATTTTAAAACCATTAAAACATACCTCTAGCGTATGCTGCCATCAAGCATACGTTCTAAGTAATGGTAGGTATATAAGCATACACCATAACCTACCTACCATGGACGTTTGTGACTCAGCAATACAGATATTCTTCTTCTTGGTCGCATCCTCATGACTGAGGGTCGTGACTACGTGATGCCGTCACTTTTCGCACTATTTCTCTCGAGGCCGCTCGGTTCTCGGCCATCCGGATACACGTCTGCAAGTTTCCTTTGCATATTTCTTTCACAGCATCGGTCCAACGGGTTGGCGATCTCCCTCGACTTCTATTTCCTTCCACGTGTCCTACAACAATGAGTTCTTCCAGGCTATCAGCCTCTCGTCTGGCCACGTGTCCGACGTACTGGAGTTGTCGTACAGATATTATTTACTGTATAAAGGATGACTCGCGCTAGACCGTTCCGTGTCCGGGCCGGCCCGTTTTCTAGTACAAGAAATCGATGGCCGTCGCGCGTCCTGTATTAGAAAACGAGCCGGCCCGGACACGGAACGGTCTACTACTGTGAATCATCTTTAAGTGCACCTTTATTGATTTCGGGATTCATCATGCTGATTACAACTGAGAAAGGACAACAACCATCAAATTATGCCCAATAAAGATACCATAGATACCCTACTTCCCCACCAGCTTAATTTTCACGCCGCCATTGTGCTAAGTTCCCAACACGCCATCAGCCGCTTTAGCAAAACAAAACATCATCTACGGCCCAAACGGATCGAAATTCACCTCCCAACTAACAAATACACTTATCATACCATTATGACAACGTAATAAAGTTCACTTTCGAGTGTTTTGTTTGTATTAGAGAGGATTCAAGTCATAAGCGGCGGCAGAATGCCCTAAAATGCTGGTTCGCGTGTTTACGAAACATTTGACGTGTGAGCACGGAAGACTAAGTTTTGCACTATTTTAGAGGATCGTAATATTTCCTCGTTGTATTGGCTTGTGCAATAATGCCTATTGATTTGAAATTGCTGCAATAAAATCAGTTGATTAAGGATTCCTATTGCGGAGTTGTGTAAAGTGGTTTCCAATAGAGTCGACGTTTTCGATGACATAATTAGAATTATAGTGGCTTCATTGTAGCCGAGCCGAGTCGTCTGCAACTTATTGCGTCTTTTATTTGAATAGGCACTTTAAATGAAACTGCGAGCTTTAAGAGAGGTAGGGCACAGCTAAATGTCATCTTGCTCGAATTTGGAGCAGCCCAACTGGAGAAGTACCTCCGCCTTGCAGAAGACCACAGCCATAATAATATTATTTACTTATACATGTATGTAGTGTTGTGTTCCTGGAGGTGAGCAAGGTTGCCAGAGCTCCCGGTGATGCACTGTGTTGAGAGCGAGGGGAGACCTTTTGTCGCTTCTGCTGTCAACACAGCTGCTGTCCTCAAATTTTATAATGGGTCGCCAACGCGCACATGACTCCCTTGGAGTTGCGAGCGTCTATAGGCTGCAGTGACCACTTACCATTAGGTGGACCGTACGCTTGTTTGCCACCTTCGTTGTAATAAAAAAAGCATTTCAACGCACTTTGCTTATTCCTTTTAGAGCCAATAAATGCATCTCTCTCTCTATCTCTCTCCCTCTTCCTAGCTATGAATCCCACGCGGTTGTGGGGTCAGCTTTCAGGGCTAATCTTTGCCACTTCCCTCTATCAATTTTCGTAGTTTTATGACGTAACGATACATTAAAATCGCTGCACCCGTTATCGTTAAGCTAAGAATGTTTTAGTTTTTGTGTGAAGGAGAGCCCTGTTGTTGTCTCATAAGGGGTGAAACTTCGGCCGCTCTGAAAAAAAAAACAACGGGTTGCACTCCGGGAGTGCCGGCAGAAGTGAAAACCAAATACACACGCACATTCGCGCAAGCGCCCTGCGCCGCCTAATCGAAACAGCAGGCGCAGGCATACATTTTCGCCGCGCGGTAGAAAGAGAGGAGGATAAAATAATTTGTTAGTACTTATTTGTATTCCGTCTTACGCTTACGATATTAGGAGGGGTCAACTTAGCTGGTCGTAGCGCGTCCTAGGCGTACTTCCGTCCACTATATTGAGACATTTGAGACGTCTTACGCTTACGATATTAGGATTACAATAAAGTTATTACATACATACATACATACGATATTAGGAGGGGTCAACTTAGCTGGTCGTAGAGCATCCTAGGTGTACTTCCGTCCACTATATTGAGACATTTGAGACCTTCTTACGTGTCCGTCTTACGCTTACGATGTTAGGAGGGGTCAACTTGCGCCCTGTAGCCCGGGCATAAGAATACGGCTACGGTATCCTCTGCCTGTCGTAGAAGGCGGGGGTATCCATAAAGGATTTTCCCCCCCTACAAAAAAAAGGAGGGGTCAACTTAGCTGGTCGTAGAGCGTCCTATCCTAGGCGTACATCCGTCCACTATATTGAGACCTCCTTACGAATCTGTCGCTAGTTTAAACATTTTTCCCCATCACAAAAAGTGCTCAGCGCCGCTTAAGTTTTCACTTCAAAAAATCTCTTATTCTGGTTGCTACTGTCACAAATCAATGTGCGTTAAAAGGGTTAGTCGTTGAAACGGCAGAGTTCAAACAAGCCGCAAGATTGAGCCCACGCAGTTAGTTTTAACCCGTGGGCCGCACTGGTTTATCCAGCCCAGGACTGATAGCATCGCGTTAGCTAGTGCTTGGAGCGTCAGCAGCGCAAGGGTTGAATTACTAAAACTTAGCAAGTGTGAGTCGGCCTCGCTTACGGAGGGTTCAATATCTGTACAAGTACGTACAGAATAAATTCTTGTATGGGAGGGGTTTTTTTTTAATATACAGTAGCAAAAGGACGTCATACTTAATCCCCCTACCATTTACATTTTCATTGGTTGTGTTTGTAAAGGAAGTCGGAGTGCGATGCATATTCTGAGGGCCTATATCGGGAACCAAAAACGAAGTATACTCTTCTGTCGCTCGTTTTTTTTTTTTAAATTGATGAATGAACAGCGATTGACCCGAACTAATTCCTATTTAAAGTGTTCTAAACATTGTGCCGAAACTTTACGAGCAAAGAACGCAAAAACCTACCTAATGCATTGTACCTAATGCATAACCAACAATTTTATGAACGCTGAATAAGTTAACACATGCATGGCACCCATTCTGCTGACGCTACGTAGGTGAAGATAGGCGATAATTTATTGTTTCGTTTGATTAAACCAACTGCGTTTTCAAGAAAGAGCATAAGTACTGTTTAGTCCTTGTGTAAATAAGTCGTTTCCAGCTGTCTGCACAGTGGATTGAAACATTCCCACGCAGGAAACTATTTACACTAAATTTATGTTAACATTTTGTTTGTGTTGTTGTGAAATTATTCCATGCATTGTTTACATGGTTTATTTAATTAATCATGACTAATGAAGTCAATCATAAGGTAATGCCTGAAAGTCAGTGGAAGAGCAATTAAATTGCAAAAAAAATATAATAAAATAATACGTGATTTTTTCAAATATTTTCTCGTAATAAATAACATTTTGTTTTGCCACGGGGATCATTAGTTATTATGTAGGTAACGTATATATTCGATCACTGACACTCATACTGACACTAAAAGAAAATTTAAGGAAGTTATTTATTTATTTAATCTTTATTACAGAATATAAACCTTATAGTACAAAAAGGTGGACTTAATGCCCTGTGGCATTCTCTACCAGCCAACCGTTAGGCGAAGCAGAAAAAAAATTTTGGTTACGTCGCTAGAACACAAGTAAACCTTGAAGTTAAAGAAAACACCTAACATATAATAAAGTTAGATGGATCTCGCTATAGTTCTATATTGTTTCGCATGCTTCCAAATCTGTTGTTGCCGAAAAGTAGTAAAAAGAGTTAGAGTAGTAAAAAACATATTTTTTTAATTTTTTCCCATAAATTCTCGCTATATATATTAATGTCTACATTCTCAAAAGGATGGGTACGAAACTCTGAAAATCCCTAAACCAATAATTCAGGATTAAGTAGACAGCCTTCATTAGAAGCAGGGAGGGTAGGAGCATGATAAAATAGGAGTAAAATACATGTAAATTTCATACCAATAAAGATTCGTGCAGGATTAATAATATTTTGCTTGCTTGTGTACGATTTAGATCATGCCTGGCTATTATATTTTTGAATTATTCTTACGTATCTAATAATGCACACATTTTTGAGTATTTTTTTTAAGAATTTCTCTCTTTCTCTATAGAGCGCAACCGAGCCTTGAACGCATGATTTTTTAGGGTTCCGTACTCGAAGGGTAAAAACGGAACCCTATTGCTGTCACTCACGCGTCCGTCCTCCTCTACCGTTAAAGGGGGTGCGAAAACAAACCAAATTACCTAATTTTGCGGTTGATTCGGAACCCTAAATGTGCGAAGTCTGCCTCGCACTTGGCCGATTTATTGGTAATTTTGACAATAAAAGGGTTAAGGTAGAATATCCCATGGAATAATTATGTCAGTGTCAAACTCAAAGTAGTCGCACTGTTATAGTTCGTACAATACTGTAAGTCAAATTAACGGAAGCAAAAATCTACCTTACAGTCAGAGCTCCAAGTCTAGTTTTGCTTGCGTTCGTTTGACAGAATTTAGCCTTAAAAAATTTACCACATTTTTGTTACGACGCGACTCGCAGGCCCGATTTTTGAATTGCTTTTGACTAGAGCGACAAATAGCGCCTAACATATTTTATGTCACACCTAATAAGTAAAGTGGCAATTACCACACGATACCTGCGGAAAATCCCACTTCCTGGCCAGGAGGAGACATACAATTATGTACAAACTTACCACGGGCGGTAATAAAGAAAGCCTGAGATCGCATATTTATCGCCTTTGCCTTCGGCTCTGACGTCAATACCTGCGTCTGAGACATTGTTTGATTTACTGCCCTAGGTAAGTAATGTACCTAGTAAAATGTATAACCTACAATAATAAAACTATTATAATGCTCTATTCTACTCTAACTTGAAGAAAGGTCCACAAGGATGTTCAACAAAAACACAGCGGTAATTTGTAAACACGGCAATTACACGTGAGATAACCGGGCGATCCATTTTGTCCACACTGGAGGGTGCGAGCCCCCGCTGTGCAGGAACGAAGCGCCGCACTGTGGTGCCGCTTATTCGATGGTTCTGGACAAAAAGTAATAACTCACCCAATAGGTAGTCATGGTCTTGGAATTAAACAAATTACGTTAGATATTAACCAAATGAAAGATTCTTTTCTATCAATGTTGTGATAAAATAGTTATTAAAAAGTCTTCTAAAATAGGTATATGTCGTAGGTATGGAATCCCATTGATAAAAATATACTTAAATTGATTAAATATCAATGTTTTTTATATCTATTAAATATTATCGTCGTTTATCGTAAGCTGATGCTAAAGCTTTATTGGGCTTACTATGGGGCTAGTTTGTTTGTGTAAGGTTGTCCTCTAATATTTTCTTATAATTACTTATACTGTTTTATATAGGAATAGTGATTTTAATACATTGTTTAAATATCTTGAAAATTATAAATAGCGTAACTCTATAACGTTGTTACCGACCTTGAAAAACAAGAAAAAATTGATAAGAGCACATAAATGATGATGAACTTGTTAAATAAACTTACTATTGAGTGACTTACCAACAATCAACATTATTAAACAGTTACTTGAATATTCATGAAATAATTAAGAGAAAGAAACAAAAAAGAAAATAACCCGTCTTTGTCCAAAATTACAACGGAATTGAACCACTGGCCGTTTACACTCCTACCGCCCGCTGCTAGTGAATTAAGGCCTATACCTTTTGCTTCTTTTGCTCCTAAGGAACATTCCTCTCAACCACGCTTTGACAACCTCGTAAATCGTTACAAATGTTATCCTAACTTCAACTCTATTCCGCACGAATTAAAGTTTTTTTTACAATGTAAGTACTAAGTGAGATACGATGCGGCGGCGCGCCCAGTGGTGTTGTGAGGGCTCATGTTTCACATTAAATTTCACACCTAATAATATTCGCTCGTAATGAACATTCAAAATGGGAAATTATACGTGAGCGCTTCAACATGTTGAAAAAAGAAACAGTGTTTTATAAAAAAGATAAGTATTAATTCTTTAGAATGATGAGGTTTGAGGCTCGTTTTATTTAAGATTTATAAAATGAAGGGTGCTGAGCTCATCAAGTCTAATTGATTTTTTGTGAGCAGTTTACACGATGTTTGCCGATGACAAACTGATTTTGTTAGTGTTATTTATTGAATTAGATTACGCTACCAAGAAACTCTGTGTACCTACACTACCTACTAGGTTGAAAGGTCAGATGGTAGTCGCTTGCGTAAAATTTAGTGCCTACGAAAAATCTTTTAGAGCCTCGGACTAAGGAATTATTACAGCCTTAAAAATTCTAAGATAAAAAAAAAAAAATGCATGGATATGCAATAATGCAGATTCAAACCCTGCTATACTATACCTAACCAATATTAAAAATAAAATAGAATACGTACTTGTTTTTTTTGCTGAAAATAAACAGATTAAATTTTCATTTTTTTTATTTACATTGTCTTAGCGCCGATTTTGCAATCCCCTGATAAAATTATCTGTCAGATAAATGTCTTTTTCTTTCATTTTTCTTCAGAAAAAGACAGTCATAATCGGCCCTTAATTGAAAAAAGCGTCAATCATTGAAATAATTCTTAAATTTCGTCTTAGTGTATTTACTTTTAAAATTCTCATCTCGTCATCATGACCTAGTTTTTGTTTGTAAAACAAAGCAGGTATCGTAAATATTCGCACGCGCTGACTGCATAGATGATGCCACGATCGCAGCGCATTATGTTATGACACGTCTGGCTATCACCGATAGGTACGCTGAGATGCTCAAACTTTGCCATTTTTCTCTACTTTTATTTGATTGACTGCATCGTTCTATGGTTCTTCCCTTATCTTATGACTGAGGATCGTGGTCATTGATTGACAGTATTTTCGCATATTATTTTTTTACTTTTTTTTTTCGTGGCTTGAGCTGGAGCGAGTTGAAGGACGTCGCCGGAGACAGAAGGCGTGGCGCGATCTTATAAAGGACTTTTGCACCTCTGTGGTACCCTAAGACAACAACAATATCATATTTTAATCAATTTGTAGTTGGGATTAGCTTGTATATATCGGTATTTCGGATTTTGGAAAGCTATAAGAACGTTATAGAATTTTACGGGCTGGACTGTTGATCTCTGCCGTTTATTAAAATTGTTACTCAAATACTGTCAAAATTTTCATTTTTGCTACAAGCTTTTATTTGACTCTGTCTGAAGATCAGCGCTGGCAATCGCGCCAGCACTACGCTGAGACAGAACCATTTCGTGCAAAACCTACCATGTTTTACTCTTTTTATTTGTTTTGCTTTGTTTTTGCTGTGTGTTGTGTATTGTCACGAATAAATAATTGATTCTTGATTCTTCTTGATTATTTTATTGACGACTGTAGGATACCTTTTTCCTTATTAATCAACTACTCATTGAAAGTTCCACTGAGCATAAACATGACGGGTTTGTCTTGTTTAGTTAAGGAGTCGCTATATGGCCACCTTTTGGCTCAATCATCGAATCAGCTCGATGGTACGTTAATATTGTATTGTAAAGTGTAATACTTTACACCAGACTATGTGAAGTATGACACATTTTACTCAATCATTTGAGCTAATAACTGCTTTAAAATTCAGTGAACCTACGTACATATACGTGTTGGCATAACTGCAACCATTGTAAGTTAAATAAAAGCTTTTAAAAATCAAGAGTTCCAGCTGTATATTGCTAGCTTGTTAATGCGTTTGACGTCGTTTGTTGTGTACAATGCCCAATAACTTGCACAATTTATGGAGGACGTGGTTCTGAGATACTTTGTAAGAGTTAACAGAAATACAATTACTACTGGTCTACTATTATTATTGTGTATTAATACTTGTCTTTTCTTTATCTTGTTCTCAAGTTAGACAGAAACTATAATCGCCATTACATACGATCCAAACAATCTACGGACGGCCTCACAAGTGGGGATAGGACTCCCTCCTATCCCTTAACGCCTTTCTACTGAATAATGAACCTTAGAATGTAAAATTAAGTCGCGTTTTGTATGCATTATTATGGAAAACTCTGCTTTATTATTAAAAAATGCGATTGCTCTTGGCCGGCATTGGCCAGGGGGCAAATATTACGCCGAAAGTGAAACGAGCGTTTAAAATATTACGCGTTAGATTATATACTAATGGAGTTTTACAATTTTACAAATCAAATCAAATTATTTTATTTTCAGATAACATTGATCAATACAGAAACGGTACGGTTTTACGGTGACATAAAAATAAGTAGAAAAAAAAAGAAGAAAAACATGAACCACTGAAAAGAATACAGTTCTTTTTTAAATTTCGATTACTTCTCTAAACGTTCAAACTTTTTAATACACAAAAGCCCATACATTTCCCGCTATATTTTAAGCCCCATGCCTTTGTTAGTACAACTCGAATGGGCAAAGATTCGTGTGAAGCACTCACAAGTTCCTTTTGTCGCTAAGTTCGCCAGAGTTCGGTAACTATACATAAGTTTTTATTTAGTTAGAGTTGAAGCGCTTAGGGCGTCGTAATGGTGGGGAAATATTGAATAATGGTTTGCTGTATTGAGTATCGGCGGGAGAAAAAAGAGGAAAATTTTTAGTTACAAGTTAGCTTTTAGCTGAAAAGAGGAAAACGTCAATCTTTATTTTTATTCAACGAACACTTTTATATGAATTTATCTCTTTTTACTCACCTGCCTACTTATTAAACTACAAGAATTTTATGCAGATTTACTAAACGAATAGGTATTAGTAATAATGTGTTACGGTGCCAAATTTCCACAAAATCATAGGACATTTTTCTAAACATTATATGTTTTTTAAAAAATCGGTGGGATAACTCTTAGTAAAAATATGTTTTTACCTCCGATTTCAAGTCAAGTGCAGAGGTACATTTTTCAATATTCGTTAAATTGACTGAAATAGCACAAAACGCTATTGCGTCTTCTTTTCAACTTGGAAAAAATGCTGTCGTTTTTCTGTAAGGATGTCCGGCTGCTGCTTTTTTTTGTCGATCCAGTTTTTGGAATTCTTTTAATACCTAAATATATCGTAAGATATCGTAAGATGCCTTGCTATAATTACATTAATATACCAATATACAGACTATTCATCCTTACGACCTTAGACTACCGCTTTAGCTTAGTTGGTAGTGACCCTGCCTACGAAGCTGGAGGACCCAGGTTCGAATCCCGGCCAGGGCATCTATTTGTGTGATGAACACGAATATTTGTACCTGGGTCTTGAATGTTTTCTATGTATTTAAGTATCTATTTATCTATATAAGTATTTATATCGTCACTTAGTACCCATAGTACAAGCTTAGTTTGGGACTAGGTTGATTAGTGTAAGATTGTCCACAAATATTTATTTATTTATTTATTTACGTGTCCTATCATGTAAAGAAACTCTTGAAGACATCAATAATTATGATCCTTTTCTCTAGGATTACACAATAATCATGACTTCATCATCATATCAGCCGAAAGACGTCCACTGCTGGACATAGGCCTCCCCCAAAGAGTGCCACAATGACCGGTCTTGCGCCACCCGCATCCAGCGGACTCCCGCGACCTTTACCAGGTCATCAGTCCACCTTGTGGGGGGTCTACCCACGCTGCGCTTTCCGGTCCGTGGTCGCCACTCGAGAACCTTTCGGCCCCAACGGCCATCGGTTCTACGTGCAATGTGCCCCGCCCACTGCCACTTAGTTTAGCGATTCGAAAGGCTATATCGGTTACTTTGGTTCTGCTAATAATCATGACTTAAAATTTTGAAATGATGAATGAAAATACTTAAGGCGATATATCGATTGAAAGAAACACCCTTTGTTTTTCGCTCACGACAAAACGGGATGCAACCCTCTCCGAGAATGGCTTTTTAGACAAATCTCGTTAAATATCTGACTGTGTGCAGGTTTATTAAATTTCCTCTTGTCAGTACCTAGATGAGGAAAATACCATCATATTAACTTAATCGTGTCTTTTAATAATGCGTTGTTTTAGTAGGCTGAGGAAAAAAGGAAAATATAGACTCGACTTTGGATTTATTTTCTATCGAGAAAATTTTAAGCAATCATGTTTCGCTATTGTCAGTACCACAATCATATAGTCAATAATCATATATCTGAAAATCAGCCCCTACTGTTTGCTAGTCTGGGCAGGACAGCGTTTCAATGTCTCCAAATTTCTCAGTGTAGCGCCTTAAACATGCTCACAAAGTATTACAATTCTAGAGAAAAGTGTAATGATGATTAACGTCTTCAAAAATAGTTTGTTTACATGATAGGACACGGAAGAATTAGTAGACTGTATATATAATAGATCTGTCTGTGACGGCGTAACACAATGATGACACAAATGTTGAGAACCGCAGAGCTAAACCAAAACACGGTGGTAGCCGGTGTCAGCCGTCCGCTCACATTTCCCGACGCCCGCGCAGCCATGCCCGCGCGCGTCTGCCTCTTGCTCCTCGCAACTTGCGCGCACGCACACATGGTTGGCAAAGGTGCGTATAAACTAAGTGTCATTATTATTGATTTATTATTAAATGCTGCACAAGAAGGGCGACAAACTAAGGCTGGGTTGCACCAAACCGTCTGTAATCGTAAGCGGTGTTCGTCAAATCTGATTGTATGGAAAGTTTGACAAGTTTCTATGGGATGACAGCTGCCGGCGCCATATTTGACGATGGCCGGTCTGTGTTCGTACGTTGGTGCAACTGGCACTAAGTGTCATACTTAAGTGAAAAAAAATCGTTCCTGTGGTCAATAGACGCCGGATTATATTTATAAGAACGTAAGTCTTCCTGTGATCAATAATCACCGGATTATAAGCGCGTAAGTTTTCATTTAATTACTTAACCCTATTCATTCTTCATCGAACCTTTTTTAGTTATATTGATGCTAAAATCCGTTGCTCCTTATCTGTCACTTTGACAATTATGTTTGGGAGGAAGGAACAAAAAATATTTTGTTTAGCACAGTCGGCTTCCATAAAAGCTAAAATCAAGTAAGTATGTACGTTGTTTTTTTATGTTGTTGTTATATAAAGTTATATAAATTAAAAAGTGAGTGTTTTCAATGTCCTGAAATACAATTTAATCTAATTAATGAATTAATAATTAGACATCATTATAAAATTTTGCTTACATAATAATTCTATCTGTCACTTAATTCAGTTATAATATATTTCATTAACATTCATATTGAAATCTCGCATTTACCGACACGGTGTCGTTAGTAGGTAGGTAGTGAGTGTCAATTAGGTAGGTACATGTTTGCTTTTTGTTGCTGACACTATGAAAACATTTTAAACATAACCCTATTAAAATTACATTTACCTACTTACCAAGTGCAAGCAAAACGGTTTTTGTTTAATTTCTTGTTCTATTTATATCTGAAAATTCTGAAACGCATCGGTAACCTTTTTACGTTTGGAATGCGCTTTCGGGAAGGAAAGCATTTTAATTTGGCCGCATAAGTAAACCTTCAGATTTCTATCTGTGAGTTCCTATAATTGACTATGTCACACCTGGCCATAAAGCGGCAATTACCGCACGCTCCGTGCGCGCGAAAGCCAACTTCTTGGCCAGGGGGTGACATAAAACTTTGTACTTAACACGGGCGGTAATAAAGAAAGCCTCAGATCGCATATTTATCGCCCTTGCCTTCGGCTCGGGCGTCAAATACCTGCAATCTGAGACATTCTTTGTTTTACCGCCCTTGTTAAGTAATGTACTATTGTATTACTACCTAAGTCTCTATGTTAATTTTATTAGCTGTTGGTACTCCTGAAACACACTTGGCTTTCTTTATTACCGTCCATGGTTAGGTTAGTACAAAATTCTATGTCACGTTCTGGCCAGGAAGTGGGATTTTCCGCACTCGCACAGGTATAAGTTCGTACAAAACTGTAAGGCCAAGTGTTGTCAAATTATCGCAAGCAAAAATCTTCCTTACAATCGGAGCTCTAAGTCTAATTTTGCTTGCGTTCGTTTGACAGAATTTAGCCTTTTTTTATACTAGGTCGGTGGCAAACAAGCGTACGGTCCACCTGATGGTAAGCGGACAACGCAGCCTATAGACGCTCGCAACTCCAAAAGAGTCACGTGCGCGTTGCCGACCCTATATAAAATTTGAGGATTCACTGTGTTGACAACAGAAGGGCCAAAAGCTCCCTCGCTCTCAACACAGTGCATCCTCGGGAGCTCTGGCAACCTTGCTCACCTCCAGGAACTCAACACTACATACTGGTATAGTAAATAGGTTATTATGGCTGTGGTCTTCTGCAAGGCGGAGGTACTTCCCCAGTTGGGCTGCTCCAAATTCGAGCAAGAGATGACATTATGCTGTGCCCTACCTCTCTTAGCCTTAGAGTTGTGTCCGAACTATACCTCAGCAGGTAGATAAAACCAACAGATTTAAAACTAGACAATTATAGGGTTAAGTATGTATTTATATTTATAAAACAAAAGCGTTTTCCCGCGACTTTGTCCGCGTAGAACTCGTTCATCGCAATTGAATTTCATTGCTATTTTTTTATAACAGGCGCTTACCTAGTCATCGCTCTTCCATACACACTTCCACCCTCTTTAGGGATGATTTCCGGGATAAAAGTAGCCTATGCCTTTCCCCGGGACTCAAACTATCTCCATACCAAATTTCATCTAAATCGGTTCAGCGGTTTAAGCGAAAAGAGGTACAACAGACACTCTTTTGCATTTATAATCATCATCATCATTTCAGTCGAAAGATGTCCACTAACACATCGGATACGCCGACATACTCTCGAGCGCAACACGTGCTAGGCCTACTGGACATGTGATGAAATAGTGTCTCAGTAGCCTAATATTTTAATTTATCAGGATCTAGTTCATGGTTCAACTGTCGTTACACCAAACTACTTTAGAACGCATGTATTTACAAATAGCGAACGTATGTAGGCATTGTCTCTCGCTCAATCATACGACTAAGTATAAATAATACATACTTATTTATAAACGAAAAGAGACTTTAATAGAATACGCACACAGTCTTTCTTGGTGCATCATAGTGATGTATGTACATGCAGCACAGACAGAATAAACAGTTTGCAATATACAGTAAAAACAATAACAGAAATGATTTGTCATCTATTAATAATAGATGTTAATAAAGGTGTGCCTCCAAATATAACACAATAACTGGCTTTGTAGTAGCAGGGCTAATATTATATTGACTGTTCATAAAAATAGGGTTGACATTTAACTAAAAATAGCATGCGTTATTGATCAATTGCTCATCAGAGCTTGACTCAAACGGGTAAAAATAGACCAATTTTATATTAGAAAAGATTTTAATAACCATTCACTACTAACCGTCGAAGTGAATAGTCGACTGTCCAATTTAAAACGCGCCATTATTTCAATCTTTATTCAATTTGCACAGTTCCTGTGTAAGGCGAATTCCTGATTTGTCGGTGCAGAGGCGGTACGATATGATGCCTTTTTAAGGCACGAGTGAATCGGCATCTTCTGGGTGAGCTCGCTTCATCGTCGGCCTCATCTTTGCCCCCTGGCTAGATGCTGGCCAAGAGCGATCCCATTTTTAATTAAAAAAAATGAGAAATCTGTCAAATGTCAGTGTCAACTGTCAGGCAATTCAGTACTACTTTTTACTGCGCCCCTACATTTAAATGAGTGCTTCCTGACTGGCGCGGGATGCGCGGAAGCGGGACGATGCGAAGGCAGTACTGCTCCGCTTCTGCGCATAATATTACTACTGCGCAAGTGTAATACTGACAGTATTCTGTCAAGTGGGAATCTTTGCGACGTCAGTAAATTTACGTCAAAGGAGAAAATGACACATATCGATCCCGCCCCGCCAAGTCAGTAAGTCGCCTAAGTAGGCTCATAACATTTCTTCAAAATTTGCAGTATTTTTTTCAATCACTTGCCGGTATCCGAGTGGTCTGAAATTTGGCATACTTATGTAAGTTTGGTAAAGATATAAAATGGTATCGATTTAAACCGCTCATTGATTTTGGCAACCCTGGTTGAGCTATACATGCACATTGTCTAAGTATGTTCATATGTGTCACAACTACAACAATGGGCCATAGCGCTCGTAAATAAAAGTACTATGTCTACTATACTATATTCAACTCAAAATTCACAGCAAACTGTGGAATAAAAAATGTATTGTAAAGTTTATGAAAAAAGTAATTACATTGTCGAACGCTGGCTCTGTCGTCTACGTCGGATAATCTACCTAACTAAAAATATCACTTTAAAGCGCTACACTGAGAAATTTGGAGACTTTGAAACGCTGTCCTGCCCAGACTAGCAAACAGTAGGGGCTGATTTTCAGATATATGATTCTTGACTATATGATTGTAGTACTGACAATAGCGAAACATGATTGCTTAAAATTTTCTCGATAGAAAATGAATCCAAAATCGAGTCTATATTTTCCTTTTTGTCCTCAGCCTACTAAAACAACGCAGTACTTTACCTCATCTAGGTAATGACAAGAGGAAATTTAATAAACCTGCACACAGTCAGATATTTAACGAGATTTGTCTAAAAAGCCATTCTCGGAGAGGGTTGCATCCCGTTTTGTCGGGACCGAAAAACAAAGGGTGTCTCTTTCAATCGATATATCGCCTTAATCCCAATTTACTTCCTGCAATTATGCTTTTGAAAAATTATTGCATATCGATGTAAAAGTGTCATACAAACCTCTAGTGTGTGTGTCAGATATAAGTAAATGTCCTCGCATTCAATATACCAATGCATTGAGGGTGCTGTTGAGACTGTCGCGTTTCAGCCAGACCCAGACGCCTTCTGGCGTGGCGTGAGAAAACTGCCTCATTATTAGCTAGGGTTCATGGAAATAACAACAGCATTCTAAATATGATAGGAAATAAGTAATAAAAACGATATTAAGATACAAAATAATGTCCAGTCATTATGTTGAATGCACTTATGCGGGTAATCTCCTTGCCAATGATCATTATTCATAGTTGACGTAAGAATTAAATTATTATAATTTTGTTTTGTGTTTATATTGTGACCTTAACTAGTCCATTGTGTCATTGTATCACTATTTATATTGTTTAAGATCATCGTTAGTGACAACCATAGTTAGGCTTAGGCTGTTTTATGGTCAAGCAGACCGCACGAAGAAGCGAATAGTGGGATAAAATATAAGAAAGTCTATCAGCAATGTCAAATAGGTAATATTATTTGCAAAATCGGATGAGTATTCATGGAGATTATCCCATACATGTAAGCTAACCAATTTTCTTCTTCTATCTCCTTTGTGGGCGTCCTCTTTAGTGAGCCTGTTCTCACTAATGGCGGCCTTCACGATATACAGTAGGTAATCACTTCTTAGGTCTACCGTGGGGTTGAGGTTGAGACACGGCGAGGGCTAGGTCAAGGCATTCCTGTCATACATAGTCAGATGGTATCCGAGAGGAGTGACTGAACCAGCGAAGGCGAAATTACTGGAGTTTACTATGTCAGAAACTCCGAGGCTGCCAAGGATCGCATTCGTAACGATTACGTCCATCGCAACATTTTCATATCTTTTAACGCGAAGCTCCTCAATATGCCTTTGGAGAACCATCCTCGTCTGGCTGCCACGTAGGTAAAGGGGCTGGTCGGATGACGCACTTGCACACTAATAACCTATCGCATTTACACCACCGCACTAATGCAATTTTTCCTTTTTTGTAAGACCCCCTGCTGCTTACCACTAGTTTCAAATCTACATACTCTGTATTAGTTTCATTTATTGAGGTGTACATTAAAGAGTATTTTTATTATATTGTTTGAGTGTAGATTTCAGATATTTTTTTTTATTTTTCAGAATTTGTCTGCCAAGATCCAGATACGGGAACGTTACATGGCATCAATACTACATGGCGGTCCACTAGTTTTTGCGGAAACTATACTTGCAAAATTAGAGTAATAGACACGACACAATCAACGCCAAAGATTATGGTTAATCTTTTCCACCCAGAAGGAAAAACACCTGAATCCAATAACGAAAATAATCACACCGATGAATCCGGTTTAACGAAAACTTTACCGGAACTGAGCAAAGACAATGACAGACTTCTTAATAACGCAGAAATTAAAAAAATTATAGAACTACTTCACACAGTAAAAAAAAGTGATTTGGAAGCTGTTATAGAACTCTATAATGTAGCTCAAGAATTTTACAAGGATATGAAAGTGCCTGACGTTAAGCCCCACGATCCTGAAAAACCGTGCCAGAGCAGAGAAAATGAACACCTTGCAGAAAAATTTGTAAATAAAATATCTTACTGGTACGAGCCACTCAGTGGACACAAAAAAGTAGTTGACATGAAAACAGAAGGATCTGAAAATAAAGAGAAAGCTATACATCCATACAGAAGGCCATATTTACAGCCATATTTTTATTCACAAAGTAACTTAAATTATCCAAGTTACTTTAACGGGCCTGTATTGAATAATGGTGACGTTGGAAGACTAGAATATTACAACTCCCAGGTAAATCAACGGAGTCTTCCCTATTATTCCCAACAAACAACTACAACAACTATACCACAAAGCTCTTGTAATCCTTGCCCAGTAACATATCAACATCAGTCGCCTATGCCCGCAAACTATCAGCAACGGGTAAACAACATGCATCCATACCCATCGCCTTTTTATAAATTCACCCGCGGCTACAACAATAATTATAAAGGCAATCCATGGGCGTATTATGAACACTACAAGAACTTTCTTTATCCCTACCAATACCAAACAACTCCACAGATTCAACAAAACTCACAAACCCCTACTGTAGAAGATGCAACAGAAAAGAAGGTCGCAGGTGATGAACACAAAGTTAACACGGAAAGAGACGACTCATGGAAAACTGATCCTTTATCAGATGATATAATACAAGAAATCAGAGCAAATGTAGCTCAGCGAGCGAAACTATTGAGCATCCCTTTCAAGAAGAGGATAAAATTAGAACGAGCAGCAAAAGTCATAAAACTAGATCAATTCTCTAGGAAAACGAGATCTATAACAAATGAAGCAATGGGGGTCGATAAAAAAATGGAAAAAAACAAAATGAATCATGAAGAAAATAAAGAACATAGAAGTAGCAATGAAAATAAAAAATTTGAAGTATACATCGAGAAAGTCACGTAAGTATATGTTTATCATATCGGCATCAAATTTTAAAACAATCATTTTCATCAAGACTAAACTTGTTAAGATAAGGATATTATCAACATTTTAATATTTAATTTAATAACCTCACGGCTATCGAATGCTATGGTATGGAACTGTATGATTTACGGTCGAAGAATTTGAATGGTTGTCTTGTCACAGCACTGTTAAGTAGACTCTCTGTCTATTTAATTAGAATCCAAAAGTTACAAAGTTACATTTGGTATGAAATGAATTAGTAAATTTTTTACTCTTCATTGCCAACACAGCTTTTGTTTCGCATTAAACAATCTAAAATAATGCTTTAGTCGAATTAAATTACGTTAATATACCAGATATCACGACTGCCGCGCAAAACTGTACAAATCGTACCGTGTAAAACATAGGTAGACCATTGGACTATAAATTTGGTCAAAAATTCCAATTAGGAAGCCAGCACGAGTAGTGCGACCACGGATTTTCGCTCCGCTGCGGTCTAGCCAACGTTGCTATTGCTCGTTTATAGATAACAAGTATTGCCAAACTGCAGTTACGTGCACACAACTCAGACTAGAAAGGACAGGCAGGCAGATGAAGTAAAATGAACGTCAGAAAAGATTCAAACATTAATTACTTAACGTATAGGGTGTAGGTAAACTTAAACACATGTAAATTAAGTCAGGGTAATACGTAACATGAGCTTGAGAATATTCATGTTTAATCTTATCCTGACAAATAAATTATGAGTGGCCTGCACAAATTCGCACGTAGCTGGATTTTAATATAATACAGTGTACAAATCTATATACGTAAGTATGTATATCGTCGCTTAGTACCCATAATACAAGCTTTGCTTAGTTTGGGACTAGGTTGATTTGTGTAAGATTGTCCACAAATATTTATTTATTTATTTAAATATATCGAATCTCTATTCAAATAATAACTTTGACGTTATGTGAGTGCGTAAATTGAAAAAAACACGTAACGCAAATTACAGCAAACGTGACAAATACCTACATGTTTTTGTTTTATACTCGCAATTAATAACAAAAACAATTGTATCTTAGAAACAATGTTACTCTCATGAAAATATTTTGCCTACGTAATGTTTTGCTTTCAATGCGATGAATCGCGAATTGTGTAGGTCGTAAAACATGAACGTAAAAATACCAAAATCTCAAGAAATTATTTTAAGAGCTTGGAATTCCACCTCCGTACGAGCAACTCGGTTAAACGCGTATATGTTGGAGGCATTTTATTTATTTTTTCCTGACGAAAACTGTTGACAAATTCCAGCCATATAGGTAATGAAGGTGACTTAAACGTTATTTGTTCTTGTAAAGGCCACCCACCAAATTAAATAAAAATACACCTTGTTATAGTTGTTATTCACGTATCATCATCATCATCATCATCATCATATCAGCCGAAAGACGTCCACTGCTGGACATAGGCCTCCCCCAAAGAGTGCCACAATGACCGGTCTTGCGCCACCCGCATCCAGCGGACTCCCGCGACCTTTCAGGTCATCAGTCCACCTTGTGGGGGGTCTACCCACGCTGCGCCTTCCGGTTCGTGGTCGCCACTCGAGCACCTTTCGGCCCCAACGGCCATCGGTTCTACGTGCAATGTGCCCCGCCCACTGCCACTTAAGTTTAGCGATTCGAAAGGCTATATCAGTTACTTTGGTTCTGCTACGGATGGCCTCATTTCTGATGCGATCACGCAGAGAAACTCCCAGCATAGCCCACGTATGCCGCCATCGAATTTTAAAGTTTGTATAATCCTATATCTTTTTTTATCAAAACCATAATAATGTTATTTATCAAGGGTCAGTTGCACCAACATACGAACACAGACCGGTCATCGTCAAATATGGCGCCGGCAGCTGTCATCCCATAGAAACTTGTCAAATTTTCCATACTATATCAGATTTGACGAACACCGCTTACGATTAGGTACAGACGGTTTGGTGCAACCCAGCCTTAATATGACATTTGTGTCATTAATTTATAATTAGCACTGGAGTAAAAATTGAAATGGACCTTTATGGACAACCACGACGTCTAGTAAAGTTGGCAGTGATCGTGCCTACGAAGCTAGCGGTTTGATTGAATCCCGGTCAGGGAATTTATGTGATGAATAGTATTCATAGCTTAGATGCCTATATATGGCTAAGATGTTTTTCTTGTCATTAAGTATTTATTTATCTATTTAATATGTATACTGTTGTCTAGTATCCATAGTACAAGCTCTGCTTAGTTTAAAGTATAGCCACAGGTATAGCCTGTTTCTTTATCTATAAAGTACCTACTGGCTAGATGCTGGCGAAGAGCAATCCCATTTTTAATTAAACAAACTGCCTTAGTAAAATGTATGGCAGTTTCACTTGTTTCTTGAGAGTTCTTGCATAGAAACAAAAAACACAGTTTTATTTATTACTTATTTATTGGGTGTGACAACAACTACTATTTGCAAATTTGTACAGATTTAAATATCCCTGACTGTTGTGTGATAGCAAAATATTAAATAAAAATAAAGGTCAATAAATTTTTGTTGTTGTTGTGTTATGAATGATGTTGTTGTTGTTTTTTTTAGGTGCGAGCCGCCTGCAGAACTAGGTTACTTCAAAATAGGCAACATGACCAGACCGTTCCCTGACTGCTGTCCTCAAAAGATTGAAGATAAGCTATGACAAGGTTGTTTTTAAAACAATAAACACGTTTTCAACTAATATAAGGGTCGTTTGCAAAAAATTTGTACGCAGTTAAAGGCTTAATGAAAACAAAATTTTACGATCGCGTCCTTTGTGTAACGAAAGTTAGGTATACAAATATATGAGTAATCGTTACACAAAGGAATCAATAGTTAAGTTTTGTTTTAATTAAAGCCCTTAACTATGTACATTTTTTTTTGCAAACGACCCATAAATAGCTCTGAACCCGAGACCTTGATATTGTAGGCTGTTATAACCTCAAAATAATTTTATATCTCGATAAATAAAACTTGGTTTTGAAGTCTGTAATTTTTTTTTACATAATTGATTATTTTTTGCTTAAAACTATTAATCCCGAAAATTCAGAAGCACTAAAATCACAAGTTGCAAAATTTTTTATTTTCATCGCTAGAGCTCGATGTTTTTCCTTGAAGAAACCCTAAAGTTAATTTCTTAAGTATATACATGGAAAAATACAGTTTTAACTACTGCTTTAGTTTTTTAAAACATTAAATGTGTCGCTGCCATACTAAAATGTACTTGTTACACAATTTTAGGGTCATGAGATTTGTGGATTCACTTGTTTTGTTACCTTTTTATATTTAGCTGTCTCATAGAAGCTTAAAATTGACAACATTTCAAATTTTTAACTACTTTATTTTATGAACTAGTTATAAAATAGGTAAAAATTTAAGCCACCCGTATTTTTTCTTTTTCAATTTAACTCATTATTTCATACAAAAAAAACACGTTGAAAAGTAGGTCATTCCAAAAGGGCGTAAGTAAATTATGACGTCATCTTCCCAACAAGAATCCAGAGCCACTCCAGAGCAGCGATTGTCTGTACTCTGTACTAAGGTCTCCCTGAATACAGCGAGGAAGATGACGTCAACTTTCGGTTTACAGTAATTTGCGATCTAAAAAAATTTTTTTTGTGTACTTCTCACGTTTTTACCGAAATGGTTTTCGAATTAAGACTTTTGGAAATTATGAAATATTGTCAATTTACTAAAGTAACTAGGTTCATTCATAGTTAACTGAAATACGAGTATGTCGCTGTAAGATTAATGTTGTAAATACTTTTCTAGTAATTATATGAAAAAATACTTTATTTGTCAGAATAAATGTTTAATGCTGTAAATATTTTTCTAGTAATTGTATTAAAATAAAATGAAAAATAACATATATCGTCTCGGTTTTAATTTATCACATCAATTAGCCATTCCCAATTAACAAAACTAACTTATAAATTAACAATAATCTAACAAGAAATATAGCGTTTGTTAAAAATACATTAGTCAATCGGATTCCAATTAAAGGGAAACCGAAGTGAGATAACTCACAATTTCAGATTAATCACAAACAAACTATAAATCAGATAGTGCTTGATTGTGGGTCAGCATGGAACCATATCTCAATAAGTAGAAGATTAAGCACCAGAGAAATTATACAAAGTAAACAGCTGCTTTGGTAAGACAAGGTTGCATGGTGGTCTACAAATCACTGGTTGACTTTACAGACACCGCACACGACGTGACAAAGTGCGGTATCACAATAAAAACTGCTTTTTGTGCCCCAAACTTTAGTGTTGGCGTAGTTTTGATTTATTCGTTTTAGTAACTGGATTACTTGGAAAAGTTTTGTATTTGTTAGAAACGATTATTCTTTGAAATACAAAAATAGAAGACAATTCAGTTTTGAATAAACGCTCAAAAGTTACTGAAAGAAACATTACCTATTTATGGATTACAAAATGCAAACAGAGAACACGAAGTAGACACTAGAAAATAAGTTTGTGTTTAGATCTTTAATCGTGATCTATGCTCATTAAAGTGTCTCTAGTTTAAATGTTTATACCTTTTTGTAAATGTGTACAGTTAAGAATTTGCAAAGTAATTTAACGTAGGTAATATTTTAAAAATGGTAGAGTTTTGTGATTTAAAATTTGTAATAAGTAAATAAATCACTAGATAGATATAAGTACATACTTAAATAATAAAACGCTGTTATGATGACATTATTTTAATTCATTAAATCCTCTGCAAAAGTAATGAGTTAAGTACCCAATAAATTTTAATAAAATCCTCATTCAATATTAAAACCGACTGGTCGGGTAATCATCGTATTAGTACCATTTTATGAGCCATAACAAAGTCACTATACTTACATAAATTAAGAAAGCACTATAATTGTAAGGACTCAAACATATACGAAGTAATTTCAGGATAAAAAGGACATAACTGCTTTTGTCGCTTAAGCCCCTATTACGCTGCACTAAGGACCCTTTTCTAAGCGACACATAAGGCGTTTTTCTTGAACCCGTAATTATCTGCCGACATCGGGGACGTAAAACGAAACAACGTAATTAAAATCACTCGACATTAAATTTACCACCCGATCACAACCCTAATGGACCGCACATACTTATGTCGTGGGGCGGTCGATCGAGTGCATTAAATAAGGGTTCAGTATTAGCTATAGGTACCTATAACAATATGCGACGCCGGAATGCCCCTTCGACTGAAGGGAAAAATCTACAAGACCATTGTGAGACCTGTCGTCATGTATGGATCGGAATGTTGGGCCGCAAAGGTGACGGATGAAAAGAGATTACATGTTACAGAGATGAGAATGTTGAGATGGATGAGCGGAGTAACCAGGATGGATCGTATTAGAAATGAGAATATAAGAGGAAGCCTGAAAGTAGCACCCATGGTCGATAAGTTGAAAGCTCATCGTCTACGTTGGTATGGTCATGTTATGCGGATTCCGAGAGTCATTTAACAAGAAGGGTATTAGTTATGAATGTGGAGGGATGCAAGAGAAGGGGTAGGCCAAGGAAAAGGTGGATGGACTGCGTGAAAGATGATACGGAGAGGAAGGATGTGAGTGCCGAGATGACGAGCGATAGAGAGGTATGGAAGAAAAAAACATGCTGCGCCGACCCCAACTAAATGGGATAAGGGCAAGCCAATGATGATGATAGTAGCTATAGGTACTTAAATTCACCTGTAGGTTACGTAACTCTAACATACGGTAAATCTAACTTATTTTGTAAAGGGTAAATGACGCGGGAGTCCGCTGGATACGGGTGGCGCAGGACCGGTCATTGTGGTACTCTTTGGGGGAGGCCTAGGAGCCAGCAGCAGTGGACATCTTGCGGCTGATATGATGATGATGATGATGAAATGACGTTTATTAATTCTAAGTCGTCTGAAAGGCTTCTAAAATTATTCAACAGGTTAAAAATCTTCCTTGATTCATTTGATCTTGAAAATAGATCTAAGTAAGCCTGATTTTTGAGGAATGATTCAATGCATTACATTTTTCAATTCCATTGTCTCGTTTTTAATTTATGCATCGTTTCCGACTAAAATAGGTAAACTATTACTTATTTTTTCATGTTAAATAATATCGGCCGGAAAAAACACATAGGCAATAATAAACATATCACGTATTTCTTGCTCTTTAACTCAAGAGCAAGAAATACGTGACAATTTCTAGAGAATTCGGTCCGATACAAATTAAATTGATTTTAATTTTCCCAACTTAATAGCAAGCAATACAAGCTGCAATAGCTAGTCTTAAAATGGGTATCTTTTTAGTATCAATTTAATTTACACATATTTTATAATTTTGTAGTGTGTAGAAACCATATCTTACGAGTATATTACTAGGTAAGATTTTTGTGGAACCCCAAAAAGGAACGTAACTTTGTTCAACTTCGCTTAAAAAGGCATTTACCCGCCGTCGCCCTGTGACTTATCGCGGTCCTGAGAAAGAGAGAGACATATCAAACCCCTTACGAAGGAAAAAGACGGAGAGCTCGCATAGAAATATTTAAATTAAGTCCTCTCCTTAATGTTGGACATTATTTTTTTATCGGAGACTCCAAATAAAGATATGTAGGGAAATGTTAGGGGAGGTTTGGGTACTTGAAAATGTAGAACATCGTATCTACTGTTTTATTAGGCTGGTTGGTTAGAATAAGGTCAAGAGTGCCGCCTGAAGACCTATTTATTACCTTGGCCTATTTTGTATGGATTGCAGAGTGAGTGACAGTAAAACTTAGTGGTTCTGTGAGTAGTACATAATGCGATTGTTTTTTTAGGGTTCCGTACTCGAAGGGTCCAAACGGAACCCTATTGCTGTCCCTCACGCGTCCGTCCGTCGTCTCTCACAAAATGTTGTATCTAAGACTTTGTAACTTCCCGTTCTTTCTTTTTAAATTTCCTTATTTTTCCTATTAAAACCAACTTAATATTGCGGTTGGTTCTGAACCCTAAATGTGCGAAATCCGACACGAACTTAAGGATGATTCACGTTAGACCGTTCCGTGTCTTTTGTTTAAAATACAAACTACTCGTACCTATCATAAAAAATACACTGGCGGTCAAAAATTTCGGCTCACCCTAGTTTAAATATCCTCAATAGGTTTTGTCAAATATTCTACACTCGTTTTTTTACATAATATACTATTCTCCGTATTGTCCAACTGTATTAGGAATTTCCGGGATCCTATCATAAAAAATATCAATGTTCAAAAATTATGATTTTACCATTGTTTTTTTTTTCATGGATTTTTGAGTCCGATTTAAACCTGGAAACGTTACTTTTTTGGCGGTTACTTTTGCAGTATAGATGTAAATTATTAAATAAATATAATCACATGATTAAAACTTAAAACCTCTCAGTATTTTACAAAATATATAATGGTTTTTTTACCGACCCTTATTCTTTATCCGCGAGTGTATGTTCACATTGTCAAATATGAAAATTAATTAGAGGTTAATTATTTTTTTTTAAATATTTGTGGACAATCTTACACAAATCAACCTAGTCCCAAACTAAGCAAAGCTTGTACTATACTGGTGGTACTAAGCGACGATATACATACTTATATAGATAAATAAATACTTAAATACATAGAAAACATCCAAGACCCAAGAACAAATATTCGTGCTCATTACACAAATAAATGCCCCGGCCGAGATTCGAACCCGGGACCTCCAGCTTTGTAGGCAGGGTCACTACCAACTAAGCTAAAGCGGTCGTCGGTACCTATATTTGCGAATTTCCAATTCATCAAATGCAATAAATTAAAGACAATAGCAACAAAACATCAACTATTATTTACTGCACAACAAATTACACGACGCACAAAAGGAAACCAATATTTGCCGTTCAATATTTAAAAATCCGTTCGACAAATATTCGAATATATCAAATATTGAACAAAGTCATCAAAAGGTTGTAGTGATTTCATTGTGTTGACGAAATTATTGAATTGGGTCAACATTCCATCCGCTATTATCAACAGAAAATATATCGCCAATTTGATGTCACGTCAATCTGATTTCAAAAAATAAAGATAATTATGAAAGTATTGCTGAATAGGTATACATGTAAGAGATGTAAGGCACAACTGAATGTCATCTCGTTCATAATTATTTAAAGCAGTTTAACTGGGGAAGTACCTACCTCCACTTTGTATTCATGTCACTAAATCAAACTAAATTATATCATAGTAATTGCATTGTGAGAGAGATGTGTAAGAGCGGTTGTACAGTCAGTAACAATGATATCTACATACGCTCTTATTCCCTTATAATAAAGATATGTGAAGATAATTTTGAGCACCTCTCCCGCGTAGCAACCATTGCTGCTGACTGTACCTACTTTGTTTCGCAGAAGTTTCATATAATGTATTGTTAGCAAAATGTTCATGTTCTCTTTTTTTCGAAATTATTGCAATTATGTAGAGTCTGGCTACGTTAACTCTACCAAGCAAATGTACTGTCAAACAAATAAAAATTGAGTATGGCAATGTTTTGTGTCTGTGACGGTCACAGATGAATACTTAGTTACTTATGTCGTGTTTCCAAATTTTGCCGTTTGGCGCCACTGTATGGCACCATTATATCGGATACTAGGAACCGGCCCTAATTCATTTTAAGATGGCGGAGCGATAGTAGTCTACATATCATAAATATTGTCTTCACATCACATATAAATAATCAATATTTGTACATTTCATAATGCATGAAAAAACATTTTTTTTTATTTTTTCATATTTTGTACGAAAAACTTCTAATTGATTTTTTATATTATTTTTCCCGTTTTCGGTACACCTTAAATTAGCAAATATTGCGTTTTGTTCGAAAAAGAAAAAAAAACATGCATTTAAGGATTCAGCCGATGGCGTGGCGGAGCGATAGTAGCGCCAGTTCTGCAAACTCGGGAAGTTAAGCTGTCATACCTCGTGGTGGTTGTCAAATTGTCCTATCTTCTGTGTTGTCATGTACAGATTCACAGATAAAAGATAAAAAATTGCTGGGGTAAAGATATTTCAGCCAGACTATATAACCTAACCAATTTTCTGGTAGATCTAATTGGATTCTACACAATGACATTTTAGCTGTACCTACTTAAAAAGTTAACAGTTTCTATAAAAAAGTGAGACATTTTTCTGCAAAACCTACCGTGAAAGAACCCTTGAGGCCTACTTGCACAATAAATTGATTTTGATTTTTTAACACTAATAAGAACTTAACTAAATCTTAGTTTAACACACAAAGTTGTAAGACATTTCCTACTCAACCCTTTCTCAGTTTTTAAACTAACTTCGAGCTAGCGCCGGTAAAATCTTAACCCTAAATTGAGTCAGCGACACCGGATTACGGACGGGTTAAAATATTTGTTCGGCCCAGAGATAAGACATGAGATGGGTTCACCTGTCATGTGGGTTTTTAAGCGGACCTCGAGATTGTAGCTTTGGGGATTATGGGGAACGGTTTTTTTAATTATTTCTGGACCATGATTCCGGTGTGTCTTAATATTAGGAGGGGATATGCCTGCGATATAGCTTTTTTTGTATGTGTCATTCAAGGTCCGTATTCTATGTACAATATTTGACATAATGGGACATATGTCCACAGCCATAATTCTAGTGTGTTTTAATATTAGAGGGGATATGCCTGCGATATAGCTTTTTTTTGTATGTGTCATTCAAGGTCCATATTCTATGTACAAATTTGACATGGGACATTTCTCCATATAGATATGGCTATTAATTCCAATTATAACACGAAATCATCTTCACATGAACTTTCCTTCTATCAATTATCCCGCATGTACATAATTTTAGATGAGGAAGACCTGGAGCGAACTCCAGTCCTCTGGAGTTGTCAAAAAACGTATGTATGAAATATCATTTGACATTTAACAGTGGCCTGTTGATGAAGGAAAACATCGTAAGGAACCCGCATGTAGTTTTCTCTCTGATTTGGAAAGTCAGATGGCAGTCGCGTTAGAAAATAGTTCGTACGTCAAATCTTGACATTAGGGGTCAAAGACCCCGGGGACCTTAGGACACAACCGGGAACGCTAGGAGGATATGCCACTTCCATAGTGTATTCAAAATTAAGTACCTAGGTATTGATTGTTACAATTTGATTTCAAATATGTACTATAACCGCCCTTCAATATATCAGAACTATACCGAGAGGTGTTCATACAATGGGTTCATTTTCAAACCACGTAAATCATGGGCTGTTAGGCCGGGAGCTACACTTATTTTAAAGCGAGAAATATTTATTAATTTTCCTTGCGTTTTCTACGTTGCATCCTGTTGACGTAGAATGGAAGACATAAAGTGGACGGAAAAAGTAACGAATGAACAAGTGTTGTCAAGAATGAAAGAAAAGAGACAAATATTGACAACCATAGAGAATAAGAGAGAAATAATGATGGGTCATCTGCTAAGACATGATCTTTTCCTGAAGACCATTATAGAAGGGAAGATTGAAGGAAAGAGAGGAAGAGGAAGGCCAAGAAGAAACTACTTTGAGCAAATAAAAGAGAAGGTTAAGGTCATGTCATATCAGAGAGTGAAGGAGATAGCAGAGGACAAAACGGCTGGAGATTGCTCCACCGACAAGAGTAGTAAACTCTTAAATAGAAGAAGAAAAATCCTATAGGTGCCTGTGGACAGCTTCGCCACCATCTCAATAATATCCGTTGGTAGATTAATTTTTCTCCCGAGCACGGGTGACCCAATTTCCTTATTTTTCCTTTTAAAACTAACTTAGTTTTGCGGTTGGTTCCGAACCCTAAATGTGCGAAGTCCGACACTCATTTAGCCGGGTTTTTTAATAACCCAGTGGTTCAAGCCGCGCGGGGTTCAATCAAACAGATCAGATCCCTTGAAAAGCTCTTCCGATGCAGTAATGAATGAATGAATTTAATCTGATATATATATATATATATATCCCTGTATGCATCCGTGTAGTTGTTCCATTTTATATTGTATAACATGTTATATATATTTTTTAATTATACCTAAATTATGAAATTGTAATCTGACATATGTATTGTAAAATGAATTATTTTGTCATTTGTGGTCAAGCGCAAACAGGGTGATTCAGGAGACGTGAGCAGGAATCAGATAAATAATCAGGCCCATGAAACTGAACAATTTTCCCCTTGGAATATAGGTCGAAATCTGAAGACATAAAAACCTACTTCACATAGTCACGTGACCAGCCACTTTGTATGAAAGTTGATTTCTAATTTTATTATTTCGGCCCATGGTTTCTTGTGGAAAGTTGTTCAGTTTCATGGGCCTGATTATCTACCTGATTCCTGCTCACGACCCAGAAATCACCCTGTATATATGCCCTGGTAATTATTTAATTGGACAAACATTTTTTTTGCATTTAATTAGTTTATAAGAATTTCTAACACAATGTAATATAATTATAGAGATAAATAAATTAATGAATGAATGAATGAATCCAGAAGTTCGTCGCCCGCCTTACCGCTCAACTACACTGACTACCAAATAATTAAACTTAAATTAATTAAATAGACGAGCCATATTACCTAAAATTAATTTTAATAACACTAACAATTTAAACTAAATTCTACGCCAATGCCAAAACCAATAAGAAACTAAGACAAAGCGGTCAGGTAAATTATAACCTAAATTCGCTCCCTGCTCCCGCGGCAGGCCCTCTAGCGGAGGTCACAAAGACTTAATGAAATTCCAAGCAGGCGTAATTGAAGCTATTATATCTTGTTAGATCTATTGTTCTCCAAACAATGAAATATGCTTAAACATTAATCTGTGGTCTTTTGTTTGCTTCATTTGGCTCCTGGGGGAATTTTGTAGAACATTTAAAGTTTTTAGAGGTAACATCCTTCTTCGTAAAACTCATCAGCTTATATACGTCCCACTGCTGGGCACAGGCGTCCTCTTATAGATGAGGGGATTGGGCAGCAGTTCATAAAACTAAAGAATAAAATATAAAAGCTAATAATATGTACGTACCTACGGAAGATCTTCTGATGGACAAAAAAATATTACTTCTCCTCGCGTTTGAGTTGAGACGATAGGTTACTGGGGGTCTGAGGCGTGACCCTTCATGAAGGAAGTGGGACGACGAATCCAGGAGAGAGGCTCCGATGCTCGCACGGGTTCTTACCTGGTGCAAAGGTTGTTCATCGCCATCCAATGTGGTAATGCGGCAATTGTGATGGGTACCTTTGCGCCCGGTATAACTCGCGGAATTTGTTTGACTAGTCTTAGACTTTAGTTACCTCTTATTTTTAAAATTAGTTTAATTTACTTATTAAAAGGTTATTCATCATTGTTCATGGTTATTGTTAACTTATTTAGTTAAGAAAGAAACTATGTTTAATGGCTTGAAAACTCAAATCATGGAATTCCGCTCTAGCGCAAAGCATGTCTATAGTGAACGTATTTTATCTCTTTCTTACAAATAAATACCAAAAACGCATATACGTCTCATTTTAACTAAACATTTTGTATAACTTTAACTAAGTTGGTAAGTTAAACAAAGTTTTAACTTATAAAGTTGCGAGGTGAATGAAGCTACTTATATTTCAAAAGTTGTATCATGCGGGTGTTGTATAATTAATAGATATTTGATACACTTACCTACTATAGGTATACATTTTATGCTAAGTTGGTAAATGACTAGGCAAATACCTATATAGGTATTTAACATGATGACTTTGATCATCATATTATTTGCACTTTTATTTTATTAAAATATAATTATACTTATTTTACAATTACCTAGGTATGTTATTATAGCTTCCAACTTATAGACTACCTACCTGACCTTGGATGTTTTTTGTGTTCCCGACAACTGAGCAATATTTATAAAAATTAACCTACATTGATGATGAAAATATTCTCACATACAACTACATACAAAAATCATTATCCACTTTTTAGACGATATCTCCGTTCATGTTTGAACATGTTTATATATCCATGTCAACACGCTGACATAATCTTCCCATTATCACTGGCACGTCCCTACATCTTTTATTGTCACATGCTCAGAATGAGGTCGGAATCCGAATAAGAACAAAAACTTTATCGTTAGAAAACAAAATGGCCTCCCGATAGCCGATACATTATAATAAAAATAGAGAAATCGGGACACTCCGCTTTATCTATTTGGTTCGATTACTACCGATGTATGGTCACGAATAAAAAGTCTATACTAGTCGACAACAAATAATAAATCCGTGTGGTGTTATTCCTTCATAACAAAGTGAAAAAATTAAATTAATTCCTTTGTAGGCTCCTATACACGAAGACCATACATATAAATACAATTCAAAGTCATAGTTTTATGATATAAGTGAAAGAATCATATTTCGCCCGTATTCCTCGCGGGGTTTTATAAGTAACTAAAAATAAAAATAAATCCCATTAAAAAAAAGTGGTTTTAATTATCAAAACTACCAGCTTTTTCACGATAATCAGTTTAGTATTGCCATAGGGCCAGCCGATTGCTGGAACGTAGACGATTCGCTCGCTTTGCTCGCTCGGTCGAAACCATTTTTTTTTTTACTAAAAATGGGATTTTAAGCAGGCTAAATGCCAGTTTAATGTTAAATAACAAGAAAAGTTACCTACCAAGCCACATCCACAGCAAAACTAAAAACTGTGGCACCGCTTACATATTTCACGGAAGATAAAACTACCCTTGAAAATCAAGACAGAGAGCTCGAACAAATTCAAATAAACTCAAGAAAGGTTCACAGTAACGAGTCTGGTCAATATTTATACGTAACCAACAAGATTTACAAAAGGATAGGATGCCAAAAACGACATCCAAAATCCGTCCCTTATGCTCTATCTTTAGAAACGAAAGGATAAAGTGGGATGGAAGACTTTCAAGGGGTAGCTTGGAGCAATGAATAAATTTAGGTATAGAGATAATATGAATTTCTATTGCCTTATTGTAAGAAAGTGATGATGGAAAAAGATTCTGAAGCATAGCATTTTAAAGTGGTGTTTTTGTGTACATTTTACCGCTTTTAACCACTTCGTAATCACCTCAAAGGTTTCGTAAACACATTCGAAGTAAATCAGTCCGTTTTGTGTAACGTTCTGTTATTGCGTACGTACCTAATATGACCGGTCCCTTGACTTTCGCTGTATCCGGATACTACTTACTGTATTTCATATTGTATGCATTAACTTCATATTTATGCTTTGCAAATGACTCCATGCACATACATTCTACACTCAACCATAAAAATCATTCCAGGTGCAACCAAACCCGTGGAACTCGAAGTACAAACATGAAAAAAAAACAAATATGTCACATCCCTAACCCTCAGTGTTCCGCTCTAAAACAAACTTACATTTGCGGCTAACTGCGGCGCCACTGCAAATAACTCCTGCACTTTTCACACCGTGAGGAGGAACTATCCTTGTTTGATCACTAGCATAATTAAGTTTGTTTGTTCCGCTCATAACAAATTTAAATTTGCGGTTTGTTGCGGCGCTACTGTGCGCATACGTTAAGTTTATTGTATGAAGCAATTGTAGTTCTAGGGTTTCACCGCCGTTAAATTTATGTTTGTAGTGTGGATTGAGATTTGTTTATGTTAATTCGGTTTCCGGAGATAAGAGATTCTTGGACCCACCGCATCTACCCTTGTTCAAATGCACGAGGTGTTAAACAACTTCTTACTTGATGTATCTTAAGTTTTATTTTGTTTCACATGTCCCGGTACCCGATTTCGGAACGCGTTAAGTTACTACTGCGTACGAGAGATCATCCGATATTTCACATTAGGTAATTTTCTATACCTTCTTCATCAACCTTGCGATGATGACAAACTTGCATTTCACTAGGGATTTAATTTGTAATCTCCCAAATTACCTAATCAACCACCCGCTATACTCGTAAATCTTAAACATTAGATGATTCTGAACATCTAATCCACTTTAGGGGCCTATTCCGAAAGCGGAGGCAATTTCATTTGGAACATTTTAAATCTACGACCCGGCAAAGGAATCTGTACAATTCCTTCAAATTGGTGATATTTCGCGATGGAGGGATAAGTGGAATGGCGAATTGAATTTTTGTGACAAGTCTGCCGGTATTGTCCGCCATTCGTCATTTTTAGCCATTTTTAGCCGATGCGAAAAGTAAGTTCTATAGGTTTGTATAGCCTTTTTTCTTATAATTGTATTAAAACAATGAAAAACCAAATATAAGTAAAAGTACAAAGTAGTTGGAGTGTAGGATTTTGTAATGTCTACGAAAAATCCAAAAATTCAATTTTGTAATTACTTCGAATGTACTACGAGTATCTTTTATTTCTCTTCAAGCTAGTGCCTAAATTAACTGACAATATAATGGTCAACCTGTACAGTTTGTTCATCGAACGATAAACAAACTAATTAACATTATTTAAGCATTCATTCTCATACCTACTTAGCCTTTAATTATTTAAAAACCTCACCATCGTAAACCTCACTTAAAAGCTCAAAGAGAAAGTCTGAGTAGGTAATCCTAAAGAAACATTTGTTAAAAATGTTAATATATTATGAATGGTATGACACATTGTATCATCAGAGCATACAATTTTGGAATTTATTTTCTATGGTTGTATAAGTTTCAAAATGTAATGTCTAGTGAACGTACAAGGGCTTAGTGTTGAGATATTAAATATCACGGTAATACTTGATTAGCGTTATTTTTAATAATCGACATGTTGATAGTTATGTTACGAGTTACGAGGAAACATGCCATAGTTATCCTATTGACAATGCCAAGGGTTATTTCGGTACACACATTTTACATTCCAATTTGTAAAGTGTTAAAACAAGTGCACGAAACAAACTGAAATGAGAAGCGTAATCCTTAGATTGACCCTCTTTTCGATTGATCTCAAGCAGTTACTTGTGTTAGACAAATTGCTATTGATATTGCTCTTTCATGAAAAGGTTAAGCACACCTAGAATTCTTAGAACCTTGTTATATTATAAATAATATAAATATCCTTGACATCCTTGTAACATATGAACTTATCATTAAGGCGCTAGTGGATGGACCCGGCGAGCAGTGAGTATTCTCATAATAATTCTACTCCTTTTCTCGCTCCAGCTAGTAGAGTTACTATGAAAGTACTAGCTAACGCCAGCGGCACGTACCACTGGGTTTTATGAAAAAAAACTTAATGTACAAATAGATCATTTTGGTACCATAAGACACATATTGCTTCTCACACCCGCTTATGAGGCCCGCTGCTATAAACATGAAATATCTTACAAATAATTTTGCTATCGAGTGGCACATACTGCTTTTCACACCTTCTATGAAGGAAAGAGTCATTGTTGCCCTCAAATGAGGGAAGAAAAGTGTCTTTTAATAATGCGTTGTTTTAGTAGGCTGAGTAATAAAAGGAAAATGTAGACTCAACTTTGGATTTCTTTTCTATCGAGAAAATTGTAAGCAATCATGTTTCGGCTATTGTCAGTACCACAATCATAATATAGTCAAGAATCATATATCTGAAAATTGACAACATTTCATTTTTCTAAACTCTTAATTTTATTAAGGTATTACTCAAAAAGTTAGGAGTACGTATTTTTTCTTTTCAGTATATTTTCATTAAATCCCCCTTGTTTTATTAATCTAAAACTGCCGCGTTCTAAAAGGGCGTATGTACGTATTTGGGATGAATAAGATTAGCACTCTGGTCAAGTATTGAATTATAAAAATTATACTGTATCTGTGTCTCTTGCGACAGTGACAGTGACAAATTTCAGGGGTCTATCCTGACCACCCGAAGATCGAAATTCGTATGTTTCTTTCTCTATCGCTCGAAACAAATGAGATAGAGACGGAGATATTCGAAAGATTTTAACTCAGTTACTTCACTTGACAAGAAGCCCCTACATCTGACAACTTACTGTCGAATGTGTAGATGTCAAAATTGTCAATGTCGCATCCATAGACAGTTTTTATTATTTTAATATGATACATAAGTCATGAAACGGAATATTCTTATACAGCCCAGTAATGGCTTCTTATAAGTATTTTCCAGTTTTCTCGAGAACTATCGAATATAAAAATCCAATATTTTTTATATATACTCAGCAAGCTCATATCTCTAAATGGATTTCTGCTTCAAGCCGCTAAGGTAAAATGAAATGTTGTTAATTAGTCCCTATTGTTTCCTTGTCTGGGCAGAAAAGCGTTTTAAAGTTTCTAAATTTCCCGTTGTAGCGCCGCAGGTGTGAAAATATAATTTGACATTTAACAATAACTTTTCGGAGAAGGAAAACAACATTTTATGCCCCATTTCTAGTGAGGAAACCGGTTTTATCAACAGTCTAATTTTTCCCCTGAGTTTGAAGGTAGAAAAAACGCTACGATGAATCAGTTGATTCTTCCTTTCGCCAACTCTTACGTTTACTAATTCCTTTGAGCAACTTGTCATCTTGATAAAAGCTAATAAAGTTAATAGATCGACACCTCGGAGCAGCACGTTTTGCTTTTTCTTCGGATTTTCTCCGAGATATCGGTATATTAAAGACAAACCTCGAGCAAAATACAAGCTACTCCTAGTAGTCCCAGTATCTCTTTAGTAAATGGAGATTTTTTCTAGACTGAAGTTAATCCCTTGGACTAGCTCTCGAAATAACAGTGTGGCTATGAAAACCGCGGTTTGTATTTTTCTGTATTACGGCAGGGTAATCATGTAAATTTATGTGCAAATGTTAGGCATATTTTAATGTCATTTTTCGACATTAGCTTAGATTTATACTTCAAGCTGACACTAAAATATGTCTAGCGTTAGACAAAGTTAGGTGATTAGGTTACGGGTGAGTGTAAAGTGGAAGAACAAAGGCCGTCTGCTAACGACGGTTTAGCCAGATTCATACTATTCTGAAATGTGTCATGATACGACAGAGCGATAACGGTGATATTATATACTTACTCGTATTATAATACGAATACATTCACACTCACCTGTCGCCCGAAAGTACTGGGTAGTTTGCGTCAAATCCGATAGTTCTGATTTTTTGCAGATTTGTCTATGAAGTTGGCCCAATGAGTAACCCAACTGTTTGTAACCTCGAGCGCCGAATGCAGCTTTGTCAAAAATTGAATAAGTACACGATTACTTTACCCTTGAGGCTTACTGCTGGCAGAATAAATTTGCAATAAAGAGTATCCCTCTTATTCATAAACGTCTCTATTACCTAAACCTATTTTAGTTAACAAGCCGCTAAAGTTCGTTTGTCCTTATCTGTCACTTTGACGTTTACGTTTGTGAGGAAGGGACAAACAACATTTTAGTTAGCAGAGGTTTGTTAAGCTTATGAACAAAGGGGTTTTTGTGTTGTATTGTAAATGTATTAATTTTTTCATTTTTTGATTTGATCCATGCCAACGCTTCCCGCTGTTCTCGTGGCCTCAGTGAACCCTCTAATGACCGCGGGTCCTTAACACGCTCACGCTTTGTCGACTCGAGTGCCTTTTTCCAGGTCGCCCCTTTGTCTCCTCCAGGGGAGACATAATGGATTAAATTCTGAGAGTTCGATAAAACCGAAAGTTTTATTATATCTAGAGCTTTGGTGTCATGGCTCCACTGGGATTCATTTCAATGAAATTTACTTTCTTGGGTCCTGTGAAATTCGGGACACTGAAGTAATATCTATCACAAAATAGTATATAATAGTATTACAAAGTAATACTATGTATCAACATTGAGCGAAGTACAACATATGTACAGTCAGCCCATGAAAATGTTGAGCATACTTAGAACCTTGTCACATCGAAATCTAAGAAATATTTAGACTGAAACGTCATAAAATTTGAAACCTCTTTAATTTGACAAAGAACTAAAGTGCTCAACATTTTCGTTGGCCCACTGTACAATACAACGCTTTGTACCTATGTTTTACTTTTTTATAGAAATCTTTATAAAAGCAGGTAATTTTAAACAGATCTTGATGCTGTAATTACTTGCAATGATTGCCTATCGATTTATAATACAATAATTATAGTACACAAACTTTATTGCACACCTAACAAAAAACAGGACACAGTCCATAACACGCGAGACCTTTTGGTGATCTTGCCGTTCATAGGTTTAATGTTTGTTTTAAAACTTGCTATAAGTTATATGGTTCCAATCCTAGCCAGATTTGCGTTATATCATCAATGATTCTTCCATCCTCTCAATCATATCCATTATCCATCCATTAAAGTGATTATTAGATTAGAAATTAACGTGTGAGGTGTCTTGCTGAATAGCATTAGGCATCTTAATATTGTAAGACGGTTAACAGTACAGGTTTCTGCATTTTTAATGTAACTTTGATACAGAGACAGAAGGCCGAATCCATATATATCCATACTTAAAAATCGTTACTTAAAAAGTTATTATGTCACACCTAGCCATAAAGTGGCCATTATCGCACGCTCCGCGCGCAAAAAAAAACCCACTTCCTGGCCAGGGGGTGACATAAAATTTTGTACTTACCACGGGCGATAATAAAGAAAGCGTCAGATCGCATATTTATCGCCCTTGCCTTCGGCTCGAGCGTAAAATACCTGCGATCTAAGACATTCTTTGTTTTATCGCCCTTGGTAAGTAAGTGTACTATTGTTGTATTCTATTAATTATTATAATTATTTTAAATAATGAAAAACGATTTAATTTGATTCCTTGTTATTATTTTCAAGAAGTTTCATCTCGCTCGCCTGCTAACAAATTGTAATTGCCGTTGACGTTGAAGGTGGCGGATATATCTGTCTATGTGTCCTGAATATCTCATTATGCACGTCGTATATAGTGACGCGTTAAACTTGCACGGCGGCTTTCATTAGCTGCCCCTGCATTTTTAATGCTCATGCCGCAAGTTTGACACAAATACAGAAGGGACGCTAGGAGACATAAGGCGCACGCAAATGTGTGGATTATTTTCCAATTGCTACATACGAACATAAATTATACAAATAGCTAAACTAGTTGCTCTGTGAACTGTACCCTTACCATGAGTTTGCAATGTTTGCATTACCGTACTCGCTAGCGACTGCGTAAACGATTTAGTATGGACAAAAGTACAGCGCCTCTGGCGGTTACGCAGAAAATATACTAAGAATCGGCATACTAAAAATCGTTTACGCAGTCGCTAGCGATTACGGTAATGCAAACATTGCAAACTCATGGTAAGGGTACTGGGCTGTTTTTCACAAACCTGTCAAAAAGTAACAAATGACACAATAGGTACGAGTGAAATTTTTAGGTTGTTTTGTTTGCAATTGTTATGTACATTGCTTCGTCATTATAAAAAAAAAACAAAAACAGAATTGACAATAATATTCCAAATTATCCACTACCTGATTTCACGAGAATTGGTTGATCAGGGTTGGCAGATCATCAAAAAGGTACCTAAGCGCAAAATTTAATGTTAGTGCCACTTTGAACAATTGTACCTAGAAAATGTGACATTACTGTAGTAGGTTGCTAACGATCCAGATGTCACCTCTTAGGTACGAGGAAGAAATAGGAAGTGGTGCTATTCTAACATTTATAACTTACGTATATTTAATACCCACCTCACGGGAGATTTCATACATTTTCTATGTAGACTAAATATTATGTAATAATGTAAACATTTCGCAGTTTTATTAAACCTTATTCCATATATACGTACGTTAGATTATAAGTAAATCGTTTACATTTAAATGTAGGTATGTAAAATAAAAGACTTTTTCTATTTTATTTAGTGATGTACACTTTTTTTAGTCATAACAGCCTTTTTGAGTTTTAATGTTGAAAATCGTAATACACAATCGTAATAAAGACTATCAAAATAGGTATACTTCGTTCCAGATTAGTTCTAATACAATAGTATGAGAACTTTTCGTCATCTAATCTGGAACGAAGTATAGTAATTCAATTCAATTCAATTCAATTATTACAAACAATGAACCTACTGTATTGTCTCCCGCGATCCTATGAAAGCCCGAAGGGACGCCTTATATCAGATCCGTGTCCCCTTTATGTATCTTACTTGGGCACATAGCGACACATACGTATGATTACGTAATTCGCTTTGATATTTAAGGCAAAGGGTAGCAAAGGCAAGTTGGTGAAAAAGTGTTGTGCAGTACAAGTAATAAATTATGTAAGGTACGCGAGGGTAATTATGGTCACGTTAAGCTTTGAATCCCTTTAGAAAAAACGTAATGGGGGATAAAAAATATACAGTTGCTTCCTGGAATAAAGAAAAAATAAAACATCTTATTCGTGAACTTACATTTTTTGTCCATTTCTTTATCCTAGGCGAAACCTGAAAAAAGAAACAATATAAATTGAAAACAGAGCTCAGTGGCAAATCATAGCAGACAAAACAAAGCTGGCCTACGTCAAAGAGTAGGTCGTCAATTTTTTTTATTAAAAATGGGATTGCTTTTTTTCATTTAAATTTTTTAATGTAATCTATGTACTTTGTCTGGAATAAAATTATTTCATTTAATTTAATTTCATTTTTCATTTTTGGCCAGTATCTAGCCAGGGGGCATTTGTTGATAAAAATAGATTAATTATATTGCGCCACAATTATGGTCTTTAATAATTTAGTACTAACTTACCAAATTATGGACATAATTTTATTAATACCTAACGACGCCGACGTTGCATCATTTAACAGCGATTATCCATCCCGATATCCAATATCGAGTAATATGCCATTTTCACGCGATGTTGCAATTCAGACAAATATTGACCCAATTTCGGTGATATTGGCATACTTGGCCAATGTAATTACTTTAATGTACTGTAATTACTAAATTACTGCTGTAATTACAGTGTTACAGTTACAGTGGCTTCACAGCTGCTCACATTTTGGTGAGTATTAAAGAATAGAATAGAAAGAAAAAAGTTTATTCATGACGTTTACTTAGACTAATACATTAGAAAGATAACAATTCAGCTGCAGAGAAACCTGACCCCCCGTGCATACAAATTTCTATGCAGGGGGGTATGTTTTCTCTGCAGTACCTTTCGAGTGTCTTGACGCTAGTAATATTCACCTTTATCCAAGAACTAGACGATAAGACGATCTTCATGTAACTGAAACCTAATACATCCACTTAACCTAAACACATATCACAAAAAATGTGTAAGTATATAAAAAATATAAATTGGCAACGTTTCCGAGCCGTCACGAGCGCGACCGAAAACGGCCGAATGAGTAATGCGCGGGTCACCTCGCTGACAGACGAGAAAAATGGCGGATACAAAACGGCCGGAGAGCGGGGACGATTAGTTTTCCCTTACCCGGATAGTTGGGAAATAGTTTGTTAAATTAAAATGTTGGGTTAAATAATAGGTTCGCTTTTGACGCTTCTCTGCTTCGGGATGTTTTGGTAAAATAACAATTTGGTTAATTTATTGTGTTTGTGGTTGTAGCTTTTTATAAGACGAAAAAGGAATGGTTGAAGTTTTTTTTGACAACCAGTTTAGCCTAGTGATTAGTGACCCTGCCTAGAAAACTGGCGGTCCTGGATTTGAATCCCGGTGAAGACAAAGATTTGAGTGATTAAGCATGAATATTTGTTTCTGAGACTTGGTGTTTTCTATGTATTTAAGTACCTATATCAAATTTATCGTCTAGTACCCATAACACAACCTTAATAATACAACCTTTATAACACAAACTTTATAACACCAACTTTATAACACAAACTTTATAACACAAACTTTATTGAGCTTACTGTGGGGCTAGTTCGATCTGTGTATGTATGTATGATGTATGTAAAATTATTTATTGTACATGTGTAAACCTAACATAAAAATTGAACAGTTAACATGTATGTACAAAGGCGAGGAGGAGGTATGCTCTATAATATTAATGTCCCCCCAGTATATTTATTAATTGATTTTATGCCTCACCATAATTCTTTTATATCACGATTCTGACAAACTAGCATGCTGATGGTAAGCAGTCACCTTAGCCTCCAGAACTTTCGGTCCTAATATAGCAGCTGTAACCTGGGCCCATCGGTCTAATTTTAGGACCAACAATGTCAGCGTTAACAGACACGACAAAAAAAAACGAAACTCTTTTTAGGATTTAAAATAGATGGTTGTTTTCTATTTTTAGGACATTGGGTCGTTATTCCGATCGTCCTAAAATAGATCTGGCCTTACGAGGCTTAACGTAATTTTTCCGTTACATCCAACATTATCACTAAATAAACATACTTTTTAAAAAAATTGGAATTCTGGACACGGCTGCACACTATAATTATAATCAAACTATATTTAAGGTACGCAATCTACTAATGCTCGCCATTTACCCAATACTAGGAACTACCAATCTTATATCCCAACCAATCACAACAATAAAGACAGGTGTCAACGATTTGGAATTCAGGTAAAGAAACAGAAATTAACTAAACGCTTAATTAATCCCTTATTAATTCGGCCTTACAAAGTTTATAGAAGAGCGGTGTCTCTTGACACAAGTATCTTTATTATTTAAAAGGAAACCCAACCTCGCTTTTGTTAACATATTCCCGTTTAAATTTTCAAGGTGTCATATATCGGGTCGTTTACCTTACAGGCATTGTGGTCTTCATTGTTCTTAATAGGGCTATATTGGGCCATTCCCTTCAGCGGTCACCACATCTGACAAACACGCCCTTGTGCGTACCGACCCCTATAAAGACCTAACCTCAAACTGACTTCGAATTACTAATTAATACGGGTGACTGTCACACCGTTATCTATTTTAACATTTCGGAATTAAAGAGGATTTATAGAAAGTTAAACTGATATATCTTATTATGCGTATAAAATAATAAGTCAGCTAAAAGTTCTATTCATGTTTAAATAATTGTAATACTTACGTATATAATTGTCTACAAAAATAAATAATATAAATAATAATTATATATAAGCATGCTAGTGATAGTACATTACTTACCAAGGGCGGTAGAACAAAGAACGTCTCAGATCACAGGTATTTGACGCCCGAGCCGAAGGCAAGGGCCATAAACATGCGGTCTGAGGCTTTCTTTATTATCACCCGTGGTAAGTACAAAATTTTATGTCACCCCCTGTCCAGCTACCTACTACTGAGTAGGGATGGATTTATGACACTATTATATATATATTTTTTTAGCCACAAATCCATCCCGGTAAATGTTTCATCAATGTGGCATCGATAACAAAAATTTGCAACCAATTGCATCGCTTTTGCAATTGACAATATTTCATAATTTCCAAAAGTCTTAATTCGAAAACCATTTCGGTAAAAACGTGTGAAGTACACAAAAAACATTTTTTTAGATTTTTTTCTCCGTTAATTTTGGAAAAAATCGCAAATTACTGTAAACCGAAAGTTGACGTCATCTTCCTCGCTTCCCCTTAGTACAGAGTACAGACAATCGCTGCTCTGGACTGGTTCTGGATTCTTGTTGGGAAGATGACGTCATATTTTACTTACGCCCTTTTGGAATGACCTACTTTTCAACGTGTTTTTTTTGTATGAAATAATGAGTTAAATTGAAAAAGAAAAAATACGGGTGGCTTAAATTTTTACCTATTTTCTAACTAGTTCATAAAATAAAGTAGTTAAAAATATGAAATGTTGTCAATTCAAGCAAATGTAGTTATCGTACGTAGGATATACTTGTTACTATTATTGAGAATATTCTAAATTCGTATTATATGCGATCAACTGACTTGTCTTACAAAAAGTCTTTTAAGTAGGGTACTTAATGAAATATTTGAATTGTTAGCAGATTCTCCGTCAACACTTTAACAATACTTTTCATACTTCTAACCAACTTCTAACTCAATGACGTGACTGATTTAAGCAGTATACTAATGCTAATTTAAGTTTTCTGGTTAACAACACGTTTAAAAACCTCACGTCGGTGTGGCAGGCGGCCTGTCGTAAGGGTCCACCCGCATTAATTGGGGGAGATTTAAAATTAATTTCGCGGAAATTCAATTTTCCCAAGAGTGGCATATCAAATTAGTTGACACGTCAAATTAAATAAAAAAATAGGCACCAAAATTGTGCCCGAGCTTTTAGCCTTTGTCTGTTTATTAGCCTTTCGGAGGCTGGCAATTAAAAAAGTTTTTGAATAGGGTAATTAAATTTATCACGGGTTCTAATTGAGTGAGGAACTGGCTAATTTGTGCGTACTCCATTTAGCGAATTGATTTTTAGGGTTCCGTACCAAAAAGGTAAAAAAGGAACCCTTATGGTCTCACTTTGTCTGTCTGTCTGTCACATCGCTAAATATCTCAAGAACTACTTATGCTATCGATTTGAAATTTAGAATAGTTATAAATAAGGGTAACCCAAATACATGGAAGCTGGTTTTTTTAAAAAAATTATTTTATTTTCTGTGAATAATGACAGATAAAAGGGGGTTCAAAATTTTAAAGTCTGGCAACTATGTCAAGTGGGGTATCATATGAAAGGGCTTTACTTGTACATTCTGAAAGAATTTTTAGTTTTTTTTTTCGTTGGGGAAATTTCGACTTACGAGGGAAAATGTAAAAAAAAATACCATTCCCCCCCCCCTTATCTCCGAAGTTTACGAAGAAAAAAATTTGAAATTATTACACAACATTAATATGCATGTATATTCTACAGGAAAAATATAGCCATAGCCTTATCTAGTTTTTCTTTTTTTTAATCATCAAAAAACTCTTCTATACTAAGTTTGTAATTTAATCACCTTTGTATATATTTTTGTTTTATATTTAAATTTACAAAATTACGTTGAAAATACCTTCTTTCAAATAAAAAACAATTATTGAAATCGGTTGATGTGATAAACAATTCTCCTTGAAAAACCAACATACGTACTAAGTTATTCGGTCGCGCAAATTAGTAACACAATGCGCCGATAGATGGTGCTGTCATGTTTTTTAAGATTGTTCCTGAATTAATGGGGTCGGGACGGGTACACAACTACATATACAAGAACTGTGTACGGATACGGAACCCTCGGTGCGCGAGTCGGACTCGCACTTGACCGGTTTTTTTGAAAATGAAAATTGTTATAAAGTCTTATAGCGAATATTATACCAATGGTCAGTTAACTTTGATAGTAGGTATCTATAAAGACGACGACGCTTCCTTGTTCTTAGAATAAAAAAGGTAACTTTTTAGGTACAGTCAGCGTAATAAGTAGCTGGGCACTTTGGTACTCAGTAGTTTTCACCCGTTGAAAATTTAGTATGACAGTTTAACACGACATTAAAGCGACACGGTACAAAGATCGACTGACCGTACTGGTAGTTGGTAAAAAAAAATACTTGGCCAGAACTACGTTGCCACTGCTGCTGGGAAAGACTGTTTTTTTTCCGCCACCTGCCTCAATTCTGTACACTTAAAGCACTTTTCTTGACGGAGGTGAGAATTTAATTTACTTTCTACCTATTTTGCAAGTATTAAAATCAAAGCTGACAAAAAACCGACCAAAGTAACTCAACATATCGAAAAAGCGACATTTAAATTAGGTTTGCTCGCAGAAATAACCTGATTTCCCTCTTATGATGTATAATGAATTTCATGAGGGGTGTCTGTGAGCCGTAATTATTGAAGAAACGAAGTTTATTAAGTTGAGTAACTCGCTTCACGCTTCCACGTGGAACGAGAAATAACGGTTTAACATAAGATCTAAGCTATTATAAGATAATTTCCGTTTTAGTAAAGGTGGCTAATACAATTTGTTTATAATTCGCAGTGTGTCCTTTGCGAAAATTAGAAAAAGGAGGCGTTGTAGCAGAGACGAATGTTATATCGCCATCGATAATAATATCGATCCAAATCTCATTGATATAAACAGGAAAGAAAGCCGGAGACCATCGATATACTTAACATTTTAAACTCCCGCTCTTTTTACACATACCACTTAAAATATTTATAAGTATACGGGTACCAATATCTCCGTCAAAAATTAATACCGAGACGCCGCTTCTGCCCCGAACGTGACCGGTGGAACCCATGTTGAAAAGTCGATAACAAAGGTAAATACTTAAATACCGCTACAGACTACTATTATAATATTTTAAGTACGAAACCCTTTTGCGGAGAAGGACACTTCCCCAGTAATGTTTATCACTGAATTGAATCATTGATCACAAAAACTCACAGTACTTTCTACAACTGCTCTTTAAACAGGGTCACAAACCAATTCAAAAACGCTTGTAAAACCCCCGATAAACGGTATCAAATACAATGGTTCGATTTTCTAAATAAAGAGGCGATTTAACTACAAGTGCTGTCCCGTAAGGGTCGGTCCAGTCGAGCGGGTCGTGTAAACCCTTCCGAACGCGTGACTTGGGATTCTGCGGAATGGCGATTTCCGAAAAGGATTTTCGTAATTTGAAAGTCAAAGTCAAATTATTTAAGGGGCGTTACGAATTTTAAAATAGGTTGAACTCAGATTATGCAAGCTTTGCATGGAAATGGTAACGAAATGTTATAAAAAAATCGGGACACTTTTTTAGGGTTCCATAGTAAACAAGGAACCCTTATATTACCCTATAACATTGGCAATTACCTACTTTCGATTCCGAGTAGAAAAAAAACCCAATTTTATCTGAATTTAAAAAAAGTCGAGTGTTCAACTTTCCGTACAAAGGCCCAGTTAAGTACCTTCTACTCTTATCCGAGAAGATTAGAATCTTGAGCGTAGCGAGGGACTCAAAAGCACGAGATGCAAGAAACTTTGCGCTCGTGTGACACATACAACTTTTCACCTCAGTAATTCAATTCAATTCAATTCAATACATTTATTTCAGGCATTGCCCATAAAGTGTTAGTGGATACAAACAACGTGGTAATGAGAACATATTAATCCATTCCATCAATGAATATTTTGCTAATGCACTAGAATAAGGCAAGAATGTACCCTAATTTTTAGTATAAAATTTCAATGATTTTATTATGTATTTGCATGTATATTTATATACTTATAGCAAATAAAATTATTGTTGACTTTGACTTTGATTAAACTTTAATAATCACACAGTGGTGAAGACTTGAAATAGACTGCCAGATGTGGTTTCAGCTCTCAATGTCAACCAATTTAAGAATAAAACAACTGGATACAGACTTGCACAGCCCCAAATAAATAAATATTTTACAGTGCATAACATCCCCTTAACTGGCTATTGCTACGCTTCATTTCAATTATTTTGTCGAATGTGGTGTATGTATTTCCGTTTAAATACTCTACCCACTGAGGCCTGTCTAACGAAATTGGGTTGTCACTGAGTATTGGTAAATTCGGCCTCGTGCGGCGTTATAGGTATTTGTAATACGTTCATTCGAAATTTAGTTCGAAGAGAGGTTTCGACATATTCCTATGTAGGTAATTTGTGTTAGGTATTAATACGTTATTAAACTCATAGTCAAATCAGCAACTTTTTATTAAATGTCAAAAACGATTTGTTTATATGAAGTTTGTAGGGAAATACTGTCTTAGTGACGTCACTAAGACGGTGTGAGTAGGTTTGTTCAAATCAGCGTCCTTTTTAATTCTTTATGCTTATAAAATCTTTTTTTTTATGCTACGTCGGAGGCAAACAAGCTTACAGCCCACCTGATGGTAAGTGGACAATTAGCTAAAATAAATTAATAATTGATGTTTTTCGAGTATTTTTGTTAGATCTTTTATTAGTCAAGTAAAAAATAATTTATTTTTACCTTAGTTTAATACCCTATTTAAACTTGCTCGCTTTTCACACAATTTAAGTAAACGGATAAAAGCATACAACATAAAGGTACGCTCGCTACGTTATGTTTCTGAACTGTTTTGTATTTTTAACACCCGACGCAAAAAGCGAGGGGTGTTATTATTGAGGTGTGCTATAAAGAGTACTTATTTGTATTGTATTAGTATAAATATGTCGGCCGACCGATTCAGTTCCGTTCCCTTAAACATTGGAGACTGTTTATAAATATTCCTGTACCCATTTATTCTTATTTATATATATATCTGAAATTAGGGATCTTTTACATGTCTCTCCATTTTTAATCTTATTTAATTATTGTCTGACATGAGTAGGTAAAGTCAACCAATTTGATTTCTGGATTTTGTACCATGTCACAGTGACATATATATGAGATCTCTAGCGGCTTTCATATAGATTGTCACTGTGACACGGTACGAAGTGGCCCAGAAATCAATTTGGTTGACCGTACATGCATCTCTATACCTACTTATTTTTTTATATTTTTATGCGTATAAGTCTGATATTGCAGACTATACTTATAGGTCGTTAGGGAGGATGTTAGAGGAGATGGACTCGAAAAGAACAATTGTTCTCGATTATAGCCATAAGAAATCATTCAAAAATACTGTATAAATTTATAGCTCTTGGTTAAGAAGGTAATACCTGGGCCATTGCACGGAAAGTTGTACTTTTTTTAATTCTTTTTATGCGTATAAGTCTGATATTGCAGACATATCATCATCTCCCGTTACGTATCGTATGTGCCCCTGGTCTGATTTTCTTGTCAAATTATTAGGTACTAACATCATCATATAAATCGTTACTATTGCATAACTTATAAAAGCGCTCTCGAAGCCTCAATAATTTTTGTTTTATTAGGCTTACTTAAAGAATGTGTCGTGCGTAGAAAAAAAATGCACCATTTTAGGGAACTGCCCAAAACAATTTTTTTTCAAGTTTTTATTCTACTGTTTTATCGGCGTCACTTATAATTTATAGGTAAAATGAAAATGAAATAATTTATTCGTGACATAACAAATAATATATACAATATACAAACAGACAAAACTACGAAACCCTAAAATCGTATATTTGGATTTAATATTTTTTTGCACCTATGTTAGGTTCTACATTTATTTAGTTTTATGTGGGAGATTAATTGACTGAGGGATGCAGTTTGATTCCCAATCGGGTTCCCAAATAACATAGGTACATTTTCAATCCTTTTAAATTTTACGATTACAAATTAATTAATTAATAACCCTAAAGGATAATAGGGTAATCGGGTAACTTTTAAGGGGTTTTACCGGACAGCAGATGGGCCTGGGGTCGCATACTAATTTATTGGGACAAAGTAAAGCTGAAAGTCTGAACAACAAAGGAGGTAGATTCTACAGTTTAACACAGAATTGTTGATTTAACGGCTGGGAGATGAAATACGACGTTTGAAGTAAATAAATGAGTATTTAACTGATATTGGCTTAATTAGTAAAGCGTTTGAACTGCTGTCATCGTTGTTTTTGTATGTCAACAAAGATCGGGCAAATTCTCAATTTTAAAACTCGTCTAATTTAATGTTTTAATGTTTAATGCGGTGTCGATGTCAACCAACGCAAATAATCTTAAGTAGGTATAGCAATTAAATTGATAAAAACCCACGACTTACAGGCGTTCTCCGTAGGCAGAACCATAAAACACATTAGGAGTAATGCCGGCTGATTATTAACTCTAGTATAAGTATTTTCGAAACAAAACCTATCTTATATGTTTAAACGAGCAATTCTTGTATATATCTATATATATTTATATCTATATATATTTATATCTATATATATATATATATATATATATTTATTTCGGAGATCTCGGAAACGGCTCAACGATTTTGATGAAGTTTGGTATGTGGGGGTTTTCGGTGACGAGCAATCGATCTAGCTAGGTCTCATGCCCGGGAAAACGCCGAGCAAAGCTCGGCCGCCCAGATATCTTAAGTATATCTTTAAACGAGCAATTCTTGTATATTTATTTATTTATATATATATTTATTTATTTATTTCGGGGATCTCGGAAACGGCTCTAAGGATTTTGATGAAACTTGGTATGTGGGGGTTTTCGGGGACGAGCGATCGATCTAGTTTAGTCTTATAATTATCATTTATATGGCAAAAAATCATCACAGCTCCTCAAGTCTAGTCTGTCACGAAAGAGCAAAAAGTTGCTAATTAAAGTGTATATCTGGAGTGTTGCTCTCTATGGCAGTGAAACGTGGACAATGACACAAAGAGATCGAGAGAGACTGGAAGCATTTGAGATGTGGTGCTGGAGACGAATGGAAGGAATTAGTTGGACCGAGAGAGTAACAAATGAGGAGGTATTACATAGAGTGAAAGAGAAAAGAACGTTGTTAAACACTATCAACAATAGAAGGGGAAAAATGATTGGACATTTGATACGACACGACAACTTCTTCAAGACCATTTTGGAAGGAAAGATAGAAGAAAGGCGAGGCAGGGGAAGACCAAGGCGCAGTTACATGGACCAAATAAGAGAAATAGTAGGCGTCGTGTCGTATCAAGAAGTCAAAGGGCTGGCGTGCGACAGGGAAACATGGAAAATACTCCACCGACAAGAGGATAACTCTTAAATTTAATAATAATATGGCAAAAAATAGTTACCATCTAAGACCACCAGAAGCGCTGCTCGCGTTGCCTTGCCTTACAAAATGAGACTAAAAGCAAACGTGTTCGTCTGTGTTTTGTTTCGTAAAAACTTATACTTACTAGAGGTACTGATACTTCAAGGAACAATCCAAACTCACCATACTAATTGGGCAACGCCGCGCGCTATATAGCTAGCTAGTGAGTAATCATTATCGAATTCGGCTCGTCAATAGTCTATAGTTCAGCATAATTGCCATTGTCTTGTTGAGTTACGGCCGATATTGCCCCCGCCATAATGCTGATCGTAAATATCGACGGTGTTTGTTCGACGCGATTTATTGGACGGAGTTTAAGGGAGACGATGTAAAGGAGACGTTATCTGTAAGGGATCCCTTCCAGTTAACCTTATGAGGGACTTGTTGATGCTTGCGTTCATGGAGAGGTGAAGGTGTTTCATAACTTAATATCTACTCTATTGTATGACGTCATGAGAGTCAGCCTACGTACATAATAAATGTTAGTTTTTAGGGTTCCGTATCAAAAAGGTAAATCGGGACCCTTTTACTAAGACTCCGCTGTCCGTATATGTCAATCTGTCCGTCTGTCACCAGGCTGTATCACATGAACCATGATAGTTAGACAGTTGAAATTTTCACAGATGATGTATTTCTGTTGCCGCTATAACAACAAATACTAAAAAACAGAATAGAAAAAATATTTAAGGGGGCTCCCATACAAGATTCCCTCCTATACATGATTTTTTGCCGTTTTATAGATAATGGAACAAAACCCTTCGTGCGCGAGTCTGACTCGCACTTGGCCGGTTTTTTTTTGTTTTCCGATGACTTTGCTGACTTTACCATCATGAGGTACGAGTATTAATATTGCTGTGATAATGCCGCATACCTACCCATTACTATATAGGGCGTCCCAAGACTTGCCTATGCGACATGAAGGAAAATTACCTTAAATATTGTAGATAGGAAATTTCGCTGAAAGGAGACTTTTTTTACAACGACGGTGGGAAACGTGCGTACGGTCCATCATCATCATCATCATCAGAGATGAGATGGAGTCCGTTTCTACACAGTAAGACAGTGACTTGAGTGAAGAGCTGTTCTAATTCTACCTCACTCAATCAATCAATCAATCATTTATTTATTTGCTTTAACACATAAGAATGCATGCAAATACAAAGTACAATAATAATTATAAGTACTTACAGAATTAAATTGAAATTAAATTAATTATATATCAAATTATTTACAATAGTCAAATTACAAATACGAAATAATAAATAATAATAGCATGAATGTCAGTCATTTTAGATACATTTATCAAAAATTTTGGCATAAGTAATATTCCTTAATTGAGTAGAATGGGCGGGTTAAAAAATATTTCTTTACTTTAATGTCAAAGGTTTTAATATCGTCAATGTTTTTAATGTCATCTGTGAGCAGATTATACACTCTTATAGCAGTATTATTTAGACTCTTATCAAAATTGGCATAATTAACATCATTTAAAAGTAACCTATTCCTTTGTCGAAGATTATGAGCTTTAGTCACACCCTGCTGTTGATACAGATGTTTGTTGGTGAATACATAAACACAAATACGATACAGATACAAAGAAATTACAGTTAGGATATTGTTATCTACAAACATATTACGGTGTGTATCTGGTATAGAAGGACATTTTTCAATTATTCTTAGAGCCTTTTTTGTTTTAGTAGTACGGAAGTTGAAGCAATACTACTGACACGAAGCTATGGTCAGCTATTGTGGATCTTAAACACGACACACGGTCGTCAAACGGCGCAATGGCACTAACGGTAGCTCTAGTAAAAGTTTTTTCGATACATTAACTAATTCGAACACGTTTGCGTTTTGTCTCAAAATATATGAAAACGCTCTCACCGAGTTTGAAATACGCGCGTTCATCGGTTAGCAACAAATGTTATACTCGCTGTTTTAGTTTCCACTAGTGACCACAAGAGGCGCTGTTCACGTTTTCATACCACTTTCATACATATTGAGACAAAACGCAAACGCTTTCGAATTAGTTAATATTTCGAAAAAACTTATACTAGAGCTACGGAGCTCTCATGCTCACACGCAACGCAACGCTAGCTCATAGGGTCAAGCATTCCCTAAGCTATAATCGTCGTCGTCGGCGCATATCATTTACAGCCTGTACCCTTCTAGTACAGTCGAGGGCTTAAATATGTATACATAAGGTGAAAAAGTGTATACATATTGGTGCCCTTGACTGTACGCCACTCACTCCGGTCCCTTGCTGGTCTCATCTAGGAGTAACCCGCAGTCTTTTTAATCAACGGTCCATCTAATGGTCATATGGACAACGCAGCCTATAGACGCCTGCAACTCTAAAGCAGTCACAGACGCGTTGCCGACCCTTTAATGAAATGGTGTTTAAGAGTCAGAAGAAATGTTTAAGACCTGTATGTGGAATTAAACCCATCGTTTCATGCAAGCCATATTTCATAAAACATAAAATATTGACTCTACCTTGTCTGTAAATGTCAAATATAACATTAATAAATTTTCTAGATTTAATAGCTTACGGCATCAGGCGAAAATTAACTATATGTCTTCAAAAACCGCTTTTCTATCAAAAAGTGTGTTTGGCATGGCACCCCGAATTTTTAATAAACTAATAGCAAAGATTTTAAAATTATAAAGCGATAAAGAATTTAAAACTGCATTATATAATTTCTTAGCATCTAAGGCCTATTATTCCATTCAAGAATATTTAAAAGACATTGTTTCTTAGTATATAAGTAAATTATGCATGCGATACACATGACATTCCTTGAATATGTGCATGTCCTTGTGACCAAACATGTAGTTCTTTATATTGTTCGATTATTACCTATTTTGTACCATGTTTTAGCAAATAAATGACTGATTACTGATTTAAAGAATTTGAGGATTATCTTTATTATATTTTCTCGCAGACTACCAAGTCACAGGCTCAGCCTAGTTTGGTGTCTGATGGATAATCTGTAAATATATAATTTATTTATTTATTATTTTAAAAAGTTAGTACTAATGTATTTATTATTTTAAAAAGTTTGTACTACATTCAAAGATTTTATAAAAATTACTTAGTTCGTGGGTGAATTGAACCGACTCAGATGTGACAAACAAAAACAGCTCGTATTTTTATAATACATACGAATCATAAGAATGGACATATTAATTCCTCTTCCTCCTATCTTACTTTATTTGTTTGACTGGGTAGCTCAATTATTCATGTCTTTTGCATCATTTCCACTACCCAAATATTGTCTGGCAGAGATCTCTCATTAACGATAAACGATTATACCGCAAGTTGACTGCCGGTTTAGAGCTTAAGATTCTTGTATTGTCGTTATATGTTTTTTAATGTAATTTATCAATTTAATATAATTTAAATTATTATTTAATTTATGACAATGTATTATTATAATCGAAGTGTTTATAAAATGTAAAAATATGAATCCTGGTATTCGAAATAAACGATTAATAATAATAAAGAATATTTGTATTGTATCAATTGAAATTAAAATTGATATGCTCTGGCTATTCCTTTTTGGGAATACAGAACTCCATATTGCGACAAAATACTCATAATCACGACTTCTTTAAGCGATATCCCAGAAAGACTGCAAATCTACCGAATAAATTACCTAATAACGATCATTAACACTTAATTAAAACTCATAATTGAGAAAAACGGCTTAATTAAACCATACCGTAGGTATACAATTGTTTTTATTTAGCATCCTTTATGGGTATTCGGAATAATACATTCAAACTTCGCGAAAGAAAATTAATTGTAACAGCTCCGGAATTATGCGGAAAGCACCTCTGACTTGTAAAAAACAAACTGTCTGAAAGACGATGGTCACTATGCGAAAAGAAACCTTATCTCTTTCAGTTATGATTCTAATTCCATCGGAATGTCAATCGATACTTACGCTCAATTATTTCTTGCCGACTAACCATCGAAGTCGTAGCAATGGCATCGCGTTTAAACAAAAGCGATACGTAATAAAAGACGATAAGTTTCAATTTTCTTTGTTTGATTCGATTACTTAGGCCTTTTAGGGTTTGGGTTGTTATTAATAAAAGCCAGATGTAAGCAACCTTGCGGGTCGCATACTAATGGTAGGTCAAATATTGTTAATTTTGCCTTATGCAGCTTATTACTGGGTAATAGGCATACGCTAAGACTAAATAGCCGGCTTGCGAGGAAAGGAATAATCTGATAGAGTGGTTAATGAAGCAAACACTATTATCTGGACATGTTAAAGATTTTAGTAAAATTTGCCGTTCAATATTTAACATAAATTGGGGTTAATGATAAAGGTCTAAGATACAAAACAAGTTGCAAATTGCAAACGATGGCTACCTTTAGGTTACTCCATGGCGTATGTTTATCTAAAAGGAGTAAAAACCATAACTGAACAAACATAAAAAACTTTGCATTTATAATATTAGTAGGATATTAACTGTAGAGCAGTGACGGAGCGTCCATACAATTCGATTCCCACCGGTTTGCCGCGGTTTTTTTGACGCGGCGCCACTGCTGTAGAGTTTAATTTTTCTACCTATTTAGACTAAAATATTTCAGTAGAAAACTCATTTATACTTTAAGGATAATATCACGGTTTATAACTCAACTGTTTTTTTTTTCAAAAACAATTTTGAAACAATTTAACTTCACAACAAACAAATACCGCATTACAATTACTTTAATAATGAATCGCTCCACCCTGTATACGACGCTCAAAATTAATTCCTCTTTCATTACACTGTTGTTGTTGTTTTCCGGAACATCCTGTACTCTATTTGGTTTATTTTTTACATCACAATCGTATTTCAATATTTTTATTGAGAAAATTTCTAAATATTTATATAATAATACATATTCGTACTCGTACTCATTTATTTTGACACGTCAAAGTTGGCATATACTTTACAAGTCATATATATATATATATATATATATATATGTTCCAATCAAAAAAACTACTTTAGTTACTTATGTATCCTTGAATATACATCGTCATTAAAACAATAAACTATATATGTTCTAATCAATATTTGATTAAATATAACACCTTAATACTATGTCAAAAAAAACTTGAAATACAGCCGTTTTCAACTAAAAAAAATTGTACAAGAGGTATGTCCAAATCACAGGTGCGCGTTTCTTTTTTAAAAAAAGGTTGATCATTCCTTTTTCAAAGATTTGAACATTTGATACCTATTCGCCTATTCCTAAATAATCATTCGTTTTGACGATATGGGTTTAAAAGCTAATTTCTCAAACTGCTTCATTCGCGAGCGAAGAGCATGGCATTTCTAGCTACCACTAGCGAGCAAGCAAGACAAAAAAAAGCTACAATCACCTTAATACATTGAAATAGGATTGCAATTGCAAGCGACGAATAAAATCGACCTCATATGCTGGAGTTTGCTTGTTTGTGGTGAACATGCTAATGTAGAAATAACATTTTCATTCCAAAGTGTGTAGTTGTGTTGCTAACGGTCCTGGGCCCTATTTCACCATGTTGACAATTCGCTGTACATTGCTGAGTCTACAAATATCACCTGCAGCATGGTGAAATAGGGGGGGGAGGGCTTTGGTTACTGAACTGCGATCGTTTTTTTCTCAAGACATACCTACTCATAAAATGTCCTAAATAACACACATTAAAAAGTACTACAAATTACAATACTCTTTCGTATTACATTCTTAGGTAAAATCCACAATTCGGCGAAATAAACTGTCAGATAAGATGTGGCTAGGAGTAGAAAAAATAAATAGAGACGGTATATATCGATAAAATCATCACGAAGCTACCACCGTTTCAATATTGCTGGTTAAAGAGAAAGCGCTTCAGGGGGCCGATTTTTGAGTATCGAACGCTCGACTTTTCACTCGACATCTGTCAAAAAACTATGGTATTTTGATAGATCCGTCAAAATACCATACTTTTTTGACAGATGTCGAGTGAAAAGTCGAGCGTTCGACACACAAAAATCGGCCCCCTGATCTGTGATGTCACTTACCTCGAGCGCCATATAATAAATGACGATCGTTCCAATACACTAACTAAAGTTCTCTGTCAAAGTGCTCAGTCATCATAAACTCCAAATTTGTTTATTGTCGAATCGTTTATTTGTAACAAAATCTAGTTAAGTTGCTCATATAAGTATATTGCTTTTGTTTCATACTTTGTTGTAAATTACTTGGGATAGGATTCGCTCATTATTTGTAATCATGCTGTGCATGCATGTTTTGGGTGGCGTTCCATTCCAGAACCTTCAATCATATATATTGTTGCTACATAATGAATGTTACCTGTTTTGTGTGCCTTTTAAATAAAATAAAATAAAAATAATACAAAACTGTGTTTACAACTTTGAACCTCTTGACCGCCACATTCACGTATAGATGACAAGAGTCGCCGTGCCTACAACGCCACTGTCATGTGTAGATGACAACACGTACAATGTAAAGCAACCTACGTGCTTTTTCTTACACAGGGCTTTTATTTAAGGGTGTTTTTCCATGTCCTCATGTCAACTCCTTCAGGGTTGTCGTAGATTATTGGGGCAACACCGGGTCGTGAGCTGTGAGGTTTATCTGTCTAGCGTCCGCAAAAAAAAGTTTACCTGACATTTTTTCAGGGTTCCTTAGGTACCTGAAAAAGAGGAATTATAAGAATGTTAATTTCGTCAATAAAAAAAAAGTAATTTACAGCCCTTGGTAACTCGTTCATCGACGGGACGCTTTCCATACAAAACTTATTTTGACATTCGCAGGCTAACGGCGTGATATTTCAAGAAACTTATGTAACAAACTTTCATAAATTGGCTTTCAATTTGCGTGAAATTCCCCCTTTCCTAGAATGAAATTGTACAAACTAGAATAATTTGAAAAAAAAAAAAAAAAATGTCACGTGATACTCACATGAAAAACTAATCTCTCAATTTAATTATCGCTCTGGCTTCTAACAAATAACCGGAATATTAATAAAACTTTACACATAATAAAACACGCTGCCAAAGATTTTTATACACCACGTCAGCCTATAGACACCTGCAACTCCAGGAGTGTCACTTACGAGTATGCCTTGCCGATGACTAAGCGGTGGAAAAGTTCTGATAATTTGCATTTTATTCTGATTTAAAATACCAGAACAAAATGTCGCTTTCATAATATCATCGCGCCTACGCCTATGACTTTATTTTCCTTGTTTTGCTGTACCCAGCTTACAATAAATTACTTCACAGCACCGTCATCGACATTTTCCTTGTTTTGCCATCGCTACAATACAAGCCAGGCAATCAGCCTGGGATATAAAGGGCGCCCGTAAACTGCCCACGCGAGATTGTATAGGATTTGTACTAAACTAGTTTTTAGAACACCCTGTACCTATATTTCTATTTATATTCTTGAGTTTGGTAAACATTGTTGTGTACAAAATCTGAACTGAACGCTCTCTAGTTGATGAAGTAATCTATGAAATGAAATGGAAAAAAGGTGAAAATATAATCATAATCCTTCTAGCGTAGCGGGTTCCGTTAACTAATTCCAAGGTTTAGCGGACGGAGGCACTAGTTTTTACGGAAGTGACTGCCAACTGACGTTCCAGGGAAAAGTGGAGCTTATCGGGGTTAGGTTTGTCCAGTGAGCGGGTGACTTGGCACTTAGAAGAACACATCTCGCCCGACCCGAAGGCCACTAACTTAGCTGAACGACTGCTATCCAGCAGCCGGGATCAACAGCTTGACGTGCCTTCCAAAACGCAGGAGCACTCAGTTAATAAGCACTCATCTTCGATTTAATGGATTAATTTGATTAGTCACTTTTGCACGTTAACTGCGCTCTGTGGAAAGGTAGCCGTAACCGCTTCACTGACCAAAATAGAAAAGAAATTATAACCCTAATAAGGTCCTTAGCAGAAGTGTTTCTTCAATGTAGGTATTAATGCTTTATATAATAGCTTGCTACCCTTTATTTTTATGTTATTGTTATGGCGCACGTTTTCCTATCACGATCGTTATTTGTCACTTCGACCCTTTGTTATATTTACGACAGTGTTTTTCCACTTTCATATAAAACTTAGTCTTGCTTTGTAAAATTCTTATAAATATTTTACTCAAAAGATACATAGATTTTATATATAATTACAGAGCTTTTGCTGTACGACCCTAACGTAAACTTGCACATTTTATAAAACAAAAAAATAAAATAATCTTTAAAAGTATTTTTAAATCAATATATACATTTTAACACCGATTACATTGAGTTTATATGTTTTCCTCTCATAGTATATAAAAACACGAAACACAAACGTTACATTTTGCAACTTTGTTTTCGTTCATAAAATGTGCAGTAACCAGTACCATCGTTAAAAATTTGCGAGTGAATCGGTAATCGATTTACTTATTTGAAAACGGCATCTAAAAATCTAAACGCAATTTTAAATTGTTTGCCACCGACGTGGTATAAAAAAAAAATAGAAAACTCCGGTGAGTCTCAGCCATATTAATTAGGTACATATCGTTGCTTTTCTAAAACAACGCAGTATCTCGAAATACTACGTTTTGCAACTAAGTAAAGGACTGGACGCGGAACACACAAAAGTTTATCGTGAATAAAACACCCATCGTTTTACGTTAAAAAATGGCCAGATGGCAGCATTGTGCCGTTATGCCATTGGTCGAATTGCGATGCCACTTTTGTGCAAGACCGTCCGCAGGCCAGATGAGACGTAGCTTTTCACGTTGACACCAAGATATTTTGCTGACTACTGGCACATCGAGAAATAATACGCACACATCCATTTACTTTTTTCTGCTATAGTGTCGTATTGTGAAATAGTTCATCAATGCACCATGAAATATTTGTGTAACAATGTAATATTTATAGAAGGGCCATTATTCAAGAGAAAGTAAGTACAAATATTTGGACTCATCAGCAAATGCACTTGTGTTTACGAAAAGCGTAGATGTGAGCAAGGTCTTGTTAGCGAAATAGGCCTGTATACTTGATAACACTGGATTAAGTATTCATGTAGTAAACTGAATTAGTTCGGATTGTTATTAAATTTGTTTGTTGTAAAATAGGTGAACTTAATGATTTAGTTGAAAAAAATATTATATTCAGCAGTTTTAACAAGCTTCCTGTAACACTAAACTACACTTACAACAAGTAAGACTCTCAACCCCTTTTTACTCTTCTGGGTACTCTTGCAGGGTAGGGTTGAGGGCACAAGAGCACGCGGCAGATCACATATGAGATGGACTGACCAAATCAAGGCCGCGGTAGACGCACCCTTGCATTTGTGCACTAGGAAAGCGGCCTTGAGAGACGAGTGGCGACGGATTGTCAAGCTTGCCACTAAACCGATATGACGACCACGACCACCTTGCCAAGAGTGAACCGACTAAGAAGAAGGGTACTCTTGCAAACACTATCTATATACAGGCGCAATTTCATTGGTTGATATAACCCGCATACGGGGTGAAGGAAAGATCCTTTTTATCGGTTTTTGAATTGATCGATATACATCATGATGCATTTTCAGACATTTTTATTGATCAAGAGGGCCCGGCTCCCCGCATTGGGGAGCTATGGCACGTATTTCGGAAATCTCTCGAAAATGCGGGCACTAAAGACCAGTCTTATTTCACTGGTCGTTATACCGCATTCAGTTAAACGACTGTGCTATCGACTTATGCCTTCATTAGTCGTTGTACCGCATGTGGGGGGCACCTACATTATGCATTGGACGACCACTATTAATAGCCTAGTATGTAGTGACCCTGCCTAAAAGCTGGTCCCTGTTTCGAGTCCCGGTCAGGACATTTAATTGTATCATGAACCCGAAAAATTATTTTGTCTGTTTTTATTTTATTTATATGAGTATTATTGAGTATGTATATCGTCACCCGTGGTATAAGCTTTGCTTGGTTTGGGACTAGGTCGATTTGTGTAAGATAGTCCACAAAAAAATATTTATTCCTTTTATTCATTGCTCTGTCTGTTATTACTTTATTAACATATACATCTAATAATCCTAATCTCTTGTATGCCTTCGAAACCTGGACTTGGTGTCTCTACCGCAAGCACATCCGCGAATTGGATAGATTTTATATCAAATGCCTGCGTGACATTATGAACATTTCCTGGTCAGATCGTGTCAGGAATTCGGGAGTTCTACGCCGTGCTAATGTCGACGGTATTGAAGCCTATCTAATGCGTAGGCAGCTACGATGGTGTGGTCACATCTACCAAATATCTGAAGACAGAATAGCTGATCACATCTTTTATTCTGAACTGCAAGATGGCAAGATGAAAACAGGGCGGCCAACTCCGGCATTATAACGATGTGCTGAAGCGCCACACGCGGAGACGTGATGTTGAACCATCGTGCTGGGAGTTTTTGGCTCAAGATCGGTTAAAATGGAGGCATATATAAAGACGAAGTGAACTTGACGCTAAGCGTGAGGATTTGAAGGCCCGACCACCTGCGGCCATTCACTATAATTATATCGAAGGGGTGTCGATTTCTGGGGAGAGTGCTCGCACATTTACTGCGAAGATAGGATATCTCAGTCACCTGAGAGATCGTGACCGACGCTCTCACTAGCCAGGCTCTTCTTTCTAGTCACCGAGATCGAAATCGGCCAGGAGGATTATGATGATGATACTGATGAACCTTTACAGTGATTTTTAGTTACAGACATGGACACGGTTCCAAAGTCTACAGATAAATCGAAATCTTGGTAAAAGACCGAGTCCAGAAACATATAGGTACCTATACTACCAATGCCCTAGATCCCAATAACGAAACTGACCACAACAAAAAAGTTGTCATCCAAAACCTTGACAGAGATGCAATAAACATGACTGTTTTTTAGCAAATTACAGTCATTGCTTTAAAACGGATTCGCCAACAAGGGGTCCCTGTAGCAGAGTAAAGAAAGAAAGGACTCTTTGCATTAATTTCCATAAATACCTACAGTACCTAGATTTTTAGGGTGGAATCACTTTCGTCACCATCAAATCACGTTTTGCTGTAAGATTATATTATGCACATTTTATACATTGAGAGCCAGATAAGACAATGCAAAAAGATGTCATTAGATAATTTCAGATGCTATAAGTGCTAGGTATAACATGTTAATGCTGCTAAAGTATGCCATCGCATGCTTTTATTCAGCTGATAAACAATGTTATCACATAATTTCAGCTGCTATAAGATGCAATCGCATATAAATTTGACGTAAATTGACTAATTGTGCTACTGTATCACTATATTAATGTTCCGTTAAGAAAATAATTTGGTAAGAATACCAAGTAGTGGAGGTAATCAAAAATATCCCATTGTTAGCGATATAATAGTTAGGTATATTTTTTGACACAAGTCCTAATAAGCCGCTGTTATGCAAAGTTAAAAAAATGTTTATGATATATAACACGTAATACTCCTGTATTGCTAATACATATTATATAAAAATATGTCTTAAAGACGAATGAGCCGTTATTCATCAAAACAATTAACCATCCTGTTTCATTATTTTATCTTGTGACGTTATTGCTTATAAAAACGTTTCAACAACCCATAATTATTGAGTCACAACTCTGAATATGTTACTAATTTTGGATTTTTAACTCTATTTTTGTTTTGTTTTGTAGGTTTTCTTTGGTTTGTCGTATACTCCAATAAACAATGAAGGTATTACAAAAAGAGGATTTGTTTTTTGTTAGTTTAAATAAAAGTTATTACAAAGTAACTTCTGTAAACTTTCAAACCTCTCTCCTGAAAAAACACGTTTTTTGAGATACAGTGTTGTTTCAGAAAAGCAACGATATTATACATGCTAGACTCATGATTAAGGACCACGTAATTGGTCCGACATTTCAATTTAGGCCAGATTTCATAAAGATCCGTAAGACCAAATTTCAAATCTGGTAACCCAGTATAAATATTTTGACGTCTAACGAATCACTATAAAACCGCCCTTTAAACTTTTAAATGCCGAATTCATTCCGTCGAAATTATGCTATTTAAAACAAAATGATTATTGGTATTTCAAAGTGACTCAGAAACGAGCTTCTATAATAAATCTATTTTTGTTTCTCAATTCGGAAAGAGAATAAATAGGGCTTCAGAAAAATATTTAGCCGAAAACGTTGGCGATCGTGAACAACTTCTTCGGCTCTCAGCTATGCTCAAAATTGAAATTGTCAGCGCATATCTAAAATGTCTCGCGTAAGCCAAGCAAAAATGCGGAATTCAACGTAGTACAGATTCCAAACCGTTCTTGTGTAGTTTTGGTTTCTTGTTGACTGACGAGGTTTGAGAACTTATTATTTTACAATTATTACCTAAACCAAAAATCATTGTTAAAGATGGGAGGGTTTTAACGATCCAACCAAAAACCTCGAAAATAAAGGTTAGTTTGGAAAATCAAAGTACCTATCGAGAAAATGTTTGCATATCGTCTTTTCACTTTTAGCAGACTGGAGGAAAATACTCGCAGTTCAAGATTAATATACTGAAAGGACAGATATTTAATCACTATAGATGTTGAGATCTATGTGGATAAACATTGGCAAAAGTGCATATGTGGGCTCGTAAGTGCACAACAGCAATTAAGTAAATCACACTCAAACAATAGTTAACAACAGGCGGTCTTATAGCTAACAAGCGACCTCTTCCAGACAACCTTTGGATAAATACTAATATCTATCCCGCCCCGTCATATCCCCTAAAAAGTCGATAGTTAGTTACCTATTTGTTTCGCCGAATCCGGCTACACGTCTTTTGATCGTCCAACCCTAAGCTTTAAGCTCTTCGATGGCCGTGGAAATAATAGCTTTAACGAAACGAAAGCTCCATTACTGGAGTATAAGAACGATTACTATTCCTTACTAATTGGGGCTTAACGAAGGGGTATTCGATAAATTTACTGTTATAAATTAATGTTCACTGCGAATGTTTTGACAAAAACTTAACCTAAAATGAAAGAGCGCAACGTGAAATGAAATGGAAATCTATTTAATTTAATTGTAAGTAAAACGTTTTTGCTTAACTTCAATATCAGAACTAGGTATTACAAGATCGATTAGTGTATAGTTTTCAGTCGGAATAACTGTCATTTCTAAACCGCCCGCGTGGTCGTGTTGGGGTTTCATTCAGGTTCAAAAACAGCAGTTTTATTTAGAACCGTGAGATCTTCGAGAAGACAGTACGGTTGCCAGTTTTTGTTGCACTTTTAGCACCACCAAGGGGTCACGTGTAGGGTAGCGGTGGGTACTTTCCCTACGGACGTGGTGCAACTTCGACCCCCCTTTGTCAAGTGAGTGGGCAACTTGCACTTCTAATTTGCGGTTCTCTAATGTCCTATTCTAATGGCGGCTAGGTGATACCATTGTACTTCAATATTCTTGTATTTATACTCTTCGAAAAAACTTGATTAGAAATTAAAATAAAGCTGTATATCCAAAGGTTGTACATATATTCCAACTCTACAGTACCTATCACTATCCTGCTAGCGTCTTCCCGGTTGCCGCCTAGGAACCCTGTTTCGCTTTGACGCCTAATCCCAAGATTTGGCCTAGGAACTAGTTTTACAGTAACAACTGTCATGTGACCTTCCAACCCAGACGGAAAACTAGAATTTTTTCTTATCTTAGACAGGGGGGCAAAGATGACGCCGACGGTGAAGTGAGCTCATCCAGAAAATGCCTATTCACTGTTGCCTTAAATAGGTCCAGGGGTAGGGGTCCAGGTTACATGAACTCGGAAATACAGACGGCGGCAGGGAATTCCAAACCTTAGCAGGGCGCATTATAAAAGATGATGATGATGATGACTTTGTTGGAATTAGGTCCATTGAATTTTGAACAAACAATTAGCCCCACATTATGTTTCGTTAATGACTTCGAAGCAGGTTGATGGTACTAATACCATACTACATTTCTAATGTGACAAAATCAAGCGCCATAAAACCCAACAGTTTCCTACGACTTAACAGTTAATTTTGTCATAACGGAACTGCATAAGCTTTCATAACTTAACATCATTATATATTGTAACAATAATCATTCAAATAGTGACTTTATTAACAAAGCGAGATGGTTCAATATGTTGTGACAATTGAGGGTCACTCCGAATTCGATTGTAGGTATTTGAAATGGCGTTAACGCTTGGTTAGTTGCGTTAGTTGAGACCTTTTGATGGAGGTATGGGTCACGTGCGGTCGGGAGAACCGTTTAGCGTTAATATTATTTATACGTGGTCAGTTTACTGGATAACAAGAATTAAGGCATGGGCGGAAGCGATAAAAATACATGCTTTATATTGACGTTTAAAAGCTTAAAAATGTTGGGATTGGTAACGCTAGGGAGATGATGATACAAATACAAAAGCGTTCAATGATTCATTTCGCCTAAGTTTTATTTTCGACATCTTCCTTATTTTAAACCTTAACCAAATAAAGTTTAATATCCTAAGATGTTAACGATTGCATCGTTTGGGGAGACATGTGAAATAAAAAATAAGAAATGCAAAATGTAAAATATGCGTATTGAAAAATGTGCCAAAAGAATACGCGAATAATACTTCGCCCACATGAAGGGACACCCCGTGTATACAGGGTTTCCAGCAACGTGGTATTAAGAACATACCCGCTAGTCGTTTCTGACTTATACTCATTATAATACAAACATTATAGTTTGTTTATAGTCCACACATTGAAAGTTAAGTGTGGGCATAGCCGAGTGACTCGTAATTCATAGTAAGTTAAGACTTAACCTCTTCTGACGTTGACAAGTTTATAGTAATGTCCAAGTACCCTGTTGACATGTTTGAAGATAAGCCTAATTTAATATTTTAATCCATATCTTAATTTAATCCGTATCGTCGACTCTGAACATAGTCGACGATATTTGAAATCTTAAGAATAAGTTCATGTTTTTTATTGCATTTTAGGTTTCCGTACGCGAAGGGCCCAAACGGAAACCTATTGCTGTAACTCACGCGTCCGTCTGTCCGTCCGTCTGTCCATCGTCTGTCACAAAATTTTGGACCAAAGATTTTTTTAACTTCCCGTTGTCTTTATTCTTTTCCTATTTTTCTTAAAACCAACTTAGTATTGTGGTTGGTTCGGAAGTTCGGAACCCTAAATGTGCGAAGACCAACCACACAGTTAGCCGGTTTTTTTCTGTTTAGGTATATTTCATTTTGTAATTTTAGTCCCCACGGTAATTACCTACGTATACGTAATTGAACTTTTAAGAGAAATTTATTTAGTAGAGTGTAAAAGAATATTGTTCTAGGAATTTTATCACTTACTTTCGCAATTGCAAGTTATTAAAATTCTATTTTAATACACTGGGTTTCCCTAATTAAATCGGCCTGCAATTATATTATATTAAATAAGTTTTGCTTCATTGTTTATATTTTTATATACTAACAAACATAATTTATGTAAAAAAAAATTAAGGATTATTCACAGTAGACCGTTCCGTATCCGGGCCGGCCCGTTTTCTAATACCAGGACGCGCGACGGCCGTCGATTTCTTGTGCTATTAAAACGGGCCGGCCCGGACACGGAAAGGTCTAGCGTGAATCATCCGTAAAGGATTCCTTGGTTCCCTCCCCTACCCATAAAGTGGGGGAGGTATTGTTAGATAGCTCGTTTAAAAACATTGTTTGATTCATAAATCCATTTGAGTCCTATTAAGCTTTAAATTGTATAATTTTTGTTATGGTCAAGTCAAGTGTCAAGTGTTTTTTTATGACTTTCTCCACCTCTTGGCAGTGGTAGGTACACAACTTTGTGTGAACTACACTTTCTCCAGTTTTTCTCCAGTTTCCACTTATTTTCAATTTACGATAATAGCCTGAAACTGGCCTGTGGGATTTCTGTTCAATATTACTTAAACCCTGTATATGAGCTTAAGCTATTTTGAGCGTAGCGTGGGTGTATTTAGAATTTCGCTAGCAAATCCTTTGAGAATACCGCCATAATTACGAGTATATTATTAATTTTGTATTAAGCAGTAACGCTGCTCACGCAAACTAGAAATTTTAGAAATAAAGGAAAAAATTGAAAAACTTAGGCACCGAGCAGGATTCGAACCTGCGACCTCCCGGCACTCGCGGCCAGTCGCTCTAGCCAACTGAGTTATAGGTGCGATTGCTACCCGGCTTGAAATTTGTCAATCCTTCCTTCATTTATACAACGCCTTAACCCGCCGTTTACGCCGTTTTTCAATTTTTCCTTATATACTCGAAATTTTAGAAGAGAAAGAGAGATACTTATCGTAAAATCCTAGCCCAATAATGAAAAAAAAAACACAGGGAATAATATACTCGAAATTTTAGAAATATATTCCCTGTGTTTTTTTTTTCATTATTGGGCTAGGATTTTACGATAAGTATCTCTCTCTCTCTCGCTTCCTACCTGGATGCCTGACATTGTATCATTGGATGCTAATAGTAGCCTACGCCATATTTAATATTAATCAGTCTGTTAAAATTTTAAGCTTACACTGTACAACTCGTCCCAAGACTCAGACAAGAAGCGTTGCCAAATTCACTTGTTTTTTCATCCCGAAATTCTAGAGCACTTTAGGCAATTATATACCTTATTTCCAGGCGATAAGACGCAACGTGTTATGTAAGTTAATAAGTTATGGCCATGGCAACCCATTGGGGGAGCGTGTAATATCAATGCTAAACGTCTTGGAATTCGCCCAAGACAATCATAATTGAACTATTCTGCGGAGAAATATTACCAACAAGATGGCGGACAAGAATAAAATTATCTTAATTTAGGCATTGTTAAAATATTTGTAAACTACATACGTACATTATAGTTCTTCATCATAGTTCTTTTACAAAAAAAATATATGCTGTTAAGACCATAGACCTACACGCATGTTTCGTCCACAAACAAAACAAGTATCCACGAAATATAGTAATACAATACAACATATTATCCGAAACACGCATCGTCGAATATTATAAAGTAGGCATAAAAAAAGAAAACGTATCAGAAAATAATACTACACGTGTGTTGACTTACTGGCAAACCTGCTACTTACTATATCAAACGACAGTGAGAAATAAGTTAACTTTACCTACTCGTACCTACCTTACTTTATAAAGGGTAGCATTTAACGAACCACCAAATTAGTTGCCGAATGATGCTCTAAAAAATTACATTGATTACCAAAAATACTAGATTCCCACCAAATTTTCAACTCCTTTTAAATATAAAGTGCAACTCAAAGAAGTAACATGTCGATAACCTATTAAATTAAATTGTTACCAAATAAATTAGTCACTACCCAAAAATACTTAATGATCACCTAATTTCAAATACCAAATTTCATATAATTTACATCCAAATATTACAGGGCTCGTAATCCTATTAAAATTATTTACACCCAAATAATTCTTTCCATACCCAGAAATACTAGATGATCACCAAATTTCACGCGGCAATTGTTTTTTAACGCCCGACGAGCAAAGCAGTCCCAATCTAGTCTAACCTCATTGCTAGCACACTGATGCGGTTTTCCATACGGTCCGTCTCGCTCGCACGTCGCACCGCGTGCGAGCAAGACAGCGCTAAATGTTTTGCCTCTACTCTATTCGCTGTCAATTTGCCTAGGTAAGTAGTAGTATTTTTCTATGACATCAATTTTTATTTCAAACTAGTGGACATTGGAACAGTATTGACGGATCTCCGCTGGCGCGGAGCTCCTATTTTGAGTTGTTTTGGCCCTTCGGGCCGATGCAAAACTAACATAACCTAAACCTACCTATACCTATTTCTACCTATTAACTTCCTTTACTTTTTCCATGAAAGTCTATCTAAATTAATAAAGTAAACTCATTTGAGGACCTTTATCCATTTTCATAACAAACTAACAATTTAAGAAATCAACAAACCTCATTTTCAAATAAAAGTTTTCAATAAAACGCGCTCATGTCAACGCATTAAAAAATTAATAATAAAACTTCTTGCAGTTTTTAAACCATCAGCAATAGGTAGTTAGAATGAAACAGCAATAGGTACCTTTCACTCTAACGACATATCAATAGGTTTTATGCTTCAGACAATTCTTTGTATTTGATTGAGTGAGATAGCAGTATACGTGTTATTATTTCACACAGCCACATTGCGCGTTGCTTTTTAAATTAATTTAGAATTTTACTTTCTAATTTATAACATTTTGGAAATGACTAAAATATTTATAGTGCTAAAAACAATTAATTTGTAACTGTTTACTAAAATGTAGCATGCGATGTGTATAATATTTGGATGTAATTCTAATGAAAAAAGGTGCATGAGATTAGGTGGTAGTTTAGTGTTTTTGGTGGTACTTGACAATTTTTTTGATGCGATTATAAATTTATAGGAACGCAATAAGTAAAATAGGTGCAAGTGCTGCAAAAATAGGTAGAATTTTTCTGGTGACTCGTAATTGCTGATCGATAAATTTTTTTGAGTGTTCAACCTTATTTTAGGGTTCGAAAATTTGATGATATCAAAAGTTATTTAGGTGATCATTTTATTTGTTCCCCTTTATAAATGCCTACGTAATCTACGTATTAAACTTCTCAACAAACCACTCACTTACATAACGCAGAAGTTTGTGAGACATAACATGATAAGCGTAAAGACGTATCTTCAAAATTTGCCAAATTTAAGAAAAATCCTTTATTTCCCCTATTATACAAGTTAAAACCCGACTTTTTTCCCCCTGGAATACCCCACTTAAGAAGCCATATCTTAGAAAACGGCCAAGCGCGTATATTGCTTTTTCTTGGGAACAAATAAAATGATCACCTAAATAACTTTTGATATCACCGAATTTTCGAACCCTAAAATAACGCTGAACACTCAAAAAAATGTATCGACCATCAATTTCAGTTCACCTAAACACTCATACCTATTATTCCAGCACTTGCAGCTATTTTACTTATTGCGTTCCCTGAAATTTTATAATCGCATCAAAAAATTGTCAAGTACCACCAAAAATACTAAACTACCACCTAATCTCGTGCATCATTTGTTTTTAGAATTACATCCAAATATTATACACATTACAAGCTATATTGTAGTTAATACATACAAATTAATTGCGTGAAAAAAATGCGTTCAGAAACCGTAGAAAATGACTCTTATAATAACATTTAATGTTCTTACGTGTGGAGAAGGTTACAGCAGTAACATAATGATTATTATGAATTAAAATTGTTCATTATGTTATTAAATATGATGATTTTTTTTTATTTTTTACAGAAAATCGTCATTATACTCGATTTTGACTAATTCGGGGATAAGGATTTCAAATTTTACATTTATTTTGAATTTTAAGTAAAAAAATTTTTTTTTACCTAAAATCGTCATTATACTCGATTTCGACTAATTCGGGGATAAGGATTTCAAATTTTACATTTATTTTGAATTTTAAGCAAAAAAAAATTTTTTTTACGTAAAATCGTCATTATACTCGATTTCGACTAATTTGGGGATAAGGATTTCAAATTTTACATTTATTTTGAATTTTAAGTAAAAAAAATTTTTTTACGTAAAAGCGTCATTATACTCGATTTCGACTAATTAGGGGATAAGGATTTCAAATTTTACATTTATTTTGAATTTTACGTAAAAAAAATTTTTTTTACGTGAAATCGTCATTATACTCGTTTTCGACTAATTCGGGGATAAGGATTTCAAATTTTACATTTATTTTGAATTTTACGTAAAAAAATTTTTTTTTACGTAAAATCGTCATTATACTCGTTTTCGACTAATTCGGGGATAAGGATTTCAAATTTTACATTTATTTTGAATTTTAAGTAAAAAAAAATTTCTTACGTAAAATCGTCATTATACTCGATTTCGACTAATTCGGGGATAAGGATTTCAAATTTTACATTTATTTTGAATTTTAAGTAAAAAAAAAATTTTTTTACGTAAAATCGTCATTATACTCGATTTCGACTAATTTGGGGATAAGGATTTCAAATTTTACATTTATTTTGAATTTTAAGTAAAAATATTTTTTTTCTTACGTAAAATCGTCATTATACTCGATTTAGACTAATTCGGGGATAAGGATTTCAAATTTTACATTTATTTTGAATTTTAAGTAAAAAAAAAAATTTTTTACGTAAAATCGTCATCAAAACACTTGTGTTTTAATGCCCGAACATGTCGCGTGTTAGTCCGAAACATGTCGCATAACCCTAAAAAACACTCGTGTGACCCTATAATGAAACTCGGCTTCGGCTCGTTTTATAAAACTCACACTCGTGTTTTAATGCCCCTCATTATGTACCAGTTGCATAATCTACTATTAGCATTGAATTATAAGTTAAACTTCCAATTAAGGTAAACGTCGCAATGTTTGACACCTTATGTTGATATTGTTGATACCCAAGACTCAAAACGTTAGCGTATGTGTATATAATATACATATATATATATATATATACAACGCGCGAGCCGAGCGAGCGAAGCGAGCGTGCCGCGGCAGCGGCCGGCGAAGCGCCAGAACCAACACATGTTGAGTCCGAAACATGTCGCTGGGTGAGTCCGAAACATGTCCCTGGATGCGTCCGAAACATGTCGCTTGATGAGCCCGAACATGTCGCGTGTGAGTCCGAAACATGTCGCTCGGTAACCCCAAAATGTCGCGTGTGAGTCCGAAACATGTCGCTCGATGACCCCAACATGTCGCGTGTGAGTCCGAAACATGTCGCTCGATTAGGCCGAACATGTCGCGTGTGGGTCCGACACATGTCGCTCGATCAATCCGAAACATGTCGCTTGCGTTCCTTACATTGCGCCATTATGTCCATTGCGTAGATTCGGCATTAGACTAGAAACAAATGACGCTTGAAATTAGGTGATCATGTAGTATTTCTGGGTATCGAAAGAATTATTTGGGTATAATTAATTTTAATAGGATTACGAGCCCTGTAATATTTGGATGTAAAAAATATGAAATTTGGTGTTTGAAATTAGGTGATCATTAAGTATTTTTGGGTAGCGACTAATTTATTTGGTAACAATTTAATTTAATAGGTTATCGACATGTTACTTCTTTGAGTTGCACTTTATATTTAAAAGGTGTTGAAAATTTGGTGCGAATCTAGTATTTTTGGTAATCAATGTAATTTTTTAGAGCATCATTCGGCAACTAATTTGGTGGTTCGTTAAATGCTACCCCTTTTTCTTATAGGTTCTCTAAATCTTCAGTTTTCTTGTATTTAAAAAAAAACTAAGTATCGACTACAGACTAGAAAAGCTGTTCCAAATTTCAAATTGATTACATAGCTTTTCTCAGCAACTGAGGGCCTAAGATGATCTCTTATATGTCGGTCGTCGGACATATCTAATAGTATTCGTCCCACTCGCACTTACATACTTGACAGTAAGGGATGAATGCTATTATGTCCGACATATAAGCAATCATGTTAGCCTCTCTGGAAACTGAATGTAACAAACATCGGAATAGAAAATATTCGTCACTTTTTGTTTATTCCGTAATTGACAAACGTCCTTTTTATTTCCATAGAAATAGGGTCCAAAAGTTTACGTACCACATTTTCATTCATATTTTCCTAAAGAACCCCAAGAAAACATAAAACTAAACAACAGGGGGAGATGAGCAATGGCTACAACATGTAAATAACGCCGCTAAGGAGCAGGTATCCCGGCGCTTATCCGGGATTCCCTGCAATAAAAACGGCGGCTGACGGGTTAATAATGGCGGACGCGCCGTGACATCATTCCGCGGTTTTTCGCTTAAACTGTTGAATTAAAGAGTTTTAAACTGAGGAAAATTGCAAATTGAGAAGCCTTTTCATATTCAAATTATAAGGTAAATAAATAAATAAGACCAAACGAATTTTGCCGGAAATTTAACTAAAATAGTCGTTGGGTTGATGAACGATTGCGAATAAGGGGGATAGTATTTAAACTTAAGCTTATAGCCCATTAGAGGGTGATTATTCTTTGTTTGCAACCTTTCACCCCCTAAATCTGACATTTTCATCATTAGATGACCCCGTTACCCCATTACACACGGCTTATGCGGTCAGTTCGCAGGTCAGAGGGTTAATGCTTAGAGAACGCTTTACCGTGGGGTCTAAGGTCTAAGTCAAGAGATCTGTATAGTACTTTTATATCACGCGCGTGTTGGGCATTGTCGTAGTTGTGACTCATACGAACACATAGACAACGTGAACTCATAGCTCCTACGCTGACGCACACATAGACAATGTGCATGTATAGCTCAACACACAACCATGGCTCACCCGCGCTCGTGAGATAAAAGTACTCTACCTCTAATAATATACCTCTATATTTTTTTCCAAACAAAACACAAACGAACGCTTTTGCGTTTAGTCTCATTTTGCAAGGCAACGCGAGCAGTGCCTCTGGTCTGGTGGCCTTAGATGGTAACTATTTTTTTCCATATAAATTAAGACTAATTAGACGTGTTCATTGGTGTCTTGTTTCGAAAAAACTTAAAATAGAGTAGCTACTGTAACTTGATCAGATTTGCAAAGCAAAAAAATTGCAAAGTTAATAAAGGTGTATTTTACAAAAAAAAAAATGTTCTCCTTAACAAGGATATTGAAAATTAAATTAAATTAAGGTAGAAAAGGAGTTTGAAAAAGCCTTTACTCTTGATGTGATATCCAATTCACGATTTCTACGATAGACTTTAATATGTTTGTTAAGCGGATGCGTCCGCTAGCGAAAATCTCAATTTTTTAATCAAAGTGAAAATTGAAAAATTCAACACCACAGGTGGGATTTGAACCCACGACCTCTGGAATCCGTCCATTGCCCACCCGTGCTGATGAATTTTTCAATTTTCACTTTGGTTAAAAAATTGAGATTTTCTACGATAGACTTTAGTAACATACTTTAACGAGATATTTTTTGCAGTTAAATGAAAATCTTTAGAGGGCCTCGCTCACCGCTCGTCCATTAAACCGCACTTTATTTGTCCGCTTTTACCAGATTGAATGTTATTACCGTGATTGCGTTGGGCGCACCTTAGCTTTGTGACTATTGTGAGCTTTGAAAAGCTCCGAATTGTGCTCAATTTGAATAAAGTCTAAGATTGGAGTTGTCAAAGACTGTTACGCTGGATTTAGTGATTTTGACAGCTAAAAGGCTTTCAACAACATGGTCGAAAATATTAGCCTTTTTATTCAGTTAATGACTTATTTATTTGTGTGATGTACACGAATATTTAAGTATGCCTATTTATCTATATAAGTATGTATATCGTCACTTAGTTCCCATTGTACAAGCTTTGCTTAGTTTGGGACTAGGTTGATTTGTGTAAGATTGTCCACAAATATTATTATTTTATTATTATTTATTAGTCCATACATGCGTCATAGATATAGTATATACTTAAGTAGGTAGCTATAGATACGTCACCAAGTGACCGGGGGTGAGAGATAGAAAATTCATATTAAATATGTATTTACTACGCAGTTTGACGCGTTTGCATGTACAGTGGGCCAACGAAAATGTTGAGCACTTTAGTACTTTGTCAAATTAAAGAGGTTTCAAATTTTATGACGTTTCAGTCTAAATATTTCTTAGATTTCGATGTGACAAGGTTCTAAGTATGCTCAACATTTTCATGGGCTGACTGTACAATCCGACCATGAAAAATGCTCGGTCGGTGGTAGAGAGGAGACATTATTTTGTAAGTATTCCTCTTGTAGGAATCGCAATAAGGAGGATCAAAGCGTGGCAGGCCCTAGTATTTGGGGCACCAACTATCGGGAATCTTGTCATGAAACAAAATAATCTTAATTTCTGTTGATATCCTATACATTTTCTTTGTGATCCCAGATGTTATTTTTTAATCCGTAATATTTTAAGATCTATAATGAGTCGAAAGGTTGGAAGGAAGGAGGTTGTGGTCGCTGTCACAAAAACCAGTTCCAACGACAATAGGTACAGTCAGCAAAAAATGTGGTCTACCACCGTGGTCGAGGTTCATTTGAACGTCATGAAACAACAAGGTCGATTTCCCCTTGCAATAATATTATGACAGTGACAATTATTCCTTTCATTTATTACATGTATTTACGTCATGTCATGTTTCAGTTGCAAAAAGATTTTCTTGAAAAAGATCGTAATGGTTTTAATTCTATAGGCGGCAGTAACCACTTACCATCAGGTGGGCTGTCAGCTTGATTGCCTCCGACGTAGTATAAAATAATAATAATAATAATAATAATTGAAGAGAAGAATATATAACATTATTGCAAAATAATAGCCTATTGCATTGATAACAAAGGTCAAAATAAAATAACCCATGTCTTTATATGTCAGGCATCTCAGATAAATCAGATAGTAGACGTATCTACGTCAATTTGTGCAACAGTTACACGCCGTTAGAAAAGTCAATCCTAGCGATAATAAGATCTCACAGAAACTTTTGTCAAAACTGGTAGACCACTTTCTTGGCCGACTGTACCTATACTTGGTGTTATGCTTAGTACCGATTACACCCTGGGATATTTCAACCCATTATGTACCAACTTTTTGTGCGCAAAAATATATTTACGTTTTTTTAAATACCTACCACGTCGGTGGCAAACAAGCGTACGGCCCGCCTAATAGTAAGCGGCCACCGCAGCCTAAGGACGCTTGCAACTCCAGGGGTGTCAAATGCCCTTTGCCGACCACGTAAATCATTTTTAACGGATATTTTAAAAATTAAATGCCTCTGAAAAGGCGCCAATTTTGAACCACTGGTTCAAAATTTGCTGAAGGTTGTGCATGAACTAGATTTTCTTAGCGAATGTAAGCCATCGCTTCTCCGATCGTAATCAACGAACAATCTCGATATCGGATCTCAAAACCGTTTGCTTTAGCCGCAGCGTTTAAACCGTGACACACGGTCAAGCGGAACGTGCGATAAAGATCGTTGACGTTTAGCCATTCATGGCTTTAGAAGTTAAGCAAAGCCATTAATGGCTTTAGCAGTTAAGCAATTTCAAACTCTGCGATAACTTATTTGACTTACTTGACTTATGTTCCAATGTCCCCTAGATGGGGCAGAGAGCTTCCACAGTGCGCCGCCATCCCGTTCGGTCTTGAGCTTCGCGCTTCAATTCGCTCCACGTCTTCCCTATTGTCTTCGCCTCTGCGATGATCGTCCGCCGCCAGGTTTGCTTAGGGCGGCCACGCTTACGCTTTCCTTTGAGATTCCAGTCTAGGGCTTGCCTCGGAATGTGGTCGGGATCCCTTCGGAGCGTGTGACCGATCCAGTTCCACTTGCGGCGTTTTATCTGCTGGTCGATCGGAGTCTCATGGCAGCGTTCCCAAAGTTCGCAGTTGGAGATTTTCTCGGGCCAGTTTAACTTATTTGGCACTTTAATAAATAAAAAAGAATGACACATACACTTATACAGCATGTATGAGGAAAAGTGCTTGTCTCGTCCTAACTTTACCCCTGTTTTTTGCACTAGTTTTTGCGGAAGCGACTACCCTGTGAACTTTTATAGGAGAAAAGAGAGTATAAAGTCTAACTACCGACCATGATCATCCATAAGAGGCTCCGAGCAAGACTCGAACCTGGTTCAAATCCTACTCGGAGCAATTTTTTTTTAATTTTTCTATTATTTAGAAATTTGTAGCGTGCGTTAGTGGCGTTACTACTTTATACAAAATCAATTTGTCCGTAATGAAAACCACCATTTTCTTAATTGGTAGCGTAAAATTGATAATTTTTTGCAGTTGTGAAATACCGTGTTGGACTCACTGTATACTACATTAGGGACAGTCCTATGAGATAGTCCTAACCTAACCTAACGCGACTATGCGCTACTTAGAAATTTAAAAAAAGCTAGCAAAAGTCGCGCAAACGCGCGATAATCACTTAGTCGTGTTTGTATGAGAACGATCCCTTAGGCGACTTCCTGATTTGTCGGTGCGGAGGCGGTACGATATGAGAAAACTGTCAAATGTCATTGTCAAATGTCAGTCAACGCAGTACTACTTTTTACTGCGCCCCTACATTTAAATGAATGCTTCCTGACTGGCGCGGGATGCGCGGAAGCGGGACGATGCGAAGGCGGTACTGCTCCACTTCTGCGCATGATATTATTACTGCGCTAATGTAATACTGACAGTATTCCGTCAAGCGGGAATTTTTGCGACGTCAGTAAGTTTACGTCAAAGAAGAAAATGTCACATATCGATCCCGCCCCGCCAAGTCAGGAAGTCGCCTTACTGTATAGAACGTACGATGTTCTTGTGATATTGCCGCACTGGACCATTTGCATAGATAATGCGCTGGTCCGCATCTGTGGTACACTGCACTAAGTAATGTTCTTCCCTGGTCGTATCAAGCTACAATCTTATACAATCACAATGCCGTTTACTTAAACAGCGTTTAAACCGTGACACACTGACTAGCCGAACGTCCAACATTATAACATGTTTTTATTATAATAATTAGTCGTGGTTAGATCTTTTTGGGACTGCATTTTCATGTACAAAAAGGTGGCAAACAAGCGTACAGCTCGCTTGATGGCAAGCGATCACCGCGGCCTATGGATGCATGCAACTGCAGAGGTGTGGCATGCGCATAACCAACCCTTTTAAATGTATACACTATACCTTGTGTAGGAATAAGATAGTACAGTTTGTTCGGTGTTCTAAGGCCAAAGAGCCATAAAACTTAAAAAAAAACTTTAAGCAATAAAATTAATTGTGCAGAAAATAGCACTTTCTATTTCGAATGGTCACGAGCCGTGACACGAACCTTTGAATTTCAAGCTAGGCCCAGCACCAGGAGCTTCTTTAACGCTTAGGCGACTTACTGACTTGGCGGGGCGGGATCGATATGTGTCATTTAGTCATTTTCTTCCTTGACGTAAACTTACTGACGTCGCAAAGATTCCCACTTGACAGAATACTGTCAGTACCTATTACATTTGCGCAGTAGTAATATCATGCGCAGTGAAGCGGACCAGTACTGCCTTCGCATCGTCCCGCTACCGCGCATCCCGCGCCATTCAGGAAGCACTCATTTAAATGTAGGGGCGCAGTAAAACGTAGTACTGAGTTGACTGACAGTTGACACTGACATTTGCCAGTTTTCTCATATCGTACTGCCTCCGCACCGACAAATCAGGAAGTCGCCTTAAAATGCCTTGTGTGTTCCGTAAACAGAGATTATCTCAACAACTACCGTCGGTACCGTTGGAGTGTTCGGCCTTATACCAGAGCATTATTTTTATAATAGAAATTATTATAGAATGTGTAACAAGTTTCTTTGGGATGATTGTGAAACTCCAAGCTCCAAAAACGATACATTATAATATCCCTTTTGTAGTTATTTTCGGACGTAAAATGAGGCCTGTTCGTACCTTTATCTACGCAAATGTGATCAATCATATGAAAAAACCCTTTTTTTCAGCATAAAAACAAGATGTCGAAGGAAAAGCTGCTTTAACTATAAGTCACAAGGTTGATTGTGAAATATTTATAGTACGAAGGTGATCAATAGATAAATATATATTTATGAATATGTATATACGGAGTGTGTTCAGTTTGCGGGTGTTTTCTGTGAATATATTTTAAGTTTATTTATAAGTTTTAGTTCGTATGTTTATAAGTTATGATATATTTACTAATATCAATCAATAAAAATATCGAGAACATACCATAGGGTTGGGATCTAATTCTGCGTATGACTCAATTGTTGTTTTAGGATTAATGATTATAATACAAACATTCTTTATACCAAAGTTCTTTTTTTTACCTGAGTGTGGCTCTAAACCGATAGGAGTGCACGGTTGAAACGCTGGGGATAATCCAGAGGAAACCACCGTCATGATCACGCGGGCGGTTTAAACACTGGAACACTCTAAGGCGACTTCCTGATTTGGCGGGGCGGGATCGATATGTGACATTTTCTTCTTTGACGTAAACTTACTGACGTCGCAAAGATTCCCACTTGACGTAATACTGTCAGTATTACATTTGCGCAGTCAGTAGTAATATCTTGCGCAGTACCTACTGCCTTCGCATCGTCCCGCTACCGCGCATCCCGCGCCAGTCAGGAAGCACTCATTTAAATGTAGGGGCGCAGTAAAAAATAGTACTGAGTTGACTGACAGTTGACACTGACATTTGAGAGTTTTCTCATATCGTACCGCCTCAGCACCGACAAATTAGGAAGTCGCCTAAATCAGTAAATTACTTTGCTAAAATCTTGTACCATGCCGCGACAATTACTGACATGATCGACGGGTAGATAAACTTTTTTCGGGTCTAGCCTTCACATTTTTATAAATTTTTGTGGTTAGCTAAACGTTGTGTACCCATATCTCTTTGACAACTTGCTGAGACCACAGTTCTGCCGGGAACATGACCGTTACAACCCGTGTCTTAACGTCGGTAACAATGGTCGCATACATAAATAACTCGTTATATTTTTTTAAGTATCATGTGATATGTATATTGTTTGTTATTGTGTACAATAAGCAAATATATACAACTTACGGATATATGTACTTACATTGAGGAAGGGTGGACAATAAAAGGTTATTTAATAATACTTTGTATTAGTCAATAATGTTAATTGATGTCACTAATTATAAACTAAATTTCTCCAAAATATTTCTACGCCGATGTTGGCAGAATATGCTGAACTAACACATTTTACTAACATTTAATGTACCATATTCTTAGAAATAAATAATTTATTGATTGATTGATTGACCAGTCCTTCGTTCTTAATACACTAAAATCTAATTCCCATAATTAATTCTTACGATATCCGTAATAGATATCAAGTCTGGTGATTTTTGTAAAAAATTCTGAACTTCTCTAATAATATTCTAGGGCTGCTTTTCTTCTAGGCAGAGCGGAGAGGAGACCTGCAAAAGTGACTTATCAAATGAATTCATTAAATCGAAGCGTAGAGGAGAGGAGCGCAGGAGAGCGAATTTGATTGGTTAATTCTGCGCATTCGCATTTTTTTTAAACCTGACTGTCATGTGGTTTTATAGGCCTGGCCCATTATACATATAGGGCGAGGCGGGCGACAGGAGTGCGCGGTTGGAGGGTAGCTCGCTCCGCATCAGTGGAAAGGTAACCTCAAGGGGTCCGTCTTGACACCTAATCGTAAGATGTGGCCAGTTTTACGAAAGCGATTATCTGACCTTCCGACCCAAAAAAACTAGAACGGGAAAATTAGACCTCGGAATACACCGGCTTCTTCGCAATATTTTCTGACTTGATGTTTTGTTGTTGACTGAAGTTCTGTACCTATCTTAACTTATCTTATCTAGATGAGGGCCCTTGCGGGTGCACTTCGACCCAATGGGATCTTTTGTGCAATTGCCCCCTCTTTTATACCTACTCCAAGCTGTTCTCCAATCTCTCCACAAACCGGATGATGGAGTTCAACGGGAGTACTCTGAATTCCTTTGGTTCAGGGTAACCATTGCCAAAGTCGTTCATTCTTTGTCTGGCGAGGGCGTGACATTCACACGACAAGTGTTCCATTGTCTCGTCATCCTCGCCACACATCCTACAATCTTCTGTAGGTACCTAACTTTGTCAGCTGTAGACAGATCTTGCGATTGATATATATTTTTTAAAAACTTTCATAAAAAAAATCGACGCATAAGTCTATGATAAAATTGACGTGAATCAGTTGAGTAATGCGACCTGTAGAGGTGAACAGACGGACTTATTAAAAAAAGCCCCCAGCTGAAAAGAAGACGCTTCCTTCGCTTCGCTTGGTCCGTGAAAAACTTATTTAGCAAGAAATCAGGATTTTAAAATCAAAAACATATTAGGAATGTGATTTCTGTTTATACTAGTCATCATAAGAATTCAGACGTCTTTATAACTTTACATTATAGTCAAAGGCGTCGCTGTCAGGCATATTTTTCGACATGAGCCGAGCATTTGATTTTGTCTGTCATGATACGCTCTTAGCCAAATGCGAGCTGTATGGGGTACGAGGAGTAGCCAATGAATGGCTTAGGGATTATTTGCTCGGAAGGACACAGTATGTGGAAGTAACCCAAATTGATCCTTCTAATACTGTAGTCGCGCATAAGTCGTCCACAATAATAAATGGAGTCGGCGTGCCTCAGGGAAGTATTATGGGACCACTGTTATTTTTGTTATACGTCAATGACTTATCATCTGTAACAAACTTTGCATGTACACTTTTTGCCGACGATTTGTCTATAGTTATTCCATGCAGTGATGCTAAATCATATAATAGTGACATAAATATGACAATTTCTAATATTATAACATGGTTGCGTAGAAACAATTTAAATGTAAATCTTGACAAGACTACATATATACAATTTGTAAATAGAAATAGTAATAAACGCCCTCTGGCTGTAACTTTTGCAAATCATAAATTAACAGAATCGTGTAACACGAAATTTTTAGGCACTTGGCTGGACGATGAATGTTCTTGGGGCGAACATATTAATAAGCTATGCAATAAAATAAACTCGTTCGCATATGCTTTATGGAAACTTGCAAGGGTTAGCTCAAAAGAAACTGCAATACAAGCCTACCACGGTTACGTTGGGTCTCTTCTGAGATATGGTGTCCTTCTTTGGGGTAATTCGAGCCATGCAAAACGAGTGTTAATATCACAAAAACAATGCATACGAGCTATTTGCAACTTAGATACTCTGACATCTTGTAAACCTTTTTTTAGAGAATTAAGAATATTGACTGCGCCAAGTATGTATGTATATGAAGTTTGCCTATTTGTAAGACTTCATCCAGAGTTGTTTAATAAAAAAAGTGATAAATGCAAATTTAACACTAGGTACCCAAATCGTCTTGCTATTCCGCTTAAAAAAACTAAATTATTTGGCAACAACGCTTATTGTATGGCAATTAGTATTTATAATAGGTTGCACGATGACATTAAAGAATTACCACTCAACATATTTAAGTCAAGATTAAAAGCATTTTTAATACAGGAATCTTTTTACTCTGTTATGGATTATTTCAGGTATTATAAAACTTGACTTTTGTGAGATCCAATTTTAATTTTATTTTACTTTGATTGACATTATATAATTTTGTATTTAGTTTTATTAAAATTTTGCATGCCAGTTGCTGGTGAAATGTGTGATTCTATGTGATAAATGTATAACATCTTCTGTACCACATTTTAAGCGAATAAATGACTATGACTATGACTATGACTATGTCTAATGGACAGGTAACTGCTTTTTACACTTAGCCCCGTACCACCATACCCTACTAGTACTGAGCTAAGCCAAAAACAACCATATTAACAAAGAATACAGTTCCATAGACCCGATTCCACAAAGTTGGAAACGTGGCAAAGGAAAATGAACCCTGCTACTATGAATTTACGGTAGATTTAAAGAAATGAAGCGGTAGACTTTCTTCAGAATCGCTTTAAAGAGATGTAAAGGTTGCCAAAGAAATTATAACTTTATTTACAGTCCAGTAAGGTGGGAATTGGGATGGGATGGAGTGCATTTGGTTTGTAATTGGTTTAGGGTTCACTGAAAATCAGGGGTTATGAAAAATATTAAAACATTTTTAACGGACTCTGTTTAGCAGTTCAAATTAATTACGACTTGAGGAGTCTGTGGGAATGCCCGTTAACCCTTTACATTTATACTATATGTATATGTCCTTCTAATATTAATAAAATATTGTAAATTATAGAATAAGAAATAGGAGAGGGAAAATGATTGGGGACATTTGATACGGCACGACAACTTTTTCAAGACCATTTTGGAAGGAAAGATAGAAGGAAGTCGAGGTAAGCCAAGGCGCAATTACATGGACCAAATAAAAGAACTAGTTGGTATCGGACTGGCGCAGGAGAGAGAAAAATGGAAAATACGCCACCGACAAGAGGATAACTCTTAAATTCGATGATGATGATTATAAATAAGCAAAATTTTCGATGTTTGTTACTCAATCATGAAAACGACTGAACTGATTATGATGAAGCTTGTAACACGAGTTTATATAAACACATAGAATTCTTTTTATCCCGAAATTAATCAGTCAGGGATGAAATAGGGAGTGGAACTATACGCGGTTGAAGTCATGGGCAAAAGCTAGTAAAAATGTAATAAAATAAAGTGTGTGAGTTTTATTTTCAGGACTGACAGCAACGTTATTGATCATCTGTCAGACCTCATCGACATATTGTCGTGGTATTTGTTGTCGTATCCTCCGAGGATGCTGTGGTACTTCCCAAAAAGTGGCATCCCGCGCCAGTCAGGAAGCACTCATTTAAATGTAGGGGGCGCAGTAAAAAGTGGCACAGAGTTGACTGACAGTTGACACTGATATTTGACAGTTTTCTCATATCGTACCGCCTTCGCACCGACAAATCAGGAAGTCGCCTAAATTTAAATAATCAGATAATAAAATTACCTAATTGAATACCTAATCTCATAAACTGTGAATACATTGCATGCCGTACGTAATGGCTGACTAAGGAGGTGCTGAATATTTTGTACTACCTAAGACCACGAAAACCCTTTTTCTTGAAAAATTCATTAGGTATTTTTATTCGTTCGTAAGTTTTTTGAAGTGAAAACTTCTTTAGCGGCGCTGAGCACTTTTGTACTGGGGAAAAATGTATAAACTCGCGATAAATTCCAAGACCAGGTTAGTTGACCCCTCCTAGTATCGTGATTGCTATGTTACGAGGGGTCCCCAGCTGGTCTTCTTAGAAAGCCAAGGTTCTAACTGTTCTAAGACAATCCTAAGATTTTCCATAAAGATCATATTTCAAATAAATTCTCATGGAAAGTAGCTCTTATTGTCCCTAAATAAGCGTTTCCAAAGTCTAATATCGGATAGCCAGACTGACCGATTTCCGTAAAGATCATATTTCAAATAAATTCTCATGGAAAGTAGTTCTTATTGTCCCTAAATACGGTGACAGTTCCCTTCAAAATACCTAGTGGCCAAGAGTGATGGATAAAATACCAAGGGCCTGACACGCTTTGTATGAGAAAGATAGCCTTATTGCGATTCCTATGAGAGGAAGTAGAAAATACTGCGATGTTTTGTCCTTATCACCGACCGAAAAAAATTTCACGGTCGGGTAAAGGCAATCTTTCATGAAGTGTCAAGAAGATTGCAAAACAAATTGGCAATATTTGGTAGTGCATTTTATAAATGGAGAATTAATGATAAGTTTGGTTTCAATGAATAATAATTTACCAATTATCAGATCCGTAGTGTTTGGGTGTTCAGTGCAAACATGGTGGGATGTTCAGTGTTGGGCTGTAAAAGCAAACTCGACCGAAAAAAGGCGGATGTTACATTCCATGCGTAATTTGCGTAAGTACATTTTCTTTGCATTTTGGACCCGTGTTTATTTCTAAAATCTCACCGGAACCAAGTTACTGAGCTAAATCATTAGTTATATCATGAGACACTTGATGAAATAGGAAAAATATGTAAATTAATTCAAAAATAACCTCCAAACATTTCACATATAAACCGGTCAAATCGCGTAGGAAGTATAAATCTACCATAGAAGCCAGCTTAGAATTGATGTCCCATCATTCAGTCGGTTTATAATTCGATTTCGGGATACCAACAAATAATAAAAAAATCCCCTGAAGATTACCCCACGTTTCGGGAAATTCAAGTAATTTGATTTTTTCAGTTTTTAGGGTTCCGTAGTAAACAAGGAACCCTTATAGTTTCGCCATGTCCGTCCGTCCGTCCGTCCGTCCGACCCCCGTTTTTCTCAGTAACCGTTAGTACTAGAAAGCTGTAATTTGGCATGAGTATACATATCGATGACGCGGAGAAAACGGTAGAATAAAATCTTTAAAAAAAAATTTTTTTAGGGTACCTCCCTATACATGTAAAGTGGTGGTGCAATTTTTTTTTGTGCCAAACCCCATCGTGTGGTATATCGTTGGATAGCTCTTTTAAAAATATTATAAGGTTTCTAGGAAGTAACGGAAACGCACAGGGCCGTCATTAACCAATTTGAGGCCCTGGGCACATTAGGGTAATGGGGCCCCTATGAACTTGATAGAGCACGATTCTGTTAGAATAGACAAAGAAAGTAAACGAGTCACATTAAATGAATAGATATTAATAATATAATATTTCCTAAAAAATCAAAATAATTTTCAAAATACACCAAATTTGGGTTCTTCCTTAGACTACAGACAGCTAAATTAAATTTTCTTAAATAAACGCCTAATTCTAACCAGTCATATATATTTTTTTAAATTGAAAATAAGGCCGACGGTTATGCGAGCTCACCCAGAAGATTCACTCGTACCTTAAAAAGGTCCAGGTTATTTGAACTCGGAAGTACCTACATACGCCATTCGAATACCAAACCAGTAAACATTATAAAAAAAAGATGATTTTGACCAGGTAATGAAAGTAGCCAGTCGTACGTCGTCTGGATATCTGATGGAAGAAGGGGGAAGGCGGTATGAGCTCATGGAGTTCCTGAGCACACTCAACGAATCTAAAGAAATAAAAATGGGAAATAGGTAGTATTGCTTACAATTTTTGAAGTGAAAACTTCTTTAGCGGCGCTGAGCACTTTTGTACTGGGGAAAATTTGTTGAACTCGCGACAGATTCTAAGATTCTAAGACCAGCTAGTTGACCGCTCCTAGTAATCGTGATTGCGATGTTAGGAGGTGTCAACTCAGGTAAACTCAGCTGGCCCCTATACCACAAAACTTTACAAGTCTACAATTTGACAAAATTGTACAATTTTCCATAGAAAAAGTTCACAAATTTGTCGAATTGTACGAGTACGCTTGTAAAGTATTGTGGTACAGGCCCCTGGTCTTAGATGCGTAAGACACAATGATACTCGGGACATATTATGTATATATGTAAATGGATTATGCGAATATGAATATGAACATGAGTATGAGTACGGATACGGATACCGATACGGATACCGATACCGATACCGATATGAATATCTTTGTTATTTGGGTCATTGTCAGTCGGAAAAACAAAAGTTGTCCATTCGGTGGACAATAGTTAACGGCTTGTGTGCATGTAATTTACGTTTTTATTACATGGATTTATAGACACGGAACTACAGATTATGCGGGTTATCAGATCAATCGAAAATTAAGCGTTGTAGCCCTTAACTTTTGGCATGTCCTGTCCACCGAAAAGACGCCACCTAAATCTGACAATGACCCATTTACTATCTTTATTGAGTTTTCACTTCTGCCGGCACTCCCGGAGTGCAACCCGTTGTTTTTTTTGCTTCTTTTTGTCAGGCTTAGATTGACGATATACATATTATGCCTGCCTTACCACCCGGCTACAAAGGCTGGTTTTAAAAACATATAGGTCAAAAATTATGTCGCAAACAAAATCCCGAATTGCAACCAAGTGTGTGACAGAGTGTGTATCAACTGGGTTTCCCGAGTTATTTTATGTTTATAAGTAACTCTAATTCTATATTTATTACATAATAAAATGTTTCAAGGACGGAAAATCCACTAAAGAGTAAAAAGCGTAGGTGCAGTCGGCCTTATAAGTAGCTGCACACTCTGGTACTTTGTCGTTTTCACCCGTTGATAATTTAGTACGACAGTTTAAACATTATATTAAAGCGACACAGTACAAAGGTGTTAAGCCACAAAATGTAGTATTTATTTCCCATTTCACTCGCCTACTTGAATTTGCAGCACTTCCACAATGCCACATTATCACCTACGAAAACAAAGTGAATGCGGGCCAGTGGCTAAAATACTGCAACGTAAATAATCCGCCTCGAAATACAATATTTCATTCAGTTTAAATTAAAATAAAAGGTTTTTGGACGTGAGCAGCAATTGAGTTATTATAGCACGAGGATAAAAAGACAATTTTCACGGCGCTGTTAATAAGAAATGTTTTCCTGAAAGCGCCCCATTAAATTAGGGACAATTTGAGACATTTAAGTATAATTTATTATCATTATATTGTACTCGTATATTTGAGACATTCATTTTAAATATCAATTTCGAAGCCTTCATTTCATCTAATGAATTAACCTAAAAAGGCTTCAAAAACTTGTATCCCTGTGCTTCTCAGAGAGATAAGATTCCATGCATGCTTGCGTGGAAACGTTACTTGCATGTTAAGTATGAAATGCCAGCCTGCGAATACTCCTTGTGGCTTGCAAAACGTTCCACACCAGGTTTCGGGATAACTTAGGTTTTTAAAACGTACGTAAATATATTAATTAACATAAATAGTAAATAAATATATTTTGTGGACAATCTTACACAAATCAACCTAGTCCCAAACTAAGCAAAGCTTGTACTATGGGTACTAAGTGACGATATACATACTTATTCAGATAAATAGATACTTAAATACATAGAAAACATCCAAGACCCAAGAACAAATATTCGAGTACTCATCACACAAATAAACCTCCAGCTTCGTAGGCAGGGTCACTACCAACCCAAGCTAAAGCGATCGTCAACACAGTCTTGCATTCTTAGTATTACAATGTTAAGTTAACATAGATATACACGTATTTGGTCCTCTTTAAAAACTGGTTCGGATGACACCATAAAAATATGTTAAGTAGCCATTATGCAAGTTATAGTGAGGTTTTGTTTGTCCAATAGAGTCACAAATTATTAACACGTGCGACCCGCGACAATATTAGCTACTATGTATGTACCCTTTGCTGCTAAAGGTTTTCGACCGCTGATTGTTACGTAAATAGAAACATTACAGTCAATTCATCCTTTTTACGTGTCCTATCATGTAAACAAACTATTTTTGAAGACGTTATGATTAACATATTATCATAATTTTCTCTAAGATTACAATACTTTGTGAGGTTCTTTAAGTATACAACAGCATTTTAAACGATGATTAATTGATTATAGTGTATAGAGAAAAGGGTGGTAATGATTTATGTCTTCAAGAAAAGTTTGTTTACATGATAAGACAGGTAAGGACTAAGGACAAATATACTGTATATACGTTATGCATATATTGCATGAGAATACTTAATTCGTTGGCTACTCGTACCGGTGTCGCCGATGTACAATTTCATAACAAAAGATTGTTTTGTTTTTTTCGCCGTAAACCCAAGGGTTACAACACAAGTGTCATTTTCCATACTAAAATGGCTATTAGTACAGTTTTCTACTAATAGCCATTGTAGTACTTTATTTTTATTTTATTAAAAATGGGATCGCTCTTGACCAACCAAAAACTTACGCTTAACTACGCGCAACTTGGCTTTTTACGGAAAAGTCTAACCTTACGTAAGTTCAACCGTTATGTAATCAACCCTCTAATGTGAGAATGCATAATTACGAAATCCTCCCATATTCCAGTTCCTCATATATACCTACTTATTACATTAACCTGAAGTTCATTGCCCATAGTTAATTAGATTTACTGTTTGTTAATCAACCCGCTAAGTTAGTGATAATCAGGTTTCTGGACGGACAGACGGACGGACAACGCGATTAGAGCCGGATGTAACAAGGTCAGTTGTACTGGGAGTTTAGGATCTGTTGTTTGTTTGATGAATCATAAGTCATAACTAGCGTTGGGCAATTCCTGATAAATATCAGAATTTTCCCAAACAGTGGAAGTGGAACATTGCAGTGAAGCATTTGTAATGAAATGAAGTTAAATTAAATGAAATAGTTTTTATTCCAGACAATATCCGTATGTAAATTCAAAATGCAATGTTAATATTTTTTATGTCACACCTGGCCATAAAGCGGCAATTACCGCACGCTTCGCGCGCGGGAAATCCCACTTCCTGGCCAGGGGGTGACATAAAATTTTGTACTTAACACGGGCGGTAATAAAGAAAGCCTCAGATCGCAGATTTATCGCCCTTGCCTTCGGCTCGGGCGTCAAATACCTGCGATCTGAGACATTCTTTGTTTTACCACCCTTGTTAAGTAATGTACTATTATGTCACACCTGGCCATAAAGCGGCAATTACCGCACGCTCCGCGCGCGGGAAATCCCACTTCCTGGTCAGGGGGTGACATAAAATGTTGTACTTAAGACGGGCGGTAATAAAGAAAGCCTCAGGTCGCATATTTATCAAATATATATTAAAGTACGAGTAATTAAACATAAAATGAGTGTAAGAAAATATTGACACAAAAATAAAACTAGGTAAGTAAATCAGCTCCAGGGTCTAAATCGTAGACATCTATTATTTATTCATTTTATTCTTACCCAGGAGTGCTCGTGGCCCAGCGGCGCCTGCGTGCCGCTTGCGGTATCTAAGGTTAAGCAACGTGGGCAGCGGTCAGGACTTGGATGGGTGACCGCTTTGAGTGGTTACTAACTGAGCGCTCCCGTGCTTTGGAAGGCACGTTAAGCCGTCAAACCTATACCTAAAGTACAAAATCCGTCAGATTACAAAGAGCTAAGACCGATTAGCATACTACCGTTCATGTCCAAGATACTTGAGAAAGCTGTATGTATGCAGTTGACAGGCTATTTGGAAAGTAATGCCATATTGCCGGTTAGACAATCTGGTTTCAGGAAAGGTCACAGTACTTCCACAGCTTTATTGGATGTAGTTGATGATATCCTGACGTCACAGGATGAAGGCAAAGGATCGATCTTAGCGCTTCTGGATTTTTCCCGGGCCTTTGACTCCATTAATACAAGTACCCTACTGTCCAAATTGGTATACTATGGTTTCAGCGATTCTGCAGTAAAATGGTTTGACAGCTACTTAACCAATCGATCTCAATTTGTTGAAGTGCTACTTGCGGATGGTACAACGACAACATCACGGACTCTTCCAGTCCCTAGAGGAGTGCCCCAAGGCTCCATCCTTGGACCCGTGCTGTACAGTTTATATAGCGCAGATATCGTAAATAATATAAAATATTGCAAGTTTCACATATACGCAGATGATCTGCAAATGTTTATATCATTTAAGCCAGGTGATACTCACATAGCCGTGAATAAACTAAACGATGATTTGCGCCGTATTGACAACTGGTCCGAACTCAACAGCCTAGTTCTTAACCCAACAAAATCTAAGTTCCTCGTGTTAGGTTCGAAGAAGCAAGTAAACCAGATAATTAGTTCGAGTCCTCAGGTAAATATTGCAGGCAAAAGTGTAGAAAGGGTCTCAGAAGCTCGCAATCTGGGACTCCTTATGGATGGTTCACTGCATTTTGAAAGCCACATACTAGAAACAGTTCGTAGTTGTTTCTATAGATTGAGTGTTCTTTATAGGGTGCGTGACTATCTCAGCGTAGATATGCGAGTGAAACTGACTGATACTCTTATTTTATCAAAGCTGAATTATGCGGACACCGTGTATGGGAACTGTCTACTGGCTCGTACTAAGAGAGTCATACAACGGATACAAAATGCGTGTGCGCGCTTTTGCTTCCCCATACTCCCTCGATCGCATGTGACTCCACATCTGGCTTATAATAAACTCCTAAACATGAGCTCTCGCCGTCACCTTCATTTTGCCACGCTCCTCTTCGGTGTTTGTCAAAGTAAAAAACCTGAGTACCTGGGCCATTTTACGGAAAGTTGTACACTCGACTTTTTTTTTAATTTGGATAAAATTGGGTTTTTTCTACTCAGAATCGAAAGCACTTTCGAATGATATAGGGGAAAAAAAGTGTCCCAAATTTTTTTTATTCCTTTCCGTTACCGTTTTCATACTAAGTTTGTAATCTTGTATGGTGGTAACGGAATGGAAAAACTGAAAATTGTATGAAAAATTTGGGACACTTTTATTCTCCTATTAGGTTCGAAAGTGCTTTCGATTCTGAGTAGAAAAAACCCGATTTTATCCAAATTTAAAAAAAAAGTCGTGTGTACAACTTTCCGTAAAATGGCCCACCTATTTGAGAAACTGAATTTTTCTCGTCGTCACATAAGACGTGTTCCACGTTTATTATGTCCGAGGCACAGCACTGCTGCATTTCGTGGCAGCTTCCGGTATGCTGCTACGAAGTGCTGGAACAACCTTCCACCACCGATACTAGAAAGTAGCACTATCGGTGGTTTTAAAGCGAAATTAAAAAAACATCTTCTGGACCCAAGTTCTGATGCCTAGGAAGTAACTCAATAATAAAAGTCAGTTTCTCATTTAAATACCTATCAAATATGTAGTATTAGTTCGCCAAACATTATCTATTGATACTCCCCAATATATATATCTTAATATTATTTGTATTTATCTATATATATCTTAATAGTATTTATTTATATGCTTTAAATACGAGTCGCGCAGTATGCGGTATGCTGTCCCGCACACCTCATTGGATCCACGGAAGACCAGCGCCGTTGACACTGCTGTGTCCACTGCATTGCTGAGTGGAGACCTTTTCGGTAGCACATTCATGTTTGTTAGTTTGTTTTTAAGGTGTAATTTTCTTTCCTGTAATTTTGTGTTTGTGTTATTCGAATAAATATCTTTCTATTCTATTCTATTCTTGATCCCGGTTGCTGTCTATGGCAGCAGTCGTTAAGCCAAGTTGGAGGCCTTCGGGCGGCTTAAGAACTTCTAACAGTCAAGTTGCCCACTCACTTGACAAAGCCTAATCCCAATAAGGTCTAGTTTCCCCTCGGGGTTGGAAGGTCAGATGGCAGTCGCTTTCGTAAAAACTAGTTCCTACGCCAAATCTTGGGATTAGGTAGCGGACCCCAGGCATCCTTCAGGATGCAACTGTACTGGGATAACGCTACGAGGATGATGATTCTCACCCATTTCTGACAAAAACATTCCCTTATAATATTAATATCTTTAAGTAAATAGGCTTCCGGGAAATAATGGCGATCAATTATGTCAGAGGAAACGCAGGCCGCGTAATAGGATTACTTTATTAAATACATGGCCGTCTCTCTGACTATAATAGTAAGAGGGCATTTATTTACCCGTACGTTGTATAAATAAAAAAGGGTAAACGATTCACAAACCGACTATCGTTCTCACCTGTCACCTCACCCCTCACCCGTTTTTGTACGGAAACTGTCAAATGTCATTTCTTACTTTTGAGTGTTTCCGTATAATAATTGGTGACGAGTGAGGACAGGAGGAATATTAACAAACCAAATTGTAATTCAAGTGTTACTTTTTTATACAAAAACGATAGCAACCGTAGCGTAACCGATGGAAAGCGGACACCGCATTCTTATTTTTCAATGAAGTTGTATAAAAAAAACATGTCCAGAACACAAAAAAGATTGCTTTTCAATGACATAACCTACTACGTCGTTTCATTCTGGTACGAATTACTTATTTTTCCTTCTATACGAGTTTCATTTGTAGCGAAATAACAAAAGAAAGCCGAAGAGTTTCATCAGGACTTCCCTGAGCGAAGTAACAAAGGAATTTTTTCCGTACATACTCATATTTTACTTGGTAGGTAAATAAATTACGTCGAGTATACTGCCTAACTAATGTTATATTTGACCGTACAGTTTCGTAAACATGTACACATTATTCGACCTTATATCTAAGCAGTAAAGTGCTAGAATGTATACATTTTTGATGCGAACTGTACTGCGGACATCGCAAGTTTTATTTATCTTGGCATTGAGAAAGGTTTTTGGGAGGTTTCCAAAGAGAATGTTGTTAAAAGAACTTTTTCATATTATCGTTAGAATATACTCGTAGTAGTACGTAGTTATAATATAATGTGTTACATAAATAGCACAGTGCTGAAATAAAAGAGGACTTTTCCTACTTAGGGGACTTATTATTATGTCGGTGCAGAGGCAGTAGGTAAAGTTCGTATAGTTGACGAAATATAAGCTGCAACGATTCCTCGAACAACTTGTATGGCGAATCGGTGCAGCTTATATTTCGTCAACCATACACAACTGTAAGGCCAAGTTCTGTCAAATTAACGCAAGCAAAAATCTACCTAACAGTCAGAGCTCTAAGTCGAATTTTGCTTGCATTCGTTTGACAGAATTTGGCCTTAGAATTTTTGACGAACTATACGAATGAGAAAACTGTCGGGATTTCGCCCATCGCCGCGTTAGTGAACACACGTGCTCTTCACGACGACGGGCTGAATCCACTACCGTACAAAACCCAGTTGCCTACTGTCATGGCGTCGTTACCGAACAACGTCTAATGAACACGTGGTTGGCCAAATCATCATGATGGAAAGCCATTTAAAAAAAAGTGAAGTGAGAAAACTGTTAACCGTCAGTGTCTACTGTCAATCCTCACCTACCTCAAAGCTCAAATTTCGTTTGTCACTATTTAACAGTTTTCATAAAAAAACGGGCGAGGTGACAGGCGAGGACGAGTGGGTTTGTGAATAAACTATTAATAATAGGTTTGTGAATAAACCCAAGTAAGCGGATGCACTAAAGCGGGGCGATACTAATGCAGTACTGCGCGTATGATATTGCGCAAACGTCAAATGGGGAAATCTCCATGTCAAAGAACGCCACGTGAAATATTCGCCAAAGACAAAGTAAATTAGGTACTTCTTATCTTACATAATAATTAAATAATAATAAAAAATAAAAAATGCGAAATGCGGTAAGGCTAAAATTATTACAAACTTATTCAGTTACATATCGCAACAGACAGTTTCGAACAGTCTTAACTAAAATACAGTGAAATTACCGACACGAGGAGACAAACATCCATCATAGGACACTTTACCGAAAAACAACTTAATAACTAACTCAATAATTAACTCTCGGCAATAAATAACTCTCAGTTTTGATAACTGACAATCTTCGAATGCCCTCCAAACAACCCCTTCGGCATTAAGTCTCCCTCATAACAATCCGGCCGGAGATTCCATAAGCATATTTCACGCGTAAAAGCCAGACATGTTACGAGGAAGCTATAAAGTAAGACGGAATTCACATTAGCGTCAGAACCGCTATTCTAGAAGGACAGACGAGTGGTTCAGACGCGCGGTTTTTTAACATGGGTGATAAAATAGTGAAAGTCACAAGATGTCCGGAGAAGTGCCTCCATCCTTATCGCTCGAATTAGTAAGACAAGTGTGATAGACATACGTCGTACGTGTGTGGTGTAAGTGAGATACTTACATAGAAGGTTTGTTTTCACGGGTGTATTTATGTATAAAAGTAAAGTACGTGTACAAAAGGCGAGAGTTTAAGATGTTATACAGGGAGATATTTAATTTTCGGTCCGAAGTAGGCCCTTTATATTATGGGCTTAGTTTTTTTTGGCAATTATATTTATATTTCCGAAAGCGGCAAACCGTCCCTGGCTTGCCTCGATGCAGAAAAGTTTTCAGTGGCAAATGAAGACCATCAATACCTGGTTGTAAAAATGCTGAAAGATATACCGAAAACCTAAAGCAGCTATTCTTCATGAGCCGTAGTAAAAGAACTGAACTGGCTGAAAAGTAGGCAATCCGGTGGGGATCGAGTTGTATGGACGCTCCGCCACTGCAACAAGGTATAGTTTTCCCACTGGGTTGGAAATTTAGATGATAATCACTTTCGTAATTCCTACACCAAATCCTATGATTACCATCCAAGCGATTACCATGTGAATTTCCAACTCAGTGTCAAAGCGGAACCCGGGATCCTTAGAGCACAACCCGAATAAAATAAAATGAATAAATAGTAGATTGTGTCACAAGGGAGCAAAATGACATATTTACGGCGTGGGCGTAAATTGAATCCTGAACGAAGCGAAGGATTATATAATCTCGCTACGCTCGGGATTCTAAAATAGAATCCTGAGCGTAGTGAGGGATTCAAGAATTAACGCCCAAGGTGGAAATAATTTTGCTTCCATGTGACACATACTGCTTTTCACATCACCTATTGAGAATAATAAAAGATCTGAAATAACAATGGTTGTGCATTTATTTTATCAAAATCGATACAATACTTAACTATCAAAATCGATACAATACAATTACTCGTTACAGAAAAGTGCCACTTTGATCCCTCGTAGCAGGGAAGAAAAGTGCCATTTTGATCCCTCCTAGCAGGGAAGAAAAAGCCCTTATCCGAATAGGTGACGTGAAAATGAACTTTATTCTGTAAGTAGGCCGCAATGGCACTTTTACAAGTCAAACCCTACTAGCGTTTCACAGAGGCCGAAAAACGCTAGGAGGACGATTGACGATGGTAATTAAAGATAACCGCCCGTCTATATCGCCTCGTTATTTGTAAACGAAAAACCGCTGTCAATGTTTATTCGATAGCTAGTGTTTGCTCATCTACCTTCTACACCGCCGCACAAACTTAACAATACACCTCAAACTATCATTACCATCTCTCATTCTCCTCCACCTAGTTAGTTAGCAGCGTTGCACTTTTGTTTTTACCTACCGCAAAGTTAAAGTTGTAAATAGCGATAGCCGATTTTTAAATTTATTTAATCAGGTGTGAAAGGCGCTTTATGGTAATGGTACAATGGGAATGAAAATGTAATGGTAATGACATGTATGAACACACGACAAGTATTCCATTGTGGGTGTATTATTGAAGGGAAAATGGAAACAAGTGTTCATTTGAATTTTACGAATGTTTTATATTGAAATGTTTGAACGGAAAGTACAAATGACAATTATGTCAATAATTGTAGGTATTTTTATAACTAATATTTGCTTTGTTGGTATGTATTATTCCTGGAGTGTTATTCACAAACTGACTCATCCTCACCTACCTTACCTCACCCGTCACCCGTCTTTATATGGAAACTATACAAAAATTACAAATGACATTTGACAGTTTACATCTGAAATGGGTGAAAGGTGAGGTGACAGGTGAAGACGGTGCTTAGGGAATCGCATAGCTCGAGATTAGTAAAGTTTTGGAAGCTCCCGAGACTGCGCTATCTTGAGATCTGCATTTATCTCTTTCTATGGCTCAAATCAATATGTGGTCAGCAACTCCTTGATGACTTCTGGACTCTTCAATGTCCATAGGCTACGGTGTATGGCTACCATCATTGTCAAATGCGTGTAACATGTGACTGCTATGATGTATATAAAATTAATAAGCGTATATTCTCTTGTTTATTTCGGAACAGTATTTTTTTTTATTATTATTATGTATGTCTTTCCCGTTCACGGGACAATGGTGTCCCGGACCTTTGGGAGGCGTGCGCGGAGCCGAAGTACCATCGAGTACCACATAGCCAACACGTAGAGGCCCTTTTGACAATTTAATGAAATGCAAGGGATACACCGAGCGGATGCTGTCCCTGCCCGTGTCATGGGACGCACACAGAGACAGCACCCGCCAGGGTGTATAGGGACTATTGTTGGTGGATGGAATCTAAATGAACCGTGTTATTAGGTGAAGATGATGGACTAATGGCCGGGCTATTGGGTGAGACATCGGACGCCTGCCTAATAAAACAGTCTCTCATTTTAATTCCGGCAGACGGTGACTTGCTCCCTGCTCGATGGGCCCCTATTAAACAGCGACATTAAAAAATGGCCTAGGGGCAACACCTGTCAGAGAGCTGGGGGGGTAGAGAGGTGGCACTGGACTTTCAACATATAGCCAACTCGCCAATCTTATGTAACCACATTATTATTATTATTATTATTTTTAGTAATGCTGTGCAAACATTTTATATTTTCGTTTTCTGCGCCAAGTAGGTATTGTTTCAAGGAATGAAACTAACCTGAAAAAAATAAGAAAAGTTCTATAATACAAACCTACTCGTACCTAAATGTAAAAATAAAATGTGTAATCCTAATCCTTCCTAATAATAATATTATAAACGTGAAAGTTTGTGCGTATGTATGGATATACGTTCCGTTTAATCTCAAAAACTACTGAACGGATCTCTATGAAACTTTCCAGTGTTGTAGCTTAGACATCAGAATAGGACATAGGCTATAATTTAATTCAAAATTCAAAAAAATAGGTAGCAAAACTAGACTATCCGTGCGAAGCCGGGGCGGGCCGCTAGTGTAAATATAACTGCTTAACTGAAATTATTTAACTTCATTCATTTTCAAGGAAACAAGCGCATTACGTTGAACAATATAATTAATTCAAACATACCCAGCATCTAGTACCTATATCTGATATAAAATAATATGTACGACGAAAAATAATAAACTGGAAATTTAATTTGTTGAAATCCAAGCCAAAGGAGCCTTTCATCCTCATTCGTAATTCTCCAAACAAACAAGTACATCGCAAGCAAACATTTTATTAGAGCCAATTTTCCACTACGTTATTCACTCGACATATAGAAACACCGACTTAAACACAATCTAATCAAGTTCTTACAACGTAAATATAGAGTCCATTACCGCTTGATTCACTGCAGAATCACAGTTGACATGCTACTGCAACAGTTCCAAAACGCATTAAATATAAAACATATACAAGCTTAACTATACCTTAATCCCTTAAATCAAAACTCAAAATCAATCCTCGATGTTGTGAGATTCTTTTGTTTTTCAGTTTTAACAATCCTAGAAAATTCAGCTGCATTGATCCAACCCGGCCAAATGCGGGAGGTCATTAGCCCGGAGTAATAAACTCGTAAAACTAGCGCTGAGATTACCTCTCTATTTGGTTAGCTTATCTCGGGCCCGCAGTGCCAACAACATAGATTATTTATGATATGAGAAAAATCAGAGGTGCAGTGCAGCTTCTTTAAAGTAGTGAAAATACTACGGTAAGTATAATTTTATTATTTTATTTTATTACTTACTTAGAAGTCGCGGGCAAAATCTAGTAAATCTACCAATTCCTTCGAAAAGTGACTTTCGTTCCAGGTTATCAACGTTGTATACCAAGTTTCATTATAAGCATTCAGCTGTTTTTGCATGACTGAGTAAGATAGTAAACACCCAAACATCTAAAATTCGCATTTATAATATTAGTAGGAAGTAGGATACGTTACCAATAAACAAGTTTTACCAAAATAGTCGAAAAAAATCCTTTTATTTATACTACTTTAAAGATACGTATAGAGATGGAAAAATCAAACGTTAAATTGTCCAAAGAAAACTGTGATGTTAATAGTTATTTTTCGCCACGAATGTTATACTAAATACTAACTTAGCGTCCATGGAAATCTGTAGAGTCAAGACCGCCGCCCGATGACGACCGCTTTAGCTTAGTTGGTAGTGACCCTGCCTACGAATCTGGAGGTGCCGGGTTCGAATCCCGGCCGGGGCATTTATTTGTGTGATGAGCACGAATATTTTGTTCTTGGGTCTTGGATGCCTTCTATGTATTTAAGTATTTATTTATCTATATAAGTATGTATATCGTCGCTTAGTACCCATAGTACAGGCTTTGCTTAGATTTGGGACTAGGTTGATTTGTGTAAGATTGTCCACAAATATTTATTTATTTATTTTATTTTTAAGAAAAAATTGAGAAACATAACAATGTACTGTCACATCTGCGTTATTGCTCTGGGGTGAAGACAAAGCGACGCCGTGTCAAATTAAACAAATCTCCGAGTTATGACAATATTTGTGTTTGCGCCGGCGCGCTCACATAGCTTTTTCCAGCGACGCCAAGGATGTAGTATGCTTGTATGGTATAGTAGTTTTTCCCTCGCGAGCGCGTGTTGGCCATTGTTGTAGTTGTGACACATACGAACACATAGACAACGTAAACTCACTCATAGCTCCTACGCTGACACACACATAGACAATGTGCATGTATAGCTCAACACACAACCATGGCTCACCCGCGCTCGTGAGATAAGTACTCTAAACCTCCCAAGTCTGACACTGAACAAGAAGTTTATACTTTATAGCGAATGTTGCCGTAATGCCAGAGCCACACAATGGCCCAATTGCAGTTATGTTGTGGATTGAGATGAAAATATATTTCTCCTTTTAACGCATAACTAGAGTGGAGACCGCGTCTCGGCAAGCGTAGTGTCGGTCGTCCGCCGGCCAGGTGGCGGGACGACATATCTAAGAGGGCGGGAGTCGACTGGATGCGGAAAGCAGAGAACCGGGCTTTGTGGCGTGCCTTGGGGGAGGCCTATGTTCAGCAGTGGACTGCAGTGGGCTGATGATGATGATGATGATGATGATGAACGCATAACTGCGTCCTGTGCGATGGACCATCATGTCCCATTGTGTGGTGCCGACACTGCCGACATAAAATTATCACATCTTCATGCAATAACAAGTTATTAATAATAGTTAATAGGTACTTCGGATTACAGCTTTTAGAATGGGTCCTTTTTTATTCACTCATCCATTCCTGTCAGACCTGCACTGTCATCTTCCCACCTCATTCATTATTTCTTTTCTCATTTTATGCCACAACCTTGCTACCGCTATTTTCAATTACTGAGGAATTGCTTAGCGGCCGGGAAAGAAAGCATTGTCTGATAATGAATGAATAAATCATTTAATCCAGAACATGTCCATATTACATTTTATCAAAATAACAATTAATGAATAATAATAATAATAAAATAAAATATAGTATAGTATTTTTATATTTTACTTTTTATAACAATATTGTAAAAACCCAACCTAAGACTCAAAATAAATAAAGAGGAAATAAACTACCTAGTACCGTGTTTAGAGGTATATGCAATCGTGGAAATCGGTGGCGTGCTTATGGAATTGTTTATTATGTGCGTTCCAGTCCAGTATGAAGTTTCTAACAAAGAATACTGACCGGCGCCAACTGGGGCGGCGCCGGTATGATGCCGACAACTTTAACAGTCCCGTCGTTTTCAGTTTTAAGCAAGGCCTGAGCCGATAAGACTCCCTTTTATGTACGGAGGGAAAATCCATTATTAAAGCTCTGTACCACGAGGACAGCTTGGAGGTTATATCAGATTGTCGGACTTGCACCGACTAAAAACATGTCGACCAAACATGATCCTCATTATCCCTTTTCGGACGGCTCTTAAATTTCCTACGGAACGTGACAGTGCCGCCCTAGAGTCACATATCTATGGGTTCCCCATCTGTTTCCATGAATGGCGGCAGCCAGGGAATCCCGTAGATACCTACAGGGGATACAAAATACCTTGGGCATTCTATGCCAGAGTTACAAGGGTCGGCCAACACACCCTACAATCCCTACATTCCCAAAATTTGGTTCTGCATTTAATGCAGAACACATTTCTGCAGACTGAGTATATACCCCTTACCCCATTGGGTATATCCCCGCCACAAGATATGGCTCCATTATCGGTCAGAATTTATTCCCCTCCTTTACTGGAGTTATTTTCAAATTTATTATGTTTTGAAGCCTCAGAAGTTCATGAGGGGCGAGGAACTAATGTCCGAGTTTGTTTAAGTGATTGAGTTGTTTGTTTTGGTCAGTAGACACATTGCGTGTGAAATGAAATGAAATGGAAAACAAGGTTAACATTATTATTTTATAAAACTAAAATGAGGCTTTTAATGGTCGTACTAATACTAGTGTTATCTACAACTTAAACGACAAAAAAATCTGTACCTATATCAATCGTGTTCACAAAATTTCACGAGAATCGGTTAATACGAGTAAACGCGACTACTAGAAAAGAACAATCAGAAAATAAAACCAGATAATATAAGAAAACAGTTTAAAAGGTATTATTTTTTCATTGTATTTTCTCGTAAGGATTATGTAAAAATTTTAAAAATGAAATGCCATATACCGCTTACCTTATCATCCTTAGCTTAGCTTTTTTATGTTACATGTTACACAAATGAGCATGAAAGAAAGTGCAGCATACACAGGTTCTGGCAGGAGTCGGAGGAAACTGCCATCCATATCCTCTGCTTCTGTGGACCACTTATGCGGAATTACGGAAAAAAGAAGTATATACCTACCTAGGGAAGTACATCTTGCATCCAGACGAGACAATAGACAACAGATGCTACCCAAAGAGTCTGAAAATTCCTGGTAGCAACGGCTGCCACAATTAAATAGATCAATGACTGGACAAGGCCACAACAAACCAATAATAGTAATCATACCTCTTAGGAACTACCAAGGCTGTTTACGAGGTTAGCGTGGTTACAAATGTCTAAAATCACATCCTCTATCACTCCAAACTCTTTACACCTAGCCACCAAGCACCCTGCATAATATCCGTTGCATTTCAACACGTAATCATTTATAAAATTCGCAAACGATTTCCACCAAGTCATCATTAAGCCAGTCCTTAAAATATTCCAAGCGAATACTCGAAAGGGCGCACCTTTTACGCCTTAAGAAGTAAACGTAAAAGCCCTTACACACGCTTCAACCTCGTCTGAAGGGCCTGTTACTTTCAGTCTGACTTTAAAAGGACAAGACGGGAATGTAGTTGCGGGTGAAATGTAATAATTTGAGAACTCACTTTATGGCATAATGGGGGGGGGGGGTATTTTTTTATGTTATAAGGGGCATTGGGGCAAACGGTTTGTATTGTAGGCGAGCAGTAGAGCACGCGATTTTGAATCTGAATTTAAGTGTATGGAGTGGGTTGGTTTAATAATAACACGAAGCTCGGTTCAGTACTTCATGTTTATTGTAGGAAAATAGGGGTTTATATATTTCTTGTACCTGACTATTAGGGTGGGCCGATTTTCAAAATTTTGGAATTTCGTAATGTAATAGTATACATACGCTGTATGATTTTTTGTAGATTAGGGGAAAAATAATAAAAAAAAAATTGGCATATACTTTTAGCCCTCTACCGACGATTAAATGTCAGAAAATACAAAAATTAAAAAAAAAAAATATCTTATATTTTAATTTTATTTAAACTTTATTATTAATTAAATAACATCCTTTGGTATCAATTATACTTGTTTTTGATTATTATTTATTATCAGAAGATTTTTTTTAGTGACCCACTTAGACGACGTAAATGGAGTTTTTCAAAAAAGGCTTTTTGATCTATTAAATATATCCAAATTGGCGCTTAAAGCATTCGTCAGAGCTGTCGTGGATTAAACACGTTACATAAAGCATAAAAATGATTATGATTAAAGCAAAAATATCGTCAAAATTACGTGGCAACATGCCCGGAAAAGTGCGAAATAGGACCTTTGACCGTCTATTTAAACCATTAAAAAGTTATATATTTTCAATCAAACCCTGCTTTATTTTAATATTAACATTCGTACTTTTGTATGAGATTATATTTGAAAAATACGTAGTACGATTTTTTTATAATACAGTACATCGGTAGTTTAATGGTATTTTTTTTAATTACAAAAAATTTGGGATATTTTTAATATTGATTATATTAAAACAGAAATGAATATTAGTGATGATTTCTATTATATTAACATTCGTCTTTAATTTACAAAAATAAACGGGCTAAATACTAGTAATATTTTATCTTTAAATAAATATCAAATATTACCCTAACTTCAAATTTTTGGCACCTGGTAGAGGGCTAAAAGTAGTATATATTTTTAAATTTGATATTATCACCATAATCTACTTATTAAACTGCAACTTTTTATTCCTATTACACTTCGAATTTGGAACTTTTATTTTTTCCCATACAACAACGGCCCACCCTACTGACTATACAGACACTATTTATTGCATACCTCAAAAAGAACACAGTACGGGCGGGGCAGGGAGGCAGTTTTGCGTTGAAGGTGTGGTATGAGATCGTGGTAAGCGATCATATCTTGTGATTAGGTTACAAAGCGGATCCCTGGGTCCTTGGGCACAACCGGGAAAACTTCAAGAGGTTGGCTTTATAACATGATGGTGGCAATCACGCGTATAGACGTCAAACGGATATGGTCACTTCCAAGTGACCTCATGATAGTAATGGATGCATAAAACTTGCTCAGAAATATGTCCCATGGATCTCATGCCTCATTTTATTATTTGCATAATTATTATGAGGGGATAATTCGTTAGCAATTGATTGTACGTTGTAGAGAAAAGATAAATAATGAGATTTATTTCGACCAACGGTATCATAATTACAGTTATATTGCATTGAAAATTACATAATAAATTAAATTAAAGAAACAGGCTACAGTTGAAGACGAAAATGACTACCTACATTACTATGTAGCCAATAATTTAAATGTTCATAAACACAAATTCAACTATGCTACCAATATAGTATCATATCAGAGTAAACCATTTTAAAAATAATCACCCTTTTTCTAAAACACATTGTTTCACTGTATATTAGGGTGGGCCGATTTTCAAAATTTTGGAATTTCGTAATGTAATAGTATACATACGCTGTATGATTTTTTGTAGATTAGGGGAAAAATAATAAAAAAAAAATTGGCATATACTTTTAGCCCTCTACCGACGATTAAATGTCAGAAAATACAAAAATTAAAAAAAAAAAATATCTTATATTTTAAATTTATTTAAACTTTATTATTAATTAAATAACATCCTTTGGTATCAATTATACTTGTTTTTGATTATTATTTATTATCAGAAGATTTTTTTTAGTGACCCACTTAGACGACGTAAATGGAGTTTTTCAAAAAAGGCTTTTTGATCTATTAAATATATCCAAATTGGCGCTTAAAGCATTCGTCAGAGCTGTCGTGGATTAAACACGTTACATAAAGCATAAAAATGATTATGATTAAAGCAAAAATATCGTCAAAATTACGTGGCAACATGCCCGGAAAAGTGCGAAATAGGACCTTTGACCGTCTATTTAAACCATTAAAAAGTTATATATTTTCAATCAAACCCTGCTTTATTTTAATATTAACATTCGTACTTTTGTATGAGATTATATTTGAAAAATACGTAGTACGATTTTTTTATAATACAGTACATCGGTAGTTTAATGGTATTTTTTTTAATTACAAAAAATTTGGGATATTTTTAATATTGATTATATTAAAACAGAAATGAATATTAGTGATGATTTCTATTATATTAACATTCGTCTTTAATTTACAAAAATAAACGGGCTAAATACTAGTAATATTTTATCTTTAAATAAATATCAAATATTACCCTAACTTCAAATTTTTGGCACCTGGTAGAGGGCTAAAAGTAGTATATATTTTTAAATTTGATATTATCACCATAATCTACTTATTAAACTGCAACTTTTTATTCCTATTACACTTCGAATTTGGAACTTTTATTTTTTCCCATACAACAACGGCCCACCCTACTGTATATTGGTATAATGCTTAACATCAGAAGTCAACACCCTTGAGAGAGTGAAGGGGTGTTAAGTTTAAGATTGGGTTAAATCTACCGCTGAAATCCCTAAAGCATATAACATGTAAATGCAAGCTTGTGCCCTGTAATTGGTTGCAAGATTCTTGGCTTGTATTCTGAGGTATTCAGGCTATTACTGCACAAGTGACTCTTGACTTCACAGAATGCATGCAAGGCGACTTCAGTCGTATTGTAGGAAATACAACCAATTTCTTACTGGAAAGATGCACAAAATAGCTAGAGAACTTCTGGAAGATAAGGTTTTTTCATTGTATTTCGCGTTAGTCGTCAAACAGAAATGGCGGACAAGTCCGAAGCTAGGAAGGTAAAATAGTAGTTTATGCAACTGCTACATAATGGAAGACACTCGAACAAACGCTTGTTTTAATGCCTAATTATGTATGTACACTTACACTACTTTATCTACATTCATATATTAAATTCTCTTTCGTGTGTTTAATGTAGTTTGGTTGAGCCGGCGTACGCCATGTTTGACGAGATAGCCTGGCCCGCAGCCTCCGCGCGCGCGCGGCTGTGAATTGTGATTAAAAGCTGTTTGTTGCCTGAAATAAATGATTAAATAAATAAATATAATAAATTTCACAACCGTTCAATTATGATGAGGTTATGGCACAGAACAAGTAATAGTACAAGTAGTTATGGCGATCTCCAGCGATGAGCCGGCGCGGGAGTTAATAGTACATTACTTAACAAGGGCGGTAAAACAAAGAATGTCTCAGATCGCAGGTATAAATATGCGATCTGAGGCTTTCTTTATTACCGCCCGTGTTAAGTACAAAATTTTATGTCACCCCCTGGCCAGGAAGTGGGATTTCCCGCGCGCGGAGCGTGCGATAATGGCCACTTTATGGCCAGGTGTGACATAAAGTGTATTTATGTTTACCACCGTACTCCATACAGTACTGACAATCGTCTGCACACAAATATAAATCAAGCCCAACAATGTGTAACGAGCCTTAAACTGTGCATGAACAAGCGGTTAAATTCTTTCCTCGATTAGCCAAGATTTGTGTCCCGAGTTCACACGGGGCGGTTTTAACATCGCTTCTCGAGTGGGTTTTTACAACTCGCAAATTAACTTGGATAAGGGTGTTTTTTGATAAACGACTCTTTTGAAACTTCCATTCGGGGATTTACTGCGATTTTTCCTTTATTCATGTAAGTTAAATTTTATTAGGAAATTAGTTAGGAAGTTTGGGTACTTTTACAAGGCAGTTTTCATTGTGGGAAGTTGGGATATGATTTTCCAAGCTGTCTTTCATTCTTTTGTGTGCAACCTGCACTTGAAAATCTTGAAATGTCAAACAACAAAAAAATATAGTCTTACTAAAATAGCAATTGGTCATGAAAAAGAATACATTTAGGCATGAATATACGAATAAAACGCGTATTGAAACCAGTTTAAGTGAGAACCTTCTTAGTAAACCTATATATAGCTAACCTATGTAGGTAAGAGATTGTCTTAAAAGAGCTGGTATCAAATTTGACTAAGCCACTCCAGAAATATTTACATGAGCAAAAAATGTTAATCCGAACTCAAGCTAAGACACTCTTGGGTGAACCTTTGGCCAAATCTGTTCTGTCAAATCGCACGCACAAATGACAAGCTGAAGTGCAACAATAGACTTTATTCCGTTGCCATAAGTCACAATTGGTCTTATTCCTGTGTTGCCGATGATACGGCAAGGCATGAAAACAAATGAAAATTGTATTAACGGCAGACCTTTTTAGTGGGTAGCGCTCGATTTTGTAGGACCATTTCGAAAAATATGCTACGTTGGCGCGTACAGAGTGATAATTAATTTTTTTTAGCGTACGTAATGTAAATAAATAAATACATTTTGTATGTGATACCATTGCTGGGCCATTTTACGGAAAGTTGTACACTCGACTTTTTTTTTAATTTGGATAAAATCGGTTTATTTTTTTACACAGAATCGAAAGCACTTTCGAATGATATAGGGAAAAAAAAGTGTCACAATTTTTTTTTCTTCCATTCTGTTACCGTTTTCATACTAATCTTGTAATGCTTGTCATGGTGGTAACGGAATGGAAAAACTGGAAATTGTATGAAAAATTTGAAGCACTTTTTTTCTCCTATTAGGTTCGAAAGTGCTTTCGATTCTAAGTAGAAAAAACCCGATTTTATCCAAATAAAAAAAAAAGTGTACAACTTTCCGTAAAATGGCCCTGTTGTTACCTTTAAATTACTGGTTTCGCCATTAACACGAGCATAATGTTATTATCCGAGCGTGTGTGAGAAAATTTAGTTTCCGAATCGTAGATTTGGGGGCAGCGTTATCCTCCCTCGAGCAAAGCGAGCAGGCTAATTAGGGGTGAGACATACAAACGCGTTGACGGAAAAATGTGTAACGAACCGTGCGGAGAAGGTGAGGGCCGAGGGATGAGCGGGAGCGGATGGTTTAAACATATCTGAGGAGTTTTATGTCTTTAACAAACTATGATGTACGGCATAAGTTTTTTATTCAAATCAGTAAATAATGTTTCTACCACAGGATTCGTCAATATATAACATAACAACATAATATGTATAATATACGACGTACGAGAAACCGTAGCACAAAATCATCCAATGTATGCAATCTTTTAACTTGCACCACAAGACTGATATTTGCTTAACATTGGCACATTTTTGCCAGGGCTGCCAATTGCAAACAGAGGTTAGCGAGTTGCTGTTTCAACCCTAGTCAATGTACGAGAAACTGGAACTACAGGGTGGCAGACACATGGCGGAAAATCTGGAAATTTTATACGTTTTGTGCTAAAGATGTCATCAATTTTAGACTTGCGAAAGCATTTGTGTCATTCTCGACTAAAAGGTACCTATTGGTCGATGTTTTTAAGGAGTTTTACTCAAAAATGGCCGGAGAAGTTAACGTTACTTGCTACATAATGGAAGGTAAGTTAGGATAAAATAAAACAGTGCAGACTCGCTCCTCGGTCTACGCGCCTGAAATGTTTATAAATTCCATTGATGTCGAGTCTCATACTTTTTAAAACTTGCAATACATGGAATTGTGTGCACAACCTACGCTTCTGAAGAATTACGACAGGCGTAATCTATTTAACGAATTCAATCCGATAAACTAATTGAACTTTAAACGCGTGGGTCGTCATGAATAGTCGTACTGTTGAGGAAAAATAGACCTTTTTCGGTTTATATCGGTTACCTCGCGTCTTCCTTTATCGAAAATTTTCTGTTCCAAGGGTTAAAAGTTTATTTTAACCCTTGGTTCGAGCTCACAACCTCACCTAGGGTTAGCCCATTTGGCGTAGGCACAAGATTTTACGAAAACGACTGCTATTTGATCTTCAAACCCTAGGGGAAACTAGACTATAGTATACATATTGGATTAGGCTTGTCAAGTGAGTGGGCAACTTGACTGTTAGAAGCTCTCAAGCCGCCCGAGGGCATCTTAACTTGGCTTAACGACTGCTGTCATAGACAGTGGCCAGGATCAACGGCTTAGCGTGCCTTCCAAAGATATCCACGGCAATGGATGGCTAAACACTAAGAAGCAAAAAATATTATCTTTTATACTTTGAACACAGCGTAATTGCAATAACGGCCAATCCAAAAAAATTATGTATTCCCTTTCCCTCAAAGCCAGTTAGAGCGTCAGACAACTTTTCAGATATAAAACAAAAATAAACAACGCTCCACGGTTATAAAATATGTGTCCCCTAGGACCATGCACAAAAACTCCGTGTCAAAAAAAGACCAAGTAGCATTTACACCCTGTATACATAAGCTCTTTTGTAGAAAACACAGTTGTACAAGTCGGTACAGAAGTGAGTTTAGGCTCGGAGGAGTTGGTTTTTGCAACCGGTTTTGTTCGAGTTTACCTGTGGGTTTTGATCTAGAGATTCTAGAGATATAGCTTTTGCTGCGGTTTCGCTTGGGGATTTAGTAGTTTAGAACCTTTCAATGGAATTTTTGGAAAAAAGTATTTTGAGGTATTTTCAAAATGACAGTAATATTTTCTAGATCAATGCAGATAATATAAACTTCGATGTCTGACGCATTAAATATTTTTTCATAGCGTACGGTTTACCTGATGGTAAGCAGACACCGCAGCCTATAGACGCTCGCAACTCCAAGAGTCACGTGCGCGTTGCCGACCCTTTATAAAATTTGGGGATTCACTGTGTTGACAGCAAACGGGACAAGTTTAGGTCCCTCGCTCTCAACACAGTGCATCCTCGGGAGCTCTGGCAAGCTTGCTCACCTCCAGGAACACAATACTACATACTTGTATAGTAAATAATGTAATTATGTTGTCTTTTACTTTGACGATCATTATGAGATATTGACATTGAATTCCTTGTTTAGATTGGTATTGTTATAACATATTTTTGATAATGAAAAATGATATACCTGACATAATTATTATAATATTCACTATTTGACGATCATAATGTAAATTCTTGTAAATTAGCTTAAGTTAATCTATAATGTAATTTATATTATGAAATAAATAAATCTAAAAATCTAAATCCAACCCCGTTGACCCCAACACCGTTCGCTTTGCAGTTTGCCTTCGGCTCGGGGTCCCGGTCTGCGCTCCCCATCGGTGCCCCTGCGGTAGCGAAGTAGACCGGCTCGGACACCACGGACTTTCCTGCCAGAAGAGTGCTGGCCGCTTCTCCAGGCATGCTGCCCTTAATGACATCATCCGTCGGTCTCTTGCGTCGGCTAATGTGCCGGCCATTTTAGAGCCGTCAGGCATATTAAGAAACGACGGCAAGAGACCCGACGGGATGTCATTAATCCCGTGGAGTATGGGTCGGGTCCTGGTGTGGGATGCGACGTGTGTAGACACACTAGCCCCGTCGCATCTCCACCGAACCTCCTTTAGGGCAGCAGCCGCAGCGGAGGCGGCCGAGCATATGAAGGTGGGAAAATATTCTGGTCTCGGCACCGAATATAATTTCATCCATTTCGGTGTCGAGACCCTAGGTCCGTGGGGCCCAGGAGCTTTAAGCCTCTTCAAAGAGATCTCGAAGAGGCTTAAAGACTCCACCGGTGACCGAAGAGCTGGCAGCTATCTCGCACAAAGAATTAGTTTAGCTATTCAGCGAGGGAATGCTGCCAGCGTCTTCGGTACAATGCCGCAGGGGCCATTTTTAGATTTAGTTTAGTTATAATTTTTTATTTTATAGTTAATAGATATATGTAAGTATTAGCATGTAGGTATTTGTTATTGTATTTTTGTTTCTTAATATTATTCTTTCATCTTACAATAAAAATAAAATCTAAATCTAAATCTTATGCAAGGCGAAGGTACATCCCAAGTTGGGCTGCTCCAAATTCGAGCAAAATGATATTTTGCTGTGCCCTACCTCTCCTAGTTGGTTACTCGTTACTCGTCCCGTTACTCGACACCTTTTATTGTCTTGGATTATTTTTACGTAAGATTGTGTGTGTATTATTTTGGTTTTGACCCTTTAAACAGAATAAATTGTCCACCACTATATACCGCTTGTGTAGTTGAGCGTACCCACAGCGTGTGCGTCCGTGATATTTAGCGTAGCATTATTTATTACTTTTTTACGCCATTTTCAACTATGCTAAAATGTTTTCTGTGAAAATTATTCTCAGCTCTCTTGCCCTGATAGCTTTCGCTATTTTATAACCGACTTCAAAAAAGGAGGTTCTCAATTCGGTTGTATGTTCTTTTTATTTTTCAAGCTACGACAGTGTTAAACAAGTATACGGTGTTCCTAAAGGTGAAAAGACGCCGTATATTATATTTATTTTTTGCACAAAAATAGAGTGTAAAAATGAAAAACTTAATGCCAAATTGCAGTCTCTACCCCCTTAAAGGATGATTTTCGGGATAATAAGTATCCTATAGCCTTCCCCGGGACTCAAACTATCTCCATACCTAATTTCTTCTAAATCTGATAAGTGGTTTTAGCGTAAAGAACTAAGGAGGAGGAGTGACTTTAATTTCGCATATTAGTATAGATTTAGGCATATTTCTATATATTACATACATACACCAATATAGTAATGAATGAATGTAATATAGTCTCTACGAATGTGACATAGTACCCACTTATGAATTCAGTGAAAGGAGAACAGTAAATTAATATACTTAAGTGCATCAACTGAACCTGAGCCGTATAATATCTAAGTGCAATTCACTTTAATTTAACCTTGCCAGTTTTTAACCTTATAACCTTGTCACTTTTAGTAATGAGAATGTAAATATTACTGTATTAAAATAATTATACTACGTTTCCGAGTTAATATAACCTGTGGCACGAGTGAATAGACATCTTCTGGGTGAGCTCGCTTCACCGTCAGCCTCATCTTTGCCCCCTGGCTAGATGCTAGCTAGGATGCAATCCCATTTTTAATTAAAAAAAATTACGTTATTTAGGATCATTAATTGAGTACAAAAATTAAATGTAAAATATCAGTATTTAATATAGCCGTAATATTGAAAAAACATTCCAAAAAGGGGTAACTTTGCGATTTTTTTCTATCGAGTGAAATTCATTAGGTTATATAGCTGACTGCGATTTTGACTAGACATCTAGACAACATCCTTATGTATTGTAACACATATATTTTTTTTAGTATTTAAGACACTATATTCTATGTTTCAGATGGTTAAAAACTCGAAAGTGGTAATACCCAGCCTTAAATGAGTTCTAAATGGCTCAACAATTGAAGTGACCGCACAATACTTGACAAAATGTTGAATAATATACCCTTCTCAAGCAAAGTACCATTTGGCGGCGACAATAAGCCGCCATTTCCTTATAGGTAAACTTTTAACAGTTTTGCAGGAAATTGTATATAGGTTTGGTTTGTGCTCTGATCATTACCTACAAAAACGTCTTTATTGACATTGACAATGAGGTACCTTTCGCTTGAGATTTACACAAATAAACGGAACATAGTAGGCGTATCCAGTTTTCACATATTTGTGAATTCCTACAAAAGTTAGTAAATATTTTGAGCTCTATTGCGCCGACTTAAGGTCTTATTTCTAATTGCAATTTTATAAAAGTGCCTCTTACAACAATCCCGTAAGCTGTTAAATCAATTTTGTAAAAACCGCTGATCAGCCATGTTTGAAGTGCATCGAATCTCCATATGAAAGTGCACTGACTTGGCACATTCCTTATATTGACGTGCCATCACGTTTTGATACAACGTTCCACGAAATATGGTGCAGCGATAAAATACGCGAGTGTAATAAAATATGCAGTTTCTTATTCAGAATTTAAGACAAGTATTATTTTTTTATAATGCTGTGTTCGTCTGAAATAGTCTGAATTTAGTCCCCGCGAAGGGTACTAGGGTAATGATTAATTCTTAAGTAATTTTGTGATTCTGGGCGTCAATGAGATGAGAGATGAAATGATGATAGGTGAATAACTGATGTGTGATGAGTGGAATGAACTATGTACCATTGAACTTTTGTAGGTTGTTGACTATGGTGGTGATGAGTTTGCAGAATGAGGTAATGGTAGTTTCTTTATGAATGAGTTCCTGTAAGTTGTATGGATCTATACTGAGATTATGGCAGATGATTTCGTGATCAAATCTTGGATTGGTGAACTTTGGGCAGTGTTTAATGAAGTAAGACAAGTATTATTGTATACTATATGGAAGTAGATTTCATGTCAATAACATACAAAACCAATAAACATCGATTTTCACTAGCATGAGTAGCATTAAATAGATATTCTGTAAGTAAGTTTTATTTATCCTTTGTAAATAAATTCCTTAGTATATTAGGGGCCAATTTTTCAATCCTGAGATAAAAATATCCGTCGGTTAAAATTATAACTGTCTTTTTCTTAAGTCAAATGAAAGAAAAGACGGATCTAACAATTTTTCTGAAAGATACTTTTATCTGGGCATTAAAAAATCGGCTCTTTAATAAAAAATAAGGCCTCTTAAAATATAAATCGATCGAATCGATAAAAAAATCGATATAATAACCAAAAAACACAGTCATGACTGTATGCGGAATTATTGCACAAATACAAAGTATAAATAGCAAACAAACTGGCAAGCAGACACCACATGGTTTGGACGCCAGAGGATACAGAAGAATCACAAACGCGTTGCCTACCCTTTAATGAGTTGAGGATTCGTTGTGTTGACAGCTAGAGACATAAATATAGTTCTCTAGCTAGGATATTAATAAATGTGGAATAAGCTCCATGTCGAGGTTACCTAGGGACTACAGGATGGGATTGTTCATAAAAGGAGTGTATCTATTACTAAAAGATCAGTAATGTGCATGTAACACTCCTGGAATTTTAATAAGCATCCATTGGGTGCGGTGGCCGCTTACCAGTAGCGTATTCGCCACCGACGTGGTATAAAAAATTTAAAAAAATGCGCAACCGTCCAGTGAACGAACTGTAACCGTCCATTTTGAGCAAATGTTTGCCTCCCTTGTTACATTCGGATGCGTGAATAACGATTCCTACACAAGTCATTAGCTAATCTGTATGTGTGTCTTGTGTGTTTACGTGAACTTAGCCAGTTGTTTAGCTTGTTCTTACAATGAGTGCCGGCTGTTGGTTCGAAATTGATGTATGCATCGCTTAACCGAGTAAGATGAAATTTGGTATGGTTTGAGATAGTTTGAGTCCCGTGGAACGACCGAGATAGGATAAACTTGTTGTATACCAAGTCATAGTTACTTAATAAGTAATAGACCAAGTTTCGTCATAACCCGTTTAGCCATTTTTGTGTGATTGAATAACAAACATCCAAATTCAGAAAGAAAAATCCAATGCAATAGGCCAGGACGTGTGTTATTCCAGCAACCCTTAAACCCTTTCTATATTTCTCAGTATACGTTCTTTGATCAGTAGCTCTAGTATAAGTTTTTTCGAAACTTTAACTAATTCGAACGCGTTTGCGTTTTGTCTCAAAATGTATGAAAGTGGTATGAAAACGTGAACAGCGCCTCTGGTGGTCACTAGTGGAAAGTAAAACAGCGAATATAACATTTGTTGCTAACCGATGAACGCGCGTATTTCAAACTCGGTGAGAGCGTTTTCATACATTTTGAGAAAAAACGCAAACGCGTTCGAATTAGTTAATGTTTCGAAAAAACTTATACTAGAGCCACTGTACCCTTACCATGAGTTTGCAATGGTTGCATTACCGTACTCGCTAGCGACTGCGTAAACGATTTAGTATGGTAAAAAGTACAGCGCCTCTGGCGGTTACGCAATAGAACTAAGAATCGCCATACTAAATTGTTTACACAGTCGCTAGCGAGTACGGCAATGCAAACATTGCAAACACATGGCAAGGGTACTGTGAAACTAGTAAAAACTGGAACTGTGTCGTGTGTCGTGTCATAGTAATTTACCTGTAAAAAGCGGCTGTTAGATGTGAGCCGTCAGTTTTGCTCCCGTGTTTACGTGAGTAATGGCGCCGATATTTCTATATCGACGGAAGCGCAATCTGTGGGATGGAGGGAGTTTTTATCCCGTGCGGTAAGGTGGGGCGCCAGTGCGACCGATTTCATGAACACTCTACAGTGTTTTAGGGTTCCGTATTAAACAAGGAACCCTTATAGTTTCACCTGTGAGATGTATAGGTTTCCAGGCGTAAACATCCATACTAATACTTATTTATATACTAATATATATATACTAATATTAATATTATAAATGCGAGAGTGTGTATGTCTGTCTGTTACCTCTTCACGCTTAAACCGCTGAACCGATTTACATGAAATTTGGTACCCTATATAGATAGATTGAGTACTGGGGAAGGACATAGGATACTTTTTATCCCGGAAATCATACCTTAAGAGGGTGGAAGTTTGTATGAAAGAGCGATGACTAGGTAAGCGCCTGATATAAGTAAATAGCAATTACTTAATTCTCTCGCGATAAACGAGTTCCACGCGGACGAAGTCGCGGGAAATAAATAGTAAAAATAATTAAATAAAATCCAATAGGTAAATATCCTAATCAAAATATTCAATAACCCTGCCTTGCAGTCGGGTAAAAAGATGTTTGAGGTTGAGATGTTTAAGATGTCTAAGCTTCAAAATCTGAATATTAAAATCAAATGAGAACAAAGTAAATTCGGAAGAATCATTTAACGATCCCCGCTACAACATGCACACGCCCTTACCGCCTTTGTCTGTTTACAAAATGCCGATCCCTTGTTATTGGACAAAAGCGATTTGTATGAAAAATCCATTGTTCCCCCACAATATGTCAAAATGTTCACAACTTCCCCAATTACTTAGGCTTTACGTTATTATTCATCCTGGGAATTTTGACAAATAAATACCTACACACTTAAGGCGCTGTTTTTAGTCGAATCCTGTTGCTAGCGCCAGTCTTGTTTAATGCCAGCGCTAGCAGAACGCTAGAACGCATATATTTTAGTGCCAGCACTTGAATTTAAACTTTCGTGAACCATGCTAAAACTATATTTACTAAACGGATAAAACTCACGTGTTAGGTGACTTCCTGATTTGTCGGTGCGGAGGCAGTACGATATGAGAAAAGTGTCACAGTCAGTCTCAGCTGTCAGTCGACTCGGTACCATTTTTTACTGCGCCCCTACATTTAAATGTGTGCTTCCTGACTGGCGGTGGCGCGGGATGCGCGGAAGCGGGACGATGCAAAGGCAGTACCGGTCCGCGCCAGTCAGGAAGCGCTCATTTAAATGTAGAGGCGCAGTAAAAAGTAGTACTGAGTTGACTGACAGTTGACACTGACATTTGACAGTTTTCTCATATCGTACCGCCTCCGCACCGACAAGTCGCCTTAAGATCTTCGATGACACAGTACGGTTGCCGTTTGTTACACTTTTAGACCCAGGGGTCCCGGGTAGCGGTGGGTACTCCCTACGGACGTGGTGCAACTTCAACGCCTTCCTTGTCAAATGAAGACTGCAACTTGAAGTTGCCGCCCGTAGACCTCTAACTTGGCTTGACGATTGCCGTCATAGACGGCAGCTAGAACCAACGGCTTAAGTAACTTAACGTGCCTTCATAAGCACGGGAGCGCTCAGCTAATAACCTGCTCAGGTCAGTGTTCACGTCGGTAGCTAACAAGCATACTGGCCGCCTGACAGCTAGCGGTCACCAAACTCCAGAAACGCCTTGCGCAAATGTATACTACTGTATTGAAGTTGAAGATTCCCATTTTGAATTTTGATTTGACTGTTTACTTGATGTACCGTCTTAGAACACTTCAGTATTTGTTCACTTACAAAATTATTCGTATTACTAAACATTAATAGAATTAGAATAATAGGTCAAAACTCCACTATTTTAGTGTTAGACTACCCAAAGGAATAGGAGTGTCACAATCAAAGTAATCAAACGTAGGTTACCGTATTGATTAAAATTTTATAGTATTAGAAAAGATATGCCAGACATACCGCTTCAAGGCATCCAGCTACGAATGTTACTTCTCTTTGGTAACTTAAATTACGTTCAAATTCCATACTCCATTTAATAGTCCAGGATACGGCTGCGTTGCGGTACGCCTCGTCGACTAATTCGAACAATGTCATCAATTTCCTGCGATTGACTGTAAAAATAAGATCAGAGATAAATTAATTAAAATAAACCAATTAACGTGGCTCGTGGGGTGATTTTATCGATAGCGTGGGTGTGAGATTCCGAGCGGGTTGGATTTACGACGCGCAACTGTTTTTGTTTTGTTTTGGATGATTGTCATTGACAATGTAGTGATAACAATGTTATTGTTCAATGCATTTTTTTCTTGTTCCTCTGCTAATTGAAGGGTGTCTGGATGAGATCGCTCTTTAGCGATTATACCGCATGTTGTCTACCACTACTTTTTATTACCCGACTGCAAGGCAGGGTTATGTGTTTCGCGCGTATCTTGTATGTATGTATGTATGTATGTATGTAATATTCTTTATTACCTGACATCTTCCAATTCCCTGAACGGATTTTTATGTTTGAGATATCGTTAGATTTGTCTTACTAGCCCGAGTGTTCTTAGAAATGTGACGTCAAAATAAAAACAAAGATGGCGGCCACCAGACTTCATTTTGTAAACAAATAAAAAATAAAGTTGACGAACTATATCATGTGGGGTATCATTGAATAGGTATTTTAAAATCATTATAAGGTTTCTTTAGTCATTAGTTAGTGAAAACAACCGTTTAGGATTTATAACTATTCAAAGTTTAATAGTCGGATCCGCTATCCGCTATGCGCAATCACTCATGTTTTCATTGTCATCGTCATTCGAGGTTTGCTTTACACACGTTTAACAATTGCAACAGTGGCGGAGCGCCCATACAACCCGATTCCCACCGGCTTGCCTTACAAAATCTTGCTACAAACTACTTGCTGATAATTTAATAAATCATCAATTTATGAATACAAAATATCCATCACCTAAATACAATTTGATAATACGATTTACTTTAGCGTAATAATAGATTTAAGCTAACCACTACGAAATCTACGCACGCGAATGCCAAACGCAACGCATTTCATAAAGCCAAACAAGCCGGCGGAGTTTAGCATGCCTCCTAGTATCGTGATTGCGATGTTAATAATATTTTAAGTTATCGTTTATATAGAGACACCAAAGTGCTTTATAATGCATACATATGTTAATGATTACTTATGTAAGAATTTGAATTTCTAAGGGCCACCGAAATTGCAAGCAAAAGCAAAAAAATTGTCGCCTACCCAGAAACCGAAGTACTTAGGTGGTTTACTCGAACTTAATGCGGTTTGCTATACATAATTTTTTTATATATAATAGCTGACATTTGAGAGCACATGTGAAGCAGGACGCGAAGCTGATCAGTTGCGAACGATAGCTGGCAGGGACCTTTGAATTTTGCCGACAAAATTGGACTCTCGCGCTCGGACGAATTTTAAATATCAATCACAAGTTGTTCACCACGGTGAAGTGAACAGTGTCTGTGCTCAGTGATAGTAAATATAATCGAGTTAAAGTTTTTGACACGAAATCAGTGATTCTAATGTACAGTTTTTGATAAGAATTTTTGATTGATTCAAAAGTCGATACCGGACAGGGCACGGAGTCTTAATTTGAGCGTTTAGGTATTTTTAATGTATTTTAAAAACAAATTAGTCCGTGAATTTGAGTGGACCTCAACGTGGAAACATGTATTCTTTATGAAAAAAAATAAATGGTACGTATTATCTCATGCTACCATACGATTTTCAGCTCGACAACAAAAAAAATCGAGTATAGAAAATGACCCATAAACGATTAATGAAGTAGTTTTTAATAACGTGGCAGATTTTTCTCCTATGCTTTTGGCAGAGGTATATCAATGGCGGCTCTCGTCTTAAATGCTTTAAGGTATATGTGTAGATGGATTATTCGAATATGAATATCAATATTTTTGTTATTTATTTTCTTTAAATCATGTCATTGAATTTTCAGTTCTAACGGCACTCCCGGAGTGCAACCCGGGGGGGGGGCTCCCCATTCATGTAACCGGGGGATGATTTTTTTTTTCAATGCAAGTAATTGTGAGCTGTATTTTTGGATAGGCCTTTAAAAATACCGTACAGGTTACTAAAAAAGTTTTCCATTTAAGTCAATCGTTGGAGAGATATTAGCTTCCAAAGATGTCCAAACTATAAAAATTAAAATTCCGAAAAAAATTGAGATGGACTTTCAACGATTTTTGGCTTGAACAAGATGGGATTAAGGGTTTTTGAGTTATCACTGAAAAACTGTCTTGCCCAAACAAAAGTAGGTAAGTTAAGTGCCGTGACTTCCCTATGAAGATATTGAGTTGAAATTTTATATATGTGTAAATCAAGTTTCATTGCAATATTATGTGGCCATAAAGCCGTTCTGACGAGAAACTCAGAAGGTGGTCATAGCAATTCATAAACGTCACTAGATATAACTATCGTGTTTGGATTCATTACAATTTTCTCAAAGAGTATAGGTAGGTACCTACTTGATGAATCTTCAATTTCTAATTTTCGCTCCAGGTTACCTTACAAAAATCTCACGCGCCGCCACTGAATTGCAAGAACCATAGTCGAAACTAAAAAGTCTTAAATAAAAAAATAATTAATTAAGAAACAAAAACCCGCCTGCACTAAAAATACCAAAACAAGCAATAAAAAGATTTTGTCAATATTGCATTGTCATCTGAACTAAAAGTGTATTCCTAATATCAGCTCAATACTAGTTAAGGATAAAAAGCAGTCGGAGGCATGGATTTGGCCGAAAAGTCTAATTTAATGCTGCTCCATGCCTCCGACTGCTTTTTATCCTTAACTAGTATTGAGCTGATATTAGGAATACACTTTTAGTTCAGATGACAATGCAATATTGACAAAATCTTTTTATTGCTTGTTTTGGTATTTTTAGTGCAGGCGGGTTTTTGTTTCTTAATTAATTATTTGTTTATTGTCATTGTTTTAAGTATTTATATTGATGGTTTACAAGTTGTATTTCTAGTACCTATAGGTTGTACATTATCGCCTCGCTTACGCTATTACGCCATTACGTGCAATATCCTATTGGGTTTTCTATAATACAGCTTATACAGGGTGGCCGAAACCATGACGTCAAAAAAGTTTTTTTACATTCCTCACGTCGTGGGCTATCAGAATATACCCCGTGTATGTTAGCCGATTTTTCGTAGTTTTCGACGTATGAATTTTTAAACTTTTCATTCGTGCAAAGATTAGCACTGTTTCACCGCAAAATCCATCTAATAATAACTATACTTACTTATGCAAACTCTTTTGTAAAAGAAGCTTTTAAGCACTTATTCTAAAATGCCACTTTTTAAATATTTATCCTCCCTTTTTATCTTTGTCTTTCCATTAACCACAGTATAGACGGAATTAATAAAGTTCCCTCATAGAAAGTTGGCGATAGCAGGGAGTCGTAAAACGCAAATATGACGTTACGCCTTCGTATTCATGTTGCTCCCGTTTGCAACTCTTATATGGCCCTAATATGACCCTTGGGTAACAGATTTCATGGATGTTTTAAGAGCGTGCAGATTTTAAGGCGTATTCGGTACTATAAGTGGAAGTTATATTAAAAACGAATCTATAAGGGTTCTGTTTTTGCCATTCTGGTTACGGACCCTAAAAAGATTATTTTTTTAACTATTAAGGCTAACTGTTCGTAGTAAAATGTATATGGCGCGTTCATTTGTTCTTTTGCATAAAACTTGTACTGCAGTACTTCATAGATACACACGGTAAATGGCTAGCAAATTTCAAAGCAATACCTTTACAATAAAATATAAATATAAATCTGTGTATGGCACAAAACTACCCAATTGTTGTACAGGGGAAATAAGTATTAGTACCTATTTTAAGTATGTGGTGTTGTGTTCCTGGTGGTTAGTATTGGCCCGGCTTACAGACAGGTTAAAAAACCGGCCAAGTGCGAGTCGGACTTCGCACATTTAGGGTTCGGAACCGACCGCAAAGTTAAGTCGGTTTTTATAGGAAAAATAAGAAAATTTCAAATAAAAAATCTAATTTATCAATATATTAGTATTTGTTGGTAAAATATACGTAATAACAAACATTATTACCAAATTTTAAGTTTATAGGTATTTGGGAAGTTAAAAATTTCTTCGGAACAAAATTTCGTAAAAAAGCTGACTTTGGTGGCTTCTCATTCCTTTGTTTTCCAATATTTTTTAAAATTAAAAATATAGTAAGTATCTACTCAATGAGCTCTAAACAACGACACCCCACTCGATAGGGTAGGATAAAAAAAATTTTTCGCGCCCCCCTTTAGCTGTAATGGAGCCCTTAAAAACATTTAAAAATAAGTTTTGACTATTTGTATGGCTTTGGCATAATGGTCATGGTTGGCCAACATGATGCTTATACTGTGTCAATTTGAAGCCTGTAGCTCTAGTATAAGTTTTTTCCAAACATTAACTAATTCGAACGCGTTTGCGTTTTGTCTCAAAATGTATGAAAACGCTCTCACCGAGTTTGAAATACGCGCGTTCATCGGTTAGCAACAAATGTTATAGTCGCTGTTTTAGTTTCCACCAGTGACCAACAGAGGCGCTGTTCTCTTTTTCATACCACTTTCATACATTTTGAGACAAAACGCAAAAGAGCTACTGTAGCTCCAACCGTTTGGCTGTAAAACCTATGTGACAGACGACGGACGGACGTCTGGGCGTCACCAATAGGGTTCCGTTTTGACCCTTCGGGTACGGAACCCTAAAAAGAGGCAACTGCATAATTATGTCTCCTAGCTGTCACCACCACAAAATACACTATACAAGGATCGGCGTCCATAGGTGTGCCACCGTCATTCTGTCAAAAAAAGTTGACTTGATCACATGACAGACCATTCAAACACGGAAAAGTGAAACTAAATAAAAGCTAGTAAAAAAGGTAAAGTACTCTTGGTGGTCGCCTTACAAATGGTCGGTCGGAATAGGTATGAGTCGGCCGTCAAGCCTACTACGTACGCAAATTACTTGCCCGAATATTCGGGTGACCATGAGTCAAGGGCAACAATATATACACTTTTTCACCTTATTCCATTGAAATGGGGTCAGAAAATGTATACATGATTATATACTCGATTATACACACTATAGTCCTGATGATATCCTGATGGTCCTAGGTTTTGTGAGATTATTACAAGAAACAGTATGTAAGGAACTCAGTTAGATAACATGATGATGATTATGATTATGTACCCGACTATACACACTATAGTCCTAATGATATCCTTCGTGGATGACACGCACTATACTTCTCTCTACTAATTCTCATCACACATATATTTCTCTCTACTAGTCTGCTGGGATTCAAACATTTCAAACCCAAGACCGTAAGCTTCATAACCAGGGTCACTAACCACTATAGTCACTAGCCACTCGGTCGTCACCAGTATGAACTTCAGACATCCCTTTATCTCCTAACATCCTAATTTCTCAAAATACATGGCTAACGCTGGACCACAGTTGGTGAAACGAGAGATTTGACAGATAAGGGATTTCGCCAAAACTTGTGACTGATGTCTCTTACTCAACTGGCACGCGGCGCAAAGCTTAAGTGAGGGCGATATGGAATATAAAGGAAAATTTATAAATAAAATTAAATGTGTAATAAACATTTATTTTGTTGATAATCTTGAAGAAATTAACTTAGTGCCAGTTGCGGTCATCGTCAAATATGGGGTCGGCAGCTGTCATCCCATAGAACTTGTCGAACTTTCCATACAATCAGATTTGACGAACACCGCTTACGATTACAGACGGTTTGGTGCAACCCAGCCTTAGTCTGAAACTAAGCAAAGCTTGTCCTTTGGGTATTAGGCGATATACAGTCATATAGTTACTTATATAGATAAATAAACGACCGCTTTAGCTTAGTTGGTAGTGACCCTGCCTACGAAGCTGGAGGTCCTGGATTCAAATCCCGGTCAGGGCATTTATAATTTGTGTGATGAACACGAATATTTGTTCCTGGGTCGTGGATGTATTCTTTGTATTTAAGTATCTATGTAATCTATATAACCTATCGTCGTTTAGTACCCATAGTACAAGCTTTGCTTAGTTTGGGACTAAGTTGATTTGTGTAGGATTGTTTAAATACTTAAATATACATACGAGAAATGTTTGGATTACTCTGCCATTTATTTGATATTTAGCGACCGACCTAAGCAACCGTTATTTTTGCTACCAACTTCACCAACCAACCCATGCCAACCTATGCTGAGACTCGTTATGCCACAACTTACAAAGATGTATTAATTTAAACTGTGTTAAAATCTGATTGTATAAAAGTTTGACAAGTTTCTATGGGATGACACAGCTGCCGGCGCCATATAAAAAAAATTGTTCGGTCTCTAGTACAGTACTTTTATCTCACGAGCGCGTGTTGGCCATTGTTGTAGGTAGTTGTGACACATACGATTACATAGACAACGTGAACTCATGGCTCCTACGCTAACCCACACATAGACAATGTGCATGCATAACTCAACACAACGGTGGCTCACCCCCGCTCGTGAGATAAAAGTACTCTACCTAATCGTAAATTGTTTCAACCCGGTCTAAACTGACAACACACACAAGGAACTAACACACATACGGACAGCAAATTAACAGTGGTGATTTTTACGCCAATAAAACACCCGCACTCGCTTGTCATCTTCCACTTGGGCCTCAGTGCGTAGATCCCGAGAGAAAATTCCAGCGACTCGCGGCGAGACTGCTTACGCTCCGTTGGCTGAGATTAAACATCGTCCGTGCGGGCTGGAAATTATTTTACCAAAATTTAGTTGCCCTAGTTAATTCAAACACCTGCCGTGTTACAACTTTGCCCTCTGGGACAACTTTGCCCGGAGGAATTTCGAACAAATCTATAAATGCAGCGGGTATCCCGCGCGTAAGTATCGCGTGTAAGTTGACAAAGCATCGGAATGCCATCATCATCATCATCAAACTTAAGAGCTACGCTCTTGTCGGTGGAGAGATGCCATGATCGGAATGCCATTTCGGTCCTCCAACTTACGGAATACCGCAGTCATAACACACTGGACCCAGTGGACCCACAGAAAACCAGCGCAGCGTCGGAACACCTTTTGTGACCCGATGCATGCTGAGTGGGTTCCATTTTCGCAACTGTTTCTAGTTTTAAGTAATTTTATTGTAATTATAACTTCCAGCATGTTGTCGAAATAAAGTTTTTTCTATTTCTACTACTTTTTTATCTGGACGCATGTGGTGTTGTGTACCTGGTGGTTAATAAGGCTTCCAGAACTCGTGAGAATACGAGTAAATAGTGTGCACCTCAAAGTTTTTGTGATCTTGACGAGAAGACTAAGTACTGTAGAGGTTGGCTGGACTCCCTAGTAAATAGCATAGCTTTCTTTCTGGGACCTTAGCCAAGTACCATTTGATAAAAGACCTGAATAGTTTTTCAAGCAATTTTTGTTATCAAACATTTTGCAGACTGAATTAATTCTGAGATAAAAATCCTCTGGGCATTTGGCCAATACTCAAAATGATCTTACTATGCTACTTCTTAAATGGCGTAATTTAGCCAAGACTGGTTTAGTAAAAACAGCTTTATTCTACACGAAATATAGGATATTTTTGTATAATGTAAAAGCTAGATATGATGAAGTAAGCATTCGATATCTCTAGTGCACTCGTAGTGCCCTGGTATACGTATCTGAAATAAGATCTGATGCATTCGATTTAGATTACGTCTGTTTATACGTCTTTATCATCTGCTGAATAAGATTCGCAGATAAGCTGAAATAGTATTACTGTTACTATAAAATCCTGGACTAACGTGATATAACTCGGACAAAACTAACATGCATATTAAGGGTTGGTTATCAACTTATTACGATTACTGTATCAACATAAAATGTGGCACTGGCAGCTGACTTTTTTAAACATTTCACACAACAGAATCTAATGAACATAATTACGATTACAGTTTGGTTCAACACACTAAGGCCTGAGTGGACGCTCGGAGCGGAGCGTTCGGCGGGGTGTGCAGCGGGGCGGGCGAGCGTGCATAATATTTGTGCAGCGGCGACTCAGGTTTATTTAATCGAGATTCAACCTAGTTCAGTATATAGGGTTTAATGTACCTAAAACCAATATCAAAATGACTGATATCCTGGGAAATTCATAATTTTACACATTTTTGAACTCAAACTATAAAAGTTTTATTTCAATGCCTACCTAAGTACTAAAATAGCAAAAGTTCAATTTTCATGAAATATTTTAATTAACGTCAACTTTCGTAAAAACTAGTTCCTACGCCAAATCTTGGGATTAGGTAGCGGACCCCAGGCATCCTTCAGGATGCAACTGTACTGAGATATCGCTAGGAGGATGATGATGAACGTCGACTTTAGGGCAGATTTATTGTAATCCCCCTAGGTTTGTTTTTGCGGTATTCTTTTATATTATGATGGGGAAGAAATTATAAGATATTATAGATGATATTGTGTAGGTGCTCGTTAAGAGGCTGACAAGACCTAAAAAAAAGTCCCGCTCTAACACGCGCGAGTTTCCAATTTTCCTTTACGTGTCAGTGTCACCCCCGTGGCGCCGCCCCTGCCCTGTAGCCTAGGTATTGTAGATATTCTCACTGCTGGGCATAGGCCTCCCCCTTTTTTTCGCCACTCGTCTCGGCCGTGGGCCAGCACAACACCTAGGCAATTAATAAAAAAAAACCGTTGAATTATGTGTACAATCGGCAACTTTGCCTTATGATTAACAGTTGTTCTTATCTTTTCGGTGGTCTGGCTATCAAAAATATGTGTCCAAATGAATTATTTATCATCAGTCGTAGTATTTATTTCTTAAATTGTGTTCTCTCATGATTGTGTTAGAAAATAAATGTTATGTCACACCTGGCCATAAAGCGGCCTTTATCGTACGCTCCGCGCGCGAAAAAACCCACTTCCTGGCCAGGGAGTGACATAAAATTTTGAACTTAACACGGGCGGTAATAAAGAAAGCCTCAGATCGCATATTTATCGAAATACCTGCGATCTGAGACATTCTTTGTTTTACCGCCCTTGTTAAGTAATGTACTATTTTAATTTATTTACATGCTAACTAGGAATTACAATACCGACACAAAGAAGTTAGGTTGGGTATTTTTTTTTACTTTAGTACTACTCGTATTCATAGGACTAAACATCAGTGTAATATTGGGGCCGTAGTAACTATAAAGGCTTTGAATGGCTTAACAATGTATATAAGACTATTTGTTTTTCTTTTATCGTTACCATTTTGTAACCATACCATGTTGATACTTTTCTGGGATCTGAATGCATTAATACCGCATTTTAAGATTCGCTACTCACGCCAAAAAGAGAGGTGACTTAGGTGACAATTAAATATTTTTACGAGACCGCTACTCGCCGTAAAGTTCTGCAGAAGTCAACGTACCTGTGAACAATAAAATTTGATTAAACATTAATTCATAATATAATATAACATGAAAATGGGTTAGATTTAGTACAATACGAAAAAATAAGTGTAGATCTTTAAGAGCACTCCTTCTCGCAAAAAGCAAGAGAGATGCGGATTTAAGCCCCGTTAGGTCGATAAATTTTTCATGCTGTCTGATATTTTTTCAATAATATAGTACAACAAAGTAGTGGACTTGTCGTATGTAAAAATTCAAAACACTCTGCAGCAACTAACTTGTCGAATAACATTTACTTGGAGTAAAGAAATAAACAAAATACGCCTTTGTTCAATTAATACAAAAAGGTTCTACTGTAATTTTTGCGACATGAATTTGCAAATGGAGCAACTTAAAGTAGGCCCGCTTAAAAATGATTTTACTTCCAAGACTGTTATTTAATGTGCAAAGTGCCGTCCTAAATTAGAACAAGTGCCGCCAACTCGTACGCAATAAGTTCGCGAGATTTATCCTGCGTAGTCTAAGAGCAGCTGACAAAATATTGGGCAAACAAAAAAACACAACTAAGGTTTAGTTCCAATAACTGTGATTGGGCTTCTTTTTAATTCTTTAAATGTTAGCCTGGTGCCATCCAACGTAGCAATGTGGTCAGCATTTTGGGAACGTTACCTACTCGCAGCGGGTTGTTAGATTAGTTAGTTAGGGTTTTTGATAGGTATATATTTAGGTTAATTTTAGGTTAGTTATAGTTTTATTAATTAATTTGTAATTTTATATATTATCTTAAAAAGTAAAACTAAACAAAAATACATTTAAAAAAATGGGTCACCTGCGCATTGTCCAAATTGTGTATGAAAATAATCGTCACCTCTCGGTCTAGTCGAGATAAACGGTTGCCTAACGGGCCTTGTTTTAGTTCTGCTCACTCTAGCCAAGTTTCTTAAGATACTCAAATTAGTTCCACTAAAGTTCTAGCTTTAGTACTCGGTTAAGTGTATTGTCATATACGTCAACAACATCGTACGTATGTACCTACGTACCTAATTGATGTTTACTTGGGTTGTGTATGTGTAGGTAGAAAATTTAATCATCTGGCAGGATTTATAAGAGCTTATGACGGTGATTATGATTAATGACAATTGAAGACACAAATTATCATATCGATCATAATTTGTGTCTCCACTGATTATGTATTCGCAGGGCTTTATTCAAATACCTATAACTTCTTCCTTTGACATGTTCATTTTTATTTCTCTAACCCAAAATGTAAACGTGCGACAATGGCGGCAGATAAACCATTTGCGGTATACACTCGCTATTTAAAAAAAACAATGAAGTTCTAAATTCTAGCTAGATTAATGAATTTTATTTCTTTTAAATAAAGCCTTTTGAAGAGTTTTTTCATTTCTTTTAAGCAGT